>JAYKKI010000011.1:10857500-12145000 GCA_039881145.1 Druceiella hillmani | reverse complement strand
TCTAATGTCTACCGTGAGTGTAAAATTGATTTCCTCAAATTCATGTTTACAGACTAATGTGGTTCAAAAAAGGCTCGCCGTTCGCTCGTTATTTACTGCGTTTACCAGTAAGAATCAATTACGTAACAAGTGTTCCTCTATATCCTGTCGAGCTATTACGTGTTGAACGTTTTGGGTCAGTTAGGACTAATTGCCGGAAATAGCCGTTGCTTTCCGTGATATTAATACTTAAAAAACCTAAAAGACATGTTTTTCTGTGGTCTCGACGCTCTCGACTTATATTTTTATGGTGACTCCACGTTTATAAATAGCTAGAGATAAAAAAAATATTAAGACAACTGATATTAAGAATCTTACGCTTTTTTACATTAAAATTAATTTTTTTTTCACTCATTTAATTTTTATTTTAAGCTTATAAAAAAATGTTTGTTAAACTATAACATTTTTTATATTTTATTTTTATATTTGTATAACTATACAAAATATTTGTTTTGTTTAAGTCATTTTCGAAGCTCAACCGAAGGGCGGCCGATCTCCATGAAATTTTGCGGAAAAATTTATTCTTCTGCAAACTTGTGAAATAAGCTAGACTTTAACACAAGGAATTTGCAGTCAATGAAAGAATTCCAAAGTTTTCTCAAAAAATAAACTCTTTTTTCTTTCATTCTGCGTGTTACCTTTAATATAACCAATTAAGTTGAACACAGTCCAAGCATGTTAATAATGTTAGTGTAGTACCGATAACATTTTCAATTAATAATATTAGTGCAGTACGTTGCAATATTTTATTGTCGAGCAGGTATTGAATAGTTTAATTATATTCATAATGCAAAAAACAAAAAATATAGTAATAAATCTACTTTATATTTCTTGTATTAAATATAATTTATCAGAAAGTAAATCATTTTAACGTTAAAATCTACATTTCATTACGAAAATTAATTGCAGTCTTGATAAATTCTTCGCATTACAGATCCATCCCCACTATCTACCCTACATCGAATTAAAATAAAATTAATGACAAAAATACAAAACAAAAATAAAAACAACATAAATAATATTTGGTTGCACATTTATCAATACCAGTGCAAGTATTTTATTGACACACAATATTAAAAACGTCATTGATTATAAAGAGATTATGTTACCGACTGTTTGCGAGATAAGATTTTTGAAAAATTAAATATTGTATTATTTTTATGAGTTATCAAAATGCTTCTATACAACACCCTATACCATATTTATGCATTTGATTTATTACAATTTTGATTGATTACAATTTTGATTGATCACAATTTTGATTGATTACAAAATGTTCGCTGCGGAAATTTCACACCAAAATATGATGACAGTGTAACCAACATTTATTAATTTGTTACCGTATGGCACTTACTCATAGACACCTTGCACGGCCCTTACGGACACGTACATAATAAACAAACGCCTAAAATAAAAAACAATTATTAAGAGTTTCAGACTGTTACTTTTTAAAACTCATAAATATAATAAAAAAATTACTCATTGTAATTTTTAGTAATTTACGAAAGTTAAAACTTTCACAATTAAATGAACTACGTGATGTAGTATTATTTCTACTTTCTTTAATTAGCAAAGATATCTTTGCTAATATCCCACTTGAAGATATTGTAATACAACGAAACCTAGGTCGTGGTAAAGAAATTAAAGAAAGTAGAAATAATACTACATCACGTAGTTCATTTAATTGTGAATAATGAATTTCTACAAAATTAACGCCAAATATATTCAATAGTTAAAATTTTCGTAAATTACTAAAAATTGCAATTTAAAATTAATAATTTAACCTGTTAAACAATCTAACTTTAGTCTGTTAGTTGCATGCGGATAAATTCGAAAATGAGGCAGCCAATTTATATACTCGTACATTAAAATATTACCGGAAATTACTATAGGCCATGGTATTATCGATAAATACAGAGCGATGAGCAGAAATATCAAGTAAACTAAAGAAAAGTCTTATAAAATGGCTGAAACTAATTACGCGCGTTATATTTTATGGTTAAAAATGTGCAGAAGTGACGTAAAAACGACTTGTAGCATTGTATTATTTCTGTAAGAAATTTAAAGCCAAAGAAATTAAAATATACTCTCTATTAAAATATAGTTCTCAGACCAGCATATTTGGTGCGCAAGGCAATGCGACGCGTAGCAGCCGGGAATCGAGATTCGTCCTTCGCTCGGGGACGAGATTCGTCCTTCGCCCAGTTCCCGGCTGTAGGGGAGCGCAATACGTGCTTCCCCCAAGGTCTTGCGCTGGCCTTCAGTTCGCTGTCGGTGCATGCCGAGCGAGATAAGGATAAATACAATACTATTTAATCTCCATGAAAATGAAACGTGCAATTTGAAACTGGACAATTTGGAATATAATGGATAATGCAATTTGGAATATAATGGATAATGCAATTTGGAATATAATGGATAATGCAAATTAAAGTTATTGCAAGAATTTGCAAAGGCAACTTTTTTATCTATCTTTACTGTGCTCCGTTGGATTGGGGTTTAAGAACCAACGTGAGCATTTCTCATTTTCATATTTCGTTTCAGATAATAATTTTGGAACTCATTTCCTACAAACAATTGTGGTACTAATTGTCTACAAGCACACTTTCCTGGTAGTATCTCGTATAAAAAAATGCAAATTTAATTTGAATTATATATCCCATTCCATTGTTCTGGTAACGGCAATACGGATACACTGATCACTCATTTATGTACCGGACTGGCTTTTCTTCACAATTAAATATAATAGAACTCTGTTTTAATGTCTTTGTAAAATTTATAAGTAGATACAGGTGGTCTAACTACAGAAGTCCAAAATGGTTTTTTTGTGAAAAACGTCGTGCGAAGTCATTTAAAAAAACATTTGTTCTGCGAAAATAATTGTTTAGAAGTTATTATGATTTTCTGTGTAATTTTTTGAAAAATCTTTACTCCTGTCACACAAAGCACTTGTGTACGAAAACTATTCCACTAAATCACATTAAATTTGGTATAGAAGTAGATTAGTCATACAGCAGGCATACAATGAGTATACGATGTTTGTGTTCAATCTTATCTTCTGCTGTTGTTTGAATCTTTACGTTGATTTTTTTGTGTTCTTGAAAAAAAAATAGTTAAAACAATTACAATTAGATATTTTCTTATGCTCTTAAAAACTACCTTAGAATATGGTGAAAGTCTAGACAAAAAATCGTAGTGATGTAACTATTGCCACGTCTTTAGAAATTAACATCATATGCATGTGTGTATGCATATGATGTTAATTTTTACAATTCATTTAAAATAAATCTTATTGAGTGACTTACTAATGTTAACAAATATGTTATTTCTACATTTAATAATAAATAACACTCTATAATCGTTTGGCCTTTAAGCATTGTTAATAAATGAAATGTTTATTGCTAAGCGAATATTGTTTTTCTAAAAATTAAATATTAATTTAGCCATTTTTCCGAATTACTGTTTTTACGAAAGATTTTGTTCCACTTTTCTTTAAACTCGAAATTAAAGGTTTTCATTGTAAATTATCAAACAATTATAGTCAAACTCATCGCAATATTAGTTAAGAGGAAACTAATCGAATATAGCAAGTAGCTCGGTGTTGAATATTACACACGGGTCAAAGATAGAATTGCAAGCACAGCTGTAACTCGCAACTGGCCACTTGCCCCGCTTAAACCGCAGTCAACTCGTTTTGCTGCACACAGCCACCGTATTGTTAGGCTCCGACAGTGGGCAGTGCGCGTCACTTAAATGTAAAGCTTAGGCTCATCGGCCGACAAAATGAATAAGAATTAGTGAAACAGGCCCGGCATTAGCATAGAGAGAAATATGAATTTGCTGTTAAATTTTATATTCAATTAAATTTTATACATTTTATGTTTGCAGCAAAATTATAATTTCGAGAATCGTGTAATTTTATAATTGAGTTTAATTTAATGTTTGGAAATATTTAGAAAATCGTTATACGAAAAGGTTTTATTAGGTTTTATTTTACTATAATTTAATTTTTTTAAATTATTGTGTTGCCCTCGGTTCTTAATACGTATGCAAAATTTTAAATAATTGTAACTTCTGAAAGTGGGTAACAATTTAGTTGAAAGATTCCGTTACATTCATGAATATGTACATACAAGTGATGATACATAAAATATATGTACATACACGTGAAGATACATAAAGTGGGTAACAATTTAGATGAAAGATTCCGTTACATTCATGTTTATATACACACAAGAGAAGATACATAAAGTGGGTAACAATTTAGTTGAAAGATTCCGTTACATTCATGAATATGTACATACAAGTGATGATACATAAAATATATGTACATACACGTGAAGATACATAAAGTGGGTAACAATTTAGATGAAAGATTCCGTTACATTCATGTTTATATACACACAAGAGAAGATACATAAAGTGGGTAACAATTTAGTTGAAAGATTCCGTTACATTCATGAATATGTACATACAAGTGATGATACATAAAATATATGTACATACACGTGAAGATACATAAAGTGGGTAACAATTTAGATGAAAGATTCCGTTACATTCATTTTTATATACACACAAGAGAAGATACATAAAGTGGGTAACAATTTAGCTGAAAGATTCCGTTACATTCATGTATATGTACATACAAGCGAAGATACATAAAGTTGGTAACAATTTGGTTGAAAGATTCCGTTACATTCATGTATATGTACATACAAGTGAAGATACATAAAGTGGATAATAATTTAGTTGAAAGATTCCGTTACATTCAAGTATATGTACATACAACTGAAGATATATAAAGTGGGTAACAATTTAGTTGAAAGATTCCGTTACATTCATGTATATGTACATACAAGCGAAGATACATAAAGTTGGTAACAATTTAGTTGAAAGATTCCGTTACATTCATGTATATGTACATACAAGTGAAGATACATAAAGTGGGTAACAATTTAGTTGAAAGATTCCGTTACATTCATGTATATGTACATACAAGTGAAGATACATAAAGTGGGTAACAATTTAGTTGAAAGATTCCGTTACATTCATGTATATGTACATACAAGTGAAGATACATAAAGTGGATAACAATTTAGTTGAAAGATTCCGTTACATTCAAGTATATGTACATACTACTGAAGATATATAAAGTGGGTAACAATTTAGTTGATAGATTCCGTTACATTCATGTTTATATACATACAAGAGAAGATACATAAAGTGGGTAACAATTTAGTTGAAAGATTCCGTTACATTCATGTATATGTACATACAAGCAAAGATACATAAAGTTGGTAACAATTTAGTTGAAAGATTCCGTTACATTCATGTATATGTACATACAAGTGAAGATACATAAAGTGGATAACAATTTAGTTGAAAGATTCCGTTACATTCAAGTATATGTACATATAACTGAAGATATATAAAGTGGGTAACAATTTAGTTGAAAGATTCCGTTACATTCATGTTTATATACATACAAGAGAAGATACATAAAGTTGGTAACAATTTAGTTGAAAGATTCCGTTACATTCATGTATATGTACATACAAGTGAAGATACATAAAGTGGATAACAATTTAGTTGAAAGATTCCGTTACATTCAAGTATATGTACATACAACTGAAGATATATAAAGTGGGTAACAATTTAGTTGAAAGATTCCGTTACATTCATGTTTATATACATACAAGAGAAGATACATAAAGTGGGTAACAATTTGGTTGAAAGATTCCGTTACATTCATATGTATGTACATACAACTGAAGATACATAAAGTGGGTAACAATTTAGTTGAAAGATTCCGTTACATTCAAGTATATGTACATACAAGTGTAGATATTTAAAGTGGGTAATAATTTAGTTGAAAGATTCCGTTACATTCATATGTATGTACATACAACTGAAGATACATAAAGTAGGTAACAATTTAGTTGAAAGATTCCGTTACATTTATGTATATGTACATACAACTGAAGATACATAAAGCGTTCAAATATGAGTAACGGTTCATTCGCATGCTTGGAAGGCGATGAACTGCGACTACGCCTTATCTTCGAATTCGTAAGTGCCACATAATTACGGCGGGGCGAAAAAGTATGTAATAAGTGGACCAAGGTGCGGCTAAAACTTTGAAAGAAGTAATTGAGTCCGTGTCGCACAGTAGTTTGTTGATAGAAGAATAAACAAATAAAGCTGTCGGAAATATTTTTATGACCGTGCCGGTTTAGAACGCTTGGCTTTTAATGTGTGCTAAAATCTCATAAATTAACACTCTATGTGGCTTCTTTGTTATTTTAATATATTTTCAGTTCAAAACTAAACGATGTAAGTGCCTCGATTTAAAGGACCTAGTACCTTTCCGTAGACAGAAAGTGGGATAAATTGTAAATGTTAAAAATTAACACGTTCGCTTTCTAAGCTAAATTTTTACCTCCTGGGCTTGCATAATCTAACTCTCGTGTAGAAGTCAAGTAATCAGAAAACACACTATGAATCTTGAGGTAGAACGAATACTGTACGCCAACTTCTTAAAGTACATATATCTTTAATACTATAATGAACTCAATAGCTTTGTAGTTCGAAAGGTTCATACCGTTATAAATACAACTCTATTGAGTCCATGCTTTCGAGGGAGGCTTGCGATGGGGATGATGGGTGAAAGCGGAGGGGTGTTTCAATTGACTAACGATAAGAGCCCGTTTGCATCAGCCGTTCTAGACGAGTTCGACACTTTAGATGATAATATGTTAACTATGATTAATTAGTCCCCGTTATGCTACTATTGATTTGTATTATTTAGTACTAAACAAGGGAGACGGTCTCATACAATCTAGTCTGTCTGCTCTTTAAGATATCGACTGCGAAGGCACAATCGACTGTACAAAAGTAGTTTCAGAACCATTGTATGTATATGTGTCCATACCGTTTTAGTTTGAATATTTTACAGGTGAAAAATTGGTATATGTTTGTTTACATTAAACAAAAACAATTTTATTACGAACATAAGTATTACACGACGGTATAAAGAATTTTTATTTTCGAATTCGCTGAAATTTCAAAAAATTTCTGAGTACCTTTTAATAAAAATTTCTGAGTACCTTTTAATAAAATCTTTTTTATAAAAAAGTACCTTTTAATAAAAAAAAATTCTGAGTACCTTTTTTCGACTGACAACTGTTGTTAAACTTAAGACTATTGTTTTTTTTCGCTATTATTGTTTGAACTAGTAGAATCTGGTTTTCTTTATCTCTACAATAAATAATGCTTCCGATGATTGGTTCTATATTACAATTCTTTACGCATTCTTTATTGTATCATCCCTATATTTGTCCCTAATCCATGGCTTGTTTTCTTTTTCTACGATATTTGCTTCTGAGGGGGAGTATAATTTTTTGTTTGTGTGTACGCTTTGTTATGTCGATAAGAAATTTACAGAATTAAGTTTATGAATGGCTTATTAAATTGCTGTGCAAATATATATATATATATATATATATATATATATATATAATGATATGAAAAACTTTTTATTTATTTGCAACTATTCATTCTGCCCTATCTTCGTGTGAGAAAACTTTGCTTTATGTTACACATTTATGGATCTCAATTTTTTCTCTGTGGGGAGCAAAATACACTCCTTTGCGTGCACCCGTTACCGGGTCTTAGAGTCTTATAGATTGGTCGAAATTACTAAAGCATTTTTTTATATAAAATAAATACCACCATCTAGTGGAGAGTTACAAAATGAAGTTTTAGTATACTGAGATTATGATGGTTCTTTGTAAACGAAATAGATGTCGCTGTTAGTTAAATTACTTAATTGTTTTTAATCAACATTTGTTTTTAAATTGTTTTTAAATTTTTCTTATTTATTTAAGAAGGGAGAAAAAGAGAAAGATAGTGTATTACGAGCTTTGAAAGATCAGTAATCTTGTGTCAAATTTCATTCAATAAATCCTTCCGTTGGAAGTGATAGCAAATACGCCCGATATAGATGGGGACAATTTTGTTATTCAGAAGATATCGGACGTTGAAAAAAGAAATTGGGGTAACTGTATTGTCTATTATATAAAACGATTTTCTAAATATTTCCAAACATTAAATTACACTAAATTAAAAAATTATACGTTTCTCGAGATTATTATTTTGCTACAAACATAAAGTGTATAAAATTTAAATGAATATAAAATTTAACTGCAAATTCATATTTCTCTATACTACTGCCTAGCCTATTTTACTAATTCTTATTCATTTTGTCGGCCGATGACCCTAACCCTTACATTTAAGTGACGCGCACTGCATTGTCGGAGCCTAACAATACAGTGGCTGTGTGGAGCGAAACAAGTTGACTGTAGTTTAAGCGGGGCAAGTGGCCAGTTACAAGTTACAGCTGTGCTTGCAATTCTATCTTTGACCCGTGTGTAATATTCAACACCGAGCTGGTTGGTATATTCGATTAGTTTCCTCTTAACTAATATTGCGATAAGTTTGACGATAATTGTTGGATAATTTACAATGAAAACCTTTAATTTCGAGTTTAAAGAAAAGTGGAAGAAAATCTTTCGTAAAAACGGTAATTTGGAAAAATGGTCAATTTAATTATTAATTTTTAAAAAAATAATATTCGCTTAGCAATAAACATTTCATTTTAAACATAGTTCTCTATTTTCTCACAATGCTTAAATGGCAAACGACTATAGAGTGTTATTTATTATTAAATGTAGAAATAAAATATTTGGTAACATTAGCAAGTCAGTCAATAAGATTTATTTTAAAATAATTGTAAAAATTAACATTAATTAACATGTGTTTTATGCACATGATGTTAATTTCTAAAGACGTAGCAATAGCTACATCGCTACGATTTTTTTGTCTAGACTTTCACCATATTCTTAGATAGTTTTTAAGAGCATAAGAAAATATATAATTGTACAAATTGTACGACAGTAATTTTTTTAAATAATTTTCTTTCGAGAACACAAAAATCAACATAAAGTTTCAAACGACAGCAGAAACTAAGAATAAACACAGAAATCGTATACTCCTCGTAATCGTAAAATCGTAGTTTTCTCTTAACTAATATTGCGATAAGTTTGACGATAATTGTTTGATAATTTACAATGAAATCGGATCATTGAATTTATTAGTTGACTTTTTGACGATTACAACACTGCTTTCATAAGTCATTGCTCGAAATAATACTCCTTTCATAAGTCATTACTCGGAAATAAAATTGAATTTATATTGTCCAACTTGTTCATAACACTTACATCTTTTACTGTTCAGAAATAGAAACCGGTAAGTTTGCGAGGATTTGTATTCGCATCGCAATCACCTCTGGGTATAAAAAGAAGCTGATATTGCTTACGTCACAATAAAGAGTAAGTTCTTTCAAGTATATGTGTACTTAAGACGTTGCTTACGTCACAATAAAAAGTAGGTTCTTCCAAGTACATGTGTACTTAGTCATTTCCTATATATGAAAAGCCGATAGTTATTTATCTAATTGTCGTGATTTGGCTACAATATCTTTTTTTTTAAATTTATCGTTTACAAGATGAAATAATACTAAACGAATAATATTTGCTGGGAGTATTTTAAAACAATATTTTATACACAATAAAACGATAAATTCGTTGACTGCCAGTATTTCAATATTTGGCAAGCCGTAGGTCTATACTTGGCGCGCCGTTCATTGGATGCAGTTCTATTGCATTTTTTGCAGTCCAACCATAATCTATATTGATTTTTATGTCTGATGATAGATAGGTTTCATAGAATTCTGTTTTATTTATTAATATTTTAATTTGTAATGTTGTTCAATGATAGATAAATAATTAGTTTCGCTCTGTATATTTAGTTTTTAGTTTTCTGAAATTTTGATTTTGTAATATGTTTTAATTTTTTCAATACGTGTTTTACATATAACACATTTTTTCATCTTTATACGCCTTTAAAATTGAAGAAACTGTTTTCGAATTTTCATTTAGCTTTGCGTTACTTTCCAATGATCTACATATACTTTTATAAATTATTTATAAAGTAGAGAAAGTACTAGCTTCAAAAAAGTTTTTTAAATCTATAATTTCTTGCGATTGTATTTGTCTTATAAAATGGCAGCACATGAATAAAAATGGAATAAATTTAGTTTAGCACCGATAAAAATTCCATTACTATCGGTTATCAAATGAAGGAATGTACATTAAGGACGATTGCGTCACAGAAACAACGATTATTTCGTTATAAACAGTTGATTCGAAGAATATTACTTATACAATCTGTGTTTTTATAAGGAACTCTTCGTTATAATTTCCTTAATTGCTATCCTTGGTGAAAAATAAACTTTGATTTGATGATTGACAACCAAATTAGCTATTTCTTCATGATGTAAAAGTGCACTTTTATATTTTCTGTTTTATTAAAACAATCTCGGATTTTTTTTAAATATGCAATTTTTATAATTCTTTTACTTAAAAAAAATATAATAAATTGTTATTCGCGTTAAACTGCACTTATACCATAAAAATATGTCTTTTTTGAAACCGGTAAAACGTTCAATTGATTTCAATTTAGCCAGGTGCAGTACGTAACTTCATAATGAATGGATGTATCTACGTCAAATTGACTGGATTCAATTTCGGTAATAACAGGCAATTCACGTGTTGCATCTGTGCGCGGAGGGAAATCGGCCTATTGTGTGAATAATTGAACGGTCTCTTTGAAGAATGAAGACTACTTTTATGAGAAATTTGATTGAAGCGCAGGCAGTGTAAATGTTTAATACACATAGGTGCTCTAGATATTGATATAGGGAATGGGTAAAATTCCATCTGAACCATCTGGTAACAAATCAATAAACTTTTGGTTACGCTGCTTTCATTTTTACTATACGAAACAAAGTTTTAGTTTTCTTTCAAATAAATAAAGGAATCCACATCACTAATTTATTCCTTCCTTTTTCGAGCTTATTTAATGTATAATCAGGTAGCAACTATAGTTGAAAATTACTTCTGCATATTAATTGACGGCGATTCTTGGTTGTGAAATTATTTGACCGGTAATTTTAACCTTTTTTTCAGAATTAAGTTAACCTTTATTTCAGAATTAAGTTAACCTTTATTTAATTTAACCTTTATTTCAGAATTAAGTTAACCTTTATTTAATTTAACCTTTATTTCAGAATTAAGTTAACCTTTATTCATTTAACCTTTATTTCAGAATTAAGTTAACCTTTATTTCATTTAACCTTTATTTCAGAATTAAGTTAACCTTTATTTCATTTAACCTTTATTTCAGAATTAAGTTAACCTTTATTTCATTTAACCTTTATTTCAGAATTAAGTTAACCTTTATTTCATTTAACCTTTATTTCAGAATTAAGTTAACCTTTATTTCATTTAACCTTTATTTCAGAATTAAGTTAACATTTATTTCATTTAACCTTTATTTCAGAATTAAGTTAACCTTTATTTCATTTAACCTTTGTTTCACAATTAAGTTAACCTTTATTTCATTTAACATTTATTTCAGAATTAAGTTAACCTTTATTTCATTTAACATTTATTTCAGAATTAAGTTAACCTTTATTTCATTTAACCTTTATTTCAGAATTAAGTTAACCTTTATTTCATTTAACCTTTATTTCAGAATCAAGTTAACCTTTATTTCATTTAACCTTTATTTCAGAATTAAGTTAACATTTATTTCATTTAACCTTTATTTCAGAATTAAGTTAACCTTTATTTCATTTAACCTTTGTTTCACGATTAAGTTAACCTTTATTCCATTTAACCTTTATTTCAGAATTAAGTTAACCTTCATTTCATTTAACCTTTATTTCAGAAATAAGTTAACCTTTATTTCATTTAACCTTTATTTCAGAATTAAGTTCTGTCACAATTATTCCTTTAATTTTTATTTGCTGGAAGCGGTGTTTTTTTATTTTTTCGGTTAATTTTGTCCATTTGGCAAGAACAAAAATATAATGATATTGACGTATATCATCGATACATCCATGGCATGCCCAAAAAATCGTGATATGGCGTTGTTAATTGTTTTGGTGACATTTATTTTCCTTGACATTTATTTCCTAGACTTTTTCTAATATTATTTTTACGTATTCCCAAAGTATAAATCTTTTGGGTCGTCTCCCATTGAGATGAGCAGATAGAAAATGGCTATGTCATATTTTGAAAATTCGTCATCGCAACCTTACGCAGTTTCCATAAGAAATAACGTGAAGGTATGTTTATAGCAGTTTATAGTACCTTTAATTTACTTATATCGTATGTACCTATTTTTTATTTTTCACCTCTGTCTATTGCACTCAAAGAAAGAAAGTGCTATGAAAAGTGTTAAAATTGTTATTTGGTTCGAATTGAGCTATTTGGTGAAGACCTCATGGGACTGTAAGTTGGAATTTGACTGCTTTGACACTGAACAGCAAAGGCAATCGAAGTTTTGAACGCCCCATTTTATAGCTATAATATATTACTGGTGAATATATTTTCTTTTCTCCTATGAGTAAGCTAAACATTTCAGTACTATAATTTAAAATTACTTCATTGGCCATTTAATAGCTCAGATTTCATGAATTGTAATTCTGTTTGTGTCTGACTAGTGTGTTTTTAAATACTCAGTGATAGCCACAAAAAGGAAATTTTTTGTCCATGCATGTAATAAAATAGTAAAGGTAATGAAGTTGGTTTATTAAAGATATTTTCAAAAATTTTAACTTAGAAAGTTATAAATTAACTATACACAACAATTTAGACGTGTCCTTTCATGATCATGTTTGCTATGTTAAAGCGATCACTTAAAAACTACTAGATAGATTTTAATAACATACTCAAAATGTTAAAGCATAAGATCGTTTAAGAAAAAAACAACATTTAATTGTTTTAATTCACTATAAAATGTTTATATTTTTTATTCTCTAGTTTAGTTTTTTATTTTGTACACATAATAATTGTGAAAACAAAAATTTTAATAAAATGATAGCGTGACGACGCTGATTTTGATTGACTCCAATAGGTGGCGTTTGGCTTGAATTAACTCACGCAGTCAAAATCAGCTCGTATAGAAACAGTTCACGAGAAAGCAGTTGCGTGAAAAAGCTAGTAGAACATATTAAATATTCTAAATTGACACTTTAAATAAGCACATTTAAAGCTTAATCTTTATCAGACGATAGCATCTCACCATGGTTAGTCGTATCTAGTTCTTTTCTTTTTTATACATGTTTTGAGTTATTTACCATGGTTAGGTGTATCTAGTTCTTTTCTTTTTATACATGTTTTGAGTTATTTACAATTTTATATCGATTTTAAATTTTATTAACACTTTAAATAAGCACACTTAAACTTAATCTTTATCATACGATAGCATCTGACCATGGTTAGGCGTATCTAGTTGTACTCTTTTTTATACATGTTTTGAGTTATTTACAATTTTATATCGATTCTACATTATATTGACACTTTAAATAAGCACACTTAAATCTTAATCTTTATCAGACGATAGCATCTGACCATGGTTAGGCGTATCTAGTTGTACTCTTTTTTATATATGATTTGAGTTATTTACAATTTTATATCGATTCTAAATTATATTGACACTTTAAATAAGCACACTTAAATCTTAATCTTTATCAGACGATAGCATCTGACCATGGTTAGGCGTATCTAGTTGTACTCTTTTTTATATATGATTTGAGTTATTTACAATTTTATTTCGATTTTAAATTTTATTATTAGGTGAATTTCAATTAGATAATAGAGGTATTTTTTCCTTATTATGATATAATTAAAATTTGAGCTCTTATCATGTTTGATGAAAACAACTCTCTATTATTGGATAACACTAATTTTAAAAAGCAAAGGTCACAAGAGACACAATAAATTTAGTTTATGTATATGCTGTACGTTTATGTATAAATATTAAACGTTAATTTTTTTCAATCAAAATATTTTTATTCTATTATGGCATAAATTATATAACAGTGGATCTGGTAGATCATAATATCGGAAACCATAAAGAAGAATATTACAATTCACTTTTTTTTTGTTCCGAGTTATTGTCATATTCTGGTCTTTCTTTTTTCGTCTAAGGGACTTTATTATATTCGTATCTGTAAGCTCTTTTTAATGATGTCAGTAGACACAAAGGAATGGGAAATTCAATATTTTTGCTAAGTCTTCTACGATAGTACTTTAAATAGCTACATATGATATTTAGAAACTTTATCAAGTTTTCCTATTATATCGTAAAAAGTGAGTTACAATTATTTTCCTTGGGCCCGTGAATATCTGTTTCAATACAAATGCGCGGAAAATAAAACAATTTTATGTGAAATAAATAAACATAAAGATAATTAGTATAATTAGTATTGCTTACTAACAAATAATCCTTTTTATTACAGTCGTATAAAGTCTGTACTTAATTAAAATATCCTCACTATATAAAAAAAATATTTTATTTTTTAAAGTTTGGAATCGATAAATTTCTGTGTATCATTTGTTGAGACTGACAATCTAAACAACGTTCAGAATAAATTAATAACTAAATATAAACATAGAAAATTAGTCAAAATCTGTTTATGAGATCAGTTAATTAATGTCGAATCGGCACATTAATTAACTGAAAAAATTGTAGGTTTGAGCTTCACTATTTTTAGCTGTTGATGGTTGGCTGTTTTTCTATCCCCATCCTCAAGAGACCACTGCGACTCGCCCTTCGTTAGTTATCTCCACCCATTATGTAAAGTCATGCAGTGTGAACTATCGGAGTGCTTAAGTGACTAATGACAGCCTGGATAGTTTGAGTGTGTATGCAGGTGAATAAATATGAACAGGTTGCAGAGGAAACGAAGTTATACTTACATTTTAAATCTCGGTTTAAATAAAATTTGTAATAATCTAGAAGGTAACATTCGAAAATATTTGGTTGGAACTGGAAGGAAAAAACCAGCGCATAGTTTAAGTTTTCGTAATTATCTACAACATTTCAAACAGTTGATACGAGGGAGCGTTTTTCGCAAGTTCTGAAGTTCGCGGAATGGAAAGGTAGGCATTAGTAAAGATGATTAACGGAATGATAGCTAGTTAAGTAACTCATTATGTGGAACTGTGGAAAAAATCGAGTACCGCACTCCTTAACCAAAATTATTTTCAAACGAATGCTAACATCTAAAATTTCATTACGTATTCAAATCCTCGGTTTGAATAGGGGCTGGAGGTCAAAATCCTTTCAAAGACTAATATTTCCCAAATGAAACCTAAAAATGAAGAAAAAATGGTACGAAAAATGCGCGCGCGGAAACAAAAAGTTCGCTCTCATTTTACATTTACGGGAAATACGAAAACAATTTTTCGAAATATTTTGGTGTAATTGTGATCTGAATTCACCTGCTTGACATGCTGAAATTATAAGTTCTTTATTTTATATTTTTTTAAGGTAAATTGTTTAATGGTTACCTTATTTAACATAACAATAAACCAGCTAAACAAATCTATTTCCCATAGCATTATTCGTATACTGTGATAAAAACTTCTAAAAATTTTGCTGTTTAACAAAAATTACGGCTATAAACAAGAATGTACCTGACAGGATATGCCTGTTGAAATAAATTGAAGTCATCTCAAATTGGGCACACATGTCCTTTAAATACGATGATTGCTAGAAGCTTGTGACAGATGAAACAGCGCATTGGATAAATATTTTGCTGTTTAACAAAAATTACGGCTATAAACAAGAATGTACCTGACAGGATATGTCTGTTGAAATAAATTGAAGTCATCTCAAATTGGGCACACATGTCCTTTAAATATGATGATTGCTAGAAGCTTGTGATAGATGAAACAGCGCATTGGATAAATATTTTGCTGTTTAAAAAAAATTACGGCTATAAACAAGAATGTACCTGACAGGATATGCCTGTTGAAATAAATTGAAGTCATCTCAAATTGGACACACATGTCCTTTAAAAATGATGATTGCTAAAAGCTTGTGACAGATAAAACAGCACATTGGATAAATATTTTGCTGTTTAACAAAAATTACGGCTATAAACAAGAATGTACCTGATAGGATCTGATTGTTGAAATAAATTAAAGTCATCTCAAATTGGACACACATGTCCTTTAAAAATGATGATTGCTAGAAGCTTGTGACAGATAAAACAGCGCATTGGATAAATATTTTGCTGTTTAACAAAAATTACGGCTATAAACAAGAATGTACCTGATAGGATCTGATTGTTGAAATAAATTAAAGTCATCTCAAATTGGACACACATGTCCTTTAAAAATGATGATTGCTAAAAGCTTGTGACAGATGAAACAGCGCATTGGATAAATATTTTGCTGTTTAACAAAAATTACGGCTATAAACAAGAATGTACCTGATAGGATCTGATTGTTGAAATAAATTGAAGTCACCTCAAATTGGACATACATGTTCTTTAAAAATGATGATTGCTAAAAGCTTGTGACAGATGAAACAGCGCATTGGATAAATATTTTGCTGTTTAACAAAAATTACGGCTATAAACAAGAATGTACCTGATAGGATCTGATTGTTGAAATAAATTGTAGTCATCTCAAATTGGACACACATGTCCTTTAAAAATGATGATTGCTAAAAGCTTGTGACAGACGAAACAGCGCATTGACACTAATAGAGAGAAAACAGAATAACACTATTTCTTTAGACGTGGAATTGTTATTTGTTGATAAGATCAATCCGAGATTTTAAAAATTTCCGCCTAGTATTCACATATATTAATATGATGGACATTAAAAACTAAAGGTCTTGTGCCTATGTATATGAATTCATGAATATGAATTCGAGATTCCAGATTGTATATGAATTTATGAATATGAATTCCAGAAACCGAATACAACCAAACCCTACGTTAAATTATTACTTATATATTTATTGATCAATTTTAAGTGTACGGTAAAAAACAATTTTTGTCTGAAATATTACAGCCTATATTGTGTCTAATCCTATCTAACATTATAAATAGGGAAGTGTGTTTATTTATTTGTCTCGCTTTCAAACCTTCACTAGTCTACAAATCTCGGTGAAATTGGGTATATTTACCCAGTGTTATGTGGATGAACAAGGTATACTTTTATCCTAAGATGGAATTATTTTTTTCTTAGTAAAAATGGCCTCTTAAATATAAGAGCGTAATGATAAGTATGTACGATATGTGTATAAGAATCTGTATGTTTCAAAATACTCAGTTGTCTATGATACTCAATATTTTCACAAAAACATTATTTTTAAATTTCACTATCGTTAGTCACTTTTACGACGCAAACAAATTCGTGGTTTATATCAAGTATAATTATTTTTTTATAAATTAACAACAACTAAAATTACTCAACTTGGGATATCAAAAGAAAAATACTCAGTTGTCAATGATGATGTTCAATATTTTCACAAAAACATTATTTTTAAATTTCACTATCGTTATTCACTTTTACGACGCGAGCAAATTCGTGGTTCACATCAAGTATAATTATTTTTTTTATAAATCAACGACAACTAATATTACTCAACTTGAGGTATAAAAAGCAAAATACTCAGTTGTCAATGATGATTCTCAATATTTTAACAAAAACATTATTTTTAAATTTCACTGTCGTTATTCACTTTTACGACGCGAGCAAATTCGTGGTTCATATCAAGTATAATTATTTTTTTTATAAATCAACAACTAAAATTACTTAAATTGAGGTATAAAAAGCAAAATACTCAGTTGTCAATGATGATGCTCAATATTTTAACAAAAACATTATTTTTAAATTTCACTGTCGTTATTCACTTTTACGACGCGAGCAAATTCCTGGTTCATATCAAGTATAATAATTTTTTTATTAATCAACAACAATTAAAATTACTCAACTTGAGGTATAAAAAGCAAAATACTCAGTTGTCAATGATGATGCTCAATATTTTAACAAAAACATTATTTTTAAATTTCACTGTCGTTATTCACTTTTACGACGCGAGCAAATTCCTGGTTCATATCAAGTATAATTATTTTTTTATTAATCAACAACAATTAAAATTACTCAACTTGAGGTATAAAAAGGAAAATACTCAGTTTTCAATGATTATGTTCAATATTTTCACAAAAACATTATTTTTAAATTTCACTATCGTTATTCACTTTTACGATGCGAGCAAATTCGTGGTTCATATCAAGTATAATTATTTTTTTATAAATCAACAACAACTAAAATTACTCAACTTGAGGCATAAAAAGCAAAATACTCAGTTGTCAATA
Organism: Druceiella hillmani; assembly: GCA_039881145.1. Taxonomy (NCBI): domain Eukaryota; kingdom Metazoa; phylum Arthropoda; class Insecta; order Lepidoptera; family Hepialidae; genus Druceiella; species Druceiella hillmani. Next base: position 12,126,654 of record JAYKKI010000011.1, on the reverse strand, counting down.
ATGATGCTCAATATTTTCACAAAAACATTATTTTTAAATTTCACTATCGTTATTCACTTTTACGACGCGAGCAAATTCGTGGTTCACATCAAGTATAATTATTTTTTTTATAAATCAACGACAACTAATATTACTCAACTTGAGGTATAAAAAGCAAAATACTCAGTCGTCAATGATAATGCTCAATATTTTCACAAAAACATTATTTTTAAATTTCACTATCGTTATTCACTTTTACGACGCGAGCAAATTCGTGGTTCACATCAAGTATAATTATTTTTTTTATAAATCAACGACAACTAATATTACTCAACTTGAGGTATAAAAAGCAAAATACTCAGTTGTCCATGATGATACTCAATATTTTAACAAAAACATTATTTTTAAATTTCACTGTCGTTATTCACTTTTACGACGCGAGCAAATTCGTGGTTCATATCAAGTATAATTATTTTTTTATAAATCAGCAACAACTAAAATTACTTAAATTGACGTATAAAAAGCAAAATACTCAGTTGTCAATGATGCTCAATATTTTAACAAAAACATTATTTTTAAATTTCACTGTCGTTATTCACTTTTACGACGCGAGCAAATTCGTGGTTCATATATATAATAATTTTTTTATTAATCAACAACAACTAAAATTACTCAACTTGAGGTATAAAAAGCAAAATACTCAGTTGTCAATGATGATGCTGAATATTATCACAAAAACATTATTTTTAAATTTCACTATCGTTATTCACTTTTACGACGTGGGCAAATTCGTGGGTTATATCAAGTATAATTATTTTTTTTATAAATCAGCAACAACTAAAATTACTTAAATTGAGGTATAAAAAGCAAAATACTCAGTTGTCAATGATGATGCTCAATATTTTAACAAAAACATTATTTTTAAATTACACTGTCGCTATTCACTTTTACGACGCGTGCAAATTCGTGGTTCATATCAAGTATAATTATTTTTTTATTAATCAACAACAACTAAAATTACTCAACTTGAGGTATAAAAAGCAAAATACTCAGTTGTCAATGATGATGCTCAATATTTTCACAAAAACATTATTTTTAAATTTCGCTATCGTTACTCACCTTTACGACGCGGGCAAATTCGTGGTTCATATCAAATATAATTATTTTTTTTATAAATCAACGACAACTAATATTACTCAACTTGAGGTATAAAAAGCTTGTGATTTCCTTTCGGATTTTCTCCAGCGTGATAATTTAAACGTTTTCATAAGAAAATCACATCACTATATTAATTTCAATGCTATCAAGCCTATCAAGAGCGTCGAGTAGTCTTTAGATATAATAATAGGAAGCATAGTAATGACTCTCAGGATCTCGAATAATATCTGCGAGGTAAATCTATCCAATATATATTAGCAATAAATGTTTACTCATATATATATATATATATATATATATATATATATATATATATATATACATATATATATATATACACATATATAATGTTTATTTATAATATTAATTTATACTTGGTGACGTCAGCAGATTATTGTAATATGTTAGTAGAACAGGCTCGTTTTCTTATTAGCAGAATATAGATATTAGAAAATTCTTATATGTTGAGTTTCAATTCAGAGTCCGTCATTAAGTTGATCGCATCCTATTGACACTGAGTGGATTCGACATATCAATCGATATATTTCGATACAAGCGTTAAATTCAGTCAAAAACCCACCATGAATTGAATTGCCATTTCTTAATTTCAATTTACCAAAAATTTCGTCAGTACCAAACGCAAGTTCACGTTATCGGATATTGCTGTACATTATATTTCGTTTTAAGTAATATATTTTTATTTCTAAAGTAATTATAATCAAACTAATAATTTCCTTATGTTTATTGCAATTTGATTTAGCTTAAATCATTATTTACTTGTAAACTTTAATCATTCCACAGTAGGTTTTGAGCTGTCAGTTGAATATTTGACCCATCATTAACAAGTGCAATTCTTCGTATAATAAACGGTTTATCGTAAGACGAATATTCATAGTTACGCCAAAGTCTCGCAGCATTGTGTAAATATTGATAATTTTAGTTACGCCAAAGTCTCGCAGCATTGTGTAAATATTGATATTTTTAGTTACGCCAAAGTCTCGCAGCATTGTGTAAATATTGATATTTTTAGTTACGCCAAAGTCTCGCAGCATTGTGTAAATATTGATATTTTTAGTTACGCCAAAGTCTCGCAGCATTGTGTAAATATTGATATTTTCAGTTACGCCAAAGTCTTGCAGCATTGCGTAAATATTTATATTTTCGGTTACGCCAAAGTCTCGCAGCATTGTGTAAATATTTATATTTTTAATTACGCCAAAGTCTTGCAGAATTGTGTAAATATTGATATTTTCAGTTACTCCAAAGTCTCGCAGAATTGTGTAAATATTGATATTTTCAGTTACGCCAAAGTCTTACAGCATTGTGTAAATATTTATATTTTCGATTACGCCAAAGTCTCGCAGCATTGTGTAAATATTGATATTTTTAATTACGCCAAAGTCTTGTAGAATTGTGTAAATATTGATATTTTTAATTACGCCAAAGTCTTGCAGAATTGTGTAAATATTGATATTTTCAGTTACTCCAAAGTCTCGCAGCATTGTGTAAATATTGATATTTTCAGTTACGCCAAAGTCTTGCAGCATTGTGTAAATATTTATATTTTCAGTTACTCCAAAGTCTCGCAGCATTGTGTAAATATTGATATTTTCAGTTACGCCAAAGTCTCGCAGCATTGTGTAAATATTGATATTTTTAGTTACGCCAAAGTCTGGCAGCATTGTGTAAATATTTATATTTTTAGTTACGCCAAAGTCTCGCAGCATTGTGTAAATATTGATATTCTTAGTTACGTCAAAGTCTCGCAGCATTGTGTAAATATTGATATTTTCAGTTACGCCAAAGTCTCGCTGCATTGTGTAAATATTGATATTTTCAGTTACACCAAAGTCTCGCAGCATTGTGTAAATATTAATATTTTCGGTTACGCCAAAGTCTCGCAGCATTGTGTAAATATTGATATTTTCAGTTACGCCAAAGTCTGGCAGCATTGTGTAAATATTGATATTTTTAGTTTCGCCAAAGTCTCGCAGCATTGTGTAAATATTGATATTCTTATTTACGTCAAAGTCTCGCAGCATTGTGTAAATATTGATATTTTCGGTTACGCCAAAGTCTCGCAGCATTGTGTAAATATTGATATTTTTAGTTACGTCAAAGTCTCGCAGCATTGTGTAAATATTGATATTTATAGTTACCCTAAAGTCTGGCAGCATTGTATAAATATTGATATTTTTAGTTACGCCAAAGTCTCGCAGCATTGTGTAAATATTGATATTCTTAGTTACGCCAAAGTCTTGCAGAATTGTGTAAATATTGATATTTTCAGTTACTCCAAAGTCTGGCAGCATTGTGTAAATATTGATATTTTCAGTTACACCAAAGTGTCGCAGCATTGTGTAAATATTAATATTTTCGGTTACGCCAAAGTCTCGCAGCATTGTGTAAATATTGATATTTTTAGTTACGTCAAAGTCTCGCAGCATTGTGTAAATATTGATATTTATAGTTACGCTAAAGTCTGGCAGCATTGTATAAATATTGATATTTTTAGTTACGCCAAAGTTTCGCAGCATTGTGTAAATATTGATATTCTTAGTTACACCAAAATCTCGCAGCATTGTGTAAATATTGATATTTTTAGTGACGCCAAAGTCTCACAGCATTGTGTAAATATTGATATTTTTAGTTACACCAAAGTCTCGCAGCATTGTGTAAATATTGATATTTTTAGTAATGCTCCTTGTGAAAGCTTTGTCTAGGTTATAAAAAATATATACTTTTAAATCCTTTCAAAACGAGAAGTAAAGATGAAATAAATATATAGAGTGTCTAATCAATTATTTCAAAACTATCGATATCATATGGACTGTTTTCCCCTTTTCTTACTACATCTGGCATATATCTACAATGTTTGCAATCCTTGAACTATTCTACATGTTTCAACAAAACTCAATTGATGACCTAGTTAACGTCAGTGAAGGTTTACTCTCTAATATAATTTTGCTGAAGTCGATGTTTCTTCCGGTCAGAATATCGTCGCTAGGGGTAAAAGAGATTCTCGAGGAAATATTGTTGAATAACGGAAGGCGTTAACTAGATTGTTAGGTTAGTTCCTGGGGTCGAGTCTAGAAACTCGGTAACGATAAGATTGACTTTAACTGAATTGTGTTTAATTTTCCTGAACGATAAGCAATTTTCTGAATGTAATGTAATGTCTGAAAGTGTGTTTATTAAACATCTGACTAGTTAGTATTGTTAAGTAAAAAAATCTTTCGAAATGTTTATATTTTTTATTAGGGAACATCATTTATTATATTATTGTACGTTGCTTCTATTTTTAGTCGACGTATTTTGGAACAGAACAAAATTATGGGAATACAAAAATATGGAAATGTGCCTATCTGGGAAATTGGTTCGATAGTTTTTAGATTGATTTTACTCTTAACTGAATTGGTAGTAGAATACTCATTACATTTTAGCGGTTAGCGAATCTGAAAATTTCATTGTTACAAAATCTATTTTAAATCTATTTGAATAAATTTACATACATTATTCATAGAATATTTTCTCACTGATTATATTATAATATTCACAAATTATATGGAGTAAAAGATAAATAAAAATGATTGTTAAAGTTTGCTTTGTGTAAGTTAGTATTTAATCTGTAACTAACTTACACAATGTATAATGGACAAAGGACCAAGTAAACTATTAAAAACTGATACATCCTTATATTTACTTATTACATTATTGTTTATCTCTGTATGTATGACATAAGTAACATTAAATAATACAATGAGATTTAACCAGGTCTTTCGTCCTCATCTCCTTCAAAGTCGAAGGCGTTGTTACTTTTTTTGTAATACGTGAATATAAAAGAAATGAACATAAATACTTAAAAAAAATGTAACAACTTACTTGAATTTTCCATTCTCATATTGAGTTCGTGTGCTAGTAATACGTAGATGGATTATTTGTAAAGCCTTTTTTGAATAAATTGAAAATAATTTGTTCCGGAGTATTTTTTGGTTCATTTTGAATATATAAACGAAAATGATTAGTGGGCATCATATCTTTAAAATTAGCCTATTTATCACAATGTAGAGAGTAAATCAATTAAGATGGTGTTACAAAAATGTGTAACGGAAATAAAGTGGGATTATGATAGCGTTATGCGCTAGAATCAAACATTAGTGGGACGTCTCTAGGGTTCTACAAAATTTACAGGTTACTTTCTTTAAGGTGAATGTACGCAGTTATATAATATTTTAAGATTACAGATTTTATTATACTCAAAAAAGAAATTTTCACTTCAAATGTGTAAGTTTCCATATTTATTTTTTTTATTAAAAAAAAAACAAAATGAATGAAATCTCAATTTGAAATATTACAACCTATAAGTTTCCACTTCAATCGTCTGTAGTGACACAATGCACAAAATAATATTCAGCGCAATTTTTAGACGTGTAATATTTTATCCAAAAAAATGCACTGCTAAAATTTATTCAAGAGAACATTTCAAGACTTTTCAATACTTTGTAGTGAATTTTCCAAACTCCAAATTAGAAGAATCGACAAAAACGTGGAAAGTCGAATCGGTTTTATTGCTAAATTATGAAATTATGGTTATTTTTCTAATTATTTATCAAACATTTTAATAATTTTAAATTTTATTTTAGCAGTTTAAAATTATCTATTTATTGAATGTTGTTTAGAATTTCGTGAACTATTCCTCAAGTAAATAACATATTTATTCTGCCAACCTTTTACATATCTGTCCGCACTCAGACGAGCAGAATTCCCTTGATGTAAAGATATTACAATTTGCAAACGTCAAGTTGCGCAATAATGCTAAGTTAAGCTAGCTGAGGAAAATACGGGGAAAACTACGTGCAGATTTTTATGATGCTAATAGTTGACTTATTGATTTCGTGTCACATTCGAAGGGAGAAGGGGTAGATGAGTGACACCTTCCGCGAATTCTACATTAGACTCGGCGAATGTAAGCTTTAAAGTTCAAGAAACACTCAGCTTTTTGGAAGCTTTGAAAAGAAATAGTGCGATTCAGATTTAGATTGTTGAAGGGAAGTTGAACGATTTCTATTAAGAGTTTTAGCTCTATCTGAAATGGTGTTTTTCTTATTATTGCGTGTAGTAAATATTATCTACGTGAATGTTTAAAATAACCTTTGAGTAGAATTTTCTTGATCAACATTTTAATCTGTTTAATAGTAATTGTTGAAAAAGATTCGGTTATCTAATGAAAATGGTGTTCAACTGTCAACAAGGTGTGATCAGAATAACGGAAATTTTCGTTTTTCTTAGAGAATCTTTATTAATCAGCATCAATTTAGTCGCCTTCAAAGTAATGCTCCTCAGACATAAAACGCTTGTGTTAGCGATTTTTCCAATCTTGGAAGCACTTCTTAAACTCTCTTTTTGGTATGACGTTTAGCTCTTTCAGTGATTTTGTTTTTATCTCATTAAAGGCGGTAAAACGTCGTTCTTTTATGGTTCTCCTCGGCCTCGGGAATAGAAACAAATCACAGGGGCCATGTTAGGTGAATACGGTGGCTGAGGCAAGATAGCGGTGTTGTTTTATACCAACACATCATGAAAAGGCAGTGAGGTGTGAGTAGGAGCATTATCGTGATATAATTTCCGCGAGTAGTTTTGCCACAATTCTGGTTGTTTTCGTTGAATTTCATGCAAACAGCGCATAAATTCCATATAATATCCCTCATCGATCGTAACTCATGAACTCATGATATACTACGCTGTTGAAATCTAAGAAAATAGTGAGAACCATCACAATTAATCGAACTTGTCAAATTTTATTAGGTCTTGGTTTTTCATTCAGTTTCCATTGGGATGAATGTTTTTTGGTTTCGACCTCATATTCGTATACTCATGTTTTATCATCTGTTGTGACTGTATTAAAAAGTTTTGTATCGTTGTTTATTCATTCGGCAACTCGTGGGCGATTTACACGCGACTTTGTTTTTGGTCAAAATTCATCAATTTCGGAACAAACTTTGCTGCCACACGTTTCACGCTCAAAAAACCCGATAAAATTGTTTAGTATGAGCCAAATGATGTGCCGATATTATTAGAAACCTCACTGATAGTATTCTTTTTTTTTCACTTTTCAACGTTGTCATCGGTCGTTGATATGAGGTCAACGATGGATGCCCTAGATCCAGGGCGGTCGTCATCTTCAACGTTTTTACGGCCCTCTTTGAAATATTTGTACCACTCTTAAAAGCTTGTCTTATTCATAGTAAAACTGTCAACATATACAATACGGTAATGTACTTTATTCCAAAATGGGCAGGACACTTAATTTGAAAGAATAAAAATATAAATACTCAAAAAATCTTGCTGGGTACTCCGATATGTTTTAGACATTTTAGATGTTTTTCCGGCTATAGTAACCATCGAAGAAGAGAACATAGATAATAACCTATGTCAAGCTTAAATTAAAGATTCCGAAAAGTTTTATTGATATTGATGTCGTAGTAATAGAGTTATAGACAAACACACCATCAACTAATATGAATTTATTGACAATTCAATGAAACTACGTGATGTAGTATTATTTTTAATTTCTTTAAGTTCTTTACCACGACCTAGGTTTCGTTGTATTACAACATCTTCAGGTGGGCTATTAGCAAAGATCTTTGCTAATATGCCGATGTGTTTTAGACCTATCCCGGCTATAGGCACCATCGAAGAAGAGAACATAGATAATAACCTATGTCAAGCTTAAATTAAAGATTCCGAAAAGTTTTATTGATATTGATGTCGTAGTAATAGAGTTATAGACAAACACACCATCAACTAATATGAATTTATTGACAATTAAATGAAACTACGTGATGTCGTATTATTTCTACTTTAATTAAGTTCTTTACTACGACCTAGGTTTCGTTGTATTACAACATCTTCAGATGGGCTATTAGCAAAGATTGAGCCCTAGACCCTAGGTCGTGGTAAAGAACTTCTGCTAATAGCCCACCTGAAGATGTAATACAACGAAACCTAGGTCGTGGTAAAGAACGTAAAGAAAGTAGAAATAATACTACATCACGTAGTTTCATTTAATTGTGAATAATGAATTTATACAAAATTAACGCCAAATACATTCAATATATGAATTTATTGCTTTATTTCGCTAACACTTTCCGAATCTTTTTTCCATTTTCGATAAAGGAGTATTATTAATACTAAAACAATGCGGACAAATTACCTTTTAGATCTACAATATTATATAATGTTTAGTTAATTATTAACGGGCAAGTATTATCTGTTATAAACAATTACAAAAAACTAATGAAGATTGACATTAATTTCAAAACGGGCGTTGACTAATTGTATTGCAAGCATGAATTTTGAATGAAACATTTTGCTATTGTCCGTAATTAGAGATAGGTTTCCAGAATTAACTTATTTTTGTGGGAGCTAAAATAACAATTCCTAAATTTAACGGGCCATAAATTTTACGTAAATGGAGACAATAGTGAGGAGACAAACCTAAAAATAGACGCCTAAAGATTAGTGATTTATTAAAGGAACGTGACATCAAAAGTCACCCGAAGAAACTAAAGAGCTGTAAGACGAGTATAGATGGAAAAAGGATATTATATAAGACTTACTTTCTTATATTATTGAAGGGACTATTGTTGGCCGGACTCAGCAATTTTTTGTCATTTCTTGTATTCACGTGTCACTGGTTTACTCTTATGAGTGTATATCTCTAATGCCAACTATAGTAATAACTTCTTAGTCCAACGAGGTATAAAATTTATGTAAATAGAAGGAAATAATGAGAAAGGAAAAGCCAAAAATAGGAATATATATATAAGGACTGGATAAAAGAGAAAAAATTCATTACATGTTTGTAATAAAGGGTTACTTAGACTTAGTTAAATACTTATTTACGTTTTAAGGGTTTCATTTGGCAATGGTGATAAAAGGTATTCTTATAATTTCGTGCCTATCCGTTTTTCTGTCTATTTTTTCATCTATCTGTTCGTCTATTTGTTTGTACGTAATAGGAAATTTTCCAATTTAAGTTTAATTATAAGGAAATTTGGAATATTTAGATTAATTACGCCAATAAATAAAAATAAACTATAATTTTATTTTTTTTATGGATTTTCTCATACATTTATGCTTTTGCTTGCTACTTACTACTTATGTTTGTTACCAACACACCTTTTAAACACATAGAACCCTCGAAGTTCCTAAGATTAATTAAAATTTTCCGAATAAACCTCTAAACCGCGAACAAATTGCTGGTGATCTACTCGATCATTTTCACTACTCAACTCAAGAAAACGTAAAAGATGTACGGAAAAATAAAATTGTTAATACATTGCCAGTTGTAATATTAGGTATAACTCGATGGTCTTGGTCTGTGTCACGGATGTTTAGACCAACAGCACTTATTTGATAGCTACAATAAACACTGGCACCGAAAGCCATCCAGTTGATTACCTGGTGCTAATAGCAATTTCATCAGTAAAAAATGTGAAAACTATAATCGTAATGTGCGAAGCGTTGTAACGGTATTCACTGGGTGATTTAAGGAAGCTCAGTTCCCAGTTTCAAACGGCTGTATCTAGCTCATTTTCCAGCAAATCACATCCTAAATAAAGGGGCAAAATCCTCACTAATGAAGGTATTTTTGAAGCTTTATCATTTATTGAAACTCATTAAAAGAAGAGATGCCATATGTTGTAAAATACAGGGCAATAACTGATCAATTTCATAAGTATCTATTTCAAGATCGTGTAATAAATCACGTCGGACTTCTAGAATGTTGGCTGTCATTAAAAAAGCTAAATGAATAGCCAAACAATGGACTTAGTGACATAGCTTCACACTGCTGTTGCTTCAAGTGCTGGAATTGAAAGACTGTTTTCAACATTTAGATTTATTCATACGTACGAAATAAACTTGACACCGAGAAAGCTGCAAAACTTTTCACAGTTTTTAAATACCTAAATAAAAAATAAGTATACTCTTGTTTGTCTGAAGTTGCCTGATGCATATTTTGATTGTTAATTAATGTATACAACATCTGTATATTGTTTAATTAAAATTATTACTCTTTGAGTTTGGTGAAATAAATTAAATAATAATTGATGTTTTAATTACAAGTTTAAATATATTTTCTTTCAAATTCCTGATTGAAATGACAAATACTACCAACTTTTGAATATATTTCGAGCTATTTTAAGTTTTAAGTGTATATTAGGTTTCATTTATATCCAGTTTATTTGCAATTAAAAGTTGTTTTTTTCATATTGTTTAAAATTTGTTTTAAACTGTGTTTTTAAATTTTTTGTTTTAAACTGTTTTAAACACCGTTGGAAACACGTACTTCAAAAAAAAATGTTTTAATCACACTAACCTAGACCTAAACCAATGGGATGATAAGAATAAAATTTATTAATTAGTGGTTTCTTATAAATATTTTAGGTTTTTTGAATACTTCAAAATTTAGGGTAAGGACAAAAATTTTGCAACTTCATTTTCTCAATGTTTCCAACAATTTTCCTAAAGCTTTTAACATTATTTGTGCTTTATATTTAAAATAACGTAATAACGGAAAAATATTATTAGGATACCGCTCAAACAAAACTTAATTAAATTGCTCGGCTTCTTAATGCGACGGTTGAAAGCGTAGGTACGCGGTTTGGCCATTAATCGATACTTTATGAGCTCAGCACAAAAGAAAGCTGCCATTGATGAGCTCAAAACAAAAGAAATATATAAATCCATAGATCAAGTATTAAATATATTGAAATTTGTATAAACTTACTTATAAAACAAAACGGTTCAATTTGATCGCGACCGTACAGAAAAATATATGTATATACGGACTTGCATCTCATAAAAAGGTTGTGCTGTTTTGTTTAATTTTTCATTATGGAACTTTGACCTGTCTATTTGATACGAAACTTTTTACTCTTTTCTAGTTAATAGATTTCAAGAATTACGTAATCTTTAGATAATTTCATATGTAATCAAAAATAGAAATGAATTACAAGAAACATATTTTTGTCACTACTTAGTATTGTTTAACTGTTTTTTTTTCGGCTACGCTTGTTTGTCAGCTAAGTTCATGTGGTAAAGAAAACATAATATTCGATTTAAATAGAATTATGAGGGCAGAGAAAATTAATTAAGTTTTTTTAAACATCCAATATTTGCTCTGTTATGTAATAAGTAAAAAGCACACCGAATAACGTATAAATATTATGACTATATTGATTATTGAACTATATCATATATAACAGGTATACTGGATATTATAATTCATTTAAATTCTATTATGTACGCAATATTCTCTCTCTTATATATTATATAATAAGTGAAAAGTACACCGAATTACGTATAAATATTATGACTATATTGATTATTGAACTATATCATATATAACGGGTATACCGGGTATCATAATTCATTTAAATTCTATTGTGTACGCAATATTCTCTCTCTTATATATTATATAAGAAGTAATAGAGTAGCGATGTACATAATTGTACTTAATTTGCTCTTATATAGTATGTAGCGTATGTACATACTATATTAGAGCAAATTAAGTGTGTAAGTTTTGCTAGCCTCGTAGCGTCATATTTATTTAGTTCTTTTTTTTGTATTTTGTATTTTTTCACTCTGCGATTTTTGTTTTCATACTAAAATTAATTAGTTTCGTTCTCCTATTGCGACTGGATTGATTTTGGTTTTAACAAAACTTTACATTAACTTACGTTTTTAATAAACTGCTGCCTTGTATTTATCATAGAACTACAATTGAAAACGGTTTAAAGTTTAAGTATTGTCAATCATTTTCATTCAAGTGAGAACATGTTACTGTAGAAAGTGACATTAACATTATTTCTGTAACGGGTATTATGCGATCGCAATTATAATTTACTTAGATAATTGTATACTTATAGAATGTACATCTACCATATCTGACTGTTTATAGAATTGGTCTTATTTAAAAAAATAAATGTAAATAAACCATTAATTTAATACGCTATAATATAATTTGTCACAGTACAGTATACAAACCACCAATCAAACTTTGCCTTTAAGCAAATGTTTTGTTTTGTCTAAATTAAAACTCATCATAACTACGGAAAAAAGTGTTTTTTGTAGGATGCTATTATTAAAAATTACATAGATAATCTTAATTACAAGTTTGGAATAGATACCAACTATTGCAATTTTTTAGAAATAAATTCTTTGTTACATATATTTTTAAATACCTTATTTTTTACTTTTAAATACCTTTTTAATTTGCAAAGCTGAAACGTACCATTTGGCGAGATTAATAGTCGGGAGGGAGACAGGTTATTTTTGATGAAAAACCTCTATTTTCACCAAGTTTACTTTATACGGAAATAAAACCAAACCTTAATCTATAATTGAAGCATGTTACATTTTATTGGTTTCGTATATTTTTTTCATGAAAATTGTTTTTTTTCAACACGTTCCCCGTCAAAATCTCTAAAGAGGGACAAGTTTAATGATTGATCTAAATGAAATATTTTATTGCACACTGTCTATTGTTATAAGTTTTATGTTTAACTGTTGAATGATCGTTACGTAATAAGCTATATATATATATATATATATATATATATATATATATATATATATATATATATATATATATATAAATACGCTACGCTATTTTCTCAAACGTAGAACCTCGAAATTAGCATAGTAATAAGTCTTGTTAAAACCCATATATTTTGTACTAACTTTTTTTGAAATATTAATATAAGAATTAAAGACGGGGTAAATAAAATTTTATATTCTATATATATAATATATAATTTTAAATAGTGAGTCTATTTAAGAAAAAATCTCCAAAAATATGTGAAAATTTAGCCCTCTCGATATGAAAAATGAATATTTTGTGAATAGTTTAATAGAAATCGAATCGAGAAACGTATCGTTAATTGTTTGTAGCTGTATACGAATTTATGGCGAAAGATGATCAGCTGTAGAAATCTGTTAGAACTGTCTAGAACTGATCGCATTTCGTAATAAATTTTGTGAAATTGCATCAAAATTGTTTGCTTCCAAAAATGGTGGATCCTCGACGATCGAGATCAATTAAATTATGAGATCATTCATCACATTCCATCCCGACACTTCCAGAGTTTATAACCAAATACTTCTTACAATTTGTGTTATTAAAATGAAAAAAAAAATGAATGATTGCCTCGTTAACTAAATGAAAAAGATTTTTTTGTAACGAACAAACACTTCTAATTAAAATTAAATATATCTACGCAAACATTAACTTTAAAAAACAAAGTTTTTTATAATTCTAAAAAAACAAAGTTTTTTGTTTGCGCAGATATATTTCATTTTAATTAGAAATTTTTAGATTCATCAGACAAGTCATTATGAGATATTGATGCGATCTCTACTAGTTTAGGAGTTGAACATGACATTGCACATGAGATGGTTTGTAAGTCAGAGTAACGAGGAAACGTGGGGTCTCCAGTAATTCGAATCTTTCCTTATTTATGATAATTACTAATCACATACTTTTATTCACGCATTCATGTAATATCTTTTGGTTTTTAATTTGCCTCAGATACGATTAAGATGTATTTTTATGGGGAACATGAGGTGGCTAGTTTCAATAGTTTGTTGTTTCCTTAAGGCTTATGGTATGAACAATCTAAAATATTTCTCCTGCTTTTATACTATGATTTAGTCTTTTTTGTTATTGGTTGTTGAAGACGACCCTCGCCGTCAAATAATAGTCATAATACATTGATGAGAATAGTCATCTGGCTTGGTCAGTTGATGTAATCCGAGTTAAAACTGGGATAATACTAATATTTGTTATTGTTGTATAGATGTAATTTTAATAATACAAGTTAAATGAAACTGGTTATCAAACAAATATAAAACTCATATTTTCGTTTTAGTTATAATGTAAACGATATAGTTGCATATCAACAAGTGGCGTTGCTTCACGTGTTTAGTAATTTTACGACTAGTAAATTATATTCTCGAGCGGCGTGATTTTATAAATGCGTCTTAACCTTTGCGCTACAACTGAGGCTTGTATAGTTTACATAATTACGGAATTTAAATGTGCTTATACACATCTATGTGTATATATCTGTGTCCATATATTTATTTGTATCTTTGTCTTTATTCCTATCGACAGGTTTTAGTTGTTAAACCGGTCGTGTTGTTGCTGTTTGTGGCATAACTGCCTAAGCCAAGGTAATCATCTTCACACGAATACTGATATTAATAATTGATTTTAGAAACGGACGTTTTTTTTTCTGTTTTTTTTTTATTGGAACGTTAGATTTTGGGTTTTTTACTGAGTATGTGTTTGCTAGTTAACTTATGATATATAATTATATTCATCCTACAATCCATTATATTTATATATAGCTAGCTATTCTGATTCGGGTTTGATGGGGTTTATATAGTAAAATGTTGTCGAGGGGTATCGTACATAAATACCTTAATAAAATCTGGAAGGTTTTTTGGTAATGAGACCCCAAAATAGTGATGATATACATCTAAAGAAATAAAAATTACCCTCTCACGTTCACGAAGTCGGGTAAAAAAGACATTGGTTACAACCCGAGAGTACAAAAAAATAACAACATGTAGGTAAAAATAGGTTACCTCCATGAATAAGAATCAAATTTAGGTGAAGATATTTCTAATACATATTTCAGTTTCCAAAATGTTGTCAAATTGTACTGGGTAAACAATACATATTGTCCCGGATTTTTTAGCTTTTGTAGTTAAAACAAGGAACTTTTAAAATTAATTAAATATAATTCAGTTCATGCGTTCGCCTGTCAAAACCCCTGTTTTAGATGTACGGGTATGAATTTTAAGTAATGCTTCATATAGAGATCTTAATTAATATGTAACAAATTGTGAATAATCCAAGATGTAAAAAAATATTTAATATATAAAAAAATCATTATAATTTTTGCGTATCTCATGAAATAAGATATTTCTGGAAAGGTATTTTAAAATGAAATCGAGTGTCACCTATTAAACTACAAACTAAAACGCAATATGTTCCAAATGCATTTATTTATTCGCGTAGTTTAATGTGTACAATTGATAAATATTTCGTACTTATTGCTATAATAGGAATCTCTTACAGCCAATCACAATATTAGCCATACTCGACCAGCGGTCGGGATTGAACCCGGGTCCCCACGGTGCTGAAAATTAACCGTGATTTTCAATTATAATTATTTCAGATAACTTTTATCCCTGAACCTACTTTATACTTTTTCCGAAATTTTTCATGAAATTATTTAGCAGAAAGAGATTAAAGTGGCCCGTGGATTGTAAGTTGACCAGTTTATGCAAAATTGTTCTAGAAGTATTGCTGAAAATGTTCTGGCTTCTTTTCAGAAACCGTTTAAAGTAGAAACTTGAAATTGGACACAGTGATAAGGCATTTTAATATTAATATCTCAATTTCAAAGGGGGCAAATGAAGTATTAATTTTTTTTATTTCATGTAACTTGAGGGTGTCAGTGGAGAATCAATTTATAAGATTTCAGAAGTATTTTATAGAATTTTATACAAGATAGTTCTGGAGATATTGTTGAAAATGTTTACAAATTTTGTCGACACGCCCTTCCGCCTCCCTCCCCTCTGCTCCCGTCTTCAATCTCCGAAATTGTTATGGTTAAAATGATAAAGAAGAAACATTACCAGAAGTTTACCAGCAAATTATAGCCACGAGTAAAAATTTCTTAATTTTTTTTTAACAATATTTTAAGACTGTATAAGGTACACTAGGAAAAACATTTAAGTTGTGGAAACTAATATTTAATATATGTAGAGAGTTTAGTAGATATAGTAGATACCCTTAAATATATTTATGTATTTAAATATATACATGTCTTCGTAGTGCGAGTTTATTCGTGGTTACTAACTTTAATTTAGTAGGCAATTATAAAATGTAAGACGGAAGAAGTTTTGAAATATAGTAGTTATTGCCTCTGTTATTAATCAGAATATTAAATTAGCCAGCAGGGAAAACTTTAAAGAATATCAATCACCCTTAGTTATACTATTTTTTTCTGTTGAGAGAAGTTTTTCTAAGTTTAAACTGCTAGTAGATTCGCGTCGTGCTTAAGGTAGAATATTTATGAGATGGCAATAGCCAACAACTTCAGTTTATAATAAGAATATTCACGTCCTTTTTCTAATTACACTGAAAAAGCTCTTCAACAATTGGAAGCATTGAACACTTACTCTGGGTGTGAGGATAAATTCGCCAGCGAGGAAAAGTTTGAGTTGAACAACTTTGAATTATTTGCAGCATAGTGCTGAGAACTATCGATGAGAGAAAGTCGTGACTGAGTGGCGCCAGCCTTATCTGGGGCGTCATCGGCGAGACTCGACTTTGTGAACGAAGGAATTATTATTTATAACTAAAGCTTGTAACAAGTATCGAATTGAGTTCTTGCCTTTAATCCTTTTGAAATGTTTTAGTTAGCGAAAATTCTTGATTGTCCGCGTCTAAGTGACGTGCTGTTTTGCGAAATTTTCTACGTTGGAGCGATTCGCGTACGCTGTTCAAGTTCTCGTTCTTGAAGTCAAAATATGAATATTCGTTTATTGTGATCTGTCGATTATTAGTAATATCATGTGATATTGGTGTTTAAGAAAATATCCTAAGTAACTTTGATTCGATTAGGTCTAAATATTACAAATTTATAAAAAAAACAAGTGACTAAGTTGGTAAATACAATTGTTTGCTCATATATAGACTATTTCCTTCAAATCATACTGTTTCCGCAAAATGTCATGTATATCAACTTGATATTTTGCGGAAACAGTATGATTTGAAGGAAATAGTCTATTATTTTGTTATAAATATCAAAATGTTCATTAAATTATCTGTATTATTACGTTTAAAGTACATGTATGTCATAAAATAAATCTTTCGTTTGACAGATTCAACGATGTTAGGCGGAGCGAGCGGAGCGTTGGGCGGAGCGGGCGCAGGCGCCGCTCGCGAGCACATCACCACGCTCGAGTCGCTCAGTCAGGCCGGTGTCATCGGCGTCATGGGGATCGCCATCATCCTATCCAACCTTCTTATCATCGCTGCTTTCCTTAACTTTAGAGGTGAGTCTAACATTACAACTTCTCAAGAATTCTATGTCGTTTAGCAAAGTCTTAAAGCTAATAAAATTTTAGCAATAAGTCTTAACATTACAGCAGTTGACAAGAAAACGTCAAGATTTTTTTTGTAATTTAAGCCGTGATTCTTGATATTATAATTGTTTCAGAAATCTTCACTGTCTCTATATTTTAAAGGATTTTTTTCATATTAGTTATTGAGATATAGTAAAATTGTCTTTTTGTGCAAAGATCCGCTTAGAATTATATCAGTGGAACCATAGTTAATTTTATTTGAGATTTTCTGTGTTAGAGTTTTTTTTTTTAATTTACCCCCTAACTAATGTCTTCAAGGTTATACATAGCCTTAATTATCTTTATATTAGTGGTTTTTTAATTGTCGAAGATCTCTGTATATTCTTGAAACCCTCAGTGATTTCTAAGCGTCTTAGCTCATCTTAATTCTAGATCTACCTTTCAGCTTTTTGCAATACCTTAAATATAAAATTACATAGTTTTATTTTTCATAAAAGGAAATTTGGGAAATGAATGAGACGCCGGGAGGAAAGAGTACAGCCTTAGTTAATACGACGTTTGGTTAACATTAAGTCATTGAATATTGTTTTGGCGCAGAATGCGTTGGATATTGTTTTGTTGCAGAATTTCACTTCTATATAGTTATATTTTTGATTTTATAGATTTATTTTCGTTGTATCGTACGATATTGCAGCTCGAAACGCTTTGAGTACCCAAAAATCGTAAAAACCAAAAGGGATAAAACTGTTCCTAAATAGAATATCTATAATAATCAATGGCTGCGAGAAACAGTGGAGACGAAAAATCTGTACATTTCATATTTTTCTTCTTCTTCTTCAGACTTTTGTTCCTCTCATCGACAAAACCGCCTTCCATAGTTTTCCATGCATGCTATCTTCACCAAGTCACATCCAGGATACTCAAACTATTCTTTTAAAGTCATCCCGCTAGTGAAGCGTAGGACGATTTGCGCCACAGATCCTATGACTCCTGGAGTCATCACAAAAGACGCTTTGTTCATTTTTATTCTGGGCTTTTGGCTATATAGGCCTCTAAAAAATTAATTTTTTTTGGAAATAATTAATTTACAGGACTTCAAATAAACCAGTGGATAGAACGAGACAGTCTTTAAAATTTTTATCTACTGTTGATTCTTTGTACATTAATTGAAAATGCAATATTTTATTGCTTTAGATAGTGGAAGTGTTTTGAAATTTTTGTCTGTCTGTTGACCCTGTACACTAAAATCATCACCATGGTTATTGAATTGATCACAAGACATGGGGCCTCTGTCGGCGCAGTGCACTGCGGGATACCGGGTTCTGTTCCCACCCACTCGTTAGCGGGTCTAGACTGATGCTTTGGTTGGTTTGTAAGAGATACTTTCGCTACAATTAGTCTGCTATTTATATCTACCTTAAAGTAGGTAAATAAAGTAAAAACTTTTTGATGTATTTAATTTGATGTAGGGACTTTCTTTATACCTTTACCGCTTTTGATAGTGAACTTGTTTGGAATTCTTGTCTGTCTTTGACGCTTTGGGCATAAAATAAAAAATTCACGACGGATTTAGATGAGATTTTCTCTATTCCATTCTTTGCCGTTTTTTATAGTGAATGTGTATGAAATTTTTGCCTGCCATTAAGTAAACATTTTTCGACATATTTACATGGAACTTTCTCTGTTCCATTCTTTACCGCTTTAGATAGTTATCGTGTTTAGAGTTTTTGCCTGTCTGTTGATGCTTTCGACATAAAATAAAAACTTCTCGATAAATTCAGACGGGACTTTCTCCATTCCATTCTTTACTATTTTAGATAGTGAATGTATATGTATGCTTTTTGTCTTTATGCAATTTATTAAAATGACGTGTGAATAGTTTTTGTCTGACTAAGACTTGTCAAAATGAGGTGCGCATATTATATACTTCAATTAATTTGCAGTCCGGAAAAGTTATTTTTTAAGGATCCCTACTAATTGTGATCCCTTTTGAGTTCTTTGATTTCAGTGAATTATATCCGGATAGGAAGTCTTATTCTTTTTGGTACATATACACGTATTACACAATTTAGTATCGTAAGAGTTGTTTAACAGAATCTTTAATAATTAAATTTATAACAACCTGTTCAAATAACAATTATTATTTCGGTTATATTAAATCTGACAAGCGTTTTGCCATTCGTTTGATCTAAAGAAATATGTAAAAATATTTGTGATTAAAACAAGTACAAATAGAAAGGATAGGGATGGTAGTCTGAACTAAAATGCCATACAATAATTAACCCTAAAGGATAATTCGAGTGGTGAAAAGAAGAAACGGGTGTTTTACAGAAACTTTTTGTTAATAAAGTATATGAATTCCGGTTTATATTTGGTCAATGAAATATATATTATTATATTCTAGGAAGATCATAATTTAATAGTTCGGTTAACGTTTAAAATGTACCAAATGTGTAAATTGAAACGTCTTCTTTACTTCCTAACACTTTAATGTTTTTCAAATAATTTAGTACGTACAACGTACAAATATACGTACGAATATATAAAATAATAATATACGTACGAATATTTACAAAGCTACATGCATATATATTTGCACGTCGTACGAATATACGACGTACAAATATATATGCATGTAGCTTTGTAAATATACAATACATACATGCGTACATCGTAATGAACTGTTATGTACTGTTATGTATTGTCATTAGGTATATCATGTAAAATACCGGGCAACTTGTATCGCTACAACCTTTTCGCTGGTAAAAAGGTATTGATACAATACTAGATTTTGATAGCGGTTTTGACGGCGTTTTTTTCAAAAAAATATGTACATTTTTCAATAAAGTAATTATATAGTTCCGAGCTAAATATTATTTTTAAACATAATGTGCCAGGCCTGACCTTTAAAATTTGTTGCGACGCAGTGCGACGCGATGAGCGAGTTAAGCGATGGCACTCAGAACTAAAATGCCATACAATTATAATTAACCCGTGTATTTGGCACATTAAAGGGAACATATTCTATTATTTACGAAAATTAAATTAATAACAGCGCATTTAGTTTTTCACGCGTGGGCTTAACGTTTTTGTGTCTTTATATTCACTACTCTTCTCCTGTAAATGGAAATTTTCAGATTTTCCGAAATGTTATAACATTTTCTAATTTTCCGTAAATTTTGGAACGTGATCGTTACTCGTTAATACTATATCAGACGTCGTCTGTTTAACTGCTTGTTTGTCTTTAGTTCAAGCTTGAACGGCCGAATTTGCATATAAATAATACTCATCCTAGATTAAAGACGAGCTATATATAATTATACTACCATTTACAGGAGAAGAGTATATATATATATATATATATATATATATATATATATATATATATATATATATATATATATATATAACTTCCGGTCGCTCATCGAGCAGGGATGGACTGATATTCTAGTTGTCTGTAAGAGGTTGTTCTCGTAGTAAGAAGTCTGTCATAATTCTTTAAATAATTGCTACACCGACAACTTTTTCCAACGAATTCTGGACTTTATTAGAAAAAAAGTTCAGAAATCGAGCATTTCTCGTAGGATATATAAATAGTATGGTACTCATTCTTTTGTTCAGTTAGCAACTGCGTTTCTGCGATTAGGGGTGTGTTTAATTTTTTGACGGAAAACCTCTATTTTTGATAAGTTTAGAGTAAAACTTTGGGAATATTTATTACAATGATTTTGATGTAGAAATTTTGAGTATAGGAAAATGTCGTTAATAATACATGTATATTAATTACTTTTTATTGGTTTCATATATTTTGAAAATTGGCTTCTTGCAACTTTTTCTTCGCCAAAATCGTTAAAGTTTAGAGGATTCATTACAAACATTTATACTTTAATTTGAAATGCGAGAAAAGCAATAAAACGTTCATTATCTTTTCTTTAACTTGTATAAAACACTTTAAATTGTGTAAAAGATTTTAACTTGTATAGAAACCACTTTAAATTGACGCGAAGGGGATAAATAATGTTTTGTAATACCGACTACCGTCTTGTCATTCTGTGCTGAGATTGACCACAACTTAGTTGTGTTGCGGTTCCTCTGAATAAAAATATTCGCAATATCTTTCTAAACTATTGGTTTAATTATAGTTGGATTGACTATTCTTAGCCACGGTAAAAAAAATTCTAACGGAATAATTTATTTTGTAATGTCTACTGTAGTGTGTACTTTAAAGTTTATATTTACATTTAAATGATGTTTATGCTATAAATTATATATATATATATATATATATATATATATATATATATATATATATATATATATATATATACGTATGTGTATAATTACATTAGATGTAATTAATATTAATAATATTTAGAAATGGAAAATGAAATCTTTTAAGACCACTTTCGTGTATGTCATTTTGTCTATTAGAACCGTTTCTCCTCAGAAATCGCTAGACGTAAAAATTTGGCATGATAGTAAAACATATTTACCAGTACATACTTCAATGCTTACAGTTAAAAATTGTCATATCGAAGTTTTTGGCTGGGGGTTAATAAGATTTTTTTAAAATTCTATATATAATGTGGAATATAAACTAGTTTGAATGGACTAGTACTAACTATAACGGTTAATTTTTTTGAATAATTATAGGTATCATATCTTCTGAGATATTCTGAAAAATATGAAAAATAAGTAGCTTTTTCCCGCTGCTTCGCCCGCGTGGACGTCAGAAAACGACATCGTTTCCTATAATTACTGATCCAGGTCATATCTACATGTCGACGGTTTAATTATGAAAACTTTTCGGGATAAAAGCATCATATTTTTATCTCTGGCACATCTGCCCTCACGTGTCTGCCTGCGTTTGGGTTGTGCACTCGTCGATGGCGCGTGACATTGCTTCACCTGCCCCTCCGACCCCGCTCCACGCGCAACCCGTGCCGCCGACTCATGGCAACGTATCACCGGCGTGTTTTAATAGCGCTCCGCTCAAGTCATTGTCAAGATATATTGTGATAACTTTTAAACTATTTGTCCATATTATTTAGTGTAAAAGGCAAACTTTATCTACTCTAAATACCAAAAAACGATAAACGTATTTATTTTGTTAAGAATTAATTTAATACTATAAAATGTGCATTGTAAATTATGAATTCAAATTAATAATATTTATGCCTGACTATTTCGGTTATATTGGCTTCCACATAAAAGACAGATATACGCTATGGCGGATTTTTTGTTAGAAACAATCCCACTATATATTATCTTCGTGTAAATTTAACGGTTTAGCCAGCACGATTAAGATAATTTTCGCACGATTAAGATAACTTTCAGTGGACAGGTATTTTTTCGACTTATTTCATTCTTATCATTACGTGATAGCCAAATCACACAATATCTTTATAAATTATAGTCTTTGTGTTATTCTGATATATAAGCTATATTACTGTGAAGTTTCATCAAAATCCGTTCAGTAGTTTTAAAGAGCAACAAAGATCCATCCATACATCTTCACAAACTTTCGCGTTTATAATAATAGTAAAAAAATTGGTTGAGAATATAGAAAACGTAGATATATTGCTCATCATACATACGTAGACGTAAAAATAAGGTATATATTTGAAAAAGTATGAATCTAGATCAATATTTCTTAAAATTTTTTTTATAATTTTGGATTCAGTCGTCTCAGAATTAGAATGCACACTGAAAACATACATACTGAAAATTATGCATTCTAATTCTGAAACGACTGAATCCAAAATTATGAAAAAATTGTAAGAAATATTGATCTAGATTGATACTTTTTTATAATGGCAATATATCTACGTTTTATATATTCTCAACCAATTTTTTTCAGAAACTATGGGATGTAGATGCTTCAGATTGGCATAGTAATACATTTCATTAAATCATACATTTTTTTCTTTTTAAATAAAGACCTTAATTTTTTAAATGTTTTATATTTTATGGGTATCATTTGCTTATTTGTATGCATCATACCTAAATATTTTTTTAAAATTTTAAATTATATTTTTAACTTCAATATTCATTTATTCGTTCTAGTAAATTATTTTACTAGAATAAATACGAAGCGTTTGAATTATTTCGTCCATTTTTTGTTAGTTTTGATTTTTTCGAATATATACAAATTAATGAAGCGCCACGAGTCCTGTTTTATTAACTATTTTTTAGCGTTATATTGTTATTATAACGCTAATTTATCCGAAGTTAAAAACTAAGACAAATACAATTTTTTTTACAGATTTCTCAGGTATCCGTATGTCCGTAAGTCACTGCTATTTCGCTCAGAAACCACTTGACATAAAAACATGAAATTTGGCTTATAATAAAACATATTAAACCACACACATCTCAACACCCTTAAAAATATTTGTATGAAAATTTTAGAGGAGGAAAAGTAAGCACTCGATTTTTTTTATTAATTCTCTACATAGCGTGGGGTGTCATCCGAAAGGGTTCATTTGAATTTTCATAATCTTATATATTCAGACATATACTCAAAAAATACGTTCCCTCTCTTATTTCTGAAACTATTGCCCCCAAAATTATAAAAAAGTGGGTCTTTGAGATATTCACGACAATATATACCTCCCCTACATAATTATATTAGGTATTATTAAATTCTTATTGTACTAAAAGGTGGATATTAGTTACAATTTGTGACAAATAAAGTTATTTCACTTCAAACAAGTTACGAAATTCACAAGTCAGCCTGACACTTGATTTTTATTACAGTAAGAAATTAAATGGTTAATATTGAATTATTCATTATTAAGATGTAATTTTACATTTTTTTAAATCAAATGGGAGTATTTATAAAGCGTCTGAGACCATCCAACACGTGATTTGCATCCCATAATCTATATTTTTAATATCTAAATATATTATTTCTAAAAGCTGTTTTTTGGTCGAGCGGCTCGATCTCTTTAACTACTGCACCAAAAAAAATAAAAAAATACCCACTTAAAGCTTATGTTTTCTACTTTGGGCAAAAAATATAAAAAAATTCGAAAAAAATCTTTTTGTTAATAAAAAAATTAATTTTTATAACAATTGGCATGCCATCTGTGGGCGACACATCAAATATCTTAGCCAAATTGTATACTTAAACACGCTAGATGGCGATATAGTGCGAAGACTTCGCACGGGTCAGCTAGTAATCTATATTTTTAATATTTATTAATAATGTGAGATGTTTTTTTTCTTATTACGGAGATAATATACATGGGTACAATGTTATCTATTATCTTTACTATGTGCTTCGTATCAACTAAATAAATTGGTTTGTTAAATAGACTCAATGTCTAAAATAAAATAAAGGACTTGTTGAGCTGGCACTTGGTCGGTTTTGAATAAAGTAAGAAATTAAATGGTTAATATTGAATTATTCATTAGTAAGATGTAATTTTACAATTTTTTAAATCAAATGGGAATATTTATAAAGCGTCTGAGACCATCCAGCACGTGATTTGCATCCTATAAGTACGTATCTGTATTTTTAATATTCATTAATAATGTGAAATGTTTTTTTCTTATCATAGAAATAATATACATTGGTACAATGTTATCTATTGTCTTTACTATGTGCTTCGTATCAACTAAATAAATTGGTTTGTTAAATAGACTCAATGTCCAAAATAATATCGAGGACTTCTTGAGCTGGCACTTGGTCGGTTTTGAATAAAGTAAGAAATTAAATGGTTAATATTGAATTATTCATTAGTAAGATGTAATTTTACAATTTTTTAAATCAAATGGGAATATTTATAAAGCGTCTGAGACCATCCAACACGTGATTTGCATCCTATAAGTACGTATCTGTATTTTTAATATTCATTAATAATGTGAGATGTTTTTTTCTTATCATGGAGATAATATACATAGGTACAATGTTATATATTGTCTTTACTATGTGCTTCGTATCAACTAAATAAATTAGTTTGTTAAATAGACTCAATATCTAAAATAATATAGAGGACTTGTGGAGTAAAATACTATGTTTTATTTAGTGTTTTAGTTTTAAGCGCAATAACAAAATTAAAATGTTACAAAATAATAACAAGTGACTTGTGTGAATAAAGTGGGAAATTACTATTCTTGTTATCATGGCCTATTTTTAACCCTATTTGACCAGCATATACAATGTATAAATAAGGAGGGAGTATTCAAAGAAAGAGGTAATGAATATAAGAAGAGTGAGGAGTTTTTCAGAGCGAAGGCTACGCATCAAAGTTTAGAATCGAGAAATAAGAAAATTTCTACAAGAGTATTTTAGTATATTAAAAAGAATACAGAGAGCATGTGGGTAATATTGTATATAACCTATCAGTCGGCTTATAAAGGAAACGTGACCATATTTCCTGTAGCCGATATTATAACGAAACTACCGGATTTTTAAGCCATTCTAACTTGTTAAAGCTAATCTCATAAAGTTGGTAAAATTCAGATAGTGTTAGACCTTTACTTGAGGCAATTAATGTGTTTTGTACAATTTAACTAACGCTCTACTCCAACTTCACTTTTTTTCGTAGAACATGGGATGGAGCTATTCTCGATAAAATTTAGATAGTGTTAGACCTTTACTTGAGGCAATTAATGTATTTGATACAATTTAACTAACCCTCTACTCCAACTTCACTTTCCTTCGTGGAATATGTGATGGAGCTATTCTCGGTAAAATTCATATAGTGTTAGACCTTTACTTGAGGCAATTAATGCGTTTGGTACAATTTAACTAACGCTCTACTCCAACTTCACTTTTTTCGTAGAACATGGGATGGAGCTATTCCCGGTAAAATTTAGATAGTGTTAGACCTTTACTTGAGGCAATTAATGTATTTGATAAAATTTAACTAACCTTCTACTCCAACTTCACTTTTTTCGTAGAACATGGGATGGAGCTATTCCCGGTAAAATTCAGATAGTGTTAGACCTTTACTTGAGGCAATTAATGTGTTTGGTACAATTTAACTAACGCTCTACTCCAACTTCACTTTTTTCGTAGAACATGGGATGGAGCTATTCCCGGTAAAATTCAGATAGTGTAAGACCTTTACTTGAGACAATTAATGTGTTTGATACAATTTAACTAACGCTCTACTCCAACTCTACTTTCTTTCGTAGAACATGTGATGGCATTCCTAAGTATAAACCATATCCTAATAAATTGTTTGACCTCGCCTCATTTTCACAAATTTTGCGCAAACTTTCAGACATGCTTTCATATTGTTTATAATTGTAGTCATGTGTAAGTCGTTTTACATAGTACTACTTTATTTTATCCAACGAATACGATTTTCTAGTTAATTTCTAGCGTACCACCAAATATTCGGTCGATCGCATTTGACCATTTTTACGCCAGTCAACGTGACTCGAATTAATAGAATCGTTCACCGTTCTTAGAGAAGACGTCGATTCGTGTCACCATCCGTTACTCTATTTTTTTGAACTTAAAATTGGCGTGCTTTTTCCACACTGGAACCGTTTAATGAGCGGCGGGCGTATGGCCAGACCACTCTGACGGATATTCATTTAATAATGGTCACATTAATGATGACTGTGTTGTTACGAGTGTGTCGTTTAATGATTTAAGAAGTTTATTCGTTATTTAGTTTTGAAGATTGCTTTAATGACTTTGATGGAGAATAAACTTTTTAGAGGATAAGCTTTTACTACTTTTTTCTTATTTTAAAAATTTAGCTATCCAAAGAAGCGCGTTCTGATCTGTGCGCTGTGCGAGTATAAAGCGCTATAATCTGTTAAAATATTGAATTAATGTTGCTTTTGCCAAATCTTATAAATATCTGTTTATTCAAATGGCGGCTTAATTGACTTGTTCAAAAGGTTTTTCAATATCGCAATGCTCGTATGCTAGTTATTACGCAATTAGTTTAGCCGACATGTCTGGATTATATTCAAGTTTTAATAAATAGTTACCCAAAATCTACGACAGTAACATTCGTCCACACTTCAATCAGAAATCTTTCATCAATTGAAATATGTCTGGAATCTGGAATCTGGAAATCTGGAATCTTCCATCGATTGAGATAAGTTCACCGTAATAACATCTATCTTGGTTTATTGGTTAGATTTCCAAAAGGTATTTTGTACACGTAATTTTTTGAACTTGCAAGAAAATTTTTCTTCGATATTGATGAAGTGAAAGTATTTAATTTCCAACCGAAATTACTTTTATTTGTTTATTTGTTTCATATATGACAGACTTATCGCTACAGAGACAATTTCTTAAAGATAATCACAACGCAACAAGGATGATATATAAGTGCAGTGGTAGGTTATAATGATTGATAAGGGCTATGAGAAGTAAATAAAAAAAAATAAAATAAAATATGAACAATAAACAAAGATATAGATAAAATCGGAGGTACAAATAAAATTAAAGTGAAATTTAATAATACTAGCTGACCCGTGCGAAGTCTTCGCACTATATCGCCATCTAGCGTGTTCCAAGTATACAATTTGGCTAAGATATTTGATGTGTCGCCTACAGATGGCGCTCATGCCAATTGTTATAAAAATTAATTTTTTTATTAACAAAAATATTTTTTTCGAATTTTTTTATATTTTTCGCCCAAAGTAGAAAACATAAGCTTTAAGTGGGTATTTTTTTAATTTTTTTTGGTGTAGTAGTTAAAGAGATCGAGCCGCTCGACCAAAAACACCTTTTAGAAATAATATATTTAGATTAGATTATAGTACAAGAGACGCGGGGTAAATAAATAAGTAATGAAATTCAGTTTAGTCATAAAAAATAATATCCTAAGTTCAGCCGAAGTATACGATTATCATAAAAATATAAAAGACATAATCATTTCCATAAATAATAAATCAGTCAAGCGAGTATCGAAACGTATACAACTTTACGGTTCTAGAGTTTTTCCAGATTGTTTAAACTCATAGTTGAAAAGTTAGACGATGGCAATCCTACATTGCACTTTAGAAGCTTAATATTTTGCAAATTAAATGGTGCTTAAAAATGGAAAATGGAAAATTAAACTCCAATTTTATTTAAAATAACTTCCCAATGAGATCCAACTCAATGATATATGCGAAAACTTTTTCACTCCCTTAAATTCATTATTTGAAATATCTATATGCGGCATAAATTAGCAAAATTTTCTTTACATATATCTAAAAAATTGTATAAATTACAAGAATTTGATTGATAAGTATGTGAAAACAATGGAAGTGACGGAACTATAGGTTTAAGGTAGTAAGGAAGGAAATTTTATACATAAATAATTAAAGTATTCTAGTTCAGCTACATATCCAATCTTCGAGCTAATTTATTGCAGAATGTGTTAAGAGTTATTGATAAAATTTTCTTTACATATATCTAAAATTGTAGAAACTACAAGAATTTGATTGATTAGTATGTGAAAACAAGGGAAGTGACGGAACTATAGGTTTAAGGTAGTAAGGACGGAAATTTTATACATAAAGAATTAAAGTATTCTAATTCAGCTACATATCCAATCTTCGAGCTAATTCATTGCAGAATGTGTTAAGAGTTATTGATAAAACTTTCTTTGCGTATATCTAAAATTATAGAAACTACAAGAATTTGATTGATTAGTATGTGTAAACAACGGAAGTGACGGAACTATAGGTTTAAGGTAGTAAGGAAGAAAATTTTATACATAAAGAATTAAAGTATTCTATTTTAGCTACATATCCAATCTTCGAGCTAATTGATTGCAGAATATGTTAAGAGTTATTGATAAAACTTTCTTTGCGTATATCTAAAATTGTAGAAACTACAAGAATTTGATTGATAAGTATGTGAAAACAACGGAAGTGACGAAACTATAGGTTTAAGGTAGTGAGGAAGGAAATTTTATACCTAAAGAATTAAAAGTATTCTATTTCAGCTAAATGTCCAGTCTTCGAGCTAATTTATTGCAGAATGTGTTAAGAGTTATTGATAAACAAAAATAGACGAACTATAATTTTACTTGTGAATATACAATAACAAGTAGCTTTGTACCATAAAATGCCACCCATTTTCTCCTTATCTCTCATAAGCTCACAATTTCTGTGACTTCAGATCCATCGACATGCAAATTTCACGGTGAATCTTTGCAGTTTCGCAGTGAGATGTCCTTGGCTAAAGTTTTAATAAAATGTGATTAAAGTGCATACCTTATTGCATTACTTCAATTGTATTTTAAAATTCATGATTATTATTATCGTATATTTTGAAGCCTTTTTAAAGTATTAAGCTGTAACATTACTGTTATTTCGCTCGAAAGTAGTATTCATTGAGCACGATTATAATTATTTATAAGAGCGACCATCTATAAATAAGTTTCTTTTGTGACAACAAAACCATATTTTTGTCTGTCCTGATTTGCACTTAATACCTTTTTTCATATAACTTCAATTATTGTGACTAACAATTGTCCGACACAACTGTATGTAGAATATTTGTATTGCCATTTGGAGCTTGTGTTATCAAGACGTAAAAGAAGCTACCGGACAAACTAGACGCGTTACTTCCACCGTTAATCTAGGAGCTGAAAACGCTGACGTTATTTGTGTCTCTAATCAGTTGGCATGAAATTAATTCATGTTTTTTTTTCTTATATTAAAATGCGTTGATAAACAATTTTTCATCATACTTTCTCGATAAAATACACAACGTATACGCTTCAGCGATAAAATACACAACGTATTCGTGCTTTCCTTCTTATATTGAAATGCGTCGATAAACAATTCTTCACCATTCTTTTTTGCTTCAGCGATAAAATACACAACATATATATGCTTTTCTTCTTAAATTGAAGTGCGTCCATAAACAATTTTTCACCATTCTTTTTCGCTTCAGCGATAAAATACACAACGTATTCATGCTTTCCTTCTTATATTGAAGTGCGTCGATAAACAATTCTTCACCATTCTTTTTCGCTTCAGCGATAAAATATACAACGTATTCATGCTTTCCTTCTTATATTGAAGTGCGTCGATAAACAATTCTTCACCATTCTTTTTTGCTTCAGCGATAAAATACACAATATATATATGCTTTCCTTCTTATATTGAAGTGCGTCGATAAACAATTTTTCACCATTCTTTTTCGCTTCAGCGATAAAATACATAACATATTCATGCTTTTCGTCTTATATTGAAGTGCGTCGATAAACAATTCTTCACCATTCTTTTTCGCTTCAGCGATAAAATACAAAACGTATTCATGATTTCCTTCTTATATTGAAGTGCGTCGATAAACAATTCTTCACCATTCTTTTTTGCTTTAGCGATAAAACCAACAAGTACTTGTGACAGTATTTAATTCCTTGTGAAAATGGAAATGCAACCTGTATAAGATTTTCTTGGTTGTTATAAACATAATGATATCGATTTCCAAAATATTCCTCACAGAATGAGGAGTCCGGTGAATATTTTCTCGTTAAAATTCAACGTAACTGACTTTAATGGGCTTCAAAGTAGTTGAACTTGTTCAAAACGCTGTCTGCAGGTTGCGGCTATAGACCAATCGACTCCTGAGAGGCCGCACGGTAAAGTTTCGTGTTGGCTTAACATTGCTTATTAACGAGTTTAATGACAGAGTTTGATGGTTGGTTAATAAGATCGTTCTCTGAGAATATCTCAACACTTTTTAGTGGAGTTATGCGATGCTAGTCTAGACTAAAGTGCCGTGTAATAATTGACCCATGAATTTGGCCTGTTAAATGGAATATGGTTCACTACTTTTAAAAATTAAATCAATAGCAGCGTATTAAATTTTTCGTGGACGGACATAACATTTTTAGGATTTTCTGTTCACTGATCTGCTCTGATTAGTGATAGAATAATTAATTGTCGCCTAACTTTTTATATAGGTGTGTATTATAAGTACGTAAAATTTCATTGAAGCCTATTGGGTCGTTTACGTCCGTTTTGAATAAATTATTTCACAAGGATAAGGGCCCATTAACGTATCTTGGTCAATGTTGTTTATTGTTAACCGTAGCAAAATAAGTGGCCCAAAATGCTATGGAATTATAGGAAAATTTTCAACCGTGCCCAAAAAATTTACTGTCAAAGTTCCTATTTAAATTAAAAAAAAAGTGTTTTTAAAGAAACACTCTTTATATTTACCCAGTCTGATGCATAGAATTACATGTATTAATAATAGATTTTTTGTAATATTCTGCATACGTTCAAAAGTTTAATCACTATTCGAAATAAAAGTGCTTTCCTGTTTCTGTTCATTTCCCTTTTAACAAAGCTTTCTTTTAACTAAGCCTTAACTCCTAAAATACTTTTCAGTTATTAAAAAAGTATTTATTTTTACTTTAAAAAATCCCTCCAGTAAAATTATAATACATTTAAATTATATTTTACTATGTTGTATATACGTTATTATGCTATGTTGTATATATTTTATTTATATTATATATTTATATTACTATGTTGTATATATGTTGTATATACATTTAAATTATATTTTACTATGTTGTAAACACATACACATCCATATTAAACTTGAAGGATGACTGAAATTAAAATATCAATAAACACATAGTAAAATATAATTTAAATGTGTTATTGTATAATACATTTAAATTATATTTTACTATGTTAATATTTATAGATATTTTAATTTCAGTCATCCTTCAAGTTTAATATGGATGTGTATGTGTTCTTCTGTTATATTAATAATCTATTAGCCGTACCCCGTTTATTTTTTATAATATTATCTTATCAATGTCTAAAATGTCCTTTTACTTATTTATTTTAGTGTTTATTAAATGTGAATTATTTTAATTTAATCTCATAATTTTTTTCTTGTCTTTTCATAAAGCTAATTTTTAAAAAATTCATAATTGGGTAGATAAAATTACTCCTATAGCAATAAGTCCACCGAATTGGTACATGATTTATGGAAGGTTGCATGGAAGAGTTGTTTCACTCAGTTGTCGCTCGGTCACCGCCGCTTTACACAATAAAATTGTAATTCAAAGCCAGATTTCAAATAAAATTTGAAAAAGAAACTTTGCAATGTATATGTTAAAGTAGGAACACAGTTTTTAAGGTATGAAAGGTTGCTATATATCCTTTGAAATAACGAAAAAAATAAAATTTAAATTTAGTTTGATCTAATATTTTTTTCTGTTTTTACTTTTATTTATGGCAACGTGAAAAAAAATATAATTTCATCTTTCTTCCTCTTCCCATAAAGTATTCTAAATAAAACCGCATAATTGATTTTCATTTGATTTAAAACCGCAAGTAAGTTTCCTTTGACATCTTAAATAGTTAAGAACAAAACAACTTGTATGCTTTTTATTTTTTTACAATAAAAGTTGGTTATTAAAAAAACCAAAATATTTCAATAGATATTTTGCATTTAAGTTGTAATTTGTTTATTTAATTATAGGCTGTTCATTTTATTAGCGTGCGTTATGTCTGATGTATTTTACAATGATTTATTAAGAAACGAAATCGGCTAATTTTATATGGAATAATTTGTTTTAATTAAAGCAATTTTATAGTTAGTTATGCAATTAATATACTTCTTCGAAATCCATCACACATTTTCAGATTACTTGTTAAATTTTTTAACTACTTACTTTTTCACCGCGATCTGGAAAAGTCTCCTCTCATTATCCGTTACCCCTCGATCCATTAATTAGTCTCCTAACAGACTTTAACTGATACAGTAGAAGTACCTATAAATATGTTGAAAGGGAACTACACACAAACGGTATTGCATAGTCCATCCATTAGCAAATTAACGAATGCGCCGTACTAACCGCACAAAGGCTTCGTGTGTGGGCACCTTTATGGTATTATTATGTAGTATTTTGTTTGAGGTTTGAATGGAATAATCGTGTAGATTTTAGGCGTTATCAACTAGCGTGACATCACCCGTAACTGATATTGTATTGAAAAGGTTTGAAAACAGTATTATTTGTGATATTTATCCTTTGTAATAATCTCATCCCTGTAACAATAATAAATATACAATTCATTTTCAAATGTATAGATAATAGTACAGATACTTGTATCCATAGAACTTGTATCATTATATGTATCTACAGGAAAGTAGCAACAATTAGAAATCAGGGATAGATTTTCCAAGCATTGCTTTAATTTAGGAAGTTATTAATACTTATTTACAATTAAATGATGTAGTATTATTTCTACTTTCTTTAAGTTCTTTACCACGACCTAGGTTTAGTTGTATTACAACATCTTCAGGTGGGCTATTAGCAAAGATTCGCTAATAGCCCACCTGAAGTTATTAAATTGGAATTCAAAAATTCCGTTATTAAAATTCAATGACTAGCGACATGATTCACTTTACCTATAGCTAGAATATTAAAATGTGCATTAAAATTAGTTTGCACTTCACCTATAGTCAGAATGTAAAAATATGAATTGAATTAGTTTGGACTAGATGATATAAGCCAGCGACTGCTTTAATACAGGAAGTTATCAATATATATTTATTCTTCATATTTGGTAACTTAACAAATACTTGCAAAAAATATATTGTATTCTGACAAATTGAATTCGAATACAAATGATGACAGAAGCTACATTAAATAAAATTCTGTTATTAAAATGCAATTTATAGTTCAATTGACCCATAACTAAAAGATGAATTAAATTAGTTTGGACTAGATAATACAAACCATTATTTTATAGGGTTTCAATATGAAAATCCTATTTCATTGGTTAATACACCATTTAATTGAACATTTGTTTTAACAATCTCTTACCAAAAAGTAATGTTTACTTATATACCCTTATTAGCAAAGCTTTACAACGTAAATGCGACTTTAACAATTAGTAAATTCCCACCATTTTTATGTGAGATTAAAAATATAATAGTCTGAAACTGGTATGTCACATTCAGATTATGGCAGTAGGGGGATTTTGATTTTTTATCATCTACCTAATATAAATACACGATTTAGTAAATCTATATTAAATTTTTTTTGTAAAAATGTAGAAATCGAACCATAAAACCATAAAAATTTACAAACCAAAATAAAACTTGCATCTTTTGTAAACATGCTAAATAATACTTTAGTTGTGGTCTAAAGAGATATATGCAAAAGGGTTGATTTAACAAGTCTTTATTTACGACATAATTGGATTAAGTAGCCAAAAACGTTGCCAAGAAAAGTTACGAAATTATGTTACACAAAAAGTATTACCCTCCAGAGGTTTATTTGGTATTTAGGTATTTTGCATTATACTACTTCACATTTTAATAAAAGTAACGATATATTGATTTTGCAAGGAACGCTGATAAGAATAGAGAAAATTTCAGATGAATGATTTGGTTTTGTAAATTTATCCTGGTAGAGAATAATTGAATAGCAAACATTTTTTATAAATCACACACACACACACGTACGCGTGCACGCACACATGTACGCGCGCACGCACACATGTACGCACGAATCACACACACACACACACAGACACACACACACACACACACACACACACACATATGTGTGTGTGTGTGTGTGTATATATTAACAGGAACTAACTATTTTCATAAGCTCAAAACCTAAAAATAATAAAAGCAAATCATTTTATGTAAACCATTGTAAACCTTTAATGAACACCGTATTAATTTTGGGAAAAAATAGCTAATGCACGATTTAAAGAAAAAGAACAGTTATAAAAGATAGAGTCATAATATAAGTTAAAATCATTTAAATATTTTATGTAAGGACACCATTTTATATTAGTTTGACAACTAACAGATACGTCCTTTTAATTGGGTATTTGACTAAATTTCTTTTATTTCATTAATCATAATTTCAAGGTACAAGCTGAAGAAGAGTGAACATTTTTTTTAATAATCTTAAAAATTGACCGAGTTATAAAAGTTTAAATTTAATCTTTAGACAGAGACGGGAATACTGTGTTGTGAGGTCATTTTTAATATTGCACATTATATTCTACAAGAGGAAGACAGGGATATATCCAACCCTATCCGTATCTTCAAATTTAAAAGCCGAAAACTTATTTTTCAATTTTTGAATTGTTTTCAAGACTGGTTTTTAATTAACTTATATTTCACAATATTCTACGAAAAATATCAAAATTTAGAATGAGTCAATTACCGTATTCATCAGTGTTGGCTCAGGCTGCAGCCACAAAGAAGGTTTCCAATTTTTCTCCAGAGCGTGAAGTTGTTTTTCCGTTGCGGTGTGAGAACATAAGAGTAGCTCTACCACGCGAGATCTATTCCATTATGACTTTAATTTTCAAAATTTGGCGTTAATTTTGTAGAAATTCATTATTCACAATTAAATGAAACTACGTGATGTAGTATTATTTCTACTTTCATTTTCTTCAATTTAGTCGTTCTGGTTGAGGATAACCGAAAGGTTAAAATGTCCTTCTATGAATGTTTAGAACCGATGTTTGGCTGTGTCATACGAAATACATCTTCACCCATAGCTTCACTTGTTTATCGACCTTAATTCATAACGCGAGAGCTCTCTAAGTTCTCTTCATAAAATTCCCATATTTTGCATGGTCTTTGTTCGCCGAAACTCACTTGTTAACTTTCGGGAATATTGTTATTTACATACCCTAATAGATATCTTCGAGAAATTATATATAATGTCCGGGAAATCGCTGGAAAAGTGGCGGGTTAATCAATTGCTAACCAAATATGTAAAAAATAACGTTTCAGAAATTACGATACATTTTAGATCTCTCGAACGTCTTTTAAAAGATTGTCAAAAATTACGATTGTTAAAATACCGGCCATCTAAAGTAGAACGGTTACACTGATTATCATTTATTAATTATCAATAAGTAACAAAATAGCAGATTTATTTCAATTATTATATAGCAAACTAACGGGTTAGTTTAAATGCTAGAAAATATGTTATTTTCAATTCATAATCACTTAGTTTGAGGGTTATAATTAGAATGTTAATTAAAACCCCCTCGGGTCTCATCCCTCGTTTGAAGTGTCAGATATAAGTTTTAGAGCCTTTTCACTCTAGTAATAAGTACACGTTTCCCAATTTACCACTTTTCGTTTACGTTTATTGTTATAAATCGTAATGGCGTTTCATCTTGAATATATCATCCTATCTGTAAACTTACATAGAAATTACTGTACTTAACTTCATTTACCATGTTAGTCCAGCTTACGTTTTCTTTTAAGTTTCTGTTTCAGTTTTAAGATACTTACTTAAAATTTATATTTTTACTTAAAACGCTGCAGTTTTATTAATTATTTAGGTTTGAATTCGACCGCTAAATTAATGTCTGTATGGTACTACTAATCGTTACGGAAAATCGTTCTTTATATTTCAACACAACTGTTTGTGTGTCGAGTCAAAGTTCGTTAACCCGCATCTTTAATTCGTATCGATTCACTTGTTCACACGGTTCTTTTCCCGAGAGTATTCATTTTATTTTCAATAGTTTATTGAATTAGGTATAATGTAATGAAGTGGCTTTACCGGAAATTCTTCCATTTGCCGAGGACAATGTACGAGGATTGAACGCACGCACGATAACAGGTACCAACTTATTGATGTTTCGTTCAGTTACAACTTAATGATAATAATAACAGTTTTACGTTGACTAATATATAATAACTCATATTTGAAATTTAATTAGGTTTTATCTAAAAAAAAATAAACTTTACAGACATCGACCATCGGTGACTGTAAAGTTGAGTTTTCATTATATTATCACTATTATTATGTACTGATTAGTAATAGGATGCCATGATCTCAAAACTCAGCGAATCAGACTTCGAACAAATAGGGTAGTGTGCTTTTCAATTATCGCGAACGGAGAAGTAATTAGAGGTTTCATAGTCTAGAGAATATGCTAGTATGGAACAGTAGTCCTAAACATCTGCTTCATTATTGGCAGGAGGATGGTAGGGACGTAATATACGAAGAGAACCTCGGATACCCTTTTTCGTAGCATAGATGAATCTTCTGTTCAAAGGCCTCCATATCGAGATATGAAGGCTGCTTTTACAGCTGTAATCAATAGCCAGCTTGTATGTATTTCTCATACATCATTTACGTGGTTACTGAGTGGCTGGTTGACTAATTAACAAACAGAAAATGAATTAAGTGAAGAATTAAAAAAAAAAACTTGCTAAAAAAAAACTTGCTGATTAAACGAAAAAAAGAAATAAGTATGGCAATACTGTAATGAACATATGTAACGACCATTCCTGGTTGTACTACTACTTGTGAGGTAGTGTTGTAATGAAACTAATAAAAAATAATGAAAGTCTGAAAGATGTAGCTTTATAAAGCATTAGAAAGCTTTCTGCAATTGTCTGAATGTGTGTATAATTCTTTTTTTTAATTTTTATACTACTCCCGGCTGCCACTGTGTAATTCAATGAATTCAACTTTCAGTATTACCAAAATGTATTAAAATCCATTCACTGCTTTTGCTATTACTTTTACGGCTATATTCCTTGTATATTCTGGGAGTAGTATTCATACCGGTTATAAGTAGTCTGAGTAGTGAGTTTGTTCTACTCTGCTGCTCCATAGTCAGGAATATTTATATATATATATATATATATATATATATATATATATATATATATATATATATATATACATCATTGTTTAATTTGTCGTCACTATGTCGCTATTAAAACACCTGATATACAAAGTAATATAATGCTAATCTTGAAGTAAGTTAGTTAGTGCTGAATGCGTGTATCTGTAAATGAAGCGAAAGTTCGTGTGCAGAATATGGTTATGTATCTGTTTAATAATGTAATTTCGGATGAAATGTATTAGAAAACATTTAAGATGGAGAAAGTGTGGGCTATATCAAGGATTTGCTATAAGTAAAGGTACTGTGAACACAATAAAGATATTCTGTAAACGTTTGCAAGACGACTAGCACACATTAACATTATAATAAAACAGTCGATACTCTGGCAAGTTTTAGAAATATGTTCAATATCGTGAAGCATATCATGCTAATATTTTAAGTCTATAGCGGCCTATCAGTAATTTTTATGTATTTTTAAGACATGTTTTCTCTTATTACTTGTAATGGTTTGAGAGAAATTTTCGAAGGACAAAAATCGTGTACCTTAAGTAGGCCTGGATAACCAGTAAATATATTTTTATTGCAGCTACGTGATTTGGTAGCCGAACGTTTCAGGAAAAAAATTTTATGAAAACTATGTTTATGCACCCTTCAAATACATAAAAGTTTAAACAATTTAACTTATTTAATAAGTTATATGTTCTACTATTACCGTAGAATTTTGTATTGACTATAGAAATGCTGAGCTGATTAAAGAAAGTGGTTATGACTACCGCCCAAATAGCAATAAAAATTTTTGAGATGTAAGAATTAAAAAAAATCAAACTGCCAATATTCCAATTTCCATAAGCAATCACCGGTAGTTTAGTATTCACAGCCACCCGAGGATACAGATAAAAACAAGAATTAATAATAACTTCTTCTAGAGTTCGGAAAACCTTTGTAAATATAAATATAGATGTTATATAACAATGCTTTCACTTTCGAAGTGCGTATTGTCACTTATTTATCTCGAAATAGACCTGACTATATATAACTATAACCCGGCCCGTATTCTAGAAGAAAGCTATATAAAATATATGTATTTATTACATGTATCCACAGCACTTCACCGGCCTATAACGCTATCCTAACACCATCTGTCGGTCAATTTAGTATTAACATTGAAAGTTTCATTAACAACAAAAGTTTCACTAATAACACTATCCTAATGCCATCCATCGTTCAATTTACGATTAACTATAAACGTTTTAATAACGACGAAAGTTTCACTAACGACTCTATCCTACCGCCATCTATCGGTCAATATTTTATTAACAACGCAATTTTCACCTGCCCTAATTCCATCTACCGGTCAATTTAGTAATAATAACAACGTTTCGTCAATAACACTATCCTAACGTCGGTCTATTGATCAACAAGTACTAAAAAGGAGAATTTCAAATAATAAGCATTTCATGTGAACACGTCTTATATGATAACGATCACATGTGGTATAATGTTAAATGATATTTAGAAAAATACCATAAGGTCGAATCGAAATACGTACATTTACTAAAGAGTGTTAATTAAATTTAACTATTCATAAATAAAGTTAATTAAATTTAACTATTCGAAAATAATAGTCTATTATTATTAAAGTATAATTAATTAAAATAACGTACGTACTCGAACATTAGACTATACGGATGTTGTAATAACGGTCACGAAAAACGTGATCATAATTACCACTTTATGCCCAACTTATCTCTTAGATCCAATGTTTTCAATTGAAATGAGTGAAATAAAAGTAACCTATCGCAAAGATTTTATTTTTGGCGCGTAGTTTGTAGAACACACAGTGTTAATTTTTTAAATACAGTATATTTGAAATAAAGATAAAGTTTCATGATAAAATAAAGAAGTGATGGAACTTTATAATTTTCTTTAT
The DNA here is from genome assembly GCA_039881145.1 of Druceiella hillmani. Classification (NCBI taxonomy): domain Eukaryota; kingdom Metazoa; phylum Arthropoda; class Insecta; order Lepidoptera; family Hepialidae; genus Druceiella; species Druceiella hillmani. The sequence continues at coordinate 12,086,837 of JAYKKI010000011.1, read as the reverse complement.
TCACATTTTTTTTGTTTCCCATCATCGATCGTCCTCAAATAGGTCTTTCAAAAACATTGGAGGTATGTCGTAAACACTGTTAGTATACAGGGATCCATTTACGAAATATTAAGGTCTAAAGTGCCCATTTTCCTTAGAGTTACATATTCCCACCCCTATCAGCAAAACGGTTTTTTGGAATGCTAATTGTGAACGTATGCATGATATAAAGACAAAAAACGAGAAATTTAGTATATAGATAATGTCGGCAGTACTTTAGACTTTGGACTTTCACTCGACCTGATCTCAGCAACGTGTAAGGATGAGGTTCGTAGACTAGAACTACACATAAATCTTGATGTACTTTTGACTACGCCTAAATTAATTGCTAGTCTTATTAAAAAAAACAATTCATACAAGGACGAAATTTAAAAAGATAAAGAGTTATTGTCGTCCCACAGGAGCATGATTTTAAAACTGTATGTTTTTATAACATCTAATACCTATAAATTCAAAGGTATGGAATCCTATCATGGACGCGTCCGACAAATTATACCTAAAAAATATAGCTACCCCAATAATGGGTTGGTTAATAAGTTTGTTTCTCACTTGTTTTGGGGAGTATTTATGCGCGTGTATCCCTATCGTCCCGTGTCTATAATTAGTTTTTTAGCCAATCGACGATTAGTCAGTCGGGAATCTTCTTTAATATCTAGGAGTCGTATTCGTTGTATGTCTAATTCAAAACGGCGTCCGTAACGAGATTCATCTTCAATATCTCTGATATTTCCTTCATAAACTTCTTTTACCAAATTTTAGACGCCCCATAGGACACCATCGACTCGCCCATCTCCAATTATTTAGGTCTGTCTTTACATAGAGATACCGACGGGACCCAATTCGTATTTGATGCCAATTTAAAGTCATCTTCTTTGATGTAATACACTTGAAGGCTTTGCGCTAACTGCAATTAATGGAGCGCTCGTCGGCCTATTTATACATTATAATAAAATATCATAGAACTCTCAGTAGTCCTTCTAGAAAACTCTCGATCATTTATTGGCCAACCCAATATATGCCTCGTCTCGCCAACGCCTCGAAAATATTACCTTCTTATTCGCTTCATGTAATTACTTAAAACTATTTTAATCTGTTCACCATATTATTCGCCATGCATCGAATTTGTCTTCAAAATTAATGATCCCACTAAGTCTTTGCTGAAGACTGCTTATCCTTTATATGATATATGCACTCGACATGAGCGTTCACTCGGTTCCACTACATTGCTGAGTGTTTCGAGTCGAAAGCCATCCGGTACGCTCTACTTGACAGCGCCGGCGCTAAGGCCATGCTTCACTCACTTATAATATACTCGTACTTTATATATAATAATTGATAAAAGTTTTACGTTGTGAATGGACGGCGTGCAGTTTTCCCTGCACCGGTGATAGAATGTACTAGAAATAAAATGTTAATATTATATTGAATTAAGACTTAAAAATTATCCCCTCAAAATTGTGGCTTCTTTTCACAAGGTACAAGGAGGAGAACGCGAAACATTTATTTATAAATAGATTTAATGCATACATAGCTATATCTATTTCCGACATATCGCTGCAGAAGCAATGTATTCCAATCAAAGATGATAGTTAAATGTTGTAATTTCATTTTGCAAAAGATTTGTAAATTATAGTATTGTTAAGGAACAGGAAAGATGTGTAATTAAGAAATCGGATGAGGGATTAGAACTTTTAAAGCGACTATTGCAAAAAATGTATAAAACATAAATTAAAATGTTTTGAAAACTCACCGACACAAAATAAAACTTTTAAAAAGTAAAACGTAATTTATATTTGCCCTTTAAGTTTAATATAAATAGTCATGTATTTATCCAAGTGTTGTCGCGTCGGGGAACGGCTAAGTAAATAAAACAAACCAGAATACGACAAGGTAAGGATTATAATGAAAAAATGGTAGAACTAAACAGAAAAAATTTATGCATAAAATCTTCGCGATGATTACAAAAAAAATCTGCCACTTAGGGCCAAAAACCCCGGTTAAAAAAAGCTTCGGTTCCGCAAGATCCAAACTATACGGGAGGATTGCTAAATTCAATAAAAATTGCAATCGGTGTTAGACTCATGGAACGAATGAATTTAAAGGTTTCGGAAGGGTTAGTCAATGGTAGTACGAGCATAGTTGTATAGGAAATAATAAACACACACATATTCACACACTAAAAAGTGTGTGAATGTGTGAAGTGAATGAAATAATAAACACACACACATTCACACACTAAAAATAAAAAAAAACTTCACACATTCACACACTAATTTGCCATAATAATTTCCCATTTCATATAAATTTAAGTAGCTTGAAATTCGTCAAAAAATTATCCTCATTTTTCTTTCGTGTTCCATTATCACCCTGATCACCATCTTATCTATAAAGTATTTATTGCGACCGTTCTGATGAGCCCAGGCAAGGACCATTTGTTGTAATTTGGTGAAGAGTTAGGTATCATGCAGATTCCAGGAGATGCCTCATCATCAGGTCAAGATTACCACGTTCTTGTAATATCATTGAAGTAACAGGATATCAAATTTCGAATTGTAAGGTCTGTGGAAGTCGGTCTCATACCCTCATCAACCAGAAAAGAGCTGATGATCTTCTAACGGCTGAACAGATTTTCTTAAATCATAGCTAAGAACACTCTCGATCAAGTCACCTTTCGAACAAAAAAAAACTAAATCAAAATCGGTTCATCTGTTTGGGAGCTGCGATGCCACGGACAGACACACAGACAGAACATGTTAAATTTATAATACTCCTCTGCGTCATACTGCTCTACGTGCCTGGTATCGGTTTACCTTTGATTTCAAAGATTTGCAACTTTGATAGAGAATGATCTTTCATCTAAGGAAAATAGAAAGACAGAATAGGTTATCCTAGCCTTAGGCAGTAGCCTTAGGCCGTAAGTAGATAAATATTGAATCTGCTTCTAATGGGTTGGAAAATTTGGATCGTTGAAAATAGCGAAAAGAAACTTAAGTATACGCAGATGGTTTTGAATACGGACTTCCATCCTTTTCTTTCTTCAGAAATTTGGTCATGTTTAAGAAAGGTTTAAATATCTTGCCTCATCATAGTGATAAACATACTTTCATCATCGTTTATTATTTCATCAAAAGGTGGTAATCAACTTTCTCGGCTATCTATTATTGCAGACTAAACCTAAGATATATCAAAACATTGTATGGAAAAATTATAAGAATTAAAAAAAACTACAGGGACATTCACAACGTATGCAGTATAGGTCGCTAATAAAATTTTACTTATACTCTTCGAATACAAACTGGGTTCTTAATGAAGATTAAAATCTTTACAGTATTTAATTTATTTGAATACTTTAAGCGAAGCATATATGAACAACCTCAAATACAGGAGACTTAAATATCACATTCAATCTACGATTTATTTGCATAGACATTTGAGAATGAATCATAAATGTCACATTCAATCTACAATTTATCTGCATAGACATTTGAGAATGAATCATAAATGTCACATTCAATCTACAATTTATCTGCATAGACATTTGAGAATGGATCATAAATGTCACATTCAATCTACAATTTATTTGCATAGACATTTGAGAATGAATCATAAAAGCGTATAGATGTTTTTTTAATTTCAATAATTTTCATGTAATTTATAGCTCCTCCAAATCTTACGCGACACAATGCGCTATTTACCAGCTACTTATTTATAGCAAAAATGCTAGATAAGGGTAGATACTGAGCGTTATGTTTCCATGGTAAGCGAATACATACAAAACTAGGTCACATGAAAGCCATTAAAAGGCTGATGCATCGTTTGTCGTCGTTAACTGCAGTGGCCGCCTTTGTAAAACGATACCTACCTAAACTGCACATGGATAGTAAATGCTGCGTGTTAGACTTGTTGGACTTTAGTAATTGCTTTTGTTGTTAGGTTTCTGCTAAAACGTTTAAAGAAGTGACAATCAAGGTCCACTTTTTTTATAAGCCTGGACTTGACTTTTATCCAGCGACGCATAATGGAGAGACAGTTTTTCAATCGTTTCTATAGTTAGAATATTTCGATGATTCTCGATAACTCACCCACGCAGCTGATAGTTCAAAAACTTAAGAAATTGTTAGCTTAGTGCAAGTAGCGCAGCCAACTGCATTCATTGCAGCTATAATACACATTAGTGGCCTGGAATTGTGGGGCTCGGCTAGCAACTCATACCTAGATATTTTACAACGATTTCAAAATAATATCTTAAGAATGCTGTCTAGTGCACCATGGTATGCTCGTAATACTGAGATACATGAATATCTAGGTATATCAACCATCATGGAGGAAAATAACCGTTGCATAAAATACAAAGAAAGACTTCGGTGCGACGCAAATAATCTGGCCCAAGATTTGTTAAAGGCAGATGAACAAATTACACGTTTTAAAAGATGGCAGATATTAAATCTTGACAAAAGGCACTAAAGTGTAATGTGTAAATTTAAAAAAATGGCTTTGAATCTCGATGGAGAATCAGCCATCCAAACATCAAGTATTGGAATACATCTGATTATGACTATTCAGCCGATTGCAGATAGTCGAAATAAATTTGAAAAAAAAAATTAGTAGCATCCGTATAAGATTTAGATACCTATCTGAGATAGCGATCTTCAGACAAATTTTCAGATTGACATTTGTCTACGGTTATAAATTGCACTATTTTTGTAGAAATTACTGATGATGTTGAGCTTTAGCGAAAGTGAGACGGAAACCTTAAATAATTATTGAATATATTTGGCGTTAATTTTGTAGAAAATCATTATTGATAATTAAATAAAACTACGTGATGTAATATTATTTTTACTTTATTTAAGTTCTTTACCACATCGGTGGTAAAGAACCACACGGTGGCAAAGAACTTAAAGAAAGTAGAAATAATACTACATCACGTAGTTTCATTTAATTATCTTAAATAATTGGTTTATCTGATTTGGAGTATTTCTGAAGAAAAAACCGTTATAACAAGTAAGTATGGAGCAAGAATAAATTAAACGCTATAATATTTCGAATTGAAAAAAAAAACGACGGTGGACATTTTGTTGTGTGAACTTTCGGCCGACTCTAAACCAAATAACTCCATTGTTTGATCGTCGATCGAGTCAACGATTGACTTTACGTCAAATTTGAATGCCGGCAACTGTTTCGATTGTAATAGAATCTCGCAATCGCCCATTGTTAGTTTCGTTCATTCAATCATGATTCACTACACCCAAACGGAGAAATACTATATTACGTATATTGAATAAAGAAAAATTAAAAGTTTTTTATTGTCGTCTCATTCGTTCTTTATTAATTAATCGAAAAGGGATTGAAATAGTATTAAAAACGCAGTTTTAAATTTTTTAGACGAATGGTCTCTAAAGTTCAACAATGGTTTTACTTTTTTGTAAAAAATATTTTTAAAAAAAATATAGCAATCATTACAAAATATTTGTATTGTTTTCGTTTTTCATTTCTTCTTTTATATGTTTTTTAGTATCATTTAACGGTCCTAAAGAAAAAGAGACCTACTTTTGGTGCATTGTTTTAACGGATTTTCGTATTTATATGTATAAGTTTGTTTATTCGTTATCAGTTTTAATAAAAACACAAAACTTGCGAAATGTGTGAAAAAATAGGTGAATAATATCATAGAATCTAATTAAGAACATAGATTTATTCTCGTTTTTACGCTCGAGGGTGGTTTTTTTTTTCAATGTTATATATTATAAATATGTTTTGATAAGTTCTTCCAAATACAATTCTAAGGGACTGATAAGGAGACATGGTTACTCTATTACTATACGTAGTTAGCGTTACAATCTTCAATGTTTCATATTGTAAATATGTTTTGATAAGTTATTTTTTAAATACAATTCTAAGGGACTGATAAGGAGACATGGCTACTCTATTACTATGCGTAGTTAGCGTTACAATCTTCAATTTTTCATATTATAAATATGGTTTGATAAGCTCTTTAAAATACAATTCTTAGGGACTGATAAGGAGACATGGTTACTCTATTACTATACGTAGATAGCGTTACGATCTTCAATGTAAAATAAAATAAAAAATTAATATTAATTAATTAATACAATATGTTAACGACTTCAACGTTGGAATGATTTCCATCCACTAACAGTAATTTAATAATTCATAAATACTACAATAGCTTTGTCTCATAGTTAACAGTGTGCTTTATATACATTTGGATGCTTTAAATATTTACTATTATATAAATATAGCAGACTAAGCATTAACGACGGTGTGTGATAAGTAAGACTTCAGACGAACATCTCTGGTCGTCTGCTTCACTGATATAAGACACTTCACGTACGCTATTACTTCAATACGTAAGATATTATATTATATTATCCTCTTTAGTAAAAAGAGGAAAATTTCTTTATTTGTGACAATACTAAATGAATAAAAAAAATTGTGCGTGTCAGCTCCGACGCGTGACTGCACTTTTTTCTCCTCAAGTACGATTGTCTTGGAATCTATAAAATAGGTGAAGGGGTAAATAAACGCATGGCTTAGTGATAGCATATATATATATATATATATATATATATATATATATATATATATATATAATATACTTTTATTCATATTTACTTGATTTATATTAATCCTTTATCAACTAGCGTGACATCACCCATAACTGATATTGATATGTGTTGAAAACGTTTGAAAACAGTATTATTTGTGATATTTTTCTTTTGTAATAATCTCATCCCTCTAATATTAATAAACATACCATTAATTTTCAAATGTATAGATAATATTACAGATACTTGTATCCATAGAACTTGTACCATTACATGTATCCATGGGAAAGTAGCGCCAATTAGAAATTAGGCATAAATTGTCTTAGCACTGCTTTAATTTAGGAAGTTGTTAATAATTATTTATTTTTCCAATTTGATAATTTAATAAACTCTTACAAAAACATATATTGTATTTTGAAAAGTTATTTACTAGTACTCTAAATTGGAATTCAAAATTTCTATTATTGAAATTCAATTTCACTAGCGACATGATTCCATTTACCTATAGCTAGAATATTAAAATGTCGTCACCGTGGTGTGTTGGGTTGATCACAAGGTTTACGGCCTTTGACGGCGCGGCGCACCATGGGGACCCGGGTTCGATTCCCGGCCGCTCATCGAACGGGGCTGGACTGGTGTTATGGTTGACTGTAAGATATTGCTCTCGTAGCAATAAGTCCGTCATATATATCAATTAGTTACATAAAAGTAGATAAATAAATATATAAAATGTGCATTAAAATTAGTTTGCACTGGATGGTTCACTTTACCTAAAGCCAGAGTATTAAAATGTATATTTAATTATTTTGGACTAGATAATATATGCCAGTGACTGTTTTAATTCAGAAAGTTATCAATACATATTTACTCTTCATATTTGGTAATACAACAAAAACATAATGTATTCCGATAAATTGAATTCGAATACAAATGATGACAGAAGCTACATTAAGTAAAAATGTTGTTATTGAAGCGCAATAATAATAGAAACAAAAAATGTGAAATTTTAAAAATACAATAATAAAATATTACAATAATAAAAATAAAAGTAATGAAAATGAAATAAAAAAATAGTACAAAAGTATATAAATGGAGTATAAAAAAATTAAAACGAAATAAGAAAAAAACAATATTTGAAAACATAAAATAGAATAAAGATGTGTCAGTAAAAAAATTAATAATCTAAAAACGTATTTCATTTATTTTTCAATTCCCTCCCTCTCGTGCTGAAGGCGAGCTTTCGCTTCTCGAGCTAGACTTAACAATACTTCTTTGCGGATTTCATAGAGCTCATCTTCTCTTCGTTGTCTCTGTACCACTTCATGTCTCATGCTGTTTTTTTTTTAATTCTTTCGTCCGAAGCAACTGACGTTGACTGAAAGTGAGCCGGATATCAGAATGCTGGCGTCTTCTACATATTGATATATTTGTGTCCACATCCAACATTGTTTTCACCCCTAGGGTAACCCCTTGGTCTTATCTAGAGATAATTGATTCTAATTAATTCGATGTCAATTCATGAGTTTTATAAACTTAAAAATTTTAAATTTCAACACATTTTCGCATATCATTAGAAAGAAAATAAAATAAAAGTCTAACTGAAAGATTCTTAAATGAATTTTACCATTTGTAATTTTAAAGGTGATTAAATACAATCTACTTTCGTTTGTAATACTGCTTTTTTAGTATTAAATATAAATTCGGACAGAATTTTCTTCAAATAAATCAATCTAAAACCTTTCGGTACCCCATTACTATATTAATCAGTTTCTAAAAAGCACTATAAGTAAAATATTAATTGTATGCTTATTGAAATCAGAAACAGAGTTGTTTGATGGGACTTCCACGATTAACTCTGGCGCTATTAAGGAAACGACGGGGTCGATTTGGATGTCGCTAATCGCGTTTCCTCCACCGGTGGCCATCCGTTGCTTCCATTCTCTTGCCAACTCTTTTCTCTGTTTGGCTTTTATATTTAGCTAAAGTCGGCATAGTTGACTTTCTTTTGTCTAAAGAAATAAAGTACACATTTCTAAGCACATTATTAAAAAAAGAAACTACATTCGTGCAAAGAAATTAATTCTGTATTTATCAAACAAATTAATTCTGACTTCATATTGGACGAGAGTATTGATCCTATTAAATCCAAATACAGAGATTTAATTTATCATCGCTAGCTGCATGAACAAAAAGCCCTGATCTATTACATTCATATAAAATCATACATTCGTATGTTGATTGTCTCTATCTCCTTTCTCTATCTCTAACTCAGATCCCGTATACCATTACAGAGATTATTCGTACTACAAGTTTGCAACAATGACACTTCTTTTTGTAATCCCATAATTCGAGTGTGCCGATTGCAAAACGATATTGTTTCTCAACATCCGTCCTTGGACATTTTTGAACCGAAATTATTAACATTTAAAAAGGAAATATAAAATATATTATTTATAAAAACCAGCTACAATAGAAGTAATGTTTTATTCAGTATGTAGAAAATAATATAATTTTAAGTTAATGCTAACTTTAATAATTGATTAGTACATTTTGTAATATATTTAATAACATAATCGACCTTAGAAAATGTATACATAAATACTATGCACTTTTTGTACACACATAATTAGAGTTATATTTTAATTTTATATTCTCTTTTTTATTACACATCTACGTGACTGTAGCTTCTTTTGTGACCCTTTCAAGAAATAAATAAATTCTATTTTCATTATAAACGTGAACTTTTAGTACCCTTTCATTAATAATACCACTAGCATTATATATGTATCTCGGCATTTTTTTCATCTTCGCGTTTGCTCCGTCGGTGCGTTTATTTTCAATTACATTTTCGTGTAGTCGTTTTACTACTTTTGTTAAACGCAATACTTTCAGCCAAAACAAACGACGCTTACAACTGTCAGTAAATAACTCAATGCGTCAATTAAAGATGGGCCTGAAATTAGCTCATTACACTTTTTTTAGCAATCTGAACTTCTGATTTGACTACTTATAAAACTTCATACCGGGTGCTATATATCAAAATCGATTCTTAAGACATAAACTCAAAAAAAAACAAAGAAGGAAAAAGCATGAGAGAAAAAACTTGTGATTGAAAGGAAACATAAGGAAAAAAACTTGTGATTGAAAATTTTAACGTAGGAAAAAGAAAGTAATATTAACAGCGCAGCTGGCTTTCAGCCAATTGTACAATCGTTTTTTTTTAGCTATTGTAGAATTGGCTGAACATTTTTTAAACTATTGTAGACTAGTTTGAAATAGTTTTTAAACTGTTTTAGACTTTGTAAATATATTTTTTTAAAAGAAATGTTATATAGACATTATTATTTTTCATTATCTAGTTTAATTTTTATAAGATTAAAAAAGAATGTATTAGTTAAATATTTTTCCATTTGAGCTAGCTAGTTTTTTTAATCGTTTTTTCACATTTTTAAGTTATCCGATTAGTTACAAAGTACCAGAACTGGAAACATTCAAAGCCAAATCTGTATGAATTTTAACATTATTGAAATTAATTTTTGAACTTTATATAGACCTTTTACTTACTACCTTTAGACCTTTTACTTACTTATAGACTTTTTACTAAAAAAAATCGTAACTTTTAAATTTATTTGATAAATAATCTTTCTTTTAATTGTGTTCAGTATTCAAATCAAGCTTTGCCGAGTAAAAAGCGTGTGTTGATGCGGAAAATTTCTTTAATCATTATGGAAATGCGTGAAATGTAATCGATAAATTTTAATCGATAAATTTGGATTATCTGTGCGGGTTTCAGCGAATTTTCACATACAGACTTACTACCATATCTTAAAGTAACATGGTGGTATAAAGAGTCTTTATCCCTAAATTACAACCATCGATATAAAAATCGGAAAAAAATCTAGTAACTTGCATTTAATTAAAACTTCAACAAAAATTATTTCGGTTAACATGTATCAACGGTTAACAAGTTTCAAGAGGAAGTGTAACTTGGGAAGCGCCCTTTGTGCTTGTTCTGATACCCATTTTACCAGTTTTAGTTTATGACTTTGCGGTACTAAACCATAATATTTTGAACCACAAATTAAAATTATTAGAGTAAAAATGTTTCCTGTAATTTAATCATTCGGCATGTGAAAATCCTTGAAATCTGCTTGAAAATTTAATTTCCTGTTTAAGAAACTTTCCTGAATTTCGATTAACAAAAATTAACAATGTGTTTTAATCAGGATAAAACTGTTGTTGAGTCCTCAATTTACTGCTAAATATGTTGTAATACAGTGATACCATTTAGAGGAAATTCGCTAAAAGTGAAAGGAGTATGTGAAAAAATGTTTGAAATTACACATTTGAAAGCAGTATGTCATTAGAAAAACACATTTCAAATTTATTTCTTATTAAAATAATCGTGAGCGGTTTTTATAACTTTTAAATACGTTGTTTTTTTAGTATTTCTTGCTAGAGTAAAAACTGGCATTAAAAATTGACTTGATAACGTGAACAAGTAACTATTAGTATGCGATCGTATGATATTATCAGCGAGAAACTTGTGCAAATACGTGTGTAGATAAATTAATTGCAAAAAAAAAATTAAAGTACTTTGTGACTAGCAAGCGATGACTATTTACTAAATTTTTATAACCAACTCGTGCGTTTAAATGTCTAAAATAAAAAAAAAACACGTTCATTTACCCTTTATAAACTCTATATAACAAACTTTTACCGAAACCCGTACAGCATTTATGTAATTTGCTGTACAAGCAACGAAAAAAGGTTTATTAATTTTTTGTAGCTGCTCGGTGTCGCTTATTGTTTACTTTTTCATAAATTAAATACAATAATCTCTTTTTATGTATTGTATGTCATAAAAGTAATTGTTTCAAAGCGCTTTTTGTGTATTGTGTCCTCGAGCAGAGAAGCCATCGAAGAATTGTTTCGTTATTTTTCAAAGTCATCTATGGAGACTTGGAACTCTTTGTTCGCCCACTTCTGTTGAGAGCGAGCTTTTTTATGGCATACTTTTGGCATACTTTTAGCGAGTTTTTTTATGGCATACTTTTAGCATACTTTTGTAGTTAGTATAGGACAAAATTGAGAATAAATTTTATTTATACAATTTACAATGAACTTCTTTGTAATTTGTAATTTGCTAATTTTGTAACTTTTTTGTAATTTGTGTAAAGAAGGATTGTTAATATTTGATAAACAACATTCAGTGAATCAGATTAACTTTTTTGAACCGAGCCGATGAACTACTATTAGTGCGGTATTATGGTAGTAATTAGTAGGGTATAGTTCTATAATCGACAATATATAATATATATATATATATATATATATATATATATATATATATATATATTTATATATATATATATATATATATATATATTATATATATATATATATATATATATATATATATATATATATATATATATATATATATATATATATATATATATATTTATATATTTATATATATATATATATATATATAATTCGACAAGTTGTCAGTACAGTATATTCAGTAGACCAACAATGCGGGAAATTTTAGTTTCTGTTTGTACGTGCCAATGTGTGTGTGTTGTTGTGTTTGTGTGTACGTGCGTGCGTGCGAGCGAGCATGCATGCATGCGTGGGTGTGTATGTGTAGCGCCAGTTATGATGTGTAAGTTACAATATGATTTCGACTTTATGCATGGAGCTTTACTATATTTGATAGTATTGGTTTTTGTAGTTCACTACGGAATGTAGTAGTTGAAAATGATGAAGTTATAAGTAGTACTTATAGTCACGAATGCACTCTCCCGACGAAGTTGTATATGTTACTTCAAAATGCGGTAAAATTGCGGTAAAGTCTGCGGTAAAATTACGTTCCAAATCACGCTTCATAGTTATGGCATTTATGTTCTATTAAATTTCATTATGCTCTAAGCTGCGTTACTAAGAAATTGGCGTAATTGTGGATTTTAATGCTCTCAAGCTTTGAGGTGTTTGAAAATTCCACTTTAGGGAAAATACATTTTATGAGTTAACGCCGTATTTATAGACATTCTAATATTGTTTTATTTATTTCACAACGACTTTAAGGAAGAGTATTTTATTTTATATATTATTATATAAAAGTTTAAAGAAGGACTATATACTACTAAGTTATAGTAGTTATCTAAATTTTACTTCATCTAGATTAAAGGAAAAAAATTAAAACTATGTAATATTATAAATGTGATATTGACTTTGCTTATCTCGCTTTTAAGCCTCTATTCAACCGATCTGAAATTTTGCATACATATGTATGTGTGTGTATCAAACTATTTAGCCATTTCCAGTACTAAAATATAATATTCTTACAAGAACATTGTTTCAAATGACGTCACCATTTTTGCTCTTTCTCACGCAAACAAAGCCGTCGGTTAAAGCTAGTTTTATTATGAATACATTCAGCAAAATGGGGAGAAAGTTTGCCCTGCTTCTTTTATAAAATATTTATTGGAATACTAAAAATAATATATTTAGAAATTAACACGAATACATAACGAAAAAAATGTTTATTTTAAAAATCGTATAGCATTAGTCGGCACGTTTATTTTGCGAGGTAGTGTGAAAGTTTTTAATTAGACTATAGATTCAGGTCGTATCGTTTGAACATGTAAGTTTGTTCAACTCAACATTAAGTAATGTATGTTTAACGGAGATTTCTGTTATAACATATTTTAATTCATATTAACTAATGAAAGAAAAATAATACTTAAAAAATAATGGTATATATATATATATGTATATATATATATATATATATATATATATATATATATATATATATATATATATATATATAGGGAATAATTTTTGAAGCTTTCATTAACACGTTAACTTAGTATTTGATTTCCAATTTTTGTAATATGAATGATTATTTCTCAACTGACAAACAGTCGAACAAACAAAAAAACTCCATTTTTACCCAGAATAGTTTTAATGAAATCAGACAACATATATCCTACTGGCTGACGCGCCTCGTTGGAGCTACTTGTCAGATGGAAAAGAACTTTTACTCACACAATTTGCAATTCACTGTCACATTAATTAACAAACCTAAAATTATTAAATTCAAATAAATATATTTAGTAAATAATACTGATTTATTACCATTCTCAAATATATGAACCAGAATTATTTCGCGGAAATAAATATCGATTATAGTGGTATTTCATGTTTTTCCATAGAGATTCTGTTCATTGTAATCGGATATTTAAATGTAATTATGATTGAGAAAATGTTTGGCACGTAAAAAGTTAAAGGGAAAAACTTTGTAATTGACAAAATTGTATAACTTTGAAATCCTGATATACACAGATTTCAAATTTAGACTACTTTGAGACTAAACTTATAAACTAGACGAGAAAAATATTAACATTCATATTGAAAATTTCACTTAGACATAGTAAAATTCTTGCTGATTTTAAACATGAAATGTTTGACTTATGTCTTCGAGAAAATGTCGAAAAATTACTTGAAAATATATTTTATGGCTTCTTATTGTGATCGTCGAGAAGGATCTCCTCTGATGCTCCTCTTTGTGGCTCCTCGTTGTGGTCTGAATTCTACTTTTATCGTATATTTCCTCTCTTTGCTTAGAAATATTATGGTGATTTGAATTATGGTTTGCGAAGAGGATGCTCGCTATAAAGGTAGCTCCATGAAGGAGATCTAATTTTTGGAGGTTTTGAAGTGAAACAATAGTACTAATCGTAAAAGAGTTAATAAAATAGTGGAAAAAGTACAGAATATCAATTAACCATTTTATATGGTTCCATCTTAAAACAAAGCTATTTTTATAATTAAATATTCCATTATGCCAATCCGTTTATCTGTCCGTCCGTCTATCAATGTCCCATTATTTCTACAATTTTAGATTTATGTGTACAAAATTTAGCAAGTGTTCTAATGGAAGGAAAGTGAAAACCGTTTTTCTCCACAACTTATCGAATGGAGTATTATAGTTATTTCAAAATGTAATTGAGTTTTAAGTTAACACTTTTAATTCCCAGCCTTCGTTTGCAAAGTATCAAGCTTCAAAATTACGAGCAACGTCCCTTTATCTCCCCTAAAATTTTCCAATGGTGGATTTGAAAAATCTTTGAAACTTGCCTTTGATTAGAAGTTTCAGTTAAAATTATTTCGATTTACTTGGAAAAACGATTTCAAGTATTTGGTCGATTTCCTCATTTTTATATACATGTAGATATCGTAGAAGAGTCAGTCAAATTTAGATTGTGTAAAGTATCGAAAAGCGTATAAGCGAGAAGCTACGCTTTGAAATGACCGATTGATGAGTTAGAATTTATTAATAAGAGTTACGATATTCAGGTACATTGTAAAATTGAAATTGCTTACCACAATGGTTGGATATAAAGAGTGCAGAAGAAAAACTAGGTATTCGTTCTTTTTTACTATTTTGTAGTCTTCCTGATCATCCTTATTGTGGTATCTTTGTCTTTACTTATCTTCAAAACCAGATGCTGTAACAATTTCGAGAAGAAAAAGTCTGAATGATCAGTAATACAATTTAACAAGAAAGATCGTATTCCGACTAAAATAATATATTATAAATTAACAGTATTTAAGATTTTTTGGATGTTCACTTTTTAAGAAGTTAGAATTTTAAGTTTCCACAGAGCAGATGATATACCCTATCATAAATATACATGGCGTGCCGTCAAGTTCGGAAAAAAAATTGGCAATAGATTTGTCTAACGAATTATTGATTTTTTGGTTTTGGAATATTCACCAGCTGTGGCTGCTAATTGCAAAATTTAAAGCAAAATTTCTCGATAAAATGATGTGATATCACAATAACATACGGACGGCATGCCATAGCACATGCAAATAAACAAGCGCAGACCAGCTTTATAATTTTAAGTGAATATTTTGAAATATTAATTCTAAAGAAATTATATTGTTGTTTAACTTTATATACATCTAAAACAATAATATTCAACCAGTACACTAGGTAGCACAAAAATCGTGTCACCTATGTTTCAGAAATGTTTCGCCGAGCAGTCCCGTAACTATTTGTCATCGTCAGCCTATTTTGATTCAAATATTTATTTATTTGCAGGTTACAACACTGCCTCAGGTATTTATTTTGAAGATATTACAAGGTGGTTGGTTTATCGTGCTTAATGTGTTGTGTTATACGTAATTAACCTACTACTAAGTGTATTTGTTGTATGCTCGATCACGGTCCCGCCACTAGGGCGGGGCCCGTATTTAGTACACTTGATTTTATCAACCTGATACATGTTTGTTCAATATATGTTTTAAAAGTTTTTGTTAACGTCCTAAGTGTTCAAATTGAATCTCATTCGATTCGTACGGTTTTCAAACTTTACATGGAAAGTTCGAATAAGTTTGATTGGTCTATAAAATGGGGTCCAGTTCGGCTGAACGTGTTGCACGTTTTTCATAATATATGTTAGTAACTCGGCTTCGCTTAGGACGTGTTGAAATTTGTTGAAACGGATATTGAACAAACTATTATTAGGGTGAGTAATATTCTTGATTCAATGTTGTCTAATAGTATGTTGATATTAATATTAATGAAGTGTAAACCATTGTGTTTGATGTTTTCAAGATATATAGCGGAGAAAAAGTGAGTATTGTGAAAAACAAGAACTAATAAAATTCGTTTGAAGTTTTTCAAAACGTACGGAGAGCAAACGACGTTTAGGATATAGCCAGTAATGAAAGCCAGTGAATTCTGCCAATCACGCCATTGTTGCACTTCACGTCACTGCATACCTTATATTAGTACTAATATAGTACTCTACTTATTGTAGGTATTTATTCAAATAAAAGCACCCTTATGCTACACAAAGCCATGTTCTATCACACGTTCACTTTTGTAAAAGATGTATGTTGCGTGTCTTTTTTTGGTTGGAAATGTTCTTTATATTTAATGAGAAATGTGTAATGTTTGAATAACGTATTTAATTATTATATATATATATATATATATATATATGTATATATATATATATATATATATATATATATATATATATATCCTACGAGACAATGAAGTGAAACTTTGCTGGATTCGCGATATTATAAGCCACAAAATAATACATATAATACAGTCTAAATCATTCTAAAATCCTGTATCTTTAAACGATATCTTCCGGAAAAAAGCGGAATGAAGAAATCCAGGAATACGTGAATACAGTTAGATAAATCGATCTACATATTTTTCTAAAAATCGATAGTATTGTACACATGTTCTACAGTATGCCGTCTCCTTTTAAAATATACGACAGGACAGGTCTTGGTAATGCTCATTTTTGGTTCTGTATGTCTCCAACTGTGCCTGAACGAAGACGTGACAATAGCTATAATAATAACGTATATATATTATATAAATGAATATTTCAATTCAGTAATTGTTATGAAAATCCTTTTCCTTCTGGCCTTGTAGGTAATTTGTAATCCGACCATACTTGTTACATTTAAATATATCTCTGCTTCAAGCTATAATAATAACGTATATATATTATATAAATGAATATTTCAATTCAGTAATTGTTATGAAAATCCTTTTCCTTCTGGCCTTGTAGGTAATTTGTAATCCGACCATACTTGTTACATTTAAATATATCTCTGCTTCAAGCTATAATAATAACGTATATATTTTATATAAATGAATATTTCAATTCAGTAATTGTTATGAAAATCCTTTTCCTTCTGGCCTTGTAGGTAATTTGTAATCCGACCATACTTGTTACATTTAAATATATCTCTGCTTCTAGCTATAATAATAACGTATATATTTTATATAAATGAATATTTCAATTCAGTAATTGTTATGAAAATCCTTTTCCTTCTGGCCTTGTAGGTAATTTGTAATCCGACCATACTTGTTACATTTAAATATATCTCTGCTTCAAGCGTCGAAGCGTCTTATAACTTGAAATATTATATAAATGTTTAGAATTATGATTTTTCTTGTCATAATTATAATAAATTAATAAATTATAACGTTTTATTTATCTTTTTTTAGTAATTAAATATAGCCTCGGTATTTCAGAAATGACTTGAAATAATCCTTTAAAGTACTCCGTACCTTTCTATTTACAAATGCGCGGGTTTTATTGCACTTAGCTTTGTACCAACTGACTTTAACTTTGAAACTTAAAGTCATAGTTGAAGAATTGTATAGTTTTTCTAGTTCTAGGAATGAAAGGCGTATTGATGTAATCTTTGCCATTCGCTTCCGCGGCTTCTTTATATTTAGCAGTTGAACCTATCAACGAGATTATGATGCACTGTATTGCTCTAGAATTGCTTGCTGGTTAATTGACACATTAAAGGAAAACAAATGTCAAATTTGAGAATCGCATGATATAAATAAAAGCTTTGTATCATAAATGAAATTAATTGCGTATAATTGACGCCGGTAATTTTCACAGTATATAGATACTATCGGTGGTCTTTCTGTTTTCTTTTCGATTTTTCCTACTTTTTATTTTACTTAGGATCTAATGGAAAAACGAACTATTATAATTTCGCCACGTTCGTGTTTTTATCACAGATTTATCAATAGTTGGTTATAGCAATTCCATAGGGCGAACAGCAAATTTCTCTTTTTTTCGACATGTTTAGTTTGTTTTTTGTGACACCTCTGATTTTTTGTAATATCCAGTGTCTGCTCAAAGGTTGTCGACCTCATAACGCTTGATGGTAGACTTGCTGTGTTTGGGCCGACATGCTTTGCTGAACAAATCATATAACATTATTTCTCTATACTCCCTAACTTTTTAACTGAATACATATGTTTCAAATATGATTCAGTAAAAATGAAGTACTTATTTTGCATATGTATTATTGAGTCATTATTTTAGTCAATTTAAACGAAAATATTTTATAGATAAAGGCAGGATAAAACAAGTTAATGCTAGTAGTATTCCATAGAAACCTCTTTGCAGGCGACAAAAGTAAATAAATTTGTCCCGTAAAATAGTTTGCGACGGATGGACAGACACTGATTTGATTTCATAATCGTTCCGTTTTCTCATTTTTCATGTGGAAAACTAAAAAAGCGTAATATGAGTTTAACGAATTTTCCGAATAATTACGAAAATTTATATTCAGTTGCTAATAAACAAGTTCCATTTTCGGTTTTGTCCAGGCAAAAAAAACATGAATGCACTTTGTATCAATTACTTTTTTATCTAATAAATATTTACGGTTCATTTATTAACGGTGTTATCGGCGGGTTAGTTATTTATTCTGGGTAGTGGAGTATAAATACTACGGTCGCAAATATTTTCTAGTATAAAGACTCTTGGAATAAATATCTATAATATTTTTATGCAGCTATTAAGATTTAATTTATTTATCCCATAGAACCGTACTTCAATGGTTCGATTTTGCAACAGAAAACGAGTTGTAACAGACTATTTATAATAATTAGCTAAATATACCGGTGAATTTATTCATAGATTTTCATCTTTAAATATCTGCTTATATTATTTTAATGTCGTTATACAATTTAAAAAGTTTAACTCCAAAAATACCTCACATCGAATATCTTCACTTATACTCGTAAGTTCTAATGTTATAGTACATACATTATATCCATTTGGATAGTATAAGCTGTACAATGGTCGAACTTCTATATCAGTTCGATTAGTTGTTTTATGCCATTTTATCTAGGTTGAAACAAAGTTTATGTAAACGATCCTAAAATTATATATCGGTCACCAGTCAGTGCTTATGTTCTGTTGCATGGTGTCGATATTTTAAAACTTTATCTATAAAGTATTTTGTTTTATTTTTGCATGATCCTTGTCTATGCTCTGGTAATACGGGTATATACTTCATCAAAATATATGACTTTAAGTGTTGTCAGTAAAAAATATGCCTCCCCTTTTCCTAACAGAAAATCTGCTATTCCTTTTCTCTTTCATAACGTTAAGGCATGTTTCAAATAAGCAGCATCTCTTTGATTTATACCCCAATATGATCTCCTACCTGATAGATCCCGTATGCCATTACAGAGATATTTTTAAAACCCTAAGAACATAAAACATAAACCCTAAAAACATAAAACCCTAAAAACATAAAAAAAACTAAAAAAATAATTTGAATGTGCCGATTGCATAACGATATTGTTTCTCAACATCCGTCGTTGGACATTTTTGAACCGAAGTTATTAACATTTGAAAAGGAAATACAAAATATATTATTCATAAATTAAAACCAGCTACGATAGTATGTAGAAAATAATATAGATCTAAGTTAATACTTATTTAATATTTGATCAATACATTTTGTAACATATTTAGTAACACAAGGGACCCTAGAAAATGTATACATAAACATTCTAACTATTTTGTGCACACGTAATTAGAGTTATAGTCTACTTTTGTACTTTGTCCTTTTTATTACACATTTACATGAGTGTAACTTGTTTTGTGAGCCTTTCAATAAATAAATAAATAAATTCTGTTTTAATTATAAACGTGAACATTTGACTGTACTTGCCCTTTCATTAATAATGCCACTAGCATTATATACGTATTCCGGCATTTTGTTCATCTTCACGTTTGCTCCGTCGATGTGTTTATTTTCAATTATATCTTTATAGGAGACAAATATATGCAACAATAGCCTTTTCTATATTTTCGTGTAGTTTCTTTTTCTTGTATTCATTTTATTTACTACGTTTGTTAAACGCAGTACTTTCAGCTAAATCAAACTTCATACGGGACGCTATATATGAAAATCGATTCTTAAATAGTAAACTATAAAAATTGGCCTGTATTCATTTTCCTCGCATGGAGCCTCGCACACCCAATTTGTCCTTGAAAATACGTGTAAAAATAGATTGTACGTGTCCCAATATTTTTGTTTAGATAGGGCTGTGATTCGGGAAAACTTTGCTGTTTTTAAACCTAGCTTTATGTAACTTTATCGTTCGATGAAATATCTAGAAAACTCCGACAATAGAGCACTTGGAAAGTAAGGATATGTTTTTTTGTTTCTCGTTCACCATCCTAGTCTATGCAACCGTATATTTTAGATCTTGACGATAAGATGTTTAGTATCGTACACTCTTTTAGTAAATACAGAAAATTATGGCGATCTGAACAGTCTCATTTATTAATAAAAATCTTTTTATCGATCAAGACATTTTACGTTTAATCGATGCCATTTCACATCTAGTATTATTGTTGATGTACAATGTCGTATTTTTATACTAATGTCAGATTTTGTTTCCAACACTCGAATAAAATGAATGTCCATTGGCAAAGTTTAACTTCATCAGCGGTAGGTTTTTTATAAAGACGTCTCGGCAAATATAGAATTATCCAAAGTTCTCATGCTATTCGTATATGCAATACGTATGAATCCAATGTATGGCATTGAAGTCTAAGCTAACTGAGGCTCTATATGAATTGAAGAAAGGAAATGTTGAAATCAAGGAATGAATTATCCAAAGTTCTCTTGCTATTCGTATATGCAATACGTATGAATCCAATGTATGACATTGAAGTCTAAGCTAACTGAGGCTCTGTATGAATTCAAGAAAGGAAATGTTGAAATCCAGAAAGGAATTATCCAAAGTCCTCTTGCTATTCCTATATGCAATACGTATGAATCCAATGTATGACATTGAAGTCTAAGCTAACTGAGGCTCTGTATGAATTCAAGACAGGAAATGTTGAAATCCAGAAAGGAATTATCCAAAGTCCTCTTGCTATTCCTATATGCAATACGTATGAATCCAATGTATGACATTGAAGTCTAAGCTAACTGAGGCTCTGTATGAATTCAAGACAGGAAATGTTGAAATCCAGAAAGGAATTATCCAAAGTCCTCTTGCTATTCGTATATGCAATACGTATGAATCCAATGTATGACACTGAAGTCTAAGCTAACTGAACAAGAAAGGAAATGTTACTTATAATTAATTTTAACGGTAACAGAGTAAACAAAACAAGATAAGCTTTTAGTATCTCTGGTGAAATTTTCATATTATTATTTCAGTTTATTGTACAGCTCTGAGCTGTTGCAATCGAATATTGCCGGGACGCAGCATTATCCTAGTGAAAGGCTATATACTGCATAGATTACAATTGACACTAACCAATTGCTGTCTGCGCTTCCCGCGCCGCTGGCCGCCCCCTTCGTTAATTGCGCTACAACTACCGGGAGCATTGGCGAACAATCGAGCGGCCATAGAACAATAGAGGTATCTGACGCCTCGCCTCGCCGCCGTAGTCATTAGTATAGTAGAAAACCCGAAAAATTACGACCATCGAAATGGTACTTTATCTACAGGTAGAAAGAAAAGTAATGAAGTTACGCTTTCCAAGACTGTGTATATATCTTTAGTTGGCAGAATATAAATTGAATATATGAATTGAAATATGCCTATTGTTGTGAAGCCGAATAAATTGAAAATATGAAAATATGCCTATTGTTGTGAAGCCGCTGTCGAAAACTATTTTAATGCGAAGCGGTTCTTGACGAATTATCATATTAGCTGAAACCCAGTAATAGTTTTGACCCTAAGGTAAAATTCGTATTTTTAAAATACGACTAAATGTAGCACATAAAAATATATTAAATAAACTTTTAAGTTCAAGCAAAATTTGTATTACGAGGACGCAATTAATTACATGTTAAAGTTCGGACCTTTACTTAATATTTCAATTAAACTATTAACAAAAATTTATAATATTTTTCAATATATTTGACATATATAATATATTTGACATATTTGGAAATTTATAATATTTTTCAATATATTTGACATATATTCAATATGTTTGACATATTTATAATATTTTTCAATATATTTGACATATATCCTGGCGTATCTTCCACAGGCGTAAGTTATTTATGTTCTTTTTTTTTAATTTGTTAAAGCAGCTGGACCAAAATATATTTTTGACATACCTGATAAAAAGTATTTTGGAAAGACTTTTTGAACAACTCGGCCTCCTAGTTGTTAAAAACATGTTCATGTTAAGTAAAAGTTTGTGTTGTCAACGCTATTAAATCGAAAACGTGATTAATCTTTAGCAATGCTCGATACACACTTCATTTTTTGGTACTTTAGATTTGATTTTGTGTTGACTAATAAGTAATGACTTATATTAAACCATTTTATTTTTTTTTATTTACAACAAACTGTCCTGGACTCTCCTTGCTTTGGTGCTCCAAATTTCTACCTCTGGAAACAAAATGGTCGAACCCGTGAGTTAGTTTCTTTTGGCTGATGGAGCTCTCTTCAAATTCAGAGTTAAACTGTTTCACAAAACCTCTCCAAGTTCAGAGATACATTTACATACTAACTGTTGTTAGAGACGCCACTTTACGAGAAGTTTACACACGATTGCTCGCAAGAGACACCACTTGACATGGTTCACACTAACGCTTGCTAGGGATGCCCCTTGTCAAGTTTATACACTAAGGCTTGATAGAGCCAATACTTAGCAGGTTTACATATTAACTACCCCCAGAAACACCACTTGATAAATTTACACTCTAATTGAATGAGAGAGGTGCCACTTAATAAATTTACGCATTGACGCTTATCATTAAAAAGTTTAAGTACAATGAATTTTCACCATTTGACAAGTTTACACTCTGACACTCTTTAGAAAGACTGCTTCACTATTTTCAGCACCAAACACTCGTTAAATATGTCACAATTGTTTACATTAATGTTTAACTGTAGCTTAAATTGCTATCTCTAGTACCGTCATGGTATCCTCGAAAAAGTTTCAATTAAAGGGAGAATACGAAAAAAAATTTTCTGTTTTGGAAAATAAAAATAATGACATAACTCTGATACATCTCTCATTTATATAAAACTAGATTCCACTTGACAAGTTTTATTTATATGAGTTATGTAAAACTATTATTATTTTCAGCTATATAACTGTTAACTATTTACAGAGAAATGTGGAAAAAGGTAATGAAAAACTGGATATTATTTATATTAAATATTTATTTTTATTCATTACATCAATTTTATTTATATTAGGGGGAAAAGGGATAAATATTATGTTTATTTCTAACGATTATACGATTATATGATGTACGATTATATTGAATTTGCCGCTTTTTATTCGAAATATAGTCAACAAGTATGTATCACGTATACCTTTTATGTAACGGATTTATTTAAGAAAATACAATTTTTGCTTACAAATTATAATCAAACATAAATGATAGCCTCAAAATGTCCAAAAAAGTTATAATTCGGTCAAAACATTAAAATTATCAAAACAAGCTTCTTGTGTAATAATATCATTTCACTTAGGTGTTTTTTTTCTTTTCATATTTTCCATTGGAGTTTCGCGGAGAATCGATCAACAAAACATTCACAATATTTTCCGTTGTATCGTCTCTCCGCTGAAAGATTTCATTAGAACATATTGCACATATAGGTTTCCCAAAATTTAACGTCAAGCGAAGTATAGAGAAAATACCATGTGCCCTACTTTTTGACAGTAAATTCTTCTATGTCACGTACTAAATTGCTGGCATAAGTTTCGATTTCTTGTAAAACTTCATTGTGATCCACTCAGTTGGCATTTCTCCCATGACCAGGTAAATGACCCTCCGATTATAATGCTTGGTGGACATTCACGGACACTCAATGTTCCGGATAAGGTTCAGCGTTCGGATATCTCTCACGATACAACATTCTTACAGCACCAGCTTTGAATCTGTATTGTCCATAGATTAAGAACACGTTCTGCGAAGACGCCATGGTGGAAAGAAACGTCGAACAACTCCTATTATACAACATAAAATCAAAGTCCAGAAAAATGGCAAGTCAGTTCAGTTCTTAAATCACAGGGTAATCAAGTCAATCAAGGTAATCAAGAGTTACATACACAAAGCCAAAGACGTCAGTACGAGAGCAATATGAATAATGATACTGAGTGTGGAATAATGTCGACTCTCTTACCTTTCATACCGACCTAGCAAACCAGTCAAAAATAATAGAAAACGGCGTCATTGTCTGTCCCACTCTTACTCCCCTATGTCTTGCTCTTCTTCAAATTAAATTGCGTCACTATCTGTCTCATTCTTACTCATATCTATTGACGTCTATCTCAGACTACATGAATCTGAAACTTGAATCTTGCTGATAAGCACTGAATGTCATTTTAACTGATTAAAGGTATTGATTTGAAATTGACTTTTGTTTAGAAAAAATATGTAGAATGTATTGTACTTGAATGTATTGTTTTTTACATGAAGTATCAAAGACAGCTGGAAACATTTTCTTTTAATAATTTAAAAAAAAATTGAATCAAAAACCCGTTACAGAAATTAGAATAATAAAATTTGCAAATTTGTCACGGTACTACCTAAAAATTTTTTTATATTTTTTTCCCGGGGAAGGAACTAAATTGACCTGCACTTGTATTCCTCTCGACGTTGATTTTAGGGACACCTGTATATGACAGGAGATATTGCCCCAAGATTTTCGGAAAAGAAATCAACGTGCGAGTCTAAAGAATGAATTTTAAGGCATATGTTGCAGAGCTTTATAAGCAGAAAAGAGATTTGAATGATTGTCGGGTCGGCTTTTTTATTTTCAAGAATACCACGACACATTTCTACAAAATCAGTCCATGCTCTATATTTTCTTCAATTTTATGTTGAAATTTGCGTCCTTCATAAGCTCTCGTATTTGCGGGCCTAAAAAGATTCCTTCTTTCAATATTACGCCGTAGATTCGAGGAAATTTTGTTTTAAGGTATTGAAACCCTTCATCTTTACTGTATATTGCCATTACAAAGATTTTCATTGGACGCAGCTTTATACGAAGTGGTAGCAGAAACAATTTTTTCACTGTACACGAAAGGTTCTTCAGATATATTTTTGACTCCGGGGATTAAACTTATTCTTTTTGGCCCCCTTTTTAAGTACGTAGTGTTTATCTCTTGCGCAACTAAACCATTTGCGTAAACAATAACAAAACTTGGTATATGCTCCTTGTAGTCCGGTTAACACTGCTTCAACTTTTAAATCAGCACTAATGTTCCACGAGTGCTGTGAATATTTCATTTTTTCTAGTAACAACTTCATATTGCCATAGTTTTCTTTCATGTCTTTTTTATATATGCGAAAGGGTATTTATTGCCAATCTAAAGGGTATTTATTGCCAATCTAAAGCAAAACAGCTTTTAAATTGATTTTAGATGAATGAATAAAATATATTTCAGGGAAACCCAATTCTCGTAGAAGTCTTTCAGAATTATTACAGAACATTAAATTGCCATCTTTGATAAAGTAATTCTTCTTGTCTATTATGGAAATACGCGACTTTCCTATTTTCATCTAACAAATTCAATTGATTAAATCTTGATCTAAAAAGTTGAGCCTTCGATTTTGAGAGTCCTAAATCTCGAAAAAGATCACTCAAGCCTGATTGCATAAGGAGATGAGGTTGTTCTGATGCACTAGTACATAAATATAAAGAAGCACTGTTACTCGAATGACTCTGTTGACAAAGAGCGTCTCCATTATCCACCATTTCGTTACTGTTAGGAGGCACTGCAGGAAAAGCATCGTTGCTTTGAGAAACCGGTCTTCGTGCAGACCGAATGTTCGGATATGTAATTTTGTTACCGTAATTTTTTAGTAAATCCTCGCATAATAATCATACAAAAGTAACAATCATTTTTATAGTTTTGTGGTTCACTGCAAATCATGGGTGTTGCAAACGGTATGGAGTTATGACTTCCTTCGTCCCTCAAAATGTCTTTCAACATATTTTCAGCAGCTAATATTTGTCTCTTTCAGCGACAGGAAACCCAAAGTAAAATCAATAAACTTTTTTTTACCGGAGGAGTTATTACATTCCATTGAGATTTTATAGTTAACTCACCACAAATGTAGCAAAATGAGTCTGCAGAATTTTTGCAAATTCTTGGTATTTTGTACCTAAAACAATGTAGAATTTGATGTAAAACCAATGTTAATGTCCTTAATATGGTTTTGACGAGAAAACATCTATAAATTTGGTATAGCCAGGTCAATTTTCGCTGCAACTAAATTATGTCGAATTTCGTGACGCGATAATTCTGTGAATAAGGGACCGATAGGAAATTACCGATGCACTTCAGAAAGCTTACTCTAGCTTTAAGATTCTAGCTGATCAGCTTATTTCTATTGAAGAAGTCTAAGAGCCTAGCGGCATATGCGAAAGAGACTGAAATATAGAAGAATGCATATTTAAAGGCGTCCCACCTATGAACGCGTGAAGCTAGAACAAAGATAATACATTTTATCGAAATGAGTGACTTTTATTTCTTTGATTAAATTCATTGAAAGATATGAAGAAACCAGAGAACATTACGTTTTCACATAAAATCTTACAGTTCCTAAAGCAGTTGCTAGTAAATATAGATTTTTACTACACTACCAAAATAGGGATAAACACTATACAACTCTCCAACGTACTTAGCGCCGTGAAATCACACGGAGAATTGCCCTGCCGCAGTTGGTGCGTAGTTGGTGTAAAAATCACGTTAAGCGATATCTTCCTTTCTCTTTCTATCAGTTCGAATTTTCTATCAGTGTATTTTATATGATCAAATATATGATATAAAATAAAGTAGCTTGCATAAATGTAAAAATTGAAACGCAACAAATTTTGAAAAATTAAAAAAAAATTACATAAATGTGAATATATACGTGACAGCAAAAAATGGAAAACAGATTTAGATTCAGCACCTTAAAGCCTTTGTATCAATGATATTATTTGCTGCAGGATTCCTTCGCAGACCAGTGTAATTGTACTTCTCACATAATTAAACAAAAAAAGACGTGAGGCGGTACACCCGACAGAAGCGAAGCTTCTTACACCTCGCATGTAAAATTCAATTTTTAATTCATATTAATACAACAATAAATACGGAACATTTTTACAAACAACTTTCGAATTATCCATCACACAAGAAAAACACTAAATAAAAAACGAAAATACATTAATAGGTTTTAAGTACACCAAATAACTGTCCACGAGAGAATGATTTCTTTTTTCAACTACATGCGAATGTCCTAAACACGTACATTTTCTCTTTGGAACAACTACACACGCGCGCGCGCGCGCGCACACACACACACACACACACACAGATATATATATATATATATATATATATATATATATATATATATATATATATATATATAGTGTTGTTGCATTTTGTCTTTTACTCCATTTCGCTCACCGATGTAAGAAACAATACGTTCTGGCCAGCCAATGAGGACGGTTTCATCGCTGCGTTCGTGACGTTTCACTTTTTCTCAGTTGGGCTTCCATCCCAAACATCAAGTTAAGAAACTTCGCTTACCAAGCGACCGAACCGTTAAGAAACTTGGCGAACGAAAAATTCATAGTACTGTTAGAAAATTAGCACAAATTATCAACCTATTTCAATTCGTTTTTTTAATTGCCTTACTCGCAATGTACTAATATACCAAGCTACAGCCATAACTTTCTATTTTATTATAGTTTTTATTAATTTGATTACTTAAATTCTTTTTAGGAATAGACGTGTAATTATTATTCTCGTACAGATAATTTCCGCAGTTTTATTTTATCCATTATATTGAAATTAAAATATAACTGAATGATAAATAAATATTATCATTCAGTTTATTTTCTAAAAGTAAAGTTTAATTTTAGCTTTAAATTCCGAAAATAGCAAATTTTTGCGAATATTTCATTTGAAAAACTCATATTTCCGGTGTTTTTGCTTTAAAACCACTTAATACGGAATAATGTGCGGTGTCACGTTCTGGTCTACTTTTAGCCTAATGCGAGGCTTTGGAAAATTGTGCTACGGCGCTTTCACCATTTTCAAATTTACATATTTCTTTTGTAAAATTAATATAAAATTATAATCATAATTCACTTCGTTTCCATTTCTTATTATTTTTAATTTTTTTTGTTAAATTTGTGTACTTTTATTAATTGGTGTTAATTTCCTGGATGTGGTTAAATTTTTACGTTTACATTGTGCGAGTATGTCCTCTTAAGTTTGTGATCCTGCATGTAATATAACAGTAAAATGTTTATATATTAATATATATTCGTAGAACTAAAAAATAGCATTTTGAAGGTATTTGTCTCTAGTTTTTTTAATGTTTCTAGTAAGTCAAAAAATTTACAGCTGATTTGAGCTTGTGATGAGATGATATAATGTCGTGTTATCTTTTCTATTGTGCGTTACTAGGCTAATGAAAAAAAACCTTATTGAAAGTTAACTTGTATCTAGTTTTTCTGTTCTCTCTCTAGGTTTTAGCCGTCATTAATCAATAAATTTTCAGCTGTCTTGAGTGTGCTGAAGACGTATGAAGATGTCGTGTGACATTTTCATTGCAAAACGTCATTGAAACATAACTCGCGTTTATTGAAACAAAACGAAAAATAAAAAATTTGTGAAGAGTTGTGATTATTTTTTAATGTATTATTTTAATGTATTATTTCTTAATGTAACTGTAGTTATTGTATCTGTTGTTTTTTGTTTTCTGTCTTTAGTTTTTTGAGCTATTGTAAGACAATAGCGATGAAAAAAAATGGAAGCTGTATGAAACGTAAATATTCGTTTTGTATGCTGCTAGATTGATTGCTTTTTAATTTTATAGCTCTTACAATTCGAAGAGTACCAAGTCTTGTATCTCTGAGTGAAAATCTCGGCAAGACTAGTCCGAATAAGCAAGAGAATATAAGTAAATATTTCACTTTGCTTACAATTGAAAGAAGATGATACATATAGAAAATATCTTTACTTATACAACAACTAAATTGAGTCATAGCTAATGTATTCGTTTGGCTAACAAGTTAATAACCTGACCTAATAATAACTTGATTTGTACCCACAAAAATATTTTAAAATCTAAATGATCTTTATTTATGACTAACCATCGTCTGGTAACAGTACATACTCAGCGTAAAAATTTATTGACTTAGATTTAAAAAAAACTATCCATGTATTTTTATAGTTCTTCCATATTGTCGGTTTTTTTATTCTATAAAGGATTGCTTACAGCTCTGTAAAAGTGATAATCAGATAAAGAAACATGGGGCGAATGAAGTGGATATACTTGCCGAACCTAGGTTAATTCCGGTAATTTTGTGAGTGTATATTGTCCAGGTTATCCGGCAGAAAATTCACTGGATTATACTGAATCCTTAGTTTATTAGCTGACGGCATATCTCTGCAGTCACCGAAGACCTCTCCAGAAATGACTTTCAATGAATAGCGTCATTGACGTTTCATAAACATCTTAGTATTACCTTTCTGGTGTTCAATCCCCATACCTAAGGATACTGAAACCCATACCTAAGGGTACTGAAACTCATGTT
Source organism: Druceiella hillmani (assembly GCA_039881145.1). Lineage (NCBI taxonomy): Eukaryota > Metazoa > Arthropoda > Insecta > Lepidoptera > Hepialidae > Druceiella > Druceiella hillmani. Next base: position 12,056,819 of record JAYKKI010000011.1, on the reverse strand, counting down.
TATCCTGCACTAAGTCATTGACATTTGTATATATTATTGACGTATTTAATCCACTTCTCATTACTAATTGTGTCAGCCAATCTAAGTTATTAATTACTCACGTGTTGCATCGATCTTTCGAAGCCACGTTTTAATGTCAACCGTCTTATTTCAGGCACAACTCGTAAAGTAGAAGAGTTCGTACTTGATGTTAATTTAAATCAATTTTCTTTGATGTCACGTACTTGAAAGCTTGATCCTAATTGTCATTAATTAAACGCACTTCAATCTACTTATATTCGGCGATTTTCGGCAACACGTTTATAAAAAACGCCAAATCTTGATTAAAACTTATTGGCCAACCCAATGTTATTATACTGTAGGAAGGAATCATGTGCATTATTTTAATTTGCGATGTCTAAAATGTTTATAAGCATCATAGAGGACATTTTAGATTACAATGAAATGAAACTGCTTTATGTATTATTTCTACTTTCTTTAAGTTCTTTACCACGACCTAGGTTTCGTTGTATTACAACATCATCAGATGGGCTATTAGCAAAGATGATTTTGCTAGAAGATCTTTGCTAATAGCCCATCTGAAAATGTTGTAATACCACAAAACCTAGGTCGTTGTAAAGAACTTAAAGAAAGTGGAAATAATACTACATCACGTAGTTTCATTTAATTGTGAATAATGAATTTCTACAAAATTAACGCCAAGTATATTCAATAACTTTTAGCTTTAATCCGCTAACACACTGTACTTCTAAAGTAAATAACGCCAATGAAGATGAAGCGCTGGCACACCAACGCAGATCTCGTTGTCTACGTCCACAGTCACGTGGAAAGCTCGTTTCCTTTTATTTGTTGATTCCTTCTCCCACTCGTGAAACTTTAACATCGCGGGGGCGACCTTGTGGAGTGCATCTTACGTCTGTAAATACTTAGACAGCGGATACATTGCAGCTCAACGTTTACAGTTCAAATTTGATCCGAAGAGTTTCTTCAAATGAAAACAATACAATTTAATGGACGAACCGGTTGCAACCAATTCAAATTGAAGCTCGCTTATGTGACGGAACTCGTGGAGTGTTGCTTCGAGTGCAAAGTCAATGTCAGTGTTCAGGGTTCCGTACATTAAAAGGAAAAAAAACCGTACCCGTATAAGATCATTCACGTGTGTCCGTACGTGCGTCACAGCCGTTTTTTCTTAGAAACCGCTTTAGGTAGGAACTTGAAATTTGGTACAGTAATAAAACATGTTAACCTACATATATTGCAGTAGCTCAAAAATATTCATTTGAAAATTTTAGGTAGGGTAAACGTGGGTATTGGAATGTATAAAATAGATAAAAAGGGTAAATAAACGCATCTCTTATGATAGTGAAGGCATATAAATACCTTTATTCATATTTACTTGATTTGTATTAATTGGAATGACATCACCTATAACTGATATATATATATATATATATATATATATATATATATATATATATATATGTATGTATGTATTGAAAAAAGTTGAAAACTGTATTATTTGTGACATTTTTACTTTGTAATAATCTTATCTCTCTAACATTAATAAACATGCAATTCATTTTCAAATGTATAGATAATATTATAGATACTTGTATCCATATAACTTGTATCATTGTATGTATCTACAGGAAAGTAGCGCCAATAAGAAATCAAGGATAAATTATCTTAGCATTGCTTTAATTTAGGAAGTTGTTAATAATTGTTTATTTTTCACATTTGGTGATTTAATTAATTCTTATAAAAACATATATTATGTTTTGAAAAGATATTTATTAGTATTCTAAACTGGAATTAAAAAATGTTATTATTGAAATTCAATCTGACTAGCGACATGATTATTTTTACCTATTGCTAGAATATCAAAATGTGCATTAAAATTAGTTTGCACTGAATGATTCCCTTTACGTATATCCAGAATTTGACATCACTGTAGCTTGTTTTGTGAGCCTTTAAATAAATAGTTAAATAAATTCTAGTTTAATTATAAACGTGAACATTTAACTGTACTTACCCTTTCATTAATAATACCACTAGCATTATATAGGTAACTCTGCATTTTTTTCATTTTCGCGTTTGCTCCGTCGGTGCGTTTATTTTCAATTACATCTTTGTAAGAGACAAATACGAGTATATACAACAATCGCCTTTTCTCTGTGTCCGTGTAATTTCTTTTTCTTGTATTCGTTTTACTACTTTTGTTAAACGTAATACTTTTAACTAAAACAAATGACGCTATCAACTTTCAGTAAATAATTCAATATGTCTATTAAACATGTGCCTGAAATTAGCTCATTACACTTTTTTTAACACTCTGAACTTCGCACAATCTGGAGTCCTGTTTTAACTACTCATAAAACTTTATACCGGGCGCTAAATATGCAAATCTATTCTTAAGGAGTAAACTCCGAAAAGTATGTTCAACACCCTTATTTCCAAAACTACTCAACTTAAAATTGTGAAAAGATATGAAGTTTTAGAATCACGCGCAAACATTATTATTTTTTAAATATCCCCCATGTTCTTTCTTACACCTGCGAAAGATGTGCTTACATATCTTTATTAACGTTTACTATTTTCAGTGCCCATTTTCTTAGAAGCCATGTGATATAGATAGTTGTCAATTCGCATAGTAATCTTATTAACCTACATATTTTACATCACCTACCTTTTTAAAATATTTATATACATTAAAGAGGAAGTAATTAAAGGTGTTTTTTTCTCATTTTTTTATATCAAGTGGAGAATCATTTGAAAAAGTTGCTATGAGGAATAGAAAAATATTTTTTCACAACTTTAAATTGCATATTTAAACAGACATTCTAAAATATAAGCAATATACTAAATTCTCGCCCGCTTGTTTCCGAAACTATTTAGCCAGAAGTCATGAAGAAAACAGATTTGATACAATTTGCCTGGAAGATGTAGAAATAGAAATAGAACTGGAAGATGTAGAATAGGAAGATGAAGATAATTATTTGTGTACGTTTTTATGCCTGAGGGAGTTAAATAATATGCTGCAATTATGTTTACAGTTATAATTATATTATTTACGTTCAAATATTTATAAGAGCCGAAATGTGACAGGTTTTTATTGTAGTCAAATATTGTGCGGAAAACTTTGGAAGCGATTTAAATAGCTGTAATAGAAAGATGTCTTTAGTTGTATATTTTTTATCCAAAATTCACAACTTTAACTTTTTATCTGTTTTTGTTAAAGTTAACGAAAGATAAGCATAATTAATCTTTGAAGGAGTAAGAAAGGGTATTATTAAAGCGAGAAATTATTTGTTGGAATAAAAAAGTTTTTTAATGATAAAAATGTTTACAGATATAAATAGATTTTTTTGAAGACGTTTTGAAGAAAGAAGTTTGGAAGAAAGAAGTGTAAGAAAGAGGTGTAAGTTGCCTCTTTCTTCTCGTATGACGTAGGCTATTTGTTTTTTCAGTTAGATTCAGTTTAAAAAAAGGGCACATGGCTGTCGTACGCATCAGAAGTAATTTATCATATTATAAATAAAGTACCCCGCCGTGCTTGTCTGTATATATGCAATTTCCTCAGTAACTATTGAAAGGATTTTATTCCCGTTTTGACTATTAGGTAGATTGATTCGCGAAGAAGGTTTAGATGTATAACTTATGAATATTTTATTAAAAATCACTTGATCGTGATGAATGTTTGTGAAGTAGGAAAAAAGCATTCGTCGTAGAGGTATTTTGGCGAGCATCGCATAAAAATGGTTGGAGATCCATGGAAATAATGCATGGTGATATTGTACCCCTCGAAATGTTTCACAGTAAAGTCGGGTACAGCACACTTGTATATATTACATAATATCGTAACAATTGTTTTACTGTTAGAAAAAAAAAACAAAACAAAATTCGTAAACTCATTTTTATAAAGCTTATTGTCCACAACTGTCTTACTCTTTATTAGATTCAATTTCTTCGTAAATTTATAGACCATTTTTTTCTTGTATACGGTAGTTTTCTATCGAATAGCTTACGGTAATTTTCTATCGAAAGCCATGAGTCAGAGATTATAAAAGCTGTCATGCATTGGTCATTGTCCCAGTATAACAGCAACAGCTATCAGAATCAGGGACGTAACATTTTTTTAATGTGGCGCACAGTTGTTTAGAAAAATTGTTAAAGCAAGTTGCTAGGCATTTAATGGAACCAACTTTGTTTTTTAAGATAAAGTTAATAAAAGATGAACTTTTTCGTGAAAGCAATACAAATCGCAACTTTTTTAGTTATTTACCACTATCTTGTTATCACGTCTGTTTATAACAAGATAGTTACGAGGTATCTAACATAGCGGTAAATCAAGTTGTTCGTTGATTTGTTCACAGCAGCTACGAGATATTAAATAATACGGCGAATTAAAGTCTTTTTGCCGATATGTTCACAGTAGTTATTAGATGTTGAACAGGGTGGAGATTTAAGACATTCGTTGATTTATGCATAGTAGTGAGGATATATCGTACAGTGCGTTGATTTAAGCCGTTCGCTTATTAGTTCATAATAATTACAAGTTGGCAAGCGGGTGCTGATTTATGTTGTTACTTGGTATGTTCACAATAGTCACGAGATATTAAATAATACGGCCAATTAAAGTCTTTTTGCCGATATGTTCACAGTAGTTATTAGATGTTGAACAGGGTGGAGATTTAAGACATTCGTTGATTTATGCATAGTAGTGAGGATATATCGTACAGTGCGTTGATTTAAGTCGTTCGCTTGTTGGTTCATAATAATTACAAGTTGGCAAGCGGGTGCTGATTTATGTCGTTACTTGATATGTTCACAATAGTTACGAGATATTAAATAGTACGGCTATTTAAGTTATTCGTCGATTTGTTAACAGTAGTTACCAGATGTTGAACAGTGCGGAAATTGAAGTCGTTCGCCGATTTGTCCATAGTAGTTATGAGATGTGGAACAGTATGGAGATTTATGTCGTTCGTTGATTTGTGCATAATAGGTGATGAAATATGGTGCAGTATATTTCCTAACCCTGTTATCTTTTATTTAAAATTCAGTTTTGACTAGTCGCGAGAGATGTTTTGTTCAATAAATTCTCTGGTTAAATACGTGGGTTTGAAATGTTTTCATTTTTACGTATGTTTTTTTAAAGTTTTAAAGCATACGCAATTGTTTAGGTAATCACTTTTAGCATATGTTAGTTGTATATAGAATATGTTAGTATCATTTCCTTATCAGATTTACAAAGCTGAAGCTGATTTAAAGATTTGTAAGTTAAAGTAGAGATGGGATTTGATTCTTAATCCTAACTTATAATATAAATTCAAAAATGAGTTATTTTTTTCTTAATTTCTTTGCGTCAATTACTCAATCAATCTCGATGAATGTTAAAATTATAAATGTATCATTGAAATTAATATTGGGTTTTTATACAGGAATAAAATTGTTTTTTGGTAACTAAAAATTACCCTTTTACGGATAAGAGCGAGAATATAATATTACAATACGATCACAGTCTTTTCACAGGACGAACACAGGCCTTTAGGGTTCCGTACCTCAAAAGGAAAAACGAAAATCTTGTAAGATCACTTACTTGTCTATCTGTCCGTCCATCACAGCCTTTCTTCTTAGAAACCGTTTGACGTAGAACCATGACGTACATGTTTCAATAGCTAACACTAAAAATAATTATATGTAAATTATATGGTGGAATTAAGTAGTCGAAAAAAGTTTTTTTTTTAAATTCCATTTATATTGTGGGGTATCGTTTGAAAGGACTATTATATATAATAATGGTCTCAATATTTTTTTTTCATAATTATATAACATTTAAGTAACATATCTTCAGAGATATTCTAAAATGTATGCAAATAAATATAATCCTCTATATAAACAGCCCAAAAAAAAAATAAAAAAAAAAAATAAAAAATGGCCATGTGCATTTTAACGGGTATTTGACCTTTAGATGTTACGATTTAACTCCCAGTCTGAGAAACAACCGCCCCTTCTCGCCGTCAGCCAGCGAAGGGGCGCTAAAAACCCAGACCCTTGCTTGGCCCAATGAGCGGCGCCGAGTCCGTCCGCCCAACCATGGCCTAGTTAGGCCCGGCCTAAGGCCCTACTATTTTCAATCGGAGAATTTGTCATATAATATAGAATATATTAAATCATAGTCGCCATTGCTATTTTTATAGCTTCGGCGTTTCTGAACAATTGGAAGTACAGATATATGGACGATGCTGGATGACTGCTGGTGTACAGCAAACCCTCTCATTGATTACTGAAGCTATTTAATACTTAAAAATAACAGCGTATAAACATTAGATGATCTGTGTATGTACATACTAAAACCGTAATGTCTAGGTATTTACTTTTTAAATCAATCAATGACACGAACGACTATTCTGCAACCAATACACGAACGACTATTCTGTAACCAATACACGAACGACCATTCTGTAACCAATACACGAACGACTATTCTGTAACCAATACACGAACGACCATTCTGTAACCAATACACGAACGATTATTCTGTAACCAATACACGAACGACTATTCTGTAACCAATAGACGAACGACTATTCTGTAACCAAGACACGAACGACCATTCTGTAACCAATACACGAACGATTATTCTGTAACCAATACACGAACGACTATTCTGTAACCAATACACGAACGACCATTCTGTAACCAATACACGAACGATTATTCTGTAACCAATACACGAACGACTATTCTGTAACCAATACACGAACGACTATTCTGTAACCAATACACGAACGACTATTCTGTAACCAATAGACGAACGACTATTCTGTAACCAATACACGAACGACCATTCTGTAACCAATACACGAACGACTATTCTGTAACCAATACACGAACGACTATTCTGTAACCAATACACGAACGACTATTCTGTAACCAATACACGAACGACTATTCTGTAACCAATAGACGAACGACTATTCTGTAACCAATACACGAACGACCATTCTGTAACCAATACACGAACGACTATTCTGTAACCAATACACGAACGACTATTCTGTAACCAATACACGAACGACTATTCTGTAACCAATACACGAACGACTATTCTGTAGCCATATTTGTACTTTGGAATAGATAATATCTGTCTTACTGGAATATGGTTATGTTGATAATGGAAATGGAGGACGATTGGAAACTACAAAGAAATAATATTGCTAAATCAGACCATACAGCAGGAATTATTATACCGTTTAACTGCAGTGTATTATTACTTGCAGTGTAATTGATATAACAATAAGGTGTATAAAAGTTTGCAAAACATATTTTTCCACATTTATGACCAGTGCTTATTTAATTTTTAACATTCAAAATGACGTAGTAAAAATTGCCTATTTTTCAAGAGAGTGGTTGTAGTCAGTAGAGATTGAATATTACACGTGTCATGTGCCGACGGGTAAAAAGTAAAATCGCTACAAATCTGTTGCGCAATTCACTGGAGTTCACAGCGGATGAAGCTCCTTTGATGCTGTGTATTTATTTTTCCGCCTTTGCCTACTGTGTACTTTGTAATATTTTGTATTGTTACGCCTACTGTGTTACTTTTATTGTATGTTTTAAGTCGGTTTTATAACTTCCGCGGCTCGGATTGACAAGAGTTTAAATGTCGAAATGTAAAATGGCAATGCGGCGCAATTCACTGGCCTTTGCGGAAGACACGCAGTTAGTGGGCTTCGATATTTTGTTTATATAATATTTTGTTATTGTATTGTATATTTTGTTAGAGTCCTATTTGTTGTGCTTTAGAATCTGCTTTTATGTTTAATTTAATTGGTGTCGCACCATGGTGTATAAGCTAATTAGAAGGCTATAAATGAATCATTTGTCGATGAACATGCAGTTATTAGCTTTTTTGTGTTAGAAAATTAATTAAATGTAAATGCTTTTATTGTAATTTAAGATTAAAACATGGAGGAACATATATTATGTAGGTGTAGATTGTTTATAATTAAATGTAACATATATGTAACTATTAATTTGCAGTTCGGTTTAAATATGTTCTCAATCTGTTTGTAGTTATCTCTTTATTAGCAGTATATATGTAATAACAAGTGCTGTAAATAAATGAGATAAATATAAATAGAATCAGAATAGGAATAATCTTATTGACATTAAGAGTTATCTCTCAGTCGTTAAAAAAGTTATCTATTCTTTTGTTAAATGATTTTGTGGCAATGCGCCGTCAAAAATAGTAACCTTTAACGAGTGCACTAAGATCAGATAGAATAGCTTTTATTTTAAATATTTCTTCTCATTTAAATTATCAAAGTAACCTTGAAATGGACAGAATAATAGAGAAATGAGAAATACTGTCCATGAGAAATAGTGTCTTCAGGGACCTACCATTTCAGTAAAATTGTACTTTTTCATAATTTCTTTAAAATGAAATTTTTCATTTATACTTAGTAATGTGAAAATGTTTGGTAAATATTTCGTGAACCGTTAATACTGCGACAAAAATGATGGAAACATTTTTTGTAGGGTATTAATTTTTCCACACGGAACCGTTTTTCCACAACGTCCTTCACGGAACCGTTTTCGTACATCTTACTTTTACGATTTACGTGCATTATAGTTTACAAAAGTTAGGTTTTTCCAAGTTATTTAGCAAACTATCGGTTATATATTACGTTAAAATGTCAACCCTGTTTTGTAAAATTAATAGCTTATCAGAAACAGTGCGGCGCGTTAAAACATTTGTAAACACTTTCATGTGGCTTAATAAACTTTGTGGAACATTTAAATGTTTCTCATAGGGTCAACGGCCCGTCATAGGGTCAATATCTCATAATGTTTTATTTAAAACTTTTTATAAATTTCAGACTACGCAATTGTATTTAATTACTTATGACATGAGACTATATTGTCAAAAAAAATTAATTGAAGAAATCATCCGTTACGAAACTACATTTTTGGATAATTTTATTGGAATAATTTGACATACGCCCATTTTCGCCTGTAAGCCGTTTTTACCTGTAGTTTGAATGCAAAAGTTCTTTTTTCAACCCACTCGCGCTGCATCAAAACTCCACCCATTTTGTTTTGTCGTTGGGTAAGATCGATATAGGTAAACTAATAAAAAAATAAATATTAGTTCGATATGATAAAACGTATCTTAAGAGCGCAAACCTGTTGAACATTAGCTGTGTTTCAGAAATATTCAGAATTGGTAATTATTTCAGTAATATTCAGAATTGGTAATTATTCAGAATTGGTAATTATTTCAGAAATATTCTGAATTGGTAATAGTAAACCTGTTGAATATTAGTTGTATGTTTCAGAAATATTCAGAATTGGTAATTATTTCAGAAATATTCAGAATTGGTAATTATTTCAGAAATATTCTTCAAACTGTTTCCAAGAGGATGGCCTAGGGTCTGATGGATAGTGATGATACCGCAGTTAAATATAAATGCATCATTATATTGAAACGTTTTTAAAAATCAAATAAACACCGCCATCTAGTGGAGAATTATGAAGATTACTTATAAATAAAATTACGATGATTACTTATAAATGAAAGAGAAGTACAAAATAGACAGAAATATAGTAATACAATTAGTAGCCATTTATTAATTAACCGCACAACTCCATGAGAGATAACCTACAAAACCGAAAAATTTCATTAAAAGCTGGTCCAATGGCTTTTGTATGATTCGCGCACAAATACGAAGTCGATTGTTTTTATAAATAATAAACTCTATATGAACATTCCATAATATCTACGGGGTCACACTATTTTATTACGCCGAAATTGTTTCGCGGAACTGTTCATCCCTCTGTACTTCAGAAGTACAAAGTAGACAGAAGTATAATGAAAAAATGAGTAGCCAAATATTAATTAACCGCACAACTCCATGAGGGATATCACGATTTTTACTGAAGCTATTATCCGAACCTCTAAGGTACAAAACTGGAAAATTTCATTAAAAGCTCGTCAAATGGATTTTGTATGATTCACGCACAGATAATATTTCGCAGGTGGGTGTGGTTTGATAATTATGATATAGACGTAAGGTAACATATCACACTGCATAAAAAAGTAATTTGTTCATTACTTTTTATATCATTTGCTTTTAATACTATCTCTGTATGGAGCGCAGACTAAACTGGTCATTAATTAATTATATTTTCATGGTGCTCGCCCACCAGAACAAATTATAGTAAACATTTAATTCGATAGGTGTGACTATGTTGAATCGCTTATTTTTTAACTAAATATATGTCTATGTATACTTATACTCGTTTATATGGTTATAGAATATTGAGTTTCATACGTAAATACTAAGTGTCTACGCACAACGTATGTAGGTACATTGTGTCTGGATTATATGGATGTAGGTATAGTGTCTCTGGATTGTCAAATGTATAACTTAATATATGTCTGTGTAAACTTATACTTGTTTATATCGTTATGGAATATTGAGTTTCATACGTAAATACTAAGTGTCTACGCACAACGTATGTAGGTACAGTATCTCTGGATTCTAAAAGATGTAGGTACAGTGTCTCTGGATTGTCAAATGTATAACTAAATATATGTTTATGTAAACTTATACTTTATTATATCGTTATAGAATATTGAATTTCATACGTAAATACTAAGTGTCTACGCACAACGTACGTAGGCACAGTGTCTCTGGATTCTAAAGGTAAGCAGTATGAATTTGAATGCAATGGATGTCTCATAGTTCAATGTACTTGTACTTGACTGTATACATTTTAGGGTTTAATTCCTATAGTTGGTTGTTCATTTAATTTAATTAGTGAAATCGACTGCGACGTTATATATAAATTCATTAACAAATATTAAATCACTAACAATATATCATATATGCATGTAACAATGTATTGTAGAAATGTAAATTTTGAAATATCCTGAATTTATTTCTATTGTTTGTACGGATTCTATCCATTTTAATAGGTCGGCGGGAATAAATAATTGTAAATATACCCATAGAAGGTTCAGCAAATAATTAAGAAAAAGACGGCATAGCCAGCGGCAAAGGTGCCTTAAAATTAAAAAAAGCAATTTACAATTTTGTCTTGTTAGTAAAGGATTAACTTTCATAGAAAGACGTGTGTCAAATTTTCTTTGAATTCACTTTGCTGCTTTTTTAAACTATTTTGTACGAAGGTAAATCAATCTTTTAAACATGTAACTTTATATATATATATATATAAAGAGTTTATTAAAGAGCGTGAGTATTATTCATGGAGGTAATTTTGTTCATTATTATATTCATGAAGGTAATTTTGATCATTAATACATTCATGGAGGTAATTTTGTTCCTTATTATATTCATCGAGGTAATTTTGTTCATTATTATATTCATGGAGGTAATTTTGTTCATTAATGCATTCATGGAGGTAATTTTGTAACTTATTATATTCATTGAGGTAATTTTGTTCATTACTATATTCATGGAGGTAATTTTGTTCATTATTATATTCATTAAGGTAATTTTGTACGTAATTGAGTATATTTGAAAAGTATTTTGTAAAAAAGAACTTGTTGAAAGGCTTTGACAGTATTTTTTTTCATAAATTGTTCAGAATTCTTATATAGTTCCTTAACATTTTCTACTCATTTTGATGCAAAGAATCACCCTTATGTATAATATACACGTTTACTCTAACAATACGTATATATATTTTAATAATAAACACCTTTGTTACATCCAGAATATGTATTTCAAATAATTTCTCCAATACATCGATTCGGATACGATTAATGTACCTACGTTCTAAATCCGTCATACTAATTACAATTGTATTACCTAATGTATGTTTGTCTATTTCTATAACTTTATTTATGAAAATTTTTAGTCCAAATTGCTAATACTTTTCTGTAAATATTTTATAACAGCTAAAATAATAAAATTATTTCAAATATATATTGAGCTTATTACAAAATACAAGAAAATAAGATAAAGATTTTAAAAACGTAGGTATAATGTAATTTATTACGTTCAAATTAAAACCTAAAATTAACAAGGGAAAGTAATGAATATGTTCGTCCAATGACTGAAATGCTTTTGAATAGACGGGTGAAAAACCTTGAGACGGGTGAAAGAACTCTGTTTTAAGTTACCGTCTGTCAGTCAGTGTCATTTGTTATTTTAATGTTTATAATTAATTTATTAAAGCAAATTAAATCGAGCGAGTTTATATAATACAAGACAAAAAAGAGAGAAGTAAAAAATAAAATTAACAAGGGAAAGTAATGAATATGTTCGTCCACGTTCGACTGAAATGCTCTTGAATAGACGCGAGAAAAATCTTTATTTATATTTGAACTCTATTGTAAGTCACGTCTATCAGCTAAAGCCAAAGGCATTTGTTATTTTAATGTTTATAATTAATTTATTAAACCAAATTAATTCTAGCGAGTTTAAATAATACAAAACAAAAAAGAGAGAAGTAAAAAATAAAATTAACAAGGGAAAGTAATGAATATGTTCGTCCACGTTTGACTGAAATGCTCTTGAATAGACGGGAGAAAAATCTTTGTTTATATTTGAACTCTGTTGTAAGTCACGTCTATCAGCTAAAGCCGCCGGCATTTGTTATTTTAATGTTTATAATTAATTTATTAAACCAAATTAAATCTAGCGAGTTTAAATAATACAAGACAAAAAAGCGAAGTAAAAATGTACGCGTAGGTCAAATGTCACCAACAAGGACTATAGACGGTAGTCCTAGAAAGTGTTTTATAACGGCTATGTTCTAGTGGATGAGTGCTCTAAATATAATCCATAATTATGTTTCGAAAATCCTACTCAAAAAATTATAGAAATGTTAAAGACATAGTCATTTCGCGTGGCGTCTATAATATCATCATTTGTATATTACGACTTTTATTTGATTTTACAAGATACACTTTTATTAAAGAAAATAAGACATTATATATTAAACACGTGTAGATATATATATATATATATATATATATATATATATATATATATATATATATATATCCAATCACCATCAATCTGCAAATTCATGAATGTTTTTTTATTTTGGTTCAGTTATATTCATTAAAATAAATGTTGAAATCTGAATCAAACACCCGAGATAACGCTGATTGCTACTTTTTAAAGTTGCAAAAAACTAAATAAAATTTCAATAATCCCTAACTAGGTAAGAGCAAAAAACAAAATAAAATTTCTAACCAAAAGAAAGCTATTTTAAATAAATATAATTAAAAATAACGATTAAAATTTAATGAAGTGCTAACTTTTAAGAAACGATCACAAAAAACTTGTCAAGCACGAGTAGAACTCGTACTACTAGAGTCTCTCACCCATTTCGGGACTTATAAACGTTTAACATATTTGTACATAATATTTCCATGAAACTTTTCACAATTGTTAATGTTTCACGTGTGCTTATATTACATGTTTGATTGGGCAATTAAAGAAAACATTTAGGGATTTGTTGTTTTTTCGAGTGGCACAACTAGCTTCAGCTTATGTGAACTTTTGCCAGTCTCCTTTAAAAAATATGTCAAGCATCAGTACAACTCGTACTAGTAGGGTTCCGTATACATTTAGGCATTTATTAACATTTAAGGGTTCTTATTATTTTTCATGAATTATTTACAAATGTTAATTTTTCACAACATAAATGTATTGCCTAACATATATTTCACAGGCGTAAAAACAAACTAATTTTATAAATATTTAATTCCACATAGAATTAGACGTCATTGACATCATCCTTTACAGATTTTCAATATTTTAGATCGACCGGAAGTGCCCTACAGATTTTCATGATCAGTGAGTAAGTTCATGAAAAAAACGCTTTAAAAGTCCTATCTTTTTGTTGCACGAACTAAAAGATTTTGACAGACGGACGGACAACTAATAAGGGTTCCGTCTTTTTAATTTTGAGGGACGGAATCCTAAAAATTATCTAATATACTGGAATAAAATAATTGTTTACAAAATTATTGTAAATGAATTTTACGACCGGTTTGAGTATAGTTTATGTCATTAACATTACTAAAAATTATTTTTAGCGCAGAGTTTATTTAAATTTGTTACAAATAAAATATTCATAATAATGAATATTTACTTCAAAGGCATGAGTCGCATCCTAATAAATATTTTTCAATTTACTGCTAAGTTTATATGGTAATTCCTAAAGGGGATTCTTTTACCCCCCCCCCCCCCTCAAATAGGGAAGGAAATAGAAAGGAGATCACTATACTCTTGACAAATGGTGGTAGGAGAGATAAGCGTGGAACATTTGAGAGAAGACATGAGCTATAAAATATAAAGCATAACAAACAAATAATTAAATTTCATGAAAAAGAATGGTCCACCTCCTACTAGAATACATGACTTGAATGAAATAAAAGTCTGTTAAGTACGAGTAGAACTCCTATTAGTAGGATTCCATATGCACTCAGGCATATACACTTAAGACTTCAAAAACTATAAAATTTAGAGGTTTAGAATAATTTTCCGGTAAACTTTAAGTTGACTTCTACAAAAAGTTAGGCGTAATTTTTTCATAATTTTGACTTCGGCATTTTCAACGATTCACATCCCTTACATAATTTTATAGACATTTTTGGTAATATCTTTAGTATTATTTTACATAAAATTTAAGAAAAAAGAATATTTTTGGTATCCTTATTAACTTTCAATGTATATTAAAATAAATGAAAATTTAAAAAAATCAATATCTCCGTTTATCCCCCTCAAAATTTTCATAAGTATTTTCCCTTCTGTCTAATGGCATAATGTTTTTCCTCTAGAGTTACGACTCGTACACGCCTGTAACTCACTATAATAACCAACATGGTTTTTCTTTCTTTCAGTCTTATCTTTCTTGCATATTTTGCTGCTTTATTATTCATTATAATATAATTAACTTTTTTATATTCTTTATTATTTATCTGGGAAGTTATGAAACTTTGAAATTTTTAAAACAATAATTATGCCACTGCACTGCATTGGTTCTCCTTCATACACAAGCATATTATACTCAATAGATATGCTATATCCATATAGAACCACCAAAAAATTTGGTTCCAAGTAGTTCCATGTAAATTGTGGCGAAAGAGAGAGCAAAAGAAAGCACGTATTTAAAAGAGATAGTCGTATTGAAGTCAGGGCAATTACTTGGTCTTTTGAGGAACATTGTTGGAACCAATGAAACATCTATATAATATAATGTTATTGTTGGCGCAAGCAGCGAGTTTTGCTTCTATTATTCTGTTAAAAATCATTCTAAAATGTGGCACTAGGTAAACATAATGGAAAATTAGAAAACGATTTTCCATTGAAACAGGAAACAGCAGTCATATTGCAGTCCGTTTTCTTCCTTGACCACACTTCCGGTTAACATCTTTTCGTTCCCAATGTTGTAATTGACGTGGATAAACGGATGTTGCCAGGAACATTCTAAAGCGGAGAAGATTACGTTGAAGAGGACGATGATAGCTTCAATTTAGATGAAGAAATTTTCAGATAAGTTAATTTTATAAGTTATTTTCACCAAATATTTTGTTTTCAATTTAATTAATTCAATATTGAAACTAGTGGTATTAAAAGGCAATTTAATTAAATAATCGAAAAGGTATGGAACCGATAATAAACTAATTAGAAAACAAATAATGATATAAAAAAGCTATAATTAATAAAGTCACAATTAACTAAGAGCTAATTGAACAATAAAACTGGCGGAAATGTCATTTTCACTCCCCAATATCAAGCTAATCCGGCTTTTTGACAGTCAGAGAGAATTTTAAGTATTTGTAGCCAAAAATAATAGACAGTTAAAACCGTAAAAACAACAAAAATGGCCCTAAGTAACGCTTTACGCGAACTATGAAGTAACAGATAGTGTCACAAAAAGTGGTTAATCAGGTAATTTTTATGATCGGTAATAACACTATTTTCATTATAATCGATAGACACTTTTTAACCGTATAAAATGAACAAATAATCTTAAATATAAACTATGACGAAAGAGAGATAAAATGAAGAAAGCTAGTATATAAAAGAGATAGCTCATTATGTGAGGATTATTTTTAGAGCAATAATGACACGTTTATTACACGTAATTCATGACCTCTCGCCCGTACGTACTTTTCTCAGCTCTTATCTTTCGACTCGTGATTTCATCTATAATGTCCTCGCCGCAATACTCACAAATCTCATGTTCTGTATCTCATATCTCTGCTTTCTTACCTTTATAAAACTCGTATCGATTATAAATGATCTTATTGTTATTTATAATCTACCGAACGACACGTTTACTTTATGACGATTCGTTTAGGATAAGCTGCAGTTTCAAATGCACCAGCTATTTCTTTATAGTTTATGTTATACAGAATATTATTGCGCATTACTGTGATGTCATTAATCTTAATGACATTATTTAACGTTTATTTTAAAATTGAATTTTGGAACTTCAATTACTTGGAATTTATGTAAACATAAATATTAGATGTGTCACAAACAATATAAATTAAGGTACCTAGTTTAATTACCTCGACTTCACTCTATGTCGATCAGTTTGAATTTATTGCCTGTATCAGGAGGGAGCTTGTCTCTCAATTATGAATTGTCGAATATGTCAAAATACTATTTTATGCTATGTGAAAATCTATAAATTCTGCCTATGTAATGTTATCCTTTTACTTTTACTCTGTTACTAGTAAAAGTGAAATATAAGATTAACATGTTTTACTTTAATATGATGTAATGGCTGGATAAAAAGTTTTTCAAAATATGGATTGGTTAGCGAAATTTTGAGAAAAATGTATTATCCATATTTTTGTTCCACAATATTACCGCCAGAACCGGCTCCTCATTGGTCGAAACCAGTGTTGCCAATTTATAAATGACGACTTTTGCTTAAGTCTTAGCGACAAAAAAAAGTTTTGACGACAAAAATAATTTAGCGACTTATCTGACGACTTATGGAATGGAGTGATCATCATGCAAAATTTTTTTTAAAGATAACTGTAAAAAATATTGCAAAAGTTAATTAGCTTTATTACTTAATTGATAAAGCAAATCGAGAGAAATTTTTTAACCTAAAAAAATATATAATTGTAAATATTTTTCAATTTATAGGAAAATTACTTTTTTGATAATAATTTTTTTTTAAATTGTTATTAATTAACAGTTATAGACGTGGAGCAATTACGGATTCTGGAAGAGTATTTAAGAAGCAATTAATTGACATCCCCTGATTTTTCATTCTGATCAATAAAATTTTGTATATCATTGATCAATTATATATAAAATTGGTTAGTTATGTCTCTGATACGAGATTCCACGGTGAAAACATTTGATGCCTATAGATTTTTTTATGGTAAAAATATAATAAAGCCGCTTATGTATTTATATATATATACACATGTACATATATATACACACAAGGGCGGATACAGAATTTGGGGGGGGGGGGCACAACCAAGTTGGCAACGAGTGTCAGTTGAAGTAAATTAGCAGGAAAAAACTCTTGCCGATCGCTCGCTCGCAGACACGCGTGCAACTCAAAACTGTAGACTACATAGGTAGTAGCTATGGGTACTAGTACCGGTATTATTTATTCTATAATTTCGCTCAGACAAACGCGCTTTTCATCGTTAAAAAAATATTTGTATGGAATTTTTACGTATATTGTTTTTACGTATATTTGTATGGAATTTTTACTAAACAAAATAAATAAATTATTTTGGGACTTCTAGGGGGGGGGGCACGTGCCCCCGTGCCCCCCTCCCTAAATTCGCCTATGTATACACATATACATATACGTATTCATATATATATATATATATATATATGTATATATATATATATATATATATATGTATATATATATATATATATATATATACATATATATATATATATATATACATATATATATATATATATATATATATATCTTCCGAGATATTATCTTCAAAGAAAGGCACGCAGAATTTATTTCTATAATTTTTTGCGAGCTGAACAGACACGGGTACACCTATATTTAGGCGTATTTAAAAAATTATAATCAACTTATTCCCAACAATTGAAAATTTACGTACATTTCAGAAATTAGGTCTATTTTCGCATATTTTCTATCCATATTTTTAGAGCGTCTTTTTAAATACAGGAAAAAACAAAAACTGAGAACTTTATATGTAGAGCTTCCCCAAGATCTGCAGTAAAAACTGTTACACTATTCTTTATAGGGTTGAGACAATTTAATTAATAGTCTATTCCTATTTAATATAGACATCTATTTATTTTATAAGCAATCCTCATAATTCATCGCCTGGATGTCGACACATACACATTCTTATGTTATTAATATAAACAATATTATAATAGTTATAACAAATTCAATGTCTCTCTCTATTACATTTCATTTCACAATTATCAAATATTCCTTTGCACATATTTGCACTGAATTTCCTTGATGGTAATTAATTGTAAACGTGTGCTTTGCGATAAGGAGTCTCAGAGAAAATAACCGAAATGGCGGCGCACTAGGGTAAGAGTGAGAGTTGCACTTTTTTATTAATATTTTCACATATTTGTGCAAGGTTAAACATATTTAGACAATGGCAAGTACGAGTTTATAAGTGTGGCTCTTCTCAGGAGCCAGGCCTTGTTGGGCGACAGTACCTTATATATTTGTTATAATGATTTTTATTTTTAATTATATTTATGAAAATGGGTAATGAATGAGCTAGTGAGTAGGTTATCTGTCATTAAATAGATTTCCGCGTCACCCTTGAGGTACTGTGTAAAGAATGCGACCCCATTATTTTACATGGCAGATCCCCAGGAGGCCTAAACCATGAAATCTCCAACATTTCGCGTGGAAAAAATATCGTTTTCAAAATTTTCGCGAAAAGTTCGATAGAATAAAAATTTGACCAGACACAAAGTGAAAATTACTTGATTTTGAGTGTTAGAAGAATAAAATTCGTAAATTTCCACCCATTATCTTGCTTGATATTCTTATAATATTCCGTTTTTTAATAATATTATATATTTTAATATCAGTTTACTACTTGTTCAAATATCGATTTTTCCTAGATTGAAGTTTTTTTTGAAACTTTTGAGAACTATTTACTTTTCTTCTTTTTAGGCATTTTCTTATAAAACAAAGTTCAATTTCTTGTGACGAAATTATCAAAAGCTGAAACTAATTAATATTTGTTTATTATGCCAAGTAATTATCATCTCATTAATTTATCAATAAGGCTGTATTTAAAATTAGCCTTACCACTAATTCCTTTTTTGATTATTTAGAAAAAATTTCAGGTAATTTAAATTGAGGTAATCTTTTGGACTAAAAAAAACCGACTAAGTTCAATTAATCACTTTAATATACGATCGATAAAATTAAAAGATGTCGCTTAAAAATCAGCGGCATATTTCATTAAGTATGTACTTTTTGAATTGAACGATAGCGCGCTTAAAAGAATCAGCAGAGAAATTAAATCTGTTGTAATTGATAAAACTGTAAAATGGCGCGCTTAAAAATATCGGCAGCGCCATTTTATAAATAAAGTTAACATTTTATTGATTAAACCGCAGTGCGTTGAGAAATGTTTGAGTAGGAACTAACCCGCAGTACCGCAGCGGCCCAATTTAATAAATCAAATTAAAATATGTTTTTGATGATACCAATCAATAAAACGCATTTTGCAAACATGATGTCAAATCAATTATTTAAATCATCGTCAATAAATATATAGTATTAGTTAATCTTTTTTCCAATTGCAGTGATACCAAGAAATTGGGTATAATATTTGACTGTAACTTACTTTTATGTATGTTTATTTTAATTTTTTTTATTATTTATCTAAAATAACCAATGTTTACTAACTTTTACATTTAAAATAAATATCCAAGTTTTATAATAAACATCAACATAGAATCAAAATGTATTAACTAAACCAAGTAATTGTTATTTCAGTATTCAATGAATATGTGAAATTAATTCAATTCTGTAAAAAAAATTCAAATTCACAAAGCTATTTGTAATTGTCAGTTAAATCACAATTAAATTTTCTATGAGTGTAGATTTATGCAGCACGTAAGACTTTTTTATACGTCATTTAAAACACGAAACGATAGCGTGTTTTATTTTGTTCAAAACATAGCCATTGCCTGCCTGTTTTGCTGAACATGGTGCAACATTATATAATTATACGATTAGTTTTAAATTTATTTACGTCCCGGCTGATTATTAATTTTAATACAACCAAAAATTACTAAAGAATATTTTATGTTTTACGCGCGTAAAAAATAAATTATTAAAATTAAGCTCCGCAAGTTTTATTTTCTGAAAACAAGAAATATTTTCTTCAACAAATTTTTTTTATTTGTATTTTTTCATACTCCAATGAAAATTATTTTTAAATTCTTTGTATATATAAATATATATATATATATATATATATATGTATATATATATATATATATATATATATATATATATATATATCTAATGAAACAGTAACGAAAAATGAATCTGCATAAAATTTGTTTTCAAAAATGTAGTTGCAACATGTTACGTATATGATACACATCCCAAAACAATAGTTTTTAGAATTTTTTTCAAATACATCCGAGATACTATTATTTTTGAGTTGACTATATATATAAACGACTTAATTGCTTTTAATATTTGGCCGATAAAGAAATTTAGCGAGCTTTTACGATGTTTTCGTGTTACGCGTTCCGACACAACCCCTCCCTTCAAAGACCTATGGGCGACTGACTGAGGCCGTTTCGACCAGTGTTGCCAACTCCAATAAATCCAAATTGCTAGGCTCAATATTAATAGTCGCTAGAACGGATTCTACCAATTTCTTGGATTCAGCGACTACAGCGAAAAAATAATGCATAGATTAATTTTTCGTTACTGTGTCATTATAAATATATATATATATATATATATATATATATATATATATATATATATATACATAAATAAGTTAAAAATAATTTTCATTGGAGTATGAAAAAATAAAAATAAAAAAATTTGTTGAAAATAAATATTTTGCGTTTATTAAAAATAAGACTTACAGACTTGAAATTCGGAATAAATATGATAAATAAAAAAAAATATGGATAAATGTTTTTTTGTTCAAAAAAGTAGTCCCTTGCACGGGATTTGCGGGGGTGTCGAAAAAAATATTTCTTGTTTACAGAAAATAAAACCTACGGCGCTTAATTTTAATAATTTATTTTTTACGCGCGTAAAACATAAAATATTCTTTATTACTTTTTGATTATATTAGAATTAATAATTAGCCAGGACGTAAATAAATTTAAAACTAATCATATAATTATATAATGTTGCATCATGTTCAGCAAAACGAGTTGCTTGTTTTTTAAGAAAATGCCCGGTAATTTCTCAGCTTATAAACAAATATTAATTTTGTCATAAGAAAATTGGACTTTGTTTTATAAGAAAATATCTAAAAGAAGAAAAGTAAATCGTTCTCAAAAGTTTCGAAAAAAACTTCAATCTAGGAAAACTCGATATTTGAACAAGTAATAAACTGAAATTAAAATATATAATAATATTTAAAAATGGAATATTATGAGACTACCAGGCAAGATAAAGGGTGAAAATTTACGAATTTTATTCTTCTAACGCTCAAAACCGCAATTTATTCTTCTAACGCTCAAAACCGCAATTTATTCTTCTAACGCTCAAAACCGCAATTTATTCTTCTAACGCTCAAAATCAAGTCATTTTCACTGATCAAATTTCTATTTTTCGCGAAAATTTTGAAAGCGATATTTTTTGCACGGGAAATGTTGGGGATTTCATGGTTTAGGCCTCCTGGGTACCAGCCATGTAAAATAATGGGGGCGCATTCTTTACACAGTACCTCAAGGGTGATGCGGAAAGCTATTTAATAACACTAACTCATTCATTACCCATTTTCATAAATATAATCAAAAATAAAAAAAATTATAAGAAATATATAAGGTACTGTCGCCCAATAAGGCCTGGCTCCTGAGAAGACCCACACTTATAAACTCGTACTTGCCATTGTCTAAATAAGTTTAAACTTTGCACAAATATGTGAAAATATTAATAAAAAAAGTGCAACTCTCAATCTTACCCTAGTGCGCCGCCAATTCGGTTATTTTCTCTGAGACTCCTTATCGCAAAGCACACGTTTACAATTAGTTACCATCAAGGAAATTCAGTGCAAATGTGTGCAAAGGAATAATTGATAATTGTGAAACGAAATGTAATAGAGAGAGACATTGAATTTGTTATTAAAATATCATTAAGGATATTTTAATAACTATTATAATATTGTTTATATTAATAACATAAGAATGTGTATGTGTTGATATCCAGGCGATGAGTTATGAGGATTGCTTATAAAATAAATAGATGTCGATATTAAATAGAAATAGACTATTAATTAAATTGTCTCAACCCTATAAATAATAGTGTAACAATGTTTACTGCAGATCTTGTGGAAGCTCTACATATAAAGTTCTCAGTTTTTGTTTTTTTCCTATATTTAAAAAGACGCTCTAAAATGTGGATAGAAAATATGCGAAAATAGACCTAATTTCTGAAATGTACGTAAATTTTCAATTGTTGGGAATAAGTTGATTATAATTTTTTAAATACGGCTTAATACCATATAGGTGTACCCGTGTCTGTTCAGCTTGCAAAAAAATATAGAAATAAATTCTGCGTGCCTTTCTTTGATGATAATATCTCGGAAGATGTCAACTCACTAAAAGTTACTTCAAACGAAATAATAAAAGTATAAAATAAGATATCAAACAGTCTTGAAAAATAAAAGATTGAATATTTTCTTTAAGTTGATTGATTCCGCGAGTTCGTCGACTCACTTTTTATGTGATTTCCTTTCAATTTGCCATTGACCTTTTGCTATTGACTTATGACATTTTCTCACTTGTATACCTTGAAATGTAAGAAAGTGTTTTAATTTCCTATTTGTAAGCTTTACGTGTAAATCGTGACAATATTTTTTATTGGAAAGCTTTACTACTGTATTTACATACATTTTAAAAATATACTGTTTATAAGCTTTGTGAAAAGAATGCACTTATTAAACTTGAATATTGTTTGTGTTACTGTACAAAATATAGAAATTAAATTTATGATTTTGTGACTCAACTTAAATAAGGAAAATATTTATTTTTATCTTAGTCTGTTTTGATTTTTGTATGTCTGATGATGTTTGATGAGTCTTTGTAGATAATAATTTAGATAAATTTGATGCGCTTTTGAATAATTCATATTTAAACACACAAAAGTTACTAAAATTGTAATACACTTTATGAGTACAGAAAAGTTACTACAAGATGTAAGATGAACAATGTTCCGAGATTTCTGCATACTTATACTAGAGAAAAATGAGGATTATCTTCGGAAATAAATTAGAAGTTAGGCTCATGCAAGAAATTAAAAGCGGACAATTAACATATTTACATATGAAGAAGCTAAGAACTAGGAAAATCCGAAATACTAGAAAAATCTATGAAGTCTTTAAAATCCGTTATAGAAAATATTAATAGACGGCGGAATAAATGAAATTTTAGTAAATAATACTTGATAGAGGTAAATTCCTGTTTAGAGGGTACAGAGTACAAGAAATATTTGTGAAAAATATACGTAAAACATACTTTCGTATTTTACATATTAAACGTATTCTGGAAATGGCACCTTCCAGATTAGATTTAATAGCCAATAGAGAATCTTCTATGGAGACTTTTATTAGTTGTCTCTTTATGATTGAGGGTCACCACTTGGAGTTGCCGAACCGCACGATTTTATTAGTCCTTTCCCTGGTTCCACCACGTTGTGGGGCGTCTTCGCCACGTTGTGGGGCGTCTTTGAAAGGCGTATCGGATAGCTTTCGTATCTGGTCTGACCACAGGCTGGAAAACGGCATCACGGTCGTTTTACCTCCATTTTGCCGAGAAACATTGAGTTATTTAGTTTACATTTTTACCGTCAAACTATGTGGCCAAGATATGCGAGATTTGTTTCTAAGCAGAATGGTCTCCATTCTTGAAGTGTTTGAAGAGTTCATGTTTTAAGAACTTCATTAAAGAAAGCACATGAGTAGTCTAAGGATTTGGTGTAATACGTATCATCTTCCTTATTGTTACATTTTAGTGAGATATATAGTTATGAAAAATTTGTGAGATTTTCCCAGATTTATTAATTTTGTTTTGTTTATTTGCAAAACGCTCATTTGATGTGAAATTTAACGTTAGTAGGTTTGCTATTTCAGATTTTTGATGATCGATGAGACAGATGAGACAGACAACTTATGCACTAGAAAAGATGGAAAAACGTGATTTAAACCTTTAGTTCAGTTCTCCAAGTTCTCTCGTTATAAAAGTCTGACGAAGTTTTCAGTTTCGATTCAACATCGGCGCAAAGGCATAATGAAATTGAAAGTATACCTTAGTGGTACCAGTAAAGGTGATATGCTAGTGTTTTCTCTGCTTTGGTTAGGGCACTGTCGTGCTTCAAAGTACTGTAAAACAACCACGTAAAATATTACCGTATGTACGACTTATTTTATTACATATAATGTTTTTAATTATGATTAATGAAGCGACAGATCCACAATATACACATTTACTATTTTTTCTAAGTGGAGTTTGGAACAGTACCTAAATACGTCATGATTCGAATGCTAATACCTCGAAACTTCACGCGCTACCTATAAAAATTAAAACAATATTTATACACACACACACACACATATATATATATATATACATATATATATATATATATATATACATATATATATATATATATATATATATATGTATATATATTAGTAGGATGTATTCTTCTTCTGTACTTCTGAAAAAATATGATTTATATTTTCCATAGTTTTTGTGACCTCATTGACAACAAGTATTAAGGTCTAAAATATATTTTATATTCTTTAAGAAATCGATGAAATATTTCTTTGAACTTGCATTTATATGTCGCAGTCAGTTGCAAAAACAGGATCTTTATTAAAAACCTAGGAAAATTGTAAACATACCTGGGATTATCAATCAGAATTAAAATTATATTTATCCTTGCCAGTTTTTGGGTTATGTATAATCTTCCCGTTATATAAATGATGATTGTTGATTGTCTAATCTGTTATCTTTAGTTTGATTAGTCGTTTTAAATTAATTAAGTTAGAAACTGACCAATCACATTAACACTTGTGTAGCCACAATAATGAATGTTTGAACTAGGATTCGTTATTTTGACTTAACGAGTAAACACCATCTACGATTTGCTCTCCGGCTAAAGCAACTTGCTAACTAGAAGCAATGTAATAATCCTGAAAGAAACGAGGATGATCGCTACTTTCTTTACTTGTTGGTGATCGTTCATACCAATATCACATTAATCAAACTATCGCAATTATCCTGTAATATACACATAAAATTATTATAGTTATTGTTTAGTAAACTAGCCACAAATTTGCTTTAATTCAATCATGTTGCCTCAAATTGGTTTTCATATTACTGACATTGCAGTAACGTTAAATAAGGGAATGCAGCCGACTAGCCACACAACCCATTAGTTTTGGAACGCAATTTACTGCGCAAACAAACTTTGCCCGGAAAATTGCATTGGTTACGGAAATTGGCTGCACAATTGACGGTTTATCCTCGGTTTACTGACAATGGCACTGTATAATAACAATGCAGAGGTAAAATTTCATTATCGGTTTTACCTCGTTAAGAAGCTCACTTATATCTGTTCTTAGCAGTTGAATTTCAATTAAGTTTTGTTATTTGTAATGGCCTCTTTCTAGCATTAAGATGAAAGAAGTGTTTACAATAATTCGACATCCTCTTGTTCTGCAAGTCCTGTTTCTTTATTATGTTTCTATTCTCTTTTTTGGCTTTCAAACTACTTTTTTCACATTTCGTTTGATATTATTTATCGGCTACCTGCTGTGGTCGAAGAGCGATCGATCATAATTTAGAACTAGAATTTAACTCTTGAACATCATTGATATTTGCTTTTTATCAAAACTAAATGAAATTTATTGAAGTTATATTTTAAATCTCAATTTAATTTATACGTTTTTTAATTTCTTTAATAAAATAAACTGTTTTTATTATCTTTTAAGTGTACCGTACCAAAAATAAAAAAGCAATACTTAGGCAATTATATAATTATGCGCCCTTTAAATGAAAATAATAAAATGGACTCAAATGCGACTTCAAAAATATATAATCTGTTTTGATTAATGGAGTTTTTTATTGAAAATCCAAAAAAATCTGTGAAAACTGATGTCTCTAAAACTATTAGCAAAGATCTTTGATCAAGAATCTTTGCTAATAGCCCATCTGAAGATGTTGTAATACAACGAAACCTAGGTCGTGGTAAAGAACTTAAAGAAAGTAGAAATAATACTACATCATGTAGTTTCATTTAATTGTGAACTTGATTTTGGTTGATAAAACAAATCATTCAAGTATATATTTATAATGCAGGTATATTCTCTTCTTTGCTGATCTATACATGTAATAAAATTGCAAAAGGGTGAATTCTGTATATTGAAAATATTTTAAAAAAATGATTGTTTAAGCGTATAGCATAATAGAAGCCAGAAAAACTGTTTTTAGGTGCTTTATCTATCTGTCTGTATGTTAATTTGAGCGGGTATCACGCAAAAATCTATCGGATGGATTTTGATAAAATTTGGTATGGTAATTGTATATACCCAGGAGCAACACATGAGAGAAAAAAAAACATTTTTCCCTAATTACGCGCGTGGGAAGTCACGGGCACAACTAGTTATAAATAAAATAATAATTTTATCTCGCCCTTTTCAACTCATTACGATAGTGTATTTGTATTTTCGTTTGAGTTACTGCCTCTAACATTTTATACAGCGACCAATTGTATAGTTGCTCTGTAGGTTTCCGTAACGAAACAAGGATTTTAAAATTTCGTCATATCCATCCGCCCACTCACAGTTTATGTATTCAAAATTTGCATATACGCTTCAAGTAGCTATTAGGTAGCAAAAAATAAAATGTATCTACCCATATGTAATGTGAGGAGGATTTTTTTCGAGGTCCCTATTGAGTGGTGTCATTGAAAAGATGTAACGATATTAGTATATTACAACTGGCGAGCTAAATTATTGTGCAAATTCTAATGATATTGGATAGAGATGAATAGGTTCAAAAGAGTTTCTATAACAAAAACCGAGTACTTTATATATGAGTCCGAAAGAAACTTACTTAATGCTCGTCTTTCCTCCATAAATATTAACAAATTATTAATCTATACATTCTGAATTTTCTATTGATTTACTTGCATATTTCGTGTCACGCCAAATCTTTCGAATCACGTACTTTATCTCAATTTTTTTCATTTATTAATTTTTGTACGACAATTAAAGAAATTTCAAAATTCTGTTATTAATTTAAGAAATAAAAGCTGGCACCAGAAATAATCCCCGGACAAGAATAAGTCTTTTTCGAAGTATTAGTCAAGTTAGCTTGGCCATTATCTGCTGACAGCGCGTAATACATCAAACGATGTATAAAATGAAAGGAAGGAAAAAAATCGTCCTCTTCAGTGAGATGGCGTTCTATTTCAACATGAAGCGGTAGCGAAATTAGTATTCATGTCGCTTCCCTATCTCTGACGTAACGTCTGATGCCTGAAGGTCAAATTAGCTATACTCGAGGCTTATGGAAAGAGTTGTTTTTGTAAGTGTTCCGTGTCTCGAAAAGGAATAAAGTGTATGAGATCATCACTGCTCTCCGTGAAACTTGTTATGTATGCGCATCTAGAAAATTAGTGGAGCGATGAAATTTGGAATAGCGGTAATGTTTATTTTCCAACGACGGGCGTAAATAAATTCATTTTCTATTAGGTTGTCAACTAATAAAACTGCCACTTTCGGCGATTTTCGGAATATTATAGAAACTTCTGGAATGTATTTGTTGGGAGAGAAATAAAGAGGGCAGCGTTCTGGTATGACGACTTCAAGATTTGATTGAAAAAAAAACAAATTATTTTTAGACTTTATTATTTAACGAATTATTACAATTTGATTATAGTTATTACGTTCTATAAAATATTTAGTTAGACTTTGACTGCACTTGTGTCTGGATTACAACTGACGCAGACTAAGGACTGGATTGAACTGAGATTATCTGAACTTCGCGGGGCTTCCGTCTAGGGTTTATAAAGGGTAGGAAGTGCTCAGGCATCTGGGAGTGGAGTTTTTTGACGAGTCTGGGAACAGGTGTAATGCGATACTCTGGGGCCGGATGCTCTTATCTTGTTAATACGAGAATCATGGTAGAAGTGCTGTGTAAGCATTACTGCTAGCAAGTACAGAATATAACATCTCCTCCGTTGAAAAAAACTTACAACCTTGTGTAAGTTTATGTCATACAGGTTCTGATTCTAGGTTTTAGTATCGAGAGGTCAACTGCGTTTGTTTCAGAGGCATGTTCAGATTCTACATTATTCGAGTTAGATGTAGGTCTAACCAGATATTTTTTACATTTGAGTTCACAATTATAAATCTTATAGCTAATACACAGTACAATACTTAAGAATATACAAATAGTGGTATATTAATTATACTGCCTATATTCTAAGATATAAGGTTTACCTATTGAATCTAAATTATTCGTGATTTCTTTAAATATTTTATCGTTTTCTTTAAGAGTCCAAGTTAATATATTTTATTTTTACAATGGGTTTATCAAATTTTATTTCTCCAGATTTTAATGTGTTGCAACACGTGTCCTTCATTATGTCAAAATTTAGGTTAACTGGGTTTGCTCTAATTTAAATTTCGGATTTTGCAAGTAACTGTCTTTCTTTAAAATATCCAATACATTCAGGTGGTAAATCGATTATACCAGTTCCTATTATATCGTTTTCATAAACATTTTCTTTAGGGCAATCTACTGAAATTGTTTTTTTTTAATACATGATGAAAATTCATTTGCCGTTTTCTAATTGTTGCCAAATTTCCGTAAAGAAATTTAGTTTTACACTGCTTTAGAATAAAAGTGACAACCTTGGAAATCATTTCACTTTCGTAAGTTGGGTTAGCAGAACTAAAGTAAACGTTAGTCATGTCACATAAATGAAATTGATTGTTAACAATTTTATAATTTCTTAATTTATCTCAGTTACAAAAATAATCCTTATCTCTAGTTATGTATATAATTATTTGAAAGTATTATGGTTAAATAGGTTTGGGTATTTGTTACATTGTAGGCCATAGGCAATGGTAGGTTATGATATAGATAAAATTCTAGAACATTTACTAAAGGTATCCTTAATACAAACACAATTTTATGATTGGAATAATAGCTCAAAATTTCGGATATGTTAATTAAGATATGAATATGATCTAAATCTAATAATACAGATAAAAACTTAACGCTATGTACAAATTAAGGCGATTATTTGTAAAAGTTTTATAAGTTTTATAATGTATATATTTATATATTAAAAGTGTTAGTAAAGGATAAGACGTTCCGCATAAAGTTGTAAATACTATAAATTAAAGATAACAATAATTAAATATTATTTAAGATGCGGTATCGTTATTTCTTCTTGCGAGTTTTTCTTCATCATAGTGATGAACGACATGGCGAAAGTTTATTAATATAGTCAAAGAATTACGCCTATTTATTTTGTTATATTTATAGACCCGTTCCAAAAAGGAGAAAGTGCTTGACGCAGCCTGAGGTGGTTTCTGAAATAGACGTAGTCTCCAACTTTATACTTTACAGGACGAGAGTGGATATCATAATAGGTTTACGAGGTTTCTTTTGATGTTTGAATGTTTTCGAGCGGTTTTTCCCTGGAGTACTTGAGACTATGTTGTAGCATTTTTATGTAGTCGGGGTAAGTGGCGTCAGGGGTAGTGTCGTAAACAGAACTAGGTATAAATGGTTTATGACCGAATAATAGTTCATACGAAGAGTAGTGGGTGGTTGAATGTATAGTAGTGTTGTAAGATAGCATCGCGGTATTAACGTATCTGCACCAATTGTCTTGCTTATCATCAATATATGATTTTAACTATTCTTTGAGGGTGGAATGGCTACGTTCTAAGACTTCATGGGTCCGAGGGTAATATAGCGATGCCTGTAATTGCTGTATTTTTAGGAAATCACAGGTACTTTTAAAAAGATCTGATGTGAAGTTGGTCCCCTGATTGGTGAAGTTTGTTTTGGGTATACCGAATAAAGATATAAAATGTATTAAGCACTCGACGAAGAAAGTAGTTCTTCAGCGGCGGTGCTTCGAATAGCTGAAAATTTTGTAAGATCATCTTGGAGTGTTAGGATATATTGAAGCTTTGTTTCTCCAGATTCAGGTAAGGGTCCCACTATATCAAGGGCTAATCGGTGGAATGGAGCATTTTATATGCTAGTGATTTGCATAGGTGCGCGATATACTTTTCTCAGTGCCTTATTTACTTTGCATGAGGAACATTTCTTGAGATAATTTTCGATATCAGTTCGCATATTTTTCCAGTGGTATTTTCTTTTATTCTATCATTACGGAATAAATACAAGACAATATCTTATAGTTTTAAATACGACTGTTTATAGAAAGGGATTCTAAAATCTGAAATTGCCAGTTCCCTTATAGGTTCACTAGAACATATCAATAATTCATTTTTTAAGTTTTCAGAACTTCAAATGTATCAGTGTATGAGCAAGAATCGAAATGATGAACTTTAGTGAATAATAAATAGAATGTTTTATTATTTGTTTTCAGTGTAGTGTTCTTTCATGAATTCTTGAGAATTTTCATAATTTCCTAGGATTTCCTCGATACATGGTGTGCATTCGGCTAAATCTAGGGGTACTGTAATTACAATTGATTTTTGCTGTGTTTTCGGTAGACTGTCGTTGTATTCGATTATGACTGTATTAAAATGTGATTTTTCCGATAAGGATTTTAGGAATTTGGAATATGACTCATCGAGGATGTCCTCATTAATTAAAGGATTAGGATCAGAGGGAGGTTTTACTATTACGGGTTTAGAAGAATTTGGGGATAGAACAAGAGTATTGTTGCTATCAGGTTGGACAGGGTTTACATGTTAACGAGAGAGCGTCAGCCGCAGAGATGAATTTTCCCTTTCTATAGACAATTCTATAATCATATTCTTTTAATTTC
Organism: Druceiella hillmani; assembly: GCA_039881145.1. Lineage (NCBI taxonomy): Eukaryota > Metazoa > Arthropoda > Insecta > Lepidoptera > Hepialidae > Druceiella > Druceiella hillmani. The sequence continues at coordinate 12,025,553 of JAYKKI010000011.1, read as the reverse complement.
AAACACCACCGTTGAAGTTTACTACTTGGGTCCTTGTTGTTAAATAATCATTTAAGACGGCGGTAATCAGTAACAATATGGTAAAGAGATATGGTCGGAAGGTTTTACAACAGAAGATGATGGCTAACAACTCTTTATCTGTTGTGTTAAAATTGCATTCACGCTTATTATCTGTGCCGATTTCCCCTTGTGAAAGAATTTCGCTGATTTTAAATTTATTGTTATTATATTTTTTTAAATAGCACACTTCGAGAGTGTGACCTAATTTTGCAAAAGGGTGGATTTTTAGGGGCATGCTGATTATAGGAATTATCTGGTTTCGGTGGGTTATATTTAAAATTTAAATTAGGTGATATTCGCTCAGTGGGTCTTGGCTTTGAGACAGGCACGTCTCCACGCGCAGAGAAAATTAACTTATAGACTCGTGAGAGTCTTGTTTACAAGCTTATAGATCTGTGAATAGAGGGGCGTAGTGTTTGCGTTCCCCGAATAGATTTATTGGAAATTCTTTCAAGAGGCCCAATTTTCGAGTTCCTTAATGGAAGACGCGATTGCTGCTTTATACTGTAGTTAGCTGAGTATGAATTTAAAAACGACATATCTTGAGGGATTTATTGCGTCTGTGCAATTTGTAAGAAAAGTGCCTAAATTTTCGCGCGAGTCGTCGTAAGGTTTAATGAATTGTAAGATTATGCTAATGCGAATGTTTTCTGTATTTGATTGTGTGTATGTAGCGCTTCTAACGTTTCTTTCGTCTCGAGACATATTTTGGTACAATTAGATTACGCGGTTAGTTATAATTAATTATAATATGACACAACGTAACTTGTTTAATAGGACTTTGTGGAGTCTAAAGTTAATTAAGCAGTATAAAAATTAGTTTAACAAATTAATTAATTTAAATATTAATTTAAATAGTACGTAAAATAATTTGTTAAATGTTTCAAGATTTAATTTAAAAAAAAAATTATTCTTAGATTTTATTATTTAACGAATTATTACGATTTTATTATAATTAATATGTTTTATTAAATATTTAGTTAGACTTTGATTGCATTTGTATCTGGATTACACTGAATTGAACTAAGATTATCTGAACTCCGCGGAGCTTCCGTCCAGTGTTTATAAAGGGTAGGAAATGCTGAGGCATCTGGGAGTGAAGTTTGCTTACGAGCCTGGGAACAGGGCTTATCAAGGTAATGGCTCTATGTTTATAACTCTGAACGCCAGATGCTCTTATCATGTTAATACGACAATCATGAGAGAGGTGCTTTGTAAACATAACCGATAGCAAGTACGGGGTATAACAATTCGATGTTCTGTCTTATTGATCTTTTGTCTTTTCTGATCTTATTCGGCATAGAGTGCTCTTTGTTCATGAATTTTGTTTAGAATGAAACTGTGAGCAAAACCTATGATTCCTCGATTTTCCGAGTACCGAGATTCCTCAGATTCAAAGAAGGAAATATTAATGCCGCCGGAAATATTCATAAATTTAGAGTAATTAAAAGCTATATTGAAATAGATTCCAGATTAATTTAGTGGTGTCTTACATAGCTACACTCATGATGTCATCCTATAATAGGAAGACAACTTTATTGATTAGGAAAGAATCGAAGATATTCCATTGCGCTACCATATGTTCAACTTATGAAGAGAGCCGACGTGTGCATGATGCTAATATGTTCCCATCACGAGACCGTTAAAAATGCTTTCACTTAGCTGGACTATGATTCCGCACCCATCATGCTCTATGGACTTCTCTCTCTCTCTCCAACTAACATATATTTTACTAGATGCCTAATTGTTGACGTCTTAAAAAATTAAAGTCCCGTTTCACCTTTAGGTACTATTTTTCATTCTAAAGTCCAAATTATTTTCCATGGACGGAGTTTTATCTCTGTTTACACGGTGGTGATAAATGATATATAGCGATGTTGCTTAAATAATTTAATATTAATTTTTTTCAAATTAATCCTAGAAATAAAACATTTTTTGCGTTTGAGTTAAATAAAGAAAGTTATTTATTAAAGTTTAAGTATGTCATTTCAATCGAGAATAAAAGCAATAAATCAGATCAAAGGCGTTTTTCTCATAATGGCATATTGTAGATAAGTTAAAGTGTTCTAATTTCATTTTTATTCATTCTTTCTCATTTTCCCCCTATTCCCCTGCAGTGAATTTACAAATGACTTTACTAACGTTCGAAGATCAAACGCATTTTATTCTTTTTTGTTATATTTGTTTGTGATCGTCTTCAGGCCGTTTCCGATCGGTAATTTGTCAGTCCATTGTTACCGTTTTTTTACAGTCGATCTTTTGTGTTATGGAATCTTTTGTTAATCGAGTGTAAGTTAAATGGAAAGCAAGGTTTTCTAAAATTATCTTAGGGTGAAAATTCTTTAATCGTATTAATCCAAATTAATGACAATTGGAAGAAAATTTTACACGTAGGGTTGCCAAAAGTTTTAAGAAGAGTTTGTTTATTATTATGGTTATGATTCCTTATTCGACACATTGGACTTCTAGTAACCTGCTAATCTGCTATATATATATATATATATATATATATATATATATATATATATATAAATATATATATATATATATATCCCTTTAACAAAGGTCACCTTTAACAATACTTATCTCCATCCAAGCTTATTTGTGGCAGGTCGAAAACTAAAATAGGTGAATAAATATAAAGACTTCGAAAGACTTCTTGAAATCCCACTTCAAATCCGTCTTCTCCAGTGCTACATCTGGCCAATACTTCTATACGGATACGAGGCCAGGATTATTAAGTAAGATCTCAGATAACGTAGAGAAATAATCGAAATGTGTGCCTACAGGCACATGATGTCTACATCTTGGTCTTAGAAAGATACTAGTAGCTTTTTTAAACCAACGAATAACGTAAAGCTGCATATACAACAGGCACGAGCTCTTGCAACTAATAATGATGGGAAAAGTTGCTGGAAGAAGGAAAATCGACCGTAGAAAAAAGTCATGGTTTTACAGCATCCGTGAATGGGCAGAGATTATGAGTGCCGTCGAACTTTTTCACCTTGCCAAAGAGAAGACCATATACGCAGAACTGATTGGCAACCTTCACTAGTTGCAGAGACACCCTTAGAAGAAGAAATTTTATTTTTCTTCGAAACATTTTTCTCGCTGTTTTAGGCATGTATATATATATAGGCTATTCAAGGCATTTAAATATATCTTGACCGAATGTACAGACGTACATATTATAGTTTGCTAAATTTTGAAACAAATTTACTATTAGAAAAAATTATAAAATACACAAATTTGACATTAGGTTTTTTTTTCTTTTTAAGTGTAGCTTTTCTAAAAGATGTTGTCATTACCTAATCATAATACATGCTTACTTGTTCTTTTCTAATCTTTATCTTATTTGTTCAATCGTTTTATGGAGTGGGTATGGCCAGAGTTTATTAATGTGCTATTTATCATTGTTGCTTATTTTGGACGACGGCATAAGCGATTTAGAAGAAACCCAAGTTTAATCGATTGAATTGGTCGATAGCAACTAGAATGACTCAATGGTCGAATAATATAGGTGCCTTAACAGTTTGGTATCTCAACTATGTAGAAAATTTATTTCTTCGCAGTTTATGTTGGACTTGAATATTCTAGTGTGGACTCTAATATAACTCCATTAACAATTTTATCATAATAATGTCGAAGTAACATTTCAATTAGTTTGAATTTTTTCGGATTAGAATTTTAGAAATGCCACATATATTTAGAGTTACCTTCGTGTATATTATAAATAGACCAGGTGTTGTGAAATCGATATAGCAAGCTGGTTTCTGCAGTATAAAATCAGACGGTTATATATATATATATATATATATATATATATATATATATATATATATATAAATATATATATATGTATATATATATTCTTTTTTTCATATCTCTTCACGTTTTCGGGATTCACTGTATCAATTAATGTAAGGGTTAAGGGTATTGCTATGCGCGCATACTGGGTCATCAAAACGAGACGTATGATAGTAAAACGTTTAAATGCAATTATGATTGATAAAATGTTGAAATAAAAAAAATATTTTGTGATTTGAAAACAATCTCGGCGATAAACGCCTATTATTTCAGCTTATATTCAATTGTTTTCATCCTTCAATTTATTTTCAATTGTTTTCGTCTTATATTTTCGAGAAAAATCCGAAAAGTTTCTTGCTGTAACCAGTCTCAGACCCTTTGATTGTTTGTCAAAACATTTTGAAATCTTAACCTTTGTTTTGGTTTATAAAAAAATATATATACATGGTTAAATTTAGTAACTTGTCTTTATTTTTTCTTCTTCATACACTTGTAACATTTCTTCTTTCAAATTTTTCCGATTGGTACTTTCAGAGATAAGTGAATGTGGCCATTTTTTTTAGTTCGTATTAATCGACATTGAATGAACGTGTGCCATCCTGTGACACAGCCGAGTATTGAAAGATTGAAAGAATGAAAATATTATCTCTAATAATCCTCAGTCAAGGCGAACTCAAAAAAACTAAAAAAGCCTTAATTAAACAGATCCACGGTTAAGCTTGCGTTAACTTTGCAGTTTGGAGAATAATTATATTAAATTTGGTTATCACATGATGAAATGAGATAGCGGGCTATTTGTATCAATTAACAAATAATTTACTTGTGCCTGTCATACATATAGTAGGGGAACCCAAGAGGGGATTTTGGCATTTACTCAAGCGCGGCAGATTAACACATGGGGTATACCATGCACCCTGTTGAGTACCTCCATCATGTCTGAGCCCCCAATATAGAACCGCACATGTAGGGCAGCCGATCAGAATAGTAAAAAAAAATCGATAGTTTGAAATACTCGAGCGCGTCAGATTTAAAGTATGACGGGTTAACTACATGCTGAAAAGTATGCATTTCAATAATCTGAAGATTTGAGCATGACGTAAGGTGGGGGGGGGGGTAACAAACTTGCAAAAAAAAGCGTCACTTTCATATTCTTGAGCGCGGTCGAATTTTTTTTATTTGGACGCAAATAATATAAGAGTAACGGAAAAATATAATCTGCCGATTAACCTTGCCTGCCGATGTAACAAAAATGGTGAATAAAGTTAAGCGCGTGCACCTGCAGTGAAGAGTGCATTCACCACTCCGCGCCTCTCTCACTTTCACTCTTCCTCTATCTCTCATTCCCTCGCACCGTCCCCACACTATACTCTCGTATGAATTTTGTAAAGTTATTACCCATCAAAAATGTGTTTATATGTATTATAATCAAAGGAAATAAATTTACGTGTGCAAAAAATACGATAAAAAAGTTTTTTTCCAAATTTAAACAAAATTTATTATTTTTTATTTGCGTGCATTTTTATTTCCCGTGTATTTTATTTATCACATTCAGTGATACAAAAAAAATATGAATTCTTTTTTCAAAGTGTCAGATTAAGAAAATCTCTCTAAATAATCGTTAGATTATGAATCAGCATGACCAGGACAACAAGCTAAACTGTCCGTATAAGAATCTGACGCGCTCGAGTATTTCAAAATAGCGACTATTTTTGCATTTCCAAAAAGCCGCTACGAGCTTGCGTCACATACGAATCGCTAGTCTTTTGGATAGGAACATCGTTCGGGTTCACTTAACATCCCCTCTGAATATCTGACGCTGAAAATCCCCTCTGAATATCGAACTTTTTTTTCCCATTTTTCACCCTTTCGTATGGCTGCCCCCACGCAAACCGGCAGATTAACATATCTCTGTCATCGGAGACACGTGGGGCATATACGCTATCAATATCTGACGCGCTCGAATATTTCCATGTGACTATTTTTTTTAACTTTTTGAAAGCCTGTTGACGCTCCACTCACCGCTGAAAAACTATTCTACCTATAACCTTTTTTTCTTTCTATCATCTAATCTGCAAAATCCACGACGCTCGAATAAATCCCCATTTAGCATCGTGGGCTCACCTACTAATATAATCAAATGTAAATAACACTCTCACAAGGTTGAAAGAAGCGAGTCGTATCTATTCCCGAGTCAAACAAGTATGTAAAACAGAATGTCAGCAGTAATTTAAAAAAATATCCTATAAAATATTTACTACTTTTTCAGATTTTTGACTGAAATCTTTTGTTTTTACTACTATTAATTTTAAATAATTGTTTGGAATTTTAATCTATACATCAATACATACAAATAAAATCGAAGTGTCCCTCTGTTATCAAAAGAAAAATATTCGAAGTGTCCATCAGATAAAAATCTGCTTTTAAGCTGGTTGCTTTCCTTAAACGATATTTAAACGTAAATATATTCTTATCTGTCTGTCTGTCTATTTTATGCGTTATATATACTCAGAAACGATTAACTGAATAGGAAATACTTTTATTATAGTACATAATGGAGCATAATCTGCACTTTGTTTTATCTCCCAAAAATTTTAATATTTGAAACTTTTTCAAATTAAATTAAAAAAAAAATCTCCGATCCGGATGACGGCATGACGAAAGTCTGTGGGAATGCACAGGAAGGGAGGATGTGACTTTTTAATTTCTGTTTTTACAGTGACAATGTATTTAATATCACTATTAGGTACTCGGTTTTCTGATTATCAATATGAACTATAATGCTGTGAAAATAATTGTGTGAAAACGATTCTCTTAAGAGTTCATTACAAAAGAATGCATTTCTGTATAAAATTGACAATAGAGACATCTAAATGTTTATTCAAATTATTTGAAACAAAAAAATAAATGTGTAGATAATTCAATTGCGCACAACCACCTAATTACAACGCAGACATACGATTATAGAAATAAAACAAAACACTGGTTGCACCTTTTCTTTAAAATTATAGTTGATTAATATAAATACCCGTTTTTTATATTAATCAGCTATATATACATATATATATACATATATATATATATATATATATATATATATATATATATATATATATATATATATATATAATTATGTATAGGCTGTTGCGTCAAGTCAGATAAATCCGACTTGATGCAAAAACCTCTCGCTCATGCCATTCCGTAGAATATATATGCAATCTACTTAAAACGCTTTCATGGAAATATATTAAACTAAAATACAGTTAAAAAATAAGTTTACAAAATGAAGGAAAAATTGTATTTCGTTACAAAAATTTATCTTTAATTTAACCTATTTCAGTCACTTTTCGCAAACTTTTCACGAAAACAAAATCACTAACGAATTTCCCAAAAGGCATAAACTTTCAACTTTTAGACCGCGGGTTAAACATATTTTCATATAAATTCTGATTATTACTGGCTTGTCGCCGCATCGTTATATTACTGCGACGAAGTATTAACTTTTTTTCCTATTTCAGGACTAGCCAACGAAGTAATAAACTATTACCTGCTCTCCCTGGCTGTTGCTGATCTTCTGTGCGGCTTACTGGTCGTTCCGCTCTCCGTCTATCCGGCTATTACGGGCCAGTGGCTATACGGGGACCTCGTATGCAGACTTGCAGGTTACCTCGAAGTGACACTGTGGTCTGTTTCGGTTTACACCTTTATGTGGATTTCGGTGGACCGGTATTTGGCCGTGAGGAAGCCACTTCGTTACGAGACGGTAAGTGAAATATCATGTCAAGGTTTGATGACGCGAAAGTTAAATAATACTACACTATAGCGGTTGGCATATAAATATACTTTGCTTTCATTGACTGTCGTTTTGTAACAATGCTCTAAAAAAGAAATAATCCAAAAAAACAGTGTTATCGTGTTAATGTTTTACAAATATTTTCCGATTAAACTCTTGCAAGATCTATTTGTTTTCATTATTCCATTCACTACCTGTTGCTACTCGAATAAAATTGCTGTGCAACCAAGTCATTCATTAGATCGAGGTGTTTGACTGAAACTTCAAATGTGGACATTTCGCTCGTAAAACTAAACTTGCTAAGCAAGTGAGTCATTTTAAAATTTATTGCAAGCGTCTGTTTCAATTCTCACTGCCGTTATATGGTCGTTACGTGACTTGTTAAGTTTCTAAAAAAAGCAAACGCGTTTTCTATGATACCTGCGAAAGAAAAACCTGCTCTAAAATTAGGCTTTTGTGAAGAGAAAAATTATTTTTTAGATCTGGCTACCTGTTTTGTGATTAAGCGTTTATATTATAAAAATATTAATCAAATATGCTCTGCGAAAAAGTATAATATTTATTTGTTTCAAACTGACGCAAGATAGAACAAGACTAAAAATTCCACAATGTCTTTTCTAGCGATTTATAGATTTGATTTTTCAGTGGATTCATGATTTTTTAACAATACATATAAAAATTAAAATAGTTACCAATGTTTTAATACTTATAATTGCCTCAATGCTGTTTTGTGAATATATTTTATTAAATTGCTACATGTAGGCACCTTTTTGTTTATGAAATTGAGGTATGTGAAATATTATGGTAACATTTTAATGATTGTATATTTTTAATTATTCTTTATTTAAGTACTAGTAAGAACTTATAAATGTGAATTCCAAAATATTTTTAAAAAATGCTGCGAATTTTTGTATAATAGTAACTTTAAAACCCCTGGGATTTTTTTCTTTTTATAACTTTAGTTGTTAAAGTAAAAGTGAATAAAAATAAATATTTAAAACTATTCACCACGGCCAAGTTCAATGTGGCGTTACATATAATTTTCAATGGACAAGTGACACAAAACTCTGAGCTTTTTGAACTTCTCTATTCACATCTGCGCTTCTCGAGCTTTTCTACTAGCAATTAGCTGCTTTTATTTCTCTAATTTTTAGGGCTAACTTTTTAAAGAAGAGCTTTGCTCTTTTAGTAACCGTTTGATGTGATTTCACTTCTTATTGTCGAGTTCCTTGAGGTCTGGTTCCTAATACCTATGTCACAATGTTAATCTTTTGTCTAGTTTTTAACTTTTAATTTAATTTACCTATTACTTGATTTTTTCTGTGATCTTCGGTATACTGGATTCAGTAGAAACAAACTTTTTTAAATTATATGGAAGGTAAATCCTGTTTATATAAGTCACCTTCACAAATTTTGGACCTTAATGTTATTAGGGTCGATATTAATTAAATGGACGCAATCAGTCTTCAACTTGGGCAATGACGTAACTTTGGCCACATGAGAGAACAGCGGATCCGATGTCAATAAGAGCATTGTTGAGACTAAGTTCTTGGTTTTTATGTACTCAAATAACGTATAGTGTGTAATAGATATGTGCCACATTGATAATATCAAACTTAGTCAGGTTTTTATTAATTATATATGATGATATAAAAGCCTAGAAAAGCTGTTTTTATTATCATTAGGATATCATTTAACATTCTCCTTCACACTAATCCCACAAAATATTATAATGCCCGCTAACCACATAAATAGTACAATTTTTGCTAATGTCACTCCGCGAGATGAGCACAAAAACACCAGTACCACTATTAAATCAGCAACTTAGTGTTCGGATCTCATACTGCGGTGTTAAAATAATATTGAGCGTGTTCTTTATAGGGTCAAACCTGAAGTCCTTCCTGATGATATAATAGAGGAGCAAAATTTCTAATCTGCTTTTAGAGTTTTACGCAGTATTTTTATACACAGATTAAGAAATAGTATGAAATAAACATGACAACTGTGTGCCTATCATCCAGGTTTAAATTCGATATCTCCCTTTATAAAATGTTTTATTTAGTAGATAAGTACTTTTTGGCATATTTCTAGTATATTTCTCTTACCATACAGAATAAAACAAATTCTAGAACATATTTGTTACAGTATATATACTGACCTATAAAAATCTCACAATGTATCTGTTTTTAGCCAACAATTTTCAGATTTCCGGATCTCTGGCTTTTCTTTTCATTTATAAACTAAATGCTACATATGTGCTAAATTTCAATTTTTAGTTCTTCTGGAAGTGATATATTTTAATGATTTATCACTGAGTAAAGAAGCTGTGAAATTGACGATTTTGATATCAAATATCTCGAAAACTACTTGATATGTTATAGTTAGATATTCATATCAACACTTGCTAAAGGTAAGGTTTCTCTCGAGCTTCAAGAGAGAAGCTTTTGTTCTAAACAGCTTCAGGAAGAAAAGCCTCTCTTCAGAGGCTTGCAAAGATTTCTTTTTTGAAACTTCCTTTCAACAGTTTCTAAAGTTTCAGTAAAGGTGCAATATCCGGTAGTGTGAGTTGGAACTTGGTGCTGTTCTAATATTTTTTTCTTTCCTGAATATAAATTTTATATTAATTTTTTTTCATTTACCCTAATATATACAATCTCTTGGCAACTAAAATGTGGGGATACTTAAAATATCCAAGTTTTTCATTTATATTATTAAATATTCTTTACCTTTGCTGAAATTTAATTTCTAATCAATGATAAAACTCTTAATTGAAGTAGATTTCTAACAAATGCTGATCTGTATCATTACAAAGGTGGCAAATGATTTACTTTATAATAAAAATCAATTTAACTAGATTTTTTAATAAAACATAATTTATGTTTTTCTCGGGACTATAGTTTTTTTTGTCTTAAACACTCTTTGTCATTAAACACTTAAGTGGCAACAAGTATAAATTCAAATTTGTAAATATTGAACATAAAACCCCAATAAAATGTAAATAAAGTGACTTTAGAAACCTAATATTTGACATTTCTTGGTGGTAAAATAATTTCGAAATATACTTTTTTATTATACATTTGCGTTTAGTTAAAATATTTAACGATAACACCGGATGTTGCATAGCACCATCAATTATCGCTCAGTTCCCATTGGTAAAATAAGAAATTTACGGAAGTCAGACGCCACGCCACCAGATAAGCATTCGAAAAACCTTGCACTTTAGCTTAATTTAACCCTTTGGCAGTTTATGCATGTTCCGTACATTTTGATTTACATTGTTTCATATTTTTAGACATTTGACTGTTTCTTTCAAAGTCTGTTATAGAGTCTTATTTTTAGTGATAAAAGATGAAGCACAACAATTTCACGACTTATCTGTACATTTACATAACGAATCAATTAAGGTAAGAATATCTAGTCACAATTAAATGAAACTCCGTGATGTAGTATTATTTCTACTTTCTTTAATTTCTTTACCACGACCTAGGTTTTGTTGTATTACAACATCTTCAGGTGGGATATTAGCATGGATATTGCTTTGCTAATATCCCACCTGAAGATGTTGTAATACAACGAAACCTAGGCCGAGGTAAAGAAATTAAAGAAAGTAGAAATAATACTACATCACGTAGTTTCATTTAATTGTGAATAATGAATTTCTACAAAATTAACGCCAAATATATTCAATGTAAGAAAATCTGTATATTTTCCTATAGTTTAGAAAACTCTAGAGTAGGAATCAACCGTTTTCGATACTTTTTCTGCTTGTCCGTTTGTTTGTATGGGCTTAACGTAAAAACTACGTGATATATTTTATTAAAATCAGCTTAGAAACTGAGGATCAAAATAAGGTGTTCCACTTTGACTCAATGACGAAAAATTGATCACAAATATCTCTCTGTTTATACTTTAAACTAATATTATAAATATTGTTTTATTAGCAGGTTTCCTCTCGCTTTCAAAAAATAGCATCAATAATAACTATTGTAGCCCATAAAGCTAAAAAGAAGCTATAAAAACCATAAAGGCTACAGTATTTGTTATTGAGGCTAATATAAAAATTATTTTCAATAAAACAAAATTTCTGCTCTTCTTCATCTAAATAATTGTTGGATTTTGACGTTATTCGTTATGATATTAATTGACGAACTCTTTATGGTAATTCATTAGATTCTAAGGAATTCTTCTGGATGCTCCATAGAGGGTTTGACGTCTTTAACGCAGTTAACGCATCAACAGCCTCTCACATGAAATTTCAGTGAAGTGAAGTTCCAAACACATGTAGTTTCAAAGTGTTCATGGTTTTATCCGATTAAAACTACTATCGGGTCAATTATTATTTCAATAGCTCAAAAGTCAAAACAGTTATCCCATTCTGATCCATTAATTCACAGCGGCAGCATCTGCAATTAACCGCACATCAAAACCAATTGCATAGATGGATTTCTGCTTCCACGTATTTAAACGTTTTTATGTGGTCTGGAAGATTAAGAGCTTTTAGGGTATTATAGAGACGCTTAGAATATGAAGAAAGATATAGAACATCCCAGAAAATTCTTAAATTTCAGTCATATATAACAAGTCTTTTAATAAAGCAATACGTTTCAGAATGTTCTGGATTCTTTTAAACTACTTTGAATTCTGCTACTCTATAATACGATGACATTAGAGAGTTTAGAGCCCTGATTTGTTAGAAAATAAATATTAAACGTTTTTCAAATAGTCTGGAATATTAAGAGCTTTTAGGGGTATTATAAAGCCACTTAGAATACGAAGAAAGATCTAGAATATCCTAGAAAATTCTTAAATTTCAGTCATATATAACAAGTCTTTTAATAATGCAATAAGTTTTAGAATGTTCAGGATTCTTTTAAACTACTTTGAATTCTGCTACGCTATATTACGATGACATTAGAGAGTTTAGAGCCCTGATTTGTTAGAAAATAAATATTAGTTTTTCAAATAGTCTGGAATATTAAGAGCTTTTAGGGGTATTATAAAGCCACTTAGAATACGAAGAAAGATCTAGAATATCCTAGACAATTCTTAAATTTCAGTCATATATAACAAGTCTTTTAATAATGCAATAAGTTTTAGAATGTTCAGGATTCTTTTAAACTACTTTGAATTCTGCTACGCTATAATACGATGACATTAGAGAGTTTAGAGCCCTGATTTGTTAGAAAATAAATATTAAACGTTTTTCAAATAGTCTGGAATATTAAGAGCTTTTAGGGGTATTATAAAGCCACTTAGAATACGAAGAAAGATCTAGAATATCCTAGAAAATTCTTAAATTTCAGTCATATATAACAAGTCTTTTAATAATGCAATAAGTTTTAGAATGTTCAGGATTCTTTTAAACTACTTTGAATTCTGCTACGCTATAATACGATGACATTAGAGAGTTTAGAGCCCTGATTTGTTAGAAAATAAATATTAGTTTTTCAAATAGTCTGGAATATTAAGAGCTTTTAGGGGTATTATAAAGCCACTTAGAATACGAAGAAAGATCTAGAATATCCTAGAAAATTCTTAAATTTCAGTCATATATAACAAGTCTTTTAATAATGCAATAAGTTTTAGAATGTACTGGATTCTTCTAAATGATATTAAATTCTGCTACGCTATAATACGATGACATTAGAGAGCTTACAGCCCTAACTTGTTAGCTAAATAACATTAATTCGGTCTCCTAAAGGCGACGTTAGTATGGTGATTATTTGGCAGTACCAAATAAACTGTTAAGTATAAACTAACGCTTGTATAAAAGTTTGCGAATATTTACATTATTTTTCATTAGGATTTTTCGCGTAGCATATTTTTCACATGCGTAAAAATATCACGAAATTCTCGAAAGTACTTAGTTTTTTTTTGAGAATTTCATAAGGTTTACATGAGAATTTTATGGTATTAATATTTTGGGTTTAATACTAATAAATTTTTCAATATTTTTCTTAATTAACTCTCTTTAGTTACTGTTTAAATAAAGGATATGAGAAATATTACAACCGAATTACAGCTTCTTATTTAATGGCGTTTTTCAGATAAATTCTGTAAAAATGGACCTAAAATGGCAACTTTGATGGCCACCAAATAGTTACTTTTCAGTAAAAAAATTAAAAAATAAATTTGTCTTCTATTCGTCTCTAAAAATGATTTCCACCTTTATTTACATGTTGGAGTCCCACATTTTTAATACCATTTTTAGTTTTAGGTCAAGGAACTATACACATATTATATGTGAGTATTGAAATTTAGTTTTTTTCGTTTAGAAATTAGAAGTATTTGACAGACCGACAGACACACTGATGAACAGACGACGTTCACATAAAAATAGGATTCTGTTCGGATCCTTCAGGTTCGAATCCCTAAAAAGTGAATGAATTTATTCATAAGTAGAGTCTGACACACCCTACTTAACTTTATTTATTTATGTATTTATATGCTTTATTGTAAATACACAAGGTAGACTTATTATAAAGGTTTATTTTTCAATATTATTTTTATTTAATATTATTTTTTATCCCTTATCAAAGCTCTGTTAGGTTAGCAAGTACTACTGGAGTGGATGTAATCGATTGTGCAAACTCTGTCAATAGAAAAAAGAATGCTCATACACAGTCTATGTTTTTACACATAGAAATGAATTTTTTTAACTTTATAATTTTAACGATATAGAAATAAAAATAAAACGTTTATTGAACTTGCAAACTAATCTCTATTATTCAACCGTGGTAATTAGTTAAACATAGACGGTTAGTCAACTCACAGACTGCAGAAGATCCGAGTAAAAGAAGAATGCAACATGTTCAGCAGAACTTTTTTAAAAAGAAAATTGAACTGAAGAGAAGTTTGGTCAAATCTCTTAGAAAGATATTTTTTTAATTACGATTTATGTTCGACCATTCTCGTCAAAGAATGATAGAAATTTTAATCAGGTTCAGAGTATTTATCATTAGGTCTTAAGTGTTGAGAATTAAAACTGGTACTTAATTCACAATGTTTCGACAATACTGTCACTGTGGGTACACAATTTCAACGATGTATCAACAAGACTATGTGACATACCATACACGCGACACGATCAATTGATTGCAGGAAACAATCAATGAGCGGATAATTTCACGTAATGCTCTTGTGAATTGGACTCCACGATCGTGTGATATCACACGCATGGATTATTTTCTGTTGGAATATGCGAAGTTGCTAGTCTATGCTAATAAACCGCAGACGTTGGACTACTGGGAAGACAACATTCGCTGCGTTACTATTAAAATATGACCCCAACTGCTCGAAAATGTGGTTGAGAATTGAACTTGCGCTTCCAGACAGAACCAGATTGCGCTTTATTCGAGCCAACCGCGACACCCATATAGCTAAAATCGTACTTAAACACAAATGGCATATAATTACCTTTTCAATAAAGCCATGGCCGTTATCATGATTTTTATCTGTTTTATTTTTCATTTTAAAATTGTATACCTCTAAAAACAGCAATTATCCTGTGAGATAAATGAAGTCTCCCTATTTACAACATTAAGTAGGCCGTGCAACTAAAGGAAATCAGGGTATATTGCAATTGTTGTAAATATATTTACCACAACTATATGTGCGGATTCATTGCGAATTTATAAATAAATGAAGTCCATATAGTCTTAGTCTTTTAACGGATTAAGTATACGAATTAATTGAAACAAAGCTAGTCATAAATTAATCATAAACAGATAAATAAATCGACAAACGTTTTCACAGTTTCCTATTAACCCATAGTTCCTACGTGACCTACAGATCAGATGACAGCAATAATGAGTGCCATTTTTGTTTTCGCTCAAGCGTACACTTCTTGTTTTATTCCATCGTGTTCATCTATCTCTCTTTGGTTGTTAGCTAAGTACCTATTTTCCGTCCTTCTTGTAATAGATTCGTTACATTCAGGTGTTACATCTAAACGTTGCAAAACGTTGCGACTTTGAAAATTTTACCCTTATCGCATGCAAAGAAAATTTGACCCTTATCGCATTCACTTCAATAAATAATAGTTTTGTTTGTATTCTTATTTTAATAACATCTTTCTTTTTATTGTTTTATGCTTCATTTTATTGACTTATTATGTTACCATATACACAAAAAGAAACGAAATATATTAGAAAATCCACAGTTTTAAATGCGAAAACCGTCACTAATTATCTTTTCCATTTAGAAAAGCAAATGAAGGAAAACAAGAAAAAACCTCTAAAGAACTTAATTAAACTAGCGTCAAAAGAAATGGAAAGCGAACAGCGGGACTCCAGCCGAGTGCCATACTGAATGGCTTCATTAGTTCGCAAGGAAAAATAAAATGGAAAAGCGATTTGTGAAACCGTCTATAGCCGAATCTTGAGATTAGTTTCGTCTCGCAATCTTTTGAAGTCGCCTTTGCAATCAGTTCGTTAGGTCGGTTGACCTCGGGAGTTTAAGCCGTAAGTTTAAGTTTACACTACCGATGAAGTTTCCGGACAAACCGTTTATTACAAATAGCTTAATAATAAATATGTAAACAAAATAGCTACCGTCACAGACATATATTATGGCGTTTGCTTTTGCACTGTCCAATCAAGCTTTTGCAATCAGTTCGTTAGGTCGGTTGACCTCGGTTAATCAATCCAAGTTTTTGCAATCAGTTCGTTAGGTCGGTTGACCTCGGAAGTTTAAGCCGTAAGTTTAAGTTTACACTACCGATGAAGTTTCCGGAACAACCGTTTATTACAAATAGCTTAATAATAAATATGTAAACAAAATAGCTACCGTCACAGACATATATTATGGCGTGTGCTTTTGCACTGTCCACCATACAGTCTTTACGTTTGAGACAAACTTATACATGGAAAGAATCGCTGCTCTAACATGTGACGGGTTTATATGTAACTGGAAGACGTATGATATTTGTGACGTTTCTTCAACTGTTTATAATAGAGGCGAGGAAAAGAAAGTTAATAAAATCAGAGTGGTTTATTGAAGTTTATGTCCGATTTTTTAAAAATAAATATTCTAATGTTTCTCTTTCTTTTAAGATAACGGTATGCAAAACACCTTTGGACCTAGAAAAAATGAAAGAATTTTGGGCTTTAATGCGCTATATTGAATGCACTTAAGGACGAAGGGTCCATAAAAAAATTAATAGTTCCATGTTATACTATCGAAGATTTTATCACACATTTTCGGAATACGTTTTTAAATCCTGACAAATCTCATAGCAGGATCTAGTAGCGGGGAATATCTCGTAGCGGGACCCATTGTGTCACCTCTAAGGTTGGGGAGGGTTCAATAGTCGCCATATATCAAAGGAACGGCTCAATACAACCATAATAGGCAAATTTTATTAAGCATTGATTCTGTAAAGCTATTAGTTGGGCTGAAGTTTCTGTGAAGAAACTAATCTTGAAGGGTCGAATCTAAGAAAAAGACTAAAGTGACCTCAAAAACATTGAACTGTGGGAATCTAGAAACGTGTACTGTGGACTAATGAATTTAATTAATTTGGGCAAAAGTGCAGAATTATGCGTTGCAGATTTTCCAAAGGATACTATTTGGTTGCAACATCATCTATTAAATCGGGTGAGAAGGTTATGGGGGTGTTTCCCTTAAAATGTGGGAGATATTTATACAATTAAGAAAATGTTTGACAAAAAGGCTATCAATATGTACTGCAGACTCAAGTTTTTTTCTGGGAAACGACTGATCGGTCGTGAGTTTGTCTTTTAATGAGGCGACGATCCCAAACATACTTTTGAACTTTGTGTTAATTATATGACAAACCATAAAAACCGCTAATTGGTGATTTGGCCCCTTGAAACTCCAGACATTAATCGCGTTGAGCTATTACGGCATGAACTGAATCGCAAATAAAGAAAGTGACTTTTATGAAAAATCTTTGGGAGGTACTTCAATTACCCTGGAATAATATTCTATATCCTATAGTGAAACACTTGTTAAAACAATGCCGCGTATAGTCAAGAATCAAAGTTTATATCTTGCAAAGGATCTTTCTTTGGTGAAAAAAAAGTTTGGTAGCGTATTCGTCACTTTTACTTACGCTATCAAACTTTTTATTTACCGTCGTTTTTTTGTTGCGAAAAAAGTCTAATACAAAGTTTTATATTTTAACATGATAATTATTTTTTGGTTTCATTAGTTTTGTTTTTTGTGTTTCAAGTTTTCCGGAAATGTTTCATCGGCAATGTACATAATTGCATTTGGACGTCTTGCTTATTCACAGTCCAGTTTTGTGTGCTCATGGTTTCTTATTCAGCTCAGTTTCGATTTATGCCTCTTTATCCAATTCTGGTTAAGAAGTTCCAGCTGCACTTTACGCCAACTTTTTGCGTCTTTTTTCCCTATTATATCTGTTATCGTATTCGGAATGGACACTTATATTTAAAAATTATATAAATTTTATAAGCGGAAATATCGAATGTAATATGTTGAGTATTTTATATAATTTCGAAAATAAAAAAGTGGATAATATTTTCTTCGTGGATTACCCATACAAGATTTTATTGTGACACGACTGAACATGATATCATAAGTATAGTGTCCCGTTACCCTTTATTTATTTCTTATGATAAAGAATCAAAAATAAAAAAGTGGATAATATTTGCTTCGTGGATTACCCATACAAGATTTTATTGTGATACGACTGAACATGATATCATAAGTATAGTGTCCCGTTACCCTTTATTTATTTCTTATGATAAAGAATCGAAAATAAAAAAGTGGATAATATTTTATTCGTGGATTACCCATACAAGATTTTATTGTGACACCACTGAACATGATATCATAAGTATAGTGTCCCGTTACCCTTTATTTATTTATTATGATAAAGAATCGAAAATAAAAAAGTGGATAATATTTGCTTCGTGGATTACCCATACAAGATTTTATTGTGACACGACTGAACATGATATCATAAGTATAGAATCCCGTTACCCTTTATTTATTTATTATGATAAAGAATCGAAAATAAAAAAGTGGATAATATTTGCTTCGTGGGTTACCCATACAAGATTTTATTGTGACAGGACTGAACATGATATCATAAGTATAGTGTCCCGTTACCCTTTGTTTATTTATTATGATAAAGGAGATGAAGATTAGCATAGAGAATCTATATAATTTGAATACTTTCTAAATAGGACTATGGTGAATAATAGGACTTCATGATATAAAATAAACACACTGTATAGCATTGAGCATTCGTTACTAACAATTTTAAATATATTAAAAGTAAAAATATCGAGTTAATTTGTCGAGCAGAGTAAATATGTTAATTATTTCCCATCGTTTTTCACTGTAACATGGCGGACGAAATTTTCATCCTATATTATAACTTACACAAGATCAGATTGTGGGGGAATGAATTTTCAACCTATCCTGTCGCTACTGAGATGTGTAACTGCATATTTATTCGAATCTTAGTATAGCTTACTATGATATAGAAGATGAAGATTACCAAAATGGATCTACGTAATCATTTGAACATTTCCTAAATAGGAAGACTATGCTTTATGAGTAAAATAAACATACTCTATAACTAATTGGATACTTTTATCTAAAATTTATAAAAATATTCGAATAGAAATGTTTCATTAATAACTAAGAATAAATATGATGATTACTTTTTATCCTTTTCCAAAATAGAACAAAATTGATTTATCGGATTGTGAGACATTCTGTTATGAGAGCAATTAATGTCATCTTGTTTAATACGTCGCTATAGAGATGTTTAATCTAGAATAATCTAATACTAATGTAACTACTGCGGTTATTGAAAAAAAAACGATCATCACGGGAATGTAATTACGGGAATATCGTGCTAATATAACTACTTCGGTTATTAAATCACGAAATCTAAAACTAATATAACCACTTCGGTCATTAAAAAAACGACGATTAGCAGAGAGAATCTACATAATAAATTATTATATAAACGGTAATATCGTGCTTCGTGCATGCATGACGTAACTAATCTAAAACTTATAAAACTACTTCGGTCATTAAATCACGAAATCACGGGAATATCGTACTAATATAACTACTTCGGTTATTAAATCACGAAATCTAAAACTAATATAACCACTTCGGCCATTAAAAAGAAAATGACGATTAGCAGAGAGAATCTACATAATAAATTATTATATAAAAGAGAATATCGTGCTTCGTGCATGCATGACGTAAATAATCTGAAACTAATAAAACTACTTCGGTCATTAAATCACGAAATCATAGGAATATCGTGCTAATATAACTACTGCGGTTATTAAATCACGAAATCTAAAACTAATATAACCACTTCGGTCATTAAAAAAAACGACGATTAGCAAAGAGAATCTACATAATAAATTATTATATATACGGGAATATCGTGCTTTGTGCATGCATGACGTAAAATATACTTCAAAACAAAGTCTGCGGACTGCTTCCAATGAAAATTTACCTGGGATAAAAAGTAAACAAAAACACATTTTAAAATTACGTCTCGTTTGAATGGCACTTTTCATAATTTGCGGCAACTTAAGTTCTCTGTTATACTTTACCAAAATGCTTTAAGAGTGACTATACACCATGCTATGAAAAATGACACTAAACTACAATTACAGGCTTTATCGTCTAAGTTCTATCTTTTTCGCACGTAAATTGCGGCAGCTTTACATTCTCTGTTATACTTTACCAAAATGCTTTAAGAGTGACTATAAGCCATGCTATGAAAAATGACACTAAACTACAATTACAGGCTTTATCGTCAAAGTTCTACTTTTTTCGCATGTAATTTGCGGCAGCTTTACATTCTCTGTTATACTTTACTAAAATGCTTTAAGAGTGACTATAAACCATGCTATGAAAAATGACACTAAAACACAATCACAGGTCACAAAGACAATCATCTAAGTTCTACCTTGTTCACAGTACACTTT
Source organism: Druceiella hillmani (assembly GCA_039881145.1). Classification (NCBI taxonomy): domain Eukaryota; kingdom Metazoa; phylum Arthropoda; class Insecta; order Lepidoptera; family Hepialidae; genus Druceiella; species Druceiella hillmani. Next base: position 12,004,940 of record JAYKKI010000011.1, on the reverse strand, counting down.
TCTTTCTCTTTTACTACACCTGATAGACTCTAAATACCTTAATGGGTTTCTTGTTGAGAAAATTTATTCCAGTTTTGCTGCAGCAAGTAAGAATACATTGTTGCCACGCCGGCATCGTAATTAATACTTTAATTGGTTCATTTAAAATAAAAACATCTTTAATGTTCGATATTTTATTACTTTTTGGTTGGCTATAAGAGATTGCTCTCGTTGTAATAAATCTGCCATATATATCTATTGTGTACTTTCAAGCACGTAAATAAAATAAATAAACTCTTAGAACAATAGAAACAAAATATGAATAAAAATGTTTTCGTAGTGCAGAATGTTGCAATTTTTTGTGTTGCAGAAATTCATTTGGAAATCAAAACCATTTGGAACAGAGAAAAATTCAATATTTTTCTTTTCGTTAGATCAATGCGTCATTGTGATTTTTCGTTCCGGACAAGCGGTAAAAATGAACTTGGTTTTCTAAAAATGTAATGTGTTTATTTTTAAAATGAACGAGCTATGTACAATTATGCCAAAATTATTTTCACAAATAATAAAAAACTTACGATCGTATTTTACTTTGATTAGTATTTTGAAATGTTTTTTTAAATAGTAGAAGGAAAAATTATTAGAATTAATTTACTTGTAATTAATATACAAATATATTTATTTTATAATAATAATATCGATTAACTGTCTCTGCGTTGGGTTTTTGAACTTGGAGTTACACTATATTTTAAGTTTCTCGTATCTGGAGGGTTCGAAAAGAATCCTGTTGCGATATCACTTCCATTCGCCTGTACGTATGTCCTAGCTCTGTAGTTTTGAAACGAGATGAGCTGCAGAATTTGTACTTAAAATTGTATATTTTTTCTACGTATCAATCCATACAAATAAACGAAAGAGGAGGGAAGAGGGTAAAATGTAAATGTTGTTTTCCCGCTTAGGTGTGAGGTTTTACTGAAACGAGGTGTCTGAGTAAAATGCAAATATATTTTCGAATTCTTAAATAAATAAAATAATATGCGGAAGACCATCCAATGGGTTGATGTAACCTCTTTTACGAACTCTACCCCAAAAACAGCAAAACCCAGGTAGCTGCAATTTGTCTTCAATATTACAAGTATCCTAAGAGTTGAACAACAAATACTAAGAATTAATTTTTTTATTTAGTATATAGGTAACATAGCATATCTTAATGTGGCTGGGTACTTTCATTATTCAAGAGATAAATTTGATTTAACAAAACTTATCGGCAAATATTTGGTTTAAATTGCTAATATAGTAATATTAAGCCAATTATATACAATATGATTAATAAAAATTCAACTGTTTGTTAAATTGATCACAGAAGGGATTTCGAAAAGCATGGAGAATGATCAACGTAACCGGATTCCGAATCATTTATAAAACATGTTCTATAAATTTGTGCACAAACGATATTAAGGTGATGAATTTAAATGATCATTAATTGAATTTTCACGCAGGAGAAAATTTGTAAATAGCTTTGTGATTGTTAGCTACTTACACCGAAGTGATGTAGCATGAAGAGAAGCTTATTTAATAACGTTTTAGAACAGTTAGTGAGTTTTGTACCGTTGACATAGTCTTACGTTCTTCTAGACTTTCAGGACCAAAGATTATTAATAATACTCCAGTGATACTTCTATATTAATAATAATCAGGAGCTAAGATTATTATTAATACTCCAGAGATACTTCTTTAAAAATAATAATCAAGAGCAAAGATTATTATTAATACTTTAGATATACTTCTATATTAATAATAATCAGGAGCAAAGATTATTATTAATACTCCAGAGATACTTCTACATTAATAATAATCAGGAGCTAAGATTATTATTAATACTCCAGAGATACTTCTACAATAATAATAATCAGGAGCTAAGATTATTATTAATACTCCAGAGATACTTCTATAATAATAATAATCAGGAGCAAAGATTATTATTAATACTTCAGAGATACTTCTATATTAATAATGATCAGGAGCAAAGATTATTATTAATACTCCAGAGATACGTCTATATTAATAATAATCAGGAGCTAAGATTATTATTAATACTTCAGTGATACTTCTATATTAATAATAATCAGGAGCAAAGATTATTATTAATACTCCAGAGATACTTCTATATTAATAATAATCAGGAGCAAAGATTATTATTAATACTCCAGAGATACTTCTATATTAATAATAATCAGGAGCAAAGATTATTATTAATACTCCAGAGATACTTCTATATTAATAATAATCAGAAGCAAAGATTATTATTAATACTCCAGAGATACTTCTATATACATAATAATCACGAGCAAATATTATTATTGATACTCCAGAGATACTTCTATATTAATGATAATCAGGAGTAAAGATTATTATTAATACCCCAGAGATACTTCTGTAATAATAATAATCAGGAGCAAAGATTATTATTAATACTCCAGAGATACTTCTATATTAATTATAATCAGGAGCAAAGAATATTATTAATATAGAAAAATGGAAAAAACAAGTTAGGTAATCATAATTTCACTGAATTATAATAGTCATTGAATTGTGAATCCATAAGCGGCGTTCATCTCAAAACTGCCTACGGCTTCACAATTCAGCGACGAAAATAAATATTTTTTTAAAACTCTCTGTATTTTCACTTCTATCTTAATTGCCACTGTAGTGAAGTAGGTAGCAATCAGAACGGTAACACGATGCACGCTTTTCTCGATCGAGATTCTGTCAATATTCATTGTTACTGTACATAATCTGCAATTTATTTTAGTACTATCATGAAGAAGTTGGAAAAGCGCTAACAACTGTGAACTGACGACATAAGTTTATTATAAATCTTATTGATATAAAACTTTGCTGTAACCATCTATGCTATACATCTCAGCAATGTTTATAATTTCTTTCTTACGTCGGGAATTTCTTGGTGTTTTCTTTATATGGCAAATTGTAAAGTATTTCTTTAGAAAATTTTGCATATATACAACTATATGTACTATGCGTAGTTATATCAACCGAAAACAATTTTAAAATTAGAAAAAGTGGGAACATTTGCATAAATTTATATTTATATATACTTATTTACATGTATTATTATCTGTATTACTTTGACTGGCCTGAAAGATTTCTTTTGTTCGATTAAAATAAGAAAACAATTTTTTTTTCAAAATTAATGTCTCTCCATTTGGACTACAATTTAATTTAAACATCTTTGGTGCCGCAATCGTGCTATTTTTGGAGTTACTATTTGTTAAAAGAAAGCACTACAAATGTTTACGCGTTCACCGAGAACCCGAACAAATATATTCTTACCGGGTCGAGTTACAAAAAGGCATCGTCTGCAGTTAGTATTTAATTAAAAGTTTTACACGTATCCTTTTGACACGTATTCTATCGTTTGACAGGTATCCTTTTGACACGTATCCTATCGTTTGACACGTATCCTTTTGACACGTATTCTATCGTTTGACAGGTATCCTTTTGATACGTATCCTATCGTTTGATACGTATCCTTTTGACACGTATCCTATCGTTTGACACGAAAATGGCATCATCTGCAATTAGTATTTCATTTAAAGTTTGACACGTATCCTTTTGACACGTATCCTTTCTGTTTCCTTTTCTCGATATCGTGCTAAGTTTCCTTTGAGGTTCCATTCCTATTAGAGTTGTTTTTCTTGTTTATTTTAAAAATGGTCAATACTAAAGGAACGAAAAAAATATACTTGATCAAACTATATTACATCGTCTAAGAGATAAATGTTAATAAGGTTATTAACATATTAATAGATATTGTGAGAAAGAGAGCGAAAAAAGTGAAAGATATTTTGAAATGGGGTGAATTAAATTTTCATGAGGACGGAGGCGAGAAAATCTAGAAGAAAAAAGTGTGATTGCTTTTTCCACCTTATCTAGTTAGAAAATGATTTTGTTTTTTTTTGTGATGTAATTTAAACTTTATCCATCAAAGTAATTTTACAGTCAAAACATTTTCAAACAGTAGAGTTTCAGTCTTTTGTAAATAAGCTTTCTGAGCTAAAATTGAACGAAAGCTGTCAATCCAAAAGCCCATTAAAGGCTACGGTTACTGAGCTGTTATGAAAGATTTAATAAGAACAAAATACTTTGATTGGATGGCACTGATTACTTCGTATTTCAGCTTTGTATTTGAATTTTTACGTTCAATACTTGAGTGTAAATTTTTTTACGAACTCTTCGGTAATTAGTTCTAGTACTTTCCTTGAATTATCTTTTGTTTTTATAAATTAGCGGTAATTTGAAAATTGTGCGTATCACGTCAAAATGAATTTAATACAATAAAATTTCCGTTCGTTGATTTTTTATGCCTCCCGTCGTGGTTTCAATCAATAACAAAGTTACGATCGATATGTTATGATGAAATCGCGTTGATCGGTGCCTCAAAATGAAAGAAAGTGCCGGCATTAAAATGTTGTGTTGACATTATTAGGAATGATGAAAGCTGGATATATATATATATATATATATATATATATATATATATATATATATATATATATATATATATATTACTATGAACCCGAAACTAAACGAGACATTCTGCGTAATGAGTGTTTGTTTCTGAAAAAGAAAGGACGAAATTCTGGAAGAAAGATGGTCACCTCGTTCTACAGACTGACTGCATTATTGTTCCGGTTTTATTATTGTTCCGGAAAATAGAAAAAAACGGTTACAGCACAATGGTACACCAGCGATTGTTTGCCTGTTGGTTTTGAAAAGTTTATGAGCTCGCGCAGTAGAATACACCTTTATAACTATGTCTCTGCACACTCAGATAAACGATCAAATATTTCACTATGTCGGGAGTAGAAATTATGATTCATTCGCTATAAAGACACAACTTCGCAATTTCTACTTATCCCTAAGAATAAAATATAAACTGCGTGAAGTGCGATTTCCGAACGTCAAAGATGACTGTCTTCAAAAAGCCACTGGAAGAGACGTCAAACTAGACCAACTGCTCCCCTCAGGGGTTCCATCGAACGAAATGAGTAATAGAACGCCGCGAAAACTATTTTGAAAAACAATAAATAAATTACAAACTTGTATTACTCTAAATTAACTTATTAACGAGACAATTTCGAAGGTGAATGGATAAGAAGTTTCACGTCTCGATAATGCGGTGTTAAAAATTAAATTACAAACACTTAATTTTCCCGTCTTTTATTTTTTTGATTGTGGGAAAACTTATAATAAAAATATTTCTGACAAAGGTCGCACGTGATTTGATTTGGTAATAAAATCGATCCAATTTTCGTTACTAAGTTTTTTCTCAATTTTTTTTCATTGTTTTATGTTAATAGTTTAACAGCAAGAATATAATTTTATGAAAATAATAGTGACAATTAAATGAAACTACGTGATGTAGTATTATTTCTACTTTCTTTATTTTCTTTACCACGACCTAGGTTTCATTGTATTACAACATCTTCAGGTGGGATATTAGCAAAGATTTTAACTTCTATCTTTGCTAATAGCCCACCTGAAGATGTTGTAATACAACGAAACCTAGGTCGTGGTAAAGAATTTAAAGAAAGTAGAAATAATATTACATCACGTAGTTTCATTTAATTATCAATAATGAATTTCTACAAAATTAACGCCAAATATATTCAATATTTGAAAATAATAGTGTTAAATAAATTTATTTTCAAAATTAAATCGTGAGTGATCTTTATAACTGTGAAACATCGTCTGTTGTGTCAACAAACTTTCAATCGGATCCATCATCAGTTGTTATCATGATGGGTTCGATTTAGTGATTGAGGGTTGTTTAGACTTTGTATGAAGGTTGCTTTTTACATTTTTGTGTTGTACTTAAATGTTAATGGACCAGTGACTATTTCAACATTGAGAGATTTGTGAAAATTTGAGAGATTTAAACAAATTTGTTGCTATATTTGAAGTTGTAATTTATATATTTTTGTATTTGAAATAGTTTCTATTTTCCATATCTAATTAATTGAAGGAAAATTAAATTTTTATAAATTCGGTGACTAATTAATTAATATCTTAAGAAAAACACCACGAAACGTGAAGATATATTTTCACCTATTAAATGAATAAAAATCTGATTAATTAAAAATGCATGTTTAATTTATTTCACCAAGATTGCCAAAAGCTTCAATGTATTTACGGCTATCTTATATTTCTTATCAAATTAATTTACGTTTTCAGCAATAGTTTTAATTTTTTTACATTTTAACTATATTATATCCAAGAAATTAATTAGTGCAGCCTAGCCACCTCTTTTAACTTAACATTGAGACCGGTTTTATGAAGAGAATGAACACTGAAAAATATAAAAAAAATATTGCATTTAAAAAAAATCTAATTATTTTCTATATTCTTTTTGGGATAACAACTGTTAGCCAACCCTGCAGCATAGTAATATAAAACGTGTGTTTACAAGATATTAAAATAAACCAGGTTTATTTTAATCTCTTAACATAATTTATACACGAGATTTATTCTTGACACATGCGACATAAATCCTTCAATCTGCTTCCGATTCCTGACACTATCTAAATGATTTACGTCCTGGAATTAAATTGTTCCTGACTTAGACACAGCTACTAAATAATAAAACAATATATACGCTCCGCGCGGCTTTCAAAGTTACGGTCATCTAACCCTTTGCAAGTTGCACCAATATATTTATGTATTATTCGCTTAAGGTTCAAATGTATTTCAGAAGTAATTGAGATTTCAGTTTTAGAAAACCGAATGTTTTTCTGTTCTTAATTTTCAAGACCAATAATTTTGTTTTTTTAAATATAAGGTATCTTGATTGAATTGTTTAGCACGGATATAAAACAATTTCCGGTATTACAACTATCAGTCTATTGTTATTAGCAGATTTTATACATTTTGGACGATTATCAAATAAACTGCTGGCATTAAATGAATGATTATGAAGATTTCTTATGTTTAGGGTCAGATTGACCCCAAACGATTTCATAATTTTTTTTGTTTTAACCCAAAATAAAAATTCCAAAATAACCAAAAAAATTATGAAATTGCGTGGGGTCAATCTGACCCTAAACATACGAAATTTTATGTCATTCATTTCATGCCAGCAGTTTATTTGGTAACCGGCCAATATGCATAAAATCTGCTAATAACAATAGATTCATAGCTGTACAAACATGATACGAGCATGTGTTATTGCACTCCGCGAGATTTATTAAGGGTAAATAAAACATTAAACAAACAAGAATTAGGTAAAAACATACAGTGAAAACTGTTTTGGCTAATTACAGTTCTTACAAAAATTTAACTCGAATCTTTTCATACCTCTTTCTAGTCGAGACCTTTATTTGGTAAGTTTAATGGTAGCTACGAAAGAAGAAAATGTAGGGTATGATATTTTTAGTGAATGAGACACAAGAAAATGTGACCGCTCTTTAGGATCCCAGGCAGTCATAAAGGGTTAAGGCTTATTAAGGGCTATTCTAACTATTTGACCCAGTTTACACATCCTCAATGTGGCATTATTACTACAGAGTTACGTGATATTTAATAGACGTATAGCTTGATGAGGTGTGAAATGTCCACCGTTAGGGTGATGAGTCAGTTGTTTGGAAGTGTTCACAAAATACTATTTATCACTCTTCGATTTCTTTTTATAAATCTAACACATACAAGCAGTGGAATGCATAGGATGGGGCGGGTAGGACACGTGCACTGGGTGCCATTCAAAGGGAGCCGCAAATTTCTCACATTATTAAACTTAAAAATCAAAACAAATCAACAATATAATTCTGATTCAAATAACCACGCGATTGCCGTACGTAGTAAGTTTTCACGAACGAGCGAGAGGGAATGAATGAGTGGTGCGACGACGGAAACTGCGCCGGACGGCGTAGATTTCTTAAGACGTATTTACGAAATCCCGCCGCTGGAAAACGGATATTTACAATCGTAAAATCACCAATAGACGCCGCTTGTTGGTGTGCAACAAATTTATAGCTCGTTCGCAATATCTTGATAACGTGCAGATTATAAATTTGTTGCATTTATAATCAAAATGAATATAGTAACCAGTTTCATTTATTTTATATTATTAAACTTATGTAGAAACAAATATAATGTTAATAGTTTTATTCCAGTTTTAATTCGGATGTAATCCATTGACCAGGCTAGCTAACCAGAAAGGTTGGCTACAATGATTGTATCTTCCACATGTGGCTTTATCAAGACAGTAGTAGCTAAATAATGGTGTTGATCGTTTTTAAACACAAGACACTAAAACTTGTTTTCTTGTGACCCTCGTGAAAACAGATCTTAATTATATGTTAGGCAAATTAAAAAAACGAAAAAACATTATATGAACGCGTAGACAAAAACATGAGATTACTAATTATTAAAAGTCACGAAAGATACTAATTACTAAATATACCGCGTTTCCACGTGACGCTTTTCCTTTCTCACCATCACCTGAAACGATGTCATGTTCACCTTAGGAGTAGAGTTTGCATCAGTTCCCTACAATGACTTGCCTGATGAGGCGCGAAATTTTTGTACCAAACTTTACTTTCAAGACATTTTGTTTTATATCTGTTTGTTTGTTTGTTAAAATTACCTAAAGCTTTTTACTTAGTACTGACTTTAGTTAACTAAGCAATCATTAGCAGTTTTTTTTCCTTTTGGAAATCTCTTAATTTTATTGATCTCAATAGTGGAAGTCCACATATTCTGGAGGCATACAGTTTTGATAAAATTTGACTAAATATGATTACATGTTATGCCTTCCAGAATCGGGCATCCTTCGCAATAAATTCATATTTAAATTTATTAGTACCAGTTCAAACCGCAAACAGGCAGACGTCATTGCCAGTGATATAAAGCTGGCCTTATATTTGATAAAACCACGGATGCTTATTACTGATATAAATTTTAGTATAAACGTATTTCCAAAGCTCAATTTTTTTGTTTTATTGCTTCCTCTGGGTGCAAATTGAAATTAGATAATGGTTTACTAGGAAACTATAAAATTTCAAATTAGTTATCCACAAATAACTGTCATCGCTCGTATATTATCTTGAAATTTTTATGGTATATGGAAATTTTATTCTTCACAAATTTCTTAAAAGATTATCTAATTCAATTTCACTTAATTTTTCATCGAAAGTTGTGTCTTTCATCAATTTTCTTGTCCGGGCCAACGAAAATACCTTCTTTCATTTTAGCTTCAGATAGAAATGGAAAAATTTGGTGCAGATATTTAAAACCTTCTCCTTCTTTACTCGGCGCTTTCGCAAATTGTTTCATCATTCCCAGCTATATGTTTAAAGGGGGTAGCAAATTTTTTTCCCGGGGCACTGAATTTTCTCTCACAATATTTTTGGTTCCAGGAACTAGTTCAGTTCTCAATGACCACTCTTTCTTCGTCAAATATTGTCCTCTGTCTCGACTATGCCACTTGCAGAGAAAGCAAGGGTATTTCGTGTAGTCACCTTGTTGAGCGAGCATACTGTTAACTTTCAGATCTCCACAGCCCATCTAACCTGTTGTACGTACTTTATTTTATCCAACACATTTTTCAAATTGCCGTAGCATTCTTTCAAATTTACAGAATGGGCGACTGGCAGTGAAGCGTGCTTATTGCCATTATGCAAAAGTACTGCTTTTAACATCGCTTTGATGAGTTTATGAACAATCTCCATTCGTTCGCGGCATGTTCGATGTTAAACATTTTCACTAAACCGAGAATGTCTTTGCAATACAATAGATTATGAACTTCAGTAAAATGTGGCACAAAGTCTTTTTCTCTGTTGCGATACCAAGAAAATGAGGTGCCAGGAGCAAGCATATTCTTTTCCGAGGAGTTTAACTGCATCTTTTGGCAGGCTTAGATCTCTCGCTAAGTCGTTCAGTTCTGACTGTGAAAATAACTTTGTTTCACTTGCATTTGGCTCAAATTGAGCTTCGGGTTGAGATACCTCTTTGACATCACTGCTCATGTCTTCAGCTTGCACCGATTCCAAATATGGAAGTGATGGCGGTGCAACGTTCGGATCGCGACGCACTACGTGCGATATCGTTTGCAGGGTTGGATATACCAAGTCCTAGTAGTCTTGCAACAGCAACAATAATAATCTTCGGCGTGATTCTGTGATCTCTCCATAACATAGGCGATTTTAAATCAAAGGTATTTTTCCGCCCTTTTGACCACTTTCGAAGTTCACGAACGCATGTCGCACTAACTTTATGTGGGGTCCTTGTTTGTCTTGGCTAGCGATTGCTAGGCCGAAATACATCTATATATATAAAACAAAGTCAAGTTAGTTACACCATTTATAAATCAAGAACGGCTGAACTGATTTTCATGATCTTTGATTTGTTGGGTTTATTTCCGCCCTGAATAGCAGAATAACTATTAAAAGAATGGAAAAATTTAAAAAAAAATTATGAAGGAAATTCATTCTCCCATACATTTTATATGGAATGGATTGACGATATATCGAGAATATTTTTTACAATATATTTATTGTTGATATATCGAGAACGGATTAACTGATTTCGATGAATATTTTATTTTTCGTCCCGGCTTCGAGAAGTTTCCTCACGCACTGGAAAAGTAAGAAAATCACAATCGATCATCATTTAAAAAGTATAAAATGTAATATAGGGTAAATGACGGAAAGAAAAAAGTATGTCATAAATTACAGACATGGACAAAAATTATAATTTAACTCGATTAAATTAATTCTGGAACATATGCACCTTACAACCAGGAACATTTCGAAATTTTTTTTGAAATCATATGAAAGTATACACATTAAAAACTACATATCTAGAAAGAAATTCTGCAGCTGATGATTATTTATTATAAAAAAAAACCATTTTCAAAAAAAAACACTCACCAGAAATATGTCGAAATTTGTACATTACATTGTTATTTCTCACTATATTCACAATGAATTTATCGTTAGATATTACACACTTGACACACACACAAAGTAATTAGAAACTAATGAAATTAAATCACTTAAAATAAAGTTTTACAATTAAGTTAAAACAATGTAATTTTAAAAAAAATATCAATTATACCAACTTAATAGGTTTTACTATCTCTAAATCTTGAATTTATGATTTTTTTTATTTATGACCATCAGCTTTTGCATTTGCCATTACCATAAAAATATAATTATGGTAATTAATTTTTAAGATATAAACTTATAATGTACTACGTATAAAAAAATACAAATGATATATGTAACTAAAATAATTTCCGGCCGTGGCTAACTTAACCAACCCAACCTAACCCGAACTAACCTAACCTAACCTGACCCAACCCAAACTAGCCCAACCTAATCTAACCCAACCCGGCCTAACCCAAACTAACTCAACCTAAACTAACCAAACCCAATCTAACCCAAACTAACACAACCTAACCTAACCCAAAAAACTAACATAACCTAACCTAACCCAACCTAACCCAAACTAACTCAACACAACCTAGCCTAACCTAACCCAACCCAACCTAACCCAAACTAACTTAACTTAACCCAATCCAACCTAACCTAAACTAACCTAACCTAAATTAACCCAACCCAAACTAGCCCAAACTAACCTAACCTAGCCTAACCTAACCTGACCTAACCCAAACTAACCCAACCCAACCTAACCTAACCTAACCCAACCTAACCCAAACTAGCCTAACATAGCCAAACTTAACCTCACCCAACCTAACCCAACCCAAACTAATCCAATCTAACCTAACCCAACCCAACTCAACTCAACCCAACCGTAACTAAAATAATTTCCGGCTGTGGCAGATGTATTAAACAAATTGTTTAAACAATAACTTCCATAAAAAATGTATATTTCCAAAAAAATATTTGTTATAAATATTTTGAAAGAATAAGCAAAATCCCAGCCCAGCCGGGGTTAATATAAATTATGTCATTTTATTATTAATTGTATTACTAATAACAGGTTTAATGTTGACAATATTTATTGTTGATTATTAATATAAATAATCAACAATAAATATTGTCAACATTAAACTTGTTATTAGTAATAAAATGACAAAAATGAAAAAAATAGTATGTGATTTTAAAATATATTTAAAATTTAGGCAACTACAAAGTAAAATAAATGCCATAAAATATCCAAAGAAGATATACGCCTTAATACAAATAGACTTTATTGTTTTTTTATGTTGGCACCATTTAAGCAAAATGTAGTTGAATATATTTAGCGTTAATTTTGTAGAAATTCATTATTCACAATTAAATGAAACTACGTGATGTAGTATTATTTCTACTTTCTTTAATTTCTTAAGGTTTCGTTGTATTATAACATCTTCGGGTGGGCTATTAGCAAAGATGTATCTTTGCTAATAGCCCACCTGAAGATGTAATACAACGAAACCTAGGTCGTGGTAAAGAAATTAAAGAAAGTAGAAATAATACTATATCACGTAGTTTCATTTAATTGCGAAATGTAGTTGTTTAAAGTGACAGATTAAAAAAAATATTAAATTAAAAAATATATTAACCCTACCCTCATTAACCCTCCTAGGTCTTAAGCAAATGACCTTAAAATCCATTTTTCTCTCAATAATAATGGTATATTATTTAGTGACATAATTAACGTTATATTTAACTAACTATTTATGAGAACTTATTCATTGTTGTCTACTGTAACCATTCAGTGTGTTTTTTTTTAATAAGAAACAAAACAAAATACCAGTTCTTGACTAGGTACGCCTAGGTACTTTTTGCAAAAAAAACTATGCTAAATAACTAAAAATCGTGACGTGAAGGATTTTTTTTAGCATTTTTCCCGTAATAAGCGCCCCATAATTTATCAAAATCGGTCATCAAATCTGAAAGTGGAAAACCATTGTAGACCTGTATATTATCCTTGATAAGCTTTCGTGCTTTTAATGAATTGGCTATACTAGTTTTTTAGATTTGCGATAATTACGCAAGAGATGGATTATATTTTACCTACAGTGCGATTTTTATAAAGACGGGGATTTCTTACAGTGCTTGAGTCTCCATTGGCAATCAATTGTGAATAAATAAGAACATGTTCTGCAAGAGATTTTTCTAATCCACTTACAATAATGGCTGCCTCCATTTTAGTTGAAGGACCGATATAATTTTTAATACAGGTATGTGATGGCCCCTCAATGGCTTTGTTGGACGACCGAGAACAAGCAAGACAAAACTTATTTTTTACTTTTAAATAAATAACTTTTTTACTGTGGAGACCTTAGGCTATTCGATTTTAATCACAATTCGTGGTCGTCCTATTAGATTAGAACGTAAAAAAATCACAATATTATTGGTTAAAAGTCAGATGACGTCACATGCAAGTAAAATGCATTCATAATAAAATTTAATGTTCTTATTCTTTTGGTTAATAGCAATCACACATAAAAATATTTGAGTGAGCTATAATGCTGTTTGGATGTCTTTGGGCTAATTACAACCACTTTTTTCGTCTTTTAGTCGTTGGCATTGAAACGAACAATTTGTGTGAACTTTTTGTATACGTATTTATACAATGTGGCATTACAACCATTTATACACCATTTTAATATGAAAATGAATAATAATACAGCGGGCAGGACTGTTTATGTTTACATTGCGTGTGACGTCACGCTGGCCGCCATTATGGAAATTGCGTTTTTAGTGCGAGTTCCAAAATTCAAACTTTAAAAGTGATTTATATAAAGAATACGGCATAAATCCTGGAAATATAAATGTAGAAATGCTTATAAGCAAAATAGAACAATTTAATAAATCAAGTCAAATAGCCTATTGCTGCAGCACCCGCAGAAAATGGCTATAATGAGGCTTGGTACACCGTTTTAATTTACACTGCTAATGGATTTTGAATATTTTAATTCTTCTTGTGTCGTCTCAGCTACCTAATACTCTGCTACTTGTTTCCAAGATTTGCAAATGGTATAATGACAAGAATAATACATTCTTAGAGACATGGGTGGAATATCGATATGGCATAAAAACTGTATTTTAATGTGTAAAACCAATACTAATATACATTATACCAGCAACAGCTTCTTGGTTTATGTCTAATTTCGTCTAACATTTCCTTGTTGCTTCTAAATTAAAGTTCGCACCGCACATATTGCAAATAAGTGTAAAATTTAAATATAAGCCTGTTTTCTTTTCGTTTGCAATACAGATATGAGATGTACCGCAATCGTAAAGAAAATTATGTCTAATAATAATTAAAAACTGTTCTAAAAATAATTAATATCTCCTATTATTTTGCATTTTAATTTGAAAATTATTGCAATGAAATCGAAACTAGTCATAATAAGATTGAGAAGTGACTAATTTGAGTATCAATATAACCCTAGTCTGACTACGGTAGATAGTTTAAAATAGTAACACGTACTTGCAAAAAACCTGTCAAGCACGAGTAAAACTTGCACTACGATGGTTCTGTACATAGAGTTTCCGTACATAGGCAGTTACAAACACTTAAGACTGCATGGTGTTTCTTTAAACTATTTAGGAATATTTATTTTTTTGTGTTAAAACATCGTATATATTTAAAAAAGTATGAGATCTAGGATAATTGCTAAGGTTTTGCTGTAATCTCCTATTCAGATGTTACCAACCAAAAATAATAAAAGAAGACAGTCTTCTTTTATTAGTTTTGGTTCAGTAGTTTCGGAGATAAAAGGGAAAATATTAATTTTTGCATATTTTCTGGAATATCTTGTTAAATATGAAATTCAAAGTTATAAAAAACATTATTGTATTTTTCTCAATTAAATAATACCCATATAATATATAAAATTAAAAGGAAATTTAATGCCTTAATTTTCTCATCTTTCATGTTTACGTGAGTATTTAAAAAAAATTATTGTAAGAATAATGGGTTTATAAGATATATTACTATGCTAATTCCAAGTTTCTACGTCACATAGTTTCTGAGAAAATCAGCTGTAAATATAGAAAAACGTAATATCTCAATATATCTTTCATTGACTTATATTAAATGGGGTGTATTTAAACAATTATGATAACTAGAATCCTCGCTATGGTTTTCCTACAATATTTACGTGGGCTTCTAAAACCTCTATTTTCCATAAATTTAGGTTCAGTAGTCTCAGAAACGGGAGGGGCCGGACATTTCTAGCATATTTTTCAGGATGTCTCCGAAGTTGTAATACCTGAAATTATGAAAAAAACTTTGCAACTAATATTTTCAAACGTTAAATTACAGAATAAATATCATTTAAAAACGTTTCGAGTGACTTCAGTTTCTTCTATGGAAATTTTCGTAAGAATATTTTTGAGTGTAATTTGAACTACTGAAATGAAATATGTACGGGTTGATATGCTTTATCACTATTACAAATTTCAAGTTTTTACGTCAAGTGGTTTCAGAGAATAACGGCTGCAACGGACAGACGGGCAGACGCGTGAATAATTTTATGTTTACTTTTGAAGTACGGAACCCTAAAAAGTAATAAAGAATAAATAACTTTTAATCTTGTCAATTGCACATTTTTTCTGGTTGCGCGCAAAAGTTTTCTTGAATATCCAAGTTGACGGGATATCTAAACTAATAGGAAGAATTAGTTTTAACTAACAAGCTCTGCACATTATTAATTACGTCCTATAATGTAATTAAGCAAACAGATATATATATATATATATATATTTATATATATATATATTTATATATATATATATATATATATATAAATATATGTGTGTGTGTATGTACTCGTGCGTGTGCGCATGCGCGTGTGTGGGTGTGTGTGAGCGAGCGTGCGCGCGTGTGCATGTGTGTGGGTGTGTATATAATATACAGTCTATTACGTAAACATCATGGAACTATTAATACTTAAATTAATATTCTTTATTAAATAAAATATTTCAGGTAGATAAATCTGTTTACCTTAATTACGAACGGTCACTCCAACTATAATTACATTGATAGTGCCTGCAAACACAACCAAACACGAGCGTACCTCAGCGCCTGTAAACACAACCAAACACGAGCGCATCTCAGCGTATAATGAATAGCCGCCTGTTGAATGTACAATTTATATGGATGATTGAAACTAAATTTTCGTTGATTAAATATTTTTCTTTTTTCTTTTTTACCATTAAGTCAATTTAAATTGTTTTCTCTACAAAATAAAGAGGTGGAGATGAGCATTTTACTTCTTTTTTCACATTTCAAATTAAAGTAGAATTGTTTGGAATTAATCCTCTAAACTTGCCCCTTTTTAGCGATTTCGGTGTGAAATGAGTTGCAAAAAAAAACGATTTTTATAAAATAAATATATGAAACCAATAAAGAATATTCTACATAAATTATAGACGAATGTTTGATCTATTTTTCTATATCAAAATCATTATACTACATATTCCCAGAATTTAGGCTAAACTTGAAGAAAATGGAGGTTTTTCGTCAAAAATGTAAACAGGCCCTTAATACTTTCACTCGCTCGGCTATCGGCCGTGTGTGGCGCAGCATTTTCTTTGTATTTGTTGCAAGTGAGCGTAAAGGTACTTTATTTGATAAGTTAAAATACTGTGGACGACAGTGCTTTCAGCATAAATATTGGACTTTTTTCTACGGTAAATACTTACATTTATTAATTTATTAAATTTATATTTTCTGCAGTAGGTATCTACCTATTTTATAGTCCTATCTATGACATAAGCGACACTCGTAAGCGACATGACCTCGAATCGATTTTATTTACAGTGAAATTCATTTGAATAGTAACATAAACACAATATCTTTGTGAAAACATAAACATAAATAGTACAGTAAAATATATTCTTATGACTATGTGCCTGCGCAATTGACCAACTTTGTTGCGTACCCGAAGTTCTCTGCCACAATTGGTTAATAAAATACGCGCGTTAAAGAGACTGCGCGGCAAACAATTTCGCAGTTTAAAACTATTGTAAAAACCAGCAGTAAACAATTTTTTAAAAATTTATTAAAATGTAAATGAGTTATGCTTTATAACTGGACAGTAGTTATAGAGTTGGGATATCTGTCTGTCTCATTCACTCCTAAAGAATACAATGAGCGTTACTAAAGAAGATGACAAATCAGTTTTGTTATCCTCATCTAAAAGTTAAGTTTAAACTTTTAATTTTAAAAATTTGTCAAAACTTTTTTCTCTCCTGATCAGTCTATCATCATCTCAGTTATCTTGTATGTGCAGTACAAATTTTATGATTACAACATCAACATAAGTTTTAAAAGTTCCATATCTACTAACTTGGAATAGTAATCAGAAAATTAGGTCTTTTTTGTTTTGTATCCACATTAATGTTCTGTACTTACTGTAAAACTGATTGTCATAGTAGTCATTGATTGCCATGAAATTGATGGGACTATGACAAGAAATGATTGTCATAGTAGTCATTGATTGCCATGAAATTGATTGGACTATGACAATAAATGATTGTCATAGTAGTCATTGATTGCCATAAAATTGATTGGACTATGACAAGAAATGATTGTCATAGTAGTCATTGATTGCCATGAAATTGATTGGACTATGACAAGAAATGATTGTCATAGTAGTCATTGATTGCCATGAAATTGATTGGACTATGACAAGAAATGATTGTCATAGTCTTCATAGAAATTATTGTTGTTTACCCTTATTAATTATGGTATGTTCAAAAACTTACTGGTTACTAATCGGTACAACTGGTAAGTAACAGCATAATTCCAAAATTCTTACCGGTGAGAGTACTAAACTTTGAGATTACTCCGATTATTTTCTACTAGTCATTTAACATCTTATCGATGTTTGAACTTGGTAAATTCAGAAAGAAAAATGGTGGAGGTTTTCGTCAGGTGGTATAAGATTGATTATAAATTTCTTATTATTTCGGGTAGGTATCACGGTCGATCGTTGTTTAGTGTCTACGCGAACAAAGACTGACACGCCATATTTTTTGTGTCGTGTTTGTATTTGATTTCAAGTAAGTAGTCGTTTAGAGTCGGTAATTATTTTACTGATACCAATAGACGAATGTAGAAGCATATATTTTGTTGAGGATAAAAAGACAAAAGGCGTTTTGGCAAAGAATTTCGTCTTTGTTTCCGGGTCTCAGAGCTGCGCACACTCGTCGAAACGCAAGTAGATACACGTGTTTACCTTGAAGATTAAATTCCATAAGCTTGGCATTACGTATGAGTCTCTAAACGCAACATTCCATCAAATTAATGTGGCCAACTGATAGTGAGCAGAACCATCCCGTAGGTTACAGCTTCGATCTATACCCCTAAACAATACATACAGCCCTAACCCAACCTTTATACAGTTTACTGTTGTTATGTGGCACAACATAACTGCTACTTTCTTATTTGAAAAACAACCTATATTATTTGTGGAAACGAAGTTCCTTATGGCAAGTTACACACTTGGCGAACGAGAGCTAGCCCGAAAAAAGTATAGGATTTCGACCGACACTTGCTACAGTTTAAAAGTGTAAGATTTCGACCGACATCTCTACTATATTATAGTATTAGCATTTGCGTGTTTACAAGCATATGTCAATATATAGGTGAATTACTACAGTATAGACGTGCGGCGGATTGTATTCGTTTAAGTGTGTGTGTTTAGCAATCCGTGCGCGCCATATTACTCATAACCTATTTTCACTTTTTTCAAACTCGTGTTATTTTTACCAATAAAGTGATTCAGTAAAAGTTGATGATAGTAATGATGAAGTCAGGTAAGTACCAACCACTATTAAAGGGACAATAAGTGGATGATTTATTTTAAACTTAAATTTTGGTATCATATTTTATTTGCTTCGACAAAATTTTACATATATATTAACTAATACCAAAATAAATCATGCAGTACTGTTCACGTTTTATGCAAGTTTTGTTTAATTAAAAGATATTGCTCGAATTGCTTCATTGCCATTATTATACATATATATATATATATATATATATATATATATATATATATATATATACACACATATATATATATATATATATACATATATATATATATATATATATATATATATATATATGTGTGTGTGTGTGTGTGTAAATAACTTAACATAAATAATAATGACATAAATGTTTTATTTCAATAGTGAATTAATTAAGGCGTCGATGACCAGATCCCAATTTATAAGATCAAAAAAGAAAACCAATGTGCAAACATCTAAAAAATATCCTTCGGTTATTTTTCATTAAATTACTTCCAAACGTTATTGACTTATTTCATTGTGCCTGTTATTTAACGCATAATATATGGCGAATGGAGCTCCGTTCCAACTGGGTGTCCCACAACACCTCTCGTTCTTTTTTATTTATTTCAGGTTACTTCAGAGCTCTCACTTTGCAATAATACCAACACAATATGAAGTGATTGTTTTCAATGAAAAAAGAAAATGGAAAAGGCGAATGGAAATTGCAGGAGGAAGCAACGCGAAAATCCAATAAGCACTTCAAAAAATATCGTGAAAAGTCCGCAATTGAAAGTTCGATGTATTTTAAGGAATTGCCTAGATCGACATGTATTATAAAGTCCATAGTATTCAACATTAATTCAGTACAAGACGAGGAGGATATCAATTTGAGGCTACGGGTTCTAAGGCTAATAAAAATGCTAATAAATGGGGGTGATATGGTGGATGATTTCCAAAACCCAATTACTGTAATACTTGAAGTAATTAAGCAGTATGATATTGAACTTCTAGTTTAGTACGTTTTTGAGAGGAATCAGCCTGCGTTAGAAAGTCCTTTCTTGGTTTCCTCCAGATAAGGCAAAAGGATGCTGGAAGCTTAATTGATGAAATTCTTAAACTGCTAGGAAAAGACGATATGGATATGTTGAAAGTTCTCCAAGACATGATAGAGGATGGTAATCAAACTAGTGAAACAAGGACTGAAGTGAGGAAGGCTTCTATATAATTACATGCTATCCTACGACTTTTTGACTTTGTTAGGATTTTGCAATAATGTACTCGTTTCTATTGACCGTGTTCAAAAGGGGCTCCAGGACACAGGTATGAATTTTCATAATTCTGCATTCGCTATAAAAGACCTCTGAGACTATTTTTCTAATGAAAGAGAGATGTTGGTTAATGATGAACTCGACAAAGTTTTCAGGATTGAGATATAGTGATTGAACGGTGTCAAAGGCGAAAAAATGTATGATTAGAGAGAATGCGATTGACGCTGGGTTGACTGCTGAGGAAGAAATAGAATGAGCAACGAAGGGAGGATCGTATTGTGTACGCAATGAGCAAAAGGTTCACTTGTCTGCATGAAACCGAGGTCAAATTTGGATTTCTTCTATAAGTTATAAAATTGTGTTACGTCACTGACGACTGCGATTCTATAAAAAAGAAATCAAAAAAATTTGAAGATTTCTATGGTTGTTATATTTAATTGTCTTAACGGAGAACAGTTATATGATGAAATATTGGATGTTGAGTGCTTAATATTCACAATAAAAACGTAAACATAAAGAGATCTGAAGAGCTAGTACGGAGATGATAGCGGCTTTCCGAATCTACGCATTTCAATTTAAATTATGTTCACAATTGCAGTGTCCATAGCAAGTTGCGAGAGATCTTTCAGTAAGCTTAAACTAATACTTTCAATTGTAGGTCAAAAACATTATGTGATCTGGTTTTGCTCAGTGTAGACCAGAAGAAACAAATTTCGAAAATACTATAAATCTATTTGCGTCACAAAAGGCAATAAAGGTGCAATTTTAAATTTAAGACTATTTATTAAAAGTAAACTTTTGCGGACTAATTTTCTTTCAAAAACAGAAAATAAAAATGTTTTGTAAGATTTATAGTTGTTTGAATTATCGTATCTGTTTACTTTATACATAGATAGTTTATGAATGGAGCAACTTCATTCATGATCACGTCTTAAATATGTTTTTAAATTCGTTGTAGACGCGTTATGGCACGTTTATTACAAATACCTTCATAAAAGTTCCATAAGTAAGTTGTATAACTCTTGACGACTCATTTCTAAGTTTAAAAATATCATCAATAAAAATTAATAGAGTTTTATGAGAACTATGAGTACTTCCACGAATAATGAAGAGACCTTTAAAAACCATTTGCACAAAAAAAAATTTAACCACAAACATAATATAAACGCAAAACATAATATAAAACACTATATATTTTATTTTATTATAAACCATTCTTTTAATCTTGATATATATAATCACAATCCATATACCACGTTAATCGATTAATATATGAACAGTATTCAGCAGTTATAGCAGCCTAAAATAATACGCCACATATGGCTTTCTATGTGTAAATATATTTCAAGTGTAAATACTGTAGTGGCCGCTTAAAAAATGAATGTCTAACAACGTTACGGTTGTCTACACTTAATACTTAAACATCATTAGCAAATTAGCATTAGTTGCAAAATGTCAATAGCATGCTAATATGTATTTTGTAAATAACATTTAGCGTTAGCATGCTAAATGCTATTTTCGCAATCCCTACTATTGTCAAACTTAATAAACAAAGTTGGATTTGAGGTTATGTATATAAGAGACCCACAACTCTATGTACATTGCGAATATCTAAAAAGTTATTAAACTAAAAATAGTTACACTGGTTAACACTAGTCATGCCCAGGGTTGCCATATGTAAAATCACTTTTTCCCGGACATTTCTACTACTATATCTATAATACCAGTACTTTAAGAAAAAAAATTTGTTTGATCCAACAAAAGGTTTTTTTTATACCCAAAAAATATTCAGATTAATAAAAATAAATAAAAAAGTTGTTTTCTTTTGCCAAAATACAAAGTGAATTTTTTAATAAAGTTTACTGAATTATTAAATCATTATAAGTAATTTAATATAAAAACAGTCGTTATGTTAATCATATTTATCCAAATTACTAAAAGCTAATACTAATATTTGGCAAAAGAAATTTGTCCTGTAATAATTAATCTTATCCAATTTCAACTCGAAGTTTAACTTTGTAGATTGACAATGACAATAATATTTAATTTATTATCTTCACGTTTTTTCTCTTCGCAATTTATTTGAATTTAAATTTATGCATTGATTTGATCCGTAATCCTGCAATTCCGGTCTTTCCATTGACCAATCTGGCAAAATGTAATGCAGCTATGGCATGTATAGGTTCACGAAAAATGCCAATAAAGACAATTTTAAAGAATTACCATAATTTTTTACATTCCCGGGACAAATTTATTACATTCCTGGACACGGGACAATATCACAAATTCCGGGACAATTCCGGAAATCCCAGACATCTGGCAACCCTAGTCATTCCAAACTTTCACATAGGATACTGCAGAATGTTGATCTCACTTTTACGATAAAGAAACTTATCTATCCAAAGTTCTTAAATTAGTTAGAACTGGGTGAACTTTATGCGTCTCATCCATTGCCATCAATTTGATTATCTACGTTTTCTTATAAAAAGAATTGTTATTTTTTATTTTTTTTTTTGTTAAGAGTCAACCTCTTTAAATGTTGGCTTTATGGTTAAGAGTTTTAGCCAATTAATACTAGTCTATAAAGTAAATCTTAATTTGCCTCAAAACTATTGCCTATATAATATACAAGAACCAATTTACCGACTGTTTACTTTTAATAGTTTTATTTGTAACTATTTTCAGTTTAAAAAAAGAACAGGCCAGAATGTTAGTACACCTTTAAATGTAGTAGTTATGCTTGCCTGGTAGATAAAATTGGTCGTCGCCGGTGTGTGTTGGGTTGATCACAAGGCATATATCCTTTGATGAAGCGGCGTATTGCGAGGTCTCGGGTTCGATACCTGGCCATTCGTCGAATGGGGCTGGACTGGTGTTATAGTTGGCTGTAAAAGCTTGCTCTCGTAGCAATAAGTCCTCCATATGTATCAATTAGATACATGAAAGTAGATAAATAAAATATACAATTACGGTATACTACATAATACGGCATTCTAGGTTACGAATAACAAAATTAATTTTAATAAATAAATTTCCAATATTTGGTAAATGGGTATTAGACATATTTGGTCATTTAACGCTTTTGAATTTTACGATGAAAGTTTGAACTTTTTATACACCATTTCATTTTATTATAATCTTTCGTCGACATAGATAAAATGAATCATACTTTTATTACCCTTTGGAATTGTTATCATAATGTAAAGGCAAATTTATAATAGCTTATACCGTCCCTGGTCAAATCATTAGATGGACACAACATTTTTTAGACTAATTAAATAATTACACGGTTTGTTCTACTTGATGTTATTTTATTTTATAATTAGTAATTATTAGTTAGGCAATTGGGTATTTGACTAAATTTGTTTATTTCATTAATTATAATTGCAAGGTACAAGCTGATGAAGAGTGAAATTTTTTTTTAATAGTCTTAAAAATTTACCGAGTTATAAAAGTTTAAATTTAACCTTTAGAGAAGGATGGCAATACTGTGTTGTGAGGTCATTTTTAAT
Source organism: Druceiella hillmani (assembly GCA_039881145.1). Lineage (NCBI taxonomy): Eukaryota > Metazoa > Arthropoda > Insecta > Lepidoptera > Hepialidae > Druceiella > Druceiella hillmani. The sequence goes on along the minus strand of JAYKKI010000011.1, from coordinate 11,981,402 downwards.
ATTGCACATTATATTTTACGAGAGGAAAAGAGACAGGGTTATACACAACTCTATCCGTATCTTCAAATTTAGAAGCCTTATTATAACTGGCTTATTTTTCGATCAATTTTTGAATTTTTTTCAAGACTGGTTTTTATTAACTTATAATTCACAATATTCTACGAAAAATATTAAAATTTCGAATGAGTCAACTACCGTATTATTATATTATTCCATTTTTAAACTTCTTTTTCTTTTATTATATTGTCATATCCATGTTTTGATATCGAACCGCAAACAAGTACAGAAGACCTTCAGTCATATTTTTGCGTGTCACATGTGCAGAAATGGGGAACCGTTTATTTTAATGCAAGCTAGATCATCTCGTTACACTGCCGGTTCAATCAAAGCATATTTACGGAAGCAAAATATCATACTGTCCGCAATCGGACGATGATATTTTGCTTCTGTAAATATGCCCAATGGCAGGCAACAGTTCTGATAGGAATTCAATTGAAAACACAATTGGCAGCTGATGAAGCGGGATGTGGCTAAAGAAGGGGTCACAATCAAAACTCAGCTCATTGAAAAAATCACCCATGTATGGAGTAATCATCCACAAACACAGGACACTGTACATTAAAGCATGCTGCGAATGATTGAGGTCTGAATACCTGCAAAATGTCAAGAAATATTGAATGTATGTTTTTAATAAATAAATACAATCCATGACCAACACTGACTGAGTATTTCTAATAAAATAAAAGAAAATTTGCCAGAACTTTCACATATGGTTTTACCGTACGTTTGCCGTAACTTTCACCTATTGAATATGACAGAACATCTGCCAATTTTGCATGGTGAAAAAATACAGTAGAGAAACATCAGGAGTCTGTTGCATGAATGAAAAAATTTGATTACCACTACTGGAAGCACCTCTGCCAAAATTTCTACATTACATGACCGGGGAAACTCAGAATCAAAACACTTTTTTCAAAACATAAAAGCATACAACACCTGCTTCCAAATGACTTCTTTTGGTGTAACTTCGATGAACGCTAAAAGAGATGAAATCGATTATATTTTTTCCATCCAAGGATAAATCTATCACAAGGTGGGATCATTACTACCACTACCCAATGAAGACTATAAATTTGTGCAAGCATATTTCATCGGAAATAAAGAAATAGGAATTGATCAACGATGCAAATACATCAGTGGATTGAGACGAGAAATAATCCAAAATGTACAGAGGATCTTACACAAATACAATCAACTTATTTACATATTCAAAACAGCAATAGACCAAATGATTTCTGATGAATATAAAGTTATAATTTGAGCCGACAAGAGACCACCTGGAGAACACAAATGTCGATTTAATGCAACTCAGATAGAAGAAGTCGCCATCGTAATTGTGGACAATGAAAACACAAGCTGTAACACAATTGTACAACAATGAGGAGAGGGACTACAATGCATTGCAGAGACACACCGTTCATATGATGCTCTCCAATTTCCATTAATATTTCTGCGTGGAGAGGACGGATATCATTTTAATGTGAAACAATTCTAACCTGAAACAGGCATAGAAACAATAAAAAAACTCACTTCTAAAGAGTTCTATGCTTACCACTTAATGATCAGAGACAATAAAATATACAATCACATTCTCAACACTCGCCGTTTATTTCAACAATTCCTGGTAGATATGTGTGCGAAAATAGAAGTGGAACAGATGCTTTATATAACACTGAATCAGAAGAAACTACGCATGGAAGAATACATTCACCTTCGAGACACGATCATAAATACCAAAAACATTGACGATATTGGAACAATGGTAATCTTACCCTTATCTTAGATAGGAAGTCCAAGACACATGCACGAACACTCAAGATGCCATGACCTATATTAGAAAACATGGACGATCTCACCTCTTCATAATATTCAAGCAACTCATCGTGGCCAGAAATCAAAGAACAACTAAAATATGGGCAAGCACCCATGGATCGGCACAACATAAAAACTGGGGTTTTCTCAGGAGATTTTCGAAAAACACTTCCAGTTATTCTCAAGTCAACACCAGCATACGAAATCAGTCCTTACTTAAAAAAATCATCTCTGGCCACACATACAAATACTGCGGCTAACAAAAAATATGAGGGTTGAACTATCGAAAGACGAAACAACAGCACATTTTGTTCCAAAACTTTTACAAATAGGTGAAGGCACATATCCTATTGACCAGAAGACCGGCCTCATTGAACTCAACAGTGATTTCTGCAACATAGACACTACTGAGAACGAATTCATCGACCAAATTTATCCAAATATTGTTCACAACTATACCAATCCGGAGTGGCTATTCCAGAGGGAAATTTTGGCAACTAAAAATAATATTTTTGACAATATCAACTTAATTTCCTGTGAAGAGAGAATATACAAATAGATAGACACGATGGTAAACTGTGAAGAAAGTGTCATCTTCCCTACAGAATTTTTAAACTCTTTGCAAGTACCAGGAATGCATTTACACTACCTTCAACTGAAAATTGGATCTCCGATCATATTACTCAGAAATCGCAACTCATCAAAACTATATAATGGAACAAGGATGATCATCAAACAGCTATTGAATAACACTATCGAACTTGAGCTTATTACTGAAAAGGACAAAGGACACACAGTATATCCCCAGAATACCACTGATCTCTACTGAACTGCCATTCTAATTTAAAAGACTGCAATTTCTAATCAAATTAGCTTACAGTTTTACAATTAACAAAGCGTAAGACCAAACTTTAAAACATTGTGGCATCAACCTCAAAGAGTCTTGCTTTTCTTACGGTCAACTATACGTAGCTTACTCTCGAGTAGGAGATTCGAAAAATTTGTACATATATACCCCGGATACCAAAATGAAAAATGTTGTTTATAAACAAGCATTGTAAATAGAAAAAGTTTTCAATAAAAATTGTTTACCTCTTATATTTTAAACTTTATCCTTTTATTACAATTACCACACAATCTTATATCAACTCCCTGAGCGGAGCTGGGTACCTCAGCTAATTAGATTATAATTTCTATCACCGGTAGGAATTAATGGAAATTTTAAACAATGGTTGAAGCTGAATATATTATAAATAATAACCATTTATTTTCTTTACGCTTAATTTTTATTTATAATGGTACTTACCTCTTTATTAATAAAATTTAAATCCTTCGGAAACATTTATACAAATTAATTAATATCTGTTTAGTTCTATCAGTTATATTTTACTTAACCCCCATTTTTATTTAGAAGAAAATTATCAAGAATTTACTGTGTAAATTGTAATTTCATTGCGAAAATGTTTTAGAATAAACTCTTAGTTATCAAATATAGAAATATAAGCGAAATATAAGTAGGTATACCTGTATGCTATAATGTACATAAAAGTGTTTCGCTATATTCATTTTCTTAAAATTTTATAAAACTCCATTCTAAAAAGAAATTTCTTGATGTATTACAGGTGCAAACAAGAACACGCTGTCAATGTTGGATGGTGTTTACGTGGGTTTCTGCAGCCATGCTCTGTTGTCCTCCCCTGCTGGGCTTTAACAAGGCTCTTTTTGATAAGGATACTTACATTTGCATGTTGGATTGGGGCAACACAGCTGCATACACAACCACTCTGGTCATTCTTGTACTCGGACCCAGTGTAATATCCATCGTATACAACTATTTCTACATATTTTCGATGACGAGAAAACTACGCAGCGGTGCACCCATTCATGATAAAGAATATGCTACTGCACTATCTGAGAACTTATCCAATCCTAGTCACATGACAAGCTTTGCTTTAGTTGCTGCATTCTGGCTCAGTTGGGCACCTTATGGTGGAGTTCGCCTTTATGAGTACTTTACGGCAGCCAAAATTCAAATACCGATGTTACACTTTGGTGTCGTATGGCTCGGTATTCTGAACTCGTTCTGGAAAATTGTAATCCTGGTAACGCTAAGTCCACAGTTCCGGCTGGCTCTCAGGATCCTATGCCTAACAGCCTGCTGCCGCACCAAAGGCCGCCTCCAAGCTGAATTGATAGGAATGGATAATGATGACTAGCTGTTGAGTCATGATGCTGATTTGCAGGGATATGACCTAATTTTATAAAAATAGTGTTATGAGAATCACTGATTTGATTCTGTCATAAGTAATCATAAATATTTAGGGTAATGAAATAATTGCATGTTGCGAAGGTAACGATAAAATTATTTTTTTAGAACTTAGTTGAATGTTGAGTGTAGTTATTTTTAGATTTATCAAGCGTTTAGCAGCGATGCGCTGTGATTAATTTTTGACGTATAAAAGGTAAATGAATATAAGAATGGAGGGAAGATGATAATGTAGACTGTAAATGCCTAATTATATAAATAATTAAAGACTTAAAGGTTTGGGTGTAACAATCAGGGGAGGTCAAGTTTACCGATGCAAAAAAAATGTATTTTTGTACGAGATGCACTAAAATGTTTCTCAAGTAGGTAGTTATAACAAGTTTATATATTATTAATAGTTTGTATGTATTATAATATTAAATAATTAAATATTGATATGTATGTATTAATTTTTAAGTAGTGAACCTATATTTTGTATCAAAATGTTAAAATCTACTCGAGTTCTATAATACTTGTTATTTTTAAATTCATGGTTGTGTTCACTTCTAGATTACGCGCTTATATTACTCAAATTGTTCACTATACTTAATACTTTATTATTGTAATTTTAAATGTAATTTGAATCAATTATTTCAATATTACTTAGAATGTTAAATTAAGCTATTAAATTGTAAATTTTGTTGCTATTTAGTGATATTGCGACTGAAATATTTCATGGAATCAAAAACAAAATTTGTTAAGATGTAGTTTTGTGGTCAACTATGTCGAGGCCTAAAGTAAAAAGCTAAATATCTGGACGTGATAATTTGATATCTAGCTTATAGCTGTCTGGACCTAATGATATCCTGCGAGTAGTTGTATGCAGCGCATTATATGTAAGAAGTATATAACATCAATATCACATAAGTCTCACTTTCAAGTTTCAATGGTTATTTTGTAAGAAATTCAGATCCATGTTATTTCTACACAATATGAATGTAAAAATATTGTAAAACTAAGCTTATTCTTTTGCAAAATTGAATTGAAGAAAAATGCATTTTTAAAAATAAATTTGCAACTCTGTGACTTTTGGGTCTTCGTAACGTATAGAATTTAACGTAATATAGTGTACATAAAAACATAAGTTCTTAAATTCATTTTATAAAAGATTTCTAAAATTAAGTCTGCAAAAGTATAAATATATAAATAATTCATTTTAGACATTTTATTTGAGAACTAATTGTCATTTTGTATAAGAAAAATCTAAATTTAGTTATTACCAAATTTTAGTTTTTTGTTTTCGGTCACTTATTAGACAATAATAAATACCTAAACTTATTAAAAAGCTCACGGTGTACGCAGTATTTCATATTGTCGTCTTTAGGATGTTGTAGATTTGAATTTCATGTTCTAAAAATATTATTTGTTATATTTCCTTTGACATTATTATATATGTTCTGATATCATTTCTACGTCATTATCAAATTAGTACTGTTAGTTTGATTAAAGTGGAACTATAAGTACTGTCGTCTCTTCATTTATATAGGAGTAAACACAAGGATCAGCGCTGAATATATTATAAAAAACCCCAGAAAAGTCCAATAAAAATACACTCTGTATTAATGTTTTTTGAAATAAATAAATAGTTACGAGGCTGTATTCTAATAGTAGCTAATCAAAAGAAAGCACTCTAAGAATTGATACTCAAAATAGATCATGAAACTCAGATCTATTGCATTGTATATCCATTTTGCTAATCGCTGCATGTGTTTTATATCGACGTTGATTTTGCATTATCAATGTGAAAATATAATCCAATTGAAATTTAAGAATCACTTTATATAATCCAATTAAAATTTTAGATTTTGCTTATTGTGAATTCTATAAATATTCATTTAATATTTGAGTGAATTTACAGTGATACAGAACTCCTCAACTTTCACCTTTGAATTTAAATTATCTGAAAAGATTGAAAAATTTGAAAATTCAATTTGTTACATTACGACTTGCAAAATGACCAAAGACTCTCGAGACATTTCTAGCTTCCACACTTTTTGCAATATCATTTAAATAATGTATATCTTTATTGTAATCCATTAATTAAAGAAAATTTGTCTGTCTAGAAATCTAGTTTAAAAAATTTTTTGTCAAAGTAATGGCTGTTTTAAAATAACTTAGACATAACTTAGGGTTATGAAAGGGGATGGTTTCCAAAGGTGAAAGCATCAAAGTTTCTTAAAATAAAACTATTTTTGATGAAATTATTGATGTCAAATTTGAGTATTTTGCGTTTAATAGAAACTGTATAATATTGTTACAAATGTAATGCATCAATTTAATTTTAATTGATGGTTTAAATGGATATTTCAAAATAATATTATAATTTGTGAGTACAGTGGAGGATATATCAATATTTGGGACGTTAAAAATCAGTTGTACGCTCAATATAACTATTTTATTCAATAACAAAATTTGATATATTTATGGGTTTATACTTTAAGAGGTGACTCATTTTGTCCAGATCACATGTGGCAACCTGTAAGAATTTTTTATTATATTTTTAATAATAGCTTTTACTTTTTAGTTATTGTTTTGTAATGTTTATTATTTTTCATTTAAAACTGGATTTCTTAGCACGGTTGAAATGTAAATGAATAAATTAAAAATTTTTTACATTCAGTTACATTCTTTAATGTTCAAATAAATAAATCAAAGACGAAATTGGATCAAAAATATATAGGATACTTATTTTCACAATATTTAAAAGGATTATGGGAATTTCAGCGAAGAAACATCTTATATTTTAGTTATTATGTCATCAGTTTCATTTTATTAGAATATAGTCAAAAATTATTTTTGTGTATTATCCTTCTAGCAGAAGCTGTGTTGAAAAATCAAACAGATTTCAGTAATTATGTATGTAGCCATGTACTTGAAGCTGAAATAAAAAGTAGAACCAAAAGTATCAAAAATAAAAAGTGAAATTAAAAAGAACATATGATTAAGTTTATCTAAATTATCTGGTTTTCTCCGAATGAAGTGGGGTAACTGGTAACTTCAAATATATTAAAGAAGTGAGGTGCTACTTTGAAAAGTCAAATAAGTTTGGTTGTGTGAAGCACGAAATTTTGTTAATCTTATAAAATCTGATTAAACTTTTTTCAATAATTAGTAAAGTTACACTAGATTTTTTAATATAAAATTATATCCACTTCCATCGTCATTTTAAATGAAGTTGATGCAACCTTGGATTATATCTAATCTAATAAAAAGTGGACATTTATAATGATTATTTGATTTAATAAATTCAATTTATAGAGGTGTTGACGTTAATGATCAATTCTAAACTTCAAGACTTAAGTCTATAAATGTTTCCATGTATTTTTGTAGATTAGTTAGTTATAGTTATATTTGTAGAAATAATTGTGAGTGAATCATGCAATGATGACTCATGGATTCTGAGGAAACAGAAAAATTAACTTCGTGAAAATTGTTGTAAAGAGTTTTACATGTATTAAAAAATTACCTCGTTGTTTAAACAATGTCTAGTTTAGTTTGAAGGTAACTTATTTTTATTTACTAGAGAAATATGCACAAAATTCAATAACCTCTATATTTCTTGGGAAATTGAAAAATTACAAATAGCAATTTTTAGTTGAAAGAAAAGTAATATTTTTCTATGTCAACGTTGCATTGAGAGAACATTCAATATTCCTTTTTAGGTTTATACAAATATGAAACGATTAGGTCTATATATAGGTTTACAATTACACACATTAGAGTATTTAGTATGTTAAAGTGGAAATTATTTAATTTTCCATTTCCATTTAATAATTTAGAATTAAGAGTTCTGGTTTTTTTTTTAATTGTATTATACGTTGACAATCGTTGTTTGTGATTTCTAGTAATTATTCCATACACGTTTGCAAAATGTTACATGAATTATTTAATAAATATGACAATCAAAATATCCAATGCAAATAAATTCATTTTTAAATTAAGATTAAGAATTTGAGCTATGGCATTATTTGATTCAGTTGTTTACATTTGATCTTTATTGACTACCAATTGAATGAATATAGAGACAAGAATATGCTATATAGGTAGTCCTATCGACTTACATCAAAAACAATTTTGTAAATTTTCTTTACATTAAATTATAGTTTGGCATTATATGATCATAAAATGTTGTAAATTCTCAATGGTCTAAGAAAATGAAAAATAAAAAGGAAGACATTTAACAGACAACTATGGGATTAATGAAACCTTTGAGGTAACTTTTTCAACTAATGATAAGATTTTTTAACTTACATATAGTGAAAAACTTAGAAACAGAATGTGCTATAAATGCCACTTGTATTGAACGTACTGAAATATGATATCTTCTGTTAATTTAAAACATTGGAAAATAATTAAGTTATTTGCAAATCATCCTATAATAAGCCTTTTGTTTTTGTTTTTTTTACATTCAAATCATTTTTATTTTTGCTTTATCACCCAGTATGGTTGATATTTATTTTCCGTAAATACTATATTGCATATTACGCACTCCATTTTAGAAGCGAAAACTTTGTTCATTGATATTGTTTATAGTTGGACATATTTCACAATACACATTGTCCTATTTCCAGAACGATTTTGTTATGGATTAATAAACCTTAACTTCCATTTCGTTGCCCCATAATTAAATAAAAACGCTAATAAAGCAAAATATTTAAACATTTTTTTTTTACTTTTCACTCTTAACTTTTTGGTATTTATTCACTTGATAATGATAATCCTTTTTTAATAATATTTTTTCATATTTATTTGTTTATTTATTAATTTAGAAGTGTATATAAAATATATATGGTACATATAAATAAAATACCATTATTGTAATAGATTATAACTGATCAAATACAGAGGTTTAAAAGAGAAAACAGTTGCTAGTACAACTCGACATACATAATTACAGTGGCGCCACTTTGTATCAATTGAAATATGGAAAGGTTTTAAATATGGCCTCTATTAGGTAAGATGATTAATGTGAAGAAAATTAGCTCGATTTTATACTTTACTTTAATATAACCCGCAATAATAAATAAACTTCAGATCTTTTATTATGAATTTGTTTAAATGCAGAACAAATCAATGTTGTTTGTGTTTGCTCAACAAACATTTTTTTATATGAAACATTTTAACTCCTTACAATAGATCAAAAGTAAGAAGTGGATATTTAAATATTTAAAAAGCCAATACACAAAAAATAGTAGTGAATAGTTCAACGATAGATTTAATTTTATCAGAAATACGTTTAGTTTAAGTAGATTTAATTTTATCAGAATACGAAAAGAAGTTTATGTGGTTCTAATGGGAGAAATCATTAACATTATGCTCTTTACTCTTTTTACAATGTGTGCCAAGCGCAAGGTATAAGTAATATGCGCCCGCTATATTAATTGTTTTAGTGCCATTGTTTTTTGCTCATATATATTTAAAAATGCCAAAGAAATCTTTTGTTTTTGATGTCATTTACCCTTGTCTCGATAAAAACTGTATCTTTTTTCCAAAAATTATCCAATTTTAATTATTTTTTCGGTGTTTTCTTAATAAAAACTTGTACAAGGATAATAAAATACAAAGAAAATTATGGAAATATATATTATGAACAAAAATTATAACAAAAACTGAAATCAAGGTCACATCGTCATTTTCGCAGTCCAGTACATTCTCTGTATCAGCAAAATAATTGTTATCGTCACTATTATCACAGTCACTCAAAATTTGCATTACGCCAAATTGTGAGCGCACCACAATGTCACTCCCACTATCACTTTCTTCACAACTTGAGAAACGATCATGTTCACTCGAATTATTTTCGTATCCCGACATTATGGGTTAAAAATTTTCCTTCCCTGGATCCTTTTTATATTGTAATTACTAATAATATTATAATTTGTACTTTATGTACCACGTAGAAAGATAAGAAATTTGCGATGTGTGCGAGCGACGTCCCCTACCGAGCGCTAAACAGCAACTGATTTCGCGAGCGCCATCGCGCTCGTGGCAAATTTAGTTAGTATGCTCACGAGCATGATGGCGCTTGTTGGTACTCAAACGGTTAATAGAAAAGTGAATTTCAGCAAATTTTTTGTTTTTTATTCTCATAAGTAATTTCTAAACAGGGTATCAGGAAAGATCTGCAGGTTTAGAGAAGTACAAAAATGAATAAAGAACAACAATTATGATAAAAATCCAAAATCCATTTTAATTAATTCCTTAAACATTACATAATTAGTCTCTTGATCACTGTAATTAATAAGTAAATTAAGACACAAGTTAGAGCAAGCCTGTTCTCTCTTGGCCTCACAAGTAAATGATTTTCCAATGAATGTTCCAATATATTATTGAGGTGTTCCAGAGCTGAAGATACAATCCCAATGGTACTAAATCTATATTGTTGCTGTTTCTGTTTGTAGTTTAGTTTTATGTTTGTTGTTGTAAGTATTGTGAAAAAGAATGTTTTATTGACTGGTTAAAAATTGTTATTATTCCGGATGACTTATAACCGTAAACCAAATCAAGTTTATTAGTCTTAACAAAATGTTAAACTTATGAAAAGATAACTGTATAATAATGTAGAAATTGGGATGTATCAGATTTATTACTAAATTGAAAAATATTCAGAGGTTTAACCATATGATAGCATATTTTTGAACAATATTTAAAAATAGCTGGTAATTCGTTTTGATTCATATTAATGATATGTCTTATCATTACAAGAGTTAGGCAACAGATATAGGAAAATTAGCTTTTTCAACTTTTATGTAGGAAGTGTCAAACAAATATATATATATATATATATATATATATATATATATATATATATATATGTATATATGTATATATATATATATACATACATATATATATATATATATATATATATATATTTCCTACTTTTAAAAAGATCATTGTTACCAGAAAGCTGTTGACGTTTTTCCAAATATTTTCACGATTTTCATTAATCTATATTTGAACCTACCGATAAAGTTACGGTAATTAGTAGTAATTTATTTACTTATAGAATTTATCAGTTTATAAAAAAGTAATCCACTGTACCCCACCTTCCCCTATTTGTCATATTCAAATTTCAAAAATGTTTAATGATCAACAATAAAATAACATTGCCATCCTCTAGTACTCATTATCAATCATTGTCAAAACACATGTTGATTTGTTTATGCGTTAAGTACAAATTATGGATGCATTCAAAGATTTCAACTAACTCTAAATAACTTTTCAAAGCCTTAAGTAACATGTTACGGAGGATTGTCATGCGATACTTTAATTTTGAATTGTTCATCTCGAAAGAAGTTATGTAGGTATATTGAATCAAGACGAAAAATTGTACACACACACACATAAAGTGCAATAGTAATTTAAATATTGTGTGTCTGTATGTCATTACGCCTTTAATAATTGTTGAATATTAATAATTAACATTACGTAAATTTACAATTGACATAAGCATTTTTAATTTGACAAACAAACAATTTTTTAATCTGTAATTTTTATTTTTTATATCTTTCAGTTTATGAGATTTGACTGTTGAAACTAAGATATTTCACAAATTGTACCTTTCTAGTAAGCACTTGCATTGTTTCATACTTCTTGACCATAAATACAAATTTCCCATTAAAAAAAATAATAATATTTCAATAAAATATTTTGTTATGAAATATTTAATTTCTTTAATAAAGAAAAGTGGAATATTTTTCCTATCCATGTTCATTTACGTTTTATCAAACTCTGTAATCACCAATTACAGTTACATTTACGTTTTATCAAACTCTGTAATCACCAATTATAGTTACATTTACGTTTTATCAAACTCTGTAATCACCAAGTACAGTTACATTTACATTTTATCAAACTCTGTAATCACCAATTACAGTTTGCAACATTTGTTCTGAAGTTAAGAAATATTTTATAGGTTTGAATACTTTATTAAATTTTTTAATAATCAGTTTTTGATTTCTCGATGACATAAACGATTATTCGGAAACAATATAACTTTTGTTTATTATGTGGTAAATAATATTAAAAGCTATCTTCTTGATACATTTAAAGACTTGATGGTTTAAACTTTTGTAATAATTACATTTTTCTGATATGCATATTGAACTAATCGTTACTTAAGTAAAACTTACATAATTTACTCTAAAAAATGGAGACATAATAAGAAACTATATTAGGAATAAATATGTAATCATTCACCGCTCTAAAACTGCTGGCGCACCACTGCTAGGGATTTTGAGCTATATTTGGTTTCAGAATAAAAGTCTAATTTATTTAACTTGTCTTAAGAAATGTGTTGAAATTAAGTCAGTTCATAAAAAAGGAGTAAATCACATTTGAATATGTTGTTTACATGGCTTGAACCAACACCAAATATTTAACCGTATATGATCTATTATTAAAAACTGAAGTAGGTATGTGCATCCACTAACTTGAAGAAAAACAAAATATTTTCAAAATTTAAAGCTATAGATAAATTGGTACTATTATCTGTAGTATATTATTCTTAGAATATAGAGTAATCTAGAAGGTGCATACGCACAAATCTTTTCGCGGTCGTGGTGAAGCCAAAAATCGGTGGAGGGGCACCGCACTTCGCCTACTAGCGCCCTCCCCCAACGCGCACGGTGTTACCAGCAGAATAAATTTATCCACCAACTTCTGGAAATCGACGCATATAAATATATTTGCTTGTGGCAGTATAATTCACATTTGCATCGATTTATATGGTCATGGCTTGGCTTATTTAAAAACTTTGTCACATTTTACCATTTTATTCATCACTTAACACTTTTAATACAAAAAGAAAACAATTCAAAATCTTAGTGTCTTAAAGTAAAAAGAGATGTGAAAAAGCCCATAATAAAAGTTTGAAAATGTTCGATCTCATACTAAAGAAATTCAAAATAGAACGAAACAATTATTTATATTATTTAGCATTCAATTTTGTGACAAAATTTCTTCATATATTAAACAATATCGGTTCGCATTTCTCAAGAAATTAAAGAAGACGGCGGAAATGAATGAATGTAACATATGTTTCTTGCCGTAATCCTACATATAATAATTATATATGCAATGCGTAAAATATTCTAAAATTGAATGTGATAACGGAAATTCGAACGTTACACCAAATTCGCCAACATTTTCCAATTTTCAGTATCAATTTTATAAAATATCAAATTTTACATTTTTCAGTATCAAGCAATTAAGATGTTTTAATTTGGGTAAACAATTTTTTAAAAGGTGACAACACCAATGAAAATGGCGCGCTTCTGTTAATAATAATCTACTTCGATATTTTCAAATTGCATAGTTAATTGAAAATTAAATTAAATAATACTTTTTACGTATGAAAAATAATCCTCATTTGTTTCTTTTGCATTTCAGTAATATTTTTGCAGGTGGGAATAGCACAAGCCGGCATTTTAAGCTATATTGTCACGTAACCTTCCAGCGCTGTGACTTAATTGCACTGACAGCTGTGTTTTGATACTACGCATTTTATTCGTAGTTTTTTTGGACACACTATCGCGCGTGTTCTCCCTTTCTGGAGTACTCATTATTCTAAGATATTATTTTTAAATGTAAAAAAAAATAATATATGGATAAAAGTTTTTTATTCAAATATCTTCATATAGATCAAAATAATTATTTGATTTTTCGTTTAGACATTTCTTGGACACGGGCATGCTTGCTTTTATCTCAAGAAGAAAATTTTGCAATTATATGAATCATAATTTTATCAATAAATTTTAAAGATTTATAAAGAAACTCATTTTTATAATTCGTATCTAAAGAAAATAATAACTCAATACATTTTCTTATTAATTCTAACTACTAAGCAAACATTTATATTAGATATAAAATTTGCTTATTTACTTTCTTATTTGTAATTACCTTCTAATTTTATATAAGTTAATCACCAAAATTATGTAATGTAATATTTGGTAACTCTTTTTTGAAAAAAACAAAATTTGATTTTAATTGCATAATGATTATTAGCTAAATCATCAAAAATTGTTACATAGATTAAAATAATAAGATTATTAAAATTTAAATTCCTAGTTATTTATTTATTCTTTAGGACGTTTTCAATTGAATATTTTTACGAAAGAACTTTACAAGCCAAGATTTATTACACGATACTGAGATTTATTAATGTAAAGAGGATATGTCATAAAAATATTTTTCATATTAATTTTTCTTTTTAACAATTAAATTTATTTACATTTTAAGCGGCTATGTAGAAGAATAATAAAAGAAGAATTAAAATATTGTGGCTATCTATATATAGATACAGAACTCTGTATTTATGTATATACTGTTAATTTCTTTCACATGACTTCCTTTATTGTGTAGCCTGATTTTTAGACTCCACTAATCCTTATTTGGGCAATCTAAACATGATACAATGAAGCATATATGATATTATATACCTCAAATTTAAACAGTGAAGTATGTGTGTTTTATAAATAAATTACAATTTTAATATTTTTATCTAGAATGACACTAAGAATTTGGCTCAAATGGCGAGAATGCATTTGAAATGAAGTGTAGTACTTATGATGAGATGTCTTTTTGCTTGAGGTGTTTGCTCCATTTTGTATAATTGTTCTTTTAACTGGTTCCAACTTGTATTCATTTGAAAATAGTATAAATGTTTCTCATTTTTCATAATAAAAATAATAATTGTAATTTCAATGGCGAAGTTTTTTGACATTTATTTATATTATCAAAACCCCTTGCTGGCGTCCTCGGGAGTTTTGCCTGAAAATCCCCATCAAGGTATATTTGTTATCGACTCTAATGATAGCGTATTTTTGTGCCAAGTGCTTCAAGATATGTTAGTTATCACAATCTTTTTATTAGATGTTTAACCTTAATGTTCATTGAAAAAATAATAAGTCATAAGAAGTTTATTTGAATAATTTTTGGAACAAGGAGTTAAAAATTAATCACAAATAATTTGCAGACCTTTCATTAAATTAAACTGTATATATATATATATATATATATATATATATATATATATATATATATATATATATATATATATATATATATATATATATATATATATATATATATATATATATATATATATATATATATATATATATATATATATATATATATATATATATATATATATATATATATATATATATATATATATATATATATATATATATATATATATATATATATATATATATATATATATATATATATATATATATATATATATATATATATATATATATATATATATATATATATATATATATATATATATATATATATATATATATATATATATATATATATATATATATATATATATATATATATATATATATATATATATATATATATATATATATATATATATATATATATATATATATATATATATATATATATATATATATATATATATATATATATATATATATATATATATATATATATATATATATATATATATATATATATATATATATATATATATATATATATATATATATATATATATATATATATATATATATATATATATATATATATATATATATATATATATACATACACAATATTTGGGAATAAGTGTTGGACAAAGAAAGACTTCATTTCTTGACAGAAAATTAGTTGATTGTCGTTAAATTAAAATTTAAAAGATGATTGTTTTTATCAGAAAATTGAAAATAATGTTCATAATTATTAGTCACCTTTTTCGTATTCATAATACTTGTGGACATTGTTCAGCGTCACTCAAGGAAATAACCTGCGAAGACATCGCCACTGCGGGTAAAAACTGCACTCCGGGCAAGTATCGGGTGTGTTAAAAATAAGTTATGTGTAATATTTTTTTTTGCACTCAATTACAAAAAGGGCGTGTTTCACATTTTATTTCAATGACAATTTATCTCTTTATAGCCAATGAATAATGTCTTTCTTTGTCCGACATCTATTCCTGGACACCGTATGTATGTGTATGTGTATATATATATATATATATATATATATATATATATATATATATATATATATATACATATTAAATTTTTTTATATAAATTATATGAAATTCTTGTCTAAACTTAATGTGTAAACAAGGATAACTGTATCTCTACTCTTACAATAATATTTAGGAGCTTATATGTCGCTTCTTTTTAATTAATTTTTTAAATTTCTTTACTATTTGATTATAATAAACTTATATTTTTAGAAACTTGCACTCAATACAGCAAATTTAAGAGTAGTCCAATATTTAACATAAGTAAGAGCTTAGCTGGCAACAGTAATTTAAAAAATAAAATGGCATGATTTGCGTTAATATTAAACATGTTATAAAAAGAGTTAAAGCTATATGTATATTAATGTTAATTATTTCTTTCGTCCATTAACAGTAATTTAATTTCTTTTAGATTAGCATCACCTTTAATCTTTATCCTGTGGAATATAACAACAATTATTTAATAAAATATTCATATAAATAACTAAAGAAATAAAAAATATAATTGTAATAAACCGTCATCAAATATCAAATAGTAAGAAACAATAGATATTGTTAGTAAGAAGTACCCATATGATAATTATTATTTAAGTACTTATTTGATTGCAGTATATTTTTTTATTTGTATTTTATAGCAGTGTGTATTTGTGACTGTAATTCTAAACCATAAACATATAACAAAATATTTTTTATGAGTTAATGTCTCGTATGTGAGCAAATATGAATCTAAACAGTATGTACAACCCAATACTTAAGAGGCACTTAGAACAATAAGTCCCCACCTTTATTGTTATTTACACAGTAATATACAAAATTTGGAGTATAAACAACTTCTTAAAGTTTTTCACATAAAATTTTAGTTTTCAAAGTTTATTAACCATTTTAGTGCCATGGTTTTTTACTCATATATACTTAAAAATGGCAAAGAAATCTTTTATTTTTGATGTCATTTACCCTTGTCTCGAAAAAAAAAACCTCCCCTACTGCGCACTGAACAGCAACCGATTTTGCGAGCGCAATCGCACTCGTCGGCACTTAAACGGTTAACCAACTATATTACTTACTTATCTACTATTTATAGCTATTTTATATGTTACGCTAAACCTAATATTATGTGTTAATACAATAATGAAATCATATCCGTAGACATACTTATATAGCATGTAAAAAAGTTTAACAAGTCTGTTTTTTAAAAATGCTCATGTCATCATTTTGTCCTTCTCAAAAGTTATAATGGTTTAGTGCTAGCTTTATAGTAATTTAATAAAGCATAAGTTAATTTATATTTTGATGTGGTAATGGTATTTTTTAAAGCAATATTCTATAAATGTATATTTTTCATTTCAAATAAGTCTGCTCATTGAATGGTTATATAATTAACAATGTAACTCATTCTATTTAAAAAAATCAGTACGTAATTGTTATGTCACGTAACATTAGGGTATGTTATAACTAATATTGCATTTGTTATCCAATAACTGTTAACGTATATGTGTAGTATATGAAATGTATCTCTATATTTAACTTGTTTAATATGTAGATTTAGACATTTATCTAAATCTAATCATAGCAATCTGTCTGCTTTGTAATATGACATTCAACTGTCAAGTCATAAAAAAAAGTAGGTACACAAAATCTGTTAACAAATAATATAAAAGAATCATTAGTCTAGGTTTTGCGTACATTTCGAGCCCATTATCTTGTTCTCGGCCGTCTCCCGTTTAATAACTTTGTGGTTTGACGTATCGGCGAGCTTAATATTAGATGGTGCTCTATTTCTGCACTTGGTTCAAATTCTAAAAAAAATTTCACATAATTTCACTTCTTTATGATAGGTTTTTACATATACTACATTTAAGCAGATTGATGATCGTTTTACTTTTAATTTAAAAGATACTAGTCGGGTGCAATTAGGTTTATATCTTGGACCCAATTTATACTGAAGGGATTTGCAAAATTTTTTTTATTGAGTTTCTAATGTCAAAAATAAAAACGTTTATCTTTAAAAAAATTTCATTACCAATTCTTAGACATTATATAAATTTTTGACATGTAAATGACATATTTCGGAGTAAAGTTATAGTGTAGTTTTATTTTTCTTTCAAATGCTGCATCGAAAATTTCTGAAGTTATAAATATATTTAGATAACAATCGTTTATTAAAGCTGCTACTTAAAAGTGCTGAGAATATTGAAGGTGGATCATTAGCAATTACCATAATTTATTAGAAATGATTTTTTGTACCTATAAGACCAAATGTGACTCAGGTATAATAGTGAAGGAAAGTGAGGTCAGAATAGTAGTTCAGATTGTTCAGTTGTTTGCTTACAATGTGAAGGAGTAAGTTGTTTGAATACGTCGCCAACAACATCTATGAATGAAATTGATGAAGACTTTGAACAAAATGGTACTCCTGGTTTATTTCCTACACATATTAACAATTCTTTGCACATAATTTTTTTTTATATTTGTTAATAAATTATTTTTTACTACAAAATTGTAATATTTTGTTATTTTTATTGATTTTTACTTGTACTTACTTTTAACTAATTGCTGTTACATATTATATGGTGGCCATCTTGTATCACTAGTTAAACATTGTAATTATTTATGATAGAATTATAATTATGAATCTTGAAAAATATTAAAAGCTTATTTTTCTTTAAAAAAAACTTCAAATTATAATAATTATCACATTTTAAAATTAACTTCTTAAAATTTTTTTAAAACATATTTACGGAAAATGGTAATTGTTAAGACATATTTTTTAATCTGTATTATTAAGACTTTGGTAAAAAATTTATTTCATTTAGTTCATTTAGTGCAACTCTGTTTCGAGGTTTTTCACTTTTTGGTCTTAATGTCCTACACATTACTCGACTAAATATTGTGAATGTTTGACTATTTATTATATCTGCATTGTATACCTTTTTTGGTTTCCTTTGACGATAAAAATGTTTGTTTTAAAATGCTGACATCAAACCGTTAAAGTTTAGAAGATATACAAAATTAATTACACAATATGAATATTCCACTGAGAGTTTTTGTTTTGTGAACCTTCTTTAAAAGTGAAGTGTAGATCATTATTCAGGATAAAATAACTTGAATATAACCATACCAATATAATAATATTGATTGATATAGAAATATTGTAAAATATTATTTAGTACTGAAGCTGTTTCTCCAATTTAAAATGAAAAATACACGCTGTAGTTGGGGTAAATAAACAGATTCTAGATAGATACACGACAGTTAAACCATCGTTGGTTACACTCATATTAGTAAATTTAATATACAAATTAATTCTTTATTCAGCAAAAAGTATTTCAACATAGAGGAAGAAAAAAAATTTGTTTGTTGTAATTTCTTTCTATATAATTTTATCTGAATAACCTAATTATTATAAAAATTAAAAAATATTTCTTAGTCATATTGTGAATGACTCTTAGAGCATAACGTACGGAAATTGTTGAGGTTCGGAATTAAAAAATATATGAATTATAATAAAAAAAAATATGCGTTTATAAGAAATGAAAATTAATTATATTATTTTTAAACCAATACATTATTCAATTATTTATCTTATTTTATAAAAAGTGCATTCTTATAAAAAAATGTAAAATTGAATATATTACATAACATATAAAAATATCTCATATTTTATAAAATGAAGGCATTTTAATAGGAAAATTGTATTACTTTCCATAAATAACCACTTAAATATCTGTACTATATTTTGATGATAATTCAATTATTTAAAATGACGAAAAATATTTTTTTTTAAATTTAGTGTTAAATTTAGTATGGACCTATTGTATTTTCTTTCAGCTTATGGAGTTTTTTTAGATAAGACTTCTTTTGTTCTTCGGTCAGCTGGATAATGATTTGTAGATGTAGGATAAGAATAAATAGAAAGCAATAAGTGACACTTCAAAGAATAAAACAAACTTACTTAATTAAACAAAGTTGCTCATGAAAACTAAAAGGAAGAGTGTTTATTTTTAGAAAGAAAATTGGATGGTTTGTAATTAGATTATTCGAATGTTATAAATGTTGTAAATTGATAAAAATATATTTTTATCACCGTGAAATTAGTTAGATTGTATGCAAAGATCAATTTATCCTCAGTATAAAATATATTGATATATAAATGCATTATTTATTAAAGAAAGAATTTTTAATAAATTGTCTCCAATTAAAAATATCAGTAACAATGCGAACTTGCATTTTCAATAAAAATTATATTTACAGAATGCATTTGCAAATGGGAATTTTAAAAACTTTATTTCAATGTTATAACTATCTTTAAGACCTGGAGATGTAAAATCTTTCTTTAAGCAAGAAATACATTTTTACATTTAGTGATATTCTGTTACATTTTAATTATAATTTTTGTCAGCCCTAATAGATTCCAAGCCGAAAAAAACTTAGATGGCTGGAGTTCCCATTTTTATATTTAAAAAGGTATTTCGAAAATAAAAATAATTTTCTAGCCAATTTCATAATAAAGCTGCTTTTAATTTTAATTTAATTAATTTTATAATACACATTGATACAATATTAATACTTTTTAACTTGGGTCAGATGTAGTTAGAATTTATCTATATGTGGGTCTTAGATATGAATTAAAACAAACGTGAGACAAAAGTATGTTTGAAAAATAACCAAAAATAAAAATGAATAAAATTGATTTTAATATGGTATAAAAAGATGAAAGAAATTGGGCCTTCCCAGTAATTGTTTGTAGGATTTCATATGGAGACCATATATGTGATAATAAGTTGCTATAGGCAGATAAAGGTGTGTTTATTAAAAGAATAATGCTAACATTTGTATGTTTGAGGTATACATTTCTATATATGATTTAGTATGTTAGATGGGCAATAGTCAGGTTAGATTTAATATCAAAATCATTAGAAACATGCAGACAAAATTTATTGCAAAACCTTATTTATAAATTAATATCATACACATAGCATGTGTTTAGAATTCTTTATATGTTGTAATTATCTTAATATAACAAATATTATTGATTTAAAAATATAATTTTTATTTGTTCCTTTTTCAGTTTAATTTTTTTTATTAGACTGTATTAAAACAAATTTAACAACCCTGAAAACAATTGAACGCAGCTCATATTTACATCAAAATGCGTTTGTTACTAAAGTTTTTTACTTTACGATTCTTAATTATTTATTAATGTTCTGCGGTAACAAATGAGTGAAAAATTAACATTATTTAATTAATATTAATTAACATTATTTACATTAATAATAATTCACATTATTCACATGAATAATGTGAATTAACGTTTAAAGTAATGAAAATTTAATATTCATAACAAACATTTAGAATGACAACAAAAATAGTTATGATCAATTTTATTACAAGTAAAATTCTCTTTTTCTGCCATTACGGACACATTGAAAATTCATAAAAAAGATTAAGTGTGACAAAATTACAGTTAAATTTATTTTACGCAACACGTAAAATGTTTCATAAAATAAGCTTAATACTAATTTTCTCAAATACTTATAAAATGGAAAAACGGTTGAAATTAAACGTAAATTAAAGTTGTTTAATACGAATTATTTTCCTACACATTACTTTTCAGGAATTCTTTTTGCAATCTATAACTTGAATAGAATTCTGTTTCCTTAGTTTTATATTTTCTGTTATTAATAGTAAAATGAACAATAATGCAATTTGAATACTGGTAGATTAAGTAATTAAAAATATAAATACCTCCGACATACAAATAGAAATGTTGATAAAGCAGTTTGTATATATGTAAACAATGTTGAAGATAGCATAATAATAAATGACTTCAGATATTTCATTAATTACTTATAAACAAATTTTCTACTTCGGTTATCTTATTGTTTAGAATTGTGTTGTGCCAGGTGTATTTTAATTCCACTAAGAAATTATAAAGCATAAAGTTCGTATCTTTAGAATGAAAAGTTTCACACAGTTTGCAACTGTACCACTGACCTATTTAAACGTGTTTTGAATATCATTCCCACCATGTATTAAAATTATTTCATCTATTTTAGTTTTAAGTGAAATATAGAATTTCAAATGTTTAATTGTGTTTTATTACTTTATTAAAACATATTGGCGATGATCAAGTGAAGTAGAATATATCAAAATAAAAATTAAGAGGTAGATTTATTGGTTTTCATCAATGAAGTTATATTGAGAAGGCACGATATTAGCATACTAAAAATGATCCTAACTAGCATACTAAAAATGATCCTAACTAGCATACTAAAAATGATCCTAACTAGCATACTAAAAATGATCCTAACTAGCATACTAAAAATGATCCTAACTAGCATACTAAAAATGATCCTAACTAGCATACTAAAAATGATCCTAACTAGCATACTAAAAATGATCCTAACTAGCATACTAAAAATGATCCTAAGATAATCTATCACAACTTTACTTATTTCCCATTAGTATGAATTGTGACTCATAACGTATGATTGTCTGCTGCGATTGTCTTATTTTACGGAAATGTTCTTTCTGTTTTAGAACAAAGTGTTTTAATTATGTGGTTAATACTAACAATCCTTGGAATAATATTTATTTTATACACATACGTATAAATAACATTTAATTTTTTTGACTGTTTTTTTTAGAATATTGAAGTGAGATAGCAGTATTTAGTAGACACCAAACTAAATTCTGCTCTTGATTTGTTTTGAACAAACTGTCACAAGCTGTGATCTCAAGTAAAATGTTAGGAGAATTTCTCTTTTATAGTCTTCAAGAAAACTGTTGTATCGTGAATTGAATTTGTTTTCTCTGCAAGTTGGCTTGAATTATAATTCATCATTTTGTACTACGGCAAAAAATAAGTAAACTCATCATTTTGGAAAATGTAAACAAAACAAGAATGCATTGAATATTATTGTAAAAGAAAATTTGGAAAACTGGAATCAATTAACTTGTTAAGCAAGTTGATTAAACTTCAGGGAAATTTCAACTCGATAATAAATTATAATCTGAGAAAGAATTATTCGCTTTTATGAAAAACTAAGAATAAGAATAACAGTGAACTGTCAAAAGAAGTGTGTTGCCATTTTGGTTACTGATGATTTGATTATATTTACTGAATATTCTCTTCATTTCATATTTAAATATTTATATAGTTTTATTATACTTTTTGTATAATTTTGCAAAATCGATCTTTTGTTCTGGGAAGTTTTTCTTTTATATTATATTTGTTTCGAACCGTGCATCGTGTATTCTCTGGGTCAAATGGATCCTAACATTCATCCTAAGCCCCCGGACCCGCCTCCGTCTTGTCATAATTATCCTTTTATTGAACCATTATTCCCCTCTAGTTTCGTTACAATAATGGGTTACGAAATTGATTTGAAACGTAAATCTTGAAAAAAAATTAAAAAGAATCTTCTTGCACAGAAGCTGAGAATTCTGTGCCCAGGATGACTCATCGCTCTGAAATTTTCCCCAATTCCTCGAAGGGTAATTCTTCCCTTCTCCATCACCATCCATCTCTCCTAATCATATTGAAGGCTACTTGTGTGCTGCTAGCGATGTTGCACCTTTTATTGTTCACATCCAAAGGAAAGAAGCCTAACCTAACCCCAATCCAAATTAATGTTTCGCGGATGGGCATTGTTCGCAATGTTCCAATCGACTGACCGGATGAAGAGGTTTTGCTTTCAATTGAGGTTCCTGAGGGTTGTGGTAAAGTAAAAAAAGTTCGCCGCCTTCCTTTTAAAAAAAATGATTGATGGTCGTCCACAATACTTTTTTGTTTTAAGTGCTGTAGGTTTGGCCATGTAGCCGAGAAATGTTTTGTTTCCGATGTGGTAAAAGGTCATCTCTGAAAGAACTGCCCTCTGACTGTTGACAAAGTCTGACTGTTGGCATCTCTTGTAGCGGTAACCATGATGTTACGGACAAAAATTGTCCTGAATTTGAAAGACAAAAGAAATCCGTACATCCCTAGAACAGATTTCGTCAAATTTCAGAATCCGACAACCAGAAAATGGCTGTTGGCTTAATCCTCAATCGCTAGTTAATAATCTTTCTACTCCGTTTATCATTCAACTTCTTTTGACCATGTTAGCCAATATTTAAACATCTTCCAAGAAAATACCGTCCAATGTTGCTTTTTTATTACTTGCATAATATATTGCTCACTAATATTGCTACGATCTCTTCGTTAAATATATTGATCTGGCTGTTAGTAACTCCATCTCATTGTAGAATATTTTTCAATGCTATAGACCTTCTCCTCCTTGGTGGGATGAAGAAAGCTCAGCAGCTATTAAAATTCGTAAAGAGGCTGAAAAGAGTTAGAAATCTAATATGTCCGTTGATGACTTTCTTTTATTCCGTAAGATCCAAGCCCAAACAAAATGCATCCTTCTTAAAAAAGGGAGGGTTGAAAGAAATTCTGTCTTTCCCTTTCTTTCACTCCTCCTTTTGTTGTTTGAACAAATATCAAACGCTTTCGATCTGTTTTTCAATTTGATTCATCCAATTCAATTTTCGGGAATTGGATGGATTAGTTCTTAACCCGGCGTCATTGTGGTTACTAAACAGAACTTAGCCGTTGCGGCCAGGTAAGTTGTACCCATGTGCATTATTGTACACTGAATCAAGCTTATGTCAATATTAGTTTCCTATATTAGGGAAATAGGTAATTATAAACATTATTTATGAAAATTAAACATTTATTTATCATAAAATGAGCATATTATCATCAAATTAGATCTTCTTATTCTGAGATCATTTTTTTAGAGCGTAACTTAAAAATATATTTAAAATAATTAACATTTAGAAACAGAACATAAAATTTTCTTTAGTACATAAACATGAAATCAGGAACTATATATAACAAAGCTTATTTATTACTAACATACTGACTTATTCCATATCGAGATCAACGCAACTTTGGCATAATGGAATAATGTGCTGCATACAAATAGGCTTGTTACACTTATTGCAGTTATGCCTAGTTTTTTTGTCTTTGGCAGAAGGACAGTGTTTGCATCCCTGTATGTTTTTGAAGTTTTATTCGGAGGGTAGGCCATAACTTCACCAACTTGTTCGTGAATACGTTTACGTAAGCCTCTCGGTAAGTTCTCCATATTTTTTCTCACGCGAAGATGACCTTCAAGCATTGATAGACCGAGTTTTCTAAGGAAATCACGTCGATTTGTTTTCGAGTTATTATTTTCACGAAAAATAATCACGCTGTTTATTGCAGCTACTTTCATGACCGCATAAAATACTGTCATTGGCCAGCGTTTAGAGTTTCGAGATACATCATAGATAGCACAGAGCTCATCAACCACATAGACGCCAGCTTTCGAAGAATTATAGAATGTGATTATCTCTGGTTTCCTTTTTTCACCACTAGCAGGATAAATGTTTTGGTCATGATGAAGGGAAGACAATACCGGCACCACTTTAGACCGATTAGAACGCTTAGGCGATTAGAACGATTTAGTCCAGCTAAGTATAACACGCCAAACAAAGCTAATAGTTCAATTTTAAAATATTTACGTGACACCTGTATATTTTACTTAGTACGAACTATTAATTTTTATTATGCATGTCGTAAGTAAAGAAAATCTTGAAAATAGGTTCTTTAGTGGTTTAAATGAAACTAATGTTTTTTCTCAAATTTCTAGTATATATATGTATATATGTATATATATATACATATATATATATATATATATGTATATATATATATATATATATATATATATATATATATATATATATAAATATATACATACATATATAATTATAAAATTTTACATTTTTCAGTATCGAGCAATTAAGATGTTTTAATTTGGGTAGACAATTTTTTAAGAGGTGACAACATCGAATTAAACTCTGTTAATGATAATCTACTTCGATATTTTAAAATTGCATAGTTAATTGAAAATGAAATTAAGTAATAGTTTTGACGTATGAAAAGTAATCCCCATTTGTTTCTTTTGCAGTCCAGTGATATTTTTGCAGGTGGGAATAGCACAAACGGGCATTTTAAGCTATATTGTCACGTAACCTTTAAGAGCTGTGTCACAGAATAGAGTACAGAACGGAAACTCCCATACTAATCCATACCAAAAAAGTGGTTTTACTTTTATATGGATAATTGGAAGCCTCACCAGGTGGCGCTTTGATTATTACCAAGACCAAGAGATGGCGCTGTCTAGTTAGAATTATCTCCTATAGATGGCATTGTGATTTATTGATGGCATTTATTAAACAATATATTAAAAAACATTCTTATTTTCATAAATTTTTATTAAAACTTTAGAGTAACTAAAATTTTACAAAACATATATCAGAGATTTTACAATTATAACATTCTAAAAGGTAATTATTTCAAAAATATATTTGGACTCTAAGTGACTTCAAAAAGCATGCTTCAAGGTTGCTCTGACTTTCATGCTGTCCAGGTAGATTATAATCTGGAAGCTTGCAGCGCTGTGTCCTTAATAGTTTATGGATGTCCTCTACTGTAGAGCTGAAAGTAGAAAAATACACATGGACAATATGGATGTTAATGCGTATTCTATGGTGTTTATTCCTTAGCGTGGCTCAATGGAAGAAACTTATTTCCAAATTTTGGTAAAGTTTTAAATTTAAGTTGGTATTCTTACAATATTACAATATATATTTTATTAAAAGTATTTCCTCCACTGTTCGTCAACATTTTTACGTTAGAATATTTGTTGTGAAGTCGTTATTCTTTTAATAAGTTCAAAATTCTTGGTTCAATCAAAATGTTTTGTATTGAAATTGACCTAGATGGAATTTTTAAAATCTATCCTTGAATATTAGATTTACAAATAATAACTTCAAAACTTAAGCATTTTACATTCATAACTATCCTAATTACTATATTGAAAATTTGAGCTATTACTAATCTCTACTATTATTTTTTGTACAGATTGCCTATTGTATGAATTATAATTATTAATGTTAAGTTTATGGTAAAATCAGTAGATTGTTCTATAACAAACTTAAAAACAATTTGACAGAATTTGAATTGTGTCCCACTCTTTGCCAAATACAGATATGTAATTACATTATTGCTTAAATGTATCAAATTTGTGCTATTGCTCGATGGAAACCACGGGAAGGTGGTGGGAATATTTTCCATCGGGAATAGAAAAGGAAAAGTAAGTGGATAGGTTAAGGAGTTGGAAAAATATTTAGCGAATCTATGATCTAGTGTAGAAAGAAATTAATAAATATTGGCAT
Source organism: Druceiella hillmani (assembly GCA_039881145.1). Classification (NCBI taxonomy): domain Eukaryota; kingdom Metazoa; phylum Arthropoda; class Insecta; order Lepidoptera; family Hepialidae; genus Druceiella; species Druceiella hillmani. The sequence continues at coordinate 11,953,933 of JAYKKI010000011.1, read as the reverse complement.
ATACAAACCTAACATTTAGCATACTGTAAATTAGATCAAATAAAAGTAAACACAGCAAGTATTTTTATTATACCTGAAATTTCATCACAAGGATTTTTTTGGTTAATCTGAATAAAGTAATGATCAATTAGCGGTAAAAAATATGGCTAGCAATATTTTTTTAACTTGAAAACCGGTTGAAATGAATATCAAAATAATTTATGAAAGCAATATTATTATTTTATCAGTAAAAATAAAATGATGACAAGTAAACTTACAATACTGAACATATAGATAATACTGATCATGCACTGGTGGCTGGGTGGCAGGGGCTTTGCGTTATCACTCCACTAAAACATTTGAATACGGCTTACAATATTTTATTCTGAAAAATGAAAGTTTACACTTTAAAAGATTGCTCACAGATCTAAAAACATAATATCAAAGTTTACCTCTGATGAAAGTAAAAGTTTAAAATAATTATAAATTGCACAGGTTTCGTAATTGTTGATTTTCTTTTCCAACTGATTTATTTTCTTTAATTCTATTTAAGTTTCTAAGACACCAGTTTATTTCCATTTTAAAATAATGTTTTATAAATAAATTGGAAATATCATCTGTACAACATACCTGACAATCAGCAGTAACTCATTTTAAATATCGAAATAGACTCTTTTAAATTATCAATAAATAGTATTTCATTAAAAATTAATTGATTCCCATGATTTTATAATACAAAATATGCGATCTTCTAGATAAATTAAACCTTGTTCATCAGATAAGTTGTCATACATTTTAAAAGATGTAAATAATTTATAATCATTATCAATTATCTTGATTGATCAATAATCAAATTCTTACAGCTATCACAATTGCGAATTCTATCGAAGAAAGTCATCGTCACATAACCTGCAATATAATAAACAGCATTGTCTTCTATAACGGTATGTTCGGTAAAATCTTCGCAATTAAAATCAATATGGGTATATCTGTACAATGGCTGGACTTCACGATTTATTAAAGACTGCAGAGATAAATAAAGATTTATAGATATAATCCACCTATTGACATATGCAGGTCTTTATGCATTAATGAATCTACATTCGTTAAAATTTTTTATCATGTCTTCTAGAAAACATAAATAGGGACTATTTACAGAAAGGGCATATCTTAAATTATGATCATCCTTACCTAACTTACTGCTATTAAAAGTATCAAACAATTTATATATAAAACTAGCTGTGCATACAGCTTGTACCTCAATTTTCTGAAGAGCAATAAAAACACTCATTGCTGTACATAGTGAATTATAGAAAATTTGTGCTGCATACTTTACCTTCAAAGACTTAAAATTAGTTAGATATATATGGTGATGGCTAATTTTAACTTTAGGGGATCATCATTATCTAGTGCCACCTTTTTAATAATAAGATTACCTTTATATGTTAAATTAGATTTATTTAAGTTATTTCTAAGAGATTTTAATAAATGGGGCGGATCATAAAAAAAGGAATCTTAATATTATTAATTTTTTTGCTAAACCCTGATTTTTTGGTCCCTGATCACAAATTATTGCTACTATTAATTCAGCATCTGAAATTTTACCGATACTTTCTGTAACTACCTTATACATATCTAAGTTATTATCTGCACCATTCGTTAACCAATAACCCACAACCTATTTAAATTTAACATTTAAGCCTCTTATCGTGCATATTAATATTGATGTGGAAACTACATTTGTTCTTATATGACCATTATCTATAAATCCTAATATCTTGTCATCTTTTAAGTCATATTGAAAACTTTCTTTAATACTAATTTCGTCAAATAGCAAACTAATCAACTTACTATCATCTGATTTATTAAAAAACTGTTTGCTTAAGGCGTCTAATATAAAATCATTTATCCCTACTTTAACCCGAAAATTATAACCCAAACGACGTATACTTCTTAACTGATGGTAATTGTAAAATGTCAGCCAAATGTTTATAACTTTTTGGGAAATTATAATATAAGTTTTTACAAATCTCTTTCATTTTTTAATCGTACACCGCTGCATTTTTTCTTCTTAAATAATTTGTTAATTGATGATCAAATAAAGTGTAAGAATCTTTTGGTAAAATATGTTTTAACATTAGTTTTATTTTAGAAATGTCTATACTTTCCAATTTATCATGCTTCTTAGGTTTCCTCAATCTTCTTAATTTGTGCCTCAGCACTTCGATGGTCTTCTTCAGTGCATGTATCTTTCTAACGAGTTTGGAACTCCTCAGTTTTTGTTGGCTGCCTCTCTTTGAAATGCTGACTCTGGTTGAAGCTGCTTCCGGAAGTATGTCCTCCTATAATCATAAACAATTCACAAATATATATAATATTTGGATATAAATTGGCAAGTGATGATTATATCTGGCATGCAGTAAAAACCCATGTTACTGTTTGCACAGAATCTGGCAACTCCAGACATTGGATGATTAATACAAAATATACATAATTTATCTTACGCTAGTCATATCAGTTATCATTGAAATTGAAAATATATACTACAAGATACACTATGTATAATTAGTGAAGTGGTTAGCGTTTACCTGTATCCCAGTGTTAAAAACTTGCATCAAAATTAATTAAATAAAGTAAAGATATTTGTCTATAAGCCCGATATTAAGTATTCAATTAAATCGCAATCAGTTGTATCATTAGTTTATATATACTTAATGTTAAAGATGCTGCCTGGTCAGTACAATCCCTTGTGCATGAATTCAAATCTCATCTAGATTATGTATAATTTTACTGATTGTATTAGACATTCAAATAATAAAAATGACCTTAGATTTTCCTTTATAGGAATAGCTTACTTCTGCCGCTGCGGCCTCTGAACTCGGCTGGTCTCTCAGTCGTTCCAACATGTCTGATTTCAACACTCTCATTGTAACATCTTCGGTCGATGTTGCCAAATTTAGACTCGGCTTTGCATTCACCTGTAACAATTTCCTAGGTGAAATAATTTTAAAATCATGAATTATAAAATGATTCTCGCAAACCCTGTAACAGGGGTTTTGAAATACGGCTGCCAACTTATCTCGACAACATAGTCTCAACCATTCCCTCGCCCTGCAAACAAAACAAAAATTTAGTATAAATATGTGGTTATAAACATAGTTATTCAGGTGTAAATGTTCACTTTGACGGAATTTAAAAATACTTTCTTATATTATTTGATAATAATAAATAAACAAAAATTGTGACATAATTTGTGGTTATAAAAATAATTATACACGTGTAAATGACCACGTTTATGGAATTTAAACATACTTTCGTATCTTATTTGGTAATACAAAATTAAACTACAAACGATACTTACAGAGTTTCACATTTTTGAAGCTTGAAAAATTACTTACCAAAAATTGGTGCTTGTTAAAATTATTAATAGTTTGATTTAATAACCATTTCTAGTGAATTTATGTACATTCAATATTTTAATAATTTTTTATGATCGTTATGATTTTTATATGTCAATGTTTGAGAGATTGTTAAAATATACACATTATGTAGATAGATATAAAGTGTTACTAGAACATGGGCTTTGATCTAATTGAGTCTAACAAAATCTTTTTAAACAAAGTCTACAAGTTTCCTGAAAAGAGTAAAAATATGTTATAAGGAAAATAATATTTGGGATTTAAGCAGACTGACAATAAATACACTCAAAATAAATTGAAACAAACAAGAAAGTTAAGTGAAGTCTTTATTACGAATACAATTGCCTTCTTTCGATGTAAAGTTACACATGATGAAAAATTTTCAGAGGATAAGAGAAAACATGTTTTTGAAATTTCTGGCAAATGTTGGCTAAGTACATTTTTTTAGTAGTAAACATAAAGCCTACAGAGACAAAGAAACTAGAATATTTTAAGTGTAGGTATGTTATAACAAAAGTTTATTATTTGAAGACTGAAGACATAAAGAGAAGAGCTTTATGTCTTCAGACTTTCAGAATAAAGGAACGGACCGTATAAGCAACATATAGGTTCCCTAAAAACAACAAAAGTAAGAGGTTTTGGTTAAATGTTTGTCAAAGTCAGTGCAATATTAGATTGACAGGAAATAGTAAACCTCACCATATGTAAAGGGATTAAGTTATAAGCGAATACAAGATTTGGTTTTTGAAAATCGAAATACTGTGTTGTTTTTATGAAATATTGAACAACACACTGTGCCATATATAGCCTAAATAATTATTTTGATTGTTAATAAATATTATAAGATTACAATTTGAATGCTATGGCAATTTCACTTGAACTAAGTGATAGTAGCATAGCCAAAAGCTTATTAATTTGTCATCAATCTAACTCCAGTAATTTTTCTAGAGAAAATATGTACATTGTTTTATGTCACTTTTTTTGACGTCCTTATTCAATACCTATTAGGTGAAGAGTACTGCAAAGTGTTAAACGCTATAAACTTCATCAAAAATTGTTGTTTGTTACAATTGTAATCAGTAGCTTGATTTAATATCTATTTCCAATGAATTTCTTAAATTATATGTTGTAATTTTTTATGATCGATATGATCTTGATTTGTCAATGTTCATAAGATTATTAGACAACACACATAGTAAATGTGACATGAATACAGTGAAAGAGCATAAGCAAAAGATGACTTTACATATAAAGTAAGAAGCAAAAATCAAAGCAACAACTAGCATGATGAAAGAACTTATTATATAATTTTTAGAATTTATTATAGACTTCTTGTCCAGGCTATGCGAAGGCGGGTTTTTGGAGCCCATGATACAATCGAAATGTTAACTTTACTGGGTATATGTTAAAAACAGCTCCAAGAAATAGAGACAAGTGGCATTTAGAAAATTGTTTGAAGATGCCATAACTGAAGGAAAGGTAGACATATTTAAATAAAAAACAGATGAGTTTTATATATGTTACACACATTGTGCTGGTAATATACCAGAAGAAGATTATCAGACGTTGAACACACTCACAATAGCTTTGCATAGCTTATATAAGAATCACTGAGATTCTCATACTATGTAAGTTGTGTATTCTTTCAGATTGTCAGTTGTGTATTCTTTCACTTTGCCGCACATGAGATAAGTAGAGTTTAATTGAGTATGTACCTATGTACCCAATTTATTAAACTAAGTTATTATTTATAAAAGTATTCATTTTCTTATTGAAACATAAACTTGATTTAAACTTTAGGTAATATACTTAAGAGATCTGAAACTGTATGTGATATAGTATTCATTAAAATTTTTCTGGAAAGGGCTATATTCCTGTATTGTTTAATGACAGAAACAGAAGCATAAGTAACTTAGTTCTAAGGCATGTTTTATTCTACTTCAAAAGATATATCTAATGACACTCCACTTCTCGGAGTAGGTATAAGTTCTTTGCCTACACTCTCATTGAATGGGGTGAAAAAAATAATTCTGATCTTGCGTTATCAATATTTGTTTCTTTCCCAATTTTTTTCTTAATAGGTGCAAAAATGAGAGAATAATTGTGCAGGAGCGTACAGACGGATGGACAGATAGACATGACAAACTCTAAGAGTTGCTTGCTTGATTACAGCACCCTAAAAAAAGATGCAACTATAAGAGAAAAGTGAGAGAATGCAAGGAAAGAGATGTATATATTATCACAGTTGATTTGAAATTGAGTCCATATTTGAAAGCTATCGAAGTGTGTTTTAAATTGAATCTTACTACAAATCATTTTACTAAAAATGAATTTTGCTGTAATTTACCAGAAAACACTAATCAACGGTTATAATTTTAGAACCTGTTTTGAGCAATGGTTTGCTAAAACTTCATTTTTAATTTTGGGAAAAAATTTAATTTTTGCTGAAATTACACAGTGTAAACAGGTAAAAGAGACATGTAAGTGGAAAATACTCCAGAGCGACAAATATTTTAACAAAATCAACGTTATTATCTATGGAAAGCCAATTATGGGACACATACAGAGTTGCACACTAATATTATAACAGTAATAGATATTAAGATTTTTCACAATTTGTAAAATGAACGTATTCATGGCACTTACGTGATATTTGCTACTACTTGTTATGTGTTTTCATACTACCACCAACAATATATATCTATTAAAAGACTATGAATAAGAAAATTATGTGTTTTATGAAGATTTAAGAAATTATTGTATTTAAGAAAAATTATTTAGAACCTGAGAAATGGAACAAAATTATATTTAAATGTCATTTCAGGTTTCACAATTTAAGCTTTTATTTGGATTCTTTTACAGGTGTGCTACAGGGATGAAAGCACCTTTGAAATTTTAGAGGACAAAGCCAAATTCGTTCACCGTCATCAAGGTTAAAAATTTCATCCTGATTGCCTTATGAAGACTATGAAATACCCAAAAAGAATTATGATTTAGCCCTTATCAGTCACAAGTAGGGCATGTGATATCAAACCATTTCTCAATTCTCCATCGGTTGTAAAGCTCACAACGTTTGTTTGTAGGGAAACGTTAAATACAGCAAGGTGATTACGTGGAATATCCTACCCTGCTCGCGCTGGTTCCTGTAATTTTTACGAGTCAATGATTTTTGAAGATGAAGCCGCCAAATGCTTTGCAATTCATATACCTCTTGTTCCTTAAAGAGGTCCACTCATCGAGAGAAAGTATGAAACTTTTTCTATTTTGCTTCAAGATAACAATGATATTACACAGCTAGTTTCAGCTTGTTTCAGAAATTGTTTTTGGGTCTTTTAACTTACAACCAACTTTTCTGAAAATCTTGGCTCTCAGTAAGCAATCGGAAACTAAACCAACCCAATACAACTTTTCATTGAATTGGGTTGGTTGACTAAAAGCAGTTGGTTAATTTTCTTTTCTTTGTTGTAAATACCGTCGGCGTTTTTTGGTTAGAACCAGCCAATGAATGCTGGTCGGCGTTGTCACGTTTATTAGTCACTTTGTCTTAATGCAGAGAATGCACATGTCTGAATAAACCGGTAGTACCAACAGTTCTTAATATTTTTGAAAAAATTTTAAATTTTGCAGTTTGGCTGGCATTACTTGCACAAAGAAAACTGTGCCATATATCTGAAGTTGTTGAAGGTTTGTTATGAAATTCGGAGTATGTAGTTTTTTTGTAGTCTCTCTGCAAATAATGTAAAACTCATATATATATGACTTTTAAAATGCTATAGAATTTTACATATTGTATTATACTAATGAAAAAAGAAAAGAAAACCTTTTTGCAATTTGAGGTAAAACAATTGTATATTTAAAGACAAATTCATAAAGTAACAACAAAAGAAAGCCTTCTTTACAAATATGCGAGGCAAAACAATTGCATATTTAAAAAAACTAATAAAGTGCCAAAGATTAAATTTTCTTTATTCAGCAGCATCTCAATAAGGCAGGTGCCTTACTAGTTAGTTACAGTTTTATTAATTCCGCTTCGAAATTTCACATGCTTTTGGTTATTTAGTTAAAGAGATAAATGTTTATTCATATTTACAATAAAATTATAATTATGTTTCTGCTATGCTGAATGAATTCTTCGTATAATTAAAAACACAAAGTCAAAATAAATGATGTTTGTCATGCATATCCTATACGATCCCGGTATGGGTCTTAAGCCCTGACCTTGAATGAAAGCAGGGGGGGGATAGTGCGTAGTTGACGAGACTGTATTGACTTCTGCGCATCCAAGGTCAGTGCCAGGTCTTTTACCAATATCCACAGGATTATAGTGATTTCCAAACAAACAGTAGACATAAATATTTTGTAAAGAATTCGATATATCAAAAGTATAATGTTGCACTTGAATTGCATTTAAGTTATGCACACGAAAAAAAAATGTAGTATTGGGTTCCTCGTTATTCCTACAGCCAGCTAGACACACATTATAACAACAAGGTACGGTGTACTAAAACTTAAGAAATCAGTAAGACAAGACAAATTATGTAATTAGGAAATAAATACTCATATTTTGCGCACAAAAATACTCACCTCTACATAGTAAAAGGGATCGTGAAGCAAGGTCAGTACAAAGAAATCCTAGAGAATTGGTTGGATCCACAGTTAAGAGAATGGTTCTGAAATGGGGTGTCATTAATTTTTATACAAGATGGAGTTATTTGTCTCACCGTCTGATCAATCAGAGCATATTTACATAACCAAAATATCCAACTGTTGGATTGGCCAGGTAACAGTCCCGACGTGGACTCAATTGAAAATGTGAGGGAGCTGATGAAGATGGGAGTGGCCAAAGAAGTGGTCACGACCAAAACTCAGCTCATTGAAAAAATATCCATGTATGGCATCATCATTCACAAATCCAGGAAGCTGTGCAATCATGTATTAACAACTTGCCGTAAAGGACTGGGGCTTTAATATCTACAAAAGATGACTCAACAGAATATTAATACAGAAATACAGTAAGAGTATTAATATTGTTCTTACACTAAAAGTCAATAAATTTTCAATCTAAAAAGTATTTTTAACTGTCACAACACATATTTAATTACATGCAGTAGTAGATATACAAATTTGACTTATTCAAATAAAACATCCCAAATTCATTTTTTACAGCTATTAATTATGATTTTACATACCGTTTTAAATGATTTCTCTGTGACTTCTATCTTTAGTATTAGTCCTATTTTACGAATGAATTAAAAGTTAATTGAAATAGTTTGTTTTATTTCTACAATAGTATGTATATAAACGTAAACTTTCCATAGCCTTTACTCTTTTTGGCTTTTCATTATTTGTAGTAAAATATACTAGCCATCTTTAACCGTTTTGGTGTGGGCCTCCTTCAATTTGCGCCACTCCATTCCATTTTGGGATTTCTGAATCCATTTGTATTTGCCACACTATTTATATCATATTTGTGGCTGCCCAACTAGTTCTTTGCACCCTTTTGGGCTTTTCACTTCATAAAACGCGTATTATTATTATGGCATTTTAACAAAAGTTTGAAAAGATATCTCTTCCATTAATATATTACGAAATATTTCTATAATCATATCTGTATATGTGTATTTTTTGTTTGTTTTCAGATGTACAAGTTGCCTACACTCGTATATGCAGTTACCACCTAGTGGTGGTAACTGCATATACGAGTGTGGGCACTCAATGTTATTCGCAATTACATTTTCGAATTTATTTAAATTTTCTTGAAGTGTGTTTTTATAGTTATTGTATTTTAATAACTTACATTGTATAATAATGTTATTTTGACATTTGTCTTTTGATTGAAACATCTTTGTTAAAATGGTTTTAATAAATTCGTGAGTACAAAATTTATTTTTCTTTGATAACGCCATCTATGAATAATAGAGAGTAATAGATTGCGCCGTTTGGGAAGGTATGAAAAAATGCAACTCTTTTTTTATATGGGTTACTATGCGTCTCGTTCATTCTGTCCCGTTTCTTTTACGTGATATGTACCCTGTACATAAGATGAATACATGATGAAAAAATTTTTAGTAAGATAAACACATGGGGTAACAAGTAAAATGTATGGTTTGTTTATTATATGTTATATTTATATGTTATATTTGTTCAGGATTTCTTATTGTTTTCACCATGGCACAGAGTACCTATGTATTTCAAAATATTATTCTATTGTTTACAAAAACTAGATCCCATCTCTTTCCAAACTTAAAGACACTTGTTTCTGGGAAGCGCTTCGCGTTCAATGAAGAAGTTAAGAGGGCCGTAGATGGATATTTTCACTGCTTTTCAGACTCTCGCGTTCTGGAATAATACTGATGTTGGAGAAACGTTGCACCAAGTGTTTGGAAGTCAAGGGGGACCATGTAGAGAAATAAAGTAAATTTTCAACTGAAATTGTCAGGCTGAGAATTTTTGACTTAATCCTTGTAAGCCAATTTATATGAGGCATCAAAACTATAAGAGCTTGATTGGAGCTGAAATATTCCAGCAAGAGAAAGAAGTTATTGTTTGGTAATAAAATATTGTATATTAAATCTTTCACTAATGGTAGGAACAGTTTTAACACATACGCAAATATAAGGTTGAGGGTTACAGTCTTTGTATTCTGTTTAGAATAAACGACCTTACAATTAAAATAATAAGATTGTTGTTGTTGATTGGAATAGTGTTTGAATGTCGTGCTTGGAATATTGTATCAATTCTCAGAGCACTTTGATATTTCAACAATGATACACATAAGATATTTTTGATTTGATAGGACTGTTTATCTTTCTAGACCTTAATGCCATACTGTTTAGGATGTGCTTTGTTTCTACTCTGCAAGTCCTTTAGTGATAGCGAGTAGCATTGCACTATAAACATTTGTCAATTGGGTACACTTTATTTTGTCTGCTTTCACTTAATTTATTCAGAGATACTTTATTGTAATTATTTTTAGTAAATACTTCCAAACTTTTTTGTAATATTAGTTTCTTAAGATTGAAAATGCTTACTTAGACAAATGTATATACATTCAGTTGATCTGTTGTTGCAGCTTTCTCTTCCAGGTAAACATAACAAATTAAAACGAAATATTAATTTTGTGGTCTAACATTATCTACTACTCATTTTGTATCCTTGCAAAATGTTTTAAATCATCATAGGAACGCACACAAAAGGATTTTAAAAATATGTCTGATCAATATGTTATATGATAAAAAAAAACTGAGCATATAGAATTGCTAGTATAAAATGAGGTAATAATTAAAATTAAAAAATCAAGTTAAGTATAATGAAACCAACTGATTATGTAAATTAATGCAGAAGCCATGATGATTTGGTCAGTGTTAAAGTATAGAAAGTTAACTTTTCAATGGTACTGAAAAAGAAAATGAAGCTGAAAAGTTTCGACCTATTTTTATTCTTAACTTACCTGTTGCATGTTAATACTGTTGTTAAACTAAGATGGACAACGAAGTTATTTGACTACAATAGCACGAGTTATTTGACTACAACAAAGTTATTTGACTACACTGGCATGGCTGTGGCTTCAGGATTAAAAGTTAATGCGAGACCATAAAATTATCTTGTTTCAAGGGCACTTCTGTTTCTTTCATATTTCTTATTCATTTTAGATGAAATGTGTAACGACCTGACTTGAAAATGTTATTAGCCCTGTTTAAAAAAAAATTCATAATGCAAATGAAAAAACGAAATTTTTTTTACATACATTTATTTTCATACACACATTTTGTTTTTAAATTGTCATTACAAATATAGATTGTTAGTAGGCTTATCACTATTAATTTTCATATGTCATGGATGGTAGTCATAAACTTCACTTTAAGAGATATTAAATCTTATTTCAACACGTCGAATAGACATAAACATTCATGTCTATTCGTCCTGAGTTCGAAAAGGGTTTAGCAATATGCAATATTTATCAACTCTAAATGGACATCTTTAGAGTGAAATTGCTGCCGATTGGTCCTTAAAACTAATATCCGTCTCTTTTAAAGACATTAATTATGATAAGAAGAGAACACAGAAAAACTGGACCATTCAGTATTTCATACAAAGAACTAGAGTACACTATTCGATACTCTAGTCTAGATCCAATTTTTCTGTGGTGGGCATTTCGTATGTCTGGGATATTTCTTCAAAGATGTTTTGGAAACAATAACATACTTTGAGAATTATTATTCAATAGATAAGAAAAATATCAGTTCCTTTAATTTATTGAAATTTTCTGTATAGTCGTAATTGACGCCTCTTAGTGACAAGAAAGTTTAAACAACTTTTACAAAATTTTACATCTTATGATGCTATGTATGGGCCACACTAAAGGTTCTATCGTTCATTATCGCAATAAATAAGGTGTAAAAGAACTCCTTGAAATAACGCACTAAATTGTATGGCTACACTTGCATTCAGTCTATAATGCTGATAAAAAATATGTTGTTTTCAAGATGAAGGTTGAATCTGCCAGACTGACTAACTCAATCATTTTTTTATTTGTCCACTCCATAGCTGTGGAATATTTAAATTTAAGTAATTTACCTACAAATTCTCGTTGACTTTTCAATGATCCATGGGTACTTAATGCACATCGGTAAAGACGTACACTAAGCTTAAATTAAATTCCTAGGCTAATTTTAATTCCAATTGTGTTCTTCGATACACGGTTGCTTCAAAAACATGTATGAAGCTATTGTGTATTTGTAGCAAACTGTTAAACGTAGGTGGGATCACTACAAGCATTAAATAACATGCTAAATTTCTTTGATTTGAAAAAGAAAGACCATCACCCGAGCTATCGCCCAACTTTTAACGGCATTATGAAAAGCATTGAAAAATTGGCACGTCCAGTCATGGCTACACCTATGTCTAGAGTACATAATATAATAATTAATGGTGTTGACCTTTCGTGTGGCTCAATAGTTAATCTGTGACTTCAAAAAATATAAATTAGATTTTCCAATATCCAACTTGTGTTCTATCAATGTTAAGCAAATTATATCATAATTTGAAAGCAATTAACATATAATTTTCTTAACGGTACCCCTAACTGATATTGTGAAATAAAGTTAAATGTTCGTCCTTATAATAATTTATTTTAAATCACAGTAGCTGTTTCTTTCCGAAAAGTAATATTGGGCTAGTTGATGAAAGCTGAAATCCACTACCGTTGAAAACCTGAATTGAATTTACCCACAAATTCTCGTTGACTTTGTACGCAATGATCCATGGCTACTTAATGCACATCGGTAAAGACGTACACTAAGCTTATCTCAAATTCTTAGCCTAATTTGTCATATTACAATTACCAACATTCCAAACAAAGAAAAATTTGATTGAAATCATATTTTTAAATTTGTTTGCATTGTTAGTTCTTATAATTCAACAAAAAATTTGATACCTCCTGAAGTGAAATTTATGAGACATTAAATAGTGTTTCATTAACAGTAGTTCAAAAATAGAAAACAAATGTAATATAGTTGATTTTACATATACATAATTGATTTTACAATGGTTACATGCTTATTTCAAAGATAATTTTAATAATATAATATAAGCTACACTATGTCTAATTTGAAATATTTGAATACATGAAGTTCTAAAATGGTTATTTAGTGTGATATGTGTAATTTTTTCCAACCATTTGCTGTTACAATATGAGTGAAGCATGTTTTAACTTTGTTTAGAAAACTAAAGTCAATCTTGTGCTTGTTCAAATATGACAAATTTTGTATTTAATAGAGACAATTCAACATTTAACATTTTATTTATTATTATTTCATCATCATGATAATGTCTTAAAATTGCAAAAATCTATTGTTGTTTTAGTTTAATTAGTTGAATGTAATAAGCTACAATAATTTTGAGTGAATAATTAAATAATATTATTAAAACTTACATGCTCAAATTGCATATTATGAAATGAAAATTGACTAGTGAATTCACATGAAATTGGTTGACTTCCATTCATTTTACACTGAGATATTATAATAAAATAAACTAGTTGATACACATTTTAAACATTGAGTAGTTTATTTATAAGTTTTGATGTTACACGCAAAGAAAATTGACTAAAAGTATTTTACATCAAGTTAGAGGTGACATCTACTAGAACCATCCAATGGTTCCTTTCTTAATTTGAATCATTGGGATTAAATTGACATTTTATAAAGTATAAATTTGGGGAAAAAATTGCACATATTCAACACAATTCAAATCTTGATACTTTCTTTGTAGCTTTTAATTAACATAAGTTCACACATATTTGTTACTTCAGATATCAGTTGTTTAACACTCCAAAGAAAATTTCATAAATAATGAAGAGATATGTTAACATGAAGGTGTGTCATTGCGTAGGATACATTTGTAAAAGAAAATGGAATTTCTTAAGATGTTTAAGTCTTCTTAAAGATATAAATTTTTATTCTTTTGTATTTGGTGTTGAGCAACAGAAGTAGATATTGCCACAAAATGTGCATAGTGCAGAGACATAAATTTGTCAACCTCAGTGCCTTATTTTTATTTTAATTGGACAAAATTACCATATAATGTTTCCAACCTGTTTTAAATAAGATAATTACCACACAACATTTATCACCAGCTAATTTGATTATTTTTAATAATTTTTCTCAATTTTAATTTAAGTTCTATCATGAAAATCATGTAACAAATTTCTGCATCAAATTAAGAGAAAATGTAGGAAAGTAGAAATGTCTTATCAATTTAGATTGATGTTATTACAACTATTTTTTAACCTAACACTTGAGATTTTTTTACCGTGTGAAATCTTCACACCGAGAATGAATCTAGTTTAAAAATTACACAATTTTATTTTGATAAAAATGTATAGTGGACTAGTACATGACAATATGGATCACAATTTATACACATTGATATTGATTGAAATCAGTTAAGGTTAAATCAATATAATTTCTCTTACTGTAACATTCGTATTTGTTGGACTTTATGATTAATCATCAAATTCAAAAGGAATATTTTCTCGTATTTAATAGTTGCTATCGAGTATTTAGTACAAGTTTAAGTCCTTTCTTCTAAATTTATATTGTATTTTTGTAATTAACTTTGTTTAATGGTAGTAATTATAAAAAAACAGAAACATATTTAATAAAATCTCCTAAATAGTCCATTTGCTAAATTTTGGCAAACATACTGTTTAGTAGATGGTGATGTTTAGGAATTGACTGTTCTTTTACTCACTCCTAATCAAATCGCATCCAGTATACCATTGCTTTTTGAAGTGAAACTTATATTATTGTAAAACCAATTTATTCAACGATTACAACGTCTAAATGAAGAGGATCCTCGACTGATGACTCGACAATTGGCAGATGAGCTACACTGCAGTCATGGCACCATAGAAACACATTAGCATGAATTGGGAAAAGGTTCAATATATGGTGTGTGGATACCACATGAGTTGTCATCATATCACCTTCAGTTTAGAGTTGATAATTGTCAACAATTATTGACACTGAAACTTAACTTCGGCTGGCTGAATAAGTTAGTAACTGGAGTTGAGATGTAGGTTACAAGTTCAGGTTTGATTCAAATTCTGGATTGTAGTGTTAAGTCCTAACCTATGTTAACCCTACAAGTTAACGTCAATGGCTGGGTGTCGGGGAAACAGGAATTTCAGTATCCAAACTTGAAATAAGTGTCAAAAAGGTGATGCTCAGCTGCTGGTGGAATGTCAAGGGCATTATTTATTGGGAGTGAACAATTGGACCGATTAGCTAATAAATTGAGTAGTCAACATGATCGAGTTTATTTTCACATGTTGTAAAACGTACTTGTGATAATTTAGACGAGCTCAGCTGGGTTCCACTCACACTTCCACCACATTCGCAGGACACTGCGCTCTCTGATTACCATTTATTCATGCTCTAAGTAACCATTTACGTGAAAAAAAAAATTAGATGTTAAAGAAGATCTCCAAAACCACTTTGCACAATTTTTCAATGAAGGCAAATCCGAGCATCTATCGAACGAGAATCTGTTAAGGCCACAAAACAAAGAAAGACAGATATAATGAGCTCTGGCCCGATGAGATTGGACAACCGAAGGTTTTAAACAAGTCCTTTGGATTGACGAATCAAAGTATGAAATATTTGGTTCAAAAGGCGAATTTACGTTCTACACAGATCCGGAGTAAAAATGATGCCACATTGTGTAGTGCCATTTGTCGAACACGGCGGTGGTTCTGTTGTGGTCTGGTGACTGGCAATTTGGTTCGAAATAAAGGAATAATGAAAAAAGAGCAATATAAAGTACTTCTTCAGCAAAATACTGTTCCCTCCGGGATAAGATTAATTGGAAAGGGGTTCACTATCCAATAACACAATGACCCAAAATGTAGTTGTAAATTATGCAGAACTTATTTAGAACGAAAAGAGATGGAAGGGGTGTTAAAAAACATGATATGGCCACCTCAAAGTACTGATATCAACCCGATCGAACTTACATAGGAAGAGCTTGATAAAAATATTCGAGACCAGAACAAGGAGACACGTGGAAGACTCTACATGAAAGCTGAACAATTTTTCTCAAGAAATAATCGACAAATTGATTGCTCGTATGCCGAGGCTTGTGAAAAATGTGATTAAGTGCAAGGGAGAATTTTTTGATACAAATGCTGTTTAGATTATAATGGCAGTGATTAATACTTTATGAATATTTTTAAGTTTTTCAACAAACCTTTCATATGGTCTCACCTGTAGCAATTTTATCTAATTTTCCAACTTTACTAGGGTGGTCCCAAACATTTGTCCTGCAGTTTGTGTATATATATATATATATATATATATATATATATATATATATATATATATATATATATATATATGTATATATATATAAGTATATATGTAGTATAGGATGATGAATTAATTATCAATTTAGATGTAGAGTTTTTATTTTGTATTATGGATTAGCATAGTGATGATGGAGCAATGTTGGGAACAGCCTCTCTAAAAAAAAATTAGGGAGTTTAAAGAATGATGAAAAAATTTTTAACACCCTGTGATTTTTTTGCGAATATTTAAAGTGATACGTGATTTTTTTAAATATTATATAAATTTTATAAAATAATTATGAACAAATTGGTCTTTTTGGTTGTATCGGCCCCTCCTAAGAAAAGTAGTGGCTTTCATTTTTCAAGAAATCACATAATCATGTGTTATTAACCAAGTATGGCGTTTTAACAAAAGTTTGAAAATATATCTCTTCCTTTAATATATTACGAAATATTTCTATCATTATACCTGTATTTTTTGTTTGTTTTCAGATGTGTAAGTTGCCCACATCCATATATGCAGTTACCACCTAGTGATGCTAAATAGCTGCTTGCAGATCTCAAAGTTATTCACAAGTGCATTTTTGAATTTATTTAAATTTTATTGAGTTGTGTTTTTATAGTTATTGTATTTCAATAACTTATATTGTATAGTAATGTTATTTTGACATTTGTCTTTGAATTGAAACATTTTTGTTATAATGGTTGTAATAAATTCATGTGAATAAAAACTAATTTTTCATTGAAAACGCCATCTAGGAGCAATAGAGAGTAAGAGATTAAGCCATCTATGAGCATTAATAATAATTACACAAGTCTTTGGTCAGGAGAGGTGAGGCGAGGAGAGAGGTGAGTCACTTTGACAGTTAAAACATCAGTAATGGGAAAATCGGAATTTTTCAAATAACAAGTAACGCTGATGTTAATGCTTTGCATTCATGAGTTGATGATTTATTCTAACAATAAATTCAGTATTGCAATAAATTCATTATAGATAAATAAAACACTATAAATTGTAAGAACTAGAAAGCCTCATTATTAATCGACACAAAACATTACAGTTGCATATTGTTTATGGCAAACATTACAACATACAAGGATAAGGGGAAAAGTTCTCGGTTTGACACAGAGATGGCGTTCCAATCGAAAAATTTATGTTATTAGTTCGTATGATAAGTTTCAACTTATTCTCTCAAGTAGTTTGTTTACTCAATTTTTTATAGTAGACGTCTTGCGGGTTTATCGTTAAAATGGATAAACTTCAATATCGTGCGGTCATAAAACTCTTCGTTTCGGATGGATTAACCCCAAAGGAAATTAATCCGAAGTTGATAAAAGTTTACAGGGACACTGCTCCTTCAATGTCAACCGTTAAAAAGTTGGCAGCTAAGTTTAAACGTGATCGCACATCCTTCGAAGATGACCCACGTGAAGGAGGATCAAAAACCACAACCAACCGGAAACTATCAAAAAGGTGTACAATGTTGTGTTTGACGACGGTTGAGTGAAGGTGAGTGAGATAGCTGAGCCTATGAGAAAGAGTGTAAAACATCTTCCACAAAGAATTAAAGCAAAACCTCTTCGCAAGATGGGTGCCACATTTGCTGAATTTTTCAAAAGCAAATACGCAAACGACTTTCATAGCAACAGGAACATGGCCAATTTTGTAAGTTGATTTGTCACCATGAATGAGGCATTGGTCCACCCTACATGCCAGAAACGAAACAGCAGTTAAAGCAGTGGGTGGAAGGCGATGGTTGAGTGTCAAAGAAAGCTAAGTCGATCGCATCTGCCGGGAAGGTATTTGGGATGGCCAGTGTGTTTTGGGATGAGAAAGGGATCTATTTATTGATTATCTTGAAAAAGGCAGAAAAATTACAGGCGAATATTATTCCAACCTTCTTGACCAGCTGGGTGCTAAAATTGGCAAGAAGAGGCCTGGCTTGAAGAAAAAAAGTCAGCTCGTCTCTCCAGGACAATGCACCTGCTCACAAAGGTGCGCTGGTGATGTGAAAACTGCGGGATTCGGGGTATGATTTGTTCGATCATTCTCCCTATTCTCCTGATTTGGCACCCTCAGACATTCATCTGTTCTCAAACTTAAAGAGATTTGTTTCTGGGAAGCGCTTCATGTTCAATGAAGAAGTTGAGAGGGTCGTAGATGGATATTTTCACTGCCTTCCAGTCTCTCACTTCCGGGAAGGAATATTGATGTTGGAGGAACATTGCACCAATTGTTTGGAAGCCAAGGGGGATCATGTAGAGAAATAAGACAATTTTTTAACTGGAATTTGCAGTCTTTCATTGGCAGGCTGAGAATTTTTCACCTTACCCTTGTAAGCCAATTTATATGAGGCATCAAAAGTATAAGACCTTGATTGGAGCTGAAACATTCTAGACAGAGAAAGAAATTGTTGTTTGGTAATAAAATATTGCATATTAAATCTTTCACTACTGGTAGTAACAGTTTTAACACATATGCAAATATAAGGTTGAGGGTTACAGTCTTTGTATTCTGTTTAGAATAAATGACGTTACAATTAAAATAATAAGACTGTTGTTGTTGATTGGAATAGTGTTTGAATGACGTGCTTGGAATATTGTATCAATTCTCAGAGCACTTTGATATTTCAATAATGACACGCATAAGATATTTTTGATTTGATAGGACTGTTTATCTTTCTAGACCTTAATGACATACTGTTTAGGATGTACTTTGTTTCTACTCTGCAAGTCCTTTAGTGATAGCGAGTAGCATTGCACTATAAACATTTGTCAATTGGGTACACTTTATTTTGTCTGCTTTCACTTAATTTATTCAGAGATACTTTGTTGTAATTTCTTTTAGTAAATACTTCTAAACTTTTTTGGAATGTTAGTTTCTTTTAAATTCAAACATTCAATTAATTTAATTGACCTTCAAGTTATTTAAGATTGAAAATGCTTACTTAGACAAATATATATACATTCAGTTGATCTGTTGTTGCAGCTTTCTCTTCCAGGTAAATATAACAAATTAAAACGAAATATTAATTTCGTGGTCTAACATTATCTACTACTCATTTTGTATACTTGCAAAATGTTTTAAATCATCATAGGAACGCACACAAAAGGATTTTAAAAATATGTCTGATCAATATGTTATATGAAAAAAAAAAACTGAGCACATAGAATTGCTAGTATAAAATGATGTAATAATTAAAATTGAAAAATCAAGTTAAGTATAATGAAACCAACTGATTGTGTAAATTAATGCAGAAGCCATGATGATTTGGTCAGTGTTAAAGTATAGAAAGTTAACTTTTCAATGGTACTGAAAAAGAAAATGAAGCTGAAAAGTTTCGACCTATTTTTATTCTTTACTTACCTGTTGCATGTTAACACTGTTGTTAAACTAAGATGGACAACGAAGTTATTTGACTACAACAAAGTTATTTGACTACACTGGCATGGCTGTGGTTTCAGGATTAAAAGTTAATGCGAGACCATAAAATTATCTTTTTTCAAGGGCACTTCTTTTTCTTTTATATTTCTTATTCATTTCAGGTGAAATGTGACTTGAAAATTTTATTAGCCCTGTTTAAAAAAAAATTCATAATGCAAATGAAAAAACGAAATTTTTTTTACATACATTTATTTCATACACATATTTTGTTTTTAAATAGTCTTTACAAATATAGATTGTTAGTAGGCTTATCACTATTAATTTTCATATATCATGGATGGTAGTCATAAACTTCACTTTAAGAGATATTAAATCTTATTTCAACACGTTGAATAGACATGAACATTCATGTCTATTCGCCCTGAGTTCGAAAAGGGTTTAGCAATTTGCAATATTTATCAACTCTAAATGGACATCTTTAGAGTGAAATTGCTGCCGATTGGTCCTTAAAACTAATATCCGTCTCTTTTAAAGACATTAATTATGATAAGAAGAGAACACAGAAAAACTGGACCATTCAGTATTTCATACAAAGAACTAGAGTCTATATCGATACTCTAGTTCCAATTTTTCTGTGGTGGGCATTTCGTATGTCTGGGATATTTCATCAAAGATACTTTGGAAACAATAACATACTTTGAGAATTATTATTCAATAGATAAGAAAAATATTCATTTAATTTAATTAAATTTTCTGTATAGTCGTAATTGACGCCTCTTAGTGACAAGAAAGTTTAAACAACTTTTACAAAATTTTACATCTTATGATGCTATGTATGGGCCACACTAAAGGTTCTATCGTTCATTATCGCAATAAATAAGGTGTAAAAGAACTCCTTGAAATAACGCACTAAATTGTATGGCTACACTTGCATTCAGTCTATAATGCCGATAAAAAATATGTTGTTTTCAAGATGAAGGTTGAATCTGCCAGACTGACTAACTCAATCATTTTTCTATTTGTCCACTCCATAGCTGTGGAATATTTAAATTTAAGTAATTTACCTACAAATTCTCGTTGACTTTTCAATGATCCATGGGTACTTAATGCACATCGGTAAAGACGTACACTAAGCTTAAATTAAATTCCTAGCCTAATTTTAATTCCAATTGTTTTCTTCGATACACAGTTGCTTCAAAAACATGTTTGAAGCTATTGTGTATTTGTGGCAAACTGTTAAACGTAGGTGGGATCACTACAAGCATTAAATAACACGCTAAATTTCTTTGATTTGAAAAAGAAAGACCATCATCCGAGCTATCGCCCAACTTTTAACGGCATTATGAAAGGCATTAAAAAATTGGCACGTCCAGTCATGGCTACACCTATGTCTAGAGTACATAATATAATAATTAATGGTGTTGACCTTTCGTGTGGCTCAATAGTTAATCTGTGACTTCAAAAAATATAAATTAGATTTTCCAATATCCAACTTGTGTTCTATTAATGTTACGCAAATTATATCATAATTTGAAAGCAATTAACATATAATTTTCTTAACGCTACCCCAAACTGATATTGTGAAATAGAGTTAAATGTTCGTATTTATAATAATTTATTTTAAATCATAGTAGCTGTTTCTTTCCGAAAAGTAATATTGGGCTAGTTGATGAAAGCTGAAATCCACTACCGTTGAAAACCTGAATTGAATTTACCCACAAATTCTCGTTGACTTTGTACGCAATGATCCATGGCTACTTAATGCACATCGGTAAAGACGTACACTAAGCTTATCTCAAATTCTTAGCCTAATTTGTCATATTACAATTACCAACATTCCAAACAAAGAAAAATTTGATTGAAATCATATTTTTAAATTTGTTTGCATTGTTAGTTCTTATAATTCAACAAAAAATTTGATACCTCCTGAAGTGAAATTTATGAGACATTAAATAGTATTTCATTAACAGTAGTTCAAAAATAGAAAACAAATGTAATATAGTTGATTTTACATATACATAATTGATTTTACAATGGTTACATAATTATTTCAAATATTTATTTTAATTGGATAAAATTTTCATGTAATGTTTCCAACCTGTTTATATTAAGATAATTACCACACAACATTTATAACCAGCTAATTTGATTATTTTTAATAATTATAATTTAAGTTCAATCATGAAAATCATGAAACAAATTTCTTCATCAAATTGAGAGAAAATGTAAGAAAGTAGAAATGTCTTATCAATATTACAACACCAAAAGTTACAACAACTATTTTTTAACCTAACACTAGAGATTTTTTTACTGTATGAAATCTTCACACGGAGAATGAATCTAGTTTAAAAATTACACAATTTTGTTTTGATAAAAATGTATACTGGACTAGTACATGACAATATGGATCACAATTTATACACATTGATATTGATTGAAATCAGTTAAGGTTAAATTAATATAATTTCTCTTACTGTAACATTCGTATTTGTTGGACTTTATGATTAATCATCAAATTCAAAAGGAATATTTTCTCGTATTTAATAGTTGCTATCATGCATTTAGTACAAGTTTAAGTGTAACTTATATTATTGTAAAATTAATTTATCAACGATTGCGTCTAAATGAGGAGGATCCTCGACTGATGACTCGACAATTAGCAAATGAGCTACACTGCAGTCATGGCACTATAGAAACACATTGGCATGAATTGGGAAAAGGTTCAAAATATGGTGTGTGGATACCCCATGAGTTGTCATCATATCACCTTCAGTGTAGTGTTGATACTTGTCAATAATTATTGACACTGAAACTTAACTTCGACTGGCTGAATAAGTTAGTAACTGGAGATGAGAAGTAGGTTACAAGTTCCGGATTGATTCAAATTCTGGATTGTGGTGTGCTAAGCTATGTTAACCCTACAGACTAACGTCAATGGCTGGGTGTCGAGGAAACACGAATTTCAGTATCCAAACTTGAAATAAGTGCCAAAAAGGTGATGCTCAGCTGCTGGTAGAATGTCAAGGGCATTATTCGGTGGGAGTTGCTTCCAGAGGGATCTATGACTGATGCCGATTAGGTAATAATTAGAGTAGTCAACAGGATCGAGTTTATTTTTTACATGACAATGCTAGACCACATGTTGTAAAACGTACTTGTGATAAATGAGGGGAGCTCGGCTGGGTTCCACTAACTCTTCCACCACATTCGCAGGACATTGCGCTCTCTGATTCCGATTTATTCAGGGCTCTAAGTAACCATTTAAGTGAAAAAAAAAATTCGATGTTAAAGAAGATCTCCAAAACTACCTCGCACAATTTCTTGATTCAAAGTCACATATAGCCTATGATGTCAGCACTTTAAAAAAAATGTATTAGTTTGCATGGTTACGAGCAATTGATTAAAATAGATGAACAATGCTACATGGCTGCTGTTCGCTAAGATCATGATCTTGCATCCAGCATTTAAAGGCGCAGTTCACAGTTAAAGGATTAATGCTACTCATAAAGTGTTTTCATTACGACTTTTTTTTGGTTTTAATTAATCTCTATATAATTTTTTTTGGTTTTTATTAATTTCTATATAATTATATTTTATTTCATATATTAAAAGCTTAATTATCTTAATTTCTATAAATGCATAAATTATTTCTATTCCAATCAAATTATTTGTAAAATGTTGCTTTGACGCATGTACCAATTTGTTAAAATTTAATTTAAGGTAAATTAATTATACTAAACATTATTTTGAAGTGAAGTGCAAAACAAAATGTGAAGCGAGATCTAGAAATTTTAGGATAGGTCAGTTTATTAGTTGCGCCAATTTTGCTATCCAGAAAAAAATCTTAATCATTTTGTTTTTATGATATAAGCATTTTATTGAAAAATTTGAAAAATCAACAGCCTGTACAACATTTTTTGGTACTCTCATGACAAATTTGCATATTTTATTATTTTAATTTTTGTAGTCGGTTGCTCAATTAACACTGCTATTGTACTGTGTAATCATAAATAAAATACGATTTGCTATAATTAAGACATTTTTTTTTTCAATTTCTACTTGAAATTATTAGAAGAAATGGTTTTCTGCAAACTTTAACACTTCATGTTATAAAAAAAATGTACAGGCACTAGCATGACAATTTATTTTCAAAATTGGCGCAACTAATTAAGATTTCAAAATGCTACCATATATTCCACATCTTACTTTAAAAAAAATTCTTGTATTTCTTCTAAACAACTTGCTTATCAGCAAGATTCAAGTTCCAGATTCATGTAGTCTGAATTGCGTACATGCCAATGAATGTAAGTAAGGGTAAGACAGACAGTGAGAACATTTAATTTGAGGGAGAGTGCGATAGATAGTTATTCTATAGGATAACAAGAGTGGGATAGATAGTGACGCCGTTTTCTATTGTTTTCAATTGGTTTATTTGGACGGTATGAGAGGCAAGAGAGTCGACATTATGTCATTTTCAGCATCGTTATTCACTTTGCTCTATACTGACTTTGGCTTTGTATATTTTGGACTTGATTATCCTGTGTTTAGGAGACTGACTGACCTGGTATTTTTCTGGACTTTGATTTTTTTTTGTACAACAGGAATTATTCAACATTTCTTCCACCATTCTGTCTCTTTAAACCATGTTACACAATGCTAACATCGACTTGACACATGGTGAATGCAGATGCAATGCTAATGCTGCAAACAGACTGTATCGTTAGAGATGCTAAAATACTGAATATTATCTGGATCATCGGTTGTTAATTATCAGAGAGTCATTTACCTGGTCGCTGAAGGAATGCAAGAAGACCCAGCATTATCGGATAGTATCACTTGGTCACTGGAGTTTCACAAGATCACTGGAGTTTCATCTACAATGAGGTTTCCCAAGAAATCAATCTGGTCACTGGAGTTTCATCTACGATGAGGTTTCACAAGAAATCTAAACTGATGCGAGCACTTCAGTACGTGCTGTAAAATAAAATATGTGAGAGCCAAAAAGTAGTTTGCACCGCATTTTACAAATTCACAGATTCCACCTGTGTCACGTACAATGTATGCAGAGTCTGTTACCATGACTATCCCAGACAGATGAAATTTTGCAGAAGAATGCTGCAAAAAATATTGAAAATCCAGAATTTTTAGAAAAAGTTCGATGGTCTGATGAAACAAAATGCAGAAGAAATGGGTGATTAAATCTGTACGATTTGCATTGTTGGAGTGTCAAAAATCCGCATCTTATACCGGAAGACAAGTCTCAGTACCAATTTAAGGTGAATAAGTGGACTTGAATATTAAACGATCAAGTTATTGGACCATTTGAATTGCCAGAGAAAACTTAAACTTGATTTTCTTCAAAATCACTTGACAGATTTATAGAAGACATGCTACTAAATATTTTGCATCAAACTGTGCGAGATTATCTCAATGAAGAGTATGCAGACCAATGGATTGGGCACCTTGATCCAATTTTGTGGTCACCCCGTTCTTAGATTTAAACCCCCTGGACTTCTTTTACTGGGGTTGTGTGAAGGGAAAAGTTTATTAAAAATCCATATAAAGTATTGCCAAATTATATAGACAAATCTCGGAAGCTGCGGAACATTTCAATTTATGACGATATGAACGACTGGTGAAGAGGTTGTTTCTAAGGTGATATTATGCATGTATTAATGCCGATACCAGGCAATTCGAACATTTGCTTTAGTTTAGATTACAAAATTGTTATAATGTGTCATTAGTTTCATTTAATCTTCTTGAATGTAACAATGACAAATTAAACGGCTTCGCTATTTCTCTCACCCTTACTCATATCCATCGATGTCTGTCTAACTCAGTCTACATGAATCTGAAAACTGAATCTTGTCTATAGGCATTATATAAAGACAAAATTACACAAATATAACTAAAATGTTAATTTATGTACTATTTATTATACTTATATATAAAGAAACATATATTAAATATATATCAAATACAAAAAACATCTAGTTTATAGATAACATTAGAAATATACTAAATATACTATAATAGTTTATAGATAACATTAGAACAATACAATTCTAAGGTTATGTATTACTTGCACGAATCTTATGTCTATTACATACATTTAAATTACTATAATATAGAAAATAAATTCCCCTTTATAGAATGGTTGGGAATTGTCTAATTTAATTTTTTTTCATTTTCTGATAATCAATTAAACTAGTGCTAAAGACATCTACAGACTAGATAGTTGACAATTTGCTGACAGATTGAATTGATATTGACACCTTAAAATATGGATTTAAAATTAACATCGAATACACAACCATTATACATATTATCAAACATATATTTAATACTATTGCTTCTCTTACCATACTTCTAAGAAAGTAAAAACTAACCAAATCAAGTTAGGACATTTAATATACCACTTTAACTATAAAACTCTACTCTCATTCCGTATCTAATTCTTGTTAGCAACATAACACAATTATTATAACTACAATGATATTCTTATGACATTTCTAATTATTTACGTTCTCAAGATGACAACAGGTAAAAGTAAAGATTCCATCGGGGTTATATGAATTTTGTGAGATAAGACTATAAGAGTAAAAATTGAAAGTTTATTGCATGAGCTTAGTTGCCTCTCACGACGCGCCAGTTGTACTTAACCTTGATATTATTCTATTCAAGAATTTTGAGCATCCACATGAGGAAAATAAGACATTTACATAAACCTATATAGTTACAATGTCATCTGGAAGTAGTAGAGAAATTAATAAAAGTTTGGTGTGAAAAACTATAATATACTTATTAAAAGAGAATATGAACGTAAAGTCGATGTGGACATGATATGTTTCATGATTAGGTTGAAGACAAATTATGTATTAATTTCATAATGATGAATAAAGGAGTCAGTTAGTGGTTAAAATAATATAATAAGTTATGGAATAAACGGTAGTATAGTGTTTGTAGCATCAACGAAGAAGCATTGTGGAGAACAATGATATTATTAATAAAATAATACAAAGGGAAAATATATAATATAATGCAAATATTTCAAGGTAATTAGGAAAAATCTAAACAAGTATTATAATAAAAATGATATTATCACATGAAAGTATTTAATCATCTAGTTCCCAAATGAAACCAATTATTTAAATTGTTTAAGAAATTAAATACAGCAAAAAAATTAAAAAAGCCTTCACAGTGTCACAGCACTAAATGAGGAACATAAATTTGATATGCAATTTTGGGAATGCAGATATGATTATGTGAACAATGTTACAATGCTGAATGACGAACATAACTTTGATATGCTGCTTTGGGAATGAAGATATGATTATGTGGTTTTAGTAATAAAATCAAGATTTATTTTTCAGAACTGCTATTATTTGTTTACTATTAATATTTTTATTGTTTCTAAAAAATAAATGATAATAAAGAAAGAAAAGTTTTCTGTGACAAAAGAACAGTATTAAATTGCTGCAGGAGGAACATAAATTTGAAACTATACTCTGGGAATGCAGATTGAATATAAATTTATTTTTCAGGACCGTTATTATTTCTTTACTATTAATATTATAATTATTCATAATAATAATAGACAAATGGAAGAAGTCTTTGTTGCAATAATAGCACCATCACTATACTAAATGAGCTATTACCACACTGAATTAGGAACATAAGTTACATTAAAAGCGATATTGTAACGCTAAATGAGGAACAAAAGTTTCAAACCGTACTCTTGAAATACAGATACAAATATGTCTTTAAGTAACGATTAATATGTTTACCTTTTAGGGCTATTATTATTGATACCTATTGATTTATTATATAACAAATAAAGATTACTTTATTAACAATCCGTTACCGATTCATAAGATTTTTTAAATGCATAAATAAATATTGCTACATTAGGAGAAACATTTTTTTATGAAATTTTTTTATAAAAACAATTTTATTATGGTTGAATAGTGGTACTAAGTGCAGAAAATGAAATATTGAAAATTTATCATAAATTTGGTCTTAATCTTGTAAAAATGAAGTATTTGATATTTTTTTAGTTTTTAGAGAATATTTAGATAAACAGAAAAAAATATTTGTAAATAATTATAATAACGTAGCCGCTGTAATGAAAATTAAGACTTGTATATTAAATCGTCGTTATGATGTTAAATTATGAAAACACTACATTAAGGCAATATATTCAATAGCTTTTTGTATTAAATAATGCAAACAAGATTTGAATTTGTAGATGTAACGAAAAAATTTGAATGAATTTGAAACTATCTATATAAATTAAATTTTAAAATTTCAAAATAACAATAAAAAATATTTTTACAACATTGTATATTATGATATTTTATCAGAGAAATGTTTTAGAGTATAAGTAAACTTTTTTTAATGGCTTAAAAAATTTTAACAACTAAAAGCAACTGTTTTGTTTCAAAGAAAAATAAAATGGAAAGAAATATGGTGTGCAATGATTTAAAGTGCAGGTAGAATCGCTTTAGAAGATAAAATGTAGTTAACTATTTTAAAATTCAATGAAATCCAAGTCTAACTTAAAATTGAAGACAAGATGATTAATGTAGTTAATTATTTTAAAATACAATGAAATCCAAGTCTAACTTAAAATTGAAGACAAGATGATTAAATCTCCAAATAATTAAAATGACAAGAAAAATGCAATGTTAGTGTTTAAGTTTATGATGGATTGTATTTTCATTGATGTTTAAATTTCCGATTCCAGTTAGTGTTTTAGAGTTATGTTACTAACAAGTTATGATTACAGACTAATCCTTATTCATTTCCTCCTTAATATTAAATATTTATTTACATAAGTTACATTAATTGAAACATACTTAAAGGATTGATGGTAATTAAAACAAAATACTAAAGAAATTAAATGTTCCTAAAGAAATTAAATGTACTAAAGAAATTAAATGTCCAATTAATATTCCATTAAATTACCTCCCATTTAGTTTACTAGAGAATCATTAATTTATGAGTTTTTCTCTGATTCACTAAGATCCAACCCTCGACACTCAAGGTCCCAACACTGGAGATCATTTGATAAACTAAACAACCCCGCGTATTACTGTTTTCTATGCACACTGGTTAACATATTCCTTGTAGAACAAATTATTTTGGGTCTCCTTTATTAGTGAATGTTATTTTGCATATTCATAACCCATAGGTTGGTTATTTACCATTGTTTACTTGGTGGTTGAGGCCAGAACAAATAGTCAAATATCCCATGGCATAAGTTGAGGCCATACAAATGAAATGTATTAATGAAAAACAAATTTTTTAAAGCATGGTTTCTGCTGTTAATTTATTTAGAAGTGGGGGAGGGTAGATAAGGTATTTAAGAATTTTACATCAATTAGAACCAATCCGACCAAAAGAAAGAAATACCATAGACCAAATTTTCTTAATGTAAGACTAATATCAAATTTGGGATAAATTTGTAACACATTGAGTTCTAGCCAAAATAAATTTGTAACATATTGAGTTCTAGAGTGAAATTACTTTGGGTTTTCCCTGGTCAATATAATTTGTAATAAGAAAAAGCACTTCCACAGCGCAAAAGTTTCTTTGATTTGAAGATAAAGTTGAGGTCATTGGGGATCTTAGCACACTTAAATGAAACTATGTTATTATCAGGGTCGTTAGGTTACCGGCGATCTCGACTGAGTTTGCCGGCGTTGATATAGTCCTCACGGGTTCCCATTTTGGGGGTTATTGGTACACTCGTGACACGAAATGTTATAATATCACAGTGTTGAATTGTGTAAAAAAATGATTAAATGGGTATGGTATGGGTAATATAGTGTTGGATTGTGTAAAAAAATGATTAAATGGGTATGGTATGGGTAATATAGTGTTGGATTGTGTAAAAAAATGATTAAATGGGTATGGTATGGGTAATATAGTGTTGAATTGTGTAAAAAAATGATTAAATGGGTATGGTATGGGTAATATAGTGTTGGATTGTGTAAAAAAATGATTAAATGGGTATTTTATAACTAAATTATCTCAATAGAGCTAAACTAAATATTCATAATGCCTATTAAGTTCTACTATTAAACTCAACTACTTAAAATCTATACTAAAATATGAGAAATAGTTTAGCATATTTAATTATTAAATTTATTTCTAAAAATTAATTAAAGCACGTTTGTTGAAATGAATTTAACAAAGTATACCCTCGCTTTTTAGAAACAAAAACACTCTCGTGTGGTTGTTTTTAAAAATTAATCATCTGGTGAGATTTGAGGTATATTGCCTTCATTTACAATGCCCTTCTACAGCCTTTGAATAGTAATGCCGCCATTACCATCAGTTTTTATTGGGAGTAGTAAGGTTCACTTTGCGAAATTAGAAAACTAGCATATTCATACCCTTGAGTGTCAATGCTAATTTAACAATTAGGTCAATATAACAGAAAGTAAAACGTGCTACATAATTAATATCTTAAGTTAACAAATATCTTTAACGTATAAATTATAATATTTAAGATCACAACCACAAAAGTAACAGACCATAAAAATTAAACATCAATATAACAATGATAGGAAATTATATTTTATTTCCTAACATTGTCTATGATATTTATTTCCTAACACTGTCTGAACTTTTTTTTTTATATCTAGTTAAGTACTATATAATCATATAACTATGATCTTACTATAAAACTATATATATTCCAAATTATTTACAAGGTATTTGAGTCAAATGCTGAAAACTGGTCACCACCTAACCGATAAATCAATGTAGCTTTTACTACTTTATTACGATCGCGTTGATTCATAGTATTTCTTAAAATACTGCCACTACTCATTATGCAACAAAATCCATGTAAAAGGGTCTAACCGTACCTCCATGGTGAAACTGCCCCTAAAAGGAACCTGTATGGCTAAAAATACTTGATACAGAAGATGTTACCTGTCTATCTCGGTTAATCGCGGAGATATTTAGAAAAAAGTGTCCGATAACAACTTTTTTCAAAGCGTTATATCTAAGTTACTTTTAAAGTTAGGAAAATGAAATTAAATTTATGTTTTCTGGTACAGTTTACAATTTATTTTACAAAAGTTTCTGAAGGTCCGAGTTTAAATAAGAAAATTAGAAAACAGTAAATAAAAGTTCTATTAATCAATTTCCAGTCAATAAAAGTTCTATTAATACCACCACTTGGATTTTAATAAAACTTGGCATACTGTTTGGTGATTAAATCTCAAAGAAACTGATTAAAACTTTTTTATTTACATTTCTATAATATTTTTATTTAAGCTTCGCCTATCGGAAACTATTGTAAGATAAATTGTAGTGTACCAGAACACATAAATTTAGTTTCATTTTCCTAATTTATAAAAGTTACTTAGATATAAGAAAAAAGTTGTTATTAGACACTTTTTTAATATCTCCGCGATTAACTAAGATGGACAGGTAATATCTTTCATATCAAATACTTTCCCCTTCTTTACAACATAGTATAGATAAAGATATACGCACCTATCTGGGACAGGCTCAACATGGAAGTACGACTAAACCCTTTGATTGGGTTCTGCATGTCACAACCGAGCTTTGCAAATTTTTTATAAACATAGCTGTTAAAATGGGGCTCAAGTTTTCGAAAAGTAATTTCAGGTAATAATATCTTGAAAGTGACTGGAGCCAGATCATTTAACAATTATAGTGATAGACAAAGGTAGATTTTTTATCAAACACAGAAATTAAAATTTGAAGTTAATTAGAAGCATCGGAGAATCACATAATATGGAGAAGTTCAATTATTCTGAAAAAAGCAATTGGAAATAATAAAACCATAACAATTGGTTGACTGTATATTTTTACTGATGCAAAAGAAGCTACCTTTGCCTATTGCGCAATGGATGAGACCCTATGGGTTTCCAATAACATTTGATTTGCATTGTATATTTTAAACTTTATGTCCAAAAATGTAAGGAAATAATCTGCCAAGTTATAAAATAATATAGAAAATAATCTGCTAAGTGATATCGGGAACTGCATCCTAATGATAGAATTGGAAAGAGCTTTCACAGAGGCTGCGTAGCGACATTCAGTGAAGCTGAGAAGCAACATAAAACGTATTCGAGCTGCGCTTGATGACGACACAATAAACAACTACTTCAATCATTTGAAGGTCTAAATCAAAGGTATTGTAAAACATTTAATATATAATTACGACGAAACAAATTTGATTGATGATCTAGGGAAAAAAGTTTTAATTAATCATGTCATAATAAGTACCCCAGGATCATTAAAAACTTTATAAAGTTGTTTTTAGTGTAATAATATGTGATAATGCAGATAGTCAAAATTTGCTCCTTACTTGGAGGGAGGAATGCCCACCAAATACACATTGTAACTGATTTAAGTCGGGTTAGTTTGTCTCAAGCAGTTTCGAAGACTAGTTTTTTATCACGGTCTTAACTGTACTGCATAGAAGAAGTAAAAGATTAGATAATCAACACAACACAGCATTTGTTTCATTGCTATCAAATGGCACCTTACCCACCTACTCACTGTAATGTATTTTCGGCCATTCAAAAATTACTGGAGGAAAATTTTCGATGAACTGAATAATGAACTCATAGGAGGATCAATGTCCACTATTTAAAAAAGTATCTTCCCTTCACTTCTAAAACAAATGTGAGATAAAATAACATGGCAATCCGGAAAAAACTTGAAACCTGGCTTTTTGAAAATTGGGAATTATCTTACTAATGAAATGCTTGTTTTCGAGTGATTTCCAACTTTAAGAAAATTTCAACCACTAACAACAGAGTTAGCTTTCGGAAGCGAGTTTTTCGTGCATTTGCTTGAAGATAAAACGAATGTAGTGGCCAGGAAAGAAAGAGAGGTGGTAGAAAGAAACTAAATATTTCTGGTGGAAAAAGTATTTCTTCAGAAGAACTAAAGCAAACTGTGGTTAATTTTATGAAAAATGGTTTTTTGTTTCTATTATAGAGACCAATTTTTCATTTTACGGCTCATAGCTCTTGCTCACAAGGAAATAAATACATTTCTCCCTGACATTTGTCTCTCAGACCATAATTGAAATCAGTGAATATAATATAAAAAACTTTAACTTTAGGGAATGGCACCTGTCACATTGTAGTCAATATATCCTTATCTGCTTACTACATGGTTAATGATTACATTTCTTTTTAAGAAATGTTTATTTTTTTTTTATTTATATATTTTGATTGACAAAATGGTAATATTCATATTTTGGATCATAGCTGCTTGATTTCACGGCAGTTGGGTTTTTTCCATATCAATGAAAAAAAAATTTACAGCCAGCATTTTTATTTTTATAAAATTGTTATACAAAGTATAACAATTTTCTAAAAAAACTACCCCATGATACCTATTAAATAAAATTTTTAGTTAAATATATACGATTACTACACACTAAAAATACATTTATTTCCTTTGGCAGTAGAATTAGGATTACATCATATTAATATTTTTTGCTACTTAATGAAAGAATTAAATTTTTCTTAACGTATTCAATATCGTATTGCATTTTACACTTATAAAAAATAAAATTAAAGTAATACCAGTAACTAATAAACTAAACACATCACAACTCTCTAAACACTGTAAAAGTGGTAAAAAATTTAATAAAGTAAGCATTAAGATTAGATTAGCTATAAATTTTAAAATTAAAGTTTACACCCTCACTTCCATATGTTATGATACCATATTGTGCTTGCGGTTGCACTTCTAAATATGAATAATGCTCAAAGGCCTAATGCGCTATATAAGATGATACTAATAAACCAAACACATCACAACTCTTTAAATAATGTAAAAGTGGTAAAAAATTTAATAAAGTAAGTACACAGGGAGAGATTAAGATTAGCTAAAGATATTAAAATTAAAGTTTATACTCTCACTTCCATATGTTATGATCCCATATTGTGCTTGCGGTTGCACTTCTATATATGGATAATGCTCAAAGACCTAATGTGTTATATAAGATGATACTGAAAATGTTTGTGAAATGTGCAAAAGTCAAGTCCATTCCTTATGCAAATCTAAAATACTCAACAATTAAAGATAATCCATATGTTTGATGGAAAAGTACGAAAATTCAAAGTATGTAAGTCAGCCTGGGAAGTTTGAATTCAATTTGCTATTATTATATTTTATTCTAGTTATTGAAGTGGTAATTGTTGTAATTACGTACAAACATAAGTAAGTAATTAGTAATAGATAATAAACGAACAGTAAAATGAACCTTATTTCATGAAATTTAAGAGTATTAATACAAATTGGATGTTGTTTAAGATATTTTTTATGCACATTTGATGTAAATAAATAAAATTAATTTATAAAAAGATCCATTTATTATTATAAAAGAAGATTGGGAATTTTCTTTATGTCTAAGTCATATTATTATATACCGTGAACACAAAAAAAATCACCATGAATGGATAGAGTGACGCAAAACTGATAAAAATATCATGTTACATAATAAATAAAACCATTCGTTTTATAAGATCACAAGACTAATAAATCAGATTCAAGCTGTGAAAGGTTTCAAGGAAAGTAGCAAAAATGAACTGCTTTACAATAACATTCTTTGTTAAGATACAAAAAATAGCATTATATTATCCGGTCGTACACTAAATCAGCTTCCTTGTCAATTATTAATATATTATCTAAAGATTGTGTGGGAGGATTTATGTTTTCTTAGTACCTAATCTAACTTATGTACCATATAACGGTCTTATGATCGATAATAATTTACGGTCCGAAGTTATTTTGTGATCTGTTCAAAATTTTGACCGTCTCGTAAAGTTCCGAACGTAGCTATCTTGAAACTGTCCACTATTTTCATATATTATTCTACAGGCTCCACCAAGTGCATATCTGAAGAACCTCCTCCCTCAAAGGAGGAGGCATCAAAATTTTTACATGGAGGTGACCTTTTTTATATTGGGAACTCTTTTTTATAAGAATCTATATACCGTACACAGAGCATATTCAAAATGGTAAACAGTCCACCATACTCAATGTCGTGGAAAATGACAGACATAATAATAAAAGTCATCTAGTTGTCAAAATATAAAAATCCAAATTCCGCAACATACAGCACTCAAAACCTGCGATCTTTTGGATATGCACTAAGTGGGTTATGTAGAATTTTAACGCCTCCTCCCCCGTCTTGAACCCCCCCTAGTTCAAGCCCCACTTCTGATGTGCACATGATGGAGCCTGTATGGCAATATATCAAAATGATGGATGGTTTCAAGATCCTCACCTTCAGGAATTCATGAGACCATTTGAATATATCACAAAATTTTAACTTTTGACCATAAATGCATAAAGCACTAAGCATGAGATTGTAGGTAGCAAATTTAAAGGATATCCAAAACGATTTTCGACAGCTTCTTGTCAGGTCAAAAGATAATAATTCAAGACTAATAATAAGAATAAATACTAGTAATAAAAATAAAATAGACTAGTAATTTTATTGCTAGTAAAAGGACGATTGATGTGTCGGCTTACATGACGTCGTTATATGGCTATATATATACTGAAGTTGGGCTAGATACCAAAAAAACATAAATCCTCCTACTCAATCTCTAGATAATATGTATATCCCTCTATCTGATGTGGTGATTTCTTTTGTGTTTTTGTTATTTATTTTGCGTTTGATAGAGTTTAGCCCAAGTTGTCACTTTTCTTTGCATTCTTAAATACCAAGTAAAAATGGTTATTTTAGGCTATTTGTTACAAATTTATTTACTTCGTTAAAGAGTATTTGTTGACCCGCTTTTTAACAAGCATATTTTATTGTGTTCGACCTTTTACAATGTTGTATTCAACAAAAAGAGAGTTTCGGACAGTCTAACTATTCTAATTTGTGGTACCTAATAATGTTCATATCTATTTGCCAAAACATGATGGTGTATATAAGGGTGCATTTTTACGTTCGCGGAATTGATAATTATGTCATTAGTGAAAGTACTTTAATGAGCTGTAACAAGTTCAGTGACTTATTGTTAGTATAAATAGCAAGTTTTGTCTTAATTGGGCAATTAGTCTTTGATCATCGACTAAGCAACTCAGTTGAGAAGTTAGTTTGAGCCATAATGGATGAGGTGGCATTAATTTACGGGGACTCTTGCCCCGGTAAAATCATGACTTATAACTGTTCTTGTGTGTGTTTGGATCTCTGTAGTGAAGATAAGGATGAACTATTGAGTCGAATTTTTATTTTTTGGACAAAAATAAAACATATTTTATGAAGGTGTGTGAATATATAGCATGTGAATATGTTGAAAAAGAAAAATTAATTTATATTTTTATTCCCACTTCTTGCCCCCCACTCCGCGAACTTAAAAACTCACCCTCGTATGTAAAAACATAGCCAGTATGACTAACTTTGAAGCAACGAATGTAATATATTGTTTGTATACAACCTATCAGCGATAAGCAAGTGGCTGAGGGATTATAGATCACATACTACATGAGTTAGCCTAGTTAGCTTAGCCCAACATCTTTAAAACTACAAAGTTCCGTCTAACACTCCAATTGAAGTCATATTTCTACCATAAGGTTTTATGTTACTAGTTCTACATTAGTCGCTATAACAATTAGCAGCCATAAGATTTGAGATTACTGGTGGTAAAAAGAAATGTAAAGATATTTTCAGGAAGTCGGTATAACATAAATTGAATTGAAAATATGTCTTAAGGGCTTGTGATGAAGATGTAATAGCACATATTTGGTGAGTAGTGTAATTTAATAAGGATAAAGGTATTGAACATTGTCATTTTCAATTAATAAATTAATATATTTATTAATTGAAAATAGCAATGAAAATTATTAAAATATTCAAATTGTTTATAATTAATAATATTGAACATTGTTATTTTCAATTATTAAAAAAAGTTAGTGGATCAGTCCTAAGGGCAACAAATAAAAATGGACATTACAGTGGGAAATATGTCACATGTTTTTCACTATTAATGTCACAGGTTCCAATACATTTTAGTATATAGTATATTTTTAGGCCAAAAAGGGAGAATAGCGGTCTAAAAAAGGGGCTTGTAAAGGAAAATATTATTATACTGTGAAAATGGTGTAATAATGATATACTAGTCAAGTAGGCTAACAACGTAATTATCCCGTATGATACTGTATTTGAGTTCAATAGACTTTTTAAGCTCTCTCTTCTTATCTGATGCATGACAAGCTGGTGGAAAATTGGAAAATAATTCACACAAAACTGTCAGTCAATCATTTTGAAAGGTAAAATGCAAATAATGGGATAAGTAAGAAAAAGAAATCTTTGTTCTTTCTGATTAAATGATGAAGATACTACTTTTAGTCCTCATAAAATGACATAAGCTTCACCAGAGGTGTAAGTGTAAGGTGATAATTCGCATTGCACGTGTGAAAAATTGCCTCTTACGAAAAATAGATACACATACATATATATACAAATACATATATATATATATATATATATATATATATATATATATATATATATTTATATATATATATACACACACATATATATATATATATATATATATATATATATATATATATGTATATATATATCTAAATTACATAGTATATATAGATGGTTTGGATACCCGTACATGCACACAATTTAATATATAATACTTGCAAAGACAATGAGTCTTTTAACCTAAACACTTACACTTTACACCTCTCATTAATTAGAAGTAATGAGCTACTTAAATATGCTAAGAATTATTCGTTGTTAAAAAAATATTTTCTTATTTACAAATTTCATTAAAAAGATTGAGACGCATTTATTTAGTTAATTATAGTAATCAATCTAATCATTATATTACTATTAATTTATAATATGTGACTAATTACTGTTTCGACATGATCATGATGAATTTATCATCTATCATACTTGAATTATTTAGAGATGTAAATGAATAAAATATATTTCATTCTTGGAAAATTACAACACACAGCAAATTTGTTTCGCTGGTGTCAAGGGTCCTTATATGTGAGAAAGAATCTGCAAATTTAATGGGTAAAGATAGAGGCTTTGGCATAAAAAACCATGGATATTTGGTGTCCAAAGGTATAAGATAGAAGTAGGTTAAAGATAATAAGTTAAAGTTAGGTATAAATAAAGTTAGGTAGGGGGTAGTTACTAAAAATGAATTTTTGTGAGCATGGTGTCAATTAATGTGGTGTTGAAGAGAATATACTTTAAATCTAAAAAAACCAAACAAAATTAAAACCAATCCAAATGTAATCAACTAAAAAAAAGAACTTGGAAGAGCTTATTAATAAAAATGTTAAGTTGATAAGAGAACATGTAGTAACTAAAGGCTTGATCAATCGCTTCCAAGACCTTTAATTTTGTTTAAAAAGATAATTTACAAGTTGAGAAGTTATATTGATGATTAAAGTAAAATTCAAATTGGAATCATGAATCATAGTTACTTATTAAGTTATTAAAAAGCAATTTAGATGCAGAATGTAGTGAGAAAAAAATTTGTTAAAAAGAAAAGTAGAAATGTAAGGAAGTATTTCTGGGATAAGTATAGTAATCATAAATGGAAGTATTATTATTATATTGTATTATGATATTATTTTTTATTTGTAAAAAATATTGTCAAAATATAAATTTGTTTTTGATATAAAAATAATTTATGATGTTTTTGCAATATGTTTGTTTATAAAGGCAAATCTGAAAGTTTGAGAATGTTGTTTTTGAATAATTCTCTGAACTTGGTTTATTATGTTTATTTGACAGGTAAAGAAATATTTGAATATTTCTCCAACTGCAGTTTTTCAAAAACTTGTCTATGGTTTAGACATATTATTGTCAAGACTTCCCCAAAAGTATCTGGTAAAATTGATGGAATACTAGGCAAAATGTAATTAGAATAGGAACATTATGTATTTTGAAGGCTAATAGAGTTAACTGCAGCTGAATATAATTGTTATATCTTTATTGACTTGTTTTACATTTGATAAAACAGGAAGGGAAATCAAGAATTATTGAGATTAAACAAATAGGGAAATCAAGAATTATTATGTATCTATGGTTAAATAGAAGAAACTTAGATTGTATAATTGAATAATGTCTGAATATGAATGGATAAATTTATAAAATGGGATGAATGGTAAATATTGTAATTATTCGGGACCATACTGTATTTGAATTAAATGAACTTTTTATGCTTATTCTTGTCTTATCTTTTCTAACAAATGAAGAATGAGAGAAGAGGAACAGTCAGCAAATATAGGTTCGTGACTTATATTTAATAATTCAATGATCAACCTGATTGATCATTGAATTATTAAATATAAGTCACGAACTAAACTAATAATTCAATGAACAACATGTGAGAAATTGCCCATCATGAAAAATGTATTTGTATATGTATGTTTATACACACTATTTAATTTTATGAATATCGAAGTATTAAGCTATATACATGCAAATTTTACAATGCAGTATACCTATTAACCTAAACACCTACTTTTTCACAACACCTACTCTTACTAAAGAGAATTACTAGTTGCTTAATACATTTTAAAAATTTTGGTAAAAAATATTCTCTTATTTACAAATTTAAAAACAATTCCTTATTTATTGTTTAATCTAATTGTTATAATATAATGCCTCACCCGATTTTTGATTAATATATAAAATATGAAAAAATATGAATATAAAATATGAATTATTATTGCCTAGATTTAAATATTGTACTTATTAATTATTGTCAAACAGTGATATTAGTTAAGGAATTATCTAATTTAATAATTATTCTATAATGTCTCATAACTTATTTAATATTAACTCATAATATATGAATAATTACTGCCTAGACACAAATATATAAAAATATATTATTAAAATTGATTATTACATTGACACACTATTATTGTGAATAGTAAAAACACACAAATAAATAAATTCATTTTTCGTGGGCAATTTGAACACACAAAAATACATTAAATTTTGGAAGTTAAATACAAAACAGTACAAAGACTAAAAACTTGGATTGAAACCTGCTGGCAGCGTTATGCTATATACCAGTTCTAGCAATGAGGGAAGTATGATTTTAAGGGATTTTATTTTCTAACACCTGCATAAATTTGTTTTGGAGGCGTGGAAAATTAAAAATATAAAAATAGAAAGTGCTGCATTTACAAGATAAATAAAAAAATAAGATAAAAAGAACACTTAGATCAAAATAGATTGTAATACCTTATATTTGAATGGTATTATCAAAATGTAACTAACTCACAAACACTTTGTTTTGAGAGTTCCTTTCTGTTTAATACCATCCATTTATAATGGTGCTTCAGAATTAATTAATAAAATGGTTATTAGAATGGATTGTATTCTATTAATTATAGATGTAGAAGTAGATCAATTTGTGATAGATAACTACTGCTTATTAAAAGTTATACTAAATGTTTTAATGTACAAACTATACGATATGTGTATTTTGTGTTCTAAATTTGAAGTGTATACCTATTTAAATTTTACTTTATTAATTTCACTACAAGATAAAACATGGGCTATATATATATATGGACACATATACAGACTGCTCGGTAATGAATGGATAACTTTGAAATAGCTTATAGTAAAACTAATGGCTATTTCAGGAAAAATACAAAAAAAATCTATCTCAAGTAGTACCCGAGATATGATTTAAAAAAGAAGGCCAAATTATTTACTATTTTAGACAAATGTATATTGCAACTAAAAATGAAAGAAATTTATAGGTTTTTGGTTGTTATAATATTTTACATTAATTATTTCAACAGATAGACTATAAATAGTATGACTAATTTTAGAAGTTTACTAAAATATTTTTTTTGTCAAAGTTCAAGTATCTCTGGCAGAAAAAAAGTATAAAAACATTAGGGACCAATTATATATGTATGTAAATGGTAATTTGCAATAAATATTACTTTTATAACATAATGTGCGTATGAAGGAGGAAATCAATCTAGGACATATACCTATTAAAATTTTTTTTTTAATTTACTTTGTTAATATTAATACACGATCTATGGTTTCCAGCTGAAAGCATATGCTATTCTATTAACTATATGGGCTCATTAATATATATGTAAATATATATATATATATATATATATATATATATATATATATATATATATATATATATATATATATATATACATATATATATATATTAATATATATATAATGTAATTTGTGGTAATTATATTAATTGATATTGATAATCTTAATGTTTGCATGTATAAAAATATAAATGTGACAAAATATAATTTTTACATCTCTCTGTACTGGAAATATCTTAATATTAATACTATTTCACAGAGAATCATGTCGAAACAGATTCTTCCAAGAGGTAGATGTGTATAAAACAATATCTTAGTACAATTATATTTAACCTACTTCACGTTTATCCTACCAGGCTAACTAGTTAAAAACTATTTAATAAGAATTATATGCTATTAAAATAATGTACCGTTTAATTGATCAGCAAATTAAATGAGAATATTGCCTAAATTATTAAGTTCAACTAAATTAATAACTTCAAAAGAAATTTATTTTCCAATCCCAAAATTTTATATTAAGTTATTATTCAAGTATACAAATGATAAAAAAATCATGTAAAGCAGAATGTTTTTAATGAAACTTATGATAATAATTAGAAAATCATTTAAAAAAGGCCAAGTAAAATTAAAATCGTTTTCTATAAAAATAATATTGGTTCATTTTTTAATAAGTGATATCCGAAGTGAAAAATAGGTTGAGTAATAGACGTGAAGAGGATATAAATTTTTTTTAAAAAGTATCATTTAGGGATATAAATTTAAATGATTTAAGATAGTTTTTGGAAGGCGACTTTATCTTTAAGTAATAGTATCAGATAAAAAGTGAATTGTTTCTATGTACTAAAATAAAATGAATCAAAACCTGTCAATACAATTTATATTATCAAACAAATACAAAAAAGGCTTGAAAACTGTTTTTAGGGTTCCGTCAATCTAGTCTAAAAAATAAAATCACTTGGATGTCAGTCCGTCCGTCTGTCAAAGCCCTTTTTCTCAGAAATGCCTTGAGATATCAAGTTGAATTTAATATTGTATCCTGAGGTTTATTGCTGTAAAAATTTCAGGGTTTCTAGTTCACGTGACATTTTTTTTTATTCACATAATAGTCATACCATTAGAATGGGTCCTGGAACTATTAGAAATGTTCTA
The DNA here is from genome assembly GCA_039881145.1 of Druceiella hillmani. Classification (NCBI taxonomy): domain Eukaryota; kingdom Metazoa; phylum Arthropoda; class Insecta; order Lepidoptera; family Hepialidae; genus Druceiella; species Druceiella hillmani. The sequence goes on along the minus strand of JAYKKI010000011.1, from coordinate 11,912,037 downwards.
AAGGTTTTATGACATGTTAGTGATTGAGGTAGCCAGTGAGTGGAAAATTTAAATACAGAAGTGGTCACCCAGTGGTAGAAATATGACCGTAATTTATAAAATTTTTAAGTTTGAATATTATTCGTTCACATGAAATTCAATCTTTGTTCTATGCGACTGTTTGCCAACAGACTATTATATGTTTGACACTGATAGTATGAATGTATAAATGAATCTTTTACTGTTGAACGTAAACAGTGCATCTTTGATAATCAATTTTGGTATTCTGCATAAGAGCTAGTACTACTTATCTCCAATATGAATTGAGCTACATGTGTCAAACATATAACCATTATGCTGGTAGCCGGTGTTGGTAGCTGAGAACGAGTTCCGTATATTATTATTATTATTCAGTTTGCTAGTTCTCACCTAAAGAGACTTAAAAACCATATCAATCTAGAAGTGTTCAGACTCTTAAATGTGCAAAATATCACTAGATGAATCAAAAGGATAAAACCGTTTGAACATGCCAGATATTAGAACACTAAGTGATTCAATGGAAATATCTCAGTTTAGATAGTACTTAGTGTATTCATTTCGAAATCAATTAATTGTTAGTTATGACTTTAAAATATTGAATATATTTGGTTATTGAATATATTTGGCGTTAATTTTGTAGAAATTCATTATTCACAATGAAATGACACTACGTGATGTAGTATTATTTCTACTATCTTTAATTTCTTTACCACGACCTAGGTTTCGTTGTATTACAACATCTTCAGGTGGGATATTAGCAAAGATTCAATCTTTGCTAGAAAGAATCTTTGCTAATATCCCACCTGAAGATGTTGTAATACAACGAAACCTAGGTCGTGGTAAAGAAATTAAAGATAGTAGAAATAATACTACATCACGTAGTTTCGTTAGTACTAACTCATGGAATAACATCAATTTAATTTATTACCCTCAATAAAATATTTGTATATTATATAACTTTTGAAAATATAACAAAAAAACTATACCGCTCTCCTACCATAAACTCACTAATATAAACAGTGGGAAAACCCATGCAAACCCCACTTCAGATATCACTATTTTTAACAAAAATTATGTTGAGTTCCGTATAAAAATATGACCATCACTTTTCGGAAGTAGAATATTTTCTTCGTCGGTAGAAAATATATTTTCAGGGAAAGTTGTAGGAAAGCTAATTAGATCACAGTTTCGAAGGTAATATTACTTTGTTATGATGTGTTTGGTTTTATTGTTATCTCTATGAAGACATTAGAGTCCTACTTGTAATGAAACATTGTGTTAGGAATTAAAAGCGAAATAGTCTAAGTTATTTTAATGGAATTATAGAAAAAGCAGAAGAGTCTCACTAGATAATAAAAATAATTTTATCAATATATCATTGCTAGCAATATATCTACTTCCAGATTAAACGACAAATTAGATTAATACAAACAACAAATTTATGTATTAATCTAATTTCTCGATTAATCCTGGAAGTAGTAACTGTGGATTAAAGATTCAAATTTCATTTAAATAGGTGTTTTGTTATTAACATTGGTAATGACATTACAAAACATCTGCTTGACGAATTCTTGGAATTTCTAATCATGATGATGATAATCAAGATTTAATTTTTAATTAAGTTGTTTCTAAATTCAGATATGTAGAATGAAAGATTTTAAAATATTTAATTTGTAAGTATCCTTTTTCTTAGTTTCTCTTTAAATACTTCTATGACAAGTGAATAAAATTTTAATTTTAAAATTATATTTTTTCTCATATTTAGTTATAAATTATTCATTAATTTATAACTAAATATTTTCGAAAAATAAAGCATATTACTAATTTCAATAAAGCATATTACTAATTTTATTTAAATTTACATTAAACGTAACAGGTGCATTACTCCCCGATTAAACAATTAATTAAAATATGATTAAATGTAGTTCATATTTATTAAGCTAATATTTACAGCATGGAAAAAGTCGTAATGAAATTACCTTAAAAGCATTGCATACAGAATAATTAAATTTAAAAATTTTTTGAATTCAACAAATATATTATCTAAAGTTGCCATATGGCAAGAGCAAATTAACTTATCCTAGAGTACAAATGGATTTTATCCAATTTATCTGTAAAATATAAACAGAACACATTTACCTAATAGTTTAATTTAAAATGTGAGTTGTTTATTTGAAGTGCGAGCTGCCCAGAAAACCACTATTTCATTTACCACAACAGTTAATTTCTGTTTAAAAGAAAAAGCGCTTATTTTAATGAAAATTTGGGTGTCTAATTTTGTTGTCGTAATTAAGAAGAAAGTTGATAATTGAGGGTGTGTTCCTGTTCACAACTGCTTTGAGTCGTGTTGACCCACTTACTGAAGTAGGTTGATGTAGTTGTTACGTAATTTGTCCTGATTTATACGGGAGTTTTGCAACTGAATATTATGAGTAAAGGATCTGCTAAGCAATTAATTCAAAAGTGAAACCGTGTTACATAAAAGTGTACAGTTTAGAAGTTATTCATTATTTTAAGTGTTTAGGTTTTTCATACCTTGGCCCATAAATCGATCCTGCATTGAGAGTATGCAACACATAACTATGAAAATTGGTGGAAACATAGCTTATTATTTTATGAAATAATATTTTATTTTATACCAAAAACTAGAAAAAAATTCTGAAATTTTAATAATTTCTTAGGGAATATGGAATTCTGCAACTTTCTAAGACCCATAAGTTTAAATAAAGTGTAACAAAGATGACGTGCAAATTATTTTAGGTGATTAATGGTTTATAAGCTAGGAAAATGAAAAAGAAACCGATGAGGGCTATTAAAAAATTAAAATATAATTTTGATTCCTTTTTTCCGATTTTTCTTTATGATGGTTCCAGCGAAAATATAAATGTTATATTAAAGAAATGAAATGAAAAATCTATAATAATCTACTTAAAGTTTTTTTCTTGGTTTAAGTTACACATTTTTTCTAATGGCAATTTAACTTTGCGTCTCTCGTATTATTAGGACAACAGCAGATACTAAGAATAAATTTATTTCGATGTGCCAGGCATGTAAACCAAAAAGCAATAATAGTAATTAACAAAAACATGATTTAAGGGAAAAGCAATAACGGTTGTAAACAAAGATATGGTGTAATAATTGTTTTAAATTGTTTATGTTAGAGAAACACTTATTTGAAGTGGTGAAAGGCATAATTGTTCTAAGTTTTCTATCGTTCATTTGTTCTGTTCATTAGTTGACCTTTCGCCCTTAATACCTTAAGTTATTTTCATAGTTTGCTATTTTACAATTTACAAGTTCTCATGGTTTTGATTTTTGTTACGAGACTTGTTTTGTTCGGACTTGGGTTTGTGTATCAGAAATAACAACGTGGCTTATTGTCTAAATTGTTGTAAAACAATTTGTACTGTTTCATGTGCCACGACTCAAAACCTTAAAGGTGTTACTTATTCACTGCGTGAGTAAGCCACGATATATTATCAATATGATTTTGCATGGAGTAGTGTTCGGGAAGCTGCTAGACTCTATAGTAACTAAGCCAATCAACAGGGGGGAATGGCGCAATGACTATACGACCATTATGTTTTTATCAGACTATACTCATTGTATTTGGAAAGTGGAATTACGAGGATTTCCTTTTAGAAATGTTCTGTAGCTGTAAATGCTTATGAAAGTGGGGAAAAAATAGAGACTGAAATTGGAAATTATCCAACATTAACTGTGCATAAAATAAAAAAATATATTGGAATACCACGTTTTGTTGTTCATCATGGACTATTAAGAGAAGGTAAGCCTCTATATGATGTTCAGTAGATGCAGAACATCTTTTCACAAGATTTTGCCAGGGTGCAATTTTGTCGAGAAATGTTGAGGAGAGATATGGAAGACCTGAACTTTTTTGACAACACAATGTAGAATGGCGAATAAAAATTTACACATTTTAGAATATTTAAAATGCATAATACAAATTATTGGTGCATTGCAAAATCCTACTACAGATGAGTGAATTTGTGGAGTAGAATTTGAGGCAATTTATTGGCCCCGTTGAGCTGTTCTCATAGAGTCTAACCGTGCTTCCGTGGTGAAACTACCCCCGATAGGAACCCATGTTATTACTTATACTGTGTAGAGAGGCTAAAAGTAATTAATACAAAAGATATTACTTGTCAATCTAGGTTAATCACAGAGATATTTAAAAAAAAGTGAGGAAAATGAAACTATGTATTTTCGTACACTTTACAATTGATTTTACAATAGTTTTCGATGGGCCAAGACTAAATAAAAATATCAAAAAACGTAATTATGTATATAAATTATTTTATTTTGTGAAATAAAAAATTGTAATGAATAAGTTTGTTATTTAAATTTTTTAACATAGAATTTTGTTTTACTCCTATTTTTTGATGATTTTGAAAAAAATGTAAGTTATCAAAATGTTCCCATGCACATTTTTTTGCCTATTTATAAACCATTATTTTTAGCAGCTTTTATAATAATTTGCACGTCATCTTCAGTAGATCTTCTCTCATAGCCACAAAGGCAGCTGATTTTGCAAATATTGGAGATTAACTACTCTAGAAAAATAACTAACATATTTAATGGTATTCCATTTCATTGTAGTTTTGACGTTTCAATGAATTTGAAAGTAATAGAAGATAAACATGTTTTATATAAATATGTGTTTTACCTCTAATTTTGGAATTTTTTAGTTTGTTAGTTTTTTTAAATTTTAACTCTTTAGACCAGATTGTACTCATCTGCGAATTATTAAGCACCACTCAAGTTTCTGAGTACAGTGTGAAAGAATTTAAATAGATCATTACTAATCGACTTTAATTATAAGCTCTCATATTTTACATCATAATAAATTGATAAATTGTGTTGAAAAACCGTATTATAAAATCCACGGTGAGTTATAATTATAAAGAATTAATCTAACGCTATGCGTGACAAAATCAAGTTTATTAACTTGTATCAATTCTAACAACACACAATTGACAAATAACATTTATGAATCCCTTGATAGAGATCGAAATAATAATTGAAGATAAGTTTATTACGTGCTGGTCAAATATATGTATGTGCGTATGTGAGAGGAAGCTTAAGCCAAAGCTTTCTTTAGATTGTATTTCGGAGATATTACTTAGACATTGTGTATTTGTGGATTTAAATTTACTCGGCTGCGAGTTCGATGATTCAGTCTGTATTATGTTATAGTTCATATTTATGTAAATATAGTCAATGTGTTTCTCGTTTAAATTGGGTGCATTTAATAATGTTTATGATAATTTAATTTTAAAATGAAATTCTATGCTTTCAGTTAAAATTATACAAAAAATAATGCCTTCTATTTGGATATTGTGAACGAACAATAGACTGACTTTGGGCAATTAATGCTTTCATCATTTTCTGATGAAAACATATTCTATACATTTTTATTTAAGCAGTTTTGTGACAAATTTTACTTGATTTTGCTTTAGAATTTCAAAGAGAATAATATTTTAGGCCTGAGCAGAGTTTAGCTAAAAGTTCAGAAAATTGTCAGTCCCAGAATATTTAAATGTGGATTAAAAATGATTTTAACTTTACAAAGGCAGTACAAAGGCCTGTCTCGGAATCAGTTTCTCAATTTTTATTTCGATCATTCATTTCAATGATTCTTAAGTCGACATACTTGTTCAAAAGATGTGCATATTTTATCTGGTTATATAATAATTTCATAAATATTAGTATTTATATATCCATATCAGTAAGCGACTTGGAAAACATGATGGTTGTTAAGTTGTTGATCAATAAATATTAAGACAAGAAATATTGTGAAACTTTAAAATTAGTTTATTTTATAGCATTTTATTTCAATTAATATAATTATGAACTTCATTTTATATTAATTAAAATAAAATATTATAATATATATATTATATATTTATATTATATATATAAATAAAGTATTATAAGTAAACACATGTAATAATTTTAACCTATCATTTAATATATCTGACACATATAACTTTGGTTTAAAGTAGACAATTTTAAATTTAACAATTTAATTGTTTAATTGTTAATTTTAGATAATAATCATTATATGATCATAAATATAAATTGTATTATGATCGTAAATATAAATTGTATTACTAGACTTGTTTTGTTCGGACTTGGGTTTGTGTATCAGAAATAATAACGTGGCTTATTGTCTAAATTGTTGTAAAACAGTTTGTACTGTTTCATGTGCCACGACTCAAAACCTTAAAGGTGTTACTTATTCACTGCGTGAGTAAGCCACGATATATTATCAATATGATTTTGCATGGAGTAGTGTTCGGGAAGCTGCTAGACTCTATAGTAACTAAGCCAATCAACATGGAGGGAATGGCGCAATGACTATACGACCATTATGTTTTTATCAGACAATACTCATTGTATTTGGAAAGTGGAATTACGAGGATTTCCTTTTAGAAATGTTCTGTAGCTGTAAATGCTTATGAAAGTGGGGAAAAAATAGTGACTGAAATTGGAAATTATCCAACATTAACTGTGCATAAAATTAAAAAATATATTGGAATACCACGTTTTGTTGTTCATCGTGGACTATTAAGAGAAGGTAAGCCTCTATATGATGTTCAGTAGATGCAGAACTTCTTTTCACGAGATTTTGCCAGGGTGTAATTTTGTCGAGAAATGTTGAGGAGAGATATGGAAGACCTGAACTTTTTTGACAACACAATGTAGAATGTTGAATAAAAATTTACATATTTTAGAATATTTAAAATGCATAATACACATTATTGGTGCATTGCAAAATCCTACTACAGATGAGACTCCAGTTTTCAACATCATTTCTTAGTGAATTTGTGGAGTAGAATTTGAGGCAATTTATTGGCCCCGTTGAGCTGTTCTCATAGAGTCTAACCGTGCTTCCGTGGTGAAACTACCCCCGATAGGAACCCATGTTATTACTTATACTGTGTAGAGAGGCTAAAAGTAATTAATACAAAAGATATTACTTGTCAATCTAGGTTAATCGCAGAGATATTTAAAAAAAAGTGTCCAGATACAACTTTTTTCAAAGCATTATATCTAAGTAACTTTTCAAGTTAGGAAAATGAAACTATGTATTTTCGTACACTTTACAATTGATTTTACAATAGTTTTCGATGGGCCAAGACTAAATAAAAATATCAAAAAACGTAATTATGAATATAAATTATTTTATTTTGTGAAATAAAAAATTGTAATGAATAAGTTTGTTATTTAAATTTTTTAACATAGAATTTTGTTTTACTACTGTTTTTTGATGATTTTGAAAAAATGTTAGTTATCAAAACTTCATTTTGTATCATAATAAAAAAATACTATTCTTTTTTTGGATAGTTGTAGTCTTTTATAGTTATTATTAGCGGGAACATTATAAAAAAACAAAAAACTAACTTTTATTTCTTGAGAAAGAATATAAGCTGATGTTAGAACTGTCAGAGTTGAGCAAAAGTATTGTTTTCTCGAGAAGTTTGTTTTCTCGAGACTTTCAATTTAATATATTTTTTGAACAAGTATGTCATTATTTTTTTTGGATTTTTTAAAAAATTTTCTTCATGATTAAATAGATTAATGTATTATAAGTAAACACATGTAATAATTTTAACCTACCATTTAATATATCTGACACATATAACTTTGGTTTAAAGTAGACAATTTTAAATTTAACAATTTAATTGTTTAATTGTTAATTTTAGATAATAATCATTATATGATCATAAATATAAATTGTATTATGATCGTAAATATAAATTGTATTACTAGACTTGTTTTGTTCGGACTTGGGTCTAAATTGTTGTAAAACAATTTGTACTGTTTCATGTGCCACGACTCAAAACCTTAAAGGTGTTACTTATTCACTGCGTGAGTAAGCCACGATATATTATCAATATGATTTTGCATGGAGTAGTATTCGGGAAGCTGTTAGACTCTATAGTAACTAAGCCAATCAACATGGAGGGAATGGCGCAATGACTATACGACCATTACGTTTTTATCAGACTATACTCATTGTATTTGGAAAGTGGAATTACGAGGATTTCCTTTTAGAAACGTTCTGTAGCTGTAAATGCTTATGAAAGTGGGGAAAAAATAGTGACTGAAATTGGAAATTATCCAACATTAACTGTGCATAAAATTAAAAAATATATTGGAATACCACGTTTTGTTGTTCATCATGGACTATTAAGAGAAGGTAAGCCTCTATATGATGTTCAGTAGATGCAGAACTTCTTTTCACGAGATTTTGCCAGGGTGCAATTTTGTCGAGAAATGTTGAGGAGAGATATGGAAGACCTGAACTTTTTTGACAACACAATGTAGAATGGTGAATAAATATTTACACATTTTAGAATATTTAAAATGCATAATACACATTATTGGTGCATTGCAAAATCCTACTACAGATGAGAATCCAGTTTTCAACATCATTTCTTAGTGAATTTGTGGAGTAGAATTTGAGGCAATTTATTGGCCCCGTTGAGCTGTTCTCATAGAGTCTAACCGTGCTTCCGTGGTGAAACTACCCCCGATAGGAACCCATGTTATTACTTATACTGTGTAGAGAGGCTAAAAGTAATTAATACAAAAGATATTACTTGTCAATCTAGGTTAATCGCAGAGATATTTAAAAAAAAGTGTCCAGATACAACTTTTTTCAAAGCGTTATATCTAAGTAACTTTTCAAGTTAGGAAAATGAAACTATGTATTTTCGTACACTTTACAATTGATTTTACAATAGTTTTCGATGGGCCAAGACTAAATAAAAATATCAAAAAACGTAATTATGAATATAAATTATTTTATTTTGTGAAATAAAAAATTGTAATGAATAAGTTTGTTATTTAAATTTTTTAACATAGAATTTTGTTTTACTACTGTTTTTTGATGATTTTGAAAAAATGTAAGTTATCAAAACTTAATTTTGTATCATAATAAAAAAATACTATTCTTTTTTTGGATAGTTGTAGTCTTTTATAGTTATTATTAGCGGGAACATTATAAAAAAACAAAAAACTAACTTTTATTTCTTGAGAAAGAATATAAGCTGATGTTAGAACTGTCAGAGTTGAGCAAAAGTATTGTTTTCTCGAGAAGTTTGTTTTCTCGAGACTTTCAATTTAATATATTTTTTGAACAAGTATGTCATTATTTTTTTTGGATTTTTTAAAAAATTTTCTTCATGATTAAATAGATTAATGTATTATAAGTAAACACATGTAATAATTTTAACCTACCATTTAATATATCTGACACATATAACTTTGGTTTAAAGTAGACAATTTTAAATTTAACAATTTAATTGTTTAATTGTTAATTTTAGATAATAATCATTATATGATCATAAATATAAATTGTATTATGATCGTAAATATAAATTGTATTACTAGACTTGTTTTGTTCGGACTTGGGTCTAAATTGTTGTAAAACAATTTGTACTGTTTCATGTGCCACGACTCAAAACCTTAAAGGTGTTACTTATTCACTGCGTGAGTAAGCCACGATATATTATCAATATGATTTTGCATGGAGTAGTATTCGGGAAGCTGCTAGACTCTATAGTAACTAAGCCAATCAACATGGAGGGAATGGCGCAATGACTATACGACCATTATGTTTTTATCAGACTATACTCATTGTATTTGGAAAGTGGAATTACGAGGATTTCCTTTTAGAAACGTTCTGTAGCTGTAAATGCTTATGAAAGTGGGGAAAAAATAGTGACTGAAATTGGAAATTATCCAACATTAACTGTGCATAAAATTAAAAAATATATTGGAATACCACGTTTTGTTGTTCATCATGGACTATTAAGAGAAGGTAAGCCTCTATATGATGTTCAATAGATGCAGAACTTCTTTTCACGAGATTTTGCCAGGGTGCAATTTTGTCGAGAAATGTTGAGGAGAGATATGGAAGACCTGAACTTTTTTGACAACACAATGTAGAATGGTGAATAAATATTTACACATTTTAGAATATTTCAAATGCATAATACACATTATTGGTGCATTGCAAAATCCTACTACAGATGAGACTCCAGTTTTCAACATCATTTCTTAGTGAATTTGTGGAGTAGAATTTGAGGCAATTTATTGGCCCCGTTGAGCTGTTCTCATAGAGTCTAACCGTGCTTCCGTGGTGAAACTACCCCCGATAGGAACCCATGTTATTACTTATACTGTGTAGAGAGGCTAAAAGTAATTAATACAAAAGATATTACTTGTCAATCTAGGTTAATCGCAGAGATATTTAAAAAAAAGTGTCCAGATACAACTTTTTTTAAAAGCATTATATCTAAGTAACTTTTCAAGTTAGGAAAATGAAACTATGTATTTTCGTACACTTTACGATTGATTTTGCAATAGTTTTCGATGGGCCAAGACTAAATAAAAATATCAAAAAACGTAATTATGAATATAAATTATTTTATTTTGTGAAATAAAAAATTGTAATGAATAAGTTTGTTATTTAAATTTTTTAACATAGAATTTTGTTTTACTACTATTTTTTGATGATTTTGAAAAAAATGTAAGTTATCAAAATGTTCCCATGCACATTTTTTTGCCTATTTATAAACCATTATTTTTAGCAGTTTTTATAATAATTTGGGTGTTGGAAAGGTACAAGATATTTTTTTGGAATTCTAAATTCTATAAGAAATTATTAAAACTTTTTTTAGTTTTTGGTATGAAATAAGAAGTTATTTTTAGATCCACACTAATTAGCAATGTTTTTACCAAATTTCATGCATATCCATTGCACAGTCGAGGTATGAAAAATAGGCTTTTTGAACATTCACACATCCATGGCGACAATCATTCTCATTCCACTAGAGTGGGAATGAGAATGTAGTAGAATGTAGAATGGGAATGATCATGACTGTGGATGTAAGTAATATCATCCTAACAGATATATAGTGTGTCTGCTCCTTCCTAATCTTTATGTTAAATATTGTACATACAGTCTATAAGGATCAGTTTCGCTTAAGGTTTATAAAAGTATCGATATAAAGCAGTTATATGGACCGGTAATTTTTAGAGAAGAACTCTCCATTACTAGGAGTAAGTTGTAGTAGACATTTTGTTACAAAATTACTTATTGAAATTATGGTACCTTTCATGAAGAAAAAAACTAGCAGATCTCAGCCGACCATCATATTATTGAAGAGAGTATAAATTTGCCATGTATTTATGCTTAGAAGTTCTATATACTCTTTAATATGGGGCTTCCTACTACCTCTTAACTACCTGAACTAAAGAAGTTCATAACCATAGCAATGAATTACTAAGATAGAGGCTGTAAAGATGCACATAGTATAACACATTTCAACAGTGTGAAATATAAAGTTACGAAAGGAATTCTAATATATTGCCACAAAACCAACAACTGTGATTTGCTGTTTCAAAAATTTGATGCAGATTTTCATTGAGTTTATAGCAGTTGGAACCACCTAAATATCATCTACTAGAAGTATCGCATTCAGAAAAACTTTAGAAAAACAGCGAAATTTGCACATTATAATCGAAATAGCTGAAACGGACAATAATAACTGTCTATGAAACAATTTTATTAATTGGTTAAGCAGAAGGAACTTATTAAGTTCCGTCCTATTACATCATTCTAAATTTAGTCCCATATGAAATTAGCCACAAAGGCAACTGATTTTGCAAATATTGGAGATTAACTACTCTAGAAAAATAACTAACGTATTATTTAATGGTATTCTATTTCATTGTAGTTTTGACGTTTCAATGAATTTGAAAGTAATAGAAGATAAACATGTTTTATATAAATATGTGTTTTACCTCTAATTTTGGAATTTTTTAGTTTGTTAGTTTTTTTACTCTTTGGACCATATTGTACTCATCTGCGAATTATTAAGCACCACTCAAGTTTCTGAGTACAGTGTGAAAGAATTTAAATAGATCATTACTAATCGACTTTAATTATAAGCTCTCATATTTTATATCATAATAAATTGATAAATTGTGTTGAAAAACCGTATTATAAAATCCACGGTGAGTTATAATTATAAAGAATTAATCTAACGCTATGCGTGACAAAATCAAGTTTATTAACTTGTATCAATTCTAACAACACACAATTGACAAATAACATTTATGAATCCCTTGATAGAGATCGAAATAATAATTGAAGATAAGTTTATTACGTGCTGGTCAAATATATGTATGTGCGTATGTGAGAGGAAGCTTAAGCCAAAGCTTTCTTTAGATTGTATTTCGGAGATATTACTTAGACATTGTGTATTTGTGGATTTAAATTTACTCGGCTGCGAGTTCGATGATTCAGTCTGTATTATGTTATAGTTCATATTTATGTAAATATAGTCAATGTGTTTAAACCATGTATATATCCATGTGTTTCTCGTTTAAATTGGGTGCATTTAATAATGTTTATGATAATTTAATTTTAAAATGAAATTCTATGCTTTCAGTTAAAATTATACAAAAAATAATGCCTTCTATTTGGATATTGTGAACGAACAATAGACTGACTTTGGGCAATTAATGCTTTCATCATTTTCTGATGAAAACATATTCTATACATTTTTATTTAAGCAGTTTTGTGACAAATTTTACTTGATTTTGCTTTAGAATTTCAAAGAGAATAATATTTTAGGCCTCAGCAGAGTTTAGCTAAAAGTTCAGAAAATTGTCAGTCCCAGAATATTTAAATTTGGATTAAAAATGATTTTAACTTTACAGAGGCAGTACAAAGGCCTGTCTCGGAATCAGTTTGTCAATTTTTATTTCGATCATTCATTTCAAAGATTCTTAAGTCGACGTACTTGTTCAAAAGATGTGCATATTTTATCTGGTTATATAATAATTTCATAAATATTAGTATTTATATATCCATATCAATAAGCGACTTGGAAAAAATGTTGGTTGTTGAGTTGTTGATCAATAAATATTAAGACAAGAAATATTGTGAAACTTTAAAATTAGTTAATTTTATAGCATTTTATTTTAATTAATATAATTATGAACTTCATTTTGTATGATAATGAAAAAATACTATTTTTTTTTGGATAGTTGTAGTCTATTATAGTTATTGTTAGCGAGAACATTATAAAAAACAAAAAACTAACTTTTATTTCTTGAGAAATAATATAAGCTGATGTTAGAACTGTCGGAGTTGAGCAAAAGTTTTGTTTTCTCGAGAAGTTTGTTTTCTCGAGACTTTCAACTGAATATATTTTTTGAACAAGTATGCCATTATTTTTTTGGATTTTTTAAAAATTTTTCATGATTAAATAGATTAATGTATTATAAGTAACCACATGTAATAATTTTAACCTACCATTTAATATATCTGACACATATAACTTTGGTTTAAAGTAGACAATTTTAAATTTAACAATTTAATTGTTTAATTCTTAATTTTAGATAATAACCATTATACGTTCGTAAATATAAATTGTAATTTTTTAATTGATATTAAATATTAGAGATTTACAAAGTTATGCCGGCACATTCAAACGTAAGATTTATATAAAGCAATATTTACTCCTGTTTGAAAAATATCATAATACTTCCGTTTATTTTATATATGTGTGTCACGAAAAAAAAATATTATTCATGTTTTTAAAGAAGTAAAGAAGTATGTTTCTGAAGAGTCAATATTATCATCGCACCAGTAAAAATATTTTAGATAAATAATCAAATACTTCAATCACCCGTCATAAAGATTACGTATTACATATAGAATAGATAGATAATAGAAGAATGTTTCGAATTTCCGAGATGCCGAAACAACTTTATATATCTTAAGTATAATCTAATTAAAACATTGACAAAATATTGACTATAATAATGTCATATAGATAATTTATATCATATAGATATGAAGGTTTAAATCTAGTTGTAAAAATTTGGTATCCTACATTTAATTTAAGACTTTGTCCTGAAGAATAAGCTCTGTCGATAAGGTTAACCGCATGATAACCCCTTTAAATATAACCAAGAGATCAAACATGTTAACGTATTGGCTCCCAGACCAAAAAATTAATTGCGGCCTAAGGTCGCCGGTGACTATCGTGGGAGCCAATATGTTAATTTACAAAGTTAAGGGTGAATTTTTGTTAATATTTGGGGGATATGTATCAAGATGAAACATTGGTGTAGTAGTATGAACATTGAAGGTTAAATTGTAGAATGGAACAAACATCTTACTTGGTGGCTGTTTTCTTGGCAGGTTCTTTGATTGTAGTTTGTGGTGGCTGCGCAGTCTTTCCTGGTGTTGGATCATCAGAGAAGAGAGGGTTTTTCACTTCCATTTCACCTGTCTGAAATAGAGATAATTGGCAAGCTAAGTAAAAGCAAAAAAATGTGGGTAATATTGAAGTACTCTTTGAAGTGTAATAAATTAATTTAAGGTCATTTTTAATTTGTTGGTTGCATTATTAAAATTCAAAATGAACAAGTTAAAACAATTATATCTTTAATCAATGTTTACCACAGTAGGGAATAGCCAGTTTTATAAAAACTGTCTGTGGTTAAGCGTAATATTACTATTGGCCTTAATTTGTTGGGAGATAGGGGAAAATAGTTTTGACTTGGAGTGATGCACAGAGAAACTCATTGTAAATTCATTAAATGTAATTGGGAGTTAATAAGTATTTTAATTATTGTTAGGTTAATTCAACTAATATAGAAACATATATTTAAATATATCACGAGAAAGTAGGGCTAAAAGAATCTATATACTTTCAGACCATCTTACGAAGGTTATTTAAAGAAATTTTTTGCTTTTAAGAGATTGATCTTTTAGCACTAAGTTTATTATATATATGTACATATACAAAAAATAAAGTACGCATATATCTACATATACACAAGTACAAAAATGTATAAAATTATTTTTTGTATATAAAACAATGACTTACTGTTGCAAATCCTGGGCACTCATAAACCGTATAATCACCTTCTTCATTTTCCTCCTCTGATTCAGCATCTGACATGGACCCGTTGCGCTGGCCATTTGACTTCCTTCAAATTCATAACAATATGTAAGACTGACATTACAATTTGTTTATGAAAAGAAAGTTACCAAGCACTAATCGATTGTTCGAATTGAAATGAAATTCAATTTAAGTAAAGTTTTTGGAGTTACTCCTCAAGAATTGGTTTTCATATACCAGCACCTGGTATGACGTTTTATTAGGAGTAAAATCAGGAGCTCCCAGCTTTAAAAACCGTGTAACAGTTTGTAAATTTGAATGAAGAAAGTAATCCCCAAAATTACTTGTCCGATTTCAAAAATTCACCAATATATAGAAAGCACCTTCAGGATGGACTTAGGTTGTTATATGTATATGATCCCATTAAAAAAAATTTTCACGGAGTAGTGCGAATCGCTAACTGTTTGGGTCAAATTATTTTATTAACGTTAAAAGCAAAAATAAACATATTTTTAGCTAACAAATAAATGATCGAGTTTCGCACAAACGTAATAGATAGGCAGCCGTTGACAGGGCCTCAACTCACAGTGCTGCCATCTAGCAATGGTCAACATGGGAGCTATCATTGTTTGCAAAATATTTATCAAGCTTATAACGGGCAAAGTAATTAAACAAATGTTACTGACATATCCATAGCGACTATTTGCTGTTTCTGATGCTGATAATGATAAATCTGAGCTGATTGAGCAAGGCGGCGATCGGGGCTAAGGTCCGGGATAGGTCCGGTAACACCATAGGCAGGATAGTCTACATCGGCGGCGGCTTTGGATCGTTTGTGGAGCCTGCTTGTGAGAAGTGCTTTTTGTATTAGATGTCTGCTGGTGAGTCTTATTGACCCGTTTGAATGGTTAATTATGCTATAGTTGCTTATATTTAGTACAAAATATAAAAACTGATAAATTTGAAAAACACAAATTTACGGAATAGCTTAATATTTCTTTTAAACCATTTTGAAAATATTTCAGATATATAAACAAATAAATAGATGTTTAATAAACAATGTTTTGTGTAAAATATAATGTGGATATCGGATTTACAAGGCTTACAAGCCGTAGACAAATAAAATATATTCTGGGAATAATGATACGCATTGTATATTTTAGCTGAATCCTTTTCATTTGTCTTAGAGATTCTGCAACAATTTCTGCTTTGAAATTTCAAGATAAAAGAGAAATTATTGCTAGAAGTAACTTAAAAAAATAGAAGAATACTTTCGGAAGAAGCGACTGCACCTAAACATTTATACGACACCATTAAGAAGAAGACAATTTATATCCGATGATTACCTGTAATGAATGAATGCATGGAGTATCCCCTAAAGCAGCAGATGTTGTGCATCTCTATAAAAAATTTGAAAGTTTATAGAGAAGATTAATATTGCTGTAAATAATTTGGTCTTAAACGAAAACTAGATCAAAATAATGAACATAAATGGTTATTAGAGCTCGTCTGGTGCAGATGAGTTAACTAGAAAGCTTCTCGTAAGTAAAGATTGACATTTTGCTACTCAATGAAACAAACAATATTTCTTACCGCCGTTCGAAGGCAGCGTTAATTTATTGGTTATCAGTAAAGGTTTAAAGTGTCTTCTATCAAAAACTGTCGTTTCATTTAACACATAATATTAATTTTTTACTATTTAAAACCTGTACTTGAAAGAAAGTAGAAATATTGTAGTCTTAATGGAGAACGTCTTACGCAACTTAGTAATAATTTAACCTTAACTAATAAATAATATCAAAACATGTGCTGCACATTTGTAAATGTGCTACACATTTGTAAATGTGCTACACATTTGTAAATGTGCTACACATTTGTAAATGTGCTACACATTTGTAAATGTAATAAAAACATGTGCTACACATTTGTAAACGTAATAAAAAAATGTAATTTTATATAATGTGTATTGTTTGTAATGTTCTTTTCTATAACAAAGAGTGATACTTACTTATACCAGCCAACTATCACACCCACCACGCAAATGGTGATGGAAGCAGCAGAGGCGGCA
This sequence comes from Druceiella hillmani, assembly GCA_039881145.1. NCBI lineage: Eukaryota > Metazoa > Arthropoda > Insecta > Lepidoptera > Hepialidae > Druceiella > Druceiella hillmani. Next base: position 11,894,991 of record JAYKKI010000011.1, on the reverse strand, counting down.
ACAATAGCTATAAGATATAGACTTTGGTGGGTCGATTGTGGATGGACGACGTGAAATTGGCGAGGTTTTGTTTGGGGCTCGTTTTGACCACCGAGGTTGCTCCTGGAGAGAAACCAGAGTTGGTTGGAGATAAATTTTTAGAAGAGTCTGAAGAGAGATATTTTTTGACAAATACTAGGGAGAGTGGTATGTGTATTCGTATCATTTTTAGAGCTATACAACTTAAATTTGTTGCAGGTTTGCTTAAAAATGTTCTGGCACAATTTTCATTGAAATAATTACTAAAAATGTCGGAAATTAAAAAAAAGAGTAGGAAGACCAAAATTGCTGCAAAAGCATGGTCTTTATTTGAAACTATACTTTTAATTCTTACTTTTAAACTGTATATTTATTTCAATAAATAATTTAAAAAAATGTATGGGAAGCATTATTTTCCTTATCTATACATTTTTATTATCAATAGACTTCACTTCGGCAAAATCTACTGAACGGATTGACTTAAACACTTTTTAACGAGAATCTGTAGGACTAATCGATCTGTTCTTCATAAACTTATAAAATTTTACTTAGTCCGCTTTGACGAAATGAAATTTTGACTTTGTCCGCTTTGACGAAATGAAATTTTGACTTAGTCCGCTTTGACGAAATGAAATTTTGACTTAGTCCGCTTTGACGAAATGAATATTTGTAAGTTAATGTAAAATAATTTAACGGTTTTATTTTACTAGTAGCATTTCAACAATGCGACGTCTCGAAACGGAAACTCTTCGGAGTTTTGCCTAAACAATTACTTAGAAGAAAAAAATACCAGTAGCCAAGTTATAAATAAACACCCTCGCATAGACAGTGATGATACAAACCGCAAGTATTTCAAGCGATGTGGTATTCCTAACATTTCTATTACCGATATTTTCTATGCCTAGAGTCTTATTCGGATTAAGGTATTTTACAAGATTACACCGGAAAATTCACCAAGGCCATCTGGTGAGCCTTTACTACGTCCCAAGCCGTTCCATGGCCGTTCCATGACAACCATTCCCGCTAAAAGTTACCTCTTTTTCGTCTTATCTTTTTTTGCGAGGTCTTCAACTGGGAGCTTCACAAGGGGTTCTTCTTACATAACGAATCTACACACGGACGAATCTAGTCTAACTCCCTTAACACAAACAACTATCTGAGACTGAAACTAAATGGACATGTTATTTGGACAAATTAATAAATTTTTGACTCTACTACACTCGTCGAATTCTCGGGGGAGAATTTTGTGAAATCAATCCCTGTCTTGGCACTTCGTTCTGAATAAGCTGCTGTTTCGCGTCCTATGTTCTGGTGTGGGACGTGCCTGGGTCTCGAGTTAGAATAAAATTACTCTCTAATAGCTTGAGAAAACACCGGGTTCGAAGCGAAAGTTACAAGCGCAGTAAAGCTCGTAAACCCACTTAAGACGAAGTGACATCAATGACGAAGACAGTACGAGGGTGTGAAAGAAAACAGTAAGGCTTTCAACGCTAATATATACCAAAATTATAATAAATTTTGGATGCAAGAACTCAATGCTGTCCCGTAAAAATATTTATCGATAAAATAAAAGTAGTTCTGCAATTACAAATCCTAGTAGACCATAAATAGATAAATAGAACCATAGTATATATTCTGGTTAATTGAACCATAGTAACCAGATTCATAGACTTTGTTCATGAAGACGTGGTTTAATTGAGGATACGATGAAATTGTAGATCAAAGCCCACTATAAGCATAGTTTCGTAAACATTTACGAAACTATGCTTACGGACTTGGAGAATTTATTTTTTGGTTTCAATTTCTATGGTTTCTCCGAAAATTACAGCACAAATTGATGAAAGAAAAGAAATTCTGGTTTTTCAAAATCGAACAACATCATTAACAAACTAACGTAGGTCAATTACAAATAAAGAACAAATGTTAAAATAGACCGGGAGTCGTTGAAGGTGAAATTCAGAGCATAAGAAATCAAATCACAGTTCTTCAGCCAAATCACGTAAAAGTCAGCGAAAAGCTTCCGACTGCATATTTGTTATATCGCCAATAATGATAGACAGTAAAATATGCAATTAGTTTTGCTGATTCATCGTCACAACTGCTATTTGTTATACGAAACACCAAGAGTAACATTTAAATTGTGGATGGTTCGTGAGAAAACAACTTTTGATACCAGGAAGAAGTTGACACAGAAAAAATGGTAGCGAATTGGGTTTAATAGTCCACGTTCGGAACACAAAACTCGGAACCACAAATAATGGTAATTCGACCAGAAAATTATTCCAACGTTCTTCCATCTCTCCCGAAATAACTAGATCGATGAAAACTTTATAAAGATATTGCCCTAATTCCCAACAGATTAAATTAAATCGATTAAATGCAACAACAGCATTTAGACATGAGATTGGTACTGATAAATCCGAAAAGTTTTGCCTGGAAATGCAGAATATTATGTATTCCTATACCCATGGTGTATGCCGCAGATTTATGACGTACATTTAGTTTTCGATAATTTATCATCAATAAAAGTTAAAAATATCGTAACTAATATATTAAAATAAAATAACAACTTACCCTTCGCCTGGAGTGTTAACGATGCTTTTAAGACGAAGGTTTCCTTGAGGATTCTGTCGGCTCTGGCGGATGTCTTCAAAAATTTTGGATGGGTCTTTAGAAAAAGATTTTGCAATTTTTACTTTAGGTCTCGGTTTCGGTATTGGACGTTCTGCGGAAGAGTTAAATTATTAATTAATATCTATTTCCTTACAGGTATTGTTAATATACTTATGAACTAAATCAGTTTTAAAGTAGTTGACAGTAAAAGTGGTTTATTTAAATAGTACATGCAAATAGTCTAATTTTAATTCGCAAACAGTAAAGCGTTATACGATATTTTGATTGCAAGCTTTTATTTAATTTCATTGGTTAGTATCTGAGTTTGTGAGTTTATTACAAATATTCCTAGTCAACTTCAGCCACTTTTCTGTGTCAAACTGATGTAAGATTTTGGATGCATGTGTCTTTTCGGTGACAATGTATGAATAGATGTTTCGATTTCGTCTGGTTTGAGTGGTTTCGAGAAGTAGTCTCGATATGTTATATAATCAAGAAAGACAAATATCGCATATTTGGAAGATATAGAGAGAATAAAGTGTTTTTCGTGAAATCATCACGAAATAATTTAGAAATATTTTTTATTAAAATGCACTAAAATGAAAAAGAAATAAATATAGACAAACATTTGATGGTTTTAATTCGCGACAAAACTTTATTCTTTTTGTAAATATCTATGAAACAATATGATTTTGTTAATTTTGACCTTAGTTTAATTAATTTACTTCAATCCGCGATTTAACCTCAAGGATCGCGGATAAGCGGCAAAAATATGGGATTAAGGATACTTTTTTAAGAAAATTTTACCACAGACAAGGTAACATTTTCCTCTAAAAAAAGCACTTCCGGTATACTTATTTTCCTTCAATTGATACGCTTTAAACGATAGCGTTTCGATTTAAAGCAAAACAGTGTGTCCAAATATTTAACCAATTTTTTTTTGTTTCTTATTGTTCAATAAGTTTCTGAAAAAAAAACAGCTGTGACAAGCAGACAAGTGGACGAAAATATGAGTGATCTTATAAGGTTTTTTGATTGTACTTTCATGGTGAAAGTATTGCGTTAGTAATCAAGATAGTGGACAATGAAAGTAAGGGAAGGAGACTGTTTTCGAAGGAAATGTAAACGCATAATTACGTGTACACGAACCCAGTCGGAGTTTGTGTTTGTTTGTATGTACGAATATATGTGCGCTTTCAAAAACTTATACTTTTTGAAGGAAAGATACATTTGTTGTCCTGGATGTTAATCCAATATTTCTACCATTTTGTAAAAGTACAAATTAAGGTGAAAAAAATAAAAAAGTTTAATCCAATTACATCATATGAATTCACAAAAAGTTTTATGGGATCGATTTGTTTACAAAGAAAAAAAACATAAAAGCTGGTAAACCAGAAAAAAAACCAGCTACTAAAGATAAAAAGAAGAGTAGATTATTCTCTTTCTGATATGTTACGTCACTTAACAATTGATAAACAATTGATAACGTTGATAAACAATTTACAGTTCGCGTTTTTTCTGAAATTTCCCGCAGTATATTTTTTATTCCCCTTGAACAAAGAAATATATAAATTTATTTAGTTGCGTTTTGTTGTTACTTTACTTGATCAACAAGTATTTTCTTTGAATTTAAGTGTTTACTGTTTAAAGGAATAAAATATTTCAAAATAACTATTGTCAAACAATTCATTGCCTTCACGTCTTGTTTGGTTAATATTTGGAAATAATTTGGTAAAATAAATTTAGGAAGTGTTTTAGTAAAAAAAAATTGGATTAATTAACGGGGAATTAACGGGGAAACTTTTAATTATTTTTACTTCAATTCCACTTCTGATGAAATATTGCTAGGCAGAGTTAAAAAGAGAAGGAACTTAGAAGAGCACCTACCTGGTATATCGTTCCTGTGCAAGTGCGTATTGTAGAAATTTTGGTTTGACGGCGTTATAGCAAATGTCTCGTCAAGATGCTGGGGATTCTCAGAGAATGTAAAAAGTTTATGCTTTCGATTTCCGTGCTTCATGCTCTGAAAGTTAGAGGGTCTGTTGTTCAAACTATCAATATCTTTAGGCGTAATCTGCAGTTTGCTGATGTGCCTTATCTCTTTCTCCAACCAGTTAATCTGTTTTTGATATGGATTCATAGTTGAACGGTACAATTTAGCTTTAGGTAAGTCATATATGGGCGGAGAAGTGCTATATGGCCAGACGATGATCTCTTCGGCATGTTCACCATTTTGTTCATCGATAATATCGGGAGCTGTAAAAGATAGAGAAAAAAAATTAAAGTGAGGCAAAAGAATTTGATCCAGACCACAATTTCATAACGATCTATTTTCAATATTCTCAAACGTCTTCTAATTCAATAATTTGTATTGATAATTAATTTACAAATTATGCCACTCGAGACAATGAGTATTTGGCCCTAGTTTCGCACGCGTAATTTTTTTATTTTTGCTTAGGAGTTTTTCTCAAGTAATAATATTTTGACCTCAAAAGTACCCATGATTTGAATATAAGTATTTTATATCTTGGCTTGAAATATAAGTCTAATCGGAGTAATTGTTTTGACAATGCCTATTCATCAGTTTAAAGTCCGTGCATTTGGTCTTACTGCTTAATAATTTATGTGATAATAATTGAATTTCAAGTTTCGTTGGGAATATTTAATTTCATCATTATAAATCATAAGAATTATTCCAGCGAACGTTTCATTCAAATCGATACAATCGTGATTTTTTAACAAACAGTCAACCAGACAGACATGAATTAAACAAAATGTATCACGGTTACAGAAATGTATAATGTTCCACTATTTTTTTTTTAAATATGTTCAATGTACAGACAGACCTCTGTTACAGTTTTATAATAATACTAATTTTTACACATGGCTTCCAATTTGCAACTCAGAATCTGATGATAGAACTGGAAATTGGCGGCAGGAACTCTTCAGTGGTGATAACTACACTTATCGAGTTTGGACTTGTGTTATTTGTCTTCACGGACGAAAGAAAGAAATAAACGAAACAGTTAAGTACTATAAGGGCATAAAAGAATAAATATATTAGTAATATGTAATTAGGAATATGCCGGTAAGTAAGACATGAAGTAACTAGAGTATAAGAAGGCAGGTACTTAACCATTAATTAACTGGATATCAGTAATTAAGTACGTAAGCATGTACAAATATATGCAAACACCTAAGGCGGCTAGGGTATTAATAGGAAGATAGGAGAATATGTATATATATATATATATATATATATATATATATATATATATATATATATATATACAAATTCGTGAAAATGCAGACACGCGTGTTTTTAGGTATTCATACTTATTAAATTTCAAGGCATAATTGATTTATTCGTGAGTTCATTAATACTCCGGGTAACATAAGATAGGAAAAATAAAACAACACTGTGAAAACTTCAAACAACACTGTGAAAAGGTTAAAATAATAAAAATATCAGTACTCAATTGGAACTGGTTAAAATAATAAAAATACCAGTTCTTAATTGGAACTGGTTAAAATAATAAAAATACCAGTACTCAATTGGAACTATTGCGGTACAATATTGTTTCTGAACATTAATAAATTTCGAAAATGCATTATTATATTGTTACAGGTTTTTGTGTAGTGCCAAGTTGAATATCAGGCTTATGTGTAGGTGTTTATATATGAGTGAGAGAGAGAATTAGAAAGAGAGAAGTGCCGAATTAGCACCGACCCCTGAAATTTGTGATAAAATTTTTTTTTATTTGTCGACTCTGCAGGCACTACACATTTCATAACTCAAATTATATTAAAAAACAAATACAATTTTCTTCGCCATCAAAATTTTGATGTAAATATGACTTATAGGTCATATTTACGTCAAACACTTTATGACAAAGGAAATTGCGATCAGGTTGAGTTCGATTGGGTTAAGTTGTGTTAGATTTTGTTAAGTTGGGTCAGGCTAGCTTGTGTTAGGTTGGGTTAGGTTAACTTAGGTTTGGTTAGATTAAGTCGGGTTAGATTAGGTAAAGTTTGATTAGGCTGGTTTTAGTTTATTTAGGTTGGTTTAATTTGGGTTAGATCATCTAGGATGAGTAAAGTTGAACTAAGTTGGAATAAGCTGGGTTAGCTTAGATTAGGTTGGATTATATTGAGTTTTGTTGGGTTAAGTTGGGATAGGTTAGGTTAGATTAGGTTACGATAGGCTAAGTTGGGTTTGGTTGAGTTAGGATGAGTTACGTTGGATTAGACTGGTTCAAGTTGGGTTAGGTTGAAATTGGTTAGGTTAGATTATGCTGGGTTAGGTTAGATAAGAATGAGCTAGGTTGTGTTTAATTGGTTTAGGTAGGTTTAGATTGAATTAAGTTGTCTTAGGTTGGGATGAATAAAATTGTAAACTACGCAAAAAAGTGAAAGAAAGGTACTCAATCATTTTGCTTCAGGATGACATAACAATTATGAAATTTTGAATATATTTGGCGTTAATTTTGTAGAATTTCATAATTCACAATTAAATGAAACTACGTGATGTAGTATTATTTCTACTATCTTTAATTTCTTTACCACGACCTAGGTTTCGTTGTATTACAACATCTTCAGATGGGATATTAGCAAAGATATCAACAATCATACAATCTTTGCTAACATCCCACCTGAAGATGTTGTAATACAACGAAACCTAGGTCGTGGTAAAGAAATTAAAGATAGTAGAAATAATACTACATCACGTAGTTTCATTTAATTGTGAATTATGAAATTTTGCTATTTCGTTTCTTGCATGTTTATATATTAGCTTAAATTAGGTTGCGGGAGGTTCAATTAGACTGAATTAAGTTTCTTAAAGGTTAGTTAGATTGGGTTAGAAGTGGTTACTTGGGTTAGGTTGAGTTATATTAAGTCAAGTTGTGTTACGTTAGTACATTGAGTTAGGTTATGATGGGTTGAGTTGAGTTATATTGAGTTTGATCGGGATTTTAAGTTAGAATGGGTTGGATTAAGTTAGGTTGAATTAGGTTGGCAAGGCTGAGTTCGGTTATGTTATATTGCGTTAGATTGGATTAAGTTGCACTAGGCTGAATTAGTTTGAGTTATGTCGGTTAAGGTTGGGACGTGTTAGATTGTGTGAGGCTGAGTTAGGTCCGGTTCTGTTAGATTTGCTAGGTTATGCCTGGTTGGATTAGGTTAGGTTATGTTGTATTAGGGGTTAGGTTGGAATGAATAAAATGTTAGGTTAGCTTAGGTTGTGTTAGGTTGGGTTAGTTTAGGTTGGGTTAGATTGGGTTAGATTAGGTTGGATTAAGTTAGGTCAGATTAGGTTAGGTTGGGTTAGTTTAGGTTGGGTTGGATTAGGTTAGGTTGGGTTAGGTTAGGTTGGGTTAGGTTAGGGTGGCTTAGGTTAGGTTGGGTCAGGTTGAATTACATTAAGCTTGTTAGGTTGGGCGTTGTTCGGGTTAGGTAGAGTTATATTGGGTTTAGTTTTTTATCAGATTTAGTTCGGTTAGGTTAGGTTGTCTTAGGTTTGGTTAGGTTGGCTTAGGTTACGTTACGTTAGGCTAGGTTGGATTAGATTAGATAGGGTTTCGCTAGATTGAATCAGGTTGGTTATAATTTAGTTAGATTGGGGTAATTTAGGTTAAGTGAGCTTTGACTGGATAAAATTGTGCTAATTTGGATTAAGCTGGGTCGGGCTAGATTGGATTGGATTATGTTGGATCTTGTTAGGTTATGTTGGGTTAGGTTAGGTTGTCTTAGGTTTAGTTAGGTTGGCTTAGGTTGCATTACATTGGGCTAAGTTGGATTAAATAGAATTAGATCAAATAGGTTTTCTCTACATTGAAACAGGTTGGTTGCAATTTAGTTAGATTGGGGTAATTTAGGTTAAGTGAGCTTAGACTGAGTAAAACTGTGCTAATTTGGATTAGGCTGGGTCAGGCTAGATTAGGTTGGATTAAGTTTGGCCTTATTGGGTTAGGTTAGGTTAGGTTACGATTAAGTTGGGTTAGTTGTTAGTTAAGTTGGTTTGAGATAGGTTAGGTTAAAATAGTAAAGTGAATTTATGCTTATATGCATTAACAATGGTTCAGGTTGGGTTAGGTTGAATCAGATTAGGTTAGATGAGGCCGAGATAGGTTAGGTTAGAATGAGATAGGATAATTTAGGTTAGATTAGTGTGAGTTAGATTTAGTTAGTTTCGATTAGACTGAGTTTAGATGAGTTAGGCAATTTTCAAAATATATCTTTCTAAAAATTACGCATCACTGCCGCAGTCGAGAAGTGGTATTAGATGGTAGGGTTCTTTTCCCTTCTTTACCCCCTATCACCTCCAGTAAATACTGGTAGCAAGTATTGCCACATTTTTTTTTAAATAAAACGGAAATAAGCTCCAACAGAACTTGAAACCTTTTTTTAAATTATTCTTGGAAGTGTCTTACACACACACATGCACCCACGTACACGCACCCGCACACGCACATGCATACGCACACGCACACGCACATGCATACGCACACGCAAACGAACACGCACACGCACACGCTCACGCTCACGCACACGCCCACGCTCACGCACACGCACACGCACACGCATACCAACACGCAAACGCACACGCTTACGCACACGCACACGCACACGCACACGAACTTGCATGTTTTCTTTAATTACTCTCTAAAATATCTTACACACATCCACGCACGCACGCACACACACACGCACACGCACACACATACGCACACGCACACGCACACGCACATGCACAAGGACGCGTACATACCCACGTTATTATCAACTTTATTACGTTATTATCAACTTAACCCACGTTATTATCAACTTAACGTTATTAACAACTTAACGTTATTATCACTTTACACCCACGCACACGCTCTCGCACACGCACACGTACACGCATATGCATACGCACACGCACACGCTCACGTACAGGAACTTGCATGTTTTTTTAATTACTTGCACACGCTCCCGCACACGCAGACGCATACGCACACACACACACACACGCACACGCACAAACACACACACACGCATATATATGTATGTAACAATATTTTAACTCATTCCAATAATATTTTACACATTGTAATGCGGTAAACCTTTCGTGTTCACAATTCACAAAAATGTACTAAACGATATTTCTTGTCGGATGTCGAACGTTTTTTTATTGTAACGCAACAAGTGTGTAAAGTTCAATCGCACATGCGCAGAGAGCTTTTACAGATATAAGAGATATTTTTTCGAGACAGGAATAACCCCATCGCGAAAAAATACCATTTTACGGTAATAATTATACTTGATTTGCAAATGTTTTAAGCTTTCTACTTAGCTCAAGCTAAGTAGAAAGCTTTAGTTTGTGTTTAAGGAGTAAATACGGCAAATATTGATTTAATACTTAAAATATTACGCACAATCGCATATAACTAAACATTGATATAAAACATTTTGCGGGGAAAGGTTTAAATGAGGTGATGGGAAATGGGGAAATTTTCAGAACCTTTTATATGATTTTAAAGATTCGAGCTAGGAACGCAGTTAAAGGAACGTGGAACAAAAATCTAATACAGAATAGGAATTTCAAGAGCTATGACCACATATTTACTTCAGAGGTGTTTCATAATATTCTTAAAACATCCCATAGTCAGCATACGAATACAGATCAATATCATGCTAAATATATACCATTCCACAATCAAAAAAGTTATATGTAATATAAAGGCCGTATAAACAAAAAAATCAAAAACGCACACGCATACGCACACACGCACGCACACGCACACGCTTACGCACACGCACACGCACATGAACTTGCATGATTTTTTAATTACTTTCTGAAGTGTCTTACACACACGCCCACGCACACGCTCCCGCACACACAGACTCATACGCACACGTACACATATAAATACATAACACACGCACATGCCCACGCACACGCACACGCACACGCAAACGCTTTCGCACACGATTACGCACACGCTTACGCACACGCACACGCACACACACACACACACGAACTTGCATGTTTTTTTTAATTACTTTCTGAAATGTCATACACATACACCCACGCATACGCGCTCCTGCACACTCAGACGCATACGCACACGCAAACGCTCATGCACTCGCACACGCTCACGCACACGCACACGCACAAACACACGCACACACACACACATGTATATGTAATAATATTTATTTTCACTCATTCTAATAATACTTTACACATTATAATGCGGTAAACCTTTCGTGTTCACAATTGACAAAAATGTACTAAACGATATTTCTTGTCGAATGTCGAACGTTTTTTTATTGTAACGCAACAAGTGTGTAAAGTTCAATCGCACATGCGCAGAGAGCTTTTACAGATATTCATAAGAGATATTTTTTCGCGACAGGAATAATCCCGTCGCGAAAAAATACCATTTTACGGTAATAATTATACTATATATATACCATTACACAATCGAAGAAGTTATATATAATATAAAGGCCGTATAAACAAAAAAATAGCATATAAATGAAATTTTATGGAAAACACATTCATCTTTTACGCAGACACTCATCTCCATTTTTACATAATTTTTATAAAAAGGTACATGTTTATGTATATTTCGCCAATATATAATATTTCGCCAATATATATATATATATATTTATATATATGTTTTATATCTTAACACATAATTTCGCCATTACTCACTCAAGATACGTTTCATTCATTCTTCATCGAACACATGGTTAGAGTAGAACAAAAAACAATAATTTTCATTCATTCGAAAAAACGCATATTTTATTAAATCGCAAGCGAAGTACACAAATTATGAATATTTTTGCATTATAAACTAAAATTACACGAGATTGTTAATAAGTACTTAGAGATTATCACTTTATTTTCCAATTTTTGTTGCTCGCGAAACGATCATTATAAATAGGCAAAGTAGCTATGCGGGGCAACATCTTTTCATTGAGACAATCGCGCAAGCATTTTGACAGCTGTTACAGTAACAGGCGAAAATTTGATAGTCAATATTTCTAACAATAACTTATTGAAGAATATACTACACACTATTAGACAACTATTTTGGCAGCTGTTATAGTAACAGGCGAAAATTTGATAGTCAATATTTCTAACAATAATTTATTGAAGGATATACTACACACTATTAGACAACTATTTTGGCAGCTGTTATAGTAACAGGCGAAAATTTGATAGTCAATATTTCTAACAATAATTTATTGAAGGATATACTACACACTATTAGACAACTATTTTGGCAGCTGTTATAGTAACAGGCGAAAATTTGATAGTCAATATTTCTAACAATAATTTATCGAAGGGTATACTACACACTATTAGACAACTATTTTGACAGCTGTTACAGTAACAGGCGAAAATTTGGTAGTCAATATTTCTAACAATAATTTATTGAAGAATATACTACACACTATTAGGCAACTAAATGTTTACACGTTATACTTTACACAAACACATACAATGTCGAAATCCGTACTGATAACTATACATTATGCGACCGGTACAAAAACTTGTTCATGGCAGCGGGTGCTTTACTTGCATTTTAACGTCGGGAACAGGCACTGATCCGTTAACACTGGACGTTTCCTTATTACAAACGTATTTATTCTTTTTTTTTTCTTTAGTCAAAATTTAAATTCGAACACCGTTCTTCGCTGAACGGAAAAAGCTGCGATATTGGTGATCGCAGAGAAGTGCAACTTGGAAAATTTAAAGCGGTAATATCGGACAACACTCAAAGGAAAATACGACTCACCCGTGGCTGACACAAAATATCTGTTCATAACGTATAAAAACAAAAGCTTGAAACACAGCACTCTGAGAAACATTTTGCTCTAGCTCTCGGTGTAGCGAACCAATATTGTATCCCGATCGCGGCGACTACGAAATGACGTTTGTTGACAATCGGACGCCGAGGCTCTTTATATAGGATCGGAGGGGTCCAGGGTACGATCGATACAGCAAGCCCCGCCCTCCCGCCTACGGCCCCTCGCCCCGCTCCCTGCCCCCGTAACCCCGTAAATCGTTGCGCTGATAAGGCAAGCCTGTTGCCGCCGAATATTTAGCCACCTGTCTAGGCATGTATTCGTATTCGTATATGCATATACGAATACGTATACGTGTATAAGTATATGTAGAAATATTTATGTGTGCGGCTATTAATATGTGGGTGTATTATTTTTCATTATATGTATAGCACGTTTACAGCACACGCACATGCTCCTTCACGTATAAGGTTTAATTATGTGGGCCATAGTGAATTTATGGTTGTGTCGTGTATAAATGTTACGTCTGCACCTGTGTATGTTTAAGTACAGTTAGTTTTAAAAATGGTATAACTGTCCCACGTTATATAAACTTATTTATATGTATTTAATAATATTCAAAATTTATTCTTCGTAATGCTTTAAATTATACAAAACTTTGAATGTTTTAAACATCTTGCAGTCGTAGTCTATAAACTGCCTTTTTTATCTAAATTTTTGTAAAATTTAGATCGTAAAAATGAAGTTTTTCATTTATGTTGTCATTTATTAATTATATATATATATATATATATATATATATATATATATATATATATATATATATATATATATATATATATATATATATATATATATACACACATATATATATATATATATACACACATATATATATATATATATATATATATATATATATTCAATATATATTTCAATTCGTCGAGTCGATAACTCAAGGACTTTTTGAGAAATTGTCCATGAATGCAAATATTATTTCATAGATAGAGGCGAAGCAATACATACAGTTACACTTTGCTTCTTTCAATTCACGCTTTTTCCTATTATACAGCTCGGTTTTTTTAGTAATACAGATAATGTAAAATGGTATTTTGTTTTAATCTCATAAATGAAATATATGTCTGATATTACTATTATATAATAAATCCTTATTTTTATTCTTATTATGTTTATCGTCTCACTGTACCTTTGTAAGTGTTAGAGAGGGCGGAGGCAAACTTTGTTTGTGTTGGTGCCAACGAATGCAACCTTATATTGGGGGTGTATTGGTGAAAACGTGTTGCATCTAGGTGCATATTTTTGTTGATTTATTGATGTTTTAGTGGAAATGTATGCCGTAGACTAATTATCAGCTCATGGCGGGGCTTTGGATTCGGTAACCAAACTACTTTTATACATATAATTCTTAAAAGACGTTAGCTAATTGTTTGAAATGGGCGTGGCTTAGTTTAAGTAAAAAAAAAGCTATAAAAATATTGGAAATCTATTAACGAAATAAAATAAAACTAGGGAATTGTTATTTAATTTATTTTAACAAATTGTTCGTCATTTGAATTAACGTTTACTATATATTTTCCAAAAAAAAAAATTTTTTTATTGTGAGCGCCGACGGAAGTTGATCTATGACATATAAAATTAAAAGTTATTTAACGTTTCATACTTTGCACGTTATAATAATTACTTTTTTTTTAAGAACGTTATTTTTTTTCAAAAACTTGGCATAAAATAGCTATTGAATATATTTGGCGGTAATTTTGTAGAAATTTATTAATCACAATTAAATGAAACTACGTGATGGATGTAGTATTATTTCTACTTTCTTTAAGTTAACTTAAAGAAAGTAGAAATAATACTACATCACGTAGTTTCATTTAATTGTGAATTAAATAGTTACTTAAATATTAACTTAATAATTAAATAAATTTAAACATTAAAGAATTTTTAACATTAATTGTGAATTCATTAAATTTTCGTATCTTACAGTGAATAATAAATAGTTTCGATATACAGTTTAAACACTTGCCCATCTTTCCATGGCATAAATAAATTGTAATAAATGATGTGAATACTGAGTTCAGTTTTAATGCATATTTTAAACAATTGCCCATCTTTCCATGGCATAAATAAATTGTAATAAATGATGTGAGTACTGAGTTCAGTTTTAATTAATATTTTAAACAATTGCCCATCTTTCCATGGCATAAATAAATTGTAATAAATGATGTGAATACTGAGTTCAGTTTTAATTAATATTTTAAACAATTGCCCATCTTTCCATGGCATAAATAAATTGTAATAAATGATGTGAATACTGAGTTCAGTTTTAATTAATATTTTAAACAATTGCCCATCTTTCCATGGCATAAATAAATTGTAATAAATGATGTGAATACTGAGTTCAGTTTTAATTAATATTTTAAACAATTGCCCATCTTTCCATGGCATAAATAAATTGTAATAAATGATGTGAATACTGAGTTCAGTTTTAATTCATATTTTAAACAATTGCCCATCTTTCCATGGCATAAATAAATTGTAATAAATGATGTGAATACTGAGTTCAGTTTTAATTCATATTTTAAACAATTGCCCATCTTTAAATGGTATAAATAAATTGTAATAAATGATGTGAATACTGAGTTCAGTTTTAATGCATATTTTAAACAATTGCCCATCTTTCCATGGCATAAGTAATAAATGATGAAATACTGAGTTCAGTTTTAATGCATATTTTAAAACTTTTTGTAGCTATTTAGTTATTTACAGTTTTAGTGGAAAATGCACAATATTCAATCATCACAATATGCTACGAATCCATATAAAAACTAGATAATATTTTACTTTGTCACTTGTTACACTTTTTAAACGAATATATATATTTATTTTATACAGAATAGGATAAAAATGAACCGGATTTATGATAAGTTTTCAGCATTCATATTAAGGGAATATACTATATGTAGAAAAGTTTTCAAAATATGGGTTCGGGTGTCCGCGAAAATTGTAAGCCCTGGAGGATAATATTTTACTTTGTCACTTGGTACAGTTTTTAATCGAATTTATACAATTATCTTATACGGAATAAGGTAAAAACGAACAGGGTTTATGATAAGTTTTCAGCATTCGGATTAAGCGAAAATACTATATGTAGAAAAGTTTTTAAAATATGGCTTCGGGTATCCTATTCCTAATGCAAGCAATGACAATTTAAGATATTTAAAAATTCGATGATATTCACAGCATTCGTATTAAACGAATATACTAAATTAGCAAAATTACATTCAAAAGATTGTACCGAAATTTATTTTTAATTCTATAAGCATTAAATAAATATTATATACAAACTCATTGATAATAATTGTCCGATAATAAAACTAGCATAGTTGTGTTATGATTGTTCCGAATGTTATTTTTAATTCTATAAGTATTTAATAAATATTATATACAAACTCATTGATAATAATTGTCCGATAATAAAACTAGTATAGTTGTGTTATGATTTCATAAAGCAGTAATTAAATAACATTGTTGTTTACAGTACCTACCTTTCTTGCCAGAATTAAAAAGCTAAAAATACACCTTTATCATTTATTATGCGAGATTTTTTATACGTTATAATTATATAAAATATTTTGTTAATGCAATAGAGTTAAACATTCTGATTATAATTTTAAAATTCACGATTCAGTTAAAATTATATTAGTTAAAAGTATTATAAGATTTATTTATTTAAGATTGACAGTAAGATTTGTAAATTTGTTCGTAATTTACTTAAAAATAAATTTGTTTTGGGTAATGTTTATTTTGATTCGAATCCATCATTAATTTTAATTTCTGTATTCATTTAATAATATTAATTTCCTTAGGGATTCTATAAGGAGACGTTTTCCGTCGGGATTTTACTTTAGTCTGCAAGTTAAGAACTTTTTTGATTCTTGACTAGCGAAACGATTTGCCACTTTGGAATACTTTAAAAAAATCCTTTTTAATTTATTACAGTTATTAAAATCGTTAATTTTATTTATAATTATGTTTAACACATTATTTTGCAAAAATTTGTAGAATACAATACGATTTTCATTTTAAATTTTCTACAAATGTGTCAACTTAATAGAGATAATTATTGTAGTTCGGTTTATGCGATCTTTTAATTTTTAAATTAACTTAATAAGTGATTGAGTGTATACCATATATTACGAAAAATGAAGAAAATGTTATCACAGTTAAATAATGGAATTTTGTAAATTGTTGATAATATAAAATACGTATATGTCATATTTTTAGTACTATCAAACTTAGAACATATACAATTTTTAATATATACAAAATTGCTCTGTATGGATATTGAAAATCATATGTGTATATGTCATGCAAAATTAGCTTTTCAAAAAAATATATATTTTAAATATAGCTGCTACAGAAAGCTCCAAATGTTGTTGTGTAGGATATAATGGATGCCATGATACTCTTAAACACTGAAGCTTTTTAAGTTTTGTTTGGTAGCTAATGTAATTTCTTTTAAGAACAAGATTTACTAGAATCAGACAATTATGATGCTCAGTAATCAATGTTTAGAGACTCGCAAAAATTTTAGTACAGTGGTTTACAATATAAGATTTAATGAAAGTAGACCTATTTATATCATTAATGAACTGTGTACCTAATATTTAATTTGAAGACTTCAATTGAAGAAAGGACTGAAGACTTCCACTTAAATGAGTATTTGCTAAGATAATGTTATAGACATTGCGGGTAAATAAAAAAGTCGGTAAGCGGAAATTGTGTTTTGTAGATTTTTTTACCTTTACTCTTGTACTTTGAGATATCACGGTACTCAGGAAAAAAAATGAAATATTGTGATCTAAATATTTATAAAAAATAATGGATTAATATTTTTTTGAAGAAATTATGTGTAATTTTATAAATCCCTCTAAGTATATCTAACTGGATCGAGGATATAAACTTTAATTAAAAAAAAATTAACATTTACACAAAGACAAACTCCGCAATATATCAACTATTTGAAACGATCACATGAAACCTTAACCTTTCAATGTTTACTGAAAAGGGCCTTTTCAGATTTTCCAATAAAATTAATTTTTTAAATTTATTTTTCATGTAATCATTACCATGTAACAATGACTACATCCCGTTATATTTTTTATGTAACATTTAGATGTGTGTGTGTATAAATACATATATATATATATATATATATATATATATTATGTAAGGGTTTATTAATACTTTTAATCTCCGTTTTAGGTTTCCGTAGACAAACTAGGAGTTCTGATGGTTTCGTCACGTCTACCTGTCACTATATTCATAATAATTTCACCCATACACAATTAGGGCATAGAGCTGATTTGGCATGCTTACACATATAACACCTACAAAATTATGAAATCAAACAATTTAAAAAAACATTTTTTTAGGATACTTCCCCTTCATATAAAGAGGGTATTTTTATTCGCATACCCTATTACATAAGATATCGAAGAATAGGCCTTTCAAAGTTATTTGGTTATATTATGAAGACTTTTTGAATACAGGAATCAAATAAAAAATTAAGCTTTAAAATGGACATTTTTGTTGGAGTTACGTGTCTCCACCCCTACCAGGAAACCCCTATTTTTTAATAAATGAAAAGTATTCGCAATAGTACTGTATATAAATTAATTATAAAGGAAATTATCACAGCTAAGTATACTGTACTAAAATACGAGTAACACTGGACCAACTTATGACACGTAGTTGGGTTTGCAAAAAGTTCGATGAAACTATAAATGTTTTAAATCAAATGCCAAAAATGATTTTGCATTTTAAAATGAATATTTATTTAAAAATAAAGAGAGAAAACAATAATTAAGTATATACGTATAGTCAACAGCACTTTACATTTGGTGTTAGTCGCTACTTTAATTCAAATTTTCTTTGTTAATTTAGATTATATCACTCGTTCTTTAGTTATCATCTTTTTATACGGAGGCACGTTTTTAGGTCTTGACTAAAATATCTAGGTAAGCATTTAGGCCTAAACGGTAGCTACTTTACTACTGGCAAGGAAAGTCAATATCCAATGGTTGTTAAAATGTAAAAAATAGATATGATATATACCACTGTTTTAAAATATGTCTACCACGTTTCTTGTTTTTGTTTTAATTTTTTTTCAAATTCTATACGTTCTACTACAATTTTATTTATTCAACAATACGCATATATGTAGGCTTTTATAAAATAGAGATATTTTGTTGTCCGTTGTAATGTCTGGGCGGCAAAGTGATAAATGGACATACATTTACTCTAAATACATATAACTCGTGTAAAAGGAACTTTTGCAACAAGTATTTGAAAAAAATCATATAAATGCATAATAAAATGAAAAATAATATGTGCTACTTTAAAGAAATTGAGAAAATTTTAAAATGTACTCCTCACAGAATAAATTCAAAATATTAAAATGAAATACATCCAGAATTTTCCTTGAAATATCCCGCATCGAATGTTACTTTTCCAAGTAACATTCGGCGCGAGACTCCATAGTGTTGCAATATTTTGGGCTAAGTGTTATATCGTATGAATCTATAATATAGTGATTTATTATTATCACTAGATATACTAATATACATGATTTATTAATATTACTGAAATATTTTTGCAGTAAAACTTCTTTAGCGACGTCCTAGATGTTTGAATCACGTAAACTGTGTAACGTTTGAAAAAATAAATGCCGTAGGCATCCGATTGTTAATGAATCGGCCTAGCGCTAACAAAATGGCAGTCGACAGTGTCAAAATGTTTATTCAAACGCTAATATGCCCACAAATTGGCAGTTCGACTCCGATTTTTGGGCCCTTATACTTTTGTTTACGATCTAATGCATATATTATAAACGAATTTGAGAAAATTTATTAAGTATATTTGAAAATAGTGGAAGTATACATTTACGCCGAACGATAAGAAAACAGGACAAATGTTGCCAGAAAACTAATGATTATTTTATATTATTGTCGTCACCGTGGTGTGTTGGGTTGATCACAAGTCTTTGACTGCGAGGCGCACCTCGGGGACCCGGGTTCGATTTCAAGCCGCTCGTCAAGCGGGGCTGGCCTGGTGTTCTGGTTGGCTGTACGAAATTGCTCTTGTAGCAATAAGTCCGCTATATTGGCATTTCAATTTAATGTATAAATTAGATACATTAAAGTATAGAAAATAAATTATTATAAATTATTAACTAGCATGAACTGTTAAAGAAGTTTCACTTCATACGTCAGCTTTTTTAATTTGTATTTGCCTTTTTTTAGAAACAAAATATTATATAATGCAGAATATTATTATGAAGTAGAATAATTCGGGGTAAAACGACACACTTCTGTCCCTGCTCGAGGAGTAAAAATACGCAATCGTTTAGGTAAAAAATTACATATAGGGTAAAAGTACGCGTTCTGGAATAATCATATATGAATAACAAATAAAAGACGCAAGATTCAAACCAAGATGCTCGTTACATTTAAGAGAGCATTCTAGGCAGTCACTGCCAGCTATTCGAGAATAATGATCAAAGAGATGTTCAATTCTGCTAGCCATAGCAAATTCGCGACTACAGGAACAAATCGATACTAAAAAATATCTCATCCATGGCTTTATAATAATTTCTAAATAATATTTCTTGCTCTTTTGCAAAGGTTGGTTTAAACAGATTCAAAGCTTCGGGTACATAGTCTATTTCATGCCTTTTTCTTAGGCCCATGAATGCCCATAAACTTTAGCAGCATATCGTTTACTTTTTCTTTATTTGATAAGCTTTTTGGCTGCAATAATTTTATTTTATGGGACTGAATTGTGTAAATGTCACGAAGACACCTGGGAGACATTTTGATTACGTGACATTTTTTTGCATTCTGGAACCAATATAAAGTAATAAGTCATAATATTTATTTAAAAAATATTGTTTTAATTATCCATGTGGGGCAAAAATATGCATATGTGGTGTAAATACTCCTATACTTTTCCCGGTTTCGTCAACCTAGAAAACGATACTCACAAGTTCAGATTCCAATGAAGTTAGGTTGGAATAGAATCTTGGAATAATAAAAATAACCACATGTAATCAATAAAAATAATTTAACTTGCAAACGACATAAACGAGAGTGCTACAAACTTTTGCCTAAAATACAAAATATCCGTTTTTTATCCAATTTTTCAATATTTGTAAATAGTTTACTAAACGCGACGCGCACCGTTCAACAGGTATTGACCCCAGATGGCGCCTCAAGCGTATTCACTTTCTATCTATCAAGCTATCCCGTTTGGCTCATTCCCCTCTGAGATGTATCACTGCGTACTGTTACCCAAAGCCACAGAGCATAGAGTACACAATGGACATTACGCATACTAACTCATACTAATAAAGTGGTTGTAATATTGTCTGGGCATCAGGAAGTCGGCCCACCAGATGGCGCTTCGATTATTACCATCGCCAAGGTAGATGACGCTGTCTAGGAAGTATTATCACCAAGAGGTATCATTATGACAAAACATTGAATTGAAATTTATAAAATTTAATAGCCTATTAAAATATATTAAAAAATATTTTCATTTTCACAAATTTTTATTAAAACTTTAATAGAAACAAAATTTTACATATATCTGAGATTTTACAATTTTGGTGTTCTAAAAGATAATTATTTCAAAATTAGATTCTCAAGTGACTTCAAAAGCTCGCTTCAAGGTTTCGCTGACTTTAACGCTGTTCAGGTAGATTATAATTTGGAAGCTTGCAGTGCTGGGTCTTTAATAGTTTATGGATAATACATACACACGAACAACAGATATATACGGACGTTATTGCGTATTATGTGGTGTATATTTCGTGGCGTGTCTCAATGGAAGAAATTTATTTCCAAATTTTGGTGAAGCTTTCAATTAAAGTTGGTATTCTTACAATATTACAGTATATATTTTACTAAAAGTATTTTCACCAGTGTTCGCAAAGAATTTACATTAGAATATTTGTCGGGAAAGAAGAAAGAGTCATTATTTTAACAAGTTCAAAATTCTTGATTCAATCACAATGTTTTATATTGAAATTGGCATAGATGGCATTTTTAAAATTTTGTCCTTGAATTTTACATTTACAAATAATAACTTCAAAACTTAATCATTTTACAGTCATAACTAACTATATCACTATATTGGAAGTTTAAGCTACTACTAATCTCAGCTATTGCAACACTTTTTATACATATTGCCTATTGTATGACTTATAATTATTAATGTTAAGTTTTTTGGTAAAATCAGTAGGTTGTTCTATAACAAACTTAAAAACAATTTGACAGAACTTGAATAGTTAAAAGTGAGTCCCACTTTTTGCCAACAACACACATTATTACTTAGCTGTACCAAATTGTCGTTGTCAGGCTGTGTGTACAGCTTGTGCCCCAATTTTTTGTAGAATATAAACATTCATTGCTATACACACAGAATCATTGAAAATTTGTGCTGCATACTTTGTCTTTATAAATTTAAAATTAGTTAGATATATATGATGATAGCTAATTTTTAAAATTAGGCGGTCACAATTAAACGAAACCACGTGATGTAGTATTGTTTCTACTTTCTTTAATTTGTTTACCACGACCTAGGTTTCGTTATATTACAACATCTTCAGATGGGCTATTAGCAAAGATGCTTTTTGTAGTAGTAAAAACCCAAAATTTCGACTTCCGGTTTCATATCGATACCTTTAATCTATGCTATTTCCATAACGAGTGTTAATAATAAATTATTTATGGTATACTCTATACCAGTTTTTATATTATATTTTTTATATTTTAATAAAACTTTCATCTTTGTCCTTGTAAGAACGAATAAAAAAATTCAGATGTGCCAAAAGTTAATTTAAAATTGCTCTTTTTAAGTTGTAAAATATCTGCTGTCCATATTCTTGCTTCATATTTATATTTTGCTGTTTTATAATTTGCTGCAAAAATTTTAACTAGATAATTGCATCGGCCGGTCTAAGTTTGTAAATTCTCTATAACGTCGAAATAGTATTTAAATTTGTTTTATTAATATATAAATTAAGCGTAGGAGAAAATTATAATACATGTTTCTAAGTGTTTTACCAAGTCATTTTACCTTTTAGAAAAGAGTCATTCATCTGAAACACTTTTATAATAATTTTAATTTCAGCATTGTTAATGCTTATCAGTTGACATAAATCTCACGGAATTATATAAAAAATTATCCTAGATGTAATTTTGTAGAAAATATTTTGCTTGTGTATGAAAATATTTTATAGAAAAATAAAATTTATGTCTTTTCACCTTTTACATTAATGTTATGTAACTGAAACATTTGTTCTTTTTCTTTTAATTCCCGTATTGTTAATGCTTAGAATGAATTGATTTAAAACCTATCAAATTATATAAAGATAATTCTATATGTATTTTTATTGAGACACATATAGAATATTAAACTTTTATATGAGAGTTTAAAGTCTAATTCTGTCACTTTCACAAAATAATTACTTACTAAAATATTTTCTTTTTTTAAATTTTGCTTTCAATATTTTTTATGTGTGGAAGAATTGGCGTAATATTTATATTTTACGTTAATTTTATTAAACCACTCTAAGGTTTGATTGATTTTTTTAAATTGTAACATGTAACAAACGATTAAATATGAAATTAATTATTACTTGTAAAAAACTATACTAATACTTGTAAATAATGTGGGAAAATGTGATAAACTATACAAATACTTGTAAAAAACTATACTAATACTTGTAAATAATGTGGGAAAATGTGATAAACTATACTAATACTTGTAAAAAACTATACTAATACTTGTAAATAATGTGGGAAAATGTGATAAACTATACTAATACTTGTAAAAAACTATACTAATACTTGTAAATAATGTGGGAAAATGTGATAAACTACACTAATATTGGTAAAAAAACTATACTAATACTTGTAAATAATGTGGGAAAATGTGATAAACTATACTAATACTTGTAAAAAACTATACTAATACTTGTAAATAATGTGGGAAAATGTGATATAGCCATGTATAACAAAAAGTCAAGGTTCGTAGTGCTGTAGGGCAATTCATTTATGTCCTACTATAAGTTCCATAATGTTTACATAATTGATTAATGTGTTTATATCATCCATTTGTTTCATTAATCTTATTTTTTTTAAATCTGTTAAATGTTCCGACATAAAATTGGAATTAAATTAGCAAATAAAAACGTTTTACACTTTTTTCCTTGTTTTTTCTGGACATCCTGAATTCATCCCTGAGAAAATATAATTTTTTACGGATTGTGCTTTGCTTTGACAAGCATAGCGATATTCAATGACTTTTATTGGATGGTGGTGGTTTTTGGATATTATTTTCATCAAAGTATTTAATCAAAATATTTCATCAAAATCTAGCATCTTTATACTGTTTAAAATTGTTCTCTCAATTTGTTACACGTTCCGCTACAAAATTCTGTATTAAAGAAAACTCATCGGAAATGTTCGTCACATTGATTCCTTTAACCATTATTATCTTATATAGTTCAGCGCACATGGCTAGGTAGTGGATGCCAGATATTATTATCTTGTTTTCCCTCGTAAACCGTTGGGGGTCGACATGATATTTAGTTCGAAAGGTTGATGTACAGTAATTATAATTAATATGTTATTGAAGACGTACAAATTGCGAATATTATTCATATAATTGGAATTAATTTATACTTATTTCTTTACCGCTTCATTTTCATATAATATTATTAACAAACTAGTTGTATCTATGACTTCATTTGCGTGTAATTAGGGATGTTTTTTGTTTTTAAATACTGATATACAGTTATCACTTGTAGGAAACGTCTCAGATGACAGCTCTGATGTCCCGTCTAACTCCATGTAAGTAAGTCCTATCAGACTCTTTCTGAGCTATTTTCATTGTCTAAATATGAATCATATGTATTTGAAGACATAATATTATAAACATGCTGGACTTTTGAACAAGCATAATTAAAAACTGATTCGTTTATTATTCGTTTTTTATTTGTATTTCAAAATGTCTAGTCCCCAACATAGTTGTTTATTATTTTCAAAGTGACTGTTAAAAGAAAATGTCTATTTTTTTAAAGAGAGCACTACATTTCATTCAACTAGATATGACCTTATGCAGTTCTGCTTTTATTTTACTTGGCTACCTGCTACTGTTAGGTATTTTCTTGTTCATTATTTTCAAAGTGACTGTTAAAAGAAAATGTCTATTTTTTTAAAGAGAGCACTACATTTCATTCAACTAGATATGACCTTATGCAGTTTTGCTTTTATTTTACTTAGCTACCTGCTACTGTTAGGTATTTTCTTGTTTATTATTTTCAAAGTGACTGTTAAAAGAAAATGTCTATTTTTTTTAAAGAGAGCACTACATTTCATTCAACTAGATATGACCTTACGCAGTTTTGCTTTTATTTTAATTAGCTACCTGCTACTGTTAGGTATTTTCTTGTTTATTATTTTCAAAGTGACTGTTATAAGAAAATGTCTATTTTTTTTAAAGAGAGCACTACATTTCATTCAACTAGATATGACCTTATGCAGTTTTGCTTTTATTTTACTTAGCTACCTGCTACTGTTAGGTATTTTCTTGTTTATTATTTTCAAAGTGACTGTTAAAAGAAAATGTCTATTTTTTTAAAGAGAGCACTACATTTCATTCAACTAGATATGACCTTATGCAGTTTTGCTTTTATTTTACTTAGCTACCTGCTACTGTTAGGTATTTTCTTGTTTATTATTTTCAAAGTGACTGTTAAAAGAAAATGTCTATTTTTTTAAAGAGAGCACTACATTTCATTCAACTAGATATGACCTTATGCAGTTTTGCTTTTATTTTACTTGGCTACCTGCTACTGTTAGGTATTTTCTTAAACATTACAAAATTATAATTATTTAAAGAACCAAGATCTTGGCACTCTTATCCTAATATTTATTTAAACCTTTTTAAGTCCTTTTAATTCTTAAATTTCTCGACATTATCAATTCAGTTGATGATTCCATTTATCATTTTTCATTGGAACAATATCATAAAAGGAGTGATAATTGATTTTTTTTCCTTCTTAAGACTTTTGTAGTGTTAAGAAGGAAAAAAATCAATTTAACTTTATATAGGGATACCATGGTGTGTAAATATTGATTTATAATATATTGTTACATTTTATACATGTGCCAATATCCAACAAAATTAATTCAAAATATTTTGAATAAAAGTTTGAAAATAGCAGATATTTTTGTTTTTAAACTGGAACAAATTAGCTTCTACTTTTTCTCAAGAACATAATGAAATTAAATTCCCAATGGCATATCGGAGGACAATTAGAATTTTTTTGTGAGTTCGCTGATTAGTGTATATTATATATATATATATATATATATATATATATATATATATATATATATATGTATATATATATATATATATAATAGGTGAAATTGTTTTCAATAGATGAATTGCGTTCTGTATTTCAAAATTTATGTATCAGTTTTATTTTTATTTTTCATTTGGTGAACCCTTATAATGAAAATTTATTTGTTTAAGCCCACCTGAAGATGTTGTAATACAACGAAACCTAGGTCGTGGTAAAGAACTTAAAGAAAATAGAAATAATACTACATCACGTAGTTTCATTTAATTGTGAATAATGGTAATGTAAGTCTTCGAAATAAAATGTCTAAAGGTATATTTAATTCATGCGTCGTATTTTAACACTAATTCCTTTTTTATAGTCGTATTTTTTACTTTTTTTTAATTTCTATCATTTTGAATTGGAAAGTATTGGAACCTTGGATTGGAAAGAAAACAAAACAGTTGAATAGTTATATTTGCTTTATTTATCAATTTGTCATCATTGCAATTAGTCATTTCTTATTATTAGGGCTCTATATCTCTATCTGTCATATCTGACATATATGTCTATCTGTCATATCTGACATATATGTCTATCTGTCATATCTGACATATATGTCTATCTGTCATTGCCGTTGCACTCATAAACCGCTTGACTTGGAAACTTGACATTTGGCA
Organism: Druceiella hillmani; assembly: GCA_039881145.1. Taxonomy (NCBI): domain Eukaryota; kingdom Metazoa; phylum Arthropoda; class Insecta; order Lepidoptera; family Hepialidae; genus Druceiella; species Druceiella hillmani. Next base: position 11,868,441 of record JAYKKI010000011.1, on the reverse strand, counting down.
CAATAATATAGCATATTAATCCGCACATAATTTCTTAATAGCTAATACTCAAATATATGGACATTTTACGAGATATAAACTAAGTAATCGAAAGACTAATTTAAAAATCCGTATATATTATATATATATAATTAGGAAAGGTATTTGTTAATTGTCCACCTAAAGATGTTGTCATGCAACGAAACCTAGGTCGTGGTAAAGAATTTAAATAAGGTAGAAATAATACTACATAACGTAGTTTCATATAATTGTGAAGTACGTATTTATTAATGTTTAAAAAAATTGTGTGTGTGCTTATATACGTGAGTTAGTAGTTATATTTCTTTGACAAAATACAAAAATAACTTTATTTAGCACTCAACTAATTAATGGAAATAAAATAATAAAAGACGCTCCAGCGTGATTATTAAATTTTAAATACTAAAATTTATTTGAAAAGTGAGTGCATATGAGTGTTTTATTTTCCTACTAGCTTTCAATTGTTGGCCAATTATCCGAAAATTACCAAATTAACGCGCTTCAGCATTCAATTTAATATAAACACGTGTATATAATAATGGTCTGGTAAATGATTGGCTTACCATGGAAAACCAGCAGAAAAATAAAATGGTGGATCACGAATCTGTCAAATAAACTATGTAAATATATGTTTAGTGAGTACGTTTATCATGTTGATTACCTATAGATTTTTGTTGCATGGTGAGCAGCTTCATTCTGTCTATTTTTTCTTACATTAAAAAAGTATAACTTCAAAAACATAAGACGTTTTCCAACTTTTTAATAACTGCTCTCTTTCATATTATTAAAATGTTTCCATCCAAGTTGTTAATTGTTTTTATAATAACATTTAAAAGGAATTTTTATCGATACAACCTTCGGAAATCGACATTTATAATATTTTCGTTATTAGTTGAATAGGTTAGTAAATACAGAAATTTTTGTTTCGAGGCATTTTAAATAAATTATAACATTATATATTTTTGAAATTAACAATTATATAAACAATTATATATTTTTGAAATTAAAAATTATATAAACAATTACATATTTTTGAAATTAACAATTATATAAACAATTATATATTTTTGAATTTCTTTTAATTAACATGAAGTAGTGTGTTCTGCAAATGCCATATTATTAGTTTAGGGATTTTATTTGGTATCTATATTATTATATAAATTCCAAGTCATATGCTCGTACGGACATATTAATCGAAATTCCTAACCAATTTTAGTGAAACATTCGCTTTTAAACTGTATTCCTTCGGTTTAACTGAAAGACTTGAGAATAAACTGATACTAAACTTCGGGTTTTAACTCCTGTTGGCGCTGTGGAGGCACTGTGTGTTTAAATTGTGAGACATTAGGATTGGCTGTTTTTAAGTTAGTCTTCGAACTCCAAACTATAATCCCTCAGCTGATGCTGCACTGATATGGCTTGTTTTGTGTACGTTAACTCATATCTTCGGTATTAATTAACTAATTTAGGTGATTCTTTCTTATTTGAAAGACTTCAGTGCAGTTACAGTACTGCAGTTAGAATTGGATCATCGAAATTGATAGTATAAAATAGAATTCCTCAGCAATGGTGCCATGGTCAAGTTTGGATGATGCAGATCTTATTAAAATCTAGTAATAAAGTTTTCGCAAGACTAAGAGCGGTATAAATTGGGTCTTTAGCAAAATTAAGGCAGAGTTGTGGAACCGGGAGGTGTGGACTCGTTTCAATTGTGTTGACGTAAACACGAAAATAACAAAGTAAATAGTAAGACAATATGTAAATACAAAGGTATGAAGCATCTAACTTATTAGTTTGTAAGTAGATAAATAAGTTAGTATATTCCGGTGTATACTCATATTTGTTGCGTAATAACTTGTAAAAATTGAAGTGGAACTAAATCATAATTAAGCATTATTTTAATATATTTTATGTTCGTATTACAATTCAATCATGTCATGTAAAATATCATCATAATGGTAACGTTCGCGTATGTAGTGAAGTAGCCGAGTCGATAGTTTATTACTTGTAAAACATAAAAAAATGTATGTCCTAAACTGTGTATTACTATCGATATATTACTGAATACTTATCCAGTAGTATTATTTAGTATTATTTTATGCCCAATTAGAGTATAAAGAGCAAATGATACGGGTTACTGGAAGATATGACTGGTTCCCTTAAAAACATAATTAAACGGGAACTATTTTGAACTAGCTGGAAGCAAATTTCAAATTTTAATGGGAACGGCATCCGACTATTTATCGGACGCCGTTCGTATTGAAATTTGCATCCAGCTCTGGATTCGGTTAGTTGTTTAATTTAAAGAAATACAAGATTCGTCAAAAATGGGTTTACTAAAAAATTGTGTTTTACGAGGCTGTTTATAACAAGGTTTTTATGTTTATAATTATAGTTTCTTTGTTTTTATTTATTGAACACATATAGATCAGCATTCATTAAGTAGTTCAGAAACGTTTGATGCTGATTTTCATATGTATTAAGTAATGGATTTAGTGAAGTGTTCTGCGTCGACTGAGTCGTCTTTTATTGCCATTGTCTATTAATGATTAACTCTAATATAGATATCATTAAGTAGCAAAATAAACAATTGTTGTGTTTACAGTGTACAAATTAATATAAAAATAAAAGTTATTGGTTGTTAGTATTTACATTCAGTCGACAATATCTCCTACGCTTTTTTTAATAAATAATTGAACTTTACTTTTTTTTTGTTTAAGGCAAGCGAGCAAGAAGATGTCTGTTATACTATCTAACCACCTTACAACCAAAATTGGTAAATATCTTATTTACATGTTATACACTGGTAAATATCTTATTTACTGTGTTATACACTGGTAAATATCTTATTTACTATGTTATGTTATTTCGTTGTCATTGTGTGACAACATCTTTAGGTGGACAATTAATAAAGATCTTTGGTAATTATATATACATATATACAGATTTGTAAATTAGTATTTCGATTACTTAGTTTATATCTCCTAAAATGTCCATATATTTGAGTATTAGCCATTGAGAAATCATGTGCGGATTAATATACTGTAATATTGCGCCAAATGTCCAGTTTCCACGTCAGGCGGTTTGTGCTTACAGGGCCATAGTTGAAAGTTGTATTAAAATATAATATAAAAACTGATATAGAGTTTAAATAATTTGTCATTAACACTCGTTATAGTAATAGCATAGATTAAAGGTATAGATATGAAACCGGAAGTCGATAATTTGTAACTATAATATCGGATTCTTCGGCAGAGGGCGATTAACGCATTCAACTTGACGGGCTTCCGGGCGCCATACTTTTTCTCGCTACCACCTTTCTTCACTGCCATGTGTATTATACGCATGATATTACTTCCTACAGGAAAAGTTTAATACGGAAAATTCTTATGTGGCCTCTCAAATATATTTTCTCCGGAGAACTTTTATTTTTAATACTGCTCTTTATAAGTACTTTCATATTCATTTAGATAAGCCAGCTATTTCTATAAAGAAATATCTAAGGTAATTTATATTATTCTGATGTCTAATAACATAATTATATTATTTATTGAATAAAACGAAATATGTGTTAAGGATTGTAGACTTTATTGCAAGATCTTTCTATTCAGAATATAAGTTTTAATCAAAATGAACAATTTCGGAAAATACCTGGAGGACAAAATATACGAAAAGATCATTAAACAGCATTAAATTAAAATCCGGTCAGTTAGCCAAAGGGGGGAGAATAACCAAAAATACTGTAATGAATTTCCATATTTCGCAGTGACATTGAATTAAATAATAATTCAAATATGTCCTAGATATTTTATATATTTTAGCTCCGTAAATTGTTCTAAATATATCATCATCATCATCATCATCATATCATCATCATTATCATCATCATATCATCATCATCATCATCATCATATATATTAATACGCTAAGGTTAAGATGTTACACTCCCTTTTTAGAAAAAAACCTCACAACTAATCCACATAAATTATATATCATTTTATAGATAATTGCTTGCTCTACCGGCATCCACAACTAAACAATTTATTATTGCTAATGTTTTTGCAAATTAATTAATTATTAAAATGATATACACAAAACAGCAATGCTGCCATCTAACGACTCAACGTCAATACGATTGACGGTCGGTAAAATTTTTGTTTAATTTCAAATCCACTCACGTATAAATAAAGTGGCGCTTTAGCTCAATGCTTTTGATACTTGCGCCTCTATATGTCAATTTTAGTAAAATATTTGTTTGATCTGTCATCTGAGCTTCATAATGGAATAAATAATGCGAAGACTTCGCACGGGTCACGCTAGTTTATAAATATACTCGAAATAATTTAACTTTATATTTTTATGTTTCAACTTTTTTATTTTCCTTTTTATGTTTTTGTATAGCTACTTTGTTTAAGGCGCTTTAGGTGTAGAATAAAAATTTTAACTATTAGAAATATTTTAGTTCTAATGTTAATTGTATCTAAAATTCATAAATTTTTGAACTATCTATAAGATAATTAATACCTTTAGACTTCACTATTGCCTAATGTTGTGTGAAAGCTATGAAAGTGTGAGTGTATATGCACAGGGTTTTTACACACACGACCGTACATCAGTTATTAATGTTGGTCTTTGTGTGAGTAGGTTATAAGCGGGTGGACTATTTAAATTGCTTCGTGTGCGTGCACCCAAGTGATAATCTGGGTTTTGTACGTATGGCCCATCTAGTGAGAGCGGGCCGTGCTCATCTTACAATATTTTTAGCTCCGCCAAATTAACTTATGGCTACAGTCCTAAAATACCTGGATTCCTGACTGCAGCTACTAATATACAAGCGCACTTGGACTGCAACTAGGTGCAACAATACGGTAGTTGACTCATTCTAAATTTTGATATTTCTCGTAGAATATTTTAAAATATAAGTTAATTAAAAACCAGTCTTGAAAAAAATTCAAAAATATATCGAAAAATAAACCAGTTTTAGGCTTCTAAATTTGAAGATACGGATAGAGTTTTGTATATCCCTGTCTCTTTTCCTCTCGTAGAATATAATATGCAATATTAAAAATGACCTCACAACACAGTATTGCCGCCCTTCTCTAAATTTAAACTTTTATAACTCATGTACATTGAAATTATGATTAATGAAATAAAAAAACATTAGTCAAATACCCAATTACGTAACGCAAGCAATATATTCAAGGCATTCAGAACTACAAAACCCCCGCCCGCAAAACTACACTTGGAGCATAGGCCTATATTTATTTATAAAGACTTCGCGACTTGCGAATGTGAATTCGTACGCACGATACGATGAAGATATCCTTGTAACTACCATACGATTTCCCTCACAGATTATTAAAACGAGACGACAAAACATTCACACCTGCAACTATCAAATAGACAAGCGACAATCTCAATCAACTCTTAAAATCCGCCCCCATGAACAGAGCAGATAGCGAACAGCAAGTACCGCTCAACCACGGGGAAAATCAAATTTTAAATTGGCCTATATATTACCAGCCGCTCCGCCGCTCCACTCAGCGCACAAAACAACGCGCTCTGGGCGTACAATTCGCCCGCCTTACAGCCACCTACTTGTTGAGCTTGCTCTGAAGTACCAACGACTGTCGTTTGCTCAATATATTGTAGTAATATAAAATGGACTCCTAATATACATTTAATTGGTCTCTTAAATATCATAATTTACAAAATAAAGTAAACCGGTTACTGAGGTAGAACCTTTTGTAATGTTCCTGGATTATTTGCATTCAAACCAAATATATTCTGCGAAGAATTGTCAACCTCACCCCAAACTAACTAGCTAGCTTTGATACCTTGAATTTAAAGTAGATGTCTGCAGATAATCTGTGGTCATGTCAAAATCAGCATTCCCCTTTGAATTGTCCGCTTAATTATGAGTGGAAGAATACTCTTCACCATCTTTGTTATCAGAAAAATCGTCACAGGATTAAGTGAAATCTTATAGATTAGAATCTGATCAATCAATATCTATATTATCCATATTGATTTTAAAAGAAAACAATCAAAACAACACTTCAAAAAAAATTTTAGATGAATTTTTAAATGAATTTAAGAAAAAAATTATTTAAATGAACGTTCACAATTAAATAAAACTGCGTAATGTAGTATTATTTCTACTTTCTTTAATTTAAAGATTACATCTTTGCTAATAGCCCACCTGAATATGTTGTAATACAACGAAACCTAGGTCGTGGTAAAGAAATTAAAGAAAGTAGAAATAATACTACGTCACGTAGTTTCATTTAATTGTGAATTATAAAGTAATAAATGTATAAATAATATCACATCGATTTCAATTTAAAGAAAGACATATTATACAATGGTAAAATCAAAGGAAACAGTACTAATGACAAACGACACAAGGAAATACCTTCTTTTTAGGGTTTGTAACATATGTTACCGCAAAATAATATTAATAATGTACTGTCATTTAAGGGTACAAAATATTTTTATTAACAAACATTAATTTATCACAAGGTACCTACTTTATTTTCCTACAAAATTTCTACAAAATTAACGCCAAATATATTCAATAAATGGTTTTTATTTAAATTAATTAATTAATGAATGTTTTTTTAAAGAAAACAACCGAAACAACAATTATCAAAAAAGAAAAGCATAAGGCTAAATACAACTTGATTATATATATTCTATACGACCCTCGTTATGTCTTGTGCTCCTATCTATTGACGGACCTTCAATCTAATGCTTCTACAATCCCTGGGGCAATCATTTAAAACACAGAAATCAACTCAGAGATAAAATAGAGCCTCTCAAGTTCCAAACCCTCCAATGGTCAAAAGGAATAATCAGACTAAGGAGAAAGGCCTAGGGGAACAGGCTTATATATATATATATATATATATATATATATATATATATATATATATATATATATATATATATATATATATATATATATATATATATATATATATATATATATATATATATATATATATATATATATATATATATATATGAGATACAAATGATTGTAGAGCAATTTATACAGCAGTTTTTTAAGAGGGAAAGAAAGAGATTTTACAAAATATATAACGGTATTTTAAAGTTAAATTTTCTTAAAATTATTACGGTTTGAGGTTCATTTATTTCTAAACTCTAGCATTGAGTTTTACTTAGTTATTCACTGAATAAATTTGTGAGCTTATTTAAGTAATATTAGATTGTAGTGACACAGGAAAAATTACGGGCGTGAAAAATGCATCAAAAAATATTTTCCAAAAATATGTTACCGCCTTCCCTCTATCTCCGAAACTACTAGAGTAAAAATTATGAAAATAATAGTTGCCGGATGTTTACCTAAATTTACCGGAAAATATGGCGATGGTTATAATTTTCATCACCTTTGAGACATTTATAATATTTTCAAACCTGCAAAATGCGATTTTTCTTTATGTAAATATATAAATGGTGAAAAATAATATTACGATTTGCAAATAGTTAAATGAAAATTATTATCCGCCGATGACAGAGACTCGACCAGTTGTGTCTGTCAATTTAACTTGTATTTTTTCAAAAAATCAATTGTAATTTATTTGTAAGCAAATTCTTAATCAAGGTCAATAATTGACAAACTCTTAAACAAGTCAATAATTGGGAAAAGGGCAAGAAAGGGCGAAGGGAAAGGAAACACGAGAGTATTAATACCAAAAATTTATTCTTAAACATTCCTTATATGTAAATAATAAAATTAAAAATAAATCATAAACAACTAACAACATAAAATAATTCAACTAAAAATGGCAGAATAATATAAAAAGAAAAAAAAATGATAATTTCATTTAAAAGAAATTATGTTTGAAATGTATTTAATCAATCAAAACTTCAGTATAAGCTATATTTTTTTGTAAATCTCTTTCGTAATTCGTTAAATAAATTTGTTCGCTGTATTCCGAAATATAAAATGTCAAACAATCGCAAGATCGAACTCCACTTGATATAACTGACCATGCATTAAAACTGGTTGTCTTATATATAACTGACCATGCATTAAAACTGGTTGTCTTATATATAACTTACCATGCATTAAAACTGGTTGTCTTAATAAAATCCCAAGTTTTTCGAATGTTTATCCCTATGAGTTGTTATAGGGAAAGGGAAATTTAAATGCAGGAATTAAGTATAGGAAAAATTAAATGCATATTTTGGAAATGGAATTAGGAATAGGGAAAGTTAATGCAGGGATTAGGAATAAAGAAAAATAAAATGCAGAAATAATTGGACATTATTTTCTTTCAAACTCAAACGGTAAAATAATATTCTATTTTTTTTAAACTCAAACGGTAAAATAATATTCTATTTTTTTTAAACTCAAACGATAAAATAATACTGGCATAAAGAAGATTTAGGCGCGGAATCAAAATTGGCTTATTTTGTACGGTTTTAATTAAAATTTCGCAAACAGTAACATTTTTATGTACATTTTTGACACGCAATCTTGTTCCATTATCTAATTCTTCCTTTGTATTTAAATTTCTAAGAAGAAAATGCAATTAAACTTTAATTCTAACTTATGCCCTTCAATTCTAACCACTTACAGAAAAAGAATTCAAAAACTCTACTGGAGAATTATTGTCATAAATGTTTGCTTCACCTGGCGTACTATTAAGTATATTGCTATTTATTAAAGCATAATCTTATTTTTTTGGCAATAAAATAACTGAATTTGAAATGCATTGTGTCGAAATGTTTTTTTGCAATATCGTTATATATATCATTAATTATGTTTATGGTATTCGCCAACTGTGGAAATTTCCTTGCTACGCCGTAACCAATTTAATTTAAAAATTCAACAAACTTTAATTCACGTTGCAAAACTCGCTTATTTTAGTTAACGTGACATGATAGTAACTTGTTCCATCTTGTAATGTAATTTCCAGGTAATGTTGCTCGTGATTCATCTGAAACAATCGATAAAATTTCTAAAACAATTTTGATGGAATTTGCAAAAATCAGTAAAATAACCGCACAAATTTTAACTTCAAACGATTTATTTTCATTAGCTTCATCCATACACAAATCTCTAAATCATATACGAGTATGTCTATAACTTTGAATACTTGAAAGAGGCACATGGAAACTTCATAAAAAATCAATGAATACGAATAACTATATGGCCATAATTAATATATATTATAATATTATCTGAGGTTTATAAAATCGGAATGGGAAATTTAAACAGATTGAGTATGATTTTATCTCTAATTAAAAGAGTTGAAACTGTGCCTCTAAAGGTAGTAGCAACAAAGATTAAATGAATTTAATTTAGGGATAATCATAGTTTACGTGAATGTTTTACCACAATATATATAAGCAGTTAAGCAAAATATATGTCGGAGCCAATGGTATGATATTGAAATTCACGATTAACGTAATCAATTATAGTACGCTATTCTGAATTAGCTCTTTCATAAAGTTCATTAAATTGTAACTCTTCCTGGACTGGATTCATCCAAGAAGAATTACATACCTGCTTCAACAAATACAGGCATTAACGTTGGAACAGGTAATTCAAGTGATGACGTGAACATTTAAAATATTTTCATTTTCTAATAGTGTTCTATTAAAAGAAATTTCCTCATTGAATTCCCTTAAAAAATCTTAGCAACGAAATATTTTAAATTCAAGCCATGCATGCTACCGCATTCGCTGGCATATTCAATGCACAAAGGGCAGAAAATAAATAAGGCATTTGTTTAGGCAAATTGAATTCCTTTGATACGTTTAAACATTCACGTCATACATTGCTATTCGTAGCAAAACCGCGAGCGTGTCACGCTCGCGATATTGCTACGAATTTATATTGCTACGAATGGCTACGATAAAAAAATACATTAGAAACAATTTCATTACAAATTCTAGTATATTCAAGTGATTTAGAACCACAAACATGAAATAATACCAAATGTAAATGAAAAAGCTCCACATCCTCAGGAGACACCACATACTTGGGTGTAATAATTTTGTTACCATTACGTACTCTTTTCTTCCATTTTTCCACCATCTATCCAAATATAATGGAAAGGAATTTTAGTATAGTGATGATATATATTCTCCGATGGATCGTTTTTATTTAATACCAAAAATTATAATAATTTGGATTGTTTGATATTTCAAGTGCATCCCGTTCTTATTCCACTCTGAAGTAAATTTTTATAAATAAATATCACGCCTAATGACAGTGTGCGATTGAAGATTAGTCCGACATAAGGGTCATTCAAGTAATTTTTCACTTCATCAATCTAACCATTTCTTCTTTCATTGCCTAATTCTATAGTTGTATTATCATATAATTAATACACGTAGTTGTAAATGTTTTAACACCTTTAACCTATATGACAATTGTTAAATAATGGACATTGTGTCCATATAATGCGTACAATGGACATTGTGTCCATATAATTTTGATATCTATTCTTGCAGAACTATCAATGGCTAAATAACTCTTCTTTTAATATCTACAATATCATTCAGGTTCAATACAATGATCAGTTAAGTCGTTATACATTCCTGATCTTAGAGCAGACTAGTCTTATTAAAATATTTGTCTTATCAAAATAAAGTCTAGTACCTTCAATACATACATACATATTAACAATCTACTGCAAAAATGTCTGTGAATTATGTAAAAGGCTAAGATCAAATCGAAAGCCGATAGCATGCCTATTGCAACATAGTACCTATATTTCTTGGCTGTGAGTTGTGAGACATCTTTTCGTTCATGACCAAAATTTTTATTTCTAAAGATTATTTTTTATTTTTTACTTCATTGCATACGTCTTTTTTTTCTATTATTTTTTTTTTTAAGTTATACTGTTATCAAAATTTAATACATGTGCAAAGTTTTAAATAATTCTGACGAAGATTTAATCGAAAGATTCCGTTACATGAATCTTAAAATGATATACTCCAAGTCAAACTGTATCTGAAATTTTACTTTATTTTTTGTGAACAGACTACAGCAAGCCATGAACTGTAACTACAAATATTAACTAAATAATTCTTTGATTTCCCTTTTATGGTTTGAACATTGAAATAAGTCTCTGTACTTTAAATACTAATCTTGTGTGAAATGAATGTTATTGCATAACTATGTTACAAATGCGAAATACATTGCATTACACAATCTGCACTGTAAATTCATCAACCCGCAATCATAAATTTAAAAACTAATTGGAATTACATACAATATAAATTTGATTGCATCTCTCAAAACAATATGGAGTTATTATAATAAATTTTTACTTGTGGTACATTATTTCAATTACGCGATATACTCTACTCACAAAGAGAAAAATATACAATGTCACAAAGACAATGAACTGAGAAATTGCTAAATTAATATTTTTATCATTGAAAAAAGGTATATCGAAACCTGTAATAAAAGAAAAATGTATTTGTTTACAAAGAAAATATATTTGTTTCGGGTGTGTAGTACAAAAAAAACCCTTTTCTTTTCTATATTTATTGAGTTAACGGAAAAAAACTGAAAAAAGTAAAAAAATACAGACAAAAATAAAATAAAATAAATATTTTTATTTAATAGTTAATGTTTAAGCATTATTACATTTTATCCGTGAGTAGTATTACTTAGATTTTGTTCCACAAAACTTTTACAGGGCCTGGATACCCATAAACTTTGCCTTTGAAGCTGGAAGGCTCTCATTATAGGATTGTTCTGGCAGAAAAAAATCCGAGTCTAACCCAACACTATGAGGGTAATTACGGGATTTCGACGTTTTGTAAGGTGCCATGAGAGTATATGACGTCCAAGAGGAATTGTAATGTTCTCTCTGAAAAATTAATCTTGGATGTTTCTTCTCAACTCTGATTTCTCTGAAGGGTCGAGACGGTTGCTATATTTTTCTGGCATGTCGGTTGAGGCTTTACCTGTTGTAACAATTTTTTTATTACACATATTATTTGCCTTGTTATACCATACATAGCAATAAATGCACACTGGCGCATCCACCAGCTGGATTTCCTTTACAAGGCTTTCCTTTTCTAGATCATCTTCTTTGAATTTCCAAAACGCTTACCAGACCATATAAATAAAGGTTTTGTTCATCCCTAGATGGTAATAGGTTGAAATCTTTCAGAATTCTAGCCCTCTGTTCTTCATTAACAGCTTCAAAATACTTATATCTCTTGCAATTACAATTTAGACCAGTTTCATGACTTTATAGACTTCAAAGTCATGAAACTGGTCTAAATTGTATCTTCTTAAATTATATCATCTGACAATCGACCGTAAAGTTTACGCTTTTTGGTAAGTTACCTCAGATTAACCTCGCCTTCTTGTTCTGATAACATTTTCAAAAAATAATTTAAGTAAATATAAATACACGCCGTACAACATAACACACGAACTAAATTACTTCAAGAAGCAAGCAAATAACCTCAAACGTCTATCCGACAACCATGGACAATGCTTATTTTTCTCCTGTACTACTTGAACATTGTTTGTTATTGCACTATATCAATATTTTTGTATTAAGATACTATTAAAATACTCCGCGACTATGCATATTACTGCAAAGTGTGTTTTGGCGTTTCGTTCTACCATATTTGTTTCTTTTAACTGGCAATACAGTTGGTACTATACAATGGTATTGCCAGTTAAAAAAAAACATAAAAATATGACGTCTAAGCTATGCGTGCTGACATTTATTGCTATGCGTGGTATTAGAAGGCAAAGAATATGTACAACACTTTGACATCACATGTTAATCCCTTATGCCCTTCATTTATCTTTGCCTTTCAGTCCGATCCGTTAGCATCTTTCTTATAACACAACTAAATTTTTTATTACTTTTTAGACAAAATCACCGAAATCGTAACTGAAATTCAAAATGAATAAATTTCAAATTTGGAACTTGCTTCAATAGATGGCGGGCTGAGAAAATATACAGGTAGGTTACTTTTATCTCAGCAAAAGTTCATTACTTTGCCAATACTTTCAATTTAAATTAAAAAAACGAACACCTGGAATAACGAAGTAATGTTGCAACGGAGCAATGGACCGGCATAATTTTTGAGACTACACACGCAATATAACAGAGCAACAGAATCATTCCCTTCAGTCCCTAATTTAGAAGGACATTTTTCCTTTTCATTGTCATTTGTATTATAAAATAACGACTTATAAAGACTTAGTATTTAATTTCGTTTCATCATTCTAGATGGCGCTGCATATTTTAATTTCTACCTGTAAGTTTGTAATTATAACCAAGTGCGCGAAGCGATCTGCTGCAATAACGTAATAATTCTGAAAGAAAACAAAATTGATCAATTAAGTTTACATTTTCTTTTTTCCAATCACGTATATATCGCATAGAATGGGCGATGGTAATATTCTGTTACAATAAGGGTGGAGACTAAAACCGCCATGGAATAAGAGGGAAGGAGGCATTTTATTTCTTTTTTTGAACATATTGAAAAAAGAATATATATTTTTCCAACGATACGTTTCTTAGCATCGTCCATTTATTATTTGAGGCAGACAACTTTTTATTCCATGACAAAAAGATAATATATATTACTCATTTTTCAGTGATTATGTACATTGATTATATCTTATCAAAAAAAGACAAAAAAATTATTTGTTGATATTTATTTCCAAATGATGACTAAATTTTTAAATCAATTCACGCTAACTTTGTTCACCTCATAATTAGTCAGAAAAGTTACTTAGATTTTATCACAAAGTAGACAAGGAGGCACATAACGCAAAGCTCATTGCAAGCTCGAGATTTCACTACCTATCCGTTTCCAGAAAATGGCGGAAATTATGAAGGATGATTAATATGCATCAACGCTACAATACCTTTCCATGATGATAACGTATAAATGCTGTGGAATATTACTGCAGGAAATTGCTTTGAAATATAACAGCGGATTGAATTGAAATTTAGTCCTCGTGAGGTTGAAAATTTAAAAATATACTTTTCATATTGTAAACAGCATTTCTTTGACTTCGGAGAGTACTGATTATAGCTTGTTGCATAATGTGTAATACAAATATTACCTCTCCGTAAAAGTGTAAAAAATGATAATCGTGGACAATATCTCAAACGATGAATAATTTTTATTCGTTATTGCAATTTCTTTTTTTAATACGTTTTAATTGGTTAATTTTTCATCCATAAAAATTTTCTTAAACCAATATTGTTTACAAGAAAAAACTATATACTGAAATACTGTATGTCAGTCATTATGATTTTCATTAGATATTGACAAATTATTTACAATATGTGTCATCCGCTTTCTAATATTGCAAATCCGTGTACGTTTTATAAATGTTTCCTTAACGACAAATATTATAGGGAACACAAAAGAACTCCCCGAAATTCATCTCTTTGACCGGAAAAGAGCCGTTGGTTTTAATTATCTTTTCCTTTATACCCATAAAGGTCGCTAAGTAATTTTAAATATTTTTTTTATTATTATATATTATGCATGTTTTCTTAACGACATAAATATTATAGGCAACATAAAAGAACTCCCCGAATTTCATCTCTTTGATCGATAAATAGCCGTTGGTTTTACTTATCTTTTCCTTTATACCCATAAAGGTCGCTAAGTAATTTTAAATATTTTTTTTATTATTATATATTATGCATGTTTTCTTAACGACATAAATATTATAGGCAACATAAAAGAACTCCCCGAATTTCATCTCTTTGATCGATAAATAGCCGTTGGTTTTACTTATCTTTTCCTTTATACCCATAAAGGTCGCTAAGTAATTTTAAATATTTTTTTTATTATTCTGTATAATACATGTTTTCTTAATAACATAAAACAATACTATAGACAACATAAAATAACTCCCTGAAATTCATCTCTTTGACCGGAAAATAGCCATTGGTTTTACTTTTATTTTCGTTTATATTTTAAATAATTTTTTTTATTATTATATTGCTACATCCAGAAAAGCAATACATGTATTTATTATATATTAACAAAATGTAAAATATTGAGGGAGTAAAAATATATTAGCCCGTTCACTTCGTTCACTTCCATGACCAAATTAATATCATGATTACCATTGTGGATAGTAAGCCATTTTTACCAACAGCTTGGTAAACATTATTTCATATATTTATAAAAAAGATCTATTATTGTAATTCCTTCTCAACAACGAGATCAATATTTACGAAGTCAAAATTTTTTATACTCTAATTTTTCCATTAGGGAAAATTGTAGTTCGAAATTGTGAAGGTGATTTGTATGATTAAAAAAAAGGAAATTAAACAAGAACGCGGTGGAAAATGCGAATATAAAATTAGTAAGGTTGGAACATTAAACGCACGGAGTCTTAAAATTTCTTCAAGGAAGAAAGGAGCGTGGATGAAATTCGATGTACACAGTTTGATTTTATAAGTTTCCTTTTTTTATATTTATTATAAATTGAATTAGCATAACAATATAATATATCATATATTATATTGTTATGCTATATATATATATATATATATATATATATATATATACATATATATATATGTATATATATATATATATATATATACATATATATATATGTATATATATATATATACATATATATATATATATGTATATATATATATATATATATATATATATATATATATATATATATATATATATATATATATATTATGCTATATACCCTATACTAATATAATAGTATAGGTAATTTAGCTTCCACGCAAACTGCTTCCATAGAAATAAAAAAATTATAAGGATGGTAGAAATTGAGAAGCAAAATGCTCAGAGATCAAATAATCTAGTAATAGATAGAGCCGACGGGGGCGCTGGAAGTAATTGATTTAAAAATCAGTTGCACGATAATTAGATTATAAGAAGAGAGTATCAAGAGGAGAGTAACTGGGTTATAAGAAGTAAAACTTGTATTTAAATATACAACGGAGCTATTTTCACCGATAACTTAGGATAAATTTATACATATATATATATATATATATATATATATATATATATATATATATATATATATATATATATACATATATATATATATATATATATATATATATATATATATATATATATATATATATATAAAGAAATATAACAAGTATCAGTACAATATACATACATAAAAACTGAGACGAATAATGTTAAGACTCAACTTTACTTTCAGGGAATTGAATTGTTAAATCGATAACTTTAAGTTTAAAGGTGGAAATTATAAAGTTTATTGGACTTAAGGGAAGTCGTAGGGGAAAATAATATTTTGTTGATACGAGAAATAATAAACATCGGAAAATTCTAAATTCTAAGTACACGGCAGTTACCGTGAAAAAATAGTAGTGGATGAATTTGTATTCAAGACTGATCAATGCCAAGATTAAAGCAGAATACAGGAACAGATACGTGTTACATCTATATATTAAATATACTCTGTATATACCACGACTAGTGCTAAATATCACTAGTAGTGAGAGTATCTTTTGATACATTGTGATATAATATAGAGTATCTTTTGATAGATTGTGGTATAATACAGAGTATATTTTGACAGATTGTGATATAATACCGAGTATCTCTTGGTAGATTGTGATATAATACAGAGAATCTTTTGATAGATCGTGATATAATACGGAGTATCTTTTGATAGATTGTGATATAATACAGAGTATCTTTTGATAGATTGTGATATAATACAGAGTATCATTTGATAGATTGTGATATAATTCAGAATATCTATTGATGGATTGTGATATAATACAGAGTATCTTTTGATAGATTGTGATATAATACAGAGTATCTTTTGATAGACTGTGATATAATACAGAGAATATTTTGATAGCTTGTGATATAATACGGAGTATCTTTTGACAGATTGTGATATAGTACATAGTATAATAATAGCACTAGTTGTCGCCGCCATGGTGTGTTGGTGTGACCACAAGGCCTTTGACGACGCAAGGCGACCCGGGTTCGATTTCCGACCGTTCGTCGAACGGGGCTGGACTGGTGTTATGGTTGGCTGTAAGAGATTGCTCTCATAACGATAAGTCCACCATACGTATCAATTAGAAACATTAAAGTAGATAAATAAATATCACAGTGATCCAATGTATGTTAACTGTAAAAGACCTAGGTATACTGATTGATAGATATTTTAGTCGGCAGTCTCAAGTAAATGGTATTAGTTATTATTCGTGTTTTAGTAGGATACATCATTCTCTTAAGCGTATTAAATTTGTTCTACTGTCGGTAGAAAAAATTTTATTAATTATAAAAAAAAAATTTAATTATTAATTTAAAATTATGGTCTACTTTTTTCAAATACTACTATTACTATAGACCCTATTTTTTCATAATTTTTGATTGACTAAGTTGGGGAGGTATATTTGTTTGTATACTTTTAGTGTATTCCTAAACATAACAATTTTACTTAATATTACTTGTAATTGTAATTTTTGATTGACTGAATTGGGGAGATATATTTGTTTGTATACTTTTAATGTATTCCTTAAGATAAAAATTTTACTTAATATTACTTGTAATTATAATTTTTGATTGACTAAATTGGGGAGATGTATTTGTTTGTATACTTTTACTATATTCCTAAAGATAAGAATTTTACTTAATATTACTTGTAATTGTAATTTTTGATTAACTAAATTGGGGAGATATATTTGTTTGTATACTTTTAATATATTCCTAAAGATAAGAATTTTACTTAATATTACTTGTAATTATAATTTTATATTGACTAAGTCGGGGAGATATATTTGTTTGTATAATTTTAGTATATTCCTAAAGATAAAAATTTTATTTAATATTACTTGTAATTATAATTTTAATATAACTTGTAATTATAATTTTTGATTGACTAAGTCGGGGAGGTATATTTGTTTGTATACTTTTAGTATATTCCTAAAGATACAAATTGTACTTAATATTACGTGCAATTATGAAAGCTATTTTTGATACCCTTATAACTAGTATTTTCATATGGATTTAAAATTTTTTTTTTCAGTAATTAATTTTACCCCTCCCCTCCCCTCACAAACTTTGACGTAACTTTTTTTTTATTTCAATAGTGCCAAATTTTAAGTATCTACGTCCAGCGGTATCTGAGAAAAACTGTTGTTTCTAATTAAAATTAATCTGACAGAAATTATAATATATATATATATATATATATATATATATATATATATATATATATACATATATATATATATATATATATATTTTTTTTTAAATCCTAATTGCAATCAAAGTATTGATATCAGCGAAATAATATCAATATTATGAAATCAATTCAAATCCATTTATGCTATGTTTACCTTCTATCACAATTCAGAAAAGTAGATGAACAGTTGTATTTAAACATATACTTGTTACTTACTTCTTCATTTTAGCTTTTATCAAAACCATTTGTCGATATATTATCGGAAAGATGCGTGGTCGGCGTCGCCGTGCTGTGTTGGGTTGATCACAAGGCATACGGTCTTTGACGGCGGGGCGCACCGCGGGGACCTGGTTTCGATTCCCGGTCATTGGTCGAGCGGGGCTGGACTGATGTTATGGTTGGCTGTAAGAGTGTGAGATTGCGTTCGTAGCAATAAGTTCGTCATATGTATAATTTAGATACATTAAAGTAGATAAATAAATATATAAATAATAAAGCATTATGTAGAATTCCTAGAACATAAGTATAGTATCTAAATCCGATGAAAATCGTATAAATGTACACGATTTTGTGAAAACCGGAAATAGATGAAATAGTGAAAACCGGAAATAGATGATAATTAAAAAGAATAACGGAGTGATGCCTGTGATCGAAACACGTGATCCTATTTTGTTCATTGTTGCGTAACAGTAATTATGCATGCACATCGTACATTTTGGTCTCCGGATCACGATTTATGGCGGCAAAAAAAACATTTTATGAAGAAACACTGGTTAAATTGAAGATGTACCGTTGATGACGTCACTTATGCAGAAACAAATAAAACAAAATTAACGCGTGACTCCTGGTTGTCAAAACGCTACGATATCATACAGAATCAAAATTCATCTTTACCGCTATAAAATATAAATAATATTTAAATAAGTACTGAAAACTAGTAACAAGAAACATTTTGGATTCTTTTCAGTATTGTGACAATTTTTGAATACTTCGGTAATGTTTTAACAAAAAATACGCAACATCTTGGATCCATGGTTTTAGTCATTTATTTTTTCAACAACGATGCAAATCTGCACCAATGCGGTCCATACCGGTATATGCAACTATTGTTTTTTGGAAAAAAATACAACATATCATTGCAACTGGGGTTTTCAACAACATTTTTATGGTTCCGCATTAAGATTTATTAGTTTTTTTGGGCTCAACGTTTTCTTTAATTTCTTTTTTAAATTTTTTTAATACCGCTATTTTGTGCAATAGCATTTGATAATGTTATGAAGTGTTTATGTAATTTAATAAAATCGATAATATCCGCCAAGCGTAGATTTTTAGATAACTTGTACTCCTTTACGCTGGTGAGTGCATGCTACACATGATCAATTAGTGCCCCGTGCCATGGTCAATTAGTGCCCCGTGCCAGCCTCCATTTAAATTATGAATGTTAATGCACACCGATAATACATTAATGCACTCCGATAATACATGCAGAACTCCTCCCCAGTTTGGATGCCAGTAAAATAAAAATCAACATTCAATGACAATGGCAGAGCTGCACATTTTCGGAGAGTAAACTAATTCAACAAAAAATTTTGAAAAACTTCTAAGGACGAAAGTGGTTTCTTACATCATGGAAATATTTTTTTCTGAAAACGTTTTTTCTATTACTGCTGAAATAAACAATTAAGTTTATAAAAATTAGTTGCGCTAGATTTTATCAATCCTGATAATTTTCTTTCGATATTCTTCGAATTTTTTCATATTTCTCTGAGTGATTCTTTTGACGACAAAGGTAAGTGTTTAAGAAATTCATAAAAACGATATATTATATATATATATATATATATATGTATATATATATATATATATATATATATATATATATATATAGTTGAATACTTGCTCCAATATGTTTTCTTTTGATAGTCTACACAATCCCCTTGAAAAAAGTTTTTTTTATTCCCTTGAAATTTACCCTCAGAATCAAAATTGAATTTTGCTTCTATAATCACAATTGAATTTTTTCTCTATAAATAATATTCTATCTTTGCACTAAATTAAATATTCTTTTATCGATTAATTTTGGAGAATATTTCCTGTCATAGACGGTCGTACACAGAAATAATTCCACAGCATTCCTTCTTGACAATTTTGCCACGGAGCACTAAAAATTGAAAAATGATTGAAAAAAAGAAACTTCACTAAGCAAATAATATCAATCCAATTTGCGATGTTAACCATACCAAGTACAAATTTATCTTGGTATATTACTTGACAAAATGTGTTGTATTTAGGCGGCTCAAATGAAAACAAGTATACCTACATACCTACTTACCTACTAATCTCTAATGGGATACCTACTTATCTGGCCTACTATTTTCAATACGATGATGCTAGTAGAAGACATTGGCAGCTGATATATGAACCTTTACCATACCTAGAAGAATTGATGTATATTTAAGGTTTTAACATTAACATATTCCTTCAATTCTTTATTTTATGCAGATTACAGAACTGGAACTTAATTTGTGTTGAAATTTACGGTAGTCTTTATTTAATATAATAAAATGGACGGCAGTCATCGAGCGGAAATCTGAATTTCCTAGATCTTCTCGGAAATATAATTGTTTACACTGTAAACAAAATGATTATGGGAAACAATGAAAAAAGATGGCGAAGTAAAATTGTCGTCACCGTGGTGCATTGGGTTGGTCACAAGGCATAAGTCTTTAGCAGCGCGGTGCATCGTGGGTACCCGGGTTCGATTCCCGGCAGCCCGTCGAGCAGAGCTGGACTGGTATTCTGGTTGGCTTTAAGAGATTGTTATCGTTGCAATAAGTCCGCCATATGTATCAATGAGATACATAAAAGTACATAATAAAAGAAAATAGCAACGTCTAGAGCTAATTTAATCAAATAAAACAGAATAGCAACGTCTAGAGCTAATTTAATCAAATAAAATAGCAACGTCTAGAGCTAATTTAACCAAATAAAATAAAATAGCAACGCCTAGAGCTAATTTAATCAAATAAAATAAAATAGCAACGTCTATAGCTAATTTAATTAAATTAAATTAAATTAAATAGCAACGCCTAGAGCTAATTTAATCAAATCAAATAAAATAGCAACGTCTAGGGCTAATTTAATAAAATAAAATAAAATAGCAACGTGTAGAGCTAATTTAATCAAATCAAATAAAACAGCAACGTCTAGAGCTAATTTAATGAAATAAAATAAAATATTATGATATTAAAATGAGATAAGTTCAGCATTAACACACCCAATAAAATAAAGTATTTTCCTGTTCATGAAAAACTTTTCCAATAGAAAATAAACATGGTAAAATATAACCGGAAAAGATATGCTTCCATTTCAATTATACAACCAAAATATCAATTATTAAATATTGAATATATTTGGCGTTAATTTTGTAGAAATTCATTATTCACAATTAAATGAAACTACGTGACGTAGTATTATTTCTACTTTCTTTAATTTCTTTACCGCGACCTAGGTTTCGTTGTATTACAACATCTTCAGGTGATATCATCTTCAGAAGATACATCAGAAAAGAATCTTTGCTAATAGCCCATCTGAAGATGTAATACAACAAAACCTAAGTCGTGGTAAAGAACTTAAAGAGAGTAGAAATAAAACTACATCACGTAGTTTCATTTAATTGTGATCAATTATTAAGGAAATAAAAAATGTTTCGTTATCGTTTTAGTAAACTTAAAAAAAATCAAAATAATCGATGCGACTTTAATATTCATGTTTTTTTTGCATTGCGATAAGTGGATAGAATCGGGAATAGTCCTTTGAGAATAGAATTGTTTGCCATCTTGTGTAGTAATTGTCTGGCACCCTTAAAAAGTTGTTCATGGTAGGCCTATATGTTTACGAAGTCAAGAGGGTGTTGAAATAGGGCACTAGAATAGAAAAAACGTAAAAACTGTTTGGAAAATTGTCGTTGGAATACGGCAATTGACTCATTCTAAATTTTGACATTTTTCGTGTAATATTGTGAAATATAAGTTAATAAAAACCAGTCTTGAAAAAAATTCAAAAATTGATTGAAAAATAAGCCAGTTGTAGGCTTTTAAATTCGAAGATACGGATAGAGTTGGATATATCCCTGTCTCATTTCCTCTCGTAGAATATAATGTGCAATATTTAAAATGACCTCACAACACAGTATTGCCGTCCTCTAAAGGTTAAATTGAAACTTTTATAACTCGGTCAATTTTAAAGGTTATTAAAAATATTTTCACTCTTCTTCAGCTTGTACCTTGAAATTATGATTAATGAAATTAAAAAAATTTAGTCAAATACCCAATAAAGGTTTAAGATTCGTAGAAATAGGGTTTTCCATTCTGGTATTAAAACAAACCCCTAAAAATCGCTTTTTTATAACGCAATGCTTTATTTTATTGGAATTTTTTTTACACTCCCACACTTTATTACAATCTCAATTATTTCAATTAATTATTAGCGTAATTTTATACGTACGTCATAAAACAAAATTACGTTGTAAAACAAAATTAGTTGATAATTAAAATGGTTTTGGGGGCGCCATGTTGAACAATCATCAGAAACAATTGTTGCATGGAACCCACTGGTACAGATTTGAATCGCTGCTAAAAAAAATACCGACGTATTGAAAAATCGTCACAATGCTGAAAAAAATCCAAAATATTAGCATTTTTTCTCGTTACTAGTTTTTAATATTTATTGTTATACTATTAATATTTTATAGCGGAAAAGACGAATTTTGATTCTGAGGGTTAAACTAGTGACAAAGAAGCTTTCGTCTGTGTCTATTAGCTCAACTTTAGGCACTAAAGTCAATATAGAATATGGCGTTGACCGAAATACATTACATACTGTCAGTAAAAAAAACGAGACATCATCAAACAATTGCATTAAAAATATCAATTTAATATTTATCCAATAGGTTTTTTGTTCCTGTCCCTGACATCTGTTGTGACTCTATAATCCACATACGCAGGCCTGCAATTTAACAAACAAAAATAAAACAAAAACAAATTTTGGTACTTTGAATTGTTTGTGTATAAAAAAGAAAGTTTTATGCATTTCTGAATATTATGTGAAAATAAATAATCGATAAAGATTATGTGAATGTTTTAGGATTTATTTTATTAATGTTTTCGTAAAGACTGTAAAAATAATCTAATACGAAATAGCTATAAAAATTAAACGATAGAGCGATTCTTTTTATAACTGCAGCATCAAAAGATATGAAAATGTCGATTTTTGAAATAATTTATTCTATTGACACAGTATTCATTTTTGCTATTTCCATAATTGCATTAAGAGAACTAATCATATTTAAAAATGTTGATTTTTGTATTTATGTTTGTTACTTCCTGATGCCAGTTGGGAATTCTGTAGTATTTCTACGATTCCTATGTACTCTTAATGACCTTTGAACAAACATTTATTATGTTTGCTCGTATTTAACATGTTTTTTTTTTTATTTTATTCATAATCCTGGCTTTAA
Organism: Druceiella hillmani; assembly: GCA_039881145.1. NCBI lineage: Eukaryota > Metazoa > Arthropoda > Insecta > Lepidoptera > Hepialidae > Druceiella > Druceiella hillmani. The sequence continues at coordinate 11,844,679 of JAYKKI010000011.1, read as the reverse complement.
TTAATTATTTTAAATACCCTTTTTCCATTTTTTTTTTAATTTTAAAATCTGTCTTAATTATTCATGAATGCCTCCTAAAAGATAAAAAAGTTACTCGGGACAGGTTCCGCGCAGAGCGTACTGCGACAGTACGGTAAATAACATTTCAAGTCTATTAGGTTGTTTCATGGAATATAAGAAAGGTGTTTCCATAGATTATGATAAAAAATTACATCAATATAGAAACCCCAAAAAAACGATATTAAATTTCAAAAGAAATATTTTGCCTACCCGAAGATAACTGGTGAATATGAACCTAGAGTTAAAAAATGGCGTACATTTTTTATGAAAGCTGGTATTTTTCAATAATAGGAAAATATAAAAGTGTCGAACTCGCATTACAAGGTTTCCGAATATATTCAGGTAGATATATACATTTAAGGGCACATTGAATTTCCTTTAAATTATTCACAAATATTATTTTTTTCTAATATGATATATTAGAAAAAAATAATATTTGTGATAGTAAAAACATGGTACATATTTCTCTAAGAGTTGTCGATCAATTGTTCAACATTGATGATACAAAGTGTTCCGTAGAAATAACATTTATAAAGATGCTTTGAAAAATAAGGTGATTTTTTGTAAAAAATACAATATTTCTCAATTGAACGATTTACAATTTAAACCAAACATTTGAGGAGCTTGTTTTTTTAGTTTTTACCTGTCTAACATAAATTTAAAAGTTGTAAGTTTGATTTAATAACAGGTAAAATTAATTTAGTTTGTAACATTTTTTTTTCTTTGTAATTCTTTTTGTAGCTCTTGGCAAATATGTTGTGCTTGACAACATAAAAATTATTTTCGGAAAAAACTCAGTTTTGGGAATATTTAAGTTAATGTCATATATTGTTTTTAGTCTGTGTAATAATTGTAAGTATTAAATATAAACAAACAATTATCCTTTATTTACAAGTTTTATTATATTCATAAGTCTATAACTTGTTAATTTATTTTTCAATTAAATTAAGTACCCCATTGTATATATATATATATATATATATATATATATATATATATATATATATATATATATATATATATATATATATTATTAATACCGTTTTGAGAATTTTTGTCAGTCTGTTTGGGGTGCGTTTGTCTGCGCTAATGTCAGAAACGGCTTAACCAGTTTGAATACGTTTTCACAAATGTAGCAAGCTTCCCGTAACATTTAGTGTTTATTTCATTCAAATCAGTATACAAACAAAAAAGTTATGTCAATTGAAATAATACCCGCTATTCTAAAATTGCGCTTCGGTCGATTTAGCTGAAACTTGTTAACCATGATTGGAAGTTTATATGAACATGAAGAAAAATAATGCCTGATTTTGGAGATATAGACATGTCCCATTTAAGTTGAACTCTCATCAATATGGTTGACCATATTAAAAAAGGATCAGTTTACTGCATCTTCGTATATAAAGCACATCCCGAACCGCGGCGCCCCATACCATTGAATGATCACAGTGAACGCACGTATTCGAAGACGCACGGAGCACCTGGGTGAAAGCTAGGCTCGGTAACGCAAAGTCCGTCTGGCCACTTTCTTGAATTATCTATGGTATTTAGTAGTTGGAAACTAATTAAATAAATAAAATAATATCATACATTTGTGAAGACTTTTCTGTCAGTATATCTATAAATATCCTTTAGATTATTATAGTTAGATAAAAACTATAGAAAAAAACATATAGCTTTCGTCGGTTATATTATGGTTGACTAAAATCCTGTATTTATAATAATTACTCCGTCCTTACATACAAGTAGTTATAATAAGTAGGGCATTTTAGAGTTGGAAGGAGTTTTAATTTTTATTGTGTATTTGTAAATATATTATATTCTTCTATTTCCTTACAATTTGAGTACATGAAAATCTGATGAAACCAAAACTGAAGTCTACGCGAACGAAGCCAGTAGTAGCTAGTATATATATATATATATATATATATATATATATATATATATATATATATATATATATATATATATATATATATATAAACATATTTACTTAAAACTGCTAAGCAACACTTACTGTAAACATAATTTGAAACGGATCGCCTTTCTCCGATTCAGCGAATTATGAATTTCTAAACATTCTAAATTATTCGCAGCACTAAAGAAAATGAAGAGGTACTTTTTATTATGTACTGTAATTATTACCTTACGATCTACGCAGCACTGCTGATATAAAAGCTGAATTTTTTTTCTGGCCCCGCGAGAATTACAAACAACGGAATAAACAAGTCAATCATGGGTATTTCGCTGGCTTGGCAACGCGATTTGAATGACGATGCTGGGTCGTCGTTGACGTTGGACTAGACATCAACAGTTTCTCATGGATATTTAAGTCAGTGAAAAAAATAAAGTAATGGATGCAAATTAAGTTATATGTATCATTTTATATCGTTCACAGTCGTCTCGTTTAAGCATAAACAATTTCAGGCCCAAGCGAAAAATCAATAATTCAAGGTTTTTATCTAGAAATGAGAATTATAGTCTACGTCTACGTCTAGGGCGGAGGATGCTGAGACGAGACAGGGCGGGACCGATATTCTTTTCGCACCCCATCACAACAGCCGCTTTCCACAACCCACGCCCCGTCGCCGCCCGCCGCTGAGTTGCTAGGCTGTATTTTCAAGCCCGGTCTATGGGCGTCTTATTGATTTTAGTTTCCAAATTTTCCATATTGTCTATGTATTTTATTTACTAAAATTTCTTTACATTGTCATGTCATCTTGTGCTAAGATATTTTAACAGACATTAACTATAGCCAGAAACAATACTAGAATAAGTAGTTTTAAATAAGGGACCTTTTTTAGTCCCACTTAATAAAAATATAAGAGAGCCAGTGGATATTCAAGATATAATTTTCCTAATATGTCGCAATAAAATTTTATGTATTACGCAGTATACGTAATTTTCAGATATGTATATATATGTGTATATATATATACATACATATACATTCCTTGCTATTAGTCGTTGAATAGCGCGCAATATTTTCATAGAATTTCACAGGTTTAATCAATACAGATCACAGTCAAAACTAAACTGCAGTAATGTTAATTTTAGCGTGGAGTTTCGTTTGATACATTAAAGGCACAGAGAAGGTGTGGCTTCCTTAAATTTTTTTCCGTTTATAGCCCTGTTTACGAAATTTAATCTTCTCCATGTCGAGGAAAGCAATTAAAGGAGAACGCTCATTGAAAGATGTTGAAATGTAATATATATAGCTAGAGAAAAACTTAAAGAATCAGAGAACATTTTTGAGAAAAATGTAGATTTTACTCTTAGATTTAATGAAATATATTTAAATTTATCACACCCCAGTAAAAGCTTTTTTATATGTGAAGGAGATTTCCTTCTGTATAAAAATTATTTTTCTTAACGTGGTTTTAATCTCAAATAGACTTCTAATGTGGTGTTCAAGTTACCCTCGGAGAAAAGATTCAAGTTACTGAAATATTTTGACATTATAAACAATAAACGGTGTGCAAAAGAATTGCTCGATTGTGTATTAAATATATTTTTAAAATAATTTGTGTTATTCAATGTTACGAAATAAAACCACGTTTAATTATGTAATTGAAGTTCGCTGAAAGTGAAGGTGAAAGAAGCATGCAGATTGCAAAAAAGGAAAATTTAAATAAAATTTTAATGACAACATATTGAATATTTATGTTTTAAATCAAAAATATTTTCAATCACAAAAAAAAGGAAAGTCAAAAATAGCTCTGTCAAGGCGACTTATGACGTTTTATTTTATAATAATAAATATTTATTCCAGAATTATTCTAGTGCTTTTGTCTTCACTTCTAATTAGAAGTAAAAATGGTCTGATTAAAACAATTTTCTGTTGCATATATATAAAATTACTAATTTTTCATGGGAATTCATATGAATTTTCTGCAGCAATTCTTGAGAAAATTCCATGGGAATATAACGAAATATCACTTTAACGCGCAATACATTTTTCATATTTTTTATGTACTTCTTACCTGCCTATCTATAAGTAAAATTGCAAATAAATTAGTTGTATTAATAAAATTGTAAAAGTCTTTTTTTTTAATTGGTAAAAACTAGTAGCAACTACGGTACTCATATTTTTTGCGTCTTCTAAATTATTTTGTGTTTAAACGCTGCTACGAGAGTCTTAACACGCCACCATCTATATATATTTATATATATATATATATATATATATGTGTGTGGATATGTATATATATATATATATATATATGGTCTGCAAGGTATTATCAAAGAAACTACAATTTTTCTTATGCCCACTATTTGAATAATAAATAGTAGAGATTTAGATACATACATATTTAAAAAGTTATGACTACTGGAACCAAAATGTTTTTAGTGAATTCGCGATATTTTATATAACATTTATCAGACATTTATTACAATTAAATGAAACTACGTGATGTAGTATTATTTCTACTATCTTTAATTTCTTCACCACGACCTAGGTTTCGTTGTATTACAACATCTTCAGGTGGGATATAAGCAAAGATATTAGTAGCAAGCAAAGATATTATATTAAAGATAGTAGAAATAATACTACATCACGTAGTTTCATTTAATTGTGAAAAATGAATTTCTACAAAATTAACGCCAAATATATTCAATATCTGACATTTATTGTCATTTTTTCAGAGTAAGCCTTCATTCACATCACGTGAAGCAGGAATTTGTTACAATAAGCATATTTCGACATCAATATTTCCGATTAATTTTTTTATACCCATTTTAGTTTCATAAAAAAATTAAAGTATTGCTTATATTTATGAAAACCATTTAACAAAGCCTTTTAGAACAAGGTTATTAGTGGATAAGTATGAATCACATCGGAGTATGTGAGTACTAATATCTACATATACGTAAGTATTATTCGTGTTATTATAAACGTTTATCTAAATTTAACAGAATATTTGATTACTTGGCACTATGTATGCAATAATATATTTCAGGATGCAGAACACCTAACTGTTCTCAAAATAAAAAATAATATTCTACAAAAACTTGAAAAAACTTGTTGTATTTAAAATTATATTATTTTACAGATAAATAACAAGTTTTTTTGTTTTGGTGCAAAAATAGTACCTATTGTTTTCAGTTAAAATTCGAAAACCAGTTTTTGAGATGTAGCCAAAGAATGAATTTTTCTCATATAAATATATCCGGCCGATTAGCAGTCAATAGAGTAAAGACGCCATGCGCGTTCAATAAAATGATGGCTGTCATATTGCTGCAATTGTGTAGTTGTTTTTGGACATTCTATTAAATAGACACGTTACACTTTTATAAAATTCCAGCATTACCATGACGATCATATTTTTTCTTTTATAAATAATTCTAGCGCGTTTCATTCAGTAGAAAATACTTCATTGAAAAAAAAAAACAAAAAATATAAAATTTTGAGTTTTTTTTCCATTTTTGTGCGAGAATAAGTCAATTGAATATGTTTTCAATTAAATATACTTTCTCAATACTGATTATAAAGATGGAATTTTTAATTTCTTTCTACAATTCATATATTTCACGAAGGAAAACAAATATTTTCGAAATTTTTACAAATAACACCAATTTAGTTAACAACTTTTTTCTTTATAATACTGGCAATAATTTCCAGAATGTATGAAAAAAATGTTCAACCTTACTACCTATTTTCATCATAACTAACGGCTGATTTATGCAATATACACGACATTTAAATGAGCCTATCGCATACAAGTAAGACTGGCTATACGATATTTTCCTTACAACCTTAAGTACGCATAAATCTGAATACATTTTAAGTTACATATAGAGATTCCATTAAACTGTTTAGAAATGTCAGATATCGTATATTACGATATTCATATAAACGCGTAATAAATAAATAAATTTGTTTATCGTAAACAACTTTTGTAAAGTATTATCTAAGACATTCTAGAGATATTATCGAAACGGTATATTGGTCAAAATAATGAAAAAGTAATGTTACTAAAATTTTACTTAAACTTATCGGAAAACAATAGAAACGATTTTATATTTCATAGCTTTGGCTATGCGAATATCTCATATTTCTATGACAACGAAAGATATCCACAATTAAATGAAACTACGTGATGTAGTATTATTTCTACTTTGTTTAAGTTCTTTACCGCGACCTAAATCTTTGCTAATAGCCCACCTGAAGATGTTGTAATACAACGAAACCTAGGTCGTGGTAAAGAACTTAAAGAAAGTAGAAATAATACTACATCACGCAGTTTCATTTAATTGTGAATAATGAATTTCTACAAAATTAACGCCAAATATATTCAATATTCAACGAAAGGTATAGACAACATATTCAAAGGGTAAAAAATTATATTCTTCTTACTTTTAGCTCTTTTCTGAACTATATCATCACGCCAACACAGTTATGGTCTTCCTTTATGGTGTTTTCACACGCACAGAGTTTCCACACGCACTTACATGGTATGTAGCCGGACCATTTCTACTTAGTTTATATTTGGCTTGACCACGTCAGTAATTTTGATTCGTTTCGGCCTACTCAAAAGTATTGCCGTCGCGGGATTATACTTGAAGACGATTATTAAAGCATTTTTTCCTTAATTCCTCTAGTAAATTATAGCCTACATTTTGTTGTTGTTTTCTCAAATGTTCATATAAATATAAACAAATGTTTGTACGTAAAACATTTTAAAGAAGGAGAGAGCGGGCACCTTATCCAGTTTGATATTTTGAATAATAATTAAATGTCCTAGGCTTCTTATTTAACCTATATTATGGGTATTAAATAAATATAACGTGTTTTTGTTAATGTAATAACTATTTGTTATTGCCACCTTATTGCCACTTTCTATCACACTGTAGAGCGATCTTTGTTAGAAAAAAATTCCGCCCGATTTTTTTAACGTAAGTAGTCGTTGAAACCGCAGCTTTTCACTCGTTACAAGTTATTTAACCCATAGCTTTTTACTCGCTACAAGTTATTTAATATTTCCAAAAAATATTCGACATAACCTGGAACGATAATTATATCACTCTCCATGATAATGCGTTCATCTGAGTCTGAGGAATCGATTCATTAATCATAAACAAGTCTGCCGGTTTTTACTTAAAAACTTTAAAATATACAGTTTATATATATATATATATATATATATATATATATATATATATATATATATTGCGGATTTATTGCTACAAGAGCAATATCTTACAGCCAACGAGAATCCTAGTATAACGATGAATGGTACTGCAAAATAGACTATGCAATTCTCAAAAAGGATAAAATATAAAAAAATACAAGTTTTTATATACACTCATAGATAGTTTCAGAGATTGGGAAGACACTGACAGGCTTTTGGGTTACTCAAAACTAAGTAACCAAAAATAACGAAATAAACCAAATAGTACCTTGCATTAAAAGTGATGCAGGTTTATTTGACATTGGTACAATAAGGCAAACTTACATTAAAATAAGAACCACTAGTTCTATGGACAGCTAGATAACTAACATATTGAATTTTTTTATGATAAATAATTGCTTTCGTAATGTATGGTAAAATATCAATAGATATTTATTAATATGCCCACACACACATACACATCCGAGGCTGAGGTGATACTGTTACCGGGCGCATCTCCACCTACGGATAGGAAAATGCTCGCTGCTTAAATGAGCAGAGGGTAGGAGTGAAATAAAATGGTTCTCGCGGACAACCCTCCCCAAATTAAGGTGTCAATATACCGTACCGAGGACAGCATGGCGTTGGAGATATGACGTCGCAAATGGTTCCCCTGGGACACTAAATCCCACCACAGGTGTATCTAGTTGTCCTACTTCAGCAACCGGGACTCTACTGGAGTGAACCAATATCTCCCTAGGTACTCGTGAGAACGATATGGAGAAACTAATAACCAAAAAATAAAATGATGGTAGTAAAAGAGCTAACAACGGACAACACACCCAACAAGCTGCCCTGGACGTAAGGGCTGACAAGAAGACAGAATCGTGGGATCATCTCGAGCAGCCTATCACTGAGCTTATATATATATATATATATATATATATATATATATACATACATATATATATATATATATATATATATATATATATATACATACATATATATATATATATATATATATATATATATATATATATATATATAACTAAAAGCATAAAGAAAACTAAAAACAAGTTACATACTGGAGATCTGATCATATACTCAATCCAGTAAATGTAATACTGGAGATCTGACGCGCTGTCAGGGAGCGGAAGGGGAGTTGTATTCATTGTCCTTTCAGTACACTACCGATAAATTACACAGCTGTGGAAGAAGAAGTTTTACTTGTTAAATTATTGAGTTATACATATTATAAACAATTTAGTGATATTATACTGCATATTCTCTCTGTTATACTTCTGTACTGTATATCTCTTCATTAAATAAGATCACATAACGAAACGACATGAAACAAATTTATAAAATAATTATGTAATCTTTTTGCGAGTCATTTTATCTTTCCCTCCCTCTTTCTATTTTTTAATTCTTTTCTCGCTCACTTTCTTTCTCTACCAGGCTATACCCGCGCTCTTTTTTTCCTACTACCGATATTTTTCACGTTTCCTACTGACCTTATTTGTCAAAATATACTTTGACAAAATTATTTCATCTACCGGAAATTCTAGGTAGACATTTTATTAAAATGTCTAATTGTCCGGTTCTAAAGACGAGAATATAATTTAATAATATACTATTATGCGCACCGTTTAAATCAATACTGATTATAGACTATAGATTTATTTTATTATAAAGGCGCATAAGTAATCATATGTTGTAAATTCATAAAGCGTATATTCCATTCGTACTTGACCTGTTTTCTTATTGATACCATAACCTTTTTCTTTAATTACAAGCAGCGTGACTTCCATTATCACATACAGCTTGACTTCCATTATTACATATAGCGCAGGTCGATATATACTCATTCTTATAGCATTAGTTCCATATACACATAACCTATTTGCTTTTTTTGGTACTTTAATATTTTTTAATAATTTTATGTACCGCGAGTTCCACTACCATATGTAGCGCAAGTTCCATACACAGCCAATTTTATTTTTTGATACCTAAACATATTTTTATAATAACATGTAGCCTGAGTTTCGTTATCACATGTAACGCAGATCCATATATACTCATTCTTACAGCGTGACTTCCATACACACTTCAACAATTTTCTTTTTTCCTGTCTTAACATTTTTAAATAATTAACTCAGGAAAGAACAAAATCAAACTAATTAGAGATTTAATAGAGCATTATTTGTTTTTTTTGTGATACTAGCTGTTATCAGCGGTTTTAATCGCATAGGTCTTTTATAAGTAGATACTTCACTAATACTCACTTTAAGCACATTTTTTATTGAATTCAAATCAACAAAAGAACTTAAAATACGTCATCGATCCTTAAATAGCTTCTTGGTAGACAATGTTGTTAGTGTTATTATTTGGGTGTCTTTTTTGTGCTTTTATGTTGTTAGTATTATTATTTGGGTGTCTTTATCGCATGTTATATTTACATCTCAATAGCGCCTTTTGCCGAATTAAAAAGAACATGTCGTAGGTAATTTGAATTTTCTCACTGCGAGTGTCTCAACAATTTTTTAACTCTACACGCACATTTGAATTGATTAAGCGTTGATAATCGAAATTCAAATTCGCTTGGAAAAATTCAGCCGAAGTGAAAGACTTACCCTTGATTTTAATCTGGAGTTCAACAATCACCGCAGTGAAAGTTATATTTGTACAAAGTTTAGATTAATGAGATAAGTATTGTTTAAAGACATTTTCTTAAACATAACTTTTATTCAGTACTTCTACTACTCTACTTTCTTTGAGTTCTTTACCATGACCTAAGTTTCAACATATACAACAATTAAATGAAACTACATGATGTAGTATTATTTCTACTTTCTTTAAGTTCTTTACCACGACCTATGTTTCGTTGTATTACAACATCTTCAGATGATTCTTTGCTAATAGCCCACCTGAAGATGTTCTACTACAACGAAATCTAGTACGTGGTAAAGAACTTAAAGATAGCAGAAATAATACTACATCACGTAGTTTCATTTAATTGTGAATAATGAATTTATACAAAATTAACCCAAAATATATTCGATACTTATATATTTGGCTCAATGGTAACTGAAATATAAAATTGATACAGTCATTTTAAGATTCAAATACGTTGTGAGCTTTTTCCCTCTGCGCTTTTCTTCCCTTACTTTCGTTGCGCTTTTATGTGACACCGTCAAAATCAATTTATCCCTTCTCCATGACAAATAATTTTATTTGAAATAAAATGACGTCCCTACAAAACGTACACTTGTGAGCGAAACTTGAAATATTAATATCTGTCCGTTAATTTTTCACATAAGGAAAAAATAAATTCATTGCATTTGTAAATATTAAAATTGAATTTACATTTATGAAAGTGTACGAGGGGAAGTTTTGGGGATTCGTCTAGTGAGGGGCGACATTTTTGAGGAGCCGAGGAGTGAAAAAAATATTCAACACCACGCGTAAATTTGTTGGAATAAACCCCACATTTCAGTGAGTGCACACGCAGGGAAACGGAAGTAAACGATGCTGTGAATTTTAGCGGCCGCTACGTTTACTCGCTTAACTTGGAAATTGATTGTTTTAGTCGTTATGGATAAAAAGAGATCGGCTTAAGAGAGAGCTAGGTGTGATCATTATCGGGATGACAAGAGCATGGCCCAAAATGTTAGAAAGATATATTCAGCGAGTTTCGTTTAGAAACATTGAAAGGATTGATAGTGGCAGAGAGAATAATCATACAATGTCTGGTAAATATATATGTTAGGACCTCGTGAGACATGATTGAGTCTAATTCAATATTTACCGGGGAAAATTTCAAATCTTCTTAACTAACTATAGTTTACATCTGTTCATCAGGGAAAAATATGGATGAGATGAATTTTTCATTTTTGTTGCCTGCCCCCGTGCATATGATGAAATATATATATTTTATAAATCCCACAATAAAAGAAAATTAATCTGTTTTCTTTCAAACACTTAAAGTTGAAAATTATTTATATTTCCATTACACTTATATTTAAATAACGTCTATATTACACGTCGACTTATTCAATTCACATTTGTTATTAATGTTTGAAAATGCAAATGTGTTTTTTTTCCACTTTATAAAATATTAACCCATAAAGCCCCATAAATACCCCATAAGCGTAATATTAAAACATACATTGAAATGGAATATAGATTTTAACATTATTGGATAATAAAATATAAAACCGCGAAACACTCTCTTTTGAAGTCTCAAAATTGAAAAAAAAATAAAAGCTCTCAAATTCTGTACGCGACTGGCAAAAAGGAAAACACTTGTAATTAATTAACTTCCGGAACGGAATCCTTATGAAGTAAATTTCCGTACATCGAATTTGAAAAAGGAAAAGTTTTTTCATGAACCTTTCCGTTTTGGACGTCATTGAAGAGGTCTTTTAAAGGGCTACACCGTTACGTGCCACCAAATAATCAGGAGCGAACATAACGTGCCACGTTCGCTCCTGTTTACTTAACCAGGTATTTGAAATATGTGAACAACAAAAAACAAGCTATAGTATTTTGCTGTGTAACAGCAAAATAATAGTAATACAAGTACTTCAAAATACTTCCAAAATGCAATATAAGCAAATGCAATATAATTGCAATATAAGTACTTTCAAAATACAAAGCAAATAAGTACTTCAATACAAAGTCATTTTGGTCAAATTAAATTGTAATTAAAGCAAATAAAGGCAATCAAATGATTAGTCTTACGTCTGGGAAAAATTACTAGAAAATACATTTACATAGTAAAAAATAATTATCGGTATTTGTATTTTTATATTTTTAATATAACTTAGTGTCTGTAAACCTTGTTGTATAATTTATTATATAATATTTGGCCTATTTGGATGGTATATTGTATATAAATGGTATAATAAATACAATATTTGGCCTATTTGGATGGTATATTATATATAAATGATATAGTAAATACAATATTTTGCCTATTTTGATGGTATATTGTGTATATAAATGGTATAATAAATACAATATTTGACCTATTTTGATGGTATATTATATTTAAATGGTATAATAAATATAATATTTGGCCTATTTTGATGGTATATTGTATATAAATGGTATAATAAATACAATATTTGGCCTATTTGGATGGTATGTTATATATAAATGGTATAATAAATACAATATTTGGCCTATTTCGATGGTATATTATATATAAATGGTATAATAAATACAATATTTGGTCTATTTGTATGGTATATTATATGTAAATGGTATAATAAATACAATATTTGGCCTATTTGGATGGTATATTATATATAAATGGTATAATAAATACAATATTTGGCCTATTTTGATGGTATATTATATATACTTGGTATAATAAATACAATATTTGGCCTATATTGATGGTATATTATATATAAATGGTATAATAAATACAATATTTGGCCTATATTGATGGTATATTATATATAAATGGTATAATAAATACAATATTTGGCCTATTTGGATGGTACATTATATATAAATGGTATAATAAATACAATATTTGGCATATTTTGATGGTACATTATATATAAATGGTATAATAAATACAATATTTGGCCTATTTGTATGGTATATTATATGTAAATGGTATAATAAATACAATATTTGGCCTATTTGGATGGTATATTATATATAAATGGTATAATAAATACAATATCTGACCTATTTGGATGGTATATTACAAATAAATGGTATAATGTGTACAATAGTTAGCCTATTTAATGCTGGTCTATATTATTTGCGATTCTTACGTAGAAATATATATCTATATTGAATTGCTCATGATTCCAATTTTATGCGATTTTTAATCTACCGTTTTATATTTTTAACTCAAACCGATTTTATTCTTTCGTTCAACGACTTTTTACAATACTGAAGTGAATTTTGTAAATGATAAATAATCCAACATTGTTAGTCCTATTTAATATGTTGTATGTCTGTAACTATGTGGATTTTGGTCACAGCTATGAAATGATCTAATATGAAATGATCTAATTTTGTATTAATATTTTGAAATATGAAATGATCTAATTTTAATAAGTATATAAACGAAATATGAAATAACTGTATTAATTTCAGTTAAGTATATTTTGCCAATAAAATTATTTTATTATCGTTTTAGAGAGTATAATCATGAATTAAGTATAACAAAGTCAATAACTTAAATAATTGATATTAATTTTTCCACTGTGCTCCGCCACGAGAAACGATTCCGGGCGTCACATTTTGCTTCATTTTAAACTATTTAAATTCCGTCACCATAGTCCGTTAACCATGTCTCAGGCTCTTAAATCATGTCTACTTTATATAGCTACGTTTCGTCTTTCTTTTGATTCAAAACCTGTTTAGAAACCTGTAAATGCTTACATCTAAGCCAATTATGGAACTAGATCAATTTGCTATATTTCAATTTTTGAATACTCAAGCGGAATTTCCTTATATCGTTCTAACAAATCTTTATTGCGTATATTTTTAGAGTAGAATATTTTTAGAAATGTATTTTAACTATGGTAGCGATTGATGAAATCTTGGTATTAGTCAAGCAGCGATTGACGATAATTTGGTATAAGTCATTCTTACCTTGTCAATTTCTCACTCGTAGAACGACTACGTTTCGACGTTGAATCAAATTATACCGAGTTTCACTCTCCGTGACAGTTTCCGTGACTGTCACATTGGATTATGATAGAAGGTGGATTTACATAAAGTCGCCCCAGTCTCGGTAATGCCTGAAGTGATATCCTCTTACGTTTTTCCTATCTCTGATATATTAGAATCTGAAGGAACCAACAATAAAGAGTTTCATAAAAAAACAAAAAAGGAATACTGTTTTAATAGCATAAATGTTCAATAAAGTGCCCATCCTTGTAAGCAAAAAAGTATCTCTTAGCAAGGAACAAATATAATTCCTTTATATCGATTATAAATATTTTTAATAACTTTTAATTACCTTTATAGCAATCCGTAATTAAAAGGCAACGGTTCGCTTAGGATGTTCTATCTTAGCAGATATCACATGCTACTTTATTATTGATATCATATGCTACTTTATTACCTTTACAGATAACAGTACTGATTACTGATTATATCAGAACACCAAAGTATATATTTATGTATTTGGTTTTAATTTGGTTCCAGTAAGTAATGGAGAGATAAAGCGGCGTATTCAGATGGTTAAAAGTACAGTGAGTTAGCGACATATTTAGATGATTAAAAGAACAGTGAGTTAGCGACGTATTCAGATGGTTAAAAGAACAGTGAGTTAGCGACATATTTAGATGGTTGAAAGTACAGTGAGTTAGCGATATATTTAGATGGTTAAAAGAACAGTGAGTTAGCGACGTATTCAGATGGTTAAAAGAGCAGTGAGTTAGCGACATATTTAGATGGTTAAAAGTACAGTGAGTTAGCGACGTATTCAGATGGTTAAAAGAACAGTGAGTTAGCGACATATTTAGATGGTTAAAAGTACAGTGAGTTAGCGACATATTTAGATGGTTAAAAGAACAGTGAGTTAGCGACGTATTCAGATGGTTAAAAGAACAGTGAGTTAGCGACATATTTAGATGGTTAAAAGAACAGTGAGTTAGCGACATATTTAGATGGTTAAAAGTACAGTGAGTTAGCGACATATTTAGATGGTTAAAAGAACAGTGAGTTAGCGACGTATTCAGATGGTTAAAAGAACAGTGAGTTAGCGACATATTTAGATGGTTAAAAGAACAGTGAGTTAGCAACATATTTAGATGGTTAATAGTACAGTGAGTTAGCGACGTATTCAGATGGTTAAAAGAACAGTGAGTTAGCGACATATTTAGATGGTTAAAAGTACAGTGAGTTGGCGACGTATTCAGATGGTTAAAAGTACAGTGAGTTAGCGACATATTTAGATGGTTAAAAGTACAGTGAGTTGGCGACGTATTCAGATGGTTAAAAGTACAGTGAGTTAGCGACGTATTCAGATGGTTAAAAGAACAGTGAGTTAGCGACGTATTCAGATGGTTAAAAGAACAGTGAGTTAGCGACATATTTAGATGGTTAAAAGAACAGTGAGTTAGCGACATATTTAGATGGTTAAAAGTACAGTGAGTTAGCGACGTATTCAGATGGTTAAAAGAACAGTGAGTTAGCGACATATTTAGATGGTTAAAAGTACAGTGAGTTAGCGACGTATTCAGATGGTTAGAAGTACAGTGAGTTAGCGACGTATTCAGATGGTTAAAAGAACAGTGAGTTAGCGACGTATTCAGATGGTTAAAAGAACAGTGAGTTAGCGACATATTTAGATGGTTAAAAGAACAGTGAGTTAGCGACATATTTAGATGGTTTAAAGTACAGTGAGTTAGCGACGTATTCAGATGGTTAAAAGAACAGTGAGTTAGCGACATATTTAGATGGTTAAAAGTACAGTGAGTTAGCGACGTATTCAGATGGTTAAAAGTACAGTGAGTTAGCGACGTATATAGATGGTTAAAAGTACAGTGAGTTAGCGACGTATTCAGATGGTTAAATGTACAGTGAGTACTAAAAGTATAGTGGAATATGACAGAACAGAAAGTTCTCTATTATCTTCAAGAAGAGACTGATACGAACAAAGTTTTCTTCATCTTTGTATATGGGTCGAAATTTTTAAAAATCGACGCAGTGTACAGGGAGAAGATTGATGATTTTGAATGTGATATTGGAGAAGAATGCTATGTATACTATGGACTACTAAAAGAATCAAGTAATCCATATCGGTCAAGTCCAAATTGTGAACCTCTGCTACCAACAAGTTTTCAGTTACTTTAAGTACATAGCTCATAGATAGCCAGACGACTTAGATAAACCGGATCTTGTGAAAGAAATAAATAGCCAAAAACCTCGCGGTCGTCAACGTCACAACTGATGTCACTGATGCCTTGAGACAGACCGAAGACATCTGCTAAGTCAGCTGTGCTAGCAAAGGTCTTCAAGACAGGCACGATTTTCAGTAATGAAGATGCGTTGACAAAAATGAAGAAGTTATGGAGCGACCTCTTTCCACTTATTAAGGTAATGCCAACTTTGAATATTTAAAAGAACTCTGTCCACCACTAGTTTTTGAAGGGCAGCGTGGTTGGGAAAATAGTATAATTTCTAAGCAATATTTTATTCGATATCTGTTATTTTTCATCTTGTATTATCTATAATTGTAATGTTTTTGTATATATATATATATATATATATATATATATATATATATATATATATATATATATATATTTATATATATATATATTGTCGTGTATATAATATGTATTGGATAGTAACTGTACTTCTATATCTAAATATGAGTTAATTTTTGATCTATATCTAAACATGATTTAAATTTTTATCTGTTACTGCATGTAACCTTTGTATAAATTGTAATTATGTTTATTTATTTTTAAACGGTAATATTAATTAAAGAATTATTAATAGTATGGGATGCTAACCCCATATTATTAATAATTCCTAGAGGAGAGCACCGACATCACATCAGTCGGTCGTGTTGGTGATATTTTCCGAAGAGCTGTAAAATAGGGTGTCCTCTGATTCTCATACATTGGAGGTATGAGAAATTTTTTCTGAGCTATACTATCGAAAGAGGTATCAAAATTTGCGTAATTTTACGCAGATTACAAAAAAGGTTAGAATTGCGTGTTATCTTGTGGGTTCTATCACACTTTAAAGTTTTGTAAATTTTACGTTTTTACAGACCTAAACCGTACGCCTAAAGTATTACAAAAAACAAGTATAAAAGGTATTTTATTACTGAAATTAATGAAACAAAACGAAATTAATAAAATAGAGCTTATAAAATGGCTGACAAAAATTTAGAATTTGTACTCAGTTACACTTTGTGAGTCCTCTGTTACCAGTTTAATACATTTTTCCAGAAATTGTGTGTGACAAGGAAAGTCTACAATTTTCAAGCTCTTATCTTCGTCATGATTTGAAGGTCCTCATTAGAAATATGTCGAAGAACCGGCGGTACTATAACCTGGCACTCGTGCCACACAATAATTTCGGTTTAATTACTAGCACATAAGTTAACATTTTAAATTAACATTTTACGGTTTAAATATCCTGAGCTCAGTGCTAATTTCAGCTTCTCTAGCTTTTATTATTCTTCGCAATACCAGCTAGAGAATGTGGTCTCTATCACCAGGCAATATACTGACAAGTCAGGATGCGCAATAAACGCATTTCTTACGATAACAGAATCCACAATAGATCTCAGATTTTCTCATATTTGAAGTACATTTTTAAATGTCATATTTTGCTAACATTTATTTTTAGGTAAACATCGTATGTCAACACATGAAAGATAAAAAGTCGTATATCGTTATTTAAATCTTAATGATTACTGATCAGCTGAGAATCGGTGTTTTTTTCCGGAAAAATGTAATGAGAAAAGATAAATAATGAATAAATGACCTTATGGATAACTTGTTAAGTGATTTTGGCTTTTGAAACTTTAACTGAACTACGTAATTTATTACGAAAATAAACCTGTCATTACGAGTAGAACTCGCACTACAAGGGTTCTGTACACTCTACACTCTGTACTCTCTTTTAACGGTACATATTATTTTTATTAAAGTATCACAGATGTTGACGTTAATCTTCACCATGTAAATATATTCTCTATTACATTTTTGGTAGGCGTAAAATATCATGCAAACTGTAAAACGTGAGACTACCGCTATAGTTTTCGTGTAGACTTTAGGTAAACTTCTAGTAACGTTATTTACACAATCTTTAATGTGTGTGTGTGTGTGCAAGGACAAAGGAGTGTAGGGTACATTTTTGTGAAAAATTATCAACAATACTATCTTAAATAAAATAAAAAAAAACCTCTTTCAATTGATATCCAAGAAGTCCCACGAAGTAAAAGAAAATTGAGTATTTCATTTTTCTTCTTTAAATTTTCATATAAATATTTTTCAATGTGAACTATTGTTATATAGTTATACTAGCGTGACCCGTGCGAAGTCTTCGCATTATAAATTATTCAACTCAATTTAATAAATCAAAATTGATTGCAGGTATTTAATTCATTTCTAATTTTGCACACTGCTTATTACGTTTTTATTTCATTATGAAGCTCAGATGACAGATCAAACAAATATTTTACTAAAATTGATATATAGAGGCGCAAGTATCAAAAGCATTGAGCTAAAGCGCCACTTTATTTATACGTGAGTGGATTTGAAATTAAACAAAAATTTTACCGACCGTCAATCGTATTGACGTTGAGCCGTTAGATGGCAGCATTGCTGTTTTGTGTATATAATTTTAATAATTAATTAATTTGCAAAAACAATAGCAATAATAAATTTTTTAGTTGTGGATGCCGGTAGAGCAAGCAATTATCTATAAAATGATATATAATTTATGTGGATTAGTTGTGAGGTTTTTTCTAAAAAGGGAGAGTAACATCTTAACCTTAGCGTATTAATATATCGATGTTTACTTCTTCGACGCTTCGAGATATTTGCTTTTTGTTTCTGGGGCATGAAGTTGTACAATAATAAAAAGCGTAGTAAAATTAATATAACAACTGATGTGTAAACAATAAACAGATGGAAACACAAAAAAAACTACAAGTTATTTATTTGTCTAACTCATCTTTTTACATTCATCATGAACTTCGGTACAAAATTACTTTTTTGAGTTCAGTAACTATATTACAGTAAAAGACATCTGTACCCAATAAGTACTGTCACGATAAACACTAAAAAGTGTTCAGTTTAGTTATATATATATATATATATATATATATATATATATATATATATATATATAAATATATATATATAAATATATATAAAAAATTAAAACGAAACCTGTATAATATCACTCACGTGTTTGTTCATTCGTACATCACAAGCGTTTTTTTTCAGAAACCGCTAGTTGTAGAAACTTGAATTGTGGAACATGATTAGTGGTGAAAAGCTTCTCGCAGAAAGCTGATGTAGGACTTTAATTAAACTGTTTCTCCTGTGCTTTGGTATTTTACTTTAAAGTTTTTATTTGCTTTAGCAGCAAAGTTAAACTTAAATATAAGTTATCTTGATGTAACCACAGATAATATGAAGATTATCATAGCGTTATTGTTTTTTTGTATTTTCTAATTGTGCCAAAGCTACAGATCAGTTAGTTGAAGAGCCAAGCTATACATTTAAAATAAAAAAAAACATAGGTCAAATACGACAGTGGTTTAAGAGTTAAAGTAATTAAAAATGTGATAAGCATTGATCGGGAACAATATGTAGATAATTTATTAATATGAGTTAATATGTCACATTGTAAAACTGCAGAAAGTCCTATGGAGGTAAATTTAAAATTAGAAAAAGAACTTAGAATATTTTCAGTAAGTATCTTTAACAACAGCTTATTTGTGAATTGATGTACTTGGCATTTCTCACCAGACCTGGTATTGCAGTAATTGTTAGTTATCTTAGTCAATTTAATTACTCTTACATTGAGACTCACTGGAAGCACGCAAAGATGGGGTTAAATACTAAAAAAGTAAAAAGAAGTAAGGTCTGGTTTTGTGAAAGATGACTCCTCCATTGTAGGTTTTGTAGATACAGACTGAAATTCAGACAATACGGATAGGCGATCATATTCGAGTTTCTGTTTTAAATTGTCAAATACTGTGATTTCTTTCGAAAGCAGTTAGCAAAGAAATGGAATAGGATATCCAGCACAGAAGCTGAGTATATTTCTACGGCTGAAGCCAGTGAAGAGGCAATTATTTAAATAATTCCCTGTTTCAAATCCTTGGAAAATCGAATGCATTGGAAAATCTTGGAAAATCGTTTTGTTTAATAATTGTAAAAGTGCTTAAAAATTAGCTTGGAATCCTATTTTCCATGGAAGATCAAAACATAGATATAAGATACCATTTTGTTAGAGAAGCGGTAACGAATTATTTGTATTAAAATAGTTTATCTGGAAATAGCTGAAATACCACCAGATATTTTGGCCATAAGTTTAGGTCCTGTTAAAAATCATTGTTTTATGAGAAACCTGGGCTTTTTACCTGTCAACTAGTTTTTTTTTAATTTTGATAAGGGGAGGTGTTATTTTAATATGGTAGCAAAATTAATATGTAATTGAGATGCCCTCTATTGTGTAATATGTGTACTTGTCAAATATATAACCTTGTCATTCGTTTCTATTAACCGTATTATCATTATTAGCTTTCAACTAATATCCCACATGATCGTCATATTATCACTGCCAAGAAATTTACGTTAAAGTCCAGAAACTCCAGAGTAGCCGTGTTATTTTCCTGTAGTATACTTTTTAAAAATTCTATTATAACTTTGTGGAAATACCTGAACATTCTACATAAAGCAAGCAGGGTGGCTCAACCATTTGCTCCAAAAACCTGTTAAGCACGAGTAGAACCCACACTACGAGGGTTCTGTATAAACAGAGGGTTCTGTGGGTTCTGTGTTAGGCATTTAAGAGTGTATAGTATTTATGTTAAACTATCCAAAAATATTAATTTTTCACAAAGTATATTGTCTATTATATCTTTCACAATCGTAAAATATGGCGTATAATTCAAAAGTTATGAGAACTCGGTCTTTTCATAATTTTACGTCCAGTAGTAATGGGAGGAGTGAGCACATTTCTTTTGTATATTTTTCAGAATATCCCCGAAGATTGTTATATCTTCGGGGATATTCTACAATAACTTACATTTTTAAACCCTTATATTTAGTGTTTTCAAACCATACACCACACTTTATATGGAAATTCAAATCTTATTTTTTTAATATTTCATTTTTCCTCCCCAAAATTTTCATTACGGTTGATCCCGCGAGAGAAACCAGCCAAAATCCTCCATGGTCGAATTGTCATATGCTATTAATGATATAAAATGGGACATGAACAAAAGTGGCAGGCAAAAAATAACAAAAGAAAAAGATATAATTGTTAGATATTCAGGTAATGAAGGTGGATGTAATGCGGTTGGTTTTATGCTGAAAGACCATATCAATTGTTATATTATGGCGTTACCACCAATTTCAGGTTCAGGGGTTCAGGGTTGCCAGATTAGGCAAACAAATAGAAAGCAAAATAAATAACCTCATACAAATTTATTCGCCTGCAGAAAAGTCTAAGGAAGAAAAAATACAGCACTCCTACAATTACCTTAAAATGGCTATCGAAAATACAGGATCAAACATGATGAAGGTGGAAAACAGCTATTATCGAAGAAGAGTTAAGAAATTTTAACTATTGCCTAGAGAGGACAGACACGCTTCAAAACATTGATTCCCTCGCTTAAAACAAATACAGGCCAAACTTTTCTCGTAGAAATGACTTTGTGGATATTGTGTTAGAATTTTTCAAGAGGTTATACAGAAATAAGGGCAAGTATGGAGCAACTCAGATCATCCAAAGCTATGAAGACAACGAATAGGTATATTTATTCACGGTATATGAAATAATTCAGAATATAAACTCGCTAAAACTGATGAAAAGTGCAGATGAAGGCGAAAACGTAAATGATATTTTAAAAACTTTGGCAGAACATATTACTTCTATACATACAAGCTTCTTTAATAAAATCTTATTATATATATATATATATATATATATATATATATATATATATATATATATATATATATATATATATTCCATGGGTTTGGGAGAAATTCATCACAAGACTATCATTTAAGAAAGGCGACTTAGACAATATTAGTAATTGCAGAACCATTAGCTTTCTTCAAACGATATATAAAATATTTACACAGATAATCTGGTGCAGAATAAGATTGACATTAGAATTTAATAACCAAGAAATCAAGCCGGCTTTCGAACAAGATAATGTGGCGCTCGTTATAGATGGTCGCTGAAGCGAATTGTATTGTACTGGTGACCGCGTGGCAAAAGTCTAGTCCAGTCTATGTGGGGCCTGCGACACGGGTGATATCGCCACCCCAGAGGCGGTGGTCGCCCTCAGCACCGCTAGAATGACGATATCATGCCTGTCGTAGGTCCCACATAGACTAGGATGAAGTAGAATGACGTGAAGGACAAAAAATAAATACCATGCCATAAAAGAGTCACCTGACCCTGGCGGCCCCAATAAATTGAGTTAAATATTATTTTAATTACGGAAAAATATTTCATTATTCAAATTAATTATTTTATATATACATATATATATATATATATATATATATATATATATATATATATACAAAAACATTTTTAGTGATTTTATATAATAGCTATAGATAAATATTATATTAATATTCAATTGAATATAAGTAGATTAATTTATTCGAATAAGGTATTTGTTTCTTTTTGGAAAATAAAGACTTAAATTAGTTATTAATTAAAAAATATACGATATAAACCGTTCTTTCAATATTCTAGTTATGTCCTAGTCATAGTCCTACCATCAAGTTGAAGCGTTAGGTTTATAGTCACGCGCCTTTATATTATCACTGCAAAGAAAATATTCTTTAAAGTCCCCAAAAACTAGAGTAGGCGTGTGATTTTCCTGTTTAGTCCCTGTATTTTCCTGTAGCATATTATTTAAAAACTCTATTAAAGCCTCGCGGGAACACGTGATAAATCTACATAAAACAAGTAGGATGGAACCATTATTATCCAAAAACTGGTTAAGTACGACTAGAACTCGCACTGCGATGGTTCCGTACATATTTAGGCATTTATAAACATTTAAACGAACACAGTATTTTTAATTAAATTATTTATAAATATGAATCTTTAACAACGTAAATATATTGCCTACTAAGTCTTTGACAGACGTAAAACTATGGTGCATATTTGAAAAATATTACATCTTTCATTATCGCTAATGTTTTTGTACTGGCTTTACGTAGGCTTCTAAAAGCTCTGTTTTTTTATCATTCTAGGTTGAGTAGTCTTGGACATATTCAAATTTCTTAGACTATCTTCGATGATATAATTTTGATATCTTTAACTCCAACGAGCACTTTCAAACCATACCCACGTAACATTTTCGATTGCATTTTCCTGTGACTTCCGCAAAAAAATATTGTTTATCTCCAGATTTGATGTAAAGAGAAAAAAAAAAATGTCTTTAAAAAAAATAAAAATGTCTTTGAAAAAAATAAAAATGTCTTTAAAAAAAATAAAAATTATGGCTTCTTCATGCTTACGAATTAAGGTAATTAATTCGTGTGTTTAAATATTGTTTAATATCTATTACAGGTACAGGATTTGCAAAAAAAACCAAACCGCCTCTCTCTAAATCTCCTCTGATGTCATTTTGAAGAAACTTTTATAATTAGCCTGCTATAAAATGTTTAAGGTGCCAATTGCGGTAACATCATAAACGCCCTTTGTCTTTAGTTCATTAATATGAGGTAACCAAAATAATTTTCATATTTTTACACGCTGTTTCGAAAGATCTCTGAATGGCATAAACTCTATTTGTCAATGTAGGGAAACTCTATTTGTCAATGTAGGGAAACTCTATTTGTCAATGTAGGGAAACTCTATTTGTCAATGTAGGGAAACTCTATTTGTCAATGTAGGGAATCGTATCCGGCGAAGGAGAGTGCGAGTAACCTTTACGCGCGGTTGAAGAAAAACTTTTTTTACGGTTGTGGCAGTTATTATGAGGTCAATGGTGTGTTATTTTGGAAAGTAACTACTACGGGTAGCCAATATCTTGAATCACGGTTGAATTACAACCATGTGTTAAAGAATTATATTGCTTATCTCCAGAACTCATCTTCAGACCCTGACCTGGCTGATGGCGTAGTTAATTTGCAAAGTAAAAACTACCTATAGCAAATGTCTTGAATCGTGTTTGATTTACTACCATCCGTTATAAGGAGCTACATTGTTCATCTCCAGAACTGTCATCAGATCCTGACTTGGCCGATCGTCTAGTAGTAAAATAGTAATCAAATATAATAGTAAATAAATAAAACAGTAAAATATCTCGAATCACGGTTGATTTACTACAATCCGTTATGGAGTTCCATTGTTCATCTCCAGAAATCATCAACACTCCCTGACTTGGTCGATGATGTAGTTTTTTGGCAAAGCAACGAATATCAGCAGCAAATATTTTGAATCACGGTTGATTTACTACCATCCATTAAGGAGTTCCACTTTTCATTTCGGAATCTCATCATCAGGTCGTCATGATATTTATAAGAGATCGCCTCACTAGTGTACACTTTTAAATAAAATAGTAATTAGTATTAAATTTTATAAAAATAGAACAGGGATAAATTCAAGTACATGTGTGTATTACATATAACACATATACTTTAGAAACTCTACAGACAGTCGATGCTTTCAAACATAGGAAACTGCGTAAGCAAACTATAGACTTTACTGAATGTTATTTCGGGCTGAAAAAATCTGAGTTATTCTCAAGTCGTGCCTAAAGAAGTTTTACTTAAAAAAATACAGTAACATTTTCAATTGTATTTTGAAAGACTTTTCTGTAATGTCTCTCTGAATGAGTTTCCCGAAAAAGCGTTGTTAATCTCCAAAATTGATGTAAAGGAGAAACAAAAATTATCCGCGTCAGCTCCGAGGCGCGACTGGAGTTTATTCCTTAAGTACGATTGTCTTGGAATATATAAAACAGGTAAAGTAGTAATCTCTTATGATAGTGAAAGTAAGTATATATATATATATATATATATATATATATATATATATATATATATATATATATATATACATATATATATATATATATATAAATATATTTTTTTTTTATTATTTATATCTACTTGATTTGTATTAATTCGTTATAAACTGGAATGACATAACCTATAACTGATATTTATATGTATCGAAAAGATTTGAAAACTGTATTATTTGTGACATTTTTCCTTTGTAATCATTTCATCCCTCTAACATTAATACATATATAATTAATTTTCAAATATATAGATAATATTACAGATACTTGTATCCACAGAACTTGTATCATTATATAAATCTACAGGAAAGTAGCACCAACTAGAAATATGAACATTTTTTTTTTTTACTTTTGAATGTTTTAAACAACGTGCTGCACTTCCTATCTACACCCAACAAAATAATGACCATATATTTTATTATTGTAAATTTAACTGTCTGTTGTGAAATTTTTAAAAATATAAAATAAAATTCAATATAAGCGGAAACATTTATAAAAATAAAAGTAATAAGAATAAAAATACTACAAAAAGTATATAAATATGGTACATAAAAAATGAAAACGAAATAAGAAAAAAAACAATATAGAAAAAAACACAAAATAGGATATAAATGTATAAGTAAATAAATTAATTATATAAAAACGTATTTCGTTTATTTTTCAATTCCCTCTCTGCAACTTCATCGCGAGCCTCGCTTTTCGAGCTCGACTTAACAAATTTTCCTTGCGGATTTAATGGAGCTCATCTTCTCTTCATTGTCTCTGCTCCATTCATACCTTATGTAATTATTTTTCAATTCTTCCGTCTGAAACAACTGACGTTGGCTGAAAGTGAGCTGGATATCCGAATGCTGGCTGCTGGTGCGTCTCCTGCGTATTGGTACATTCGTGTCCACGTCCAATATGGTTTCCTTCATCTCACCTCTAGGCTGACATGCAGGAACATGTTCCGTTGACTCGGACGATGTTGGCAAAGTTTTATCAAAACTTTATTTCTACTCGTCAATTGTTGCTCAAACGTATCTGTAGATAATTAACTCTGATTAATTCAATATCAATTCGTGAATATTACGAATTCCCAAATTTTGAATTTCAACACATTTTCGCATATCACTAGACAGAAAATAAAATAAAAGTCCAATTAAAAATTTCCTAAATGTATTTTACAATTTGTGATTTTAAAGGTGATTAAATTACAGTCTACTTTCGTTTGTAATACTGCTTGTTCAGTACGACTTTTTCCTTTATGGCGGAAAATTAACTTCAAATAAATCATCCAAAAAACTTTCAGTGCCCCGTTACTATATTAATCAGTTTCTAAAAAATACTATAAAAAATATTAATTGTACACTTATCGAAATTCGCGTTGTTTACCATGATTGAATTGCTGGGCAGAATCGTTTGATGGGACTTCTACAATTGACCCTGGCGCTATTAAGGAAACTACGGAGCCAATTTGTCACTAATCGCGTGTCCTCCACCAGTGGCCATCTGTTGCTGCGCTTTCCTTGACAACTCTCTTCTCTGCTCGGCTTTTACATTTATGCCAAAGCACAATTTACTTCCTTTTGCCTAAAGAAACCAATAAAATACAAGTTTTTTAGAACATTATTGAAAAAAAAAGAAATTACATTCGTGCAAACAAATTGACTCTGTATTCATCAAAACAAATTAATTCTGACTTTATCTTGGACGAGACTGTAGACTCTATAAAATCCAACCCCAGGAATTTAATTTGTCATCACCAGCTGCACAGAGAAATAGCGCTGATCTATTATATTTATATAAAATCATACATACGTACGTTGATTGTCCCTATCTCCTCTCTCCACGCAACTTCAACACTCGACTCAGTTCTCGTATACCATTACAGAGGTTATTCGTACTACAAGTTTATAACAAGAATACCTCTTTTTATAACTCCATAATTCGAATATGCCGATCGCATAACGATATTGTTTCACAACATCCGTCCTTGGATAATTTAAAACGAAATTATTAACATTTAAAAAGGAAATACAATGTATATTATTTAGAAATTAAAACCAGCTACGATAGAATTAATGTTTTGTTCAGGATATAGAAAATAATATAATTCTAATACTAACTTTAATAATTGGTCAATACATTTTGTAATATATTTAATAACACAAGTAACCTTTAAATATATATATATATATATATATATATATATATATATATATATATATATATATATATATATATATATATGTATATATATATAAATACTCTAACCATTTCGTGTTCACATAATTTTCATGAGCCTTTCTATAAATAAATTTTATTTTCATTATAAACGTGAATATTTGACTGTACTTACCCTTTAATAATACCATTATCATGATATAGGTGTCTCGGGATTTTTTTCATCTTCACTTTTGCTCCGTCGATGCGTTTATTTTCAATTACATCTTTGAAAGAGACAAATAAGTTCAACAATAGCCTTTTCTCTGTTTCCGTGTATTTTCTATTTCTTGTATTTATTTTACTACTTTTGTTAAAGGCAATACTTTCAGCCAAAACGACGCTTACAACTATCAGTAAGTAGTTAGATATATCCTGAAATTAGGTGATTACACTTTTCTTAACGCTCTGAACTTCTGATTTTACTACTCATAAACTTCATACCGGTCGCTATATATTAAAATCGATTATTAAAGAGTAAACTCCAAAAAAATTAAAACTTCTTTATGTTTATGTATGTAGTAATTAATTTTGATGTCTGCAAAATTTCATAACGTATTAATTGAAAGAAACTGATAGTTATGACGCTGTGATATACTAGAAAAAATAAAATTATTAGAGTCTTGTTTTTCGCCGTTTGGCTACGAAACCCTAAAAATGCTTAAAACATTTCGGGTTAAATTTTCATTAAACAACTTTTTCTGTTATGACGGAAAACAGAATCCTTATAATATCGAAACTCGAAAAACAGTGGTCAAACAGTCGAAAAGGGTAACAGGTTCGGAGGTAAATTTTCTGCGTTTTTCTCCACCCGCCCAGCATTGTTTCACGCACACCTACCTTATGACGCTCGAGAGCCCATATAATCACAACTCACGTTGCAGGCCGCATGAAATTGAATTTTTGTTTGGGTGAAGTACTCACCTCTACCTCAAATACCGCGTAATAATTTTATGGAGTCCCTTTTCCTCAAATGTAGGAGAATAATATTGTAGAATTATATTAAAGACTAGTTTACCTATGACAAATGATTATATGTGATGTTTTATTGAACTATTCAAAATGTTCTGAAAATATCGTGAATTTTGTAATTTAATCAGATAATCATTCGCAAACAAAATTCATCTTGATTCATTTATTACAAAATATTGTTTTTGCAATTAGGAAAAATATATTTGTTCTTTTACAGGCAAATTTCATTAAAAAACAGTAAATGCGTTTTGGACTTAAGATCCAACAGTTTTTTATTTACACCTGTCAACATGAAAGCAGGAAACACCCCCTCTTAGCATTTTTAATGAACACACAGCATCCGTCGAAAATTACTAACGGCTCCGGGTAAAAGCTTTGAAAGCGTTACGAAATGAATGTTAGTTGTTGTGTACGAAATAAATGAAAAACACGAAAGTGAATTAAATCAATTTATGTAAGGTCGTCTTATTTACATATTATCTAAAAAATAACTTTACAAAAAAAGAAATTATATTTCTGTTATATTCATACAACGTTACTTCAACTTTTGAGAATGATACCATGCACATACGTTCAATATTAGCTTGATAGCCCTTCATTCAATTTAATTGAGTTCAATAAAAATAAATAAAAGGTAATAAATTGATATATGTGTACCGCAAATAACTGCCTACCTCAAGGTACCGCAAACCACACCGCAAATATCTGCATTGAACAATCACATGAACCGTTCGTTACACACAAATTTGTAAAGAACACAGAACAAATAATACCATTATATGCTCTGTGGTAACTAAGGGTGCGACCTCTTTCCTCCATGCTCATGGGAAAAATGTCAGAAACGTCTCAAATGTGCCCCAGTAAAAATAGTGATATACAAATGCTTTCATTTTCATATCCTTCGTTCTCTTTGGCAAAGTGTACTGCAAATAAATAATATACGCACTAATATGTACAGCTTCGTAGCTTCGCTTCGTGCTTTAAATTGGTAACTAATATTTTGTTATATGCTAACTGCATATCTCCATATTGACCGATACAAAATTTTTCCCGAACCACTGGGAAAACTTATAAAAACTATTTGAATTTTACGTATATACATGCGAGAAAAATCTGGGAGTCAAAGATTTAATTATAAATGTGGCTATTAACGCAATTGTCAAAATAAAATGAATTTTATTCCTTAACAGCTCTAGGTACATAACTCTAACTCCATCACAACAGATGAGCGAAACTAGACATAAGGTAAAGAAATTGGCGCTATTTGTAGCGTCATTGGAGTTTATATTATTTTTGTAATTTGTAGTCTAAACGAAACGAAATTGTTTGTAAACAAAAATCAAACCATATCTACTGATTGAATTATATATATAAGGAGAACATAATTTTGTTACATTGAATTCAATTGAAAGGGTTTAAAAGGCATTAAATACATATTTATAAATTCAGTAATTCTGTGCGTATAAAAATACCGGAATTTGAAATGTGCGGAATATGAAATGTAAACTATATATTTTTTTTTCTACTACCTAGATACCGACTACAAATTATAAAATTTATATTTCATCGGTTTAATAATTTCGATCATTTTAGTGATATAAAAACATAAGTTTATTGTTATAGAGTTAGCGGATAGTTGACTAATTTAGCCCCAGAATGAAATGTACAGAAGCATAAATAGACAGAAGTGCTACAGATTGATGTGAGGATTGAAGAACGAAAATTTTGTACATTAGTACCTTGGTCCATTCTTAAATCTCATATATAAAGGTATACAGTACTAGCTGTTGATCATGAAGTCGCGATCAACAACTAATATTGTATATTTCTATACACTGTTTGTTGTTTTTTTTATATTATCGTTGTCTGAAAAGATCTTTTTTTTAATATCCCACAAATCCGAAGAAATTCAATCATCTTTGAAATTCGTTTAACATTAATTAAACAAGATTAAGTTATAGTTAAAACAAAAACCACGGATTACAAATATTTTTAAAATAAGGTCAAAATAATTTAACGAATAAAAAGAAAACAAATAAATCGTCTTTTAAATTTTATATGAAAAATTAATGAATTTTTCATAAGAATTTTTTGATAATTTCCTTTAAAACAATCGTTCGATATCATAATAGCAAAGAGTTGGCAGATGATGCCACGGAATTTACACGTATATATATATATATATATATATATATATATATATATATATGTATGTATATATATAAATATATATATACCTATACATATACGTACATAAAACCAATCACTACTCACTCACCGAATGATTATTCAACCCGAAACCACGGAGCTATAATGTTTACAAACCAAGCATATATTTTTTAAATCAATATTTGGTTTTTAAACATTATAGTTTTGGTGGTTTTGTGATGAATAGTCATTCGGTGAGTAGTATATATATTTATATATATATATATATATATATATATATATATATATATATATATATATATATATATATATATAGTTTGTTGTTTTTTATCTTTATGAGTGGTTTTTTGATGTCTATTTTTAAATTTAATCTCATAGGTTTGAAAATGGTAGCGGAGGATGGTATGGCAATATGAAAATAATTATAGGTGGATATTGGAAAATTTATATTTTGACTCTCAGATCGAAATAAGAATTAACTCTAAATCGAGTTTACCTGCCCTCTCCTAATGGAGCACAACTTGATTCAAATTTATCTAAATAGTGATGAATCCAAAATCTTTTGATTTAAGTTAAACCCCACCTAAATGGGAAACATTGTAACTTATACTGAATCCAATTTAATTTAGCTCAATCCAAAAAACCTATCTAGTACGAGTGAGCAGAACTCGCAATACGAGGGTTCCGTATTCATTTAGGCACCTATAAACCGTAAATGTAACCTACGTTTCTATTAGACTATTTAAAAATATAATTTTTATCCAACCTAAACATATTGCCTATAGCGTATTACATTTTTAGTAGACTTTAAAATGGTGTATATTTAAAAACGTATGTGATCTAGGACAATCACTATAATATGTCCTGCAATTTTTTATTTTGATTTTATTACAAAAACATAATAAATCATAAATATAATCAATAAACATAAATATAATCATAAATATAAAAAAAACATAATAAATATAATCATAAATATAATCAATAAACATAAATATAATCATAAATATAAAAAAAACATAATAAATATAATCATAAATATAAAAAAAAAACATAATAAATCATAAATATACAATAAATCATAAATATACAAAAACATATTTTTTCTTTGTTGTTAAATTCGCATTTGATATATACACTAGTTGGTCCAACCTTTCAGTAACCAATTTAAAAAACATAGCTCTCTTGCTAAGTGTATGCAAAGCAATGCTACTTTCAAGCTCGTTGCTACTAAAAAGGCATCGACGTCCAATCACAGCTTTGTTACTTCTAGAATGTACCTCGCCTCTATCTGCTCAAAAGTGCAAGTGCTATTGTATACAATATTACCTATGACTTTGAAATCAATATCAGTGCTGATTTGAAAAACATAATTTTTTTCGTATCAAGTCTAGTTTTTGAAATATTAGTAAATGGAGATATTTTATCAGTATTGTGTGTATACAAAATATATATTAAATTTTAAAAATATATACATTATAACTAAATGATACCGTCCCCTATGTACTTCCAACAGCATTCAACCATCGTAAGAGCATATTTTTTTGAGCAAGCAATTCAGATAAGTATAAAAGGAGGACGAAACTTAAGGCTCATATTAAATCTGGTCATCGTCTGTTTAGATCGGAGATTAACCC
This sequence comes from Druceiella hillmani, assembly GCA_039881145.1. Lineage (NCBI taxonomy): Eukaryota > Metazoa > Arthropoda > Insecta > Lepidoptera > Hepialidae > Druceiella > Druceiella hillmani. Next base: position 11,812,778 of record JAYKKI010000011.1, on the reverse strand, counting down.
ATTTTGCTTATATAGCATATAAAATATTAATAGCAGATTAAATATTTTGGCTATCCTGACTTATATATATATATATATATATATATATATATATATATATATATATATATATATATATATATATATACCTTAAAACGATACTGATCCTTATACAAAACTAGATTTCAAAGTGGTGTCGTGGTGGATGATGGATTAACACAAATTCATTTGTCTCGGTTTTCCTGGGTGATTACAGTGATATTTGCGACATAAAAATAACAATAAAAATGATTTTTTCAGAATTCCCACCAGATAACTAGTGTTTGGTACTTATAAGAACATCTCTTTTTCATCATCATCGTTATCAGCAGCTCGACAGTTCTCGGTGGACCTCGTCCTTCTCAAGTAGATTGTTTCAAGCCCTCCTGGGCGCCACGGTTTGCCACCTTGTTATGTTGAGAGCGTCAAAAACGCTTTGTAGGCCATCTTAATTTGGGTCTACCTTTTCCTCTTGAGCCAGTTGGTTTAGCCAGAAAAATTCGTTATGTCGTTCTATTTTCCTTCATTCTAATGACATGGCCGGCCCACTTCACTTGAACTTATATAAATTTTGTAATATCTCTTTTTAGTTGCCATGAATATAAAGATTCGAAATAGACTTTTCATAACAAATGAGATAACCAATTCTTATTTAGCGTTTCCAAATGAAATTTAAAGTAGTCAAAATAAGTCGTTCTTACAAACTCTGGTAACTTAATGTTATCTTTAGTTAATTGGAATAAATTTAAATTCGCTTCAATTGTTATAAAAACATACTGGATTGTTTACGTACATCATTTAAGACGATTTAATCTTGAAAGATAAACAGAAACTAAATAATTAGTATCATTCTGCATTTCAATGACAAAAAACTGAGTGTATTACCGAAACCAGCGCTTTCGACTTGTTTAAAGTTAATACAAATAACGATAAAGAAAATAAACAAACATTTTGTATTTTGTAATTGAAATAATATTTCTCTGCCATTACCATTTTGTAAACTTTTTTATATATTTTATTTATTTGTTATTCTATTCGTTATCTGTCAGATTGCGAGAGGCCGGCTCTATCGTTCCACAGATACTATAAATACTTCACTCGTTGCACAATTACTACTGTTTAGTTTTCATGAAATAATTGGTTTATGGAACTCTATTGATTCAACGTAACATTTTCAGATGTATTTTCGCTGAATAAAAAATTAGTGAAATCATGTATATTTCAAAACGTTTTAGTTATTTTTAGTTAGACATTTTTTGCAACCATATTTGTTTTTGATTTCTTATTTTTCTCTTCAAATGTGAAATATACGCAGCGGCATGAGCTAGCTGGCAGAAAAAAGGTGGAAGAAAAATCCTGTCAAGTATGGATTAAACTCGCACTAGAAGGGTTCTGTAAACATTTAGGTACTTATAAACATTTAGGGGTTGCCCATGAAACATACAATGGAGTAGTATTCCTATTAACTATTTCCAAATATTAATTTTTCACAACGTCAGTATATTGTCACTATTTTTTACAAACGCAGTAATTATATATATATATATATATATATATATATATATATATATATATATATATGATCATTTTCCTATTTTACAAATCCTGTTTTTTTGATGATTTTTGGTTCTGTAGGTTCGGAAATAGGGGTATTCTTTTTAAATATGCGATTTAAAATTCAAAAATATATTTTTGTGTTCCTCATAGGAATAAAAAAATATATATTGCGACCATTTTAAATGATACGGTACGTATATGCCTGACACGGTAAATTTAATTATTGAAATGGATGATAAAAATATTAAGATATTTAGTTTCTAGTAATGTTGTCCCTTTGTATGTTGTTGGAGGGCATATAAACCGTAACCCCATTTCCTTTTTCAATTATTCTGCTCGGTGACATCAAGAGTTTTATCAGCTATTTGTTCGGATTACTACTCAAGTAATATCTCAACAATCACCAACTCAACATTAATTCAACAAATAAAATGAAAATACATTATATATAGAATTTAAAAAAGATAATTAAAGATAAACGTCACTAGACGTCTAGCAGATGTAAACATTTAAATTTATTTTACAAATTTTGTAATGAATCATTTTTATAACGAATTGAAAACATAATTTTCCGATAATTGTTAATAACAAAATATTACTTTTAATTTATTATTTTATTTTTATGAAACAATTTATCACAGAATTGTTTCTTAATAATATATTGAAAACATCGAACATCGATTGTGACAGATTTGATCGAAAATCGACTGTGACAGTAAAAATCATATAAGGGTTCTGTTTTCCCTTTTGACATATGGAAAATTAAAAAAGGAATAAATGAAAAATGTGGTTAATAAATATTCAATTAAATTTTTAGAGACTGACTGTTTTATAACTTTAAAGATAGATTTTGACACAAAAACAATTTTATTTGCAAGAATGTTTTGAAATTGAAGAATGTCAATGTTCATCCACTAACAAATTTAAAGACAAAAGTTATGAAACTAAATTAAGTAGTATATGATAAAAGTACTGCTCCGAGTTTTAAGGATTCAGTATTTTAAGTCTTTTAATTAGTAAATCCAGAAGCAATTCTTCGCTGAATATGAGCAACTGAAATGATTCCGGACGGGCCTTTAACCCTTGCGAAGATCGTGTGGCACAACATTGCAAAGTCATGGTCATTGATCGGTTTATCGGTTCGACTTTGAGTTCAACTTCTAGTTAGCTATAGTTCTAGGAAAAGTAAACTTTATAATTAGTAAATTAATTAATAAAGAAATTGGCTCAGACCGACGATGAGTATTCATTGGTAATACACCTAGTGAGCTATTTCTAGATTTCACAGTCAACCGTGACGTAGATCGGGTGGTATCATGTCAAATCCTTCAATCCAGTAAGGGTCAAGTGCGCAGCTCTAACTACTGCCCGCACATAAATTGTACGTATTTCCACGACGTTGGAAGGTGAGCATTAATTTTCCTAATAAGTAGTATATGAAAAAGTACTGCTCTGCACTTTAAGGATTCAGCATTTTAAGTACTTTAATAAGTAACCTCAGAAATAGTTCATTATTGAATGTGAACAATCTAAATTAAATATACTTTTACTTTTTAAGATAATGCGTGAAAGGCGAAAATTATTTTTATTGATTAATTTCCCTGAGACTCATTTTCTTATACTATACGTTAATAAGGACATATATGGATCTAAATACATTTCATATCTACCAAAATTTAATAAGAACTGTTATGACATTACATTTAAGTACTGTTATTAAACTTTAATGTTTTACTTAATGACCCTTTGGTTATTTTTCATTATTGGTAAACCTTCGAAATTTTCGAAGATTCCATTCGACGACAATTACGTCGAGTCTTTCTGATGTCAGATTTAGGATGAAAATAATATACGCTAGCTGACGGAGTCTTATAATTTAGTTCATTGTCGTAAAATAATGAAATTACGCACAACAAATAGAAAATGCAATGGGAAAATTGCTGCTGTTGATTGCAACGGTGTTGTGCTTTGACAGTTGCTGTGCGTTTGATGTTGTAAATATTTGTTGCTGAAGAGTTCTATAGTAATTTTGTTCAATACTCTTTTCAATCTAAATATAAAAAAGTCCGGTCTTTCCTCGCAACGAACCTAATAGGTCGTAGGACGTATATATTGTAGCCGTTTGAGTAGGTGATCAATTCAATAGTTTAACTATTTTTGGCAAAGAGAACTATGTACTTATGCAATTAATATAATATTAGATATCAGTGTAAATTATAGAAAAGATATTATCAATGATTGTATTGATCAACATATATTACGAACTATTTTTTTTAAATTTTTATTTTATTTTCTGTAAAGGGAAAAAAACAAACACAAAACTATTTGAAATATTCTATGAAGAGTAAATACGAAATAAGTTTGTGTTCCAACATTTCCACAAAGACCAAAACTAACGCAAAATTAGTTTTTCTTATAAAATGTGATGTTATAAGAAAAAGAAGTTAATTTTATTTAGTGTGATCGTGATAGTGTTTTTGTACGTATTTTATGAATGAAAAAATCATCAATCGAATTTTAATCTTATTTATTTACGTCCATGAATATGTATATTTATCAAATTGATTGCTAGAGGAGCAAGCTGTTCTAATCAACAACAAATAATTAATTTCCAATGTTATCGAGACAGATACGATTAGATAACAAAATATGACAACAACAAAGTATGATAAATAAATCTTTTATAAAAGACGAAAAAGGCAGAAATCATCATGTTGGAGTTTGGGGCAGGATTGAGAGATAGGAAAAGAAAGATTAAGGGAGAGGGATACGAAAGGAAGTAGAATGTGGAAAGTAAAGTTTTTGCCTTTTTGGTATGCAAATCTGATATCAGAGTCGAGATAATTCTGAATCTTGGCAGCAAAAATAGTGAACGAATGGTCATAAAAAGAAGTAATATATCTGAGTAGTGCTTAAGAAGAAACTCACAACGTAAACCCTTAAAATAGGCAGAAGGGTTTTTTTAAGATAGTGTAAAGCAGTGAAAGAAAGTGAAAATTGCGCCGCTGAAAAACCTATCAGACTTGACCAAACCTTGTGTGAATTATAATACTTTAATTTTTTACATATAAATAACACCAATTTAATTAATATTTTATTAAATTCAAATTAAGTTAAAATAATTTTTTTTAAATACATAATTTTTTTTTACCAATATTATAACTAAGTAGTATTAATTTAGTAATTTAACAATATTGCCATAGGTGTACTAAAAATACCATAAAAGCATATTTATTTGAGAAAAGATAATTATTATTTTTTTCCGCTTCCAGGTAAATCGAGGATCAAATATAATATTTTTCCAGTGCTATGTAACACAAGACGGTAAGGTGTTAATGGGATTACAGCAATGTCAAGAACTCTTGTGGGCTTCGTTACGATAAAATATTTCACTGCCCTGTCTGTTTATACTTTTGTCTGCCGTGAAGGTAACAATATCCATATAAATAATGTTTTTTAAAATTCAAACGGGGGGACTATAAAACCCCTAAAATACTACATAGATTTAAATGGGAAAGAATATGAGGCACTAAAACATAATGTGCTAAAGAATATGAAGTACTAAATAATATAAGACACTAAAGTATATAAGTTACTAAAGGATATGAGATACTAAAGAATATGAGATATTAAAAATATGAGGTACTAAAGAATACGAAGCTTTAAAGAATGTGATGAACTAAAGAACATAAATAATTAAGAATAAGAGTTGTTAAAGAATATAAGGAGCTGAATAATATGAGGTATTAAATAACATTTGGTATTAAAGAATAGGGAGTGTTACATGCTGCAAATTTTTCGCGGTTTTTGTTGAATAAGGCGATGTTTACTGAATAATCTGTTCGCGGTGTTTACTGAATAAGGCGATGTTAACTGAATAATCTGTTCAGTGCGGCTTACAGCTAAATTTTGTTGGATAGACAACGATAGTATAGACAACCAAGTATTGCAACGAAATATTCAAAATAGCATTTTTAAGCATACTTTCTATATTAGTATAATCTGTATAGGTATATTGACCACGGGGGAAAAGGAGTAATTTTTATAAATCCCCAAAAATAAATAATTATTTATGCTAACATATTAAAGTCAGTAGAATATATTTAAATTGTAAATAAAAAGTTAAAAACTTAATTATATTAATCAATTGCTATTGCAAAAAAAAAATCCAACCGGATATATAATCAATATTCATTCATTGCGTTTCATAGAATGCATCTTAAATGAAAATTGATTTTTAAGTCTTTCCGTTCATTATATTAGCTTAAAAAAATTTTATACGAGACAACAAAGAGTTTTACTTTAAAAGATAATTGATATTCTACGATATTTATATTCTATGATATATTCTATGATATTCTACTATATTTATATTCTATGATATTCTACGATATTGAATAATTTAAGAATAGCCTAAACCTTTTATACCCTGATCATTTTTTCCAATGTCCATACCATACTACTTTGTCGCCGTAAAGCTTTTGTTTGTAGAGCCATACTTTTAACACTCATCAATCTAGGTGTAATTTATTAAATCAAAAAGCTATTTATTTTCTGACAGTTAATTAGTGATTTTTAATATGTACCTATGTTATTTAAAATGGACCAAACTAGTTTCTCCGTACTTTTCCACACTTTGCATATTTTATATTCTGTTAATGAACACATCATTTAGTTTAAATAAATATGCACATATGTGGACGCATTGTATGTGCGCCAAATTGATGACTTATGCATATGTGTAGACACTTTGTATGTATGCCACATTGTTGAAGATTAATGAATTAAATAAAAGGTAATTTGAAAACGGATGAAAAACTTTAATGAGTTTTGAATATCAAAAATATAAAGTACTTTTTGCGTTTTAGTATATCTATACGAAAAATATGCAACATCATACAGTCGTAAATGTAAAAATACGTAAATACAGGTTCAAAAGAATGAATTAAAGTGGTCAGCTTCACACGGCTGCATTTTACTGATTAGATCCAACGCATTTGATAAATAAGCATATATGTGGATGCATTATATGTGCGCCAAATTTAAGACTTATGCATATGTGTAGAGACTTTGTATATGCGACAGAAATAGTGGAGCAATCCGTCGAATGAATTCTGCGTATTCCTATTTTCTGTCAGCCTTTCAATGTTAATTTTTAACTTACGAGTATCTATATAGGTACTTATTCAGTCATGTACCTCTCGTTCTTCGCTTTGGGCATAATGAGATATAACGCAAAAGATAAAAATGCGAAAATTTGTTAATTCTGCAAGAAACAATTTATAATCGTACGTTTAAAGTTAAATCCTGATAGAGAGTGTAAATTAAGATTTATTTATGGATTAAAAATAGTTACGTAAAATGGAATGGGAAATGGATTAAAAATAGTTACGTAAATTTTCATTATATCGCCAATGAATAAATTAAGATTTATTTATGGATTAAAAATAGTTACGTAAAATGGAATGGGAAATGGATTAAAAATAGATACGTAAATTGTCATTATATCTCTAATGAATAAATTAAGATTGATTTATGGAATAAAATTAATTACGTAAAATGGAATGGGAAATGGATTAAAAATAGTTACGTAAATTTTCATTATATCGCCAATGAATAAATTAAGATTTATTTATGGATTAAAAATAGTTACGTAAATTTTCATTATATCGCCAATGAATAAATTAAGATTTATTTATGGATTAAAAATAGTTACGTAAAATGGAATGGGAAATGGATTAAAAATAGTTACGTAAATTTTCATTATTTCGCCACTGAATATGAGATAGGAGACGATAACAGAATGCTTTGTTTCATTCACATATCGATATGCTAATTTTTATCTGGCGAGAACATCACTTTCGTGGAGCGGACCATGGGTGACCAGCCTATCATGGTTAGTGGATGTGATCTACATAACATATAAACAGTTTTACACTTCAATAATAATTTAATTTTAAACAAACTTAACAAAATTAATAACATTTTTGGAGTCAAATAGCGTTTGGGCAGATAGATGAAAGATCGAAGAGTACTGACATAATATTTCACCAGATCATAACGCTGTTTTGGCACCGCTATGGATAAATTTATATAAGTCTGGACAACAATATTTTCACAGAATGAAGATTACCATGGAAAACAAAATTTTATGCGTTATTGTTCCTTGTATAAACACCTTAAACTAAAATGTATTATGCGTGATTTTCAAAAAACCTGTCAAGCATGAGTGGAACTAGCACTACGAGGATTCCGTTTACATTTAGACATTTATAAACATTTAATAGTACATAATATTTTTATTACAAAAACTATTTACAAAATTTCAATTTTAGGACGAAAATATATTGCTTACTATATATTTCACTGGCACATAGTTAAAAACTATGTTTTATGTGGTATAACTACAAATTAACGATTTTTTTCCTTTACTTGTGTTTTGAGACCCTGTTTCTTGCCAAATTCCATGGTTCTAGATCAACGGGAAGTACCCTATAGGTATTCATTTATATGCGATATGATTATTTAAATGGCCGTATTTTTATTGCGTTGACTTAAAAGCTTGATTGGTTCGCAGCTCCAAGGGACCGTAGACCTAATAATTTAATATTAATATCAAGTGGTTAAATTTTGATCGCAATTCATGAAATTGTTAAGTTTGAACGTTATTCGTTTATGTGAAACTCGCTCAGTCAATCTAACATTTTGAAATTCTTTGGCGACAATCTTTATTCTGCACGACTGTTTGTCAATGTGTTTCACATTGACATTATGAACGTAAACAATGAATCTTTTGTTTTTGAACTGTGTCAAATCCCACCCTACTCCGTGCCCGCAATGTGCTACAAAGGGGTACAACATTTTCTCTTTACGTATAAATATGTAGATTAGCCCAAAGTAATTATTAAAATATTATATTATTAATTATAGGAATATTACTACAAATTAAACAATATCTAAATTTAAAATAGTTTTTTCCGCGTTTGGACACAATGGCGACTTTTAATGTTTACAATGTTTCTTGATCTAAGGTATTAAATTATTTTGATCTAAGGTATTAAATTCTTTTGATCTAGGTATTAAATTCTTTTGATCCTAATATTCACACTAGAATCGGAATTACAAAGCAAATTACTAAATGTATGAGTTTTTATTTTTGCTTGGCGTGATTTTTTTACTAAGATTATCGCACCTGACCTCATTACTTTCTTAGTGCATCGTATATTCTTAACGTTATAGTGGTAATCTTTTTTTTACATATTTAACAATAAAGTCTCAATTGAAAGATGTATTCAGAAAATGATTGATTTTTTTTCACTTCAAGTAAATAATATAAAGATACATAAAATATTTTTTTATAAAAATATACCCAGTTTTGTGCCAGCTTTGATCCAAAAATAATTGCTTTACGTAGCGGTCGAGATTGCAATTAAAAGTAAGAGAACTTTTTGTGACTAATTTTAACCTACGATTTGAGGGCCTAACTGTGAAGCAAGAGAACTTTTTGTGGCCTAACCGTGAAGTAAGTTAATTATTATTTCTGATCCCGAGCCCGCTGAGGTGCGTTAATTAATGTGCTTACGTAAATAAATGAAACCACTACATAAGAAGTAGTTATTCCATCAATAAGTTAGTTTTATTACCTTAGTAAAACTTTTAACTGCGTTCTTCTTGATATAATTTTCTAGAAAATGATTCCATCGATAATTCAAATATTAATTGTGCGACTATGTTCTTTTTTAATTAGTGTGATCATTGTAACAGATATTAAGCATGGTATTTTTTATATTTTGAAAATTCGAATTTATTTAGGACTCTGCTTTAAAGTTGAATTGATTTTTAAGGTGTTAAAATTTAGGTTTTGTTTTTTCGGCCATTGCTTCTGATTTTCTGGGAAAGTTAGCCAGTAGTTTAACGAAAAAAAATATTGTAACCTAGATAATTTTGAGTTTAGGTTAAAGTTATATATGAATATATAAAAAATGCATCAAAACCATGGTAAAAATTTGAAAAAAACACGTAATCATGGAAATAATTGTGCACTATTATCGTATAGTTTTAAAACAAAAACGGTGAAAAGTACTTAGTTTTTTATTTTTTGTCACAAAGTACAACATGCACACTTGATGCAAAGTTGGCCGTGAAAATGTGAAAATATTAATATGCATTCCCGCTATGGTCATCTTTCCATAAATAAAAAAAAAGTTTGTGTTTCTCTTACTTATTTAGTATTTGTTGTTTAAATAGATGATAGGACAAATATTAAAAGCTAATGCTTCTTATGTAATGGCTTTTTTGAGATAGACTTGGCCACGAAATGATTTTTATTGATGGTCCAAAAAACTGTTGTTTTCAATGAAAAAATGTAATAAACAAACCTGTACTCTGCTTAAGGATTTAATGATGCCCCACATGTTTATGCAGAAAAAACATTCAGCCCCGCTTAACTACTGAGTCGTTGTAAACGTAATTTTGAACCATTTAAAAAAACATTTCTAATTTTGGTCCTAGAAACCATATTTTACGTATAAATTTGTATGTTTCTATCTTATTTCGTTCAGTAGTTAGAAGTGTTTGAATAATAAACAAACAAACGGACGGACGGATGGGGAGAACATATCTATTTATTCATCTACTTTGATGTGCCTAATTGATACATACAGCAGACTTATTGCTAGGAAAGCAATATCTTACAGCCAACTATAACACCAGTTCAGCCCGTTCGACAAACGGTCGGGAATCGAACTTGGGTCCTTGCCGTGCGCCGCGTCGTCAAAGGCCTTGTGATCGACCCAACACACCACGGCGACGGCCACGATATTAAGATTCCCTGCGAACCTTTCAGGATCGGAACCCTAAAAATTTTAGGTTTATGATATCAAGAAAAAATTGTAGGTTTATGCTGCTTTTCGTTTCCATAATAAATTTTTTTATTATGGAAACTAGACAATTTTTTTAGTGAGCAAGTTAAAAAATGGCTCCTCCGGCAATTTAAAATAACAAGGAAATTATTTTGTATATTTGGTGGAGGAGCTAAAATATAGACCTTAAAAAATCAATTCAATGAGGGCTTTAATATTCTTTAAATGTATCAACACAATTTAACAAAAACCCCGATTCCATATGTCTGTTTCATTTGAAATTGTTATAGTTATCCATAATATAATTTACTTCAAAGGATTACTTCATGCACATTAGCAGCGTTATTAAAACATCTTAAAATTGTCCACTTTATTAAAAGCGCCTTAAAATTAAGTAGTAGACGGTTATGCAGTAGACAAGCTTTCTGCTTTATATCTCTGCCATAACAAAGTGCTGTCTTCCCTTTATCTACCTTAATATTTTCTCGCTAAACAAAGTACGTCAACTTTAAGATAACCCACTGAGCGAGATTGAATAAGAAACGAGAACGAATGTGTCAACTTCAGCCAAAGTTTTTCACCAATATTCATATTTAGTAAAAGTGTATTCCAAGTTTGCTAAGGTTGATTGAACTTAAATTACAAAAAGTGTAATATTTACCTGAGATTATAACAAAGTATTTAACTTTAACAATACTGGAATGACTTGGAATTGATTGGACATCAAATGGGTTTAATTTTTCGATAGCAATAAAAGAAAATTACAAACAAATAATCTTTACCAGTGTCTACAACATAGATCTAAAATTAGTTAAACTACTGCAATGCATATGCAATTTATTTTTTTTTAATAGACTAAGCAAAAAAACGCGAAAAACAGTTGTTTGATATTTCTTTCATAATTGTTAAATTAAACCTTTGTTATAATAATTTCTAAATATAAAGATAAACATACTCCTTAAACACATTTTTGGAATCTCGGGTAAATATTTGTCAGTAAAATCTCGGGTATTTCTATTTTTTGGAAAAATCTACTTTTCGTATGAGTAGATAAGCAAAAGACGGAAGCGGAAAAGTAACCAGGAACAATATGATATGACGTAGTCATTGCCTGATTTGTCTGAACAGAAGCCATCTTAAAAATGTTAATTTATCCTTATTCATATTGAAAAGCTGTCTTGTGGAAGTTAAATGAAAATCCAGTTCATAATATTAATGTGGAAACAGTTATACGCAATGCATTCTCCTCGAATATCGACGTCTTATTACCAAATCATATATCGACATCTCATTGCCAATCAAATCACATTAGATTTTTACGAATTGATAAATTTAATACTTACGGCTAATATTAAATTGAAGGTAAATACTCAATTAAATGAAACTACGTGATGTAGTATTATTTCTACTTTATTTAAGTTCTTTACCACGACCTAGTTTTCGTTGTATTACAACATCTTCAGGTGGGCTATTAGCAAAGATTTTTTCTATTAGCAATCTTTGCTAATAGCCCACCTGAAGATGTTGTAATACAATGAAACCTAGGTCGTGGTAAAGAAATTAAAGAAAGTAGAAATAATACTACATCACGTAGTTTCATTTAATTGTCAATAATGAATTTCTACAAAATTAACGCCAAATATATTCAGTAAATACTCAAGACAAATTTGAGCTTGCATTTTATCATGTACACTTGTAGGTTATATTTATAGAACTGAACGGTTGTAGTGATGGCTGTATCGCGAATACTACGTAATTTAATTTATCCATAGGTTACCATAATAAAATTAAATGCAAGAATGTGACAGAATTTTGATTCCGTGTTTGTCATAGTGGTAATTATAGTGTTAATATCACAACGTACGTTATTTTATAAATTTATTGCAAAGCACGATACTGTAATTAAGCACTTGAAAAATCGAGTACTTATGGAATAAAATCACTTTCAATTTCCAGTTTAAACTTATCTATACCTTATGGAATAAAATCACTTTCAATTTCCAGTTTAAACTTATCTATACCTTATGGAATAAAATCACTTTCAATTTCCAGTTTAAACTTATCTATACCTTATGGAATAAAATCACTTTCAATTTCCAGTTTAAACTTATCTATACCTTATGGAATAAAATCACTTTCAATTTCCAGTTTAAATTTATCTATTTCATACTCAATGTATGTTTACAATTTGAGCCTGTTTTAATAATATAATTTCACGGTATATTTATATTAGCAATTCATTTCGGTATTTATGAAGGTTTTTTTACTAGAAAAGTTATTTTATTTTATGTAAAGAAAAAAAAAACAAACAAAGTGTTCAAAGTGTTCATAGAATAATTCAAATAGTTTGTATTTGAATTATTCTATGAACACTAAATACGAAATAATTTGTTTTCCACAAAAAACAAAAAAAAAATAAGTACGTTTTTAAAATAAACAATTAATACAACAATTACATAAATGTAATAAATAATAATGTTAGGTAACGTCATTAAGCGAAACAATATTTTTTTTAGAATAAGACATAATATTAATATGGAAAATACTTGTTATTAACTTGTCAATTAATTTTGGATTACAAGTTATCTATGTAAGGCGCTCTATTTAACAAACAATAAATAAAATCAAATGATAATAACATCACTGATCCGTCTGCTGTGCATAAATTTCACGGAGCCTGTTGTTTACATCGAATCTAAACTGGGGGCGTGGACTTGTAAGGATTTCAGGTGTCAACATATCTTTATTGTATAAGTCGCACAACCGCCGTAGCGGTGCTCTGACACCGGCGTTTGTTCGTGCATTATCGACATGAAATAAGAGATGGCTACGAGTTAATGTGGAAGTTCGAACCTTTATCTGACTCAGTGGAGATGGACAGTCATAATTACCTTGACAGATGTTGAACATAATCATCAACTCTGATAATGAATGTCTACGATAAAGGGCATTACATTCGTAATTATTAAGTAATACTTTATTCGATAATTTACACCACCTAAATGATGCCGAAGATCTTTCAAAATTGTTTCTTGTATATTCTCAATACTGTTAGAATTAGTGGCGTATAGTGGATTCCAGACAACAACAGTGTATTCAAGTTGTGATCTTACAAGAGCATTGTATAAGGTTAAGCATGTTTCAGTATTAAATACTATCTAAATATTTTAACCGTTCGTAAAAACATAATCTAAATACTTTGACCGTTCGTAAAAACATAATCTAAATACTTTGACCGTTCGTAAAAACATAATCTAAATACTTTGACCGTTCGTAAAAACATAATCTAAATACTTTGACCGTTCGTAAAAACATAATCTAAATACTTTGACCGTTCGTAAAAACATAATCTAAATACTTTGACCGTTCGTAAAAACATAATCTAAATACTTTGACCGTTCGTAAAAACATAATCTAAATACTTTGACCTTTCGTAAAAACATAATCTAAATACTTTGACCGTTCGTAAAAACATAATCTAAATACTTTGACCGTTCGTAAAAACATAATCTAAATACTTTGACCGTTCGTAAAAACATAATCTAAATACTTTGACCTTTCGTAAAAACATATTCTAAATACTTTGACCGTTCGTAAAAACATAATCTAAATACTTTGACCGTTCGTAAAAACATAATCTAAATACTTTGACCGTTCGTAAAAACATAATCTAAATACTTTGACCGTTCGTAAAAACATAATCTAAATACTTTGACCGTTCGTAAAAACATAATCTAAATACTTTGACCGTTCGTAAAAATATAATCTAAATACTTTGACCGTTCGTAAAAACATAATCTAAATACTTTGACCGTTCGTAAAAACATAATCTAAATACTTTGACCTTTCGTAAAAACATAATCTAAATATTTTGACCGTTCGTAAAAACATGATCTAAATACTTTGACCGTTCGTAAAAACATGATCTAAATACTTTGACCGTTCGTAAAAACATGATCTAAATACTTTGACCGTTCGTAAAAATATAATCTAAATACTTTGACCGTTCGTAAAAACATAATCTAAATATTTTAACCATTCGTAAAAACATAATCTAAATACTTTGACCGTTCGTAAAAACATAATCTAAATACTTTGACCGTTCGTAAAAACATATTCTAAATACTTTGACCGTTCGTAAAAACATATTCTAAATACTTTGACCGTTCGTAAAAATATAATCTAAATACTTTGACCGTTCGAAAAAACATAATCTAAATACTTTGACCGTTCGTAAAAACATAATCTAAATACTTTGACCGTTCGAAAAAAACATAATCTAAATACTTTGACCGTTCGTAAAAACATATTCTAAATACTTTGACCGTTCGTAAAAACATAATCTAAATACTTTGACCGTTCGTAAAAATATAATCTAAATACTTTGACCGTTCGAAAAAACATAATCTAAATACTTTGACCGTTCGTAAAAACATAATCTAAATACTTTGACCGTTCGTAAAAACATAATCTAAATACTTTGACCGTTCGTAAAAACATAATCTAAATATTTTAACCGTTCGTAAAAACATATTCTAAATACTTTGACCGTTCGTAAAAATATAATCTAAATACTTTGACCGTTCGTAAAAACATATTCTAAATACTTTGACCGTTCGTAAAAACATGATCTAAATACTTTGACCGTTCGTAAAAACATAATCTAAATACTTTGACCGTTCGTAAAAACATAATCTAAATACTTTGACCGTTCGAAAAAACATAATCTAAATACTTTGACCGTTCGTAAAAACATAATCTAAATACTTTGACCGTTCGTAAAAACATAATCTAAATACTTTGACCGTTCGTAAAAACATATTCTAAATACTTTGACCGTTCGTAAAAATATAATCTAAATACTTTGACCGTTCGTAAAAACATAATTAAGATACTTTGACCGTTCTTAATACGAAGCCATGAATTCTATAGGCCTTAGATACAATCTGCTCAATATGCAAACAAAAATGCAGTTTACTATCGAAAATGACACCAAGGTCGCGCATGCTGTCAACTTTTTCGAGTGAGTTCCCCCCTAAATCCATCGTTAAAGTTTATTTACTTTTTTTTCTTTTTGAAAGATATTCGTTACTAGAGCAATTCGATAATATAATTTTTCTAGTACATTATAAATTTCCCAAGTGCAAATGGAGAAATATAGATTGGAAACGTAATAGAACTGATACTAACATTCGTTACGCTACTTACCATTACTTAAATTAAATTTTGGTTTTCCAAATTATTAGAATACAAAATATTCTAAT
This sequence comes from Druceiella hillmani, assembly GCA_039881145.1. Taxonomy (NCBI): domain Eukaryota; kingdom Metazoa; phylum Arthropoda; class Insecta; order Lepidoptera; family Hepialidae; genus Druceiella; species Druceiella hillmani. The sequence goes on along the minus strand of JAYKKI010000011.1, from coordinate 11,797,078 downwards.
AATTTGCAAATCTAAATTTAATTTAAATAAATGTTTAAATTTTTATACATACTTTCAATAATTATATTTACGTAACAATATTGGAAGAGTTTTATGTCTATATTTATATTTTTATTTAATAATTTTATTAAGCTATGTTTATAGCATTATAAATTGAACTGATGATTCATTCCAAGATTTGAATCCTATTCTTCCAAGCTCAGATTATTCGCTCTACCACTACGTCAATGATAAGCTTGAAGAAGCCACAAAATCAACATATACCTTTACGCATTGTTTCGTTTCTTTTAATTTTGTGGTAATTAGGCAAAAAACTGGTAATTTCTTTAAATATTTCCCCGTATTAATAACTCACGTTCGATCAAAGTATATCCAAACCCAGTTCTTAACTATAAGTGTAAAAATAATGTGACTATATAATCGCGTAAAATGTTCTCATTAATGTTTTCAAAACGTTCGAATCTTCTGCTAAACATTTCAATATCGAAATATTTATGAGTGATAGGTAAATAGATGAAATGGAGTGGTGCGGTGTGTTCAACGGTTTTGTCTGTAGTATTATTGGGGTTAAAGCCAAAAAATTGTCGATGAATTTATACAAATTTAACGCCAAATATATTCAATATCCAAAAATTTGGAATAATAATTGTTGTCCTCTGAAAACAGAATTTATTCGAATAATCAAATTATTATTATCTCATGATTATATCGCGCAATTATATAATATTGTGCATAGAACGGATTGGATATCCAATATATTTGGAAATATTTGTACAAAATATTTAAAAAGATACATACTGGCGAATTCGAAATTGACTTAGGTATTTTCGATGTTTTAATATAGTAAATAATGAAAACTAAGAGAAAACCCTCATGTATTATACTAATTTTTCACGTAACTTGGAAAAATTGGTTAATTTGCCGTGTAAAACTGTTATACAATAATATTTCAGATCGGATTACTTCGAGACTTTCTTTTATAACACTTGCTCTACCCATTTGTCCTTCACATGCCCGCAAGGATTCGACGCGAGAGTGTATCGCCCTATGCCTCATTGCTTGCTTTTTACATTTCGTAATATATGTATAAAGATAAGAGGCAACAAGTAGTTAAATAAATTCTAAGTACTTTGGTTGTTCGTAAAAATATAATCTAAATACTTTGACCGTTCTTAATACGAAGCCAAGCATTCTATAAGCCTTACTTATATACACTCTGCTCCATTTGCAAACAAAAATGCACTTTACCATCGAAAATGACACCAAGGTCGCGCAAGGAGTGAATTCCCCCTATTGCATATTTAAAGTGTATCATCATCATCATCATATATATTAATACTCTAAGGTTAAGACGTTACTCTCCCTTTTTAGAAAAAACCTCACAACTAATCCACATAAATTATATATCATTTTATAGATAATTGCTTGCTCTACCGGCATCCACAACTAAAAAATTTATTATTGCTATTGTTTTTGCAAATTAATTAATTATTAAAATTATATACACAAAATAGCAATGCTGCCATCTAACGGCTCAACGTCAATACGATCGACGGTCGGTAAAATTTTTGTTTAATTTCAAATCGTGAGTGACGTATAAATAAAGTGGCGCTTTAGCTCAATGCTTTTGATACTTGCGCCTCTATATGTCAATTTTAGTAAAATATTTGTTTGATCTGTCATCTGAGCTTCATAATGGAATAAATAATGCGAAGACTTCGCACGGGTCACGCTAGTTTCCTTTATTTTCAAAATTTTTATTTATTTATAAGTGAATAAAAATAGTTTCTATGCACGTTTGAAAATTTATTCAGAAAATTAATCAGAAATTTACTTGTGTAATTATTATATCTTCCAGATGAAGGTGAGTAAAAAAAATCCAATCCAACGCCATCCAAAATGGAAAAAGCACCTAACGAGATATTAAAAGAAATATAATATTTTTTTCTACAGTCTCTGCCGCCCTTTGAATTCAGCCTAACTTATTGAGAACCTTCAAATTCATTACAACAGATTATTGAATTCGAATTTCACGGCGTGTTTGAGATGCCTTTGTATCTTTCTCACATTAAATTATGTTCATATTTGTTTTCCACTATACTTTAGGTTGCTGAATTCCAATTTCGTATTGTTTTTAAATTAAAATGGAAACACGATGCTCTCAAAACAAATCATCATAATATTTTCTACTACATAACTCAAACCATGACTACACAATATACTGGACTATAAAATTAGTCGCGATAAACTCTATACAAGTGTTACAATTCGGAAAATTTCTCGTATTGTCCAGAAAAATATTGAACTGATAAAATATCGACTGCAGTGTCAATATGGATGCCGGTAAAAGTAGGCGTATAAGTTTTTATGGAAGATTAGCTTCCCGCTGGAGACTTAGCTGGCTTGAACTTCTTTGTTTATCCGATTATTGCAACAGTAGGCATTCACTTAATTTTAAGCAATGTAGCAAGAAAATAACTCAAAGATCGGTTCACACTCGACCAAATCTTGGTGGCAAAAAATCTCCCGTTCGAAAGATTCGCGTGATTCTATGTTATTGCTTTTTAGACGTATGCTCTCTATCAAACTCTGCGCACATCATCAAACTCACTGCAATCAAATAATACATGATTCGCGTCCTGCGTATCGAAACCACAGGAATAAGCTGGGTATTAGTTTAGTGCAAAGCTATATAAACTTGGGTGGAAGACGCAATGTCCCGTCAAAAATTGTGAGGTATAATAGTTGCTATTGAGCCAGTTTTTCTTCATTCACTCTGAAACATCGAGGAAAAATAACTTATTAGTTTCCTCCTTTGAATCGGAGTAAGTCCATCTGGACTACTAGTGAGCGATGATGATCTAAAAAACACGTCTTTTTCTGTCCAAAAGTGGTTAATTCGTAATAAATTCAAAGCTCACAAGACCTGCAATGAAACTCCTACCTCGAGCTAATGTGAAATTGACCGCCCATTTCACAATCGCGAGATTAGCAGGTGGAAGACCAGCCATAACCGACAAAGCATTCATCGAACAGGTTCTATAAGCTTTAGTCAGACCCAAAAGCGGGGCGTGTTGCAAACACTCGCCTCACTTGTTGAACCCCAATGCACCACGAAGCCCACACTGATGGCACGTAGGCCAATACACCAAAGTATACTGCCGTATACATTAGCTTAAGAGTCGAGCTATTCAGCCTCCAGCCAGCACCGGAAAGCCGAGCTATGGTATGGAAAGCAACTCGAGTCCTCTCCCCAGTACCACGCCTGTGGCATAAAGTTCCGCCGCGAGTCAAGGATTACGCCTAAATAGGTAACGTAGTCCTACACACAGATCCTGGATTCTGGATGCCCGCCCATTACAACAGAGGGCTCCTTCGCCAGTCTGCCCTTGAAGAGGACAGCCCCGAACTTTGGGAGCAAATCTAAGCTAATTCTTAACAAAGTCAAGTAATCAAGTCAAGTAATTTGGTCAGGGAGACCGCTGCCCGGTTTTCTATCTCTCTTCGGCTCACTCCTTCGACCAATAGCAGCGTGTCGTCAGCATATGCGATGGTTCCACATCCCTGAAGGGGTATTGCAAGGATCCCATCAAAGATAACGTTCCAAAAAATTGGTTCGAAGATCGAGCTCTGCGGGCAACCCCTGATCAACGTTTTTGTAATATATCTCCATCCTGTAAATAACAACTCGACCGCAAACATAGTCACTAATCAACCGGTGGAGGTTAGCTGACACTCCCAGGGACTCTAACGCCCAGAATCTAACGGTCAGAATGGCAGGCCATTTACCACTGTTAAGCGCGCCGGAGATGTCCTGAAAAATACCGAGCACATATTTATTTGGGCATGCATTTGATCTGGACACTCCGGATCTAAAATCATGTTGGTTGGATGACTCCGGCGAATGAGCTAGCTGCGCCAATAACCGTGCTGTTAATACTCATTCGAATAACTTCCCGAAAGTCGAAAGGAGCCAAATGGGTCTCTTGAACTTTGGATCGCTGGGCATCATTTCTCTTCGGTATAAGTTTTAGCCTCCGCACATTCCAGATTTTCAACACCTCAGATTGCCAACACCTTGAAAGATTGCCAACACCTCAGATGCCGCCGTACTCCAAATTACTTTGCAGCATCATATCAGGACTGTGTCGAGAGCAGGATTATCCTCAGTGAAGGGTGTGGTCAAAATATATTCTGGAGTTTGGTGGATATTCCCTGTGTAACTCTTTAAATAAAGTTAAAAACAAAGGGTTTTCAAGGGGTTACGCACACTTCTGTATGCGGCACATTAGACACAAAATTGCAAAAATTGTAGCACCTAACCTTAATCTATCTATTATAGTTACACCGGATCTCAACTAAGGACACCCGGTAAGCCTCCACTACTTTCCATGACGTTTAGAAGTCCTTAGCGCGTTGGTAGATACGCCTTTTTACTGTACACCTTCCGCAAGTCTACCAAGGCTCCATTCCACCAGGGGTTCTTCTTCGGTGAGCCGGAGCAGGCCGTTTCCAAACCCCCTCGTCACTGGCAGCCACCCCAGATTAGAACTCAACGGTCATATCATTGGGGCAAACTAATCGGTTTTTAATTTTACTGTAGCTATTGAGTTACAAAATTTCGAAAAATCAACTCCAGTCTTCGCACCCAGTCCTGAATAAGGTGCTACTTCGTGCTTCATGTTATAAGGCAGAGAATATCATTGGCCTATGCTTGCTCGAGAAAGCATCCGGTTCGACTCTCTAGCTGCGAACATCCCCGCAAGTCCACTCAAGACGAGAGTGATATCAATATCACTCTCTTCCGAGGATCCCGAAAATGTTGCGGGCGTCTCGGGCAAGCTGCACAACAAGAAGCCGTTCTAGTAGATAAAATTCTCCAGAATTTCACCACGTAGATTGGGTCATCACAAGTATTACAGGCAAGACTGCGCACTTGCTTCAGTACAGTTAACCACAGGTGTTCGTCGGACAGAACGCAAAACAGTGTTAAGATGCTCTTTAAAATATTCGGTGGCTAAGGAGTGCTGTAAGTAAATACTAATAACAACAAAGCATAACGGGTCGAGATAAATCTGGGTCACTACACAATGCTCATTACATAAATGTTCCAGGAAAAGAAACCAATCCCCCTCTCGCTTGAGGCGAACGGACGTGTTGGAAGACGCTCCCGCGTTAAAATTTCGTTAAAAATATTTAACGCGGGAAGTTCGCGGATATTTTTTTCCTTTACTCATTATTTGCAAACGTGCAAAGTTTATTTTTTTTTAATTTTTACCATTAGTATTGCGCTGTGTATGTGACAAGTAAATTGGTGCTTTTTTGCTCAATAATTCCGCAAAACAATATCTTCCCGCAGATACTCAATTTAAATTAACCTATAACACCTATGTTATTAATTTATTTAAAATGAGTAGCTTTTTGACTTACAATAAAATTTAATTTTTTGTTTTAGAACAATTTTGTTGGTAAAAAATGCACAATTAAACATTTTGAGAATTCTTATTGCAGTCGGTAAATTAATGTTTAGCGGATAGTAAAACTATCATTTTAACTTGTTTTTTCTTTATTTGAGTGCGTATTTTTTTAAATTTAATAGTGTACTGTAGAGTTTGAAAGGTATACGATCGCCGACGATCTGCAATCTTGCCGCCATTTTGCTGAGCGCATAGCATAGCTGCGCTTGACAAGTAGTTGCGCTACACGTTCTTGCGACGCGGCCCTTATTGGTGAGCAGGTTCGTTGGCGTTGCCTAGTTGGCCGAGTCGACACCGCGTGATACAAAGGTTTGAAATTTCTATTTATCTAAAACTTTCTTGTTATTTATATTAATAGGCATTATAGCTATAAATTACTTGATTTAGCTAATTGTAATTTAATTAGCTAGCGCATTCTTCGTATTTAGCTTACGAACAAACAGCACGAACCATCGCTGAATACTTCGGTTCTTTGGGGACAGGTATTTATATATATACATATATATATATATATATATATATATATATATACATATATATATATATATATATATATATATATTATATATATTAGCCCGATAAGTTCTCGAAAAATTGTCGTAGCTGACAAAGAGCAATAATTACCCTATTTGTCCGAGGTGTGATGAGCAGGTCCCATGAGAAGGATTCTAGAAACTTCTCCCGTTTGTAGGCCAGTCATATATAAGAGATAAGAGAAGATGATGACGAGGAGGAGAAGGGGAATACCGGTAGGATCGACTCCACTGTTTAAGTCTCCCCCGGAACATCTAAGCGTCACGAAGAAAAAGAAGAGGCTTCTTGAAAATAACAGAAATTAAAGCTGAAGTGTATATCATTAACCCTAGCCTTGAGTCATTCACCAGAATTTTAGCGTTAAAGAAAAATATTCTAAGGCTACGGTCAATATTACGGCTTTGGTCACTCAGGTGGCAGAGAAAATTACTTATCTTAAAGGCGATGTACGAGCCATGTATGCGGAGAGAGACACTTTCATGACGGTAATGATAACCAAACTCTCGGCCCGAGCGCAAGTTTCTTATAGTGCTAACCCGTGTGGTGGAGGTTCATCTGTCCTCTCAGAGAACGAGTACGGATTTCAGAAATTAAGAGGGATCCGAGACTGGCGCTAAAGACAGTCTTTACATTCTTAGATGAAAAGGAAAAACTCAAAACGAACCAGGAAATTATAACCACCCGCAAGAGTAAGTGGAGTGGTTTTGGATACTCGTAACTGAAAGCTAAGAAGCTCCAAAAGCTGCAACCACCATTGACGGGTTAGAGCTGAAAAAAGAGGACGAAGCTCCCATGAATTATAATATACGATATTTCTAAGGCGCTTTCAACTGAAGATATAGTTAAAACTATCAAGGAAGAGAATCTCCGGGGTGCTGATGTGGAGAATTTGAAACTTCTGAAATCCAATGTGCGATTAACCAGATCAGTACGTAAAAATTGTGTGCTAGACCTACTACAACCCCTCAGGGAGCGTCTTTTTTAAAACGTGTCACCCTTTCTTCGACTGGTCTTCTTGTAGGGTGGCTGATTTCGTGCACTTATATAGATACCTTGCTCGATACTATCGCGACAAGCAATTTTGTAATAATTGCGCCTAGAAGGGGCACGATGGTAAAAAATTGCCCTAAATCCCCTGATGAAGACGTCTGTGCCACCTGCACGCGCTTCAAGAGAAACCTGGCTAAGATCTGACGCCTGCCCGGGTTACAGACTGGCACTCGAGCGAGCAGTTGAGCAGACGGAATACGCTTAATCGCCCATATTCAATTTCCGGCAATAAAGTAACTATTACAAGTAGCAACTAGCGACCAAGAGAGGAAATCCATAATGCAAGTTTTCGACAAAATTGAGGAAAAAATTTCGCCACTTCACACTTTCTACCATTCCACCACAATCTTCCTCTTGTTTGCATTCTCACTTTGAGTAGACAGGTGCAAAAGAATAAAAGCATAAAAATTTGATGGTGGTTTACAAGTCAACTAGGGTTGGCAGTTAACAAAGAAGGGACACATGTATACGTGTTTGTATACTGAATATACTTTATTTTGAAAATTTAATTTTAAGAAGAAAACTTTTTTGTAAACAAATTAATTTTTGCATCTTAAGAGGTTTGCAAAAATATTTAGTAATTTAAAAATTCTGAATAGAACAAGCAAAAGTAATTAGTGTAGCGTGGTTCATAAAGTATTTCGCTATAAAACCAATGGTTCGGCGAAAAACTTATCAACGAAGCAATCATCATAATTATTTTTTTCCATCTAGAGCTTTCAAGCAACATAACAATAGTAACGACAATAACAATACAACACTCGTCTACTACTCGCTTGTGGCTTATATAAATATGAGCTTCAAAAAATTTACTTTTTTCTATAATTTCCTCAGTGGTTTTAACTAACTACAAAAACCAATGGGGTTTAAAACGGATAGTCAAAAATACTGTAAATATGTGGGTATGTACGCACATATTTACAGTATTCGATATGATTCGTATTAATTCCCTAATATTTTGTCATAAAATAAATTACCCCACAGATGTTCATATACTCCTACTGGAAATTCTTCCATTATTTTAGTAATTTTAGTTAACGAAAGTATAAACAATTTAAATCATAAAAAAATATTTATTACACAGTAGAATATGAGCGCGTTGTTGGGAGAATATAGAAGCAAAAGTGAAGTAGATATACGAGGTATAACAAATTATATGAGCATACTGTGGTTCAGCTTATACAAGTGTTACAAGTAAAAAACACAAACGTAATTGTAATTTCAAATTAATGAGAGTTCTAAAACTTAACTGATGCAAGTTTTTGATATTTTAATGGCAGTGTGTTTACAGTCAAAAAATTTAGTACATACTTGCTAAAATATATATGACTTTTATTAATTTTTATAGGTGGACTAAAATGAATTATTGCTTTTAATAGTAACTGACATTACCTTTTTTGGACTGTAAAAAGAACTAAAGTTAAAATTCAAGAAATTATCAATTTTCTCTAAGGTTTTAGACCCTATTTCTAGTAAAGAAAACATTTTATATATAAGCGGTTTTTGATTTCAACAACACAAAGGCAGCAGTCAATTAGGATATTTACTGTTTATATCATAGATAAGAAAAAAAAACAGAATATTTCCTTAATTTTCCTTTTTTCCTTTTAGAACGAGTCAGTAGCAGTTAAATTACTAATTTTCGAATGCTATTTTTTTCTTATTGGAAAATTCTTCAATTCTTACAAAAAATTCCGAATTTTTCTCGTAAACTTTTTTTAAATCTTCATCTGTGTTTAAAGGACGAGAGTAATTTCAAGCACATTTGAATATATGTATGTGTGTGTATGTACAAGTATATATATATATATATATATATATATATATATATATATATACATATACACACACACTCAATACAATAAACCTAAATCTATACTTATATCTTAATTTATATTTTTGGATAAGAATTAAATTAATACAATTTATGATAGTAATCAAAAACTTATAACTTACCACAATATTATTACGAATTTGATTAATTAATGACAATTAAACATTTTTAACATTCATTGCATGTTGATCATTATATTTTACAATTACAAAAACAAATACCAAAGGATTCTGGTTCAAAAAATTTATTGACTTTACATTCACGAATTAACTAATCGCAGACTCACTAATGATGAATCGATATTCGCGATGTTTTTCTGTACGTTTTCTCCTTAGCAAGACCTTGTAAGTCGTTCCTATGCAATAAATGGAATATAATTGGCGGAAAAACGCGATGGAAACTGCCGGAGATTAGCGATAAGCATCATTGGGAGCGTTTATAACGATCTTTATATTTTCATGAGGATTTGATTTGATGTCTTATTTTAATTATATTATTGCAGCATTTAATGTTCGTATTACACTATTTATTTATACATACATAGTATTAGTATCGTTATATACGTTCCATAGTGTTATGTATATATGTATATATATGTATATATATATATATATATATATATGTACTTTTTTTTAAGAAAATAATTAATAACAAATCTGATTTAAAAGAATGAAATAAATACATTTGTTCAAATTTTCAAGAATAATTCCAAATAATTGAAATAAAATTAGTTTTTATACTTGGATTTAGAGCTGATATTAATTTGTGTTCAAGGCTCTTAAAATGTTTATGTAAAGTTTTAGAAAGCCTTGATTGATTAGTGAGGTACCTGACAGAGTTCAAAAGATAAAAAGATAACTAATCAGATAGGAGTATTATTTTATAATTCATAATTAGTAGTTATTTCTACATATAGTATAGTATTCCGAAGTAAGTGGCATATTTCATAGTAGGATAAACGTTTTACACAAATCGTTGTTGCAAAGTTGAGCGAATTTATATAGAGGGTATATGTATCCTAAAACAATACATTGTACGTAAGACGGATTTCCGTACTTTTTTATGAGAATTCTTCGCGAGATGATTGTTAACATTAAAAAGAAAATATATATAAATTTTTCAAAAACTACTGTCTTCTCACTTTTGAAATATTTGAAAAAGGAATATTGTGAGCTGTTCAAATGATTATACTTTAAAATCTCTCCAATTTTAGGTCATGCTTTTTTGTTGGTTATTTTTATTTCCAATTGGCAACACCCAGTTTCGTGAAGTCCCTTCCTGTGTATCTCTGGGACTTCTTATAAGTCTCAAGCCATCTGAGCTTCCTTCGAATAATTTCTTAACTGTCACATTGTGATCCATTTTTCCAACATACCCCTTCATTATTATATATTATTTTTAATTCTGACACAATGTAAATTACTTTTCACCAAAAATTTCTTTATATATCTCTTTGTTCTCACAAAATGCTCCAAAAAATTTTGTCGATAGATCAGAATTCATAAATTGAAAGTATAAACTTATATGTAAATATAATAACTTTGTAATTTATATATTAGAGGTTAAAATTGTTTAGCGTAATTAAATCTAATCCGCAAAATAAGATGATAGTTCAAAAATTTATTTATATCAATTTATAAAAACATTACAAATCCATCTGTCGTCTACTAACGGAAAAAAGCTAACACAAATATATTTTAAAAAAAAATAACCAAAAAAAATCCAGAATATTATTGTAACACTTGTTTATAAATTATAAATTATGATAGTCATAAACTATGAAAGATTGTTTCTCCCCTGGACAAGTGGAAACAATTATTTTCACTCTTGAAGAAAGTTGCCCATGCGAAAATTTGAAGTTCTGTCTTGATTTTCGGAATATCTCTTTTAAACACCTTAGAGGGCGAATTTAACAAATGCGACCTTTTTCATACTGTATTTTTTTTTAATAATTTCACTAAATTTCAATTAATTAAAATAATGGAGGTCGGTTACTCTGCCATACTTGTAGTAAATCCGTTACTTTTCAAAATTTGAAGTTATCCCTAATCGTTTAATATTCATTTTTACATATTTCGCAATATATGGTTTTTTTGAGAGTGATTATAGACCAGGTCATAATAATATATTTCTTACGTCAGCTCGTTACGTCATAATAATATTTCTTAAGCCGTCTTTGAGGGGCTCGCATATAAATTTTCGATCGCCATTACCATGCTCGCTCCTTTATGACCCGTTGTCCTTCTATTCCGATGCTTGCCGGTCTACATGTTCTATTGCACTTTCCACGGCATATTTCGAGCATTTCGTAAGTTTTTAAATGTCCAATTGAGACTTTCTTTGTTGGTATAAAAATTTAATTCCTAAAGTTTGATTTTCACTGAATTCAAATAGTAAGTGATAAAGGATGAAACAACAATTCAACCAAAGACTTAAACTCAGTTCACGTAAAACATAAAGACTTAAACTCAGTTTATGTAAAATATAAACTGAGTTTATTGAAAAAAGTTAAATTCACCACTTCCACTGACCAGATGTTTTGTAAATGAGCTTTTGAAAGCGTCGAGTAAGTGATAACAATCACTAAGATAACAATAGTAATTATCTTTTGAGTATTGTTATAGTTAATGGAATGTAATAGGGATCCCTTATAATTTTGATAACGAATTTGTATACATAATGGATGTATATCTTAATTATAGTTAATGGAATATAATATTTTGATAATGGATGTATATCTTAATTATAGTTAATGTAATATAATACGGATGTCTTATAATCACTAAGATAACAATAATTATTATCTTTTGAGTATTGTTATAGTTAATGGCATATAATAGGGATGCATTATAATTTTGATAATGGATATATATATATATACCTAAACTTGTATATAATACCTAAATGTTTATGGGCATGTTACATGTAGCTTGTATTATTTCATATTAAATCTCACTTCTCATATTTCATTTCTAATTCTATTTGATCTGAAATTGTGAAAAAAGAGAGATTTTAGAAACGTAATTGTAAGAAAACCATAGCGATAATTTCCACATGTTTTTTTTAATATAAATCGTATTGTTACGCACGTGAAAAATAAATAGGTACCTTGTGATAAATTAATATTTGTTAATAAAAATATTTTGTACCCTTAAATGACAATACATTATTTATATTATTTTGCGGTAACACATGTTTCAAACATATCTTAAAAGGTTTTTCCTCGTGTCGTTTGTCATTAGTACGGTTTCCTTTGATTTTACCATTGTATAATATGTCTTTCTTTAAATTGAAATCGATGTGAAATTTATACATTTATTATTGTATAATTCACAATTAAGTGAAACTACGTGATGTAGTATTATTTCTAGGTGGGCTAGCATCTTCAGGTGGGCTGTCATCTTTGCTAATTGCTCACCTGAAGACGTTCCAATACAACGAAACCTAAGTCGTAAAGAACTTCATTAAAGTAGAAATAATACTAAATCACGTAGTTTCATTTAATTGTGAATAATGAATTTCTACAAAATTAACGCCAAATATATTCAATAATTAAAATGATAAAAGTATTGTGTTAACACGCAGAAAGGAGACAATGAAAGTATACGATGAAGGGTGTCTTCAAAGGAAATGTTGGTGAATAAGTACGAATCACATTGGAGTCTGAGTATAATTATATATATATATATATATGACGTACGTAGGTATGTGCGTAAGGCTTATAAAATTTGAAGAATATCCGGTAAATAAAAACTAATTGGATTGGAACGTATTTATGCATAGGTGTACTACCTATTGTTCTCATTTATAATTCAAAAAGTATTTCCGGAGGTTAAGACAAAAACTGAATATTTTGCTGGCTAGTTTTTACTGAATTGCTGTTACTTTATAAACGTTATGAAAAATTTTAATCGGCTGTTGTAAAAAAATGGAATGTTTAATATTAATTATTTTTAAGTAGAAACCGAATTTTATTGAAATCGAAAAAGTGAGCAAGCTTCTTAACTCCAGATCGCTCGTTTCGGTATTTTTACTCTCATAATCTGTTATAGTTATCTATAAAGCGCAATATTTTAATTTTGTCTTAATTTAATCGATAGTCCTGTCAAATAATACGTATGGTATAAGTGAACATCTCTTTTTTATGTTATTATTTGTAATATTCTTAAAATAATTCATAGCATTGTGTAGAGTGGAAAAGGGCTAGAAGTATTATCAATTATTGAACATATACTGATTCGAGAAAAACTTTGTTATTGGGCTGAGAAATTTGGGATAAATATATATTAAAAATAAATATTTTTACATAATATTTGTACGTCATCTACTCATCGTGTTTTAAGGCCATCGAAATAAACTGAAATGGACTGCAACTGCAAGCAATACATTTCTTTGAAGAAACATAATCTAATACAAATTTACAGTTTCTATCATCGTAATCACATCACGTCATAATTCAAATATATTATAGTAATTTTGTCAATGTGATTTTTTTGGTTTTAGTCTTAATTTTTATAACTGAAATTTTACATACAATTTCAACTGAATTAATTAATGCCGATTTCTGAAAGGAGTGGTACTTTCTATTGGCGAATTTTTCAAAACTAACGTATGACAAATAATGGAATGTTCATAACACTATCGTTTTGTGCAGCTAAGCGATTTTATTCAGACATGTTTACACGCGTTGTTTTATTATAAACTTCAAAAATAAAAAACGAAGAAACACCTTCTGCTGTGTTCCTCATTGCGGTAATTATGAAAAGGTAGGTATCATACCTTGGAAGGGATAAGGACATAGATTTAAGTACATTTTAAGGTTGCACATATTGTGTGAACACTTTTAATACGTTGAAGATTTTACGTAATGTGTTCGAAATATGGAATTACTGTGCCATTAATCTGAATATTCCAATTTCTTTAAAAAGTATGTATCATGCGTCCAGCGGCCGCGAGGAAATATTCTAATTCATGTCAATGTACTAAACATAGCCAAAGGACCAATTAATTGAATTCTATTTGAGATAATTAATCAATACGTCAAATAAGTATACTGCGAGGTTTTAACGTTCCTAACGCATGTAAGAGTGTTCTTATCCATACAATAAAAAAAATATTCCAAAAGACTGCTCTTCCATTTAAAATGGTAAGATTTAAAGCTTCGGTCACGCTTATATTTGCATGACAGTAATATATTTTAAGATCAGTGTTTTCTTAACTACTACATTAATCTGCGCAGCGCTCGATTTTTTAGAGGTGCGAATATTTACAGAGGAATGTAAAGATATTCGAATCGATTATCGAATATTTCCAAGGATTAACTATTTCAAATAAAATTTATTGAATTTTAATTTATATTATTTGATTAAACCAAAACTAAAGATTATATTGCTTTTTAGTAAAAAAAGTTCTGAAATTTACAATATCGTAAATTTTGGTCATTATCATAACCTAATTAAAATTGAAATTCGTCGTTTTTTAAAACCTAATTAAAGTTCATCGTTTTTTATAACCTAATTAAAGTTCATCGTTTTTTATAACCTAATTAAAGTTCATCGTTTTTTATAACCTAATTAAAGTTCATCGTTTTTTATAACCTAATTAAAGTTCATCGTTTTTTATAACCTAATTAAAGTTCATCGTTTTTTATAACCTAATTAAAGTTCATCGTTTTTTATAACCTAATTAAAGTTCATCGTTTTTTATAACCTAATTAAAGTTCATCGTTTTTTATAACCTAATAAGTTCATCGTTTTTTATAACCTAATTAAAGTTCATCGTTTTTTATAACCTAATTAAAGTTCATCGTTTTTTATAACCTAATTAAAGTTCATCGTTTTTTATAACCTAATTAAAGTTCATCGTTTTTTATAACCTAATTAAAGTTCATCGTTTTTTATAACCTAATTAAAGTTCATCGTTTTTTATAACCTAATTAAAGTTCATCGTTTTTTATAACCTAATTAAAGTTCATCGTTTTTTATAACCTAATTAAAGTTCATCGTTTTTTATAACCTAATTAAAGTTCATCGTTTTTTATAACCTAATTAAAGTTCATCGTTTTTTATAACCTAATTAAAGTCCATCGTTTTTTATAACCTAATTAAAGTTCATCGTTTTTTATCGCGGGAATAGCTGTTGAATTTATTGGACAATTAACGATTTTTCAAAGCGAGTTTATAAATGTTCAACTGGCCCACGAATCCGTCACTTGTATGTTTTTTATGTTTAAATGATGACGTACTCTTTAAAACAACAAATTATGTTAATACTCGAAGAGTCT
The DNA here is from genome assembly GCA_039881145.1 of Druceiella hillmani. Lineage (NCBI taxonomy): Eukaryota > Metazoa > Arthropoda > Insecta > Lepidoptera > Hepialidae > Druceiella > Druceiella hillmani. Next base: position 11,781,900 of record JAYKKI010000011.1, on the reverse strand, counting down.
TTTACCACTTGAGTCTTAGCTATAACCATAACTGCTTTTCATTACTACTTTCTATTCTAATATGTGCAGTGAATATATGCACAACGTAATATTTTAAGTCCAGAAGCATTAGAGTTGAATTTTACCTCATCGGTCTTTCTGGTTGCCGAGTTATTAAAGATCTTTGCAACTAATTTGTACAGTGCAATACTTTTGTTCAGTTTTAAATATAACTAATGAAATATCTGTCAGCTTATCACTTTTGCCAAGTATCAAATTTGTCACTTTTCCTAAGCGATGAATGTGCCACATGTGCCAAACAAAACAAAAACAAATTGAATATTCAGTAAAACTCTCAAGACCTGTTATATATAATTGTTAGGTCTCAATCTAGGAAAAAAAATACTGTAACATTTAATATATTTGCATCCAGATGACTTTGAACTGTTTGAGAATTAAATATTGACCTCATGATGTAGTAGGAAGAAACAAGTAGCAAAGTATGCATTGTCCACTGGCTAAAACAAAAAAAAACAGCTGACTATAAAACAAACATTTGTAAAAATGAGATTTGGGAGGCATCACACCAAAAAAGTAACGGAATGGATCATTTAATTTGTAAAATGATGCCTTGCAGGATTAACCGCCTAATTTTGTAGATGGAATAGGTTTTCGCAAGGTGATAAGTATTGCCTTGCACGGTATAAAATAAGAAGCCGACAGTTTTTTACATATTATAAATAATTTAAGAAGCTGACAGCTTTTTAAGTATCCTAGGTAGATGCAATGATGAAATGCAGTTTATGTAAATTTGATCTTAAATAAATATTACTGCCATAGTTTTGCTTTTTTCTTTGATTTTAATTGTTACTAGTTGTGCCCACTCGCTTCTCTAGGCATATATATATATATATATATATATATATATATATATATATATATATATATATATATATATATATATTTATGTGTGTGTATATATTTATAAGAGATACTTAACTATATATTTAGGGTCTAGATTTCCAATTATTTTATAATGTATCAGTGATTTATTATTGAGGAAAACGTTGTAAAGCTGATTTGCGTAACTAGCATGTGTTCTACGTGCGGCAAATTAATAAGCGTTTGATACAATCTGTAAAAATATTGAAATTAATAACTGATGCCTTAAAAAAAACTAAATTTTTTTCATAATTGTAAAAAACATTGCAGAAAATTTTAACATAAATTTGTATAACTTCCAACACTACTTTGCGTTACATTTCTCACAAACGTTATTTATGTTAAAATGACAAAAACAAATTTAATCGACTTTTATACATGGGTATATTTTAATTTTTACGATTTTTTTTATATTTATTAAGTGTCTTAAGAAATTTTGAAAATATAAATTTAAGTACTTAATATCTTTAACAATCAGTCTTTGTATTTTTGTCCGGTAGAATAATCTTGCCGCTATGTCATGTCAATCGTAAGAATTTTGGCCTTGATGCAAAAGCTTATTTTGGGCCATTTAGGATTGCAAGTGAATTTAATGAATAAATCTGGCCGTCTAAAAAGCCACACAAATGTCATAGCATCTTGAATTCGCTCATGCATATAGCGAGTGAAAGAAAACGGCAATACAACAGTAACTTCCAGCTCTGAAAACTTTGCAACAGATTTTGTCATGGTATTCTTCATTTCCCATAGCTGTAAAATTCTGAAGCCGGTACGGTCTTATTGAGAGGACTTTAATTTTCACATCGCACTTAGGTATGTTGACGTAATAGCCATCTTTCAATGACCAAATATCATAGGAATGTTTCATCTCACTAATGTGTACTAATTTTTTGTCTCTGCTGAAGAGAACGATATCTCTTTTTTTACATCCTATTAGACAATGAGAACTGTTACTTCTTTAGTGCTATGACCATTATAACCATCTTTATGTTCTCCGGGGGACATCTTATCAACGTTAAGTACTCTACCTGTAATTCTTCTTGGCCTTAGGAACTGAATCAAAGGAGCCTTAAAAAGAAAACGATTATAGTTATTGTGTTTGTGCAACATATTCTGCAGTCATCTGACCAATTCTGGCTTAACGCAAGAGTCAATTCTACAATATATTTCACTCTTACGTTCATCATCACCAACAAAGAATATATTAAGGAATGAAGGCATTTGATAAAATTCAGCTATAAGGCTCGTTATTCTATTGAAGATCTGCCAATTTATTGGCCTCAATTATCTCTCCTACCACAAAAGACATCATTTAAAAGCATTCATTATACTTACGAATAGGGAGAGAAAATATTCTGCTACTGGATGCTGATGTATAAGGATACTCTGTAAAGGCTCAGGGTATGGCACAATGGTAGAAAAGTAGACTTTATTAATAAAGAAGCACATTACCTGAGTTTTATTTGAAAAATTCGTTATTAGTTGGTGTCGATGTCGCATGAAGAACATATATGCCAAATTTCAAGTTTCCAAGTCTTGCAGGTAAAGAGGTAGTGTCACCAACTCATTCCACCAATCCCACCCTAGCTCACCCTTTAGGGGTTGATTTTGCTAAAATTCGTTCTTAGTGAGTGTCGATATTACGTAAGAAACATGCATATAAAATTTCAAGTTTGTAAGCCTTATAGGTAAAGAGATGATGCTACCGATACACTCACCCCTTGTGGATTGATTTTGGTAAAACTCATTCTTAGTGGGTATCTATGTCACGTAGGGATCTTATATGCCAAATTTCAAGTTTATGGACTTTACGGTTCCAGAAATTGTGCCACCAACTCATTCCACTAACCTACCCCCACTCACCCCCTTAAGGATTGATTTTCGTCAAATTTGTTCTCTAAAAATAGCTATTATAAAACGGAACGTCTTGTCTGTCTGTCTATTTGTTCGCTTATAACTTGAGTTCTATTACATTCATTTTGTCACTGTAATAGATAGTATTTATCCAGAAAAGTTTTATTCATAAAACTTTGTGTAATTGCGCAGGTTACAGAGCTATGTTAATATATATGAGGCGTATCCTAGAGCGCGGATAAGCATGAGGCGCTGTAGTTGACCGGCACCACGGTAACGAAGCTGGGGCTTGGGGGACCCCATGTTGTTGGAGATATGTTAAAATTCTTATATTTGGCCATTTCCGTGGAGGACTTAATAAATACAGAAAAATTATGAGAATGTCGGTTATTGTATATGAAGTAAACTAAATAATTAAAATGTTATCAGTTAAACTTTATCGAGTTTATAATTTAACCCTTATATTAAATATGTAAGTAAAAAAAGTTTTAAATTTTTTTCATAATTTAAATGTTAAATACTGGTAATTCTCTTTAGCTTTTCTGCAGTCAAGTAAGATACTATTTTATAGAAATTTTCACACACCTTGTTAAACTGCCATGTTTTTAAATCATCCAGAAAATATTTCTTGTTTCTTCTGTTTTTCTCTCTTATTTGACATTTTTGTCTTTCTCTCTTATTTAACATTTTTGTCTTTCTCTCTGATTTGACATTTTTGTCTTTCTCTCTTATTTAACATTTTTGTCTTTCTCTCTGATTTGACATTTTTGTCTTTCTCTCTTATTTGACATTTGCGTTTTTCTCTCTGATTTGACATTTTTGTCTTTCTCTCTTATTTGACATTTTTGTTTTTCTCTCTGATTTGACATTTTTGTCTTTCTCTCTCGTTTGACATTTGTGTTTTTCTCTCTGATTTGACATTTTTGTTTTTCTCTCTGATTTGACATTTTTGTCTTTCTCTCTTATTTGACGTTTTATACGGACGGACGGATTATAGTCAAAAGTGACTTTAAATATTTTGTTTATAGTTTAAGTTCGATTTTATAATATTTGTAACTCGTTCTTATTTTCACAACCGATCAATGTCTACTCCGATATATTTAATTTTTAATTAATGATATTTAAATTGGAGATAAACATCTACTGCTATGGATTTCCATAACAAATTAAATATATTTAATATTACATGTTTCCTATGTGAAGTGAGCAATCCTCTAATACGTAGCTCAGAGGAATATAAGTACTCTTTGTTCTAATTTAATACCATCTCTGTTCATAAAACTCGGGATGTCGACAAAATCAATACTGCTAAAATGATTCTCGGAATCGTCGCTGCATTTCGCTCTATCACCAGGCTCAGTCTCGCTATTTTTGTCCGCCCGTGCCCGGCAACTGCAGCCGCCCTGAGTGAGCCACGCCCCATTTCCGCCCGCTGCTGGACTGCTAGGCAACGCTATTTCTAGGTGTTTTATTGATTTTATGTTCGACCATTCCCATACCCTTATTTGTGTATGTACAAGCAGATGATACAAGCAGATGACATGTTTACAGTTCAATTAGTCGAAGTATAACAAAGCTCCCGATGTGAAACTTTTCATATGTATTCAATATCTGAACCGCAGAACTTTCCAGACGCCTTTATTAATATTCATTTTGCTCCGTCAAATTTACAAAAAAAGAAGTGAATAGATCAGAAATTTCGAGATTTAATGAGTAGTCAGTCAATAAAATTGTTTATGATCAGAAAAATTTAGTCTTGATAATTATTTTGCGAAGATGATAGATATGAAACTGTTAATGTGCAGCTGTATAATTTTAATAAGGATGCCTATATTTATATAATTTTAATAAGAATGCCTACATTATAATTTTAATAAGCATGCCATATTCAATGCTCACATAATTACTCTGTAGATATCGCGAAAGATTCCGATGTGTACAAAGAAAACTGCTTTATAAAAAGGCCTCAAATCCAATCCACGTGTTAGGGGAACACATATTTACAGATGTACACAATACGTTAGAGAAATTAAAACGGAATTAAAAAAATATTGTAAGCCTTTTTAAATTTTACATCAAAACGTTAAAAAATGTTGATCATAAAATTTTGTGATTTAATACATTAAAATATTGCTTTTCTGTTTGCATATTCACAGGTATTAATATAAAAAAGTTCTGTCAATTAATAGAAAAAAATTATTATACAAAAACAAAACAAAATTTAAATTAAAATAAAATTCTTAACATGTAAGTTTTATTGTTTCCCATATTACATTGTCATTACAGGTTTCGACAATTTTTTATTACACTAAAGTTGAATTTCTAGTCAATAGAGCTTTGTACAACTTTTCTATAGCTTTGCTATTAGAATGGCTAAAATAAAAGTATCGATGCCATAACTGTAATTATATATAAATATGGCCACATACAATAAAAAATATTACCGTAATACTGACATAGGAATATTCCACTCAGCTAAAAACTTATAAGTACTGGCTATTTTTCTTTTATTTACTGTTTCTATCTACTCTTTTTCAATATTCACATCAGATTTTCCCACGCAAGTATACTCATATGTCCTAAATAAATAAAATAAATATTTTTCATTTCGTTTTATGAAAATCCTTCGTTACTTTTTATCTCTTTAACCGCTTTAATCCAAAAAAACAACGAAATTCATATAAAACTATGATAAGCCCTAGTAAAATAAGAGCATAAAGAATTCTCTTGCTGCTGGGAGGATTCAGAATATTGTACAAATGTGTGAAGATTCAGAATATTGTACAAATGTGTGAAGATTCAAAATATTGTACAAATGAATGATATTATCACTAAAACCGAGTTCCAACAATTAAAGTACAGAAAATAAGTGCAGAAGCAGCGACATTTTGTTAAATTAACGTTAGAATATTATAAAATTAATATATATTTTGTTTAAAACATTTTTACATTTAAATATTGGATAATACCGACCGAAGAACGAGACGCTGAGTGAAAAACACGCATGTAAAAAAGAGACAGTTTTAATTATGAATGTTCCTAAGGTTAAATTACACGTGAGCTAATACGACATAGGTGTGAGCGGGATAGCATCGCTGTAATGTGATATCCGCCATCCATTATCATTAGCTGGGATGGTGAATAGGATCCTGATCCTTAGAAAAAGGACAAAATTCATATTGATCATATTAAACTTGTTTTTCACTATTTTTACTCATTGTTGCCTTGTAGATATTTCAAAATAAATAAAAAACAAAGTAATAAAAATCACAATTTAATATTATTTATGTACACACGCAAATGAACTATTGTTTCCAATTGCTTGAAAATCGCAAGAAATTACGTTCACAATCACGTGATCACATACTGTATATCGCTAATACATACCAAATGACAGTTAAATAGAGACACATAATGAAAAGGTTCTTGTCTCTTGACGACGACTGTTTGAGAGCTAATGACATGTTTAAATATTTAAGTCATTAAATATATCTGACTTTAATTTTGTAGACATTAATTATTCATAATCAAATGAAACTACGTGATGTAGTATTATTTCTACTTTCTTTAAGTTCTTTACCACGACCTAGGTTTCGTTGTATTACACAATTTTCAGGTGGGCTATTAGCAAAAATTCTCGCCAATAGCCCACCTGAAGATGTAATACAACTAATAACCCACCTGAAGATGTAATGAATCTTTGCTAATAGCCCACCTGAAGATGTTGCAATACAACGAACACCTAGGTCGTGGTAAAGAAATTAAAGAAAGTAGAAAGTAGAAATACATTACATAGTTTAATTTAATTGTGAATTAAGTCATTGGTGAAAAAAGTATTAAAATAAAATTGTTAAGTACGAATAGAATTCGAACCATGAGGGTTCCGTATGTACTTAAGCATATATAAACTTTTAAGGCTACGTACCTGACAGGCGTAAAATAGTCATTAATTTCTCATAAATAGTTCTTTTTGTAAATTATAACTTTTTTACTGTTACATATTTAGCTTATTTTTTAAACTTCGTCGACATTTCGGGTACGGAACCTTAAAAGTAGTAAGTGGCTGTCACGTACTTCTCAAGCGAAAGTTCTTTGTATCATTTTGAAGGATTAAATGATATAATTAGTTCATTGTGAAATGAAAACAAGAAAATCTCGTTACTAGAAAAAAAAGAAAAAAAAAAAAAAAAATATATATATATATATATATATATATATATATATATATATATATATATATTAAAATAATGTATGAAAATATTATACACAATATTCTTGAGTTACAAAAGTAAACGGTTATATATATCAAAATAGTATATGAAATTGCACAACAATGAAATGTACAAACAAGTTCTAGAACACACGGCTAACATTTTTTAATATTTTTTACATTCTATGGTTAATATTGGAGATTGTTTGTAATAAACGTTTATCTAATGTACAAACAAATTCTAGAACACACGGCTAACATTTTTTAATATTTTTTACATTCTATGGTTAATATAGGAGATTGTTTGTAATAAACGTTTATCTAATGTACAAACAAATTCTAGAACATATGGCTAACATTTTTTAATATTTTTTACATTCTATGGTTAATATTGGAGATTGTTTGTAATAAACGTTTATCTAATGTACAAACAAATTCTAGAACACACGGCTAACATTTTTTAATATTTTTTACATTCTATGGTTAATATTGGAGATTGTTTGTAATAAACGTTTATGTACAAACAAATTCTAGAACACACGGCTAACATTTTTCAATATTTTTTTTTTACTTTCTATAGTTAATATTGGAGATTGTTTGTAATAAACGTTTATCTAATGTACAAACAAATTCTAGAACATATGGCTAACATTTTTTAATATTTTTTACATTCTATTGTTAATATAGGAGACTGTTTGTAATAAACGTTTATCTATCATATATAAAATTGTGCTGAACAGCGCGTTACTCGTTTGAAGTATAGAATAAATAATTAAGCAACAGCGAATGCCGCTAATGAATTAACCGTAAATAAGTGAAGTTGGGAAAAACGGTTAAAACAAAATGCAGCCATGGTCTCTTTTTACCCGAACAGAACAGGGAAGCCTAACTAGTACGTTTATGATAAAAGACCTGTCAAGTACGAGTAGAACTCGCATTACGAGGGTTCCGTATACATACAAATATTAATTTTTCACAATCTAAATATATTCCCGCTATATCTTTCACAGGCGTTAGTGTAATAAAGTATATATTTCTTTCTTCTTACTATTACGATTTTTCTCTTTATCTGACTACCATATGGCTCATCAAAAATCCATCATACCATAATTGGCTCATCAAAAATCCTTCGTACTGTTTTGACGCTGATAGAATTACTGAGCGCACGGTATACAACTCAGCAGTCACGTTTGACATAATCTAGGACACTATGTCTGTTGTGTCTGGTTATACATCAAAATTTTCTACTAATTTGGCCATAAAGGTATCACCATACGAATTCCAAAATATATAATTTGGCAAAATATATAATTTCCTCAATGTCACAGTCAAATCCGTCAAATGCATCATCAATACTTCGACGATGTCTAATTACCATGTTACAAATTTATTTAATTACCATGTGACATATTTATTTGTTACACATTTATTTAATTAACATGTTACACATAATGCATTAGCAACACTTCGATGATGTCTAATTACCATGTTACACATTTATTTAATTACCTTATGACATATTTATTTGTTACACATTTATTTAATTACCTTGTTACACATAATGCATTAGCAACACTTCGACGATGTCTAATTACCATGGTACACATTTATTTAATTACCTTATGACATATTTATTTGTTACACATTTATTTAATTACCTTGTTACACATAATGCATTAGCAACACTTCGACGATGTCTAATTACCATGTTACACATTTATTTAATTACCTTGTGGCATATTTATTTGTTACACATTTATTTAATTACCATGTTACACATTTATTTAATTACCATGTTACACATAATGTATTAGAAACACTTCGACGATGTCTAATTACCATGTTACACATTTAATTAATTATCTTATGACATATTTATTTGTTACACATTTATTTAATTACCTTGTTACACATTTATTTAATTACCATGTTAGACATAATGCATTAGAAACACTTCGACGATGTCTAATTACCATGTTACACATTTATTTAATTACCTTATGACATATTTATTTGTTACACATTTATTTAATTACCTTGTTACACATAATGCATTAGCAACACTTCGACGATGTCTAATTACCATGTTACACATTTATTTAATTACCTTGTGGCATATTTATTTGTTACACATTTATTTAATTACCATGTTACACATTTATTTAATTACCATGTTACACATAATGCATTAGAAACACTTCGACGACGTCTAATTACCATGTTACACGTTTATTTAATTACCTTGTGACATATTTATTTGTTACACATTTATTTAATTACCATGTTACACATTTATTTAATTAACATGTTACACATAATGGCATTAGCAACACTTCGACGATGTCTAATTACCATGTTACACATTTATTTAATTACCTTGTGACATATTTATTTGTTACACATTTATGTAATTATCATGTTACACATTTATTTAATTACCATGTTACACATAATGCATTAGCAACACTTCGACGATGTCTAATTACCATGTTACACATTTATTTAATTACCTTTTGACACATTTTTTAATTACCATGTTACATATAATGCATCAGCAACACTTCGACGATGTCTAATTACCATGTTACACATTTATTTCAAGTAAACGTGTTACGTTTATCTTTTAAATCCATGTAAATTATCTTGAAAAACAAATTAACTTGAAGAACAAATTAATATACACACAGACAGATAACAAATTTTGAAAACAGGTTTTACGGCTTCTGCTTTAATTCTATGTCTAAATATACGTTATTATTCTATATATAGGTTAAATCAATCATATGGGTTTTAAAATATTTTCCATGTACAGAATTCACCCTGTAACAATTTTATTATATGTATAGATTTAATAGAACATTTATATATATATATATATATATATATATATATATATATATATACATATAAAAATATATATATATATATATAAACATAATGACTTTTTTCAACTATTAAAGATTCTGGAAGCCTCGATCTCAGTATAAATGGCGAAAGTAAAATCATATTTTACCGTCTAATTACCATCCGTTTCGCTCTATGTCTTATAATTTACTTGATACAAAATTTAAAGACGAAAGTCATATCAATATCGATGAAGGTCGATATTTTTTCAGTCAAAGACCCAAAGGTTTCTACAAGGAACTTTAGCTCCGCCTACACTTTGGCGACAAATGTTAGATACCGACAGTGCCTATATAATTAGCGATTGATTTGTTTGACTACACATAAAAGTTGAAAAGTTTGTGTACAGAGATGCAGGATATGTAAGTAGCCAACCTAATACTTTTATGAACATATTTTTGGGTTTATTTTCATACTAATTCATTTTAATATTTAATCATAATTTTAATTAATAAATACAAATTTAATTCCAAATTATATAAATGTCAATTGGATAATGACAGTATATTTTAAATATAGAACGCGTACCTCTTATATCAGTGAAAGTTTCTATTTGTTTTTAATAGTGGTTCACGCGCGTGCCAGCTACGTGTAGTGAAGTGAAAGTGTATGTGTTAATAAATAAATTGGTTTTTCTTTTAAAAATCTCAACTTCTTACTATTACGATTTTTTTCTTTTTATCTGACTACTCTCATGCACTAATTTGCTCATCAAAAATCCATTATGCACATAACATATTGTGTTGTTTCAATGGTTAACTAGTACAATACGGCGAGAAAATCATCAGAGGACGTATGAGTACAGTCTGACGCAATTACAGTTATCGTTATATTTCGCGATTAAAAAGTAAAGCTTTATTAAATAACATTAGCATAGGCGAGAAAAAAGTTTTCTACAAAAAAAGGTGGAGCTGGTTTGTGCGTCATACATCCCCGCTTCGTCTGCCTAATTGTTTACCGTGGCAGTTCGACATCGTTTTAACTAAACATTTACAGTTGCAAAAATATGGACATTTGGTTTTTCTCTCACGAGTTTTATTTCGTAAAATATTAAGTGGTAATAGAGACGGCTCAAAATTTTATTCAATAATATTTTTTCACCACTTTAGTATTATGACTATTAAATAATTGCACGATTCAGTGTTTATTCTCCATTGTAAATTCTGTGTGAAAGGTTCGTGTTTACCTAGTGTCAACTCCGCAAATATATTCTCAGCACAAACGCATTTGCTTCGAAGTAAGTTATTCATAAGTATTTTTGGAAATGTTTGTAGTTTTTATTGCTTGTTGTTGTCACACGAAACATGATTTTCTTAGTTAAATTAGGAATTATTTCTGATGACCTGTTAGCCACTTTCTTACAGCCAATTTGAAAAAAAACATGAATTTTTTTTAGGGAGTTTTTTTAATATATTAAAAGAATCTAAATTCGAAATAAGTATTTAAAATTGCTCACGTATCATTAAAATGTCGAACGTTCATTAAGACATGGTCTCTGGAAAAACGTATTAGTGATAAAATCTGTCAAATTTACATCTTTATTGTTTACTTCTCTTAAGCGCTAACCACGTCCATTAATATTGGCAGACAATACAGCCCCAATTGTAAACATAACTCTGAAAAATGCTGTGTTGTGTTTAAAAAAAAGTTTAAAATTGAGGTGACAGAAAAAATGTAAAATAATTACAGATTTAAATAGACCAATATCTTAACTTTTATTTTGGGTCTGACAGTAATCAAGTTAATGATACGGAACTAAGGTAAGGACAATATAAAGTTGGCATTTATAGTAAAATCAGCATCCGCCATCTCAGTTCGTCAATTTTCATGCAGCTAATGTGGTAGCCTAAGAGAATATTTCTACTTCTTCCCAAAAGCCTGAAGTTATTTTTTATAGCATGCAAGCATCAGAAAAGCTCTGTCAGATAATGCAACCGTCTTTTAATTCTTCGACTTTTTACTTTTTCCAAATTTAGTGTCAAACTTCGTCCTGGACAAGGATTATAGGAGAAATCAACATATCCTTCTTTGAAACTTTACAGTCAATACTTGTTTATGTCATGGATGAGTCCACCTACGCCCATCGTTGTGTATTTATTACGTATGATTTCGTTCGCTTTTTCTAAATTGTTTTCGTGAAATTTTCACATTTGGTTTGTTCTTTATTCACAAAAATTCTATTACTAACTTAACAGAAAAATTATACCTGCGTTCTATATACGCCCTACAAGAGATTTTTGAGGTGCTTTTTGGTTTTCTCAATTTTTCTATCAATTCATTTCAAAGGTTAGAAAAGAAATATTATATTTAGCACAGTTACAATTTTTGTAGTAGAAGTATCAGTTACAATCACATATGACATATATATATATATATATATATATATATATATATATATATATATATATATATATATATTCACCAAAGGATAAGATTTATGAAAATGAAGGAAAGAAATTATTAAATTAAACTCGACTTCTTATGACAACATTTGAATTATTTTTTGATAGCAATATGAATATAGTGACAATATGAATATATTTACTAGATTTATAACAAATTAATGTACCAAAAAATTAAAATGATCTCTTATGTTTCTACTTAATTAAAAGCTTTTATGCAAAATACATTTCTTTAAGTTTCTATGTGCACCTTCATTTTAAATTCATTTCTTTGTTTTAATTTATTTTCATTTGAATTGAATATATTTCTAATCTTAATATTATGATACTAAGATTAAATTTTGTGAAATTTATTTATATTTTTAAATCATACTTTACATAATTATTTGTAAATGATTACTCAAATCTTGAAATATTTTTATTTGAGCAGTATTTTCTAATTTTTTAGCATAAAACAATATGGAACGAAATGTTGTTTGTCAACCTTTATACACTTTCATGACGTATAAAACTTTAAGTTTAGTTTAGCTTTTTATGTAACCTACAAGCTCTCTGCAACAGTCCGATAAATACACTTATTACGCGGCACAAATGATCCTGACATAGATACTTAATATCCCAAATATACCACCACCCCAAATATACAATAATTGATACAGGTTTTCTATAAACTGGCCGAAATGAACTTAAAATGAAGATGCGCACTTAAAAATATGTCCTTTCAAAAGATCATCTTAATTTTTTGGTTCGTTAATTTATTCTATATATTGAAAATAAATTCATCTTGTCACTGTGTATGCTGTCAAAAAAGAGTCAAAATGTTGTCATAAGAAGTCGAGATTAATTTAGTAATATTTTAATTTAGTAATATTTAATTATTTCCCTACTTTTCGTAAGTCCTATCCTTGTCTTTAAGTAATATTCCTGTAAATAATTATAAACCATAAATTATCTATATTCACTAGTTCGTTGTTATAGTTCATAGTTTTTTTAAATTTCTTTTATCATATTTTTCCATATTCTATATCGTTTGGTCAATATATAATATATATTGCGCTGTACGTAATATTTCTTTTCTAACCTTTGAAATTTATTAATAAAAAAATTGAGAAAACCAAAAATCTCCTCAAATATCTCTTGTAGGGCGTGTAAAGAACGTAACTATAATTTTTCTTTTCAGTTAATAATTGAATTTTGGTGAATAAACAACAAATAAAATGTGACCAAAACAATTTACAGAGAAAAAGCGAACGAATTCAAATGTAAATATATACACAACAACGGGCGAAGGTGGACTCTCCCATTACATAAGCAAGCATTGACTGTAAAGTTTCAAATAAGCATATGTTGATTTCTCCTATAATCCTAATTTGGAAAACGTAAAAAGTATCTTAGACGGTTGCATTACCTAACAGAGCTTTTCTAACGCTTTCATACTATAAAAAGTTGACCGAGCTATGGCGATAAATACGAATAGAGTCGGAAATAATCCATACATGTGAAAATTTTCCTTTCGATCGCCTACCCCGAAGCGAAGCAGGGCGGCTAGGAGAAAAGCTTAATGCGCAAGTACTTGTGATAATTTGAAAGCTTCTCTACCGTAGTCATTCTACCCTTGTATTGATAATTAATAAATTATTTCCGAGTCTTATTAGAATTAGTTTCGATTTTACGCCATTTATTCGATGTTTTAAAGCATTGCATTTGTTCATTCCAACATGTTATTTGAATAAGAAAATCCTTAAAAATAAGTATTCCAATTATTTCGTCCATTTTTTAAGTGAAAACATTTTTCTTCACCTTGTTCAATATTTTTCAATGGGAAAATTTTTGAGCGTATTCAGCAGTAGGCTAAGTACATCGAATGGTTTGACTCCCTTTTATATTCGACGCTAGGCCAAGTACGATCAAACGAGAGGGAGATCGAACGACTGAGTTAGGCAAGTTTATTTTTATTTCGTCACTAGTGCATTGATTGGCGTAGAGGTTGGCGTAGAGCACTGCATTACATACGGAACTCGTGTTATTTCTTTCTTGAATTCAAATCAAAAACACTTGTTGACATACATTTGTTAAAAAATTAAGTAATATTATGCGTTTAAAATTAATTAATATTGTGCGTTTAAAATTAATTAATATTGTGCGTTTTAAGTGCATTCATATGTAGGTTTCATGTTATTTTTTCATAAATATATTATATATATTTTTTTCATAAATATATTATTATATATTAATTGAATTTAAATTAAACTCCCAGTCTGGATATAATCAGTATTATGTACTCATCCGCGTTTATCTTTCATATATTATTTTCTGTTTATACAAGGGTATTTATTTATCATATAATGCATTTTGCACATTATTGCAAAATTTTCAAAAATGCATTGAGCGTATTTGTGTGCATTAATATATTATATTATTATGACATTAATTGATGTAAAAGTGGATAAAACATGTTCAGTTGAATGTGCATTGTTTTGATTTGTTTACATGTCTCCTTGAATATATAGGTGGCACAACACAATATTAGATATCGATTATCTTCATTTTCTTATTAAACATTTATCACGATTTTATTGTTTGCCAAAGTTTTCATTTCTACAGTATAGTCTTAAGGATACCATTTTTTTTGTTCGTTTGATTTGAATTTCAAATATACATAAACGAATGAAACGCCCCGACGAGTCCTGTTTTTCTTATTAATTTTCAAACCAAGAAGTTGGTATTAAAAACTTGTGACAGAAAAATTCGTTTTGTCTACGTATACAAACGTTCATTATAATATTACCAAACGATTTATTTCCTAACTGGCTGTTAGTTTCTACAATTACTCAGGACATATTGGTTTGCAACAGACTATCCATAAAATTACTGAACCCTTATCGTATTTGTCAATGGTATTCAATATAATTATTAAGATTATATATATCCTTAAATTTAGACTTCTAAAGTAGGCGCATTAGAGAGAGAGAGACAGAGGGAACGAGAACATTAGCAGAGTATAACAGAGAGTATAATAGAGAGTATTAACAGAGTATTACAGAGTAAGCTTTTTTATTTTTAATAATTTCTTGTTTTTTAATTTTTATATATTTATGCCGTGTTTTTAATTTATGGACAGAATTCATTTTAATCCATGGTCTACTGAACAGTCGATATCTGCAATGAAAATTTAATTAATAAAATTTATTAATATAGAGTACGAGGTCATTCAGAAATGTATTCTTTGAATTGCATCACAACTGTGAAATAAATTTCTCTGTGATTATTACGATATGTTATGTTCGAAATTTGCGATCCATGTTTATATTAATTATAACAAATCCACTGTAAATATTTTTTTTGTAATTTTCAATTTAATTATTTTATGAAGGTTTTTAATTTAGTTTTAACCAGTGGAGCTTACGCTTTTTATATTGTTTATAAGACCTTCATATTTGTTTTCTATTGTAAGTGTGTATATATATATATATATATATATATATATATATATATATATATATAAATATACATATATATATATATATATATATCATATTTTACAGCGGAATATAGATGGAAGAGAGTAAATTTTTTTTTCCTTTGAAACCTCTAGCCGTTTTAATAAAATCAATATTAAAAAACTACGATGAATTTCATCGGCAAATAAAAAAAATCGTCCATTCTCTGTGTTATACAGAATTGTGATGAGTAGATAACTGTAAAATTATATTATGTCACAATAAAATAGCTACGATCAACTGCTATTGTAATGGCAATTCCCGTAAATATTTCTTTGACAGAATTATTTTTTTCTCGTAGCTAGCAATCTAGTCATATAATATTAAATGCAAGAGTTCAGTAGCGGAAGAAACTGAATAAGTACGTTCTATAAACTCGTCCCGTTGGAACTGGTGAACGTGAAAGGAAATACCTTGAAAAACCTAGTTAAACTTCAGATAAATCCGAGACTCTTTTTAAATTAAAGCTTCGTTATCTGTCACCCAGTTTTAAAAAGCGGAAAGAACTTTTATTAGCAACATCTCATTTCATCTGCCAACTAGCATATACCTCTCGATATTTAATAAGATATTTTACAAGCTATGGAAAAATCTTGTTTTGATAATTGTATTATATTATGACGTAAGTATTTAATAAAAAATATTCATCGAAAATAAATGACAGCTTTATTTACCACAATTTTCCGAGATACTTTTCAAAATACTTTATTTTTCAAAATACTTTACATACTGCATTTTTTTCGTAAAATTTTTTTAATGTATATAATAAAACTAAACTACACTAGATGGACTTTTACGGAATTTTGTATTTTTATATCTTAAAAAAGCTGGGTAAATATCTACAATAAAAATCTTCACACTATTGCTTAGTCGGATATAGGAAACAAAAATCAATTAGTGTTTTGACGCCTACTAAATATGTTAGTGGTGAAATATGAAATCATTATCAAAATTTATATATATATATATATATACGTATATATATATATATATATACGTATATATATATATATATATATATATATATATATATATATATATATATATATATATATATACACACACATATAAACTAAATTTCTTTCGATATTATGAGTTGATACTCCAACGGGACATTTGTACATACTGAAAGTTTATAAATATTATAAAACAGTGGAACTGGCATGTCAGTGTATCTAAAAAAATATTTAGATGCACATAATAGAAATAACTGAAAAAAAAAATTGTTTTTGTAATTTTTGTCCCTTAGCCTTTACGTTCTTTTGTCAACATACATGCCAATCCAAATGATGTTTTATATGAATATAGGCATAAACTGGAATAATATTTTAATTTATTTCATAACCACCATAATTCATAATATATATAATTTATTCATAACCACCATTCATAATTCACCATAAGAAAATATGTGATTTTCATATTTTCAAATATTAATTTACATTCGTACAGGAAAAAAGAAAGGTCTAACGTGTAGTAACGATGTGTATTTTTTAAGTTATATCCTAAAATGTAATAGACTCAGCCAAATTTAAAGAAAACTCAAATAAATTTATCAAATTCAGTAATTTTATGATTGTTTTATATTCATATTAGCGATCTACTCCTAACTTCTGCAATAACATTTTCTCCAGAACTTATACCCAAACTGTAGAAATTGTCATTTTATGTGACGATGCAGTTATTTTGTTTTCTTAATAATTACTGAGCACGAATATAAATAAAACATTTGTTTTCGAAATATGTAAGTGCTTACTATGAATTATAAATGAATGAGAGTCATACAGGACTGTTGACTTTTTCTTGGAACTGTAAATATTTGTATATATTAGGTATCTTCTTCCGCCGTAACCAGTACCTGATACATGTCTTTCAATTGCTTATCATCCCCCGTATGTAAGAACTGCAAATGTGTATCTGACGTTTAGTAAGAGATTGTTATATAAACCCTGAAAAAATATATATAAATTATGCGATAGAAAATTTTATTTAAACATAATTTTCTCGATATTCATGGTTTCGGCGTAAGGATAAGGATATATAAGGATATATCCAGTTTGTTTTGTCAACCTTGTTTTGTAATTAAAAAAAAAACAAACAATACATCTCATTTCTGAAAACAACAGCAAAATTTCTTAATTTTTATCAAGAAATTATTGTGGTCCTTTTAATTGAAGTGACTTTGAAATAAATGATAATTATCTTTTTGGTAAGGTCGTTAGTTGGCTTATCTTTTTGGACCAAATAATTTTTAAGCGAAATAACAAAGTAAGATAATTACAAGACGAAAATTAAACGTAATATAATTTTAATCTTTTAATTAACCCTGTCAGCAAGTTTCTTAGAGTATAGCTATGATAAGCAAGGTATTGCTACGATGTAATTAATCTTTTTTTTCAAATACATTCGTAATGATTATTTTTCTTACTTTCCCAATATGCGGTTATCAATTGAAAAATGCTTACAAATTGAACGTTTCAATAATCAGTAATTCTTTATTAAGAATGATATAAGTTTCAACTGGCGTTCTGACTGATCACTATCCTCTCTGCACCAGCTAAATTATTTGACTTCGTTTTACATTGGACTTCAGGTAGCAACATTATTTTGAATACCAAAAAGTTTTCAAACGTATGGGCAACAATATCTTACTAAATCACCTTGACTAAGCAAGATTTTCCGTTCGACTTTTACGATTTTTCTCTACCTATCTCGCAGATAGAAAGCAAGAAGTCTCAAGTGGGATATTATTTGTAATACAACGAAACCTAGGTCGTGGTAAAGAAATTAAAGATAGTACAAATAATACTACATAACGTAGTTTCATTTAATTTTGAATAATGAATTTCTACAAAATTAACGCCAAATATATTCAATATTTATATCCGAGATTTACTATACACAATGAGCCAGCGTTGGAATCTCAGTTCAGTGAAGACTGTCGTCAAGGATGCAACAGGTGGCGAATGGTTGTAGCAACAGGTGGCGAATGGCTGTAGCTGTCGTTGAGTGGAGTTCTGCAAGCATCTTACGGCTTAATACAAACAAATGTTTAACAGTAGGTTACAACTGGGCACACGCTTCTATTGAATATGAATATATGGTATGTGGAATCGCACTGCATTGTCTGGGTGAGGTCGTTGATTTGAGAGTCAGATTCGATTTGTGTTTGACGTTTTGTGGTCATATAGCGGATGTAAAAAAAAATGTTTCGAAAATTTGAATTCGTGTTACATAGATCAAAGGATTCTCAATCTGTGTCATCAATTCGCCTACGAATTGAACTTTTAAGCTGAATAATGCAAATCTTTTTGGTATTTACTGCAAGCTATTTACTACTATCGCAGTACTGACCCCCTATTTATCCTACGTAATCCGTCTTCTGCAACAATAGTCACCCCGTCGACTCTCTTCTTGCTCACTCATACTGCTGTTGTCCATATAAACTGCATAAGATTAAATTCCAAATCAAAGGACATTTTATAAGAAATTTAATTCTTCTTAATAAAACGATGTAAATTTTACGTATGGACATATAGCTTGAAGTATCGTGATAAAAGCATTTTAATGTATACTTTACACAAGTTTCCATTTTTATACTTTTTTGACTAATAACTATATTTTTCGAGACATTAGTTGCGTTCATTTCGAGAGTATGATCGTATGAAAAATGTCACATTTTTTACGTAGTTAATCAAACGATATATATATATATATATATATATATATATATATATATATATATATATATATATATATATCCTATAAAAGAATATATGACATCAAATAAGGGATTCTCAACAAGTATAATAATAAATCATGAGTACTAATAATGAGTTACTATACTAACAGAACAAATGTCACTAAATAATATGGACTTATCATAAACGCTTTAAGTGGTTTCCTATAATTGAGATTCCTATAATTGATTTCACGATTTTACTTACCAGCGTTATTTTTAATTTCGATTTGTCTAGAATAAAAGAGAGGTATTATAAGTGAGATAGTAATATTTATATTCTGACTTTTGGGCTAAAACTATTGGGATAATCAACAAGCTAATCGAATGTCTTATATCAGCGCTATTTGTCTTACATCATACCTATGTCATACTCGTTCATCTGTAATATAAATTTAGTAACTTGCATAATTATAACTATCAGTTTTTATACGTACTTTCTTTGATCTATTTTTTCATTGTTAGTTCCATGTTACTAAATATTTGAATACGTGTGTATAATTGCATGGTATTTGTGCACTTACTAGATAAATTCATATATTTCGATCATTTTATATGGGTATAACGTGTCGATTTAACACAACGTCATTGAGTAGAAGTACGTATATGAATCGAAGCATACAAGGATATAAAAATTGCCAAGTGGAAAATGGAAAATAGAAAAGTAAGATTCTAGTCATTCCAAGTACGTTTGTACTTACTAATAACGTATTCACGAAATATTTCTGTAATTTTTTTTACATTTGTTTTTTTAATTTACACTAATACATTATATACTATCTGTGCCCCACGGTTTCACTTGTATGAAATCCAAGGTTAGAAAAAAATAAAAAGAATTGTTTTTCTCTTCTTCGTTATAAACTATTACCATACCAAATCTCGTCAGACTCTGTCCAGCAGATTTTACGTGATTGACGCACAACACACCATAAAGACAGACAGACAATATTAAAAAAAAGGTTTTCTGGCTGCCTTTGCTTAGACCAAAGAATAAAGAATAAATCCTATATGCTAAATCAATCACTATTTTAAAAATATAATCCATGTACAAAATTTACTCTGTTAAAATTTTATTATATGTATAGATTTCAATGCTTGTAGTTAAACTCCGTAAAACTATATCGAAAAATTAAAAATAAAATTACACAGAACACGAAAAAGTATCTAACTATTTTTCAACAAAACAGGGGGCATTTAAAAGGCACACAAGGAATTTAAAAAATGTGGTATCGTTACTGACTCTTCTACCAAATACTTCAAGCACTATAGTCTCAAATAGAAAAGATATATTAAAAATAACCACACTAATCTGTAAAAAAATTATATAATCGCATCGAAACCTAACTAAAAACCACAAAGTACCAATCCTGCGCGATAATTTTTAAATACAGAAATAAAAATGTTGGTAAAAAATTTGGAATCTAAAAAGAATCCAAACCAACCAACAACATAATTGAATCTTGTAGGACGACATTAACCATCCCACTTCAAATTTAATCAATAAAATTAGAGTGAAATAGGCTATGTATAAAATCTTCGCATCTACTCCTACTTTACCGAAACGTATTGCGAAGATTATGGACGAAAATCAACCAATAGAACAGGCAGGCTTCGCGAATACTTTTTCTATTGTATACCATATATATACACGCTGCAAATTATAATAGAGAGTACATGGAATGTGACTTACCTCCATATGTCGCTTTTATAGATGATATTAAAGCTTTCGACTTTGCTTCTCATGACTCGACTCAAATGGAATCGATTTTCGGGGAAATAAACTGTAAAGAAATGGGAATAAACTTTAAATATTAAATATCTCTTTCACTTAAGATTCGCGGGTGATATAGTTTTACTCTCTGAAGTAGCTGAAAGCTTGCCATATATGCTGGAGTTTCTTAATTAGCGGAGTATATAAACCAGTATAAGACAAAAAATTGATTAGTACACATAACACGTCTAACACTATCCAGTCAACTTTCTTGGAATGCGTCAATAACTATATCTACCTTGGACGTCCCATTTCGGTTGTATCTTGTAAGGACGAAGATGTAGACCAAAGAATAAAAAATACAAGGAATGAATACTGATCCATGAAGGAAGCATTTAAAAGCTCCATATCAATAAAGCTTAAAATAAAGCGATGAAAATGTGCATGGCATTGTGCTTAACCTATGCTTCTCAAACTCGGTCACAGATAAAGTCTAATTTGAGCAACATAAGATGATGTTAAAAAGAAATGGAAAGAAGCTAAATTAAACTAAAAAATTGAGTTAATAGTACGTTGATGAGAAAAAAGACATAATAAAACACACACCGAAGTTAAACTGTAAATAGTTCACATATAAAGAGCTAAGGACAAAAGACACAACTTGAAATTATTGGTTCCCTATATATTAAAAACGAGGCAGATCGTTAAAACGAAGTAGTCCTAAAAATAGCTGGAAACGAGTGGCCTAGTTAGCAAGAGAAAGAGAAGGCTGGAAAGCTTTGGTGCAGGCTTATACGCTTTAGAAGGTCCTTACACTAACACATATACAACTAATATTTACATAACTAATATTTTTAATACAATTTTTCTAAATAATACTAACCTAATGGAACTCGTAAATAATAGAAGATGAAATTTTTTTGTAACACTTGAACACCTGTAAATATATAAAAATCTTAATTAAAAAAGAAATAACCAAACGAAAATTGTGGTCATCTAGGAAAAATTACTTTTACCCCCATTACTTTTGACAGTTAACATGTGTGAAAACGTTTATATCAAATTTAAAATGTTTTTTTTACGATTAATATCATTTTATTGATATAATTATTTTTTTAAAAAGAAATACAAAAGATACAATCCTACATATATATATATATATATATATATATATATATATATATATATATATATATATATATATATATATATATATATATATAATCCTAAAAATACAAAAGAAATTAATAGCCTGCTCAAATGTCGTAAACTCTTTTTTTTTCTATAAAAGACTTGTTATTTGAATCAAGTCAGTTTAAAATTAGGGAAATATTTAAAAGTAATTATTTCTCCAATCATTTTATCTTTTTTCACGCGATCATACTTTTTATAATTTTTTTAGACTATTTATTAAGTTCCCGGCTTAACACTTGAAATGTTCACAATTAAATTGAACTACGTGATTGAGTATTATTTCTACTTTCTTTAAGTTCCTTACCACGACCTAGGTTTCGTTGTATTACAACATCTTTGCTAATATCCCACCTGAAGATGTTGTAATACAACGAAACCTAGGTCTTGGTAAAGAAATTAAAGAAAGTAGAAATAATACTACGTCACGTAGTTTCATTTAATTGTGAATAATGAATTTCTACAAAATTAACGCCAAATATATTCAATACTTGAAATGTTATTAATGGAAGATTAATGGCATTCCTATAAATATGGAATATGACAAAAATTTCTAAAACGACTATGTTTTCACTGTGATGCGGTAAACAACTCGTACTGAAAGATGTTACTAATAAAGATCTCGAATCTTCCCTACTTATTAACGAAATATAATTCCGGAGACACTTAAAGCAAAATAAAATTTAAAGAAAGAAATATCATAAATCTATAAATAATGGACTAAAAATTAATAAAAAATAGCGTTTTTTTACTAACGAAAATATTTGAATAAATTGTATAAAATTTCACTGCCTTTTAAATTTTACTGTTATTTAAAAAAAGGAAAAACAAAAAAATGCACAATAACCCGGGTTTCCGCAAATAAATAATTATACGCGATTTAATTTAATAAATTAATTTATATCGAGGAATCTAAATGATTAAAAAATGATTAAATAAATATATAATATATTATTCTCTTGATTATTAAAATTCCATTATAATAATAAACTAATTATTAAAAAGAAAATTTGTAGAGTATATATTGGAAAACTATTCATTTAAATAGGATTCTATTTTTAAGGTTCCCTAAACCAAACTATAAGAGTTCCTTTATAGATTCGCCATGTTCGTCTGTCCGTCTGTATGTCACAGCCGTTTTAATCGCAAATTATTAGTGGTTTAACACTGAAATGTTGCACGGTTATACATATCTACAATGCCTTATATAGAGTATCAATGAAAACGTCTTTCAAAAATATTGGGCTTAAGTCATGAATACTTTTTCAATACAGGGATCCATTTACAAAATATTAAACTTTAAAGTTATAATTTCGTTTTCCTTTAACCAACCGATTTTTTTAAATATATAAAAATTATTCACAATAGTAATAGATTTAAATAAATTAAAAGACGAAATATTACAGCTAAGTAGGGTCTTTTAGTTTACGGGTAACAGTCAAATAAGTGGTTAGAGTAAAAAAAATCCATATACATTATTCTGAATAAAAAGGAAAGAAAAACTAATCTTTTTTGAATTTTTTTCTAATAAACTCATTTTTTAGTTTTTCCTGTTGGGAATAATGTACAGTTCATGCCTATGATGAAAATAATGGAACAAACATCTTATCGACACTTTGCAGATCTTAAAATTATCAGTCAGCTGATTTTATTATTGAGACTTAATTTTGGAAAACTGTTGTCTTATAGTTTTCAAAATGGTCGCTTTTCTGGGACTAATAAGATTTGCTGTAACAAATATATTGAAGTGATTTTATGATAAAAAACGGAATTTTGAAATTCGAAATCAATTACCTTGAGAAATAGGTTGAATCTTTTCATATAACCAACAATATTTTACGTTTAGAATAACAATAGGAATCCGCCGTATGAAAATATTTCCTAGCAAGAAATACTCTGTATAATCCATACACAAATATACGATAGATAACCCTTTGTGACGTTTTAGCTCAGTTTTACCTAATGCTTAAGGGAAATCTACCAATGTAAAAACTACACAAAAAAATTTATTTCCTTTCTTTTAAATTTCGATATTGAAAAAAATTAAAAACAAGCAACAAGTAAACATATACAACATGCTTTAAAAGAGCTGGTGTCTTGCTTTACAAGTGAAGGGGTATAAAAATGCATACAGGTTAGTTAAATGATATGTCATCTATTATATATATCATTTAACTAACCTGTATGCATTTTTAGTAAATGAAAAAAGGTCGTACATAGTGAATATTTACAAGCTACATCCTACTGATAGCACTCTTCCGATAAAAGCGTGGAATATTGATAAATATTCAAGTATTTGGAACAAGTTTATCCACATTTTGTAGTATCGTGTATCTTATAGCTGTAATATACAATCGATTCAAAAACGCATCCTTGATTCAAGGAACATCGATTCGTATACCAATCAGATTAGGAACAAGGCACTTTTTGATTTAGTTTTTATATATGCCAATAGGATATATTATTCACATGGCAATAATGTTTACATTTGTAAATAGTTTAACAAAAACACTTTGTATTCTTAAACGTTTAAACTTTCACAATAGTAAACTTATATCTTCAACGTGACCAAATCATTATAGCTTCTGTTTTCTTTTATTTTGTTCGTTTCTATCATAGCAACGATACCATAAATTTATTTCTGCTTACCTATAAAATTTCGAATATATATCAATGTGTGATAAAACATAAAAGGCTTAAAAAGGCCCTTGTTCCATGGATTTACGATTCACTGAATGTATATTAATTAATGATTAGGTTACTGCTAATGAACTAATTAATGATATAAAAATAATTATATAAAAGCCACTCATCTGGGCGAAGATTGCCTATCATAGGAACAGTACCATAAATTTATTCTCCTTACCTATAAAATTTCGAACATATGTCTATATGTGATAAAATATAAAAGGTTTAAAAAGGCCCTTGTTGTATATTAATTAATGATTAGGTTACTGCTAATGAACTAATTAATTAATAATTATATAAAAGCCACTCATCTGGGCAAAGATTGCCTTATAAAGATGGTGACGAGGAACAAGGATAGATTTTATATGAGATTTCGCGACTGTGGTTATATTGATTGTAACAATGTTATAACATGACTCTTAGCTACGATGATTCTGAATAGCGGGAAATCAATAGGCATAAGTAAATACAATCAAATCTCCTAAGTATATAAAGTAACATCTCTCACTTCCTTGTACTTTTCCGAATAATACGATTAATTCAGTTCAAAATTAATTTCTACAATTTGTTTCGCTGTACGCTTAATCGATGTTTTATAGTCTTCACTAGACAATTTATTTAACCATTTTATGAAAAACAAGAAATATATGAAAATATAATTCTAACTTATATCATAAATAATATACGAGTACATAAAATGTATAAAACAAAGAGAAGCTCGTCTTAGAGTATGGCCTTCCATATACACTGCTTATCTTGCTTAGGCCAAAGATTAATATATCGATAGATACGTAGAGAAATAATAATGACACAGGGAAGGAATCGAAACACGCAGCGTCATCTATAATGATAATGGGAAATTCTTTGTTTTCCTAACGTTATACTATACAAATATTTCCATCTTAATTAAAGATTAAAAGGAGTGTTTCTGTCACCTTTATATTGCGTATGTAGCGTTTAAAAAAACCACGTCGATCGGTTACTCTGTTTCCGATGTTGTTTCCCTATTTCGTTTGTGTACTTTTTCAATTCTTAATAATTACTTTCACGAAAGAGGGAGATTTATAGAGATGAAAAGTAATCTATATTTTCCCGGACCGTCAACTCATTCCGCGCAAAAAGTCACGTAGATCGAAAGAAAGAGAAACGAATACATTTACGAATTTATAATATTAGTTAAGGTGTTGTTAAGAAATGAAATATATATATATATATATATATATACTATATATATATATATATATATATATATATGTATATATATATATATATATATATATATATATATATATATCAAATTATATCATGGAGAAAAGTGATGAACAACATTTTAATAAAGTCATAATTGGACGATGTACAAGAATTTATAAACAAGTCATAATGACGTTTTTATGGTTAATACGTTAAAATGTTAAATTGAATTTTTCTTAAGAGCTTAAAATAATCACGTGCAACTCATGGTTCCTCCATACAAAATCAAGAGTTGACACATGTATTCGAACGTCGTGTCGTTGTATACCCCAACCTTTACCGGTTCGTACATCCCTTTCTTCACCTCCTGCCCCATTTCTGACTTCTTCCTTACCTCTTTATCAACTTCCGGTGCACACAAACCCCACTCTCACCTGCGCCCCCTAACTAACTTTCGATTTAAGGGGGAGGTATGACCGTTGACCTTTTAACTTAAAGTGTTAATAAGTATTGAATATATTTGGCGTTAATTTTGTAGAAATTCATTATTCACAATTTAATGAAACTACGTGATGTAGTATTATTTCTACTTTTTTTAAGTTCTTTACCACGACCTAGGTTTCGTTGTATTACAACATCTTCAGGTGGGATATAAGCAAAGATGGGATATATGATGGGAAAGATGGGATCAGGTGGGATATAAGCAATCTTTGCTAATAGCCTAGTATAATTATATAATTATTTTTACATTATTACCTAGGTCGTGGTAAAGAACGTAGAGAAAGTAGAAATAATACTACGTCACGTAGTTTCATTTAATTGTGTTAATAAGTATCACAAGTTGATTATATTTACTATTACGATTTAACGTTATTTTTGCTGTTTTGCTTGCGCATTTTTTTTTAATTAATTTTGTGTTATATTACTTTAATTCAAAATGCTTAAAAAGGAAGATTAAATTAATGACGATTTCGATTTTTGTAGATAAATTAATATTTGTACAGGTCGTATATTCTTTATGAATTTTAAAGTAACGTGTGACAGTTTTAGAGATTTTGTACCTTGAAAGTTTTGACGAAATTTATGACATCTGCAATTTTCTAAGTCACTCATGCCATAACAACTTCAGCAAAACATGTAAATAGCAGGCATATTACATGCCGCTTATTCCGTTGTATGCAAATTTTTCTTTAACTTCCTTATGAAAATTTATATTTTAAAGTAAATGGAATAAAGGACAGACAGAAATTTCGTAGATTCCGGTTACTCCAACTAACATGTATTCCACATATGTTTTCAAAGTAACGAATACATATACTGAATGAAGTAAACATTGCTTATTGTGAAGACGAATACCCAGATGCAGATAAGGTTAAATTGATTTGAAATTAATAAGACGCATTTCATATTTTATTGTAATTTATAAACTAACTAAACTCCAAGGTTTAGGAAAATATAATTTTACTTTTAGTCTAAGATAAATGGTAATGGAAAAACCTAGACGGAGACAAAAAAAATTATGTTAACTTGCTTATTGATCAGATAATTATACACAAAGCATAAAGTATCGAACCACGAACGAAAAAGCACATTTTCTCTTAATGCAAGTGTTTTCCGACTAAGTGCCGCTGCTCAATATTTGCGCACAATATTTACAGATATTTTTCAATATTTGCAAATATTATTCAATATAATATCGCTCAGTATTTACGCAGAGTGAAATCACACACACTATTACAACTAATACACACTACACCAAAGTAGCGAAATTCATATTAATGTCTAGACAGCACGCCCCTTTTTAACCTTCGTCGCCCTTACAAAACAATCTTCGCCCAGATAAGTGGCTCTCACCCCGCCGCCCATCACCATGTTATTTATAGGTTTATATACATTTGAAACACTATATTTTTTCACCTTGCTTGTCTACTGTATTTTAATTAAGGAATTATTATAAATTACTTTTACTGGAATTTTATAGTATTGTAAAGCCATTTAAGCACTGGAGGTTTTTCAATGATGGATAGGCATATCCATTTTAATAAAATATTATCATATCATATTAACATGAGATTTTCAAATAGAAATATGTACACGACCGGGGGAGGTTGTAACCGGGGGTGGTTGTAACCCTTCTTCCCGATGATGTAAACATCAGTGGCGCATGGCTGTATTCTTCTTTCCAGAATTTCGTTTCTTAAAACGAAAAACGAAAGATCACTCAAGCATCGGACGGTCTGTTTATCACGGCCATTTTTCTCAGAAACACTAGATATAGAAACTTTAAATTTAGCATATTAATAAAGCATTGACCCGCATAGGTGACACTCAAAAATATTCATGTGAAATATAACACTCAAAAATATTCATATAGAATATAACAGACAAAAATATTTACTTGAAAATCTTGGGGGATGGGGTTAATTATAATTCATATGGAACATGACACTCAAAAATATTCATATGGAAGATGGGGTTGATGGGGTTAATTGAGTATTTAAAAAAATTAAAATTTCGCATATAATGTGTGATGTCTTTAGAATATTTTTTTCAACATTTTTGGGTATTATATGTTTAAAGTACTGGATCTAATATTATGAACAAAAAACTTTTTGGAAGCCTACGCAAAGGTACTAGGGAAACTATAATGATGGTCCCAGATGTCATCATTTTTCAAATATACACTACGTTTCTAGCCCTGGAAAATATACGGTAGGGGTAATATATTTACGTTATAAAATATGATTAATATTTGTAAATAGTTCAATGAAAATTCCATATATTTCTATGCGCTTAAATGTGTGCGGACCCTTGTAGTGCAAGTTCTACTCGCACTTGGCAGTTTTAATTTTGTTCCAGACAGTTTGCAGCGAACAAAGCTATATGAAGCCTCTACCGATTTCAATTATATCCAATTCGTATATATATAATGGTTATTTTTAAAACCCCTGAATGTGGATTTGAGAAATAAAATATATTCATGAAACCAATCGGAAAATGTTCATTTTCGGAAAATCACTGTGTGGTAATTAAGTTTTTTGTTCTATTTATTTGTGATATGTTATAATATACTTATATCAGTATTATAAGTAATATTAATTTTATTATATTCCAATTAACCACTTGTAAAATATTTTCAAGGAAGGGGTATAACAAATTAATACTATGGTCTTAATACGGCGAGCGCCTCCCTAGTAACATAATCACTAGTTATAGTACAATCAAACGCGAACTCTAATGGTTGTCAACGGGAACATATTTTTATAATAATGAAGAAAACGATAAATAGGCTAACTGCTATACTACCACGTACAAATTGAACATACATAACGAGAGTTCCGCATACATTTCAACGCATAAATGCCAGATGTTAGAGCCAATTACGGCTTCCTACGCAAGGGCGTATCTTCCTCCTTTGACATATCCGGTAACAAAATTGGTGCCAAAATGGTAACTATAAGGATACATCAAATCGTTATTTATCAGTGGAGAGAGGAAATATAATAAAACGATTTGCGCTCTACTCAAAGAATTAGTTTCCATGATATTTTGTAACACAATTTTATTAAACGATAACTGTAATACGATAACTGTAAACGATAACTGTAATACGATAACTGTAAACGATAACTGTAAACGATAACTGTAATGTAATTTTCAACCATTTTACATATTATATGCGAATTTCAAGTCTCTATTTTATTTTGTTTAGAAGTTAGAAGTATGTGACAGAAATATAGGCTAACGGACATTTCCATAAGTGTAGGATCTCATATATGGAATTCTGAAAATTGGATCTATGGATTCCTAAATAGAAAATAAGATGATTGTAACCAACATAATTGTTTCATATCTAATCTCAATGTCTAGATACAGTATATAAATGTCAATTAAAAGCTTAAATGTGAAAAGCTCCGCCCCGTCACATAAAATCACGCAATCAATAAAGTAATTGAATTTACGGCACAATGTGAACTTTAACTACTTCAAAAGATTTTTATAAAAATATTTTAAAGTAGTAAAATTAGAAATGTTAAGTAAAATGTTTTTTCTGTTTTATAAATTTTCCCTTATTTCGATACCCTGAACGTAACTGATTTTATTCAGAAAAATATTTAAAGCTGGCATCATATTACACACAAATTAAAAAAAACTTTTACACTATGAAATTATTCACAATTAATTATGGAAGAAAAAAATCGAAATACAACACTTTTAATATTCCCCGGCCGTACATTTATTTTATTGCGATTAGTGCTTTAAATATAAAATTTGGTTTTAAAGTTATGAAATAAAATGATTTAAAAAAAAATGTAGGGTACCTCTCCTACATTAAGAGTGATTTTTTTTATTAATTATGCAGGGTATCGTTGAAAAGATCTTTCAAAAAAATTGGGGGTATATCATGTCATATGATCTATCTCCTTGACGTAGACCTCGGCCTAATTGTCCACGCAAACTTCCGATGAGCGAGCTGAGCGAGTGAGATGAACGAACAGCAACCAAGATATTACCGCTCTTATTTTGATGTCATTCCATCAGCGAAACTGACGACAACTGAGTTATGAATCCTGGTTCTTGGGCCCCAACTCAAAGGGCGCTTTGTTCATTATGCATGTTGGTTCGACTGCTTGAAATTATAACAAAAACCATTGAAATTATACAGAGATGTCAACAATTAAAACTGTAATATTTTTGAAATGAAAATAACAACGAAAGTGTGTTTCCCAAAATGACATAACAAATTGGACGCCTTACTAAATTTTGTGATGTTTTTTTGCGTAATTTAAATATTTTTATATAGTTTCCATAGCAAAGAATTGACATAGAAAAGCTTTTGAAAAATCCCCCAAACGACATCGATATTCGGGACTGCGGATATAAAAACGGTTTAATTCTTCGTTTCGAGGCGGGTATATAATAATGTAAAAGTCGATTTTTGTGACTCCGTCCGTAGTAATATATTCATTTTATGATACCTCTATATTTACATATATATTATTTATCAAAATCAGAGTTTTGTTTTCCATTCAAATTTAAGACTGAATTCAGAGTTTTGTTTTCCATTCAAATTTAAGAATGATTTTTTATCTATTCTGTTGACAACCTCAGGTTTGTGTTAGGTGATGTTTTTATGTGGTTCAGAGAACTGATATAGATAAGCTTTTGAAAAATCCCGCAAACCCCATCGATATTTGGGACTGCGGATATAAAAACGGTATAATTGTTTGTTTCAAGGCGGGTATATAATAATGTACTTACACACTCGATGAATCAAAATGTTCTGTCGATCGATATAATAAGTAAATATGACAAAAAAGAAAATTTATTTCAATTGTTTTCTTTTAATTATAATTATAGTACTTTAATATAAAATTGTCATGTCAATCACATGTCCTTGGACTTGAATAAATGTGGAAATATGTACATAAATCCCTTACGGAAATTCTCCAATTTCGCCATTGTACTGCGAGCAAAGTTACAATTATGGACGCGCGTGCGACAGTTAATTGGAACCTCCACAGGAGATGTTTATTTCCTTATGATTTCCTGTATTAAACTCCGTATGAGCGAAGCTGTGTTATTTCCGATGTTATCCTCCATGGGAGCGAAAACGCGTTAGTTTCATTCTGTTGCGATAAAAGTCGAATTTTGTGATTCCGTTCTTATTATATTATATTCATTTTATGATACGTCTATATACATACATATATATATATATATATATATCAATGAACAAAATATTTCAACCCTTTTGTAATATTTATCAAATTCTGAGTTTTGTTTTCCATTCAAATTTAAGAACCGCTTTTCTGAATTCTATATTTTATATATTCTGTTGACAACCTCAGGTTTGTATTGGTGGGATTTTTATGTGGTTCACATATATCAATATATTTGTGATTTAGTATTTGTTATTTTTGTGTCACGACCTTTGTTCTCCCCCTTTGTTTACTCTTCTATTTTTGAAATGTGCAATTAATTTATTCAACGTTTTGGTCACAGAAAAAGTTGGTTAAGATTCAAATAAATAATTCACAATAACCATCAAGAACTAGATAATAGCTGCACCTGAATCTTTGATCAAAATATTGTAGTATTTTTTAACATCATATTCTTCATTTCTGAAGGTCGTGTCCATCCTGAAAGTCTTGGTGGCTCCATTTATTAGTTTTTTTTTCCACTCAGCTCTGTTCTCGGCTTGCGTAAACTTAACGTAAATCTAGGGAAATATTAAAACACTATATTATATCTTTATAGATGTATATTTTAAGAAATTTTCAAAACGCTAACAAAAAGACTCAAAAAGAGTCTGACTGAATCAAACGACCCAAAAACAAAACTACTCAAAAAGAAACTGACTGGGTCTTTCACGTAGGAAGCTTAAGAATATTAATGATTGAAACAAAAACATCGATCCACCACAACAGACCATATCGATGATTTATGCCCAAATTAAAGAGTTCGTTTCAATAATCATTTGAAATACAATTTCATTAACCGATGTCCTTATAATATTAAATTTCAACCATATTATAACCATACAATAACCATATTATGTTCAAATTTCAAGTCCCTATCTTATTTTGTTTATAATTTAGAAGTATCTGACAGAAAGATAGACTAAAAGACGATAAGTGTACTGTTTCATACACGGAACTCTAAAAGACGACGATAAGTGTACTGTTTCATACACGGAACTCTAAAAGACGACGATAAGTGTACTGTTTCATACACGGAACTCTAAAAAGACACGTGTGAATCTATCAATAGTTACGACTTGTTTTTTCGTACAAACGTACATGCATTTACATAAATTGTTGTTAAATTTGATAGCAATTGGACTTCTATGGATTCCTAAATAAAAAACAAGATAATTAAATGAAACTAAGTGACGTAGTATTATTTTTTCTTTCTTTAAGTTCTTTAGAAACTTAAAGAAAGTAGAAATAATATTATTTCACATAGTTTCATTTAATTGTCAATAATGAATTTCTGCAAAATTAACGCCAAATATATTCTATATTAGAAAATAAAATGAATATAATCTTGAATATATTTGGCGTTAATTTTGTAGAAATTAATTATTCACAATTAAATGAAACTTTGCTAATATCCCAAAAATTATCTTCGCTAATATCCCACCTGAAGATGTTGTAATAAAACGAAACCTAGGTCGTGGTAAAGAAATTATAGAAAGTAGAAATAATACTACATCACGTAGTTTCATTTAATTGTGATGAATATAATCAACAAAATTGTTTCATATCTGATCTCGTTGTCTAGATCCAGTATATAAATGTCAATTAAAAGCTTAAATGTGAAAAGCACCGCCCCGTCACATAAAATAACGTAATCAATGAAGTAATGCGTTTACGGCATAGTGTGAACTTTAACTACTTCAAAAGATTTTTAAAAAAATATTTTAAAATAGTAAAATTAGAAATGTTAAGTAAATAAAAATAATAATAAATTAATAATAAATTTTCAAAATATGTTTTCTCAGTTTTTTCCTTATTTTGATACTCTGAATGTAAGTGATTTTATTTAGGGAGATATTTAGCCTTATTCTTGCCTTGTTACACACAAATTAAAGAAAAACTTTCACACTATGAAATTATTCACAACTAATTATGGAAGGAAAACATCGAAATAGAACACTTTTAATATTCCCCGGCCGTATATTTATACGAATACTATTAGTGCTTTAAAGATAAAATTTGGTTATTATTTTAAAGTTATGAAATAAAATAATTTCTAAAAAATTTTAAGGTACCTCTCCGACATGAAGAGTGATTTTTTTATTCATTATGTAGCGCATCGTTGAAAAGATCTTTCAAAAATATTGGGGGTATATCATGTCATAGGATCTATCTTCTTGACGTAGAGTCGTATCGTAGTCATATGCTATTGGTGCTATAGAGTTAAAATTTAGTATGGTTAAAAAATACATATATATATATCTAAGCGGAAAAGTTATGAAAAAAAATATTTTAAAAACAATTTTAGGGTATCACTCCTACATGTGAGTGATTTTTTTATTCATCAAATAGGGTATTGTTGAACAGATCTTTCAAAAAATGGGGGGTGAGTCATGTTACATATTTCAAAGTTATTAGAACTTAATTTATACTTCACTATAAAACCATATCAACGATTATAAATTTTATCATTTTTGAGTAAATCACGCTATTTTTACGGATGTGAAATTAGGCAATATATTAACATGTGAATAGCAATATTAAAATTTATAAAAAGTTTAATAGAAATATAATACAACCTTAGATAAATATGTATATATATATATATATATATATATATATATATATATATATGTGTGTGTGTGTGTGTGTGTGTGTGTGTGTGTGTGTGTATGCGCGACTCTCATTGCTAGTGGTTTACTCGCACTTAACACGTTTTATTTGTCATAACAACCATTTCAACGATAATTGAGTACCTGCCTTTTATTAACACTATCCGAAAATAACGTCTAAGAGTATTGATAGTTTGGAAACGTTTGTTTAAAATATCAGACAAAAATTTGGATATTATTATCCTATTTTTCGTATGGATAATGTCCGGAAGACTATTGAATATATTTACTGTTAATTTTGTAGAAATTAATTATTCACAATTAAATGAAATCATCTTTGCTAATAGCCCACCTGAAGATGTTGTAATACAACGAAATCTAGGTCGTGGTAAAGAATTTAAAGAAAGTAGAAATAATACTACATCACGTAGTAGGAAGACTATCGAAGATAGAAGATAAACTGAAGAAAGTAATGGCAAAACAGTGTGAACTTGGCACAAAGAATATATTTTAAAAGCTTAATATATTTCCGAGACATTTAAGCTTAGGTTATTCTCTTTTAACCATTCCAATGATAATTGAGTACCTGCCTGTTATTATCAATATCCGAAAATAACGTCTAAAAGTATCGATGCTTCGAAAACGTTTGTTAGAAAGATCATACAAACATTTGAATATTATTATCCTATTTTTGGTATGGATAATGTCAGGAAGACTATTGAAGATAGAAGATAAACTGAAAAAAGTAATGGCAAAACAGTGTGAACTTGGCACAAAGAATATTTTTTTAAAAGCTTAAATAATTTCCGAGACATTTACGCTCTGGTTCTCTTTTACATACATTACATTATAGTTGAGTGTTTCCTAAAATTGCGGGTTTTATTTAAAAGTTGCATCCCAGTTTAAAATTCAACGATGGAAAACATTAATATATATTGTATTCTTTCACTCGACCTGTGAGTCTGTCCCTTCAAAAATAAGCTCGACCTTGCACGCTACATTACAACGTAATATTAATACATAATGTGCAAAAGGAAATCGACAAAATTTCACATACTGTTGGACCCATGTGTTATAAGAATATAAATGATACTGTTGTATAAGGAAAATGAACAAATATAAGCTCCTTGAAAGTTTTCTTCAGATCGTCAATCGGATAATGGAAAATCTTGATTTTCTTACGAAAAGTAATGTTATTTTTCATAATAATTTCTAAATATTATTTCTAAGGAACTCTTTAAACTAGCACAGTGATTCAAAATGTCCTGGTATAACATCTATGCACAGATATAATATACTAATTCAGAAAACTCGTAGGCCCGAGAGGCTCGTCAAAAAAAACACATGTCCCAATTTTTTTTAATTAAATATTTTTACTCAAAAATCTCTCAAAAATGTCTCTAAAAGAGTTTTTCAACTAAATTTGAATAATTTTCATTTAAAAATTGGAAATATAAACATGTATTAATATTTATAACTCTTGAATTAGTGATGCAATCAAAAATTACCAAACTTTTAACAAATAACCCTTTCAATTTACGTAAGTGCATTTTAAATAAACGTAATAATGACTAAAGGTCTCCTGACTAAAAAAGGGCTGTTGTGGGTATGCGAATTTGGTAAGGCCAACAAAATTACTGTCTATAAGTAAAAGACTCAAAGTCATTTCACATATTCAAATTGCTTTTAAAATTTTTTTTATTCAAATAATTATTAAACCACGATAACCATTTTAATTTTTGTATCAATAAAAATTCACTGAATTGATATTTTACTCACATATTTATTTCTTATTAGCATTAAAAACTGCACTAGCGACATCGTATTCGTTTTTATGAGACCGCACTAAAAAATGTGTGTTGATATGATTAACCGCACAAAACTGATTTTGGAAACAATAATTTTAATTGTTTTAATTCGAAAACATTTCCCGTCCAACACGCATTACATTTCAGTTTGGTAACGATTCAGATTCTAGAAAGCTGTGATAGAAAATCATTCAGCCAGAGATGAACATCGCACCGAGACCACAAGTAATTTTTACCAATTTCATTAAGAAACCGTTAAACTATACATAGCTTGGAAAAATGTAATAAGAAAGTATTTATAAATACTGTACCGTAAATATATAATTATAAATTATTTCCATCCCTACTGCAGATAAACATTATAGGTGAAATAATAAAAAAAAAATCAATTATAACCTGGGAAGAGTCTAAGCATATTCCAGAGTTTATATATTAATCGGCATATACATTATCGCAATTTGACTTTGTGTACCTAACTTTGTATTTGCCTACCTTTTTAATATGAAATGTTGTGAAGATACGCGTAAACTGATAAAACTAACTCGACATATCTCAATTTTCCACCCAATACATCACATTATTAAAAACGTTCATTGTCAAATTAGATTCTTATATTATCTGTATATGTCATGTCCATGTAATTTAAATTATCTCGATGTCCACGTAGTATAAATTTTCATGAGTATATTATAAAAAGTGTCTTCATATTCATGTAATTTAAACTTTCCTCATGTTCGTGTGATATAAATTGTCCTCACATTCATGAAGTAATAATTGTCCCCATATGTGTGTAATAATAATTGTCCTCATATTCATATAATAAGAATTCTCCTCATATGTGTATAACAATATTTGTCCTCATATTCATGTAATAAGAATTGTCCCCATATGTGTGTAATAATAATTGTCCTTATATTCATGTAATAATAATTGTCCCCATATCTATGTAATAATAATTTTCCTTATATTCATGTAATAAGAATTGTCCCCATATGTGTTTAATAATAATTGTCCTCATATTCATGAAATAATAATTGTCCCCATATGTATGTAATAATAATTGTCCTCATATTCATGAAATAATAATTGTCCCCATATCTATGTAATAATAATTGTCCTCATATTCATGAAATAATAATTGTCCCCATATGTATGTAATAATAATTGTCCTCATATTCATGTAATAATAATTGTCCCCATATATATGTAATAATAATTTTCCTTATATTCATGTAATAATAATTGTCCCCATATATATGTAATAATAATTTTCCTTATTTTCATGTAATAATAATTTTCCCCATATGTGTGTAATAACAATTGTCCTCATATTCATGTAATAATAATTGTCCCCATATGTATGTAATAATAATTTTCCTTATATTCATGTAATAATAATTGTACTCGTATCCATGTAATAATAAATGTCCTCGTATATATGTAATCTAATATGCACGAACCTGTCGCAGCCTTAATTTTTTTATGATTTTAAACCTATTCACATAATATTTCACAGATACTCGTAAAAGTTCAATTCAGGTAAAGAAATTTTTATTGTACTTTTCAAAATTTATAAAGTAGGTGCGAAAAACATTTTGTTTTGGTAAACTTCATCATTCGAGGTATCGTCGGAACGGTATTTTAAAAAATTGAATTTCCTTAAGTTATTTGTTTTATTTTGATGTCTAATTTGCAAAATACTATAAGCATTACAATTTGTACATATAATAAAATTGTAACAGAGTAAATTCATAAAAAAAGTAAATTGATTTAGCGTATAGAAATGATAAGAGAAGCCGGGAAACTTTTTCGAAATCTTGTCTGTGTATCTGTATGTTATTTTGTGCGTTAATCACGGAACATTTACTGGACTGATTTTGATGAAATTTGGTATGAGATTTTTTCTAAATGCAAATTCCATGCTAGTGAAACCGTGGGGCACAGATATTCGTGCAAATTAAAAAAAATTAATATAAACAAAATTTTAAGAAACTTTAAATCCAAATGTACTTGGAATGACCAGAATCTCACTTTTGTATTTTCCACTTCCCACTTGGTCGTATTTTATATCCGTCGATTCACATACATACTCTACTCAATGACGTTGTGTTAAATCGACACGTTATAATACCCTTATAAAATGATCGAAATATATGAATTTATCTAGTGAATGTACAAAGAACATGCAATTGTACACATGTATTCCAATATTTAGTAACATGGAACTAACAATGAAAAAATAGATCAAAGAAAGCGCGTAAAAAATATTATAGGTATAATTATGAAAGTTACTAAATTCATATTATAGATGAACGAGTACATAGGTACTATATAATACAAATAGTGCTGATGAGCTCATTGATTATACCAACAGGATTAGCCCAAAATTCAGAATATAATATTACTATATAAATATAATATTTATATAGTATATACAATATTACTATATAAATATAATATTTATATAGTATAAACAATATTACTATATAAATATTACTTATAATGACAAAATATCGCAGATAAGTAAAATTATGACAGATTACTCAACTTTAGGAAACGACTTAAAGCGTTTATAAGTCCATATTATTTAGTGATATTTGTTCTGTTAGTATAGTAACTCATTATAAATACTCATGATTTATTATTATACTTGTTAAAAATCCCTTATTTGTAGTTATATATTCTTTTATAGGAGAAGTAATGTGTATATTATGCATGTATATATACATACGAGGGGGCGTTTTTAAGTTCGCGGAATGGAGGATAAGGAGTGAGAACAAAAATACAAAATTATTTTTCTATTTTAATATATTCACCTGCTGTCCTAATACATTTTTCAGATCTTCCAATTAGCTTATGTATACCTTCATAAAAAAATGTTTCGTCTTCTCCCGAAAAATAAGCTGAAACTGCGCCCTTCTCTTCTTCATCGCTTGAATACTTCTTTCCACGAAGTTCTTTTTGAGGATTGGGAATAAATAATAATCACTGGAAGCCAGGTCAGGACTGTAGGGTGAGTGTTCCAAAATATCGAAACCCACCTTGTGCAGGGCGTCCAGCGCAACGCGGCTCGTGTGAACGGGCGCGTTGTTGTGGAAAAGCAGGACACCTTTGGTCAATTTTCCCCTTACTTTTTTCTTTGATTGCTTTTTTCGACTTCTCTAGAATTGACGCATAGTATTCTTCGGTTATGGAAACACATTTATCTTTATAATATGTCAACAGGATCCCTTCTGAATCGCCATAATTTTTCCAACCGACTGTGACATCTTAAACTTCTTGGGTGGTGATGTGCCTTTTTTGTGCCACTGTATTGAGTCTTGCTTGGTCTCAGGTTCATAATGATGAACCCAAATTTCGTCTCCAGTAACAATTCGACTCAATAGTCCATTCTTGTCTTCACTACAGAGGTCCAAAAACGCGCGAGAACACTCCACGCGGCGTTGTTCTTGAGGCGGTGTGAGCTTTCTCGGCACCCATCTTGCGCTGACCTTTGTCATGCCAAGATGATCATGGAAAATTTTAAAAATTGTTGTATCCGATACTCCAACCATCTCTGCAAGCTGTTTCTTCTTTACTGGCATCTTCTAATACTAATTTTTCAACTTTTTCAATAATTTCCGGAGTAGTCATTTCGATCGACCGACCGGGGCGTGGGTTGTCTTCAAGTGAATCTCTACCCTGTTTATAGAATTTATGTCCCTTGTAAACTATGGTTTTACCCGGGCAAGAGTCCCCGTAAACGTATGCCATCTCTTTCAGTATTGTTTGAACCGACTTTCCTTGCTTGGTAAGGAACTTTATAACGGCGCAGTACTCGATTTTTCCCAGATTGAGTTGTTTTTGTTCGACGATAGTTCAAAGACTAATGATCCAATTATGATAAAACTTGGTATATATACTAATAATGAGTTACTTAACTAGCTATCATTACGTTAATCACCTTTATTGATGGCCTACCTTTCCATTCCGCGAACTTAAACGCCACGCCCCCTCATATATATATATATATATATATATATATATATATATATATATAACTAGCTAGACAGACGGGGGACGAGAGACTCGGTGGCACTCATCCGTTGCCGGTCAAACAAGGGCAAAAGTGCTGTGATGGAAAATCGAAGTCCTGTCAATTCACATGTCAGAAATGCTCGCGCGAGAAGCCGCTATCAATTTCATCCACACGACGCCTTGGAAAATTTCACCGCGATAGAAATATACCGAAAAAATTGTGCACAGCGAGAATGACGAGTGGAAAGAAGTTTGTGGAAAATTCATCATAGATACGTTTCTCTATCCGTCATTTAGTATTTGGTGAACAAGATTTCATTCCTATTCGCAAAAATGTCTTGTATTTAATATGAATTTGGTTCAGTTTGTAATGATTTCTTATATATATATATATATATATATATATATATATATATATATATATATGTGTGTGTGTGTGTATATATATATATATATATATACACATACATATACACGGTATAAAACATTATTCGCTGACTAAATTCCTTGATTGTAATTAAAATAAAATTTGAGCTAATTTTTTTTCAGAAAATTGAAAATAATATTCATAATTATTTGTCATGTTTTTCGTACACACTATACTTGCGCACATTATTCAGCGCCGCTCAGGGGAATAACCCGCGAACCGCCACGAAGACATCTAGTTCCCTGTGTAAGCACCGTGCTCCAGATAAGTATTGGGTGTGTTAAAAAGAGTTATGTGTAATATTTGTTTTGCACTCAATCAGAAAAAGGGCGTGTTTTACGTTTTATTTCAACGAAAATTTATTCCTTTATAGCCAAGGAATAGCTATACTTATTCCCGGACACAGTGTATATTGACAATAAATAAACCCGCTATTTCAGTTAACGATTTGTCGTCGCCGATTTGGCGAGGAAAGCCACTTGTTGCCGCAAATGTCATGTAGACAACACATTTTCCTTATAGATTTATCTCTGCTTTTAATCGGCGGTTGAGGAAGCATAATCCATCAAAGTAAAATTATTTTTACTTTGATGGATTTTTGCTGTACGAGATCCAACATTGTCATGCTAGTTGAAGGAGTTTAAGCTTACTTAGTGGTCAAAGAAATATTCCCGCTTTCCCAAAGCGTTAAGTTGTTTTTCTATGCAATATGCGACCATGATAATAGCTTTGAAGTTAACCTAGGATTTATACATAAGGCCTTTTAATTTTTCATAATTGATTTAAGTCTCTGGTTGTGACCTCGCTCTTGTGTAGATTATTGGATAGACGAAAGTTCCTTCTTCAAATCTTTGGAATTTCTCTCTTCTTCGAATCTCTCTATTTTAAAGAAGAACCTTTTAAACTCAGTCACTCTAGGAATGTACACCTCCATCCGTTGTTTTGCATATTTTGCATATTGCTGCGCTCTAAATGGAATTCATGAGGCAAGAACGCTCTAATTAATAAATCCTTCGCCACAGGTATGTTTTTTATTTTTTTTTCCTCTGATTTATATTACCTGGAAATAATTGCAAAATATTATCAATAAATTGTAATAGAGAATTAAAAAAGTAGAAAATATATCTAAAAAATAAAGAATAGAATCCTTGAGAAAACTTGAAAAAAATTATATAGTTTTGTTTTGTTTTCGAGAGTTAGAAACATTTATGAATAGACGATAATTACAATTGCTGTAAGTGTTATAAATTAAACTAAAAAGAAAGGAATGTTTAAAGAATACATTGGAAAAGAAACAGATTTCCATAGAAACCATATTATTTATAAAATATGATTCTTCATTTATTTACTTTTATTTGAATTATGAATTATAGTTAATTATCAGTATGTTGTGAAATTAAGTATAAAATTTAAAAAAATACTTTATGGAAATTGGCTATAAACAATTGTTTTTGTTTATTGCCAGTTTCCTTAATTGTCTTTCAAGATTGGAAAGATACAATAAATAATAAAATTGAACGGGCCGCGCACCGAATCAAGAACAGAACAGAATTAAGAACAGAACAGAATCAAGATTTTGGAGTATTTGGGATACTCCAAAATATTGATTCTGAAATGTTGTCATCGAAACGTGGTAGTGACT
The DNA here is from genome assembly GCA_039881145.1 of Druceiella hillmani. Classification (NCBI taxonomy): domain Eukaryota; kingdom Metazoa; phylum Arthropoda; class Insecta; order Lepidoptera; family Hepialidae; genus Druceiella; species Druceiella hillmani. The sequence continues at coordinate 11,739,381 of JAYKKI010000011.1, read as the reverse complement.
CATTGCAAGATGTCGACTTTAACACTTTAGAACGACTTAAGGAAATTCAATTCTTTTAAAACCTATTAGAGGCATTACATCATTTTAACTTCTTCTATCGAGTTTAATAAAGTCAGCACACGAGTTTCTGGGAATCGCATTAGAATTTTAGTAAGTCCAAATGATGTATGAAAATGATATACAAAATATTATATAATATATATATATAATATAGGTATGGAATTCTATGGAAATTAATGAAGAACTATTGATATGGCTTATGCAAAAGTGTTCAGAATTGTATGATCATGGAGATCATAATTATCTTGACGAATGGCGTCTGATGATTATATGGGAAGAACAGAAAGATTTTATTAATGAAATTCGAAAGTAATGCTGTATTTCATATATCAAAATGTTATGTCACGTTACAATCCCAAGTTCACTATTATTGTTATGTTATTATGTATTAAATGACATCTCACATGTTGAGTTCGTCTTCTGACAATGTTCATTTGCCATGAGACTAAGCCCGCATCAGACATAAAGTAAATTTTGAATTTGCTCGAATTTCAAATACGACTTGAGATGCGTTACCACTAATTTGTGGTAAATCGACTAATCCCTTACGAACAATTTCCGTCAAGTCGTCTTCTGTAATTTTTTTTAGAAACAATATGCTGTTGTTACTTTTATATTAACATATTCAAGAATTAAAGACAAACGCCTCTCGTAAATTCTAAATCTTCTGGCTAATTCCCCAAATGCGTTTGCTGTACTGAGACAATAAATTAAAACCTTTTCTCTCGTTATTTATTTCTTGATTAGCAGAATATGTTCTCATTACATCATTCTGTAGCGAGAAAGTGGCATCCTCGACAAACACATGGGGCACGGTCTCTACTATTCCGGGAAGGGATATATATGATGTGTGTCTTGGTATTCACACATTTAGGTACAAAAAAGCAACACCAATCCTAACATTGATGTGTTGTCGTTGCAACTAATGCTAATATATGGAGTTACTTTACGGTTTCGATGTTTACATATGATCACGCGTTGCATATTTTGGGAAACAATGGATAGAAGCTTGAGGATTTATTTCCGTAGACTGATTTTAATAATTTTTATTTTTTTCTATCATTGTTCCTGTTTATTGCCAGTTTCCATAAATAGAACAATTGTAAAAGAATTGTAAAATAATAATACACATGCTTGATAAGGATCAAGCAAGAGTAAAACTCGTACTACGAAGGTTCCGTATATAAAAATTTAAGAGTTCATAATATTTTTATTATAAATGTTAATATTATTTTTGAACATTTCAATGTATTCCCTGGCATATTTTTCACAGGGAAAAAAATATCGGGAATTTTTAAAATAATATATTACTTAATCATTTACATATATTTTTTATAATTTAGATTTTCTCATTTCTTAATATTGGGTGGTGACATTTTTCACACTTCGTTGTCAGTCTGCCTGTCTATCAAGACTCTTTGTCTCTAGAACGCATGTAGGTATCAAATTTAAATTAATATCAAATACTAAGGTCTACCGTGACTTGAAGCTGCAAAAAAATCAAGCTTCTAAGTCAACGAAATCAAGAAGAACCTTAAAAATAACACCATTTATGCCGCATATTTTGAAACTCCTAAATAAATCAAAACCTATAGGGTACTTCCCGTTGACCTAGAATCATGAAATTTGGCAAGAACCAAGATCTCATAGCAAAGGTAAAGGAAAAAATTGTTAATTTGTTAAAATTTTTTTTTTTAGATATGCACTTCTGAAAAATATAGTAGACAATAATATATTTTCGTTTTAAAAAATTATAATGTCATAAATAGTTTAATAGGAATATTATCTGCCATTAAATGTTTTAAATGCCTAAATGTGTACAGAACTCTCATAATGCCAGTTCCACGTGTGCTTGACAGGTTTTTATTCATTAGACATTAGGTGTAATAAAATAAATTTCACTTAAGGTAAAAATGGTAAATTTTTCTGTGACCATTATTTTATTGTCACCACAGCCCTACAGCCGAATTTATTAACTTAAATAATGATACTTTAATAACGATATAAAATAATTAATTACAATTAAAAGGTATTCAAACGAAATTATGACGTTAAAATTTTTTCATTTAATAGAAGTGTTAATTGTTTAAAATGTTGTTGTCAATACTTTATAAATTTGTCGACAAATAGCATTAGAATAGTGTTACGTATCGGTGACACGCTATGGGATTAATCCTCAGCCTTTCATCTGTTGATATAAAAGAAGTTTCACTTCAAAAAAAAATTATAATAAAAGAAACAATGTTTCATAATTAATTCCGTTAAATCTTTAAAATTTTAAATGCTTGTCTTTTAAATAACTAATTTTTATTGTGTCCACTTTGTAATAAAATTAAAGAATATTCGAGAAATGATTTATATTTCAACCATCTTTTGATTTCCTGTAACGACGTAGTTTGAGCTCCTATAGGCATCTATTTTATTGGTGCCCACTACCTAATATTGAAGAAACGAAATTCATATAGAATCTCTTTGTTTTTCGCGCGTCAAAACTCTTTTTCTCAGTAACGGCCAGATGTAGCAAATTGAAATTAATATCTAATACTTAGATCTATGAACTCATGCAAAAAATTGAAGCACCGAATACAGTAAAAGGATATAGACTTTCAAATATCGGATGATTAAATAGTGACTCAACCTTCATAAATACTAAAGTACTTTCCGTTGCCGTAAAATCTTGAATTTGGTACAAAAAAAGGTCTCATAACAGAAGTAAAGAAAAAGAGCCAGGGATTTACAATTCTAAGTGAAGTTATCACGTGATAATTTTTTTTCGAATTTTCAATTTTCTTTTTTTTCTATATTTATGCAAAGCGTACTTTTTAAACTTTATGAAAATATAATATAACGGTACGGAATCTACGGGTTCTACTTGCACTTGCTCGTCTTTTTATTACGTTTTACATGACACGTACGTTACGTTTACGTTTTTTATTACGTATACGGTCACAGCGAAATAATTAAAATCCTCATGCATACAATTGGCAACATCAATCAGTTTTTGAAAAATTTCATTTTAAATTAAAAAGACACTTTCAATGGACGTTATATTTTTCTGAAGTATTTTTACTTCAGTTACCTGTTGTATATAATATTACCTCGTCTGGTTCATACGTTTACCACGTCACGGAATATATGAGTTACGTTCTGAAGTCCTGTTCAGTTACTGTAATTTTAATAGTGTTTGAAGTGTCTGAATTTCTCTTAAATATAAAATATAACCTATATAAGTTATTGTAAATACGCACACTAATAAAAAATAATTTTTTTAATCACAAATACTAAATAAATCCACATTAAATAACTAACGTGGATATAAGACAAAGGTTTGCAACACCTGACTTGTCAAATCTGATTGTTTATAAACATTCTCTTTTCAAATTTAATGGAATATAAATACAATTTTTATTTATAGAAAGCAAAATCTATAATCAAAAAGTAAACACTTTGGGGGACAATTACACAAATTAAAATAGCTGCTTATAAATATATTTAAATTGAATTGTAACATTAAACAATTTTTTCTAACAATATTGCTAAAATTGCTTGCTTATTATAAATGAGCCACAAATCTCTTCTAGTATTTTCAAAATGACCATGATGATGTAAACAACAAAAATATTTAAGAAATAAACGAAACCCTAAGCAATTATTAAAAGTTAATAGTCCTTCAACATTCTCGTAACGTTACAAGAATTACGTGCAACAACAATGTATGTAATAAGGAAAAGTTTACATATATATATATATATATATATATATATATATCATCTCTATATCAGCTCATATATATATATATATATATATATATATATATATATATATATGTAATATGCGCATAGCCGTAAAACTAATGTTTGCACTAAAGTACTATATCAACAATACAGATATTTAATTGAAACAAAGAAATCAATTAATACCCAATCTATCTGGTCTTGTCCACGTCAAAATCGTTTGCACTTTGCTGTTTGTTTGAAATACGAGGACGTTCGTCGGTGAAGCAATCGCCGCGAGCCAAATAATTTCTATCGGCGACGAGACGGTAACATGAAAGTCACGGTGACAAAATAACTGTCAGTGACTCGACGACTCACCTCTAGACTTATACAAAATAACAAATATAAAACATGTTAAAATGAGAAAATTACTGGTTTTTATATGAATCAATATTCCGAATAAAAACAAATATTTGTTGATCAATCTTATTCATGTATATTTTTCTGTTTTATTCTTTTACATAATTCGTCTTAAATTTTAGTTTTTCACGAAATTCTCATCTTGATGTTGCTATGTTATGTAATTTTCAGCCAAAATCAATAAAATAATACTGGTTAGCCTAACCGTCGTACGCAAACGCAGAAAAAGACAAAGGCGTTAAGTAAGACTTCATTGCCATTGTTCTTCATTGCCATTGTCTTCTACTGCACAGTTCTATGGGTGCCCCAACTCGACCTACAGTCCTTGGTGACGAACGAAACTCGGTAAACATAAATTCGCCTTTATGACGAACGAAACTCGGTAAACAAAAACTCGGTAAACGAAAAGTTTAGTACCTACTTCAAACGGCGACACACATTGAAATTTGGTAGTGAAAAAAGTAAAATTTATTGTTTTAAATTTATTGTTTAAATTGAAATTATGTAATATTCTAAGGTAACAAATATTTTATTGGGTTTAGTATTATTTGAGCCCAAATCTATACGGCCAAGATTTGTTGCAAATACTAAACTCCAAACTCCAATTCCAAACTAATACTAATTCCAAATTTCAATTCCAAACTTCCACATATAAACGGACTAAAAATAAATTTTAACCAAAAATGTTCAACTTTTACCTATAAAATAACCGTAGAAAAAAAAAACCGTAGAAAAATCTCAATATCAAAAAAAAAATTTAAGGATCCTTCTTCCTAACAATTCTAAGACTTGTTTCTTATGATTTAAACCGATTTGTTATTAAACCACACAAATGGAAATTTAATAACTAACAAATTCTCATAATGACGTTTTCTTATTTTTGTACATTCTTCGTATATATTCGTATATATATATATATATATATATATATATATATATATATATATATATATCTATATATATATATATGTATTAATATGTGAAGAGAAAATTTTGTAACCCATTTTAAGCATATTACTCGTAGGGAGGAGTGTAGAAAACTGAAATGTATACTGTATCTATGTTACAAATACATTAAATTATATATTATCAATACATTAAAATATTCACTTTTTTATGTTCATATTGTCAATGCCAAATACATAATAGTCTGAGGTCAAACAGTCGCACAGAGTAGATAGAGATTGTCGCCTAAGAATTTAAAATGTCAGATTCACTAACATTAAATTTCATAAATATTGCAGGGAATTCACTAACATTAAATTTCATAAGTATTGCAGGGAATTCACTAACATTAAATTTCATAAGTATTGCAGGGAATTCACTAACATTAAATTTCATAAGTATTGCAGGGAATTCACTAACATTAAATTTCATAAGTATTGCAGTTAGATAATAATAAAGACAACATATTGTTTTTGTTCCAAAAGAACGCTTATTTTTAAAATCCCTAAAATATCTTAATTGCATTTTATTAATTAAAACACCGAGGAAATCAGGATTTTTCGGTTTGTTCAATAAAATATTTTAAAAAACATTTATCTCATTGCCCGAAAAATAATACATATTTATTAAATAGTTTTTTTAAATTTTGCATTAAGGCGTTTTATTAAATGATATAAACGAATATAAGTATACTTCTCAAACAAGGCTTTCATTAAATCAGTTATATGAATAATTGAAGGAAAATCTCCATATTCATAGACCGCAATGCAATAAAATATGTCTGTGGATATAAAACGATGTAAAGCTTTTATTATCACCTTTTCTTTGCTGAAATTGAAACTATAACCTCTATCATGTTGTTACCTTACAAATTTTAATTACGTGATTAAACCGCCCTTATTTTTCAATTCAATAAATTTTCATTAAATTTTCTCATTAGTAATCAAAGCTCCTACACATGTGTCACATTGTATATTCTATAATAAATTGTACACAACAAACTGTGCAATATACATAATCACTTGAATGGTAAATTCAGAGAATTCTCCAACAAGAAGGAAGGTTTTTCCGTATAAAGTATATATAATTAATTCTATCGATAGCAGACAAACAATTCAGAATTCATATATTTTATAATGATATACAGTCCCCTTCACCGAAGCGTTTATTTCAATATTACAATAAGTTTCTTATAAATGGATTTAAAATGTCTAGACATAGGATTATTATTTTGGTCTGATATTACAAAATAATAGTTTCAAATGATCCTGGCTGACCTTGTGAAAATAAAAGTAAACAAGTTGTCTGATTTTAATATAGCTTAGGTAAAAAAATCGTAAAACCTCTGAACAACGAATAAAATCGAGAAATTTTAATTTTCTCGAGCCGTTGATTAAAAAAGTGCCATTTATACAATTTAATGATTTTAAATATTTAAATATCACGATGGAGCTCAATTTTCTTCGATTTACAGCTAAGGCACGCGTTACTGTGCAGAGAAAAACATATAATATGCGAATCATAATTGTGGGCGCGGGCCACGCCTAATTACCATTTCTGGTTATATTGTATATTCTGTGATAAAATCTAACTAAGTATTTAAACAAACAAGTGACTTACTGGGAATTTCTCGATAGAAATGCTATTGTTAAAATTTGTAAATATGTTCTTGTTATTCAGTTCAAAATAGTTTGAAGTTTTAAATATGATACGAGACAGGCTCCTTAAGGACACTTCAAATACTATTAAACTAACTGGACAGGACTTCAGAACGTGATTCACCTGTTCACATTATTCCGTGACGTGGTATACGTCTGAACCAGGCGGGGTAATATCATATACAGCGGGTAATTTTTTTAATTCAGTAAAAGTTAACGTCCACTGAAAGAGTTTTTTTTTCATTTAAAATGAAATTTCTCAAAAACTAATTGATGTTACCAATTGTATGCATAAGGATTTTAATCATTTCGCTGTGACCGTATATCCTGTGTCATGTAAAACGTAATAAAAAGACGATCAAGTGCAAGTAGGACCCGTGGATTCCGTACCGTTATATTGTATTTCCAAAATAAATATACAAAAAAAAGAAAATAAAAGACTCGAAGAAAAATTCTTACGTGATAACTCCACTTAGAATTATAAATCCCTTTTTACGGCAACGGAAAGTACTTTTGGTAGTTATGATGAGTGAGTCAATATTAAAGCATCCTATATTTGAAAGTCCATATTCTTTTATTGCATTGGATACTTCAATTTTTTGCATGGATTCATAGATCTTAGTATTTGATATTAAATTCAATTTGCTACATCTGGCCGTTACTGAGAAAATGAGTCTTGACACGCGGAAAATAAAGAGATTCTATAGGGATTTCGTTTCTTAAATCTTAGGTAGTGAGCCCCAATAAAAAAAAAATAAATAGATAGCCTATAGAAGCTTAAACTACATAGTTACAGGAAATCAAAAGATGGTTAATTTTAGTGACTTGAAATATAGATCATCTCTCGAATATTCACTACTTTTATTACAAAGTGGACACAATAAAAATTAGTTATTTAAAAGACAAGCATTTAAAATTTAACTATTTAATATTTTAAATTTTACTATTTAAATGTTCTCTTTTATTATAATTTTTTTTCGAAGTGAAACTTCTTTTATATCAATAGATGAAAGACTGAGGATTAATCCCACAGCGTGTCACCGATACGTAACACTATTCTAATGCTATTTGTCGACAAATTTATAAAGTATTGACAACAACATTTTAAACAATTAACACATCTATTAAATGACAAAATTTGGTCGTCATAATTTCGTTTGAATACCTTTTAATTGTAATTAATTATTTTATATCGTTATTAAAGTATCATTATTTAAGTTAATAAATTCGGCGGTACGGCTGCGGTGACAATAAAATAATGGTCACAGAAACGTTTACCATTTTTACCACAAGTGTAATTTGTTTTATTACACCTAACGTTTTTATTTGCGTCTAATGAATAAAAACCTGTCAAGCACAAGGGGAACTCGCATTATGAGAGGTCCGTACACATTTAGGCATTTATAACATTTAATGGCACATAATATTCCTATTAAACTGTTTAGAAAATTTTAATTTTTTAAAACGAATATTTTTCACAAGTGCACATTTCAAAAAATATTTTTTTGTATGATATAAATACAAATTAACAATTTTCTGATTGTTTCCTTTACTTGTGCTTCTAACCAAATTTTATGATCCTAAGACAGTAGAAAGTATCCTTAGGTTTTGAATTATTTGCGAGTGTCAAAATATACGACATAAATAGCCCTATTTTTAGGGGTTTTTTTTTGCGTTGACTTAGAAGTTTGATTTTTTTACAGCTCCAAGGGACCGTAGACCTAAGTATTATATATTAATTTAAACTTGATACCCCTACGCGTCCCTAAGGAAAGAGTATTGACAGACTGACAGACGGACAACAAAGTGATCCTACAAAGGTTCCTTTTTCCTTTCCCTACGGGACCCTAAAAATTTTGATACAATTTACTTCTGTTTCACTCTTTTATGGGGTATACACTTCTTGCATTAGTTTAAAAATAGTGTTTAATGAATTTACATGAAATTTTCAGACGGTTTTCCTTAAAATAGTAGGTTGTTTCGAGTGAGTTTTTTCATTACTTTTTATATTTATACTGAAAATTTATCAAGTATTTTTATCAAAGTATATGTACAGAATAGAATTTCAAGAAGAACCGTATAATACTTTATAAATTCTTAAATATATATTCATTAAAATTTTAACTAATAACACTAGAAAAGTGTGACATTTAATATTTTTTATTAGATCGTGATACGATCGTGCTTCATTTAAAGGACGAAATGTTATCCTTTAAAGCATGATCAATGGCTGCCTTTAGGAAACATTAATATTATCTTAGTAAAAGATAATATCAGAATTTACACTGCAATGAAAACCAATTTGTAGGAAATTTTCACACTTTTAACACTTCACATCTGTCCTAAAATTTCGACATCTGTCCTAAAATCAAACCGTTTTAGTGTTTGAATGTCACTGGTTATCGTCAAAAAGTATCGAAGTAATCACATCACTGTTGTTGCTATAATCAGGGTAGGTTTCAGGTTCATACAAATTTTTCGATTGAAATGCAAAAGCCCTATCTCTTTCGCACACACACAATATATATCTACTTATATAACATCTTTCTAGAGTAACACAAAATATTATTTATGAAACATCGAGCAAGCGAATGAATACTCTACCACTCTATAATTGGCTTCTCAAATTGCAAATTTGTAACTTGAACGTTCTTTTATAAAGCAATTTAATATTTAGTGATAACATTTGAAGTAGAAAGTTATTTTGAAGCTCTTGTTTATTGAGTTGTAGCCAAGTTTCACGATAAATTGAAATTTATTTTTATTAATTCGAAAAAGCATTGAATCAATTATACATTTGTTTATTACCGCAGATGTTTATAAGGCTTCTATTCTTGTGTTTCAACTGAAACCTCTGTTCACAGTAAAGATCTAAAATTATCCTTTTTTAATAATAATTTATATACTGATTCTTTTCTTATAAAAACTTATGAAAATAACATTCCTAACGAGATGATGGAAATCGAAAATTGAAAGAAAATAGTTTCTCGGTAAATAAAATTTTATTTCATTGCTATTTTAAATGTCATTTAAAATAATCCTCCTTTTCCATTAGGTGATTATTATACGTGATATAAAAATATGCAAAACGACGGAACTGTAAAAAAACACAAAAAAAAAATAATGAAAACAATGGTCTGTTCCTCCAGAAGCTTCAAACTATTAAAAAAAAATGAAAACTTACCGTAAAAGTTACCTTCCAGGATAGGAATTGTTTTGTCTCCCTTTTTTGTTTGTTGTAAATAATTTTGTTTTGTATCGCCAACTTATTTAGTTAGTACCTATAATTTTATGCTTACCAACATGTCACAGAGTAGTTTTAAATTTCAAACTGTTTTTAAATTTGTTTTGTTTGAGCGCGATGCGTTTGGTTAGGAAAAGTATTCTACCCAGTTATCAAATTACGAATCGCAATTTAATAACTTACCGCAACGAGTCGCAATTTAATAACTATATAAACCGAGTCATCAAATTACGAATCGCAATTTAATAACTATATAAACCCAGTCATAAAATTACGAATCGCAATTTAATAACTTACCGCAACGAGTCGCAATTTAATAACTATATAAACCGAGTCATCAAATTACCAGTCGCAATTTAATAACATATCGCAACGAGTCGCAATTTAATAACTATATAAACCCAGTCATAAAATTACGAGTCGCAATTTAATAACGTTAGGTATAGGACTAATAAGTAACGTTGGAGAAAAAACATTTTAAATTCATTAGATACCTACCAAACTAATTCTTTTATTAAAAATAGTCTAATGGTCTACATAACTCATGTTTTATTTTAACGCTTTCTATAAATTATAAGCCTACAAAATATTCTCAATATTCTAAATACCGAATATAAACACAGTCATCAAATTACAAGTCGTAATATAATAATAAATTTTAATTATAATAATAATTAACTAATGTTAGACATAGGACTGAAAAGTAAAGTTGGAGAAAAACATTTTCAATTGATTAGATACCTACCAAACTAATTCTTTTATTAAAAATAGTCTAATGGTCTACATAACTCATGTTTTATTTTAACGCTTTCTATAAATTATAAGCCTACAAAATATTCTCAATATTCTAAATACCGAATATAAACACAGTCATCAAATTACAAGTCGTAATATAATAATGAATTTTAATTATAATAATGATTAACTAATGTTAGACATAGGACTGAAAAGTAAAGTTGGAGAAAAACATTTTAAATTGATTAGATACCTACCAAACTAATTCTTTTATTAAAAATAGTCTAATGGTCTACATAACTCATGTTTTATTTTAACGCTTTCTATAAATTATAAGCCTACAAAATATTCTCAATATTCTAAATACCGAATATAAACACAGTCATCAAATTACAAGTCGTAATATAATAATAAATTTTAATTATAATAATGATTAACTAATGTTAGACATAGGACTGAAAAGTAAAGTTGGAGAAAAACATTTTAAATTGATTAGATACCTACCAAACTAATTCTTTTATTAAAAATAGTCTAATGGTCTACATAACTCATGTTTTATTTTAACTGTTTCTATAAATTATAAGCCTACAAAATATTCTCAATATTCTAAATACCGGATATAAACACAGTCATCAAATTACAAGTCGTAATATAATAATAAATTTTAATTATAATAATAATTAACTAATATTAGACATAGGACATTAGACATAGGAAATAACTAGAATAAAAGATTCATTGCAAAGAAATAAAATGTATGTATGAATAAGCGGTCTTTAAAACTACCCTGAACAATATACCTGAATAAGAAAAACTGAAAATATTGCTTTTGCCGAATATTTTTATTGGTAGTACAGATCGAAACTGTCACTTGGCCATTAAAAGGAAATTATATATATATATATATATATATATATATATATATATATATATATATATATATATATATATATATTCAATTACCAACAAAACTCGCCCTATTACAGTTTATGATAAATCAGAGAAAAACCGTCAAAATATTTTTTCATTTATTTAGGAACCGAAACGGCATAGCACTATTTTTACGAAAATAAAAAATAGGTGATATTTTAAAGCATTTTATCATAATATCACATTGAAGAGTATATTATTTGCATATGAACGCAGGCATACTATGAATCTGTTTATTAGCTCAAATTTTAGCATCCAAACTTACAAATAAATATACCGAGGATTGTCTAAAAAATATAAATCCTTCAACATCTGTGCAGTTCTTGTATATTCGACTTTGTAACTCTTATGGGAGAAATTTAGTGCTTGAAGCCATATGTATGGATTTACATTTCTGCTCAATGTCTTCAACAATTTAAATTGTCTAAGATATAAGGGAATCAAATTGAGATATTTGCTTGTTGATGGTTACAATTTGGTGTCTTTACATTCATGAATATTTTTTCTCGAAAGGTTATTTTCTGTCATAGCTACAAGTATTCAAAATAAACTAGACACTGGAACTTGTCCTCCATTAATGTTTTTTAGTCTTTTGAAAAAGTCCTGCTTCTTCTAATTCTTCATTTATATTGTCAATGAATTCCACTTTGCTCCTATTCCCTAACCTAGCCGTGTCAAGATTCGAGATTCCATTTACACAATTATCTACATTTCTTTAATTTGTTCCGAATTGTATTTCTATTTCCCACTAAAATATTTTCCAGTCTTCTACAAAACTAAACTTTCCGATCCATTAATTCTAATCGAGTGGACTCTGTTCAAGCGGACAGAGAGTGGACTCTGTTCGAGCAAACACGTATGTGTGTGTGTGCTAACGTTTTTGTGCATTAACCTGTGTGTGTTAACGTTTTTGTGTATTATATATTTTAATTGAGAATCGTTGGTTTAATTGGAGATAAGCGAAGAAAACAACAATTCTCATAAGTTTTGTTTTTGGATAAGAAAAAAATTACAGTAATCGAAACTTTTTTTTTCAATTAGTACAATAAATTACTTCTTAGTATATTATTATAGGACGTATTCGCTATGATAAAATCTCAATTTTCAATCCAGCACAAAGCCATCGGCAAGAAATCTCGTAACATACGATGAAATTTCTGTGAAATCACGTAAAAAATCATAAAACTTGAAGTAAGATGGTAAGGTATCAAGATCCCAATACAAATCAATCACATCAAAGTTTAATTAAACTAATTGGGTTAAGTCTTAAAAAAAGTTGTGAACATTATATCTCCGTACGACCTATTTTCACAGGGCTGTTTTCTGCTATTACGTGAAATTCAGTAAAGATTAGAAAACTACATGAGATGCATTAAAGATCCGAAAACCCTTCTTCAAAATTAAATATCATAAGATGATGAGATCATGTAGTGTATTGACGGGGCGTTTTTTTTCATTAATTTCATTGTAGGTGGGATTCATCACATTATGCTGTATATAAAAAGAAAAAAAAGATTTTGTTAAAACACATAACATTTTTGTTAAAATATGACTTTCAAATATTTAGTTTTTTGTTTCTTTTTATTATTCAGATTAATGGGGCCATATCTCCCACATTGAAATATTTAGTAAACAATAACATAGCATTTACAAAACGTTTCAGCATTCGACGAAGCATCCTATCATTATTAGTCGCTACATGTCGGTAGACAAATATGTAATAATATAGTCAAGTAGATAATGATGCATTTTAAAATTACTTATCTTAATGACATTTTACCAATTTTACGTATTAAGTGGAAAACACAATTTAATTATATTTCACAATTAAATGAAACTACGTGATGTAGTATTATTTCTAAATTAAATGAAACTACATGATGTAGTATTATTTCTAATTGATGTAGTATTATTTTTAAAAACACAATTTAATTATATTTCACAATTAAATTATATTTCACAATTATATTTAATTATATTTCACAATTATATTTCACAATTTAATTATATTTCACAATTATTTTTCACAATTTAATTATATTTTACAATTATATTTAATTATATTTCACAATTATATTTCACAATTTAATTATATTTCACAATTAAATGAAACTACGTGATGTAGTATTATTTCTAAATTAAATGAAACTACGTGATGTAGTATTATTTCTAATTGATGTAGTATTATTTTTAAAAACACAATTTAATTATATTTCACAATTAAATTATATTTCACAATTATATTTAATTATATTTCACAATTATATTTCACAATTTAATTATATTTCACAATTATATTTCACAATTATATTTCACAATTTAATTATATTTCACAATTAAATTATATTTCACAATTATATTTCACAATTTAATTATATTTCACAATTATATTTAATTATATTTCACAATTATATTTCACAATTTAATTATATTTCACAATTAAATGAAACTACGTGATGTAGTATTATTTCTAAATTAAATGAAACTACGTGATGTAGTATTATTTATAATTGATGTAGTATTATTTTTAAAAACACAATTTAATTATATTTCACAATTATATTTCACAATTTAATTATATTTTACAATTATATTTAATTATATTTCACAATTATATTTCACAATTTAATTATATTTCACAATTAAATGAAACTACGTGATGTAGTATTATTTCTAATTGATGTAGTATTATTTTTAAAAACACAATTTAATTATATTTCACAATTAAATTATATTTCACAATTATATTTCACAATTATATTTCACAATTTAATTATATTTCACAATTATATTTCACAATTTAATTATATTTCACAATTAAATTATATTTCACAATTATATTTAATTATATTTCACAATTTAATTATATTTCACAATTATATTTCACAATTTAATTATATTTCACAATTATATTTAATTATATTTCACAATTTAATTATATTTCACAATTAAATTATATTTCACAATTATATTTAATTATATTTCACAATTTAATTATATTTCACAATTAAATGAAACTACGTGATGTAGTATTATTTCTAAATTAAATGAAACTACGTGATGTAGTATTATTTATAATTGATGTAGTATTATTTTTAAAAACACAATTTAATTATATTTCGCAATTAAATGAAACTACGTGATGTAGTATTATTTCTATTAAACTACGTGATGTAGTATTATTTCTAAACTACGTGATGTAGTATTATTTCTACTTTCTTTAAATTCTTTACCAAGACCTAGGTTTCGTTGTATTACATCTTCAGGTGGGCTATGGTGGTCGCGGCAAAGAACTTAAAGAAAGTAGAAATAACACTACGTCACGTAGTTTCATTTAATTGTGAATAATGAATTTCTACAAAATTAACGCCAAATATATTCAATATTAATTATATTTATTACGTTTTAATTAGGTGCACAGATTTTATTAATTGATTAATGAGATATGAATATGTTTCATGTCATGTTTTTGCGAAAATAAAATCTGCTATTTCACAGTTATTTCATATTTTATCTACACTACAATTAAATTATAAACTAATTTCTCACGAGAATGTCCTGGAATTTATACTTATATATTATTTATATTTTTATTTTGTAATTACAATATTTCGACAGCGATGTCTATTTCAATAAAATACCATATTTAATTTAATAATAACGTAATTTCTTAGATTTTTATTCAGTTATCCATTTTAATTTATGTATCTAACGAAAACTGCAATAGAGCTAGTACTTAATTAGTGATAGGAAAAACCAATTCGTTAAATATACATACATATGTATGCGCATATATATATATATATATATATATATATATATATATATATATATATATATATATATACATATATATATATATATATATATATATATATATATAACAGAAATAAATGTGTTAACTTACCGAAATAATTAGCTGTGTTTAGATTAGCACCAATATAGGTAACTGTTATTAAAATATTAAAATATCAAATTAAGCAACTGATGTATAATAAACACCACTGTATTATATGACCCGATATTAAATTAATTATTAAGCGGTTATTAAATGTTTAACTGTTATTAAAATATCAAATTAAGCAACTGATGTATATAAACACCACTGTATTATATGACCCAATATTAAATTAATTATTAAGGGGTCATTACTATTAAGACGTAAATTTAAAAGTATAAATTTATTAGATATTTATTCAGTTATCCATTTTAATCTATGAATCTAATGAAAACTGCAATAGAGCTAGTACTTAATTAGTGATAGGAGAAACAGGTTCGTTAAATATACATACGTAAATACATGCCCATATGTATGCCCAGATATATATATATATATATATATATATATATATATATATAATAGAAATAAATGTGTTAACTTACTGAAACAATTAGCTATGCGTTTAGATTAGCACCAATATAGGTAACTGTTATTAAAATATTAAACTATAAAATTAAGCAACTGATGTATAATAAACATCACTATATTATATGAACCGATATTAAATTAATTTTTAAGCGGTTATTATTATTAAGACGGAAATATAAAAGTATAAATTTATTCAAAATAAAAAAGCGTAAATTTATTGAATATAAATATAAGCAATCAATGTTTTTATTACGTTATAAAATCATTGTAAGAGCTTAATTGTCTTTTATACAATGAAAAAGTAATTGCCTCAAACAATTGCAGGACATTATACAGAAATATAACAGACATTAAGTAACTCTTTAATAAACATTTTGGTGTCAAAGATTAAAGAAGAAGGAAAAAAGTTTAAGTCAAAACCAATATGCGTGGCGTCTGGACATCGTTAAATGCGCATGCGTAAGAAGAACCCACAATTTCCAACTTTACGGAGTCCATAAACAGTATGACATCTCAGAGACTAATTATCCGAGTAAATGTTATGTTTCATAACTAAGAATAATCTGCTGTTAGACAGCCCTTTCAACTGTGGTGCAAAATATCAATCAAAGTACATCGATTTCCCTGTCATGAGTACGATATGTTAGGATTGAAAGTTGGGAGCAATTTATTGTTACAATTCTTAATCGCAAGAGTTACAATATAAAGCCCTGTATGTTATGTTTCATAACTAAGAATAATCTGCTGTTAGACAGCCCTTTCAACTGTGTTGCAAAATTTAAATCAAAGAACATCATTTGTCATGAGTACGATATGTTAGGATTGAATGTTGGGAGCAATTTATTGTTACAATTCTTAATCGCAAGAGTTACAATAGAAAACTCTGTATATTATGTTTCATAACTAAGAATAATCTGCTGTTAGACAGCTCTTTCAACTGTGATGCAAAATATCAATCAAAGTACATCGGTTTCCCTGTCATGAGTACGATATGTCAGGATTGAAAGTTGGGAGCAATTTATTGTTACAATTCTTAATCGCAAGAGTTACAATAGAAAACTCTGTATGTTATGTTTCATAACTAAGAATAATCTGCTGTTAGACAGCCCTTTCAACTGTGGTGCAAAATTTCAATCAAAGAACATAAATTTCCTTGTCATGAGTACGATATGTTACGATTGAAAGTCGGGAGTAGTTTATTGTTACAATTCTTAATCGTAAGAGTTGCAATAGAAAACCTCTTTACCAGTCGTGTTTTTAATTTGTTTGTTTTTGTCCTGTTAGTAACAACCTAAATTTCTTAAGATTTTATTTTTTTATAGCTTTTATCTATCGAACTACGAGGGAGTTATCTGTATTTGCCAAAGTTTTTCTTGTACCATGATTAAAGTCAGTGAGCTAAATTCAGATTTAGCTCACTGATTTTAAATATGATTTCCGCTCTAGGCATTCTACTATCACAGACACACTCTCTTCATTTGTTGACTATGTATCTATTTAATTGGAGCGAGGACGCCGAAAACAGGTGGTCTATCTCGATTTTAAAAAGCTTTTGATGATCTTGATAACGATATTCAACCTAGAAAAGTATTGGAGACAGGATTCCCCTCTATTTTGGTTCAGTTTCTCCAATTAGTTTTCATCTCGGAAGCAGTTCAGTATGGCAGTTTTAGACTAGGTTAGACCACTTGAATATATTTGATGGTGAACTTTGCCATTATTATTACTTTGTTTATATTATTTTTTTGCCGTTATTATTACGTTGTTTATATTATATTTTTTCCATTATTATTACGTTGTTTATATTATATCTTTTGCCATTATTATTACGTTGTTTATATTATATTTTTTGCCATTATTATTACGTTGTTTACATTATATTTTTTGCCATTATTATTACGTTGTTTATATAATTTTTTTGCCGTTATTATTACGTTGTTTATATTATAGTTTTTTTCATTATTATTACGTTGTTTATATTATATCTTTTGTCATTATTATTACGTTGTTTATATTATATTTTATGTCATTATTATTACATTGTTAATATTAAACTTTGTCATTATTATTACGTTGTTTATATTATATGTTTTGCCAATATTATTACGTTGTTTATATTATATTTTTTGCCATTATTATTACGTTGTTTATATTATTTTTTTGCCATTATTATTACGTTGTTTTATTAACAAGCGCCATTTTGATTTTGATTTAACGTCAAAGAACACATGTTACTCGAATTAGTACCTAATTTATTTAAATATGTTGAGAAGTTATGTCGTTACGAAAGAACTAATTGCTACCAAAGAAGTACTAAAAGATACTCACATTGTTACCTACATCCTGAATGAAATAAATATACGTGGAACGTCATGACCGTTAAATTCCAAGTAATTCAAGATGTATACAAGTGTATGGGACAGCTCTCACAAGACAAGTTCGGCGAAAGAGTCTGTGGGCGCACCCTTTTCGTTGGCCGTCTTCCCTCCTTCATAAAAGCCTTTTGTTCACTCCGATGTAATAATAAAAGAATTTGTACTTTCTTATATTTTCATATATTTACAGATAATTTTGTTCTTCATTGTTTGCGAACAGACAAAACTCGAGGAGGATTTCGCTAATAGCGACGATATGGGCGCATGATCGTCAACGATTGGGCGGAACTACGATAGATACCCTCTACGCTCTCTCTACGATCTCTCTCAAAATACTACAATTCGTAGAACAACAATTATGTAACAACAACGTTCGCATCTGATGAGTGACTACGGTTTACAGACCATTATTTTAATCTCGATTACATATTATACATCACTAGTTTTTACCCACGGTTTCGCACATATGGTTGTAGCTACAAACTTATAGGGAGAAATTAAAACATATCCCGCCATATAAAAAGGTTAAGGAAAAAAGTAAGTCTTTATGTCGTAGCATATAAAGCTACGAAATAAAGAACACACAAATGAGAATGAAAACAATAAAATTTCCCTCTAAATAAGGAATTAAAGGAGTTATTATATTACTCTTTTATATTGGGTATGAGTTTCAAAAGCTCACCTCGATTGGTTGCGACATTGCTTCGTTATTCCGTTTGTGCACTTTTTTCAGTGTCAGATATCCATTTTCCTCTAAGAATGAATTTCTCGGGATAAAAGTAACCTTTGTCTTTTCCAAGCTTGCTCCGTTGCGACGTTAAGAAAGGATGAATACACACTTTCGCATTTATAATATTAGTTGGGATTTTATAATATTTTAATTAAGTCTCAATTATTGAATATATTTAGCGTTAATTTTGTAAAAAATCATTACTCACAATTAAATGAAACTACGTGATGTAGTAGTGTTTCTACTTTCTTTAAGTTTTTTATCACGACCTAGGTTTCGTTGTATTACAACATAATATGCCACCTGGCGATATTGTAATACAACGAAACCTCGGTTGTGGCAAAGAACTTAAATAAAGTAGAATAATAATTATACACATATCAATACTTTGAGTCTCAAAGGCCATATGGCCTATACTACCATTATGGCGAAAATGAGATTAAAATCCTAAGTTTCTTTTATATATATATATATATATATATATATATATATATATATATATATATATATATATATATATAAATATATATTTAAAAATGAGGGGTAATTCATCATACCTTGTCTACGCAGACAATTGAATTTCGTGAGGTCAGGATGCTTATTGTGAACAATATTTTGCATTCCAAGTATGATTTTATAGAGATAATTTTTTTCTTTGTTTTTCACAAATCGATACTAATACTTTTTGAACCCAGCAGCAATGAACGATTCATTGTACCCGTGACTAAATTGGAAAAGATAAAAAAAACAATTATAAAATATAGCAAATCATTCAGCTTGAAAAGAAAATATGTGCCAAAATCAGTACATAAATTTAATATGATATTTTTATTACAAAAATGATACGTAAAAATTATTTTAAAGAAAAGAAAAAACGGATAAAGGAAAATATAGAAGAATTAATAAAAATTGAAAAATGAAAGAAACTAATAGAAAAAGACTTCAAAAACTTACCACAAGGATATATTTAGCAAAACCATAGCGAAATAAAATAATAATTTACGCGAAACGGTCCATCTGAGGATAGTATTTATAAGACTTTCTAGAAAATTCTAAAAAAATGTCCACTTATTTCCAAATATTTTATGTCTTAATGTTACAAATAATAATACGTGTATGACAGAACAGAAATATTGAGGGAACAGAAATATTCATAAAGGAACACTGTTTTAAATGTTTGTTATCAATGTTCATACATATAAATTCATAAAATACATGTAAACTACTAAAAAAACAAAAATTAATAAAAATGCTTTAAAAACACTACCCAACAATCTATTAAAAAAATCACCGCAAAAAAGTAATGTTTATAAAAAGATTATATTAGTCAGGTTATCCAAATATTTTTAATATCCAGTCTTATTATCATAATCAATACTCTATTATCATTATTAATACTCCTTCTTTTTTATTAGTATTTCTTAAAAGACAGAAATTCCTTAAAGACGGCACGAATCCTTATTCATTAGAAATTACTATGTATAAAAAGATATGTAGCTGATGTAACTAGAAATACATTGTAAAATTAATATTTAAATATAATTAATATGAAAATTGCAATAATTTTTTAAGCCTTATTCGATTTAATTATTAGATGTTTGTTTATATGTTAGACTTATGGTTAAATAATGGTTTCGATTTTTCCATCTACAATATTTATATAATTTTACTAAGTTGATACAAAACTGAACGTTATTTTATTGGAGAGTGATTCCTGTTTTACTGTTTCAACGGTCTAAAAAATCATGTTATTAAGAGGCTATTAAAGTATAAGTTTTGACTGTCTTGTCGAATTTGTGGAGCATGATTTCTTCGAAGTTTTTTTCACCCACATATAGGATATTAGTATTTAAAGCTATTTAAAAAAACGTCTAGTTTTATATTATGATATTTGCAACATTTATAGTGACTCACTTTCATCATCGTGTAAAGTGTATTTTTTAGAGTTTGAATAAACCATCAAACTAAATCAGTAACTGCCAATTTTTATTCAGCGAATATACTATCAAATTACAAATAAATTAAATTATTCCACTAAAAATCGGTTTGACAAACAATGGCAATTTATCAACAGAAATGTAGTTATTTGCAATTTTATTCTACGTTAAGATAATTAGTTGAACAAAACTTCACGCGGGCAGTGCGTAAGGAAGTAGAGTTCGATGATATTTGTGTATTAGAGCAGTAAAGCAAAAAATATACATTTGACATTTATTAACACGGCTTTTTAAAACATTTCTCACTTCCTTTTCCAAATTTTTATTTTGTAACTGAGCTGTAAAATATTTAATTCAAAAAGGAACACTGGTTTAAATGTTTATTTTCAATGTGCTGTCATCGAGATCAGTTCAATTCAATTCAATTTTTATGTCAATTTTTCAATCATCAAATACGGAGTCGAATAAAAGTTATTTGCTAGATAGAGCATAATTGAATTTTTCAACCGTCAGATAACTGATATAGGGGAATTATTCAGTATCAGATGAACAAGGTTATTCGTTGGTAAAGAACCAAATAGCAGATATTCGCCAGTTTACATTTGTTGAAATAATATTTTATTAGAACCCTATATTTATATATAATATTGTATTACTTTACCATAAAAATGGAATTTAATAAAATGAGAGGTGCACAAAAACAAAAGTAACGGTGGTTAGATTTGAACGACAGTTTACATTTGTCGAATTAATATTTTATTAGAACCCTATATTTATATATAATATTGCATTACTTTACCATAAAAATGGAATTTATTCAAATGAGAGGTGCACAAAAACAAAAGTAACGGTGGTTAGATTTGAACGACAGTTTACATTTGTTGAATTAATATTTTATTAGAACCCTATATTTATATATAATATTGTATTACTTTACCATAAAAATGGAATTTAATAAAATGAGAGGTGCACAAAAACAAAAGTAACGGTGGTTAGATTTGAACGACAGTTTACATTTGTCGAATTAATATTTTATTAGAACCCTATATTTATATATAATATTGCATTACTTTACCATAAAAATGGAATTTATTCAAATGAGAGGTGCACAAAAACAAAAGTAACGGTGGTTAGATTTGAACGACAGTTTACATTTGTTGAATTAATATTTTATTAGAACCCTATATTTATATATAATATTGTATTACTTTACCATAAAAATGGAATTTAATAAAATGAGAGGTGCACAAAAACAAAAGTAACGGTGGTTAGATTTGAACGACAGTTTACATTTGTCGAATTAATATTTTATTAGAACCCTATATTTATATATAATATTGTATTACTTTACCATAAAAATGGAATTTAATAAAATGAGAGGTGCACAAAAACAAAAGTAACGGTGGTTAGATTTGAACGACAGTTTACATTTGTCGAATTAATATTTTATTAGAACCCTATATTTATATATAATATTGCATTACTTTACCATAAAAATGGAATTTATTCAAATGAGAGGTGCACAAAAACAAAAGTAACGGTGGTTAGATTTGAACGACAGTTTACATTTGTTGAATTAATATTTTATTAGAACCCTATATTTATATATAATATTGTATTACTTTACCATAAAAATGGAATTTAATAAAATGAGAGGTGCACAAAAACAAAAGTAACGGTGGTTAGATTTGAACGACAGTTTACATTTGTCGAATTAATATTTTATTAGAACCCTATATTTATATATAATATTGCATTACTTTACCATAAAAATGGAATTTATTCAAATGATAGGTGCACAAAAACAAAAGTAACGGTGGTTAGATTTGAACGACAGTTTACATTTGTCGAATTAATATTTTATTAGAACCCTATATTTATATATAATATTGCATTACTTTACCATAAAAATGGAATTTATTCAAATGAGAGGTGCACAAAAACAAAAGTAACGGTGGTTAGATTTGAACGACAGTTTACATTTGTTGAATTAATATTTTATTAGAACCCTATATTTATATATAATATTGTATTACTTTACCATAAAAAAGGAATTTATTCAAATGAGAGGTGCACAAAAACAAAAGTAACGGTGGTTAGATTTGAATGACACTTTACATTTGTCGAATTAATATTTTATTAGAACCCTATATTTATATATAATATTGTATAACTTTACCATAAAAAAAAATTTATTCAAATGAGAGGTGCACAAAAACGAAAGTAACGGAGGTTAGATTTGAATGACAGTTTACATTTGTCGAATTAATATTTTATTAGAACCCTATATTTATATATAATATTGTATTACTTTACCATAAAAATGGAATTTAATGAAATGAGAGGTGCACAAAAACAAAAGTAACGGCGGTTAGAATTGAACGACAGTTTACATTTGTCGAATTAATATTTTATTAGAACCCTATATTTATATATAATATTGCATTACTTTACCATAAAAATGGAATTTATTCAAATGAGACGTGCACAAAAACAAAAGTAACGGTGGTTAGAATCGAACGACAGTTTACATTTGTCGAATTAATATTTTATTAGATCCCTATATTTATATATAATATTGTATTACTTTACCATAAAAAAGGAATTTATTCAAATGAGAGGTGCACAAAAACAAAAGTAACGGTGGTTAGATTTGAACGACAGTTTACATTTGTGGAAATAATATTTTATTAAAACCCTATATTTATATATAATATTGTATTACTTTACCATAAAAATGGAATTTATTCAAATGAGACGTGCACAAAAACAAAAGTAACGGTGGTTACAATCGGACGACAGTTTACATTTGTCGAATTAATATTTTATTAGAGCCCTATATTGATATATAATATTGTATTACTTTACTATAAAAGTGCAATTTATTCAAATGAGAGGTGCACAAAAACAAAAGTAACGGAGGTTAGATTTGAATGACAGTTTACATTTGTCGAATTAATATTTTATTAGAACTCTATATTTATATATAATATTGTATTACTTTACCATAAAAATGGAATTTATTAAAATGAGAGGTGCACAAAAACAAAAGTAACGGTGGTTAGAATTGAACGACAGTTTACATTTGTCTAATTAATATTTTATTAGAACTCTATATTTATATATAATATTGTATAACTTTACCATAAAAAAAAATTTATTCAAATGAGAGGTGCACAAAAACAAAAGTAACGGTGGTTAGATTTGAACGACAGTTTACATTTGTTGAATTAATATTTTATTAGAACCCTATATTTATATAAAATATTGTATTACTTTACCATAAAAATGGAATTTATTCAAATGAGAGGTGCACAAAAACAAAAGTAACGGAGGTTAGAATTGAACGACAGTTTACATTTGTCGAATTAATATTTTATTAGAACCCTATATTTATATATAATATTGTATTACTTTACCATAAAAATGGAATTTAATAAAATGAGAGGTGCACAAAAACAAAAGTAACGGCGGTTAGAATTGAACGACAGTTTACATTTGTCGAATTAATATTTTATTAGAACCCTATATTTATATATAATATTGCATTACTTTACCATAAAAATGGAATTTATTCAAATGAGACGTGCACAAAAACAAAAGTAACGGTGGTTAGAATTGAACGACAGTTTACATTTGTCTAATTAATATTTTATTAGAACTCTATATTTATATATAATATTGTATAACTTTACCATAAAAAAAAATTTATTCAAATGAGAGGTGCACAAAAACAAAAGTAACGGTGGTTAGAATCGAACGACAGTTTACATTTGTCGAATTAATATTTTATTAGATCCCTATATTTATATATAATATTGTATTACTTTACCATAAAAAAGGAATTTATTCAAATGAGAGGTGCACAAAAACAAAAGTAACGGTGGTTATATTTGAACGACAGTTTACATTTGTTGAAATAATATTTTATTAGAACCCTATATTTATATATAATATTGTATTACTTTACCATAAAAATGGAATTTATTAAAATGAGAGGTGCACAAAAACAAAAGTAACGGTGGTTAGATTTGAACGACAGTTTACATTTGTGGAAATAATATTTTATTAAAACCCTATATTTATATATAATATTGTATTACTTTACCATAAAAATGGAATTTATTCAAATGAGACGTGCACAAAAACAAAAGTAACGGTGGTTACAATCGGACGACAGTTTACATTTGTCGAATTAATATTTTATTAGAGCCCTATATTGATATATAATATTGTATAACTTTACCATAAAAAAAAATTTATTCAAATGAGAGGTGCACAAAAACAAAAGTAACGGTGGTTAGATTTGAACGACAGTTTACATTTGTCGAATTAATATTTTATTAGAACCCTATATTTATATATAATATTGTATAACTATACCATAAAAAAAAATTTATTCAAATGAGAGGTGCACAAAAACAAAAGTAACGGTGGTTAGATTTGAACCACAGTTTACATTTGTCGAATTAATATTTTATTGTAAATAGAGTTTATGTTTTGATATTTATGTTAAAATTAGAGCCCTATATTTATATATAATATTGTATAACTTTACCATAAAAATGGAATTTATTCAAATGAGAGGTGCACAAAAACAAAAGTAACGGTGGTTAGATTTGAACGACAGTTTACATTTGTCGAATTAATATTTTATTAGAACCCTATATTTATATATAATATTGTATAACTTTACCATAAAAAAAAATTTATTCAAATGAGAGACGCACAAACACAAAAGTATCGGTGGTTAGATTTGAACGACAGTTTACATTTGTCGAATTAATATTTTATTGTAAATAGAGATTATGTCTTGATATTTACGTTAAAATTAGAACCCTATATTTATATATAATCTTGTATTACTTTACCATGAAAATGCAATTTGTTCAAATGAGAGGTGCACAAGAACAAAAGTAACGGTGCTCTAATACACAAATACCGTCGATCTTCACTTTCTTACACACTACCTGCGTGAAGTTTGTTCAACTAATTATCGTAATGTAGAATAAAATTGCAAATAACTACATTCCTGTTGATAAATTGCATTGTTTGTCAAACCGATTTTTAGTGAAATAAATTAATTTCTTTGTATTTTTTTAGTATATTAATATATGAATAAATTGGCAGTTAATGATTTAGTTTTATGATTTATTCAAACTAAAAAATACACTTTATACGATGATATAAGAGAGTCACTATAAATGTTGCAAATATCATAATATAAAACTAGATGGTTTTTAATAGCTTTAAATGCTAACATATAGGATATGTGGGTAAAAAAACCTCGAAGAAGTCATGCTCTACAAATTCGACAAGACACAGTCAAAACTTACACTTTAATAGCATCTTAATAACACGACTTTTCAGACCGTTAAAACGGTAAAACAGGAACCACTCTCAAATAAAATAACGTTCAGTTTTGTATCAACTTAGCAAAATTATATAAATCTTGTAGATGGAAAAATCGAAACCATTATCTAACCATAAGTCTAACATACCTCCTAATATGAACAAACATCTAATAAGTATATCAAATAAGGCTTAAAAAAATGAAATAAGGCTTGTTGCAATTTTCATATTAATTATTTTTAAATATTCATTTTCCAATGAATTTCTAGTTACATCAGCTACATATCTTCTTGTACATAGTTATTTCTGATGAACAAAAGATTCGTGCCGTCTTTAAGGAATTTCTGTCTTTTAAGAAATACTAATAAAAAAGAAGGAGTATTAATAATGATGATAAGGAGTATTGATTATGATAATAAGACCAAATATTAAAAATATTTGGATAACCTGACTAATATAATCTTTGGATAAACATTATTTTTTTAGTTTGTAGTGATTTTTGAATAGATTGTTTGATAGTGTTTTTAAAGCATTTTTTTTTTAATTTTTCGCTTTTTAGTAGTTTACATGTATTTTATGAATTTATATGTATAAATATTGATAACAAACATTTCTATTCTGTTATAAACGTATTATTATTTGTAACAATAAGACATAAAATATTTGGAAATGAGTGGACATTTTTTAGAATTTTCTAGAAAGTCTTTTAAATACTATCCTCAAATGGAATGATTCGTGTAAATTATTGTTTTATTTCGCTATAGTTTTGTTAAATATATCCTTGTGGTAAGTGTTTGTAGTATTTTTCCATTAAAGTTGTTTTGCATTTTTCAATTTTTATTAATTGTTCTATATTTTCCTTTATCCATTTTTTCTTTTCTTTAAAATAATTTTTACGTATAATTTTTGCGTAATTGTATATCATATTAAATTTAAGTACTGATTTTGGCACATATTTTCTTATCAAGCTGGATTATTTACTATGTTTTATTAATTGTTTTTTTTTATCTTTTCCAATTTAGTCACGGGTACAATGAATCTTTCATTGCTGCTGGGTTCAAAAAATATAAGCATCCGTCTGTGAAAAGCGGAGAAAAAAAATTTATCTCTATAAAATGATACTTGGAATGAAAAATTACGCTCACAATAGGCATCCTGACCTCACGAAATTCAGTTGTCTGCATTTCCAAGGTACAATCTTTTTTGTCTGAGACAAGAACTGAGTGAAGGATATGAAAATAGACTTATCTCTATACACGATCTTGTAAGTGTAAAGTGCGCTAAAAAGCTTAGGAATTTTAATAAACAGGAAAATATACATAACATATATTTTCTTTTTACTACAGTCAGGATAGGTATTTTTTGTATTTATAAAAAAGTACTAAACCAATTTTCAGAAGAGCAATTCAGTAGTACCTCCTTTTAATTAAATAATAAAAAAAGAAAGAACGTAAATTGATTGCGAAGTCTGAGAATCATAAATTCTGTGCAAACATTAAAAAAGCAAGAGTAAAATTGAGAACCTCCTCTTTTTGAAATCGTCTAATAAGTACTTTTTACACCTACATCACTCTACAGATTATGCAGTATGATGTGGGTTCTGTAGTACAGAATCCTCTTACGCAGTCCTAAATGCAATTAATCGGTTTAATTTAGATTTAAGCAGCTTATTTAATAGATACACCTTAGCACTATTATTTCTTCAGCCTGTATGTTGACACATACAAATTTGGGCTTACATTTTTCTGAAGCCAGTTAAGACTCAAAAGACAACACAATTTAAAAAAAATATTCTAAAAGCAACGCATTCTAAAACATATATTGTAAAAGCAGTACATTCTAAAAAAACATATTCTAAAGGCAACACATTCTAAAAAACATATTTTAAAGGCAACACATTCAAAAAAACATATTCTAAAGGCAACACATTCTAAAAAACATTCTAAAGGCAACACATTCTAAAAAACATATTCTAAAAAAACATATTCTAAAGGCAACACATTCTAAAAAACACATTTTAAAGACAACACATTTTAAAGGCAACTCATTCTAAAAAACATATTCTAAAGGCAACACATTCTAAAAAACATATTCTACAGGCAACACATTCATAAGTGGAACAGGATAATTGGGTTGGTATAGAAATTAATGTGTTCGAGGTGTTCCGTGTTACATAAATTCATGTTATATTATCAATATTGTTACAGGCACAAAGAATTCGAAATTTGAGAAGATTTCGAATTATCTTTGCTGTAGCAGCGCAGATCAATAAGTCTATCAAGTTGATAGTATTGATAAAATGACAATAGAAAGTCTCGCTTTTTTAATAGAAAGCCTCATTTTTCGCCAAAATGACAATAAAAAGTCTCGCCTTTTTTATTGACAAAATTACAATAGAAAGTAGTGTTGAAAAATGCTTCTAAAAACGGTTTTAAATATTTTCAAACAATTACATTTATTGCCCCTAGTTACGATACATTCTTAAGGGTGCGCCACAATAATGAAATATTTTAAAATAAGGAAATTACAAGACAAAAGACATAATTTATGATGTTTACCAAGTAATATTTTTGTCAAAAAAGTGCAAAAAATGTTTAAATCAGTTCTTAGCGAGCACCTTCATTTAAACTTAATTCAGACATATTGTAATAATAAGTTTGCTTTGTCAAACGTTTACAGAATCCCCCTTTTGTACCTTCCGATACGCACTTAATTGTTTATTTTTTTAAATACACACAGTATTTTCTACAAAACGCATATAAATTACCAAGAGCATCACGGGTTTTCACTAGCGTAGAATTGTTTTAATTGTGGGCCTAATCATTTTTTACAACAATTAATCCGAAATTATATATGAAATTAGTTCATTATTCTGTACAAAATCGTCAAGTTGAAGGTGTATCGGCGAGGTTATTCGGGACGACCAGATATGCTGGTGTCTCTCTAACTTGCTCCGTTTAAATATGTTCCCCAAATTCTCATTCACTTTTATTACAGCTTTCTGTCCGTATGAATCGTAGTGTGACGTCATTATAATTATGAGATTTCTACATAAACTTGTATTACTTCATCTTTCTAACACAAACATAATTTCAGAAATAGGACTTGTGGTTCTATACATTGAAGCGAACAAATAAATAAAAAACAAGCTTTTCCGCTTTATATATTTGTATATACTGATATATGACTCAATTAGATTTGATGTAGTAAACATTCAAAATGTCCATATTTTTTATTTTTCTAATAATATCAACCTAGTCATTTATTTCATCTTTACTCTTATTGTTATACATTCAATCATATTTAACAAGAATATTAAGATGTCCTTACTTCACTTTTAGGGTCTTTTTTATTATTATATTTCATTTTACTCTCATTGTAATACATCCAATCCTACTTAACAAGAATATTAAGATGTCCTTACTTCACTTTTAGGGTCTTTTTTATTATTATATTTCAACTTTTCTCTTATTGTAATACATCCAATCCTACTTAACAAGAATATTAAGATGTCCTTACATCATTTTTAGGGTCTTTTTTATTATTATATTTCTTTATAGACCTGCAGGTATCGAACGGAACAGTATTGTTGTGGCAATATCGTCTGGCTGTCGCCATCGTCTGTTGGTCTATTTGTTACAAATTACTAAATTCTAAACAAAATAAAGTAGGTTTTTAATTTTTTACGCATAATATGTAATTTCTTATTCCATAATTAGACGCGGTGTCTAAAATGACATTTAAATTATATTTGGGGGGGGGCTAAAACCCACGCAAGGGACAGCTGATCTTTTTTTCTACGAAGACATGTCGGGTATAAGGTCTCTTGGACTAAAGTGCATACATATTTTATTAATTTGTTTTCCAATGAAATATAATAAATATATAATTTGATAAACCATAATAATTGTTATTTTAGACCCATTTTGTTAACAGGTCTTACTTTTCCCATGTCTTGCAGTTATACAAAAAATATGAATAAAAAGAGTTTAATATTATTAAACAATTTACGTGGAATCAAAAGTTTCGACCGAAGTGTTTTTGAGAAATTTGTGAGGTTTTTACGCCTATAAAATGGATACAATATTTATGCCTAGATGCATTTTACAGGCGTAAAAGTGGTATAAAATATATATTGCAATATATTTATATAGATTCAACAGTCCTATAAAATTGCTAAATTTATATAACAAGCTACGAAATAAATTAAATGCTGTGTAAGGTATCTCACCCCATGGCTGAAGTTGGTTTCGATAAAGCTCTCACGTTACCATGGTTGCAGAAAGCACGCCTCCCCGGAAGCATGATTACCGTATAACCCGCCAGACGAACTAAACTTTTCCGTGCGTGGCCTCGATTCGCAGAGAATATTATTCCTTTCAACAATCAGGAAACGAAGAAATTTTAGGATAAAATTATTGTGAATAAGGACGAACCATAGCCAATGCTACGAATATGTATGGATGTAGGTGTATATAAATATTTATATGTATATATATATATATATATATATATGTTTATGTATATATATATATATATTCGTGCAAATGTCGGATTGCTTTTGAAATTATCTTGTTTCATAATATTCAGTGCCAAGTATAAAACGATATATTTCATGATTGGGAAAACCCTACAATTTTCGAGATTATGAGGTTTTTACGCCACGCCTTGAAAAGCTCGAGAGAATCGAAATTATGTTCTAGAAAAACTTGGGAAAAATTAATTTAGTTCGACCCAAATAAATTTAGTAAATGTAAAGACTTGTTGTTTCGGTAATTAGATGGGATTTATAATTTTTTTGTTAAAATCAGAAAATCAATTACGGAGATTTGGTCTGAAAAACTTTTCAAGCAACTTTTCAAATACTACGAAGTTTGCGTACATATTTTGACATTTTATAAATATAATTATTAATGGTACATAATATTACTATTAACCTATAAACTTCACAAATTTTAGTTTTTTTAGAACCTAAATATATCACACACATTAACTTTCACAGGTGCATGTTTAAAAAAAATTAATTCCACTTACAACTAGAAATCCTTGTGTTTAGATTTTTCCTTTGCTTGTGTTACAAAACCTATTATGACTTTTAACAATGCTTACTGCAAAATTCATTTGCCAAAAGAAGAAAATTGACTATCGCACTGCTATTATTGCAATAGGGAACCTTACTGCAAATTTCTCCCGCTAGGGGATTACCTGTACTATAACGTTAAACCCATAGATAAACATGATGTGACGTTTCGTAATTTAAATCTGTCTGTCTCGAGAAGTTATTGAGTTTCATTGTTTTTTTTTAAATCTTTATTTATAATAAATATGCATTAATGTCATACAGTTGGATGCTGTTGTATCTGGAGCTGTCAGAAATATAATTGTCAATTTATTCCCTAAGAACAAACCATGTCGGAAACTGTGCGACATAGTCCTGCGTCCAAAAACTTTAAGACAACAAAACTAAGCCTCAAATTTGTTCAGAGCATTCATTTTATTTTGATTTGTAATTCTAATATATAAACCATCGGTAATTTTTCGCCACATTTTCTGTTTAGATAATAGTTTTTAATTTTGCAGACCCGAAAATCTGCCGCTTTTTTGACAGGCCAGTAGAATCGATTGGGATAACAGAAACAATAAACCCCTCTAGATGCATCTTGCATCCATCCCTGATAAATATAAACTTGAACAATCGAGGAAATATAAACTCGGATATTTTAAGAAATACTCTAACACTTCTCCAACGCCCTATGCGTTGGAGAAGTGTCTCTAGTGCTGTATAACCATTCCTCGCATATTTACATAAATAGATGGAATTTTTCAAAGGAAATGAAATAACTTTGCTTTCGTAACCGTTAGCCACACTGCTTACACAAGCTGCAGCCCTTAGATCGGTCTATCTTGAGACCCTTAAAAAGCCATAAATGCTACTTGTTATGGATGGATGCGGAATCACCCTGAAAAAACGGTGATTATCTGTGACACACTAGGGATTATCAAAACTACCATGCCTCTAGCTTTAACACAAGCGAACACTCAGTTTGTTTTTCTTCATAACTGGTATTTATCCGTTTAATCCTCATTTCTCCAAGAAATTGACTTTTGCACCATCTTTTGTCGTTACAAAACTAAACTAAACTAAACCCTGACACTGGAGAGAATAATTCTGGAGCTAACGGTGATACACCGCAACTTTCATCTTCATTTTTGGGCGAATCACTAATTCCAAATTCGCAATGTTCGTCCAACTGTCACAAGCGTCTCTGGAATGGGACCGGTAGTGACATTTTTTCTTTTTTTTATATTTTCCCCTATGAATTAATTATTTAACTTAGGGATAAAGTGTTAGTAATTGTTCATAGACAAATATCTACTCTACTATAA
Source organism: Druceiella hillmani (assembly GCA_039881145.1). Lineage (NCBI taxonomy): Eukaryota > Metazoa > Arthropoda > Insecta > Lepidoptera > Hepialidae > Druceiella > Druceiella hillmani. Next base: position 11,706,523 of record JAYKKI010000011.1, on the reverse strand, counting down.
TAAGCACTTTTCCAACTAACTGGCATACTACCAGAATATGGGCGATGAAATGAAAATTGTCACAACCGTACCCAGTCTACCCTACTCATAAATTGTTTACTATTATATATTTAATTCTTTTTAGTATTTCCTGTTTAAATACAGGATAATATGAGAAATATGAAAACCAAATTACAATATCTTACATAATGACGTGTTTAGATGAAAAAATTACAATACCTTACATAATGACCCTTTTAGTATTTCCTGTTTAAATACAGGATAATATGAGAAATATTCCAACCAAATTACAATATCTTACATAATAACGTTTTTAGATGGACTTGATAACAAAATGATGCCAAAAAGGACGATTTTGATGGCTCACCAAATCATTGATTATCAGTGAAAAAAGGAAATAAACAAATTTGTACTCAGTTCTTTTAAGCAATACCCCGTTGCTGGAAAAAAATTAGCCCTCCTGTAAATTTATGGGATTAACTGACCCTTTACAGGTGTGGAAGTTAAGTATTTGAAATACGACAAACTACACATGGTGTGTTAATTGCAACAGCCTGTATTATTTCGTTAAAAAACTAGAATGTTCTAGTAAACATTTCGAGTTATTTTTAATGACGAGTAGATATTCTTTTACTCTTGAATTCTGTCATAAATATATTCTTATGACCATTATATGATATGGAAAATAGATGGCGCTAGTTGTATATTTACAAATCGATATTGTAATATTTTAGTGAAAGTATATGTACAGTAAAACATTTAATTTATTTGGAACACCAGTATTCCTTTATTAATTATTGTATTGTCTTCGGTTCTTGATAGAGATGTGACATTTAACATAAAAGATAGATTATTAAAAATCGATTATTTCGTTTCACACTAAAATCTATTTAAAAATAATCGATTAACACACACTTATAAAAAAATCGATTTCTCCTAAAAATGGATTATTTTATTTTAGATTAAAATTTATTTTGAAATATATCTTCCCTTCATTTCTCTTATTGGTAAATCAAATTATACACCTGAAATGTCCGTAATCACAGCTTTATCAATTAAATTAAATTTTCAACCCTACATATATGTCTGCAGCAACAAGCAACTCGGGGTAATAAGTTCGGTAACTGGAACTGGACTATGTAAATAGATATAGTGCCATTAATTAAAAATTGACAGTAAAAAATCGATTTTTGTTTAATCTATTTTTTGTGTACATAAATCGATTATTAAAAATCGATTTTTCATTAAAAGTAATGGATTTTTTTGATAATCGATATAATTTTTTCATTTCCCTAGTTTTTGATACGCTTGTAAAATTATAAATAATGCCAACGCCTGTGGGAACGAAATGAGTGAAAATTTAATTCAACGTTTCCATTATTTTTTGTCTAGTCTTTTTTGTATAAATTTTTTTTTTATTTTATGCAAATATTGTATTGCCATGCGCGAAATTAAAAAAAAATTGTTAGAAAAATTTCTTTATTCTTTAGTATTTTTTTGTTGTCGTCTGATATTTTTTTTTATTTTATGGAATTAGTGTATTGTCATCAGAACTGAACACAACTGTTAAGTTGCATGATGATACAACAATTAGAAGTGCACGAAATTTAGTCTTGCAGATTCCATTACATAGTTATTTATAAGTCGACGTAATAAAAGCGTGTTAAAAATTATAATACTGAGATCAACATAAAATCAACTCGGGAAGTATATTTAAACTTTAATAAGAAAGTATTGCATTGTCATTAGAACTCAACACAACTGTTAAGTTGCATGATGATACAACAATTAGAAGTGCATGGAATTTAGTCTTGCAGATTCCATTACACAGTTATTTATAAGTCGACGTAATAAAAGCGTGTTAAAAATTATAATACTGAGATCAACATAAAATCAACTCGGGAAGTATATTTAAACTTTAATAAGAAAGTATTGCATTGTCATTAGAACTCAACACAACTGTTAAGTTACATGCTTATACAACAATTAGAAGTGCATGGAATTTAGTTTTGCAGATTCCATTACATAGTTATTTATAAGTCGACGTAATAAAAACGTGTTAAAAATTATAATACTGAGATCAACATAAAATCAACTCGGGAAGTATATTTAAACTTTAATAAGAAAGTATTGCATTGTCATTAGAACTCAACACAACTGTTAAGTTACATGCTTATACAACAATTAGAAGTGCATGGAATTTAGTTTTGCAGATTCCATTACATAGTTATTTATAAGTCGACGTAATAAAAACGTGTTAAAAATTATAATACTGAGATCAACATAAAATCAACTCGGGAAGTATATTTAAACTTTAATAAGAAAGTATTGCATTGTCATTAGAACTCAACACAACTGTTAAGTTACATGCTTATACAACAATTAGAAGTGCATGGAATTTAGTTTTGCAGATTCCATTACATAGTTATTTATAAGTCGACGTAATAAAAACGTGTTAAAAATTATAATACTGAGATCAACATAAAATCAACTCGGGAAGTATATTTAAACTTTAATAAGAAAGTATTGCATTGTCATTAGAACTCAACACAACTGTTAAGTTACATGCTTATACAACAATTAGAAGTGCATGGAATTTAGTTTTGCAGATTCCATTACATAGTTATTTATAAGTCGACGTAATAAAAACGTGTTAAAAATTATAATACTGAGATCAACATAAAATCAACTCGGGAAGTTTATTTAAACTTTAATAAGAAAGTATTGCATTGTCATTAGAACTCAACACAACTGTTAAGTTACATGCTTATACAACAATTAGAAGTGCATGGAATTTAGTTTTGCAGATTCCATTACATAGTTATTTATAAGTCGACGTAATAAAAACGTGTTAAAAATTATAATACTGAGATCAACATAAAATCAACTCGGGAAGTATATTTAAACTTTAATAAGAAAGTATTGCATTGTCATTAGAACTCAACACAACTGTTAAGTTACATGCTTATACAACAATTAGAAGTGCATGGAATTTAGTTTTGCAGATTCCATTACATAGTTATTTATAAGTCGACGTAATAAAAGCGTGTTAAAAATTATAATACTGAGATCAACATAAAATCAACTCGGGAAGTATATTTAAACTTTAATAAGAAAGTATTGCATTGTCATTAGAACTCAACACAACTGTTAAGTTACATGCTTATACAACAATTAGAAGTGCATGGAATTTAGTTTTGCAGATTCCATTACATAGTTATTTATAAGTCGACGTAATAAAAACGTGTTAAAAATTATAATACTGAGATCAACATAAAATCAACTCGGGAAGTATATTTAAACTTTAATAAGAAATTATTGTATTGTCATCAGAACTCAACACAACTGTTAAGTTGCATAGTTATACAACAATTAGAAGTGCACGAAATTTAGTCTTGCAGATTCCATTACATAGTTATTTATAAGTCGACGTAATAAAAGCGTGTTAAAAATTATAATAAAATGAACATAAAATCAACTTGGAATGTATTTTTAAACTTTACCAAGATACTATTATATAAAAATAAGATATTTTTTATTTAACCTTTATTTTTACTTCAGTTTCAATGAACAATTATACAAACAACAATTATAATGATTCGTACCTAAAAATGATGGGTTTTAATGGCTTATTTACATTTTTGACGTAAAACATTCATTTTTGATAAGAATACTGTAAACTCTAGGAATATATAGATAAAACTTTTTCTATAATTCATGTTGATATTTTTTGATGATTTCACGATGATTACTTTTTGTTGCTTTCTTATATTTATTTCATAAAAAAATTGTTTTTTTGCAACTCATTCTTCGTCAATCGCTAAAGGGGAGTGGAGGATTCATTCCAAACAATTATACTTTAATTTGAAATGCGAACAAAAGTGGTAAAATGCTCATAACCTCTCATTTAATTTGTAATCAAAACAATTTAGATTGACGCAATATTAGGACAAAAAGAAGAACATTTAGTCAACGAAAACATAGTTTCCATTTTCCATACAATTGGTACGTTACAATACGCCTGTTAAGCCACATAAAAGAAACGTATAGAATGGATACTCCGCATACCAACCCATATAAAAAACGCGTCACAATTTTTCATAAAAGCTCTGGATTCACAGACGCTGCCATAGTGACCCCCCTCTCGCCCTGTTTTTCTCATACCCCATTTGACGTAGTAACTTGAAATTAGGCGCAGTAATAAAACATTATCCAGCACATATTTCAATAGAAAATATTCTTCTTACACTCGAAAAATATTCAAACGGAAATTTCCTCGGATGTAAATGAAATCACTCGAATTTTTTTTTAAATTAAATATATTGTATTTAAACGGAAATTTCCTCGGATGTAAATAAAATCACTCGAATTTTTTTAAAATTAAACATATTGTATTCAAACGGAAATTTCCTCGGATATAAATGAAATCACTCGAATTTGTTTTAAATTAAATATATTGTATTTAAACGGAAATTTCCTCGGATGTACTCGTAAATACAATCACTCGAATTTTTTTAAAATTAAATATATTGTATTCAAACGGAAATTTCCTCGGATATAAATGAAATCACTCGAATTTTTTTTTAAATTAAATATATTGTATTTAAACGGAAATTTCCTCGGATATAAATGAAATTACTCGATTTTTTTTTTTAATTAAATATATTGTATTCAAACGGAAATTTCCTAGAACGAAGATGAGATCACTCTATTTTTTTTAATTACATGTATTTTGTAAGATATCGTTTGAAAGGATTAGTTATAAGGTTTATTTCATAAGCTTAGGTATCATATTTTCGGAGACGTGAAATGTCCGGCCCCTCCCGTTTCTAAGACTACTGAACGTAAAATTATGAAAAATATGGCTTTTAGAAGCTCACGTAAATATGGTAGGAAAACTATTGCGATGATTCTAGTTGTCAAAATTTTAGAAGTATACCACATTTATTTTACGTCAATGAAAGATATATTCAGATATTTAGGTTTTTCTATATTTACAGCCGATTTTCTCAGAAACTATGCGACGAAGAAAATTGAACTTGGCATAGTAATACATCTTATAAACCCCAATTTTATTATAGCTAATTATTATTTTTAAATATTCACGTATACATGAAAAAGGGGTGAATAAAAAGCCCAATTTTATGTACATATGAGCATAATTTGATACTGTGGAATACAATTAAGTATTTTTTGTAGTTATAAATTGTATATTTAAAAAAATATTCCAAAAAATATGCAACAATTTAGCATTCCACCCTTATTTCCAAAACTACTGAATCAAAATAATGTCGGTAAAATCTGAATAGGAGATTACAGCAAAACCTAGATTTTATCCTAGATCTTACGCTTTTTTAAATATGTACGATGTTTTTACAGCATTAGGCAATATATTTACATTATGAAAAAATAGATATTTCTAAATAGTTTAATAGAAATACCATATAGTCTTAAGTGTTTGTAACTGCCATGTACGGAAACTCTATGTACAGAACCCTCGTAGTGCGAGTTCTACTCGTGCTTGACAGGTTTTTATGTAAATACGTGTACGTGTTATAATTTTAAACTATCTCTATCGTAGTCATTCCAGCTTTATATTGATACTCAAATTAATCGCTTCTTAAACTTATTATAACTTGTTTCGATTTCATTCCATTTATTCGTATCAATAAGTTATTTTAACAAGTAAAATTAATTCTTCTATTCGTTATTATTTGCCTATCCTTGTGTTAATTTTTTTTGAATTTCAAATATATGCAAATGAATGAAACGCCACGACGAGTCTTGTTTTTCTCCGGAAGGCTCTTCTCCCATATTATCCACTTTGTTTTGTTTGCAGATACTTTAGTTTAAAGATGTGCGATTCTTGCAAATGCACGCATGGAAAAGGAACCCAAAGGTATATATATATATATATATATATATATATATATATATATATATATATACATTACAGTACAATGATATTACTCGATATGTGATGCCGTATTATTCGAAAGATAGGTGTGAGATGGTTATAAGGTAATATCCACGAATGAAAGCAACAAGTGTCGTATTTGTCGGCCCCACAATGTCGGTCTAATGAGATACATTGTTACACGTGATTACATTATTTCTTAATGTAAAATGTGTGCTATTGCTCTATTGAAACTACGGGAAGGTATCAGGAGTTTCTTCCAACAAAGGAAGTGGTTAAGTTAAGAAGTTGCATAAATATCTAGTGAATCTATGATCTAATACAGACTAATAGATAAGTATTGGCATGTATAAACCTATCATTTAGTCTATTGTTAATTTTATGATTAAAAAAAAACAGTAAATAGAGCAAGTACTTTTGATGTACGTAAATTTCATTACAGGCATTATACCTTTTTATAATGTTAGCTTAACTAATCTGAATTAAATAATTAACGATTACAGGCGTAAAAAAGGCTAACAATATTCTTTTACTTGTGAGGTTGGTAGAAATTAATATCAAAATAATTTATGAAAGCGATGTTTTTATTGGTTTTGTTTTACTAATAAAATAATATTTTATTAGTAAAAGTAAAATGAGGACAAATAAACTTACAATACTGACCACGTGGATTAAGTCTGACCATGCATAGGTAAATTAGTGCGGGGATTTAATTTGTCTCTCCACTAAAGCATTCAAATGTGGCTTGGAAAATTTTATTGAATTCTTATAAAGGATCCGTGAACTGAACGTTAGGAAAACTGAAAAATAAAAAAAAATACACTTAAAGCTTGCACTTAATAGATTAGAAGATTAATAGAGATCATATAAGAGCTTATCTCTTGAAAGATTAAGTTTGAGCTTCATTTGGAACATCTTTTATTAAAAACTACTAAATTTGTGGTAATAAAAATATGTTATTCTTGACAGTATTTTTAAAGTTCTTGTGCCCAAAGCATAACTGAAATATTTTTTCCGTCTGAAAAAAAATCAGACATCAATTAAATCACCTATGTAGCTGTAACTTTCCGGTAATCCTTTTAACATGTAATTAAGTTTTTCCGTTTCTGAAATCTCTGCCCCCTGCTTGTTTTAGCTCGTTCACGGCCTTTTCAAATTTATGGAAGAATAAAGATACTTCAGAATAATTTTTCAACTTGATATTTTCAAGGTTATGTCGGCACACTATTTGCAAAGCTGTAGACTTTTTTAAGTACATCTCATCAAACTTTTGTATTGTGCTGTAAGCTGTATCGAGTTCGCTTATGTATTTTAGCTGTTTGTTAGTTATTGCACTGTAAATGTAGTTTGTTGCTTGGACATCCCTTTCGTCCCACTTGTCGTCATCGGTTTCAATTTTTGCTCTCATTATAACATCCTTGCTCTTCTTATACTGCTGAAACTTAAGCATTCGTATTTTCCAGTCACTGTAATCTGCTCCATCGAAAATTGGAATATTTATATCGCTGTTCTTAGCCGCCATAAAAAGGTGAACCTTTTTATATTTGCAAAAATTCCTTATTTACGTTTTACTTTTGAAAACTTCTTAACCGCGCTCTGCTACCATGTTATTTTAATGAATTAGAAATACATTTATATGTTTAACTTCTTATTTATTATTAGAAAACCTTAATACACAATTACACATCTTAACAGTAATCCGCCATTTTATTTTGCCAAGCAGAGAGGCCAGTGTTGCCAATATAAAAGTACCTATAATTCCTAACATCAGTATAACCAGTATCAGTATAGCATACAAATAATTATATTTTATCAACAAATATTCTAGATTGGAATGCTTAAACTCAATTTCTAAACGTAACTCTATAGCGCCTTTGTAAACATGTGAGTTTGTTTACGTAAACAACTAGTCTCTCGGGATCGATCATGCCCGTCTAACATTTGTCACCATACCGCAGACCATAAGGTAGATAGGTATAGTCAAGTACAGATGTGTGTTATTATTTGTTTCACTTTTTTATATAAGCTGATTATCAAACTGGTACTTTAGTATATGCGATTGATTCAAACGTAGATTCCGTATATTTGGTAGTTTAAGTTTATTTCTGATAGTAATATTTTTCATTTCAAAGGCTAGAAATTTATTATGATAGCGTTACTTTCGTTAATCTAGAAAATAGCAGGAGATAATTCTGATTATCTAATTTCTCGGTGATTTCTGTAGTTAAATTTATGATTATTGATTTGAATAAAATTATCTCTATTATTAAAATATTAAAGTATTAACTTTATTAATAAAATTAAAAAGACTGACTGTAACTATAATTTTTATTGTCTTTTGTTCTCAATAAAGTAAATAGGACTTTAGTAAAAAAATAAAACACATTATTTTTCTCAAATAAATTTTTTTGGCTTCTCTTTTACTTGACAGTAACCGCTAAGGCCCTTTGCTAGATGGCAATTGTTTTCCTATCTGCTTATAGAGCAGCAAAAGTAAAAAAGTGTTGTAATTAACATATTTTTTATCTTAGATTTGTGTTTATATTTGGTAATATTGTAACTAAATCGATTATGTATATATATATATATATATGTGTGTGTGTGTGTGTGTGTGTGTGTATAAATAACTTATCTGTTTTGGACAATCCAAATCGCGGTTTCTAGACAGCCGAGACAAGGGCGAAGTCAAACCGAGTCTCCAACGAAAGCTCCAGCGAGCGTGCCAGCCTGTTTCAGAGTGCGCGTCGTATGCGTTGCACCCTTAATCCAGTCCGATTCTACGTTGTCAGGCGACACAAAGGGTGCAGTACGACATTCCCTAAATTTATAATTGTTTATAGTGATTTTTAATAAACACTTATGTTATTCACTGTTATTTGAAATTAAATGTCTGTTAAACTAGAGGTTAATCATTTAATTTACTTACAAATATTTTCAAACATTTTTGGGTTTTTTTCTACTTTTCATTTTGAATTCCATAGCCAAACTAGGAACCTTTATATTTTCACCGTGAACTTCTGTCCGTCCATCTGTATAACATAGATGTTAAACTCTAAGACTATAAATACCATAAAACGGAAATGGCATGGTTATACATCTTTATAACAGCTATAAAGTTATGAAATGAAATATTTAAAAAAAAATGTTAGGATATCTCCCCTCCCTGTAAAGCGGGGGTGTTTTTTTTATATTCGCTCACTCCACTATGTGAGACATCGTTGAACAGGTCTTGAAAAAATTTTCGCTACCAGCGAAACCGCCATTTTTGAATACGCTAAAGTATTCATTAGTAAATATAACAAAATGAAAAGAAAGATTATAACAGTTAATTAGGTTCTGCTAGCTTACGAGTACTAGTCGATCTATTTACACATTTGGTGTATATATATATATATATATATATATATATATATGTGTGTGTGTGTGTGTGTGTGTGTGTGTGTGTGTGTGTGTGTGTGTGTTATTTATGTAACAAAGAAGGTTCATACAAGCGATTCCATGCATCAAACTGTAAAAATACGTATTATTTTTTCGTCACAATCAAAATTTTCACAAAGTATGTTTTTCCGGAAACATTTGGGAAATATCATTTAGTTCCTTAATATTTTCTACTCAGTTTGATGAACAGAAATACTCGCATGACTAATAAATACGTTCTTTGTTACAAGCTGTTGTTAACTCTACTAAATTTGTTTCCATTTGTTTAAAATTATATCCTGAAATAATCAGAGTGCCAGTAGCGTGTGGAAACATATAGCGAAATAGAATGAACGCTTTAGCCAGAAAAGAAGATATAATTGAACCATCGCAATTGAAAAGTTACCTAGTTGAAATTCCCCAACAAAAATACGGACCTTCTACCATTACCCAGAGAGAACTGAAAGCGTAACTTATATCCCACCGACAATTTCTTGAACATGACCATACTGGGTTTGTGGTTCCATTTGAAGTTTTCGATGATGAGGAAAACCCTGACTTTCGTTTTACATTATCAATAAAATATCTGCTCATTCTTTCATGCAATTATAATAATATTCATGCTGATGCAAGTTATAAATTGATGTTACAGGGTATTCCTTCACTCCTTGTCAGAAATACTGATCACGATGGAAGTTTTCATCCATCACTCTAACCACTGCATCATAACTCAGAACAGACAGTCATATTTTTCATTTAAGACACTCAAGTAGAATGTTTCTTCTACACGAGTAAAAATATAAACTTCAGGAGTATTGATATGTGATGCTGGAAAAAGAATACAAAATTCATTTTTAAAAGTCTTTGGGGCTGATGTTCAGATAAGAATGTATGCATAAACGTGGGTTCAACGTCCATGTAAAGAAAAATATTCAAAAACGAGTGGAAAAATTAGCAGACAAATCATTATAAAAATAAATTTTAGTTGGCATCGATGCTTTACGGTGTTCATCGTTTTCTTATGTGTTTGACACTTCTTAAAGTTTCTTAGCGAAATGGAAAGATCAACAGGACTTGATTATATATTTCGAAGATCAATGGCTGATTACGAATTGTAATTGTTATTTGGGACCAGGTACTCCCGCAACTAACAAGGCACTGGAAGCATTAATCGTACTAAATGAAGATAATAAATTGCTGGAGCATCACTCGTTGTCATGCTTCCTATTGGTGGCGCCAAAAGTGGCCTAACTATTATGTTATATTAATAATAGTCCGTTTCCAAACAACCATACTTGGTTGTTGGGAAACGGACATACATAAGTAACTTGTGTTGAAAAAGAAATAATATTTTTGGTACGAATCAAATTATATGATCGATATTTGTATATTTTGCTTCAGTTAAGATTACTTAATCGAAAAAGTCATAAATATTTTCAATATCTGTTTAGCAATAATTTAAAATATTTCGTTTGAAATTAACTTTTCCGGGATCTAATTATTATCATAGCATAAAATAAAAATGAAAATGGTTACAGTTACAAGTTAATTTATCAACGCAATTTTATCAACGCAAGGGATTAATTATTTTAAGGGGATAATTATTTTATCAACGCAAGGGATTAGTTATTTTAAGGGAATAATTATTTTATCAATGCAAGGGATTAGTTATTTTAAGGGAATAATTATTTTATCAATATAAGGGATTAGTTATTTTAAGGGAATAATTATTTTATCAATGCAAGGGATTAGTTATTTTAAGGGAATAATTATTTTATCAATATAAGGGATTAGTTATTTTAAGGGAATAATTATTTTATCAATGCAAGGGATTAGTTATTTGAAGGGGATAATTATTTTATCAACGCAAGGGATTAGTTATTTTAAGGGAATAATTATTTTATCAATGCAAGGGATTAGTTATTTTAAGGGAATAATTATTTTATCAACGCAAGGGATTAGTTATTTTAAGGGAATAATTTTTTTTATCAATGCAAGGGATTAGTTATTTTAAGGGAATAATTATTTTATCAATGCAAGGGATTAGTTATTTTAAGGGAATGATTATTTTATCAACGTAAGGGATTAGTTATTTTAAGGGAATAATTATTTTATCAATGCAAGGGATTAGTTATTTTAAGGGAATAATTATTTTATCAATGCAAGGGATTAATTATTTTAAGGGAATTATTTTTTTACCAACGCAAGGGATTAGTTATTTTAAGGGAATAATTATTTTATCAACGCAAGGGATTTGGAATTTCTAGATAGTACTAAAGATATATAAATAAGTTTAAATACAATTCTTTTTAGAATTTCTTAGGTAATATTTGGTAAAAGTGATTTACATGTTTATTAGAGAAAATAAAAGTGATATACTTGCTTATATCTGAGGGCAGCCCCGTGCAGAAGTTATTTCGACTTCGATCTTCGACTTTCAGGAAGAAGCAAGGACACAGTTTTTTGTAGATAAAATATACTTTGTACCATTGAGTTTTAGCTAGTTGTTGCTTCGCATTTAATATAACTATGTTTTACATCCTGCATTTGAGCTCTAATTGTAGCCTTTTTTTATTTTCTTGTACGAGTATAACGTATATATATATAATATATATATATATATATATATATATATATATATATATATATATATATATTATATTTATATATATATATATATATATATTTAAATATAATATGCCAATCATTGGGTTCAGTGGCTTCGAAAATAAAATCGGTCTATTTAAAAATACTCCTTTTGTTGTTTAAGAAAGTACGAGTATACATTTTAGTCAATTGTTTTATCTACTTTAATATATCTAATTAGTATACATGGCGAATCTATTGCTACGAGAGTAATCTCTTACAGCCAATCATAATACCAATCCAGCCGACGAACCATTCGACGAACGGCCGTAAATCGAAACCCGGTCCCCGGAGTGCGCCGCGTCGCCAAAGACCGTCTGCTTTGTAATCAACTCAACACACAACAGCGACGACATTAACGATTGTGTTAAAGTAAATTGCTTTCGACCAAATTGAAATTGTTTTTTTTTCACAAAAGATAAATTTTAAAAGAATATTTGACACAAAATATTTTGAATAAGTATCCTTAAAATTTAGGGAAAATTTGGTCCTTGAATTTCACGCCCATATTCTATAAAAAAAATGTCATTTATTTTTCTCAACCTATACTAATAATCGGTACCAATCTGGAACAAACCCAATCATTTCGTTTGCTGTAAATAGCAAAAAATCGATATATGCTAATGATTCTGGAAAATGGTATTACAATTTTTCACGTGAAAAATATTAAAACGAATAAGGGAGCGCGACGCAATAGAGAGGTTTATTTTTAATTTAATTGGTCTGTTATTGCCTCTAAGATGAAAAGCTTATACCGTCTAGACGAACGATGTTTACAAGAGAAACGCCTTACAACTCTCTTAAGCCTCTTAATAAAAAATCATAAATTCAGAAAAATATATCTCGTACATATTTCATAATCCCTTTATTATTTCATGTGGGCAGATCATTTGCGACGAATCACAAATATATAAAAGGTACATTTCTCTGAAGGCCGTATGGCCTTCAGAGAAATGTATCATTAAAATAAACATGTCTCTCGGCACTTCTAGTAGACCGTTTAAGTTATATATAAATTTCGCTCCTAAACAACGCCTGTTTCTATGCAGAGCTAGATCGTTCTAGTAGTTTCCATTTGATCCCGATAAAGCATCACGAGTCTGTCGAACGTACTGCCATTATAATACCAGACGGACAGTACGGATATCTGTATATGCCCTTCAGGTTTCGCAACACTATACGTGTGTTTCAAAGAGCTATTGTTAAGACTCTATGCGACTTCACACATAATTATATAATAGTTTACGTGAATGATATATCGATCTTAGGATTCAAAATTTATAGAAGCTATTCCTTAAAATGTTAAATTTTTATTCTTGACAAATTCAATCTCCTACTAGTCTACACTTAGACAGTGTTTCAAAGAGCTATTGTTAAGATCATAAGCGACCTCGCACATAATTATATAATAGTTTGCGTAAATGATATTCCGATCCTAGGATTCAAAATTTATAGAAGCTATTCCTTAAAATGTTAAATTTTTATTCTTGACAAATTCAATCTCCTACTAGTCTACACTTAGACAGTGTTTCAAAGAGCTATTGTTAAGATCATAAGCGACCTCGCACATAATTATATAATAGTTTGCGTAAATGATATTCCGATCCTAGGATTCAAAATTTATAGAAGCTATTCCTTAAAATGTTAAATTTTTATTCTTGACAAATTCAATCTCCTACTAGTCTACACTTAGACAGTGTTTCAAAGAGCTATTGTTAAGATCATAAGCGACCTCGCACATAATTATATAATAGTTTGCGTAAATGATATTCCAATCCTAGGATTCGGAATTGACAGAAGCTATTCCTAAAAAGAGTTAAATTTTTATTGCTGACAAATTTAATCTCCTACTAGTCCACACTTAAACAGTGTTTGAAAGAGCTATTATTAAGACCCTAGGCGACCTCACACATAATTAAATAACAGTTTACGAGAATGATATTTCGATCCTAGGATACATAATTGACAGAAGCTATTCCTCAAAAATGTTAAATTTTTATTGCTGACAAATTTAATCTCCTACTAGTCCAAGTACAAGTAGTAGTCTCCTAGTAGTTAGATAGTGTTTCAAAGAACTATTGTTAAGACGATAGAGATAGTTTACGTGAATGATATTCCGATCCTAGGACTCAAAATTGATAGAAGCTATTCCGGTCCACTTATACAATATTCCAGTCCACACTTAGACAATAATCAATCTGTTGACTAAGTTGTGTTTTTTATTGCTAAAGCCGAAAGTGTCGAAGTAGTTATCCGCTATTATTTTCATTGGGATCAAGGTTATGAAGTAATATGTGGTCAGTAGGGTTTCTTCCTTGAATCCTAATTTAAAAAGTAAAAGGTGTCTTTCGTAACAATGTATTTTTTTTGTTTACTCCTGCGCTTTAAGATATTACAATACACATTCGTTTAAATGTCTCGTTTGCGTTAGAGTTTGGCCGATACCGCCGAAAATAAGTGAAAAAATTCAACGAATTCATCCTGTAGGGATATCGATTCTATTTCTTGTAATATTTTTATTTTAAATATTGACTATATTTGGCGTTAATTTTGTAGAAATTAATTATTCACAATTAAATGAAACTACGTGCAGTAGTATTATTTCTACTTTCTTTAAGTTCCACGACCTAGGTTTCGTTGTATTACAACATCTTCAGGTGGGTTATTAGCAAAGATTAAACCTTAGGAACATCCAACAGTATCTATATGTTTCAAACACAATTGTGAGAAACATTGGGTTATAATATCGCAGTAAATAATAATTATGACCCATCAATTTTCACAAATCTGTACCATAATAAATTACGAAAAATACTAATACAAGAAATATACCCAGTCATACCAAATAATAATAAAATTTACTGTAAATCTATCCCATACATAGGTAATGTATCACTCAAATTAGGAAAACTCATAACTAATAATAAAAATATAAATAATGTGCATATAGTACTTTAAATAACTTTGGTAAAACCCTTATTATTAATAAAGAAAAAATAGATAAACATAAAAAGAGTGGTATCTATAAACTTAAATGTAACGACTGTAATAGTGTATACATAGGTCAAACAGGAAAAGATTTTACTACAAAATATAAAGAACACATTGCCAGCTGGCAAAATAACAAACCGGACACATCCCACTTTGTTAAACACCTCAATGAAAATAACCATCACCCTCATACTAATAATGCCCCCTACATATTACAAATAAATACAAAAGGCAATGAACTTAATATCCTAGAAACATTAGGCATAAACAGATATAAAAAAGTCACCAAGGTTAATATATTAAATGAACAACTAAATATAATATCATCACCCATACTTAATATCTTCTAGACATAATATAGTTAGACAACGTTGATAATACAGTACTCTTCAAATTGTTTCAGCCCAACTACAATAGGAAAATAAATAGATAGATGGATAAATAAATAAATAAATAAATGAATTAAGAAAACGGGAGATATGTAGAATTAGTAGTATAACCTTGTTCTAACTTTCAGATACCCTTGCTTTTGTATAAATATATTACCGAGAATAACTTCCATTTAATTTTATTACATACAACGGAACATTTGCATTGTATAACCTCATAGAATAACAACAATTGAATTCATTTCCCTCACTAAAATACTGGTATATTGTATAACTCTCGGAAATATAATAAAACCTACACCGCTCCGCTACAATAAACTCACTAACTATAAATACACTGCAATGGGAAAACAATAAACTCACTGCAATGGGAAAACCCACACAAACCCGGCTTCCTCTATTGTGTTTGAAACATATAAATGCTGTTAGATGTTCCTAAGGTTTAATCTTTGCTAATATCCCACCTGAAGATGTAATACAACGAAACCTAGGTTGTGGTAAAGAACTTAAAGAAAATAGAAATAATACTACGTCACGTAGTTTCATTTAATTTTTATTTTACTCTAGAGTATCAACACTGAAAGGCAGTTTAACGTATAAAAATTATTTCTTGTAATATTTTTATTTTGCTTTAGAGAAGCAACACTGAAAGGCAGTTGTAACGTATACAAATTATTCCTTGTAATATTTTTATTTTGCTTTAGTGTAGCAATACTGGAAGGCAGTTTAACGTAGAAAAATTATTTCTTGCAACATTTTTATTTTGCTTTAGAGAAGCGACACTGGAAGGCAGTTTAACGTATAAAAATTATTTCTTGTAATATTTTTATATTGAAGGAAAGCAGTTGTAACGTTTTTATTTTAATAAAAATAAAAATTGTAAGCAGGCAACCTTTTTTATTTCTTTCATACGTTGTATTTCAATGTGTATCGATGCAAAGAAAATTTTTGGACATCTCTAATTAAATGGCAAATGTATTTCCCGGCACGTTCGTGGCGGCACTTCAAAGAGGAATAAAAAATAGCTGTCCTGTTTTAAATGATATAGCTAGTCCAACGTATTAATATAATAGAGGTTCAGATTCAATTTGTCCCTTGTGCACGATACCCATAGGATTTCGAGAACTTTTATAGTAAGTGCAAAATCTAGATAGTTTTTTACAATTTTGTCAATTTTGAAATCGTCTGCGAACATAAGACATTTAAAATATAACGGTTCCTTGGTTAAGTCGTTTATAAAAATGCCGAATAATAGTGGCTAGAGGTGAGAACCCTGTTGTACTTCAGATCCTGATTCATGTTTGCGAGATAAGAACCCATGAATTATAATTCTATATTTCCTACTTGCAAAATAACCATCTCATCAAGTTATATATACGTGCATAATAATACTGCAATTTGTAAATTAAAATGGCGCGAGTTACATTTTGAAAGACTTTGTTTACGTCAGTGTAGATATCGTCGGCTTGCTTACATTTATATAAATTATATATCGTCGGCTTACATTTATATAAATTATATATCGTCGGCTTACATTTATATAAATTCGTTACGTTTTCAAGTTTTTTCAAGTTCACTTTTGTTCAAGTTCACTTTTTTGTAGGAAGCCATGCTCATTGGAAGTTAAAAAAACAATGAGCCGTCAAGGGACGCCTGGCAGATGTAAAACATCGTGTTCGTACAAGTAATATGCATAAAAGACAAGATTATTACAGGAACTAAACATAGCATAATGAAAAAATAAAGTATTACGAATTTCTTACAGAAAATGGTGACTTTATTTAATAAACATTTATTTACAATTAATACAAAAATAATAAAGCATAGGTTATGTGTACCGTAGTAAACAACAGCGTCGAACTGAGTGAGGAGGGGGTCGCGTAGTCGGTTGCACATGGCGACACGTCGCCATACCGTACACTCTACTACATATAGACTATATATATATACCTTAGTATAGGTTGGGGCCCCGTTGCCACGGCAAGCGTCGCCACGCCAACGATCCGGTTTATACCTGCGCCTATAGACGTTTCACATCAACAATAAATAATTTTCTAAATAGGAAATTCGAAATATTTTCTCACCTAAGGAAAACGCAGAAGGCAATATGCCTATATTTTCCTATATTCAGTACTGATTATTTGAGAAGCCGCGCGATGTAGAATTTCTTCTGGAGGCTTCGTAATACATATGTATTACGAAATAATATTATTAACCTACATATTTCGCATTAGCTAATTTTTAAAAATATTCATGTATGAATTAAAGAGAGGGTAAATAAGTCTTAAAAAATTATTTTACGTACCATGTGGGACATTATTTCAAAAGACTTGTTATGAGAAATACAAATATATCTTTTTTATAATTTTAAATACTTGTTAAAAAAAAGAGTTATTCCAAATATACGATATGAATAAAACATCTTGATAATATCTGACTTGGAGATTCAAGGAATACTATAGCGATTATTCTAGATCTCACAAATTTTTAAGTATACACCTTGTTTTACACCTGTGAAAGGTAATATATACGGAATATGTACTAAATATGTACGGAACCTTCGTAGAACCCGTTCTACTCGTAATCAACAGGTTTTTTTACTTCATAATAGGTTAAAAATATTTAAAATCGGATAATTATCAAGTCGACTAAGTGATCGTTCAGTACAAAGCATAGATAATAAGGGAAAATTATTTGAAATCAGGTCAAGAATATTGTTATTTACATTATTAATATCATTATATTATATTAAGTTATTTAAATTAATGTGATCAAGCAATCATTTTACAAAATAAAAAGAATCTTTATCTTTCTTAAAATTAATTTTTTTTGTGCGATAGTCAACTTCGGGTATGTGAAAAATGTAATCTACCAGAACATCTGAATTTGAACATGCAATGCACGCGTTATCAAGGTAAATCATCCAGGATAAAGCAATGTACACCGCAAAAATAGTAGTAAATTTCGACCCGTTTGTATGTGAGATGTATGATAGTGATACAGATTTCTTCTATATGACTTTCCCATTCACTTTTCCAGGTAGTTTCATAAATCCCGAGAACAGTAATAAAGGTTCCACCGCCATAATTTATTTTAATTAGAGCAGCAGTAGCCCTATCTCGCCAAAACACCTGGTACAGTACCGTCAACCATCTTTTAGCTAGAATTATTAAAGCATAACTCTTATTTAAAACTTTCCAACATAAAAATCTAGGGTTTTGTTTTTCAAATCATCAACGCTTTTCATAATATACATTTATCAGAGTCGTAATTCAAAATCATACAATGTTAAAAATCCAAAAGGTAACTTGTATCAAAAACCATTGAGTTATTCAGTTTCGTTTATAATACCATAACGTGACGAATGTTCATATTTCCTTCAGTAGACTCTGCCTTGGCGTATCCATATAAACTTAAACGAGTTTTCTTTTGCAAAGATTCGCCCTGGCGGCGCGTAGTTGTTTGGTAGTTTGAGGAAGATGCTCGCACACGTAGATGGGATTCTTTTCATCTCCGCCGATCCCCAGATAAGATGAGTTCAATTTATAGTTGGAATTTGATTTGTTGAACTGTTTGACAGCAGGTAAGAATGTGTCACGACATCGTGCACTAAACAGTTTTAAAATGATTAATCACGGTCTTGATGAATTTTTCTCTCTTATAGGTATTCTATAAACCTCAAATCTAATATTATGTTTCAATCCGCACCTACAATTAATGAAAGTTAGTTGAATCGAGAGGTTGACCAAACTTCTGGAGCGTTTTTCTGGTGTCCATTTTATCTCCAGATTACTTCTTCTTAATTACTGTTCAATAGCTCAATGTTTTTTTCTGTAATTCAGCTACCGTATATGTTAAATCTCCAATTAAAATTCCGCAATTAACATGGCCGATTTTTTCGTAAGTGTTTATTTCTACCTTCAAATTATTAAATTTTGCATCAATGTATGTCGTTAGTTGTTGAAGTCGATAAGCTGTAGACTGCCCATCTCTAGCAGATGTCGATGCGGACTTTGGTTATTTGCATTCTGCGCTCTTCTATTTCTCTTTTATTTATTTTTTCGTAAATTAGTTCTTATTTCTACCTTCAAATTATTAAATTTTGCATCAATGTATGCCGTTAGCTGTTGAAGTCGATAAACTGTAGACTGCCCATCTCTAGGAGATGTGAGTGCAGACTTTGGTTGTTTGCATTCTGCGCTCTCCTATTTCTCTTTTATTTATTTTTTCGTAAATTAGTTCTTATTTCTACCTTCAAATTATTAAATTTTGCATCAATGTATGTCGTTAGCTGTTGAAGTCGATAAACTGTAGACTGCCCATCTCTAGGAGATGTGAGTGCAGACTTTGGTTGTTTGCATTCTGCGCTCTCCTATTTCTCTTTTATTTATTTTTTCGTAAATTCGTTTTTATTTCTACCTTCAAATTATTAAATTTTGCATCAATGTATGTCGTTAGCTGTTGAAGTCGATAAACTGTAGACTGCCCATCTCTAGGAGATGTGAGTGCAGACTTTGGTTGTTTGCATTCTGCGCTCTCCTATTTCTCTTTTATTTATTTTTTCGTAAATTCGTTTTTATTTCTACCTTCAAATTATTAAATTTTGCATCAATGTATGTCGTTAGCTGTTGAAGTCGATAAACTGTAGACTGCCCATCTCTAGGAGATGTGAGTGCAGACTTTGGTTGTTTGCATTCTGCGCTCTCCTATTTCTCTTTCATTTATTTTTTCGTAAATTAGTTTTTATTTCTACCTTCAAATTATTAAATTTTGCATCAATGTATGTCGTTAGCTGTTGAAGTCGATAAACTGTAGACTGCCCATCTCTAGGAGATGTGAGTGCAGACTTTGGTTGTTTGCATTCTGCGCTCTCCTATTTCTCTTTTATTTATTTTTTCGTAACGAAATCGTCATAAAAACGAATGGCTATTGAATCGGCCACCGACGCACAACTCACACTGAGAGTTGAACTTCGGAAAGATATGTTGAAATTTTTTCACTGAATAATTTTTCAACTTACAACTAGATCAAAGTCAGTTCAAGATTTTGCTTCATTGTTCGAGGTTGTGGAAACAAACACTTAGTTTGTCGCAAACACTGAAGGATTGGCATTAACTCTACTAACATTTATTGTTTTTATGACAAGGCATCAGAAGGAGAACTCATCTCAGAGATACCAAGGTTGAGAAGACATTTGAAAGCGACCAATGTTACAGTTTTCGCTTGTATCTTTAGACTTTTTGAAATTCATCATCGAATGGGATTTTACAGAACCTCTTCCAAATCTTATGGTCGCACTAAAGTCATTTATGACAATTTGCGTATCAGTTGCTTCACGTGAAAGGAGTTTCAGTAAACTAAAATTAATAAAAAATTGCTTGCGGGCAATAATGACCCAAACGAAGTTTAATAATCTTGGCATATTAACACCAGAACACGAGGCAACACAAAATTAAACATTTTGATATGGTTTCTGAATTTGCAGCTATAAAAACTAAAAATAAAAGATTTTAAATGTCTGTACACACATGCATTAGCTCACACTTTTACTCCAGTGAGTTAGACATACTACGGATTTTCACTTGCTGCGATCCTGCCATACTTCCCTCGCTCCTTCAACTATCGTCTCATTTTTATACATGCTCTATGGTTTCGGTTCCTTTTGGTTAGCCTTTTCTTCAATATTTTTCCAATCTAATCGAGATATTTCTTCCTAGATCCCATACCCACTTCCGCTGTTACGATGCATCCCCGCACAGTCACAAGCACGTGCCTTCAACATGACCAAACTGCTGGAATATTCCCTTCTTAATTTTCGTCGGTATACCTTCCTTCAATCCTACCCGTTGCCTTATAACAATATTCTTTATCTCTTCTTTAAATTTTAAACTACACGTACTTCTCCGGGAATGCTTTCGTGTTAATGCTGCTTTAATTCTACTCTCATTCTTCTATTGCTGTACACAATTTTCCTTTACATGTATTAATGTGAAAGAATTTATGTGTATTAAAAATACTGTTATTATAACATATTATTTTGATTATTAATAACTGTCCGTTTATATTATTTAAATAAAATCATACTTTAATGGAATTTTTACCGATTTTAAAAGTTTTCATTCTTGGAGTGACATTATCGATATCACAAGGGAACTTGCAACTTTACCTTTAGTCAACTACCTGGAAAATATTGCATGTTTTGGATTACATCTGCCTCAAATACAAAAGAAGTAATGATAGATTTGGTTTTAGCCACATAACACATTCATTAATAAATTATAAACCCAAATGCATAACGATAGAGACAAGCAAACAACAAGAATTTATTATTATTATACGAATACATCCTCATTCACTACAAGTATATCAGATTCAGTTGTCGGTAACAAAGATATAGAATTTGGGTTTGTGTGGCCTTGTATGGTCAGAAAAGTTTTTCGATATCGATTTGGTAATTTCAAGAAAATTATATTAAAAGGACAACGTGTCTCGTAAATACTTATCGAATTTCGTATTTGTAACAAAGAAACCAAGGCTTTGGAGACTTAATTAATTTTGTCCTAAATGAAATTTATGTAAATTTAATACCACGAACATCGAGATTTAAAGTTAATATAGCATCAACAACGAAAAAAAAACTTTTTTAGATTTTTAATTATATTTATTTATAACACATTCATTAATCAATTATAAACAACAAATGCAAAACGATAGAGACAAGCAAACAACAAGAATTTATTATTATTATACGAATACATTCTCATTCACTAGAAGTATATCAGATTCAGTTGTCGGTAACAAAGATATAGAATTTGGGTTTGTGTGGCCTTAAATAAGACAATGTGTCTCGTAAATGCTTATCGAATTTTGTATTTGTAACAAACAAACGTAGGCTTTGGAGACTTAATTAATGTTGTCCTAAATGAAATTTATGTATGTAATTTTAATGCCACGAACATCGAGATTTAAAGTTAATATAGCATCAATAACGGTGATGCAATTGGAATGAAGATAGCTTAGATCGGAAGTTCAACCCTCGATTGAGTTAAAAAAATTCTCTAGTCCTAAACTTAATCCTAAACGGTGGGCCAATAGTGAAAAAATAGATTCAATTTTGAGATTTCAATATCATATTTTAAATATATATAGGGAAGTAGTTCATTTGCTAAAAGCATTAGGTATAACTCCTCCTCAAATAACTACATGAAAGAGTTTGAAAATATAATCTAACAGGAATTTAATTCCATTTACACTTTATAGAATTAAATTCCTGTTAGAATATATTAATATTAGGTTCAAATATTTGTTAGATTATATTAATATTTGTTAGATTATATTAATTAGGTTCAAATATTGTTAGATTATATTAAAATTAGGTTTAAATACTGTTAGATTAACTTAATATTAGGTTCAAATATTTGTTAGATTATATTAATATTAGCTTCAAATATTTGTTAGATTATATTAATATTAGGTTCAAATAATGTTATATTATCTTAATATTAGGTTCAAATATTGTTAGATTATATTAATGTTAGGTTCAAATATTGTGACATTTTTCATTGATCGATCCGAAGTATCGATATAAAAATATAATGTATCTTTACACTTTAGAGATACACGATATTTTTCATTATATCGATACTTCGAATCGATATGATTTGTAACTATTTTATAAGTTCGTAACAATATGATGGTTGGATATGTATCTAATAATCACGATCCGGTCCATCATATATCGTATCAGTCGATCGACTAAGGAATAAATGTTTTTATTTTAACAGTTTACTTGTAATTTAGTTAAATTTGAATAACGTACATGTCAAATATACATAAAAAAGTGTACGATAGAAATGCAATAGTAACAATATTTGAACCTAATAATAAACTACTTTCTCCATTATTAACTATTTATTATTTCTCAAAAACTTTTGGCAATTGTTTTTGGTAATTAATAAAAAAAAATTACTACATATTTAGAATTTATAAAAATAGTCTTATTTTTTAAATAATAATGTTGACCAGTGATCTAATTAAATATATTTGGCGTTAATTTTGTAGAAATTCATTATTCACAATTAAATGAAACTACGTGATGTAGTATTATTTCTGCTTCTTTTTATTAAGTTAGTAAAAAGAAGTAATAATATTACATCACGTAGTTTCATTTAATAGTGACGAAATAATATTACATCACGTAGTTTCATTTAATAGTGACGAAATAATATTACATCACGTAGTTTCATTTAATAGTGATCTAATTGTTAGTATCGATCAAAAATATCGGGATGTCGTATGATGTTGCATTAAAACTTAATTTACAATAAGTATCGGATCTGATTGTGAACCCTATCTTCATTATTGGGTTCAGAAATATAGCAGGATACGTGTCAATAACAAGCATATGGAGATTTTAGTCAGCATAGCTATATGTAAATGAACGTCTAATTAAACAGAATATCACAATTTTCCAATTACTAAAAAGCCTAACGCAATATTTGTGATAAAATATTATGACAAGTCCAGTCCGGTTTTCTAAGTTTCACTAATTTCAAGGACGTGCGTATTTAACTGAATATTTCTAGTCATTTAAATTTTTACGTCTCAATATATCAATTCGTGTTTCCATTTATATTATTTTACGTAACCCATTTTGCTTACTAAATTTCGGATGTTTTGGGTTTGTCTTTTTTCTTAATTAACCATATTTATAAATTTTATACGCAACTTATTTTTTTTTACATTTTGTAAGAATCTTATCACAATTTTAATACGATTGTCGCTAATTTTACTATTAGCAATAAAACAACTCATTGCAACTTATTTACATACTGAATCCCGCTTTAAAAGCTAAGTGAGGTAGGTGTTTGGCAAACAGATTAAGAAATATTCTATTAATACTCTGAAAACAGACTGTACGTAAGCTAAGCCATGTTAACTTGCAACGCAAACAACCGATTTTTGTCGGCTTTTGTCGGCCGACAGCTGTCGACTTTTGTCGGACAAAGTCGATGGCCGATTTTTTTCATCAACTCAACGCTTACATCAAGAAGCACCCGTCGCTTACTAAAATCTCCCGTCTCTATTCAATATATATTCTTATGTATTGTCCTTTTTTCCGTTAGTACGTTTTTTACTCATAACTTTCGGATAGGCGAAAGTTGACCTAGCTCCAATCTTGTCAAAGTACCGACTTTTGTACGACGTATACGTAAAAATATAAATATCGTATATTGTATTTTGTTCGGCTATTGTCGAACCTATATAAATATCGTATATTGTATTTTGTTCGGCTATTGTCGAACCTATATAAATATCGTATATTGTATTTTGTTCGGCTATTGTCGAAAAATAATCCGTCGTCTACGTCGCACGTAATGTCCACACCAGAGAGAGTACTTTCACCTAAGCAAACTCTCCGATCGTGTTCTCTCGAAATCCGCTTGTGGAATTTTAAGCTTTAAAATGTTATGAAATGTGCTGTATCCTGAAAATTACTAGTTAAATTTAAAAATTACTCATTATTCTAAAATACTTCCAAATGTTTAATCTACTTCTAAATCACGAAACACGTAGTAATTTCTAATTGATAGCAACATTTAGTTAAATTTACTTCGGTCCGCGTGTATCAATTCGGAACCGTACTTATTGAGTATTTCGATTTTATGATAAATATATCGATACATATATATATATATATATATATATATATATATATATATACATATATATATATATGTGTGTGTGTGTGTGTAAATATGTATGTATAAATACAGAGCTGTATGAACAATTAAGTCCATGGATCTTGTAGTATGGTGGTCTTAATTGTAAAGTGTTATTACTATTTTTTTATTTTATATAGATGTCATATTACGGATATTCAGCGGATTTCAGCGTGGTCAGAAAAGTTATATATTCTTTACTTCCTTTTTATGCATTTTATGTAAACGTTATAATTATAATTTTAAATATAATATATATATAGATATATGTGTGTGTGTGTATATATATATATATATATATATATATATGTGTGTGTGTGTGTGTGTGTGTGTATGTGTATGAGTGTGTGAGTATGTGTGAGTGCGTGTGTGTTTGTTTGTGTATATACAATAATACATGTGTATACACTAAAGCATACAGAAAATATATTTAAAAGTAAATTTTCCATAACGCGTTACCCGTAATCAGGGGCAAACCTCCATAACTTGTTTACAGCAAAACTTTGAGCCAAATGATGCCCCACAAAAAGCTGTCCCTTTAAAGTTTGACGCTGACGTTCGAGAATAATAACCCAAATTTCCTTTGAACATATCATTTAAATGCCACAGGCCCAGTTTGAAATTATAACTTCTGCGACCTGAGTTATGACGTCAACTGAGTTATGGCGACTGCGACATAACGATATCCATAAGATTCTTACGCAATACTTTTGCGTATCAAAAAATCCTCCTTATGCAATTAATTAAAATATCGCTGAAAAAAATATATACGTCTCAGAATACAGAATACGTAATATAGGATAATTTAATTTCTCGATGGATTGATGGGATGACTTATATCACAGACTTAAAATTGATAAATTACAATAAACTGTCAGCATATTCTTTTATTTTCATTATTAATTAAACTTTATTTTTAAATTATTTTAATGTTTTTTCATTTTATTATTTAAAAATTTGTTTATTAAATCAAATAAATTTAAAGTTTTAAATTGCCATAGATTTTAGATTTGTAAAAAAAGGGATAACCGATTCGTCACAATACGTATGCTTGTGTAAATATATATAAATATACATAGATATATATATATATATATATATATATATATATATATATATATATATATATATATATTGATTTACGTATTTATATATTAAAAAATGTATCTGGGCACAAGTAATAAATTTCTGCTTTACGTTTGTTTCACAAAACTTCAAATTAGGTCTAGTATCAAAGGGATATCAATATCAAGAACTGAAATGAATTGATATAATGTCGCAATGGAAATTTTACTGTAATTACTTTTTGTATCAAGTTAATCCAAATGAACCGAAATTCAATGAAAACTTTATAAAAGATAATGATCGATTCACTGAAAGAGAATTAATTTACCGTTATTCATGATTGAAAAGGAAAGGTAAAATCATAAGCTACTTTTTTCTCTTTCTAAATATCTCCATCTCTAAATAGGTACACAGCGCAAGACATCGATGTGGACCGATATCTTTTGCGGTGGTCGACCAACGGCGCAATTTCCTCGAAATTAAACAAAACATCTCCATTACATTCAAATATCATAATTGGCTCTATTATTATGCGCTCGTTATGGAAACAAAGAGAATTGTTTAGATTATTAAACCTTGCAGTACAAGTTTTAACACTGTTGATCAGACCCAATTCTGAGATGGAACATGATCCCGTTGATGGAACATGATCGCCTTTAATAAATATCTCCATCTGTAAATAGATACAGAAAGCAATACATCGATGTGGACCGAGATCTTTTGCGGTGGTCGACCAACGGCGCAAATGCCTCTAAATTAAACAAAGCATCTCCATCACATTTAGATGTCATAATTAGCTCCATTATTATACGTTTGTTATGGAAAGAAAGAGAATTGTTTAGAGTATTAAACCTTGCACCAATTCCCACCTCTGAGATGGAACCTGATACCGTTGCATTGTTACTACTTTGAATGTTATATGTGTTGCTCGACTTGATGGGAGCTGATGAGGACTTCTTTGGCGGGGCTAATTTTTCTTTCATAGGAATTAATTATCAGAGTCTTAAAAGAGGCAAAAACATTTAAATCTTAAATATAAAAAAATTCTACTGTTCAAAGCAAATGGAACTTCATCCCTATACAAGAGAATATTATTATAAAAGCTTTGGTGGAAGGAAATAAAGCCTGTCAAATAAGAATATGATTCGCTCGACGAGAGTTCCTGCACATATAGACGTATAGAAATACTACTTCCTCGCGTGGAAATCGGAATAAGAAAGTTGTTAGGTGTAATAAAAATTATCATTTTTCCGTTTTTTTTTGTTTTTGGAGTTTACTCCTTAAGAATCTATAGCGCCGGTATATAATTTTATGAGGAGTAAAATAAATAGTTCAGAATATTTAGAAAAAAACCTTCAGAATGGACATAAGTTGTATATTACCCTATAAAAATATCATATGTTATAAAGAAGTTAAATTTTGTAAGTTTGGATGTAGGGGGTAATCTCCGAAACTAATGATCCGATTTGAAAAATTCTTTCAACAATATTTAGAAAGGACCTTCAGGATGGACATAAGTTTGATATAATCCCGTTTTTTTTCATTTAATACAAAAAAGTTCAATTTTGTAGGTTTGGATGTAAGAGGTAAACTCCGAAACTACTCATGAGATTTGAAAAATTATTTCACAAATATTTAGAAAGGATGGACATAGGTTGTACATTATCCCGTTAAAAATGTCATATATTATTAAAAATTTAAATTTTGTAGGTTTGGATGTAGGAGGTGAACTCCGAAACTACTCTTGCGATTTCAAAAATTCTTTCACAAATATTTAGAAAGGATGGACATAGGTTGTACATTATCCCGTTAAAAATGTCATATATTATTAAAAAGTTAAATTTTGTAGGTTTGGATGTAGGAGGTGAACTCCGAAACTACTCTTGCGATTTCAAAAATTCTTTCACAAATATTTAGAAAGAATGGACATAGGTTGTATATTATCCCGTTAAAAATGTCATATATTATTAAAAAGTTAAATTTTGTAGGTTTGGATGTAGGAGGTGAACTCCGAAACTACTATTGCGATTTCAAAAATTCTTTCACAAATATTTAGAAAGAATGGACATAGGTTGTACATTATCCCGTTAAAAATGTCATATATTATTAAAAAGTTAAATTTTGTAGGTTTGGATGTAGGAGGTGAACTCCGAAACTACTCTTGCGATTTCAAAAATTCTTTCACAAATATTTAGAAAGAATGGACATAGGTTGTACATTATCCCGTTAAAAATGTCATATATTATTAAAAAGTTAAATTTTGTAGGTTTGGATGTAGGAGGTGAACTCCGAAACTACTCATGCGATTTCCAAAATTCTTTCACAAATATTTAGAAAGGATGGACATAGGTTGTACATTATCCCGTTAAAAATGTCATATATTATTAAAAAGTTAAATTTTGTAGGTTTGGATGTAGGAGGTGAACTCCGAAACTACTCATGCGATTTCCAAAATTCTTTAACAAATATTTAGAAAGGATGGACATAGGTTGTACATTATCCCGTTAAAAATGTCATATATTATTAAAAATCTCCTAAACTACTTCCAAAACAATCGTAATTAAAAAGTAAAATCCAGTGGCGCGACGGAGCTAACACGCACAATTTTTAGTGTTCTTTTTTTGTTTTTGTATAAATTTGGTATCATCATTATTGTTTAGAAAAACCGTGTTGCATAAATATCGTATATATAAATATCAACACATCATAGATTTAAAAACAAATCAACAATTATTCTTAATTTTCCATGAGCGTAAAATTTACAAATGCCATTAATAGGTGGCGTTAACTGTTTGATAACATAATAAGTTTAAATTTGGTTTAAAAAAGTGTAATATTTAAAAGTAACATCAATGTAATTACTTAAATGTTAAACTACTATTGTACCACTATTGTAGATCACATAAACAAAAAATTGATCGGCCGATGAAAATTCAACCCGCGTCATAAAAAATAAAATAGCGGAATAATAGTGATGATCAACTGATCTATCAAGACTATTACTATTATTATTATTAGCATCATCACTAGTATACTGCTTTTTTATTTATTTTTACAATATCTATGAGCATACTTAATTATTAAACTACTATTGTTCCACTATTGTAGATCACATAAAGAAAAAGTCGATCGACCGATGAAAATTCAACCCGCGTCATAAAAAATAAAAAAAAACAGAATAATAGTGATGATCAACTGATATATCAAGACTATTACTATTATTATTATTATTATTAGCATCATCACTATTATACTGCTTTTTTATTTATTTTTACAATATCTATGAGCATACTTAATTATTAAACTACTATTGTTCCACTATTGTAGATCACATAAAGAAAAAGTCGATCAGCCGATGAAAATTCAACCCGCGTCATAAAAAATAAAATAGCAGAATAATAGTGATGATCAACTGATCTATCAAGACTATTACTATTATTATTATTATTATTAGCATCATCACTATTATACTGCTTTTTTATTTATTTTTACAATATCTATGAGCATACTTAATTATTAAACTACTATTGTTCCACTATTGTAGATCACATAAAGAAAAAGTCGATCGGCCGATGAAAATTCAACCCGCGTCATAAAAAATAAAAAAACAGAATAATAGTGATGATCAACTGATCTATCAAGACTATTACTATTATTATTATTATTAGCATCATCACTATAATACTGCTTTTTTATTTATTTTTACAATATCTATGAGCATACTTAATTATTTAACTACTATTGTTCCACTACTGTAGATCACATAAAGAAAAAGTCGATCGGCCGATGAAAATTCAACCCGCGTCATAAAAAATAAAATAGCAGAATAATAGTGATGATCAACTGATCTATCAAGACTATTACTATTATTATTATTATTAGCATCATCACTATTATACTGCTTTTTTATTTATTTTTACAATATCTATGAGCATACTTAATTATTAAACTACTATTGTTCCACTATTGTAGATGACATAAAGAAAAAGTCGATCGGCCGATGAAAATTCATCCCGCGTCATAAAAAATAAAAAAACAGAATAATAGTGATGATCAACTGATATATCAAGACTATTACTATTATTATTATTATTAGCATCATCACTATTATACTGCTTTTTTATTTATTTTTACAATATCTATGAGCATACTTAATTATTAAACTACTATTGTTCCACTATTGTAGATCACATAAAGAAAAAGTCGATCGGCCGATGAAAATTCAACCCGCGTCATAAAAAATAAAAAAAACAGAATAATAGTGATGATCAAGTGATATATCAAGACTATTACTATTATTATTATTATTATTAGCATCATCACTATTATACTGCTTTTTTATTTATTTTTACAATATCTATGAGCATACTTAATTATTAAACTACTATTGTTCCACTATTG
The DNA here is from genome assembly GCA_039881145.1 of Druceiella hillmani. NCBI lineage: Eukaryota > Metazoa > Arthropoda > Insecta > Lepidoptera > Hepialidae > Druceiella > Druceiella hillmani. The sequence goes on along the minus strand of JAYKKI010000011.1, from coordinate 11,675,975 downwards.
TAGATCACATAAAGAAAAAGTCGATCAGCCGATGAAAATTCAACCCGCGTCATAAAAAATAAAATAGCAGAATAATAGTGATGATCAACTGATCTATCAAGACTATTACTATTATTATTATTATTATTAGCACCATCACTATTATACTGCTTTTTTATTTATTTTTACAATATTATGAGCATACTTAATTATTAAACTACTATTGTTCCACTATTGTAGATCACATAAAGAAAAAGTCGATCGGCCGATGAAAATTCAACCCGCGTCATAAAAAATAAAAAAACAGAATAATAGTGATGATCAACTGATCTATCAAGACTATTACTATTATTATTATTATTAGCATCATCACTATTATACTGCTTTTTTATTTATTTTTACAATATCTATGAGCATACTTAATTATTAAACTACTATTGTTCCACTACTGTAGATCACATAAAGAAAAAGTCGATCGGCCGATGAAAATTCAACCCGCGTCATAAAAAATAAAATAGCAGAATAATAGTGATGATCAACTGATCTATCAAGACTATTACTATTATTCTTATTATTAGCATCATCACTATTATACTGCTTTTTTATTTATTTTTACAATATCTATGAGCATACTTAATTATTAAACTACAATTGTTCCACTACTGTAGATCACATAAAGAAAAAGTCGATCGGCCGATGAAAATTCAACCCGCGTCATAAAAAATAAAATAGCAGAATAATAGTGATGATCAACTGATCTATCAAGACTATTACTATTATTATTATTATTATTAGCATCATCACTATTATACTGCTTTTTTATTTATTTTTACAATATCTATGAGCATACTTAATTATTAAACTACTATTGTTCCACTATTGTAGATCACATAAAGAAAAAGTCGATCGGCCGATGAAAATTCAACCCGCGTCATAAAAAATAAAAAAACAGAATAATAGTGATGATCAACTGATCTATCAAGACTATTACTATTATTATTATTATTAGCATCATCACTATAATACTGCTTTTTTATTTATTTTTACAATATCTATGAGCATACTTAATTATTTAACTACTATTGTTCCACTACTGTAGATCACATAAAGAAAAAGTCGATCGGCCGATGAAAATTCAACCCGCGTCATAAAAAATAAAATAGCAGAATAATAGTGATGATCAACTGATCTATCAAGACTATTACTATTATTATTATTATTATTATTAGCATCATCACTATTATACTGCTTTTTTATTTTTCATTTATTTTTACAATATCTATGAGCATTCAGTTTACTAAATCGTTAGCAGTACCAATATCATAGTAGTCACCAAGTCATGGTTTTTTTAATCTGTAATATTCAGTTAAAATGCCATATGTTGCTCGAAGGTATAAACTATTATGAAACCAAATTTCATTAAAATCCGTTCGGTAGATTTAGCGTGATTAAATAAAAAATTAACAAACAAACACAAACAAAATTCTGAAAACAGATTTTTTGGCTAGTTAAAAATACTTTGAAATATTTTCGATGTTCAAAATTCAATATGTTACAGTTAAATTATATTATATATACATATATATATATATATATATTTGTCTTACTTATAGTTATTTTTATTTGCACTTTTTTAAAAAATTTCATTTTTCTTCATATTTAAATAACATCACTAATGAATGGTACTGTGTCACGTTGATAAATATCTTGTACTGGTACTCGACCGGTTCTCAGAATAAGTAACTGATACAGGATTTTTATCTATACTATCTAAGATTCAATCGGCGTTAATAATAAATATTTAATACCAGTTCACCTATTCACCTAGAACTGAATCGGTGCTGTTATTAAATACAACACAGGTTTTTATGCTAAACAACACAGAGGCGTCCCTTTGTTGTTTAGCATAGCCCAACAAGTATTAGATACTGTTTTTTATGTTACTATATATTATAGGATTTTACCGACGTTGATGAGACTATTTTCTTTTTTTATCTATATTAAATAACACGTTATTGACGTAGGTTATAAGTACTAGGTACCAGTTTTTTATTAACTTAGGTCACTAGAACTCAAATGGAGCTAAAGTGAGTTAGTGACCTATTAATAGACTGCACCCTGCTCTAACTTTGTAAGCTGATAATAGTAACTGGCTATGAAAAGAGGTTTTTTTACTGTAATTTCTTAAAAATTTAAGAGAACAGATATATCGGAAAAGTAATTAAGAATGTTGGATAACGGGACGAAACGCTGGTATTGCAATCTAATACGGAATATTAAATATAATACTGACATTATGGCATCTCCGCATAGTAATTATGGGAGGAATTGGACTTATACCGAGTAATCAGCCATAGGTACTGTTGGTAATAAGAATATTAAGCATGCTTGCACTGCCGCCAGTTCTTACGCTCTGTAATGGCGATAACATGAATATATACGTAACATTTATTTTAATTCATACCAACATTATGGCATCTCCGCATACTAATTATGGGAGGGATTGGACTTATACTGAGTAATCAGCCATAGGTACTGTTGGTAATAAGAATATTAAGCGTGCTTTCACTGCTGCCAGTACTTACACTCTGTAATGGTGGTAACAAGAATATATACGTAACATTTATTTTAATTCATATTTGTGTCTTTCTTCACTCATTGTACTAATTATGATCTCAATATTATTACACTAGGTAAACTACTTCTGTTTGAAAAATAATACTCATACCTATCAAGGATATCAATAAAATAAACTTATTTTGCCTCTAAGTTCATTTCTCTGGTTTAATCGAATAATCTTCTCATAAAATATTTCATGAGAAGATTTTTCTATATATCCTCGTCCCAGCAGTAAATGTATGAAATTTCGATAGCTAAGTGTCTCCGTCCAGAAGTTAATTTTAAACCTTTATAAATCCGTTAATTTTAAAAATTTGCCAAGCATTTTTTCACTACTCCTCTTTGAAATTTTGATGCATTAAATACGATAATAATCAAAAACTATGATGCTGTTTTGGAAAGAGCACAAGTTTCAAATGCTCTTTCACTTCAAATACTTTCAACTAGCAATGTGCTTATGCAAATACTGACACATGCTTGTCGGTATGTACAGATAACAACGCTTCCCACGGGCATGGTGGAGGTAAACTAAGCTTACTTCCAGTATGGCACGCCACTGTGTAGAATCCACTGTGCATCATGGCACACTACTGTGCATACTGGAGGTAGTGTAAGCTAAATAGCTGGAAATAATCCAGCAAGACGCGCCACTGTGCAGATTATGTGATGATAGTGATCGGCATTATCACTCTTATTCGCCAGTTCGTCATCCTAATATAGTTTGTCCGTTTATCGAATATTACTTGGGGTTCAATCTGTTAAAAAAAAATTAATCAATTATTGTAAATTTGAATTCCTGCATTTTATTTTCTTATTATTGTTTGTTATTAATTTATAGTTGTGATGTGTGATGATTCAGTTGCTATTTTAATTAATAAGGATTTATGCTGATTATATCATTTATAGTTTAAAGTTATTGTCTCCAATTTATGTATACAAAACTAAATATTTAAATTGAATAGTAATTTACGTGCTAATGTGAGAAGACAAGTTTGCTCAGTATGAAACACAAAAATTATAAATTCGTTATGAGTTGCATGTTTTTTTCCTCATGTGTAATAAGCAAATAAATAAAAAATAAAAGTAAAGGCGAAACAACTACCTTATAAATCAACACAGATGGACACAGGTAAAAAGATAATCTCGATCTTCTACTCCCCCTCTTAAATCCTCGTTAATCTCTACTCATATATACGGATGAAAGGTTTTCCTGTTTTTTTTTAGTTCTCTAATAGTATTATCATCATATACGAAGCGATAGTTCCGTAGAAATTCTGGTGACACAACTGCCGTCGGATAGTAAAATGCGTAAGTCACAATCTTCAATAAAGAGGAAACAATTAAAGAAGCTAATGAAAATTAAAATACATATTCTATTAAAGCTATTAGGAATACGCATTACAGCAAAACGCCTGGCGGTTTGAAACTCGAAATTCTAGTATTATCAATGAATTTTTCTGAAACATTTCAAAAAATTGTTTTTTGACAAATACTAATAAAAAAATTTTGATACTTTTGAATTTTTAGTTATTTTCTACAAATTTAGAGTGAAATTAGTTTCTTTTTCGTTTCTCATGATACAGTACTTACATAAACTCGCCTCATGGACTAGTTTGGTAACCGAAAAAATATTTTTAGTCTAATTTTATAGTTAGATGTAATGTAGTGCCCCTGGTGTTGCATACCACTAATGTTATAATTGTGTAAATTTGTATGCCTGTTACCTAATAATTCTGCAAATGACCAACGGAATCACTATCAAATATGGCGTCCATATATTTCGTATTCATTATTCTCAGTATTGCACGCATAAAATATTATTAATAAATTTTTCGATGTTTGCTACTCAACCACGTCTAGACAGCATAACAGATTTTCATAAAACTTGGTACATAGTTCGTGGTTGAAACTAACATATTTGACCACTTTCAATCCAGAAAATAACTAATCCTATGGAATTAAGCTCAGCTTCATTTTCAATAATAAAACTTTAGAACTGTAACATGTCAATATATAGTCTAACATGTATATAATAAGTATACTTCATTACATGCAGATAGATATTGCTGTGGTGTTATTAAGTTGGAAACAAATTCCACAGTCTTCATTGAGAATCCACATGAGTGACGTCGCGAACAAAAAGTTGGTAACACGTAATTTTAAACTACAATCATGTAAGGGCACCTCTAATAATATTCAACTAATAATAATCTATTTACGAGTCTGGTTCGAGGAGTGTTAAACATATAGCATTTGTTGTTTGATCGTTCGAAATGGGTATCTGCACATTTAAAGGTCATACATTCTTTTTCGCTCTGCATATATCTTAAATTTTTCGATCGAAGTAAGTGGTACTTTTTGATTTCCCCTAGTCTGAACTATCAAGTTATATCTGAAGAGTTGATGGCGAATTTTGTGCAGGTGTTTTAGGCGCTTAGAAATTTTACACAGTAGTATCTCTCTCACACGTCTCTCGTCTCTCACTGATGGCGAATTTTGTGCAGGCGTTTTAGGCGCTTAGAAATTTTACACAGTAGTATCTCTCTCACACGTCTCTCGTCTCTCACTGATGGCGAATTTTGTGCAGGTGTTTTAGGCGCTTAGAAATTTTACACAGTAGTATCTCTCTCACACGTCTCTCGTCTCTCACTGATGGCGAATTTTGTGCAGGCGTTTTAGGCGCTTAGAAATTTTACACAGTAGTATCTCTCTCACACGTCTCTCGTCTCTCACTGATGGCGAATTTTGTGCAGGTGTTTTAGGCGCTTAGAAATTTTACACAGTAGTATCTCTCTCACACGTCTCTCGTCTCTCACTGATTGCGAATTTTGTGTAAGTTTTTTAGGCGCTTAGAAATTTTACACAGTAGTATCTCTCTCACACGTCTCTGGTCTCTCACTGATGGCGAATTTTGTGTGTTTTAGGCGCTTAGAAATTTTACACAGTATTATCTCTCTCACACGTCTCTGGTCTCTCACTGATGGCGAATTTTGTGCAAGTGTTTTAGGCGCTTAAAAATTGTATACAGTAGTATCCCTCTCACACGTCTCTCGTCGCTCACTGATGGCGAATTTTGTGTAGGTGTTTTAGGCGCTTAGAAATTTTACACAGTAGTATCTCTCTCACACGTCTCCCGTCTCTCATTGATGGCGAATTTTGTGCAGGTGTTTTAGGCGCTTAGAAATTTTACACAGTAGTATCTCTGTCACACGTCTCCCGTCTCTCATTGATGGCGAATTTTGTGCAGATGTTTTAGGCGCTTAGAAATTTTACACAGTAGTATTTCTCTCACACGTCTCTCGTCTCTCACTGATGGCGAATTTTGTGCAGGTGTTTTAGGCGCTTAGAAATTTCACACAGTAGTATCTCTGTCACACGTCTCTCGTCTCTCATTGATGGCGAATTTTATGTGTTTTAGGCGCTTAGAAATTTTACACAGTAGTATCTCTCTCACACGTCTCTCGTCTCTCACTGATGGCGAATTTTGTGCAGGTGTTTTAGGCGCTTAGAAATTTTACACAGTAGTATCTTTCTCACACGTCTCTGGTCTCTCACTGATGGCGAATTTTGTGTGTTTTAGGCGCTTAGAAATTTTACACAGTAGTATCTCTCTCACGCGTCGCTCGTCTCTCACTGATGGTGAATTTTGTGCAGGTGTTTTAGGCGCTTAGAAATCTTACACAGTAGTATCTCTCTCACACGTCTCTGGTCTCTCACTGATGGCGAATTTTGTGCAGGCGTTTTAGGCGCTTAGAAATTTTACACAGTAGTATCTCTCTCACACGTCTCTCGTCTCTCACTGATGGCGAATTTTGTGCAGGTGTTTTAGGCGCTTAGAAATTTTACACAGTAGTATCTCTCTCACACGTCTCTCGTTTCTCACTGATGGCGAATTTTGTGCAGGTGTTTTAGGCGCTTAGAAATTTTACACAGTAGTATCTCTCTCACACGTCTCTCGTCTCTCACTGATGGCAAATTTTGTGTAGATGTTTTAGGCGCTTAGAAATTTTACACAGTAGTATCTCTCTCACACATCTTTCGTCTCTCACTGATGGCGAATTTTGTGTAGGTGTTTTAGGAGCTTAGAAATTTTACACAGTAGTATCTCTCTCACACGTCTCTCATCTCTCACTGATGGCGAATTTTGTGTAAGTTTTTTAGGCGCTTAGAAATTTTACACAGTAGTATCTCTCTCACACGTCTCTGGTCTCTCACTGATGGCGAATTTTGTGTGTTTTAGGCGCTTAGAAATTTTACACAGTATTATCTCTCTCACACGTCTCCCGTCTCTCACTGATGGCGAATTTTGTGCAAGTGTTTTAGGCGCTTAAAAATTGTACACAGTAGTATCTCTCTCACATGTCTCTCGTCTCTCACTGATGGCAAATTTTGTGCAGGTGTTTTAGGCGCTTAGAAATTTTACACAGTAGTATCTCTCTCACACGTCTTTCGTCTCTCACTGATGGCGAATTTTGTGCAGATGTTTTAGGCGCTTAGCAATTTTACACAGTAGTATCTCTCTCACACGTTTCTCGTCTCTCACTGATGGCAAATTTCGTGCAGGTGTTTTAGGCGCTTAGAAATTTTACACAGTAGTATCTCTCTCACACGTCTCTCGTTTCTCACTGATGGCCAATTTTGTGCAGGTGTTTTAGGCGCTTAGAAATTTTGCACAGTAGCATCTTTCTCACACGTCTCTCGTTTCTCACTGATGGTGAATTTTGTGCAAGTGTTTTAGGCGCTTAGAAATTTTACACTAAATTTTGCACCAATAGAGAATGGAAAGTCTTCTTGCGAATTTGTGGTATTTTTGCTACTTTACAAAAACAAAAATATTTGGAAAACCATGTTCTAAGCATTATGAAATTCGAAGAGTCGTGAATTAAATAAGCTCTAAAACTTGTTTTTAATATACAGACAAACTTCCCCAAAAATTGCAATTCATGAATATACTGAAAATATGTTTCTTATTAAATATATTTAAAACTATCCGCAAAAAGTCAACCGGAAATAACAGTTTTAAATATGTAAGAGAAAATGTTACTGGAATCCTAGTGAAAAGCGTTATGAAAGGCCTAAATATGGGAGGAGTCAGTGTTCTAGAACACTTGACAAATTTATAAATTCTTTTTAAATAAGTTTTATTTAAAAAAATACTGTCGATCTATGTAATTTAAAACCATTTTTATATTGAATATATTTGGCGTTAATTTTGTAGAAATTCATTATTCGCAATTAAATGAAACTACGTGATGTAGTATTATTTCTACTTTAAGTTCTTTACCACGACCTAGTTTTCGTTGTATTACAACATCTTCAGGTGGGCTATTAGCAAAGATTTTTTCTATTAGCAATCTTTGCTAATATCCCACCTGAAGATGTTGTAATACAACGAAACCTAGGTCGTGGTAAAGAAATTAAAGATAGTAGAAATAATACTACATCACGTAGTTTCATTTAATTGCGGACCATTTTTATAATTAATTGAAATATAGAATTTTATTAGAAAATGTGAAAAAATATTAATAGATATTATTAAATTTAACTTGTATCTTTTATTAAATATGTGAAAAAGTGTGATACAGTAATAAGTGGGTATAAATATGAAAGTCGTAACTCCTTCATCCTTTATCATCTGTTAGCTTGTCGCTTAAATTGTGCGTATATTCTGCACATATAACGACTCGTTACGAAATTAATTTCATGCTTTCGAAGAGTTTCGCAAAAAATACGCAAAAGTAATGAATTACGTCTCGAATAATTTAATTATCCATTAAAAGTTTATCCATCAAAGATTTTAGATCAGTCGATACTAATATTATTAATACGACCTAATATATTGTGTATGAGCTGCCGATACTCAAGTTTGAGTAACGACTTTATTTTGACTTTCCAGCGCCCTACACGTAGCGAGGTCACGTAGGACAGAACTATAAACATGTATGTATGTATCTATGTGTATATATATATATATATATATATATATATATATATATATAATAAACAATCGTCGTGGGAAATTTTGAACTTTCTGTGCTACCCCAAAACTGTCGAGAGCCATTTTAAATATTGTCCGAACTATATATTATGGTGGCTTCCCACGGCCCAGGATTTCACGGGCTGCACCGCGCCTCGCCGATTTGTGCGGATAAGCACGCGCGAGTTTGGTTTCAACTACCATTCCAAAATACCGCGTGGAGAAAACGTTACTGTTTCTGCAGTCGCTTTTGCCTTATTTTGTGGGTTCTATTTACTTGATAAAGAAAAAAAAAGACGTTAGTGGATGTCATCATAGAATTGTCATTAGTAAAATATAGAACCGTTCGAGGTAATTACCTTGATCGGTAGTATATTTGACTAGTAGTAATAAATTGATTACTAGCATATTTAATGATATGATAATAAATTTACACAAAGGTTTTTTTTATTTTATTCACGCCACAAATTAATGTTTTTTTTTATTTCAGATACTATTAATCATTAATATCTTATATATCATACTATTATTTTAGTAGCCATTAATTGGCAACGTTGATCGTCTTCAACCACCAACAACATAAAAGACAAAAGAATAGGATAATCGCCGGAAAATATCTTTAAACCCATAAAACACATTTAAATTATAATAGGCTATTTGACAACATCAAAAATACAACACAATTCGGAGTCATCCTATTAGATTATAACGTAAATAAGCATATTTCTTTTAATTTTCGGAAGAATACGTCTATATTTTATAAAAAAAATGTAAAGAAATCACATTTTTTTTATTGGTTAAAAGTCAGATGACGTAACAGACAACTTTTTAAATCTTTGATTTATGGTGTTTTTTCTTTTTTTTAATTTATAACTGTCACCTTTTACATTTAGTATAATTTTTTTTAAAATATGAATTCATTACGTATATGTACAAAAAGAAATACTTTACAAATGATATATTTAATTAAAATAATTTCCGGTCATAACTAATATAAAAAAAATTATTTCATTCTCATGCAATGCATATGATAATTATTTAATTCTCATACCGTGTATATCTCATACAGTGTATAGCAAGAATGTATATATAAGCACCATAATATTATTCTAAACCTAAATTATAGACAAATAGACTTTTCCTGAATTTTGGATAAACCCAGGAATAAACAATATGTTATTGTTAAATTTGACAGATTAAGTAAATATTCGAGTTCGATAATTAAATTTACTATATTTTTTTTTATAAATACCTAACAATTTGTAAGAAATTATATTTTTAATTGTGTAATAAGTACTTAGCGATAAAAGATAAAGTGGGCTAACTGGAGAAGACAAATTCCTTCGCAAACAAAAGCCATCAGGTACGTAATTGTTTAATTGATTTTTTTATAATAAATAATCGTCTGATGCAGAATTTTTTTAAACATATCGTTTTTAATATATAGTTTTAATATATAAGTTTTTGATATGATATGAAAGAATATCATATCAAAAACTTAAACTTAGATAAATACTAACAATTGTCAAAATATCATTGGTACTAAAAGGCATTCATACCAAAATTTAATATTCTTATTCTTTTGGTTTATAGGCATTGATATCGATAATAATGTTTAAAACATAAATATTACATCGAAATGATCTTCACACATAAAAACATTTGAGTGAGCTACAATTCTCTTTCGATCTTTTTGAGCTAATTGCAGCGTCTTTTTTCGTCTTTTAAGATACGTTGGCGCTGAAACGAACACTTTGTGTGAATTTTTTGTAGGCGTATTTGTATATTGTGTACCATTTATACACCATTTTAATATGAAAATAAATAGTAATCCTCTTCAGCGGGCAGGATTGTTTTTTTTACATTGCGTGTGACGTCACGCTAGCCGCCATCACAGAAATTGCGTTTGGCGTGAGTTCGAAAATTCAAATTTTAAAAGTGATTTATATAACAAAATACGGCATATATCCTGGAAATATAAATATAATGTGATTATAATACAAAATAGAACAAATTAAAACAATTTAAAAAATCAAGGCAAATAGCTTATTGAGGCAAATTAAAGACCACAAAAGACATTATATGAATGCGTGAAGAAAAATATGAAATCACCAGTTGTCAAAAATTACGAAAGATACTAATTACTGGAGATCCCACGTTTCCTCGCAACTGTTTTTCTTTTACACCATCACATATTGTTTCCAACTCCCAAATGAGTAGAGATTGCATCAATACCTCACAATGATCAGCCTGATGAAACGCGAAAACTTCTAATTAAAATTAAATACCTCTGCCCAAACATTACCTCCAAAAAGCTCGGTTTTATACTTTGACTTCTTTGTTACAATAAAATCATTTCATTTGGTAAGTATCCACTTTAGTCAATCAAACAATCATTAATTTTTTTTCACTTTGCTAATTAATATAAATAGATATAAATAGCAAGAAGTGTCTATAATCGTTGGCAGTGACGGGCCCTGACATGATGAGTTTCTATTCTGATCATTTTTAGTTTCTCACTTCCAAAATCTTAGTGCTAATGGAATGCGATGAATGATCTCTTCTTAATTGTCGAGGATCCATCAATTCGGAAAGCAAATAGTTTTTATACACAATTAAACAAAACTACGTGATGTAGTATTATTTTTACTTTCTTTAAGTTCTTTACCACGACCTAGGTTTAGTTGTATTACAAAATCTTCAGGTGGGATATTATCTATACTAATATACTAATAATACAATGTAATTTTACAAAATTAACGTCAAATACATTCAATAGTTTTTAAACAATATTTTTATATATTACTAAAGGTGATTCCTTATTATTTTTCTAGAATTTATCGTCTCTCGTAATAGTTCATATTTCAATTTATTAGTGCCAGTACAAACCGCAAACGGGTAGCCATAGTGGCCAGTTATATTAAACTCGCCTTTTTGTTGATATTAATTTTACCATAATAGTAAATCCAAAACTAAATTTTTTGCTTGTTTTATGCCTTCATCTAGGTGCAAAATGAAGCTGGGGGATGGGTACTCAATATCGATTAATAAATCGTACTTTTTAAGAGGCCCATATACCCAACTTGAACATTTTCGATCTGAAATTTTACGTTCTAATTATCGATTTTCTTCCTGAAAAATATAACATGAAATATGGAGTATATTCCAAATAGGATACAATGACCCGAAATATGATAAATAAAATTTTCCGCGATAAATTTATTGCTGAAATAATCCCGTTTTCAAAATATATTTAATCATTTTGACACCATTTGTATGCCTATGTTATTGGAATCTACACGAAAATAAAGACTTTAATAATGTGTAATGGCTAGACAAAAGGCTTTTCAAATCATGGATTGGTGTTTCCATATGTTTCCTCCTAAAATTATCTCTACAACCGGCTCCTTATTGGGCGAGACGCACCCAGTCAGTCGCCCACGAGCTATTGAAGTGGCGGGAGGGGGTTACGTCGCAGCGCGCAACACAAAAACATCGCAGAAATAAATGTTATCTGCGAAATACATAGACTTACGAGTATATTACTTCGTAAGGATAGGCCCATGGCAACTGAAAAATATCCCCCTAGAAAGGGCGCTAATGGCGAAATTAGCAGCATTTCGTTCCAGTCGACGTTTCGATTCTCGTGAGTATATATATTTTTTGTTATATTTGATATAATATTTTTTTGTTATTTATTGCCTTTTTGTTATTTATTTTTTTGTTATTTATTTACCTTGCAAGGACGTGTTTTCACACATTATTTTTTTAAATATTCATTTTTCTTTTATTTGATTTTTGAATTTTGATTTATTATGGTGCCGGAAAACATTAAAAGCAAAATGAACCTAACCTTAGAAGCAAAATGAGTAGTTGAAATTAGTATTTGCCCATCTGTCTGTCACTTTAATAAGCCAAAAACGTCTAAAACGATAAACTTAAAACTGGAAAGACATGAAAGTTAAACGTACTTACACGTACGTTGTATTTTTGATTACTGAGAGCAATATCTACTATGTTATAGGTTATTAAAATCATTTCCAGTTCGTTAAGTATAAGTAATGCAAAAAGGATTTCTCAGACTATTTAAGAAAATCTTAAAACATGCTATGTATGCGTAACACCGTGTCCTCTCTGTCCGTCTTTATAATATAGAAGTTAAACTCTAAGACTATAAATGCCATAAAAATAAAATATTTAATATGAAATGAAATATATAAAAAAAAGTTAGGATACCTCCCCTCCATGTAAAGCGGGGTGTTTTTTTTTTATTCGAGCACTACGCTATGTGAGACATCGTCGGACAGGTATTTCAAAAATTTTGAGGGCGTGTCATGAAGTCTTTATCGTTTTTACTAGAGTTGCGTGTCACCATCCCCTACCAGATAAACCGTTATTTTTAAATATGTGAAAAGTATTCATAATAGTAGTAAATATAACAAAATTAAAAGAAATATTATATCAGATAATTAGGTTCTGCTACCGATCTGAATGAATACTAGTCGACTTACAAAACCGGTGGTAAAATGACCAAATGTGTAAGTAGATCGACTAGTATGAATACTAGTCGATCTACTTACACATTTGGTCATTTTACCACCGGTTTTGTAAGTTTTATTACATAAGTTATGAGAAACGATTGTCATATATATATATATATATATATATATATATATATATATATATATATATATATATATATATATAGATAGATATTTACTTTTTTTTTATTTGTTTTATTATTTTTTTAAACAACTGATTTTCGTTAGAAAATAGTATCGACAAATCTTTTAGATAGTTAACCTTCCAAATAATAAAAATATTTTAAAAAGAGTTATTGATTTAACGTATAGAATGGTAGTAGAAGCCAGAAAAACGTTTTTTAGAATTCTTGTCTATCTGTGTGTTATTTTGTGCGTCAATCAAGTAACAAGTAATATTATAACCAAGAGCAACATATGAGAGAGAGAAAAAAATTCTAATAACTAATTCTTTTTCTTATTCCGAATTTCACGCGAACAAAGTCGTACGCAAAGCAATTTTGAAAAAATTCAAACAACTCGACATTGTCTTATTACTTTTTAAAACCAATTTAAATTGATTGTGTCAAATGTTTGGTTAATTTTGGTATTTTGGATTTTTTGGTAATTTGGGATTTTTGAGAAGAACAAATAGAAATGGAATTTTATGCAAAGGTAAATAAAACAGGGAAGCATAACGTAATTGGAGATGATTTAATAATATTCGATATAAACCTATTGAATTGTATTGTGATAGAGTTTTTCGAAAATTCGCGTTTTCTCAGATAGAATTTAAATGTGATCCTGAATGAGTTAATTTCTTTCTATATATCTTGCGCATTACCAATTTTTCACTAAAGTAATAAACAAATATTTTAAACTAAATTATATAAAATACAGGGTAAATGATTATTGCAAACATGCCGTAGATATGTACCTGTAAGTAGACGGAGAGTATTATAACATTATAATTCCTTTAAGATATTTTTTTTTTAAATCTTAAACTTTTCATCGCTGATGAAGTATATATCGGTGTTTACATAATCCTCTTACCAACGCAGACAACTATAAGTACGCAACGCAGGGTAAATGATTATTGAAATCATACCGCAGATATGTACCTGTAAGTAGACGGAGAGTATTATAGCATTGTAATTTCTTTAACATTTTTTTTTATCTTAACCTTTTCATGGCTGATGAAGTATATATCGTTGTTTACATAATCCTCTTACCAACGCAGACAACTATAAGTACGCAACCTTCCGATCCAGGGAATAAATTAAAACTAATTGGCACAGAATGAAGTTGAGATAATTAAGCCACATTAATTTTGAATCATTCCTGACATATCTATGTAGTATAGTTCCATTGTATCTACGTATTATAATCGCTTATTGTTGTATAAAAATGATTATTTTCATTACTTTACATAAATTCTAAACTATTTAAGCATTATCATATGACATGCGTACAAATTGAAAACTTTTTTTTTAATTTAGATAAACAATAATAAAATAAAATAACATCACAACAAGATTACATCTACGGTCGCATACAGTCGGCCACATGACTGACGAAGTACTTTCGGTTAATTGCAATAGATGGCGCACATGAATTGTTGTTGTCATTTTCGATTGGGTTTATACTCCTTTGACCGTGTCTTGATTTTTACATCAATGGCAAAATATTAACGCAAATAAATCGCTTAGATACTCAACTCCAAAATAATAGATTAATAGATTATATTTGCCTTTAGTTTTATTCTGTATTGTATTAATATATTCATATATATATATATATATATATATATATATATATATATATATATATATATCTATATATATATATATATATATATATATATATATAAACCTGACTGATCAGACGAAGACCAAGTTATTAATTATTAATACATGGAACTTAACCACTATTAGAGCTAGAAACATCGAGTTTTATTTGGCGGTTCTCACCCACTAATTTGAGGGGTGATAATGACCATAATATCTGGCTCTAATTTCAAGTCCCTGTGTCACATTATTTCTGAGAAAATCGGCTTAGAATATAGAAAAACGTAAATATATTACTTGCTATATCTTTCATAGGTTTAAAAATATGGTGTTTATTTAAAAAAATTTGGTATAAAGAAAAATCGTTACAATTTCACTTCAACCTTTGCGTGAGTTTTTAAAAACCCTTATCTTTTCATAAGTTTAGGTTCTGTAGTTCCATAATGCATATTTTTCGGTATAGGTCTGAAAATATGATACCTAAAGTTATAAGAAATATTTTTCATACCTTTCTATCTAATCTATTCAAACGATACTCGACCCTATATATAGAATTTACAAAAAAATTTGAAATCTTAATTTGCTAACCCAGAATTTCCATATGACATACATACTTTCTGGACTATTGGTTTAATTACAGTTCGATTGACCGTTCTTAGCCATGGAAAAAAATTTAACTATTTGAAATATTATTTCATATATATCTATACTAATATCATAAAGAGGAAAGATTTGTATTTTTGTATGTGTGTATGGATGTATGTAATGAATTGGCTCAAAAACTACTAGACCAATTTAAAAAATTCTTCCACCATTTAAATGCTACATTATCGCTGATCAATATTGGTTATATTATCTACAGGAAAAAATAAGGATCCTTACTAAAACTACAATAATGTAACACAAGGTGTAAAAAAAATTGCCATAAAATTTCTTTCATCGCATGCGCTGCGAAAACTATTGATGATAGAACAAAAAAATGTTCTACAATATTAAAGAACATATCAATATCTACAAAAAATTTTGAAATAGCATCTGTCTAACTATTGTCACTATAACTACTTTTTAACATTTTAAAAGTTAATAGAAATTCCACCCAAAATCAGCCCAAGTTATCCATACCTTTGCATTGATTCTTATGCAAGTAAATCAATCAATCGCAAGACTGTTTCAATACCTGTAAATTACCTTTTAGTTTATTCACATTGGACATTCCATTCAAAAGATATTAACGAATTTAAAATCTCACCGCCGCCGGTATGGCACGGAGGGGTCGGCACCGAAGTGCGGGAGAGGGGCGTGCACATCTATAAAATAGGTAGCCCTGTGGCTATCTATTGAAACACTCAATTTACGCACGAATATGAGAGCACATTTAAATAAAAACCACGACGGCAATTTTTCACAAAAACATACTTAAACTTGGCGACGGAAAATTACCATCTCCAATTGCAAATAGTCTTCAAGTATTATTGGATAATGAATTGGCTCAAATTGTTTACAGTCTAGAAATACTGATAGAAACAATCTATCCCGACATCGAAAATATAATAGAAATAAATTTAAATTGGCTCTGTTCGAGGGCAATAGTGTCACCGACAAACGACTCAGTAAATTAAATAAACAAAATGATTATGGAAAAAGTTTTATTTTGTAAATAATCTTTTTTTAGTACGACTTTATTGTTAGGGTTCTGTACCTCAAAAGGAAAAAATAGAACCATTATAGGATCACTTTTCTGTTCTTCTGTCTGTCTGTCTAGATAATCAAGTTTACTTTTCGTTGACCTAGAATCAATTTTTTAATCATCAAGTCCCGTACCCAAAGGGAGCCAGAGACCCTATTACTAAATACATAATATTTAGGTATGTCCTGCATTTACTCTACATTTATCCCAAAATGTTTAAAAAATAAATGTCCACCCATGCGAAACCGGGACGGGCCGCTAGTGTGTATATATATATATATATATATATATATATATATATATATATATATATATATATATATATATATATACATATATATATATATATATGTATATATTTATTTATATACACGTTTTCCAAATGGCGGCCATCGAGTCTGACACACTCTTCGAGTGTAGCACTCATGTTTTCAAAAACGCGTTTGCAGAGCGACTGGGATATCCTAATGACTTCGGCTCGAATATTATCTTTAAGTTGTGTCACAGTGCTCGGATTTGTTTTGTAAACAACGGATTTTAAGTATCCCTATAAGAAAAAGTCACATGGGCTTAAATCGGGTGACCTAGGTGGCCACGGTACGGTACCGTTTCGGGATATGTTTTTTTCTGGAAATAACTGCCGCACTGCATTCATGGACACATTAGCAGTGTGAGCAGTGGCACCGTCCTGCTGGAACGATGTGTTTTGATTGAAGGATGGACTATTCTGTAGTTCTACTCTGAAAAAGTAATTTAACATCTGGGCATATCTCTCCGAATTCACAGTTACAATTAGGCCACGTTGATTTTCAAAGAAATAAGGCCCTATGATTGCAGACTGTTACTTTAGGCTTATGTAAAGGCTCTTGATGCATTTGTCTTGGGTTGTGGACATCCCAGTAACGAAAGTTCTGCTTATTCACATATCCTCCAATGTGAAAGTGAGCTTCGTCACTAAAGAATATGTTGCCCATCCTCCGGGTAGCAGTACGAAATCTCAACAACATCACCTCCGCGTAAGTTTTGAACAATTTGATATATATATATATATATATATATATATATATATATATATATATATATTACATTTCAAACATTACATTATCAAATGTAGTCAATACTGCTGAGAAAGAAAAAACGGAGTAAATTGAGATCTTCACTTTTTTGAATATTTTGTATCTTATGGATATAATTTGCTTATGGGGCATATACAAATATTTTTTTTATAATTTTGAATTGTATTTTTAAAAACATATTCCCAAAATATGCGAAAATTTAACATTACCCCTTTTATCTGAAACTACCGAATGCATTTACGTTATAAAAATTATATTTGCAAATGGTTTAATAGATATATCATCTACCCCTAAATGTTTATAACTGCCTAAACGAGTATGGATCTCTCGTAGAGCTAGATCCACTCATGCTTGGCAGTTTTTTTCTGTGTTTTATGCAAATGCGTATATAAGTTATAATTTCAAAATTTCTCTGCCCTAGTTATTCTAGAGTTATATGTATCATCAAGTTAATCATCCCTCGGTCTATTATATAGTATTATTGTTTTCGATATCGACTATGTGCTTTTCACTTATTCGTTCTAACAAATTAATTTATTAAAATCATAAGAAGTATTTTTAATATTTCATCCGATCATTTGTTAGTTTTGTTTTGAATTTTGAATATATGCAAACTAATGAAACGCTACAATTCATGTTTTTATATAAACATTTCAAGCTAACATTTCAGAATAATTTATGCAAAGTTTGTGTACAAAATTATTGAAGTGTTATTCTGAAACGTTAGCTTGAATTTTTTATAAAAAAAAACATGAATTGTGGCGTTTCATTAGTTTGCCTATATATTCAAAATTCAAAACAAAACTAACAAATGATTGGACGAAATATTACAAATACTTCTGAAGATTTGTGGACAAAATGTCTAAAAGAAGAGCCGTTTTATTTATAGGTAACCATAACCCGCGGATTCACTCGCGTGGTTATGGTGATAAACTTATCAGGAGAAAGTAAAACATGGCACGCATATTACGTAATAAAAAAAAATTAAATGCTAAGCCTTTATTTTCCTGGCTTTATAATACAAATAATAATGAAAATAAAAATATTTAACTCTAAATTAAGATTAAAGGAAATTATTATGTTACTACCTGAAAACTTGCATACGCAATATGCATTATATTTAATATATTACAGCGTTTCGAAATATTCCGCCAGTCCGTGACTCCGTTGTGACGTTACATCGTTATTCTCATTATATTGTTTTGTGTGAAATAAGAATTTTCCCGAAGGAATGATATTTCCAGAATGGAAAAGTAACCTATATTATTTCTCAGCTCAGCAGCTATCTCCGTGTGAAAAACCATGTCAATCTATTGCTCCGTTGCGACATGAAAGAAGAATAAAGAAATAGATTTTCGCATTTCAAATATTAGTTAGGGTCATAATATTAGTTAGGATCAGATTTGCCGAAATAAAAAGTAGTTTATGTCATTACCCGACCCACCTACTATCTTTGTGTACAAGAACACTTTAATCCTTTGTTGCAGCCCGACGTGAAAGGAGGACAAAAACCACACTTTCGAATTTATAATATTAGTTACCATCAGATTTTCTAGGATGAAAATTAGCCTATGTCATTTCACGGTCCGCCAGCTATGTCTAAAAATGACGCTGATTCGTTGTTTCGTTGTGACATAAACGAAGGACGAACAAAAACACTTTCGCATATATTAGTTTGGATGAGATATACTATAGGGCATGTCATTCCTCGGCCGCTAACCATCTTCGTACTAAAGTCTCGCCGATCCATTGTTCCATTGCGACGTAAAAGAAGAACAAACAAACACACTTTAGAATTTTTGATGTATGCATTGCAATATAAGTTAAAATGAAAATAATATTAATTAGAATGATGCTTCCCTAAATAATAGGCCAACGTCATTTCTCGCCTAACTATCTTTGTGCAAAAAATAATATCAAATAAATGCACTTTCGCATTTATAATGTTAGTTAGATTTGCAATATTAATTAGAATGATGCTTCCGTACATAATAAGCTTATGTCATTTTTCGGCGAACTATCTTTGTGCAAAAAATAATATCAAATAAATGCACTTTCTCATTTATAATGTTAGTTAGATTTGTAACATTAATTAGAAAGATGCTTCCCTACATAAAAAGCCTATGTCATTTCTCGCCTAACTATCTTTGTGCAAAAAATAATATCAAATAAACGCACTTTCGCATTTATAATGCTAGATTTGTAATATTAATTAGAATAATGCTTTCCTACATAATAAGCCTATGTAATTTCTAGCCTAACTACCTTTCTGCAAAAAATAATAACAACTAAATGCACTTTCGCATTTACAACGTTAGTTAGGTTTAAAATATTAATTAGAATGAGGTTTCCCGGCATAAAAAGCCTATATCATTTCTAGGCTAACTATCTTTGTGCAAACAAAAATATCAAATAAATGCACTGTCGCAATTATAATGTTACTTAGATTTGTAATATTAATTAGAATGATGCTTCCGTACATAAAAAGCATGTCATTTCTCGCCTAACTATCTTTGCGCAAAAAATAATATCAAATAAATGCACTTTCTCATTTATAATGTTAATTAGATTTGTAACATTAATTAGAAAGATGCTTCCCTACATAAACAGCCTATGTCATTTCTCGCCTAACTAACTTTGTGCAAAAAATAATATCAAATAAATGCACTTTCGCATTTATAATGTTAGTTAGATTTGTAATATTAATTAGAATGATGCTTCCCTACATAATAGGCCAATGTCATTTCTCACCTCACAATCTTTGTGCAAAAAATAATATCAAATAAATGCACTTTCTCATTTATAATGTTAGTTAGATTTGTAACATTAATTAGAAAGATGCTTCCCTACATAAAAAGCCTATGTCATTTCACGGCTAACTATCTTTGTGCATAAAATAATATCAAATAAATGCACTTTCTCATTTATAATGTTACTTAGATCTGTAATATTAATTAGAATGATGCTTCCGTACATAAAAAGCATGTCATTTCTCAGCTAACTAACTTTGTGTAAAAAATAATATCAAATAAATGCACTTTTGCATTTATAATGTTAGTTAGATTTGTAACATTAATTAGAATGATACTTCCCTACATAAAAAGCCTATGTCGTTCCTCGGCTAACTATCTTTGTGCAAAAAAAAAATTAAAATAGATGCACTTTCGCATTTATAATATTAGTCAGATTTGTAATATTAATTAGAATGATGCTTCCCTAAATAATAGGCCAACGTCATTTCTCGCCTAACTATCTTTGTGCAAAAAATAATATCAAATAAATGCACTTTCGCATTTATAATGTTAGTTAGATTTGTAATATTAATTAGAATGATGCTTCCGTACATAATAAGCTTATGTCATTTTTCGGCGAACTATCTTTGTGCAAAAAATAATATCAAATAAATGCACTTTCTCATTTATAATGTTAGTTAAATTTGTAACATTAATTAGAAAGATGCTTCCCTACATAAAAAGCCTATGTCATTTCTCGCCTAACTATCTTTGTGCAAAAAATAATATCAAATAAACGCACTTTCGCATTTATAATGCTAGATTTGTAATATTAATTAGAATAATGCTTTCCTACATAATAAGCCTATGTAATTTCTAGCCTAACTACCTTTCTGCAAAAAATAATAACAACTAAATGCACTTTCGCATTTACAACGTTAGTTAGGTTTAAAATATTAATTAGAATGAGGTTTCCCGGCATAAAAAGCCTATATCATTTCTAGGCTAACTATCTTTGTGCATAAAATAATATCAAATAAATGCACTTTCGCAATTATAATGTTAGTTATATTTGTAATATTAATTAGAATGATGCTTCCCTACATACTAGGCCTATGTCATTTCTCGGCTAACTATCTTTGTGCATAAAATGATATCAAATAAATGCACTTTCGCAATTATAATGTTAGTTATATTTGAAATATTAATTAGAATGATGCTTCCCTACATACTAGGCCTATGTCATTTTCTATGTCATATCTTTGTGCATAAAATAATATCAAATAAATGCACTTTCACAATTATAATGATAGTTATATTTGTAATATTAATTAGAATGATGCTTCCCTACATACTGGGCCTATGCCATTTCTCGGCTAACTATCTTTGTGCATAAAATAATATGAAATAAATGCACAGTCGCAATTATAATGTTAGTTATATTTGTAATATTAATTAGAATGATGCTTCCCTACATACTAGGCCTATGTAATTTCTCGGCTAATTATCTTTGTGCATAAAATAATATCAAATAAATGATCTTTCTCATTTATAATTTTAGTTAGATTTGTAACAATAATTAGAAAGGTGCTTCCCTACATAAAAAAGCCTATGTCATTTCTCGGCTAAATATCTTTGTGCCAAAAAAAAAAATTAAAATAGATGCACTTTCGCATTTATAATATTAGTCAGATTTGTAATATTAATTAGAATGATGCTTCTCTACATACTAGGGATATGTCATTTCTCGGCTTACTATCTTTGTGCATAAAATAATATCAAATAAATGCACTTTCGCAATTATAATGTTAGTTATATTTCTAATATTAATTAGAATGATGCTTCCCTACATAATAAGCCTATGTAATTTCTAGCCTAACTACCTTTATGCAAACAATAATAACAACTAAATGCACTTTCGAATTTATAACGTTAGTTAGGTTTATAATACTAATTAGAATGAGGTTTCCCGGCATAAAAAGCGTATATCATTTCTGGGCTAACTATCTTTGTGCAAACAAAAATATCAAATAAATGCACTGTCGCAATTATAATGTTACTTGGATTTGTAATATTCATTAGAATGATGCTTCCGTACATAAAAAGCATGTCATTTCTCAGCTAACTAACTTTGTGCAAAAAATAATATCAAATAAGTGCACTTTTGCATTTATAATGTTAGTTAGATTTGTAACATTAATTAGAATGATGCTTTCCTACATAAAAAGCTTATGTCGTTTCTCGGCTAACTATCTTTGTGCATAAAATAATATCAAATAAATGATCTTTCTCATTTATAATTTTAGTTAGATTTGTAACATTAATTAGAAAGGTGCTTCCCTACATAAAAAAGCATATGTCATTTCTCGGCTAAATATCTTTGTGCAAAAAAAAATCAAATAGATGCACTTTCGCATTTATAATAATAGTCAGATTTGTAATATTAATTAGAATGATGCTTCCCTATATAATAGGCCAATGTCATTTCTCGCCTAACTATCTTTGTGCAAAAAATAATATCAAATAAATGCACGTTCGCATTTATAATGTTAGTTAGATTTGTAATATTAATTAGAATGATGCTTCCCTACATACTAGGGATATGTCATTTCTCGGCTAACTATCTTTGTGCATAAAATAATATCAAATAAATGCACTTTCTCATTTATAATGTTAGTTATATTTGAATTATTAATTAGAATGATGCTTTCCTACATACTAGGGATATGTCATTTCTCGGCTAACTATCTTTGTGCATAAAATAATATCAAATAAATGATCTTTCTCATTTATAATTTTAGTTAGATTTGTAACAATAATTAGAAAGGTGCTTCCCTACATAAAAAAGCCTATGTCATTTCTCGGCTAAATATCTTTGTGCCAAAAAAAAAATTAAAATAGATGCACTTTCGCATTTATAATATTAGTCAGATTTGTAATATTAATTAGAATGATGCTTCTCTACATACTAGGGATATGTCATTTCTCGGCTTACTATCTTTGTGCATAAAATAATATCAAATAAATGCACTTTCGCAATTATAATGTTAGTTATATTTCTAATATTAATTAGAATGATGCTTCCCTACATACTAGGCCTATGTCATTTATCGGCTAACTATATTTGTGCATAAAATAATATCAAATAGATGCACTTTCGCAATTATAATGTTAGTTATATTTGCAATATCAATTAGAATGATGATTCCCTACATACTAGTGATATGTCATTTCTCGGCTAACTATCTTTGTGCATAAAATAATATCGAATAAATGCATTTCGCAACTACAAAGTTAGTAAGAATTGTAATATTAATTAGAATGATGCTTCCCTACATAGTAGGGATATTTCATTTCTCGGTTAACTATCTTTGTGCATAAAATAATATCAAATAAATGCACTTTCGCAATTATAATGTTAGTTATATTTGTAATAATAATTAGAATGATGCTTCCCTACATACTAGGCCTATGTCATTTCTCGGATAACTATCTTTGTGCATAAAATGATATCAAATAAATGCACTTTCGCAATTACAATGTTAGTTATATTTGAAATATTAATTAGAATGATGCTTCCCTACATACTAGGCCTATGTCATTTCTCGGCTAATTATCTTTGTGCATAAAAGAATATCAAATAAGTGCACTGTCGCAATTATAATGTTAGTTATATTTGTAATATTATTTAGAATGATGCTTCCCTACATACTAGGTTTATGTCATATCTCGGCTAACTATCTTTGTGCATAAAATAATATGAAATAAATCCACTGTCGCAGTTATAATGTTAGTTATATTTGTAATATTAATTAGAATGATGCTTCCCTACATACTAGGGATATGTCAATTCTCAGCTAACTATCTTTGTGCTTAAAATCATATCAAATAAATGCACTGTCTCAATTATAATGTTAGTTACATTTGTAATATTAATTGGAATGATGCTTCCCTACATAAAAAGCATGTCATTTCTCGGCTAACCATCTTTGTGCATAAAATAATATCAAATAAATGCACTTTCGCAATTATAATGTTAGTTATATTTGTAATATTAATTATAATGATGCTTCCCTACATACTAGGGATATGTCAGATCTCGGCTAACTATCTTTGTACATAAAATAATATCAAATAAATGCACTGTCGCATTTATAATGTTAGTTATATTTGTAACATTAATTAGAATGATGCTTCCCTACATTCTAGGTATATGTCATTTCTAAGGTAACAATCTTTGTACATAAAATAATATCAAATAAATGCACTTCCGCAATTATAATGTTGATTATATTTGTAATATTAATTAGAATGATGCTTCCCTACATACTAGGCCTATGTTATTTCTCGGCTAACTATCGTTGTGCATAAAATAATATCAAATAAATGCACTTTCCTAATTATAATGTTAGTTACATTTGTAATATTAATTAGAATGATGCTTTCCTACATACTAGGGCTATGTCATTTCTCGGCTAACTGTCTTTGTGCAAAAAATAAAATCAAATAAATGCACTTTCGCAATTATAATGTTAGTTATATTTGTAATATTACTTACAATGAAGCTTCCCTACATACTAGGGATATGTCATTTCTCAGCTAACTATCTTTGTGCATAAAATAATATCAAATAAATGCACTTTCGCAATTATAATCTTAGTTATATTGTAATATTAATTAGAATGATGTTTCCCTACATACTAGGCCTATGTCATTTCTCGGCTAACTATCTTTGTGCATAAAATAATATCAAATAAACGCACTTTCGAAAATATAATGTTAGTTATCTTTGTAAAATTAATTAGAATGATGCTTCCCTACATACTAGGCCTATGTCACTTTTCGGCTAACTATCTTTGTTCATAAAATAATATCAAATAAATGTACTTACGCAATTATAATGTTAGTTATATTTGTAATATTAATTAGAATTATGTTTCCCTACATACTAGGCCTATGTCACTTTTCGGCTAACTATCTTTGTGCATAAAATAATATCAAATAAATGATCTTTCTCATTTATAATTTTAGTTAGATTTGTAACAATAATTAGAAAGGTGCTTCCCTACATAAAAAAGCCTATGTCATTTCTCGGCTAAATATCTTTGTGCCAAAAAAAAAATTAAAATAGATGCACTTTCGCATTTATAATATTAGTCAGATTTGTAATATTAATTAGAATGATGCTTCTCTACATACTAGGGATATGTCATTTCTCGGCTTACTATCTTTGTGCATAAAATAATATCAAATAAATGCACTTTCGCAATTATAATGTTAGTTATATTTCTAATATTAATTAGAATGATGCTTCCTTACATACTAGGCCTATGTCATTTATCGGCTAACTATATTTGTGCATAAAATAATATCAAATAGATGCACTTTCGCAATTATAATGTTAGTTATATTTGCAATATCAATTAGAATGATGATTCCCTACATACTAGTGATATGTCATTTCTCGGCTAACTATCTTTGTGCATAAAATAATATCGAATAAATGCATTTCGCAACTACAAAGTTAGTAAGAATTGTAATATTAATTAGAATGATGCTTCCCTACATAGTAGGGATATTTCATTTCTCGGTTAACTATCTTTGTGCATAAAATAATATCAAATAAATGCACTTTCGCAATTATAATGTTAGTTATATTTGTAATAATAATTAGAATGATGCTTCCCTACATACTAGGCCTATGTCATTTCTCGGATAACTATCTTTGTGCATAAAATGATATCAAATAAATGCACTTTCGCAATTACAATGTTAGTTATATTTGAAATATTAATTAGAATGATGCTTCCCTACATACTAGGCCTATGTCATTTCTCGGCTAATTATCTTTGTGCATAAAAGAATATCAAATAAGTGCACTGTCGCAATTATAATGTTAGTTATATTTGTAATATTATTTAGAATGATGCTTCCCTACATACTAGGTTTATGTCATATCTCGGCTAACTATCTTTGTGCATAAAATAATATGAAATAAATCCACTGTCGCAGTTATAATGTTAGTTATATTTGTAATATTAATTAGAATGATGCTTCCCTACATACTAGGGATATGTCAATTCTCAGCTAACTATCTTTGTGCTTAAAATCATATCAAATAAATGCACTGTCTCAATTATAATGTTAGTTACATTTGTAATATTAATTGGAATGATGCTTCCCTACATAAAAAGCATGTCATTTCTCGGCTAACCATCTTTGTGCATAAAATAATATCAAATAAATGCACTTTCGCAATTATAATGTTAGTTATATTTGTAATATTAATTATAATGATGCTTCCCTACATACTAGGGATATGTCAGATCTCGGCTAACTATCTTTGTACATAAAATAATATCAAATAAATGCACTGTCGCATTTATAATGTTAGTTATATTTGTAACATTAATTAGAATGATGCTTCCCTACATTCTAGGTATATGTCATTTCTAAGGTAACAATCTTTGTACATAAAATAATATCAAATAAATGCACTTCCGCAATTATAATGTTGATTATATTTGTAATATTAATTAGAATGATGCTTCCCTACATACTAGGCCTATGTTATTTCTCGGCTAACTATCGTTGTGCATAAAATAATATCAAATAAATGCACTTTCCTAATTATAATGTTAGTTACATTTGTAATATTAATTAGAATGATGCTTTCCTACATACTAGGGCTATGTCATTTCTCGGCTAACTGTCTTTGTGCAAAAAATAAAATCAAATAAATGCACTTTCGCAATTATAATGTTAGTTATATTTGTAATATTACTTACAATGAAGCTTCCCTACATACTAGGGATATGTCATTTCTCAGCTAACTATCTTTGTGCATAAAATAATATCAAATAAATGCACTTTCGCAATTATAATCTTAGTTATATTGTAATATTAATTAGAATGATGTTTCCCTACATACTAGGCCTATGTCATTTCTCGGCTAACTATCTTTGTGCATAAAATAATATCAAATAAACGCACTTTCGAAAATATAATGTTAGTTATCTTTGTAAAATTAATTAGAATGATGCTTCCCTACATACTAGGCCTATGTCACTTTTCGGCTAACTATCTTTGTTCATAAAATAATATCAAATAAATGTACTTACGCAATTATAATGTTAGTTATATTTGTAATATTAATTAGAATTATGTTTCCCTACATACTAGGCCTATGTCACTTTTCGGCTAACTATCTTTGTGCATAAAATAATATCAAATAAATGATCTTTCTCATTTATAATTTTAGTTAGATTTGTAACAATAATTAGAAAGGTGCTTCCCTACATAAAAAAGCCTATGTCATTTCTCGGCTAAATATCTTTGTGCCAAAAAAAAAATTAAAATAGATGCACTTTCGCATTTATAATATTAGTCAGATTTGTAATATTAATTAGAATGATGCTTCTCTACATACTAGGGATATGTCATTTCTCGGCTTACTATCTTTGTGCATAAAATAATATCAAATAAATGCACTTTCGCAATTATAATGTTAGTTATATTTCTAATATTAATTAGAATGATGCTTCCTTACATACTAGGCCTATGTCATTTATCGGCTAACTATATTTGTGCATAAAATAATATCAAATAGATGCACTTTCGCAATTATAATGTTAGTTATATTTGCAATATCAATTAGAATGATGATTCCCTACATACTAGTGATATGTCATTTCTCGGCTAACTATCTTTGTGCATAAAATAATATCGAATAAATGCATTTCGCAACTACAAAGTTAGTAAGAATTGTAATATTAATTAGAATGATGCTTCCCTACATAGTAGGGATATTTCATTTCTCGGTTAACTATCTTTGTGCATAAAATAATATCAAATAAATGCACTTTCGCAATTATAATGTTAGTTATATTTGTAATATTACTTACAATGAAGCTTCCCTACATACTAGGGATATGTCATTTCTCAGCTAACTATCTTTGTGCATAAAATAATATCAAATAAATGCACTTTCGCAATTATAATGTTAGTTATATTGTAATATTAATTAGAATGATGTTTCCCTACATACTAGGCCTATGTCATTTCTCGGCTAACTATCTTTGTGCATAAAATAATATCAAATAAACGCACTTTCGAAAATATAATGTTAGTTATCTTTGTAAAATTAATTAGAATGATGCTTCCCTACATACTAGGCCTATGTCACTTTTCGGCTAACTATCTTTGTTCATAAAATAATATCAAATAAATGTACTTACGCAATTATAATGTTAGTTATATTTGTAATATTAATTAGAATTATGTTTCCCTACATACTAGGCCTATGTCACTTTTCGGCTAACTATCTTTGTGCATAAAATAATATCAAATAAATGCACTTCCGCAATTATAATGTTGATTATATTTGTAATATTAATTAGAATGATGTTTCCCTACATACTAGGCCTATGTCATTTCTCGGCTAACTATCTTTGTGCATAAAATAATATCAAATAAATGCGCTTTCGCAATTATAATGTTAGTTAGATTTGTAATATTAATTGGAATGATGCTTCCCTACATACTAGGCCTATGTCATTTATCGGCTAACTATATTTGTGCATAAAATAATATCAAATAGATGCACTTTCGCAATTATAATGTTAGTTATATTTGCAATATCAATTAGAATGATGATTCCCTACATACTAGTGATATGTCATTTCTCGGCTAACTATCTTTATGCATAAAATAATATCGAATAAATGCATTTCGCAACTACAAAGTTAGTAAGAATTGTAATATTAATTAGAATGATGCTTACATAGTAGGGATATTTCATTTCTCGGTTAACTATCTTTGTGCATAAAATAATATCAAATAAATGCACTTTCGCAATTATAATGTTAGTTATATTTGTAATATTAATTAGAATGATGCTTCCCTACATACTAGGCCTATGTCATTTCTCGGATAACTATCTTTGTGCATAAAATGATATCAAATAAATGCACTTTCGCAATTATAATGTTAGTTATATTTGAAATATTAATTAGAATGATGCTTCCCTACATACTAGGCCTATGTCATTTCTCGGCTAATTATCTTTGTGCATAAAAGAATATCAAATAAGTGCACTGTCGCAATTATAATGTTAGTTATATTTGTAATATTATTTAGAATGATGCTTCCCTACATACTAGGTTTATGTCATATCTCGGCTAACTATCTTTGTGCATAAAATAATATGAAATAAATCCACTGTCGCAGTTATAATGTTAGTTATATTTGTAATATTAATTAGAATGATGCTTCCCTACATACTAGGGATATGTCAATTCTCAGCTAACTATCTTTGTGCTTAAAATCATATCAAATAAATGCACTGTCTCAATTATAATGTTAGTTACATTTGTAATATTAATTGGAATGATGCTTCCCTACATAAAAAGCATGTCATTTCTCGGCTAACCATCTTTGTGCATAAAATAATATCAAATAAATGCACTTTCGCAATTATAATGTTAGTTATATTTGTAATATTAATTATAATGATGCTTCCCTACATACTAGGGATATGTCAGATCTCGGCTAACTATCTTTGTGCATAAAATAATATCAAATAAATGCACTGTCGCATTTATAATGTTAGTTATATTTGTAACATTAATTAGAATGATGCTTCCCTACATACTAGGTATATGTCATTTCTAAGGTAACAATCTTTGTACATAAAATAATATCAAATAAATGCACTTCCGCAATTATAATGTTGATTATATTTGTAATATTAATTAGAATGATGCTTCCCTACATACTAGGCCTATGTTATTTCTCGGCTAACTATCGTTGTGCATAAAATAATATCAAATAAATGCACTTTCCTAATTATAATGTTAGTTACATTTGTAATATTAATTAGAATGATGCTTTCCTACATACTAGGGCTATGTCATTTCTCGGCTAACTGTCTTTGTGCAAAAAATAAAATCAAATAAATGCACTTTCGCAATTATAATGTTAGTTATATTTGTAATATTACTTACAATGAAGCTTCCCTACATACTAGGGATATGTCATTTCTCAGCTAACTATCTTTGTGCATAAAATAATATCAAATAAATGCACTTTCGCAATTATAATGTTAGTTATATTGTAATATTAATTAGAATGATGTTTCCCTACATACTAGGCCTATGTCATTTCTCGGCTAATTATCTTTGTGCATAAAATAATATCAAATAAACGCACTTTCGAAAATATAATGTTAGTTATCTTTGTAAAATTAATTAGAATGATGCTTCCCTACATACTAGGCCTATGTCACTTTTCGGCTAACTATCTTTGTTCATAAAATAATATCAAATAAATGTACTTACGCAATTATAATGTTAGTTATATTTGTAATATTAATTAGAATTATGTTTCCCTACATACTAGGCCTATGTCACTTTTCGGCTAACTATCTTTGTGCATAAAATAATATCAAATAAATGCACTTCCGCAATTATAATGTTGATTATATTTGTAATATTAATTAGAATGATGTTTCCCTACATAATAGGCCTATGTCATTTCTCGGCTAACTATCTTTGTGCATAAAATAATATCAAATAAATGCGCTTTCGCAATTATAATGTTAGTTAGATTTGTAATATTAATTGGAATGATGCTTCCCTACATAAAAAGCATGTCATTTCTCGGCTAACTATCTTTGTGCATAAAATAATACCAAATAAATGCACTTTCGCAATTATAATGTTAGTTATATTTGTAATATTAATTAGAATGATGCTTCCCTACATACTAGGGATGAGTCATTACTCGGCTAATTATCTTTGTGCGTAAAATCATATGAAATAAATGCACTTTCGTATTTATAATGTTATTTAGATTTGTAATATTAATTAGAATGATGCTTTCGTACATAAAAAGCATGTCATTTCTCGGCTACCTATCTTTGCGCAAAAAATAATATTAAATAAACGCACTTTCGCAATTATAATGTTAGTTAGATTTGCAATATTAATGAGAATGATGATCCCTACATACTAGGCCTATGGCATTTCTCGGCTACCTATCTTTGCGCAAAAAATTATATCAAATAAATGCACTTTCGCCTTTATAATGTTAGTTATATTTCTAATATTACTTAGAATGATGCTTCCCTACATAAAAAGCATGTTATTTCTCGGCTAACTATCTTTGCGCAAAAAATAATATCAAATAAATGCACTTTCGCAATTATAATGTTAGTTAGATTTGCAATATTAATGAGAATGAAGTTTCCCTACATACTAGGCCTGTGTAATTTCTCGGCTATCTTTGCGCAAAAAATAATATCAAATAAATGCACTTTCGCAATTATAATGTTAGTAAGATTTGTAATATTAATTGGAATGATGCTTCCTTGCATAAAAAGCATGTCATTTCTTGGCTAACTATCTTTGTGCAAAAAGTAATATCAAATAAATGCACTTTTGCAATTATAATGTTAGTTAGATTTGTGATATTAATTGGAATGATGCTTCGCTACATAAAAAGCATGTCATTTCTCAGCTACCTAACTTTGCGCAAAAAATAATATTAAATAAATGCACTTTCGTAATTATAATGTTAGTTAGATTTGCAATATTAATGAGAATGATGATCCCTACATACTAGGCCTATGGCATTTCTCGGCTACCTATCTTTGCGCAAAAAATAATACCAAATAAATGCACTTTCGCATTTATAATGTTAGTTATATTTGTAATATTACTTAGAATGATGTCTCCCTACATAAAAAGCATGTAATTTCTTGGCTAACAATCTTTCTGCAAAAATAATATCCAATAAATGCACTTTCGCAATTATAATGTTAGTTAGATTTGTAATATTAATTGGAATGGTGCTTCTCTACATAAAAAGCATGTCATTTCTCGGCTAACTATCTTTGTGCACAAAATAATATCAAATAAATGCACTTTCGCAATTATAATGTTAGTTAGATTTGTAATATTAATTGGAATGATGCTTCCGTACATTAAAATCATGTCATTTCTCGACTAACTATCTTTGTGCAAAAAATTATATCAAAATAAATGCACTTTTGCATTTATAAAGTTAGTTAAATTTGCAATATTAATAAGAATGATGATCCCTACATACTAGGGATATGTCATTTCTCGGCTAACTATCTTTGTGCATAAAATAATATCAAATAAATGCACTTTCACAATTATAATGTTAGTTATATTTGTAAAATTAATTAGAGTGATGCTTCCCTACATACTAGGCCTATGTCACTTTTCGACTAACTATCTTTGTGCATAAAATAATATCAAATAAATGTTCTTTCGCAATTATAATGTTAGTTATATTTGTAATATTAATTAGAATGATGCTTCCCTACATACTAGGGAAATGTCATTTCTCGGCTAACTATGTTTGTGCATAAAATAATATCAAATAAATGCACTTTCACAATTATAATGTTAGTTATATTTGTAATATTAATTAGAATGATGCTTCCCTACATACTAGGCCTATGTCACTTTTCGGTTAACTATCTTTGTGCATAAAATAATATCAAATAAATGCACTTTCGCAATTATAATGTTAGTTATATTTGTAATATTAATTAGAATGATGCTTCCCTACATACTGGGCCTATGTCATTTCTCGGCTAACTATCTTTGTGCATAAAATAATATCAAATAAATGCGCTTTCGCAATTATAATGTTAGTTAGATTTGTAATATTAATTGGAATGATGCTTTCCTACATAAAAAGCATGTCATTTCTCGGCTAACTACCTTTGCGCAAAAAATAATATTAAATAAACGCACTTTCGCAATTATAATGTTAGTTAGATTTGCAATATTAATGAGAATGATGATCCCTACATACTAGGCCTATGGCATTTCTCGGCTACCTATCTTTGCGCAAAAAATAATATCAAATAAATGCACTTTCGCATTTATAATGTTAGTTATATTTGTAATATTACTTAGAATGATGTCTCCCCACATAAAAAGCATGTAATTTCTCGGCTAACTATCTTTATGCATAAAATAATATGAAATAAATGCACTTTCGCAATTATAATGTTAGTTAGATTTGCAATATTAATGAGAATGATGATATCTAAATACTAGGCCTGTGCCATTTCTCGGCTAAATATCTTTGCGCAAAAAATAATATCAAATAAATGCACTTTCGCAATTATAATGTTAGATATATTTGTAACATTACTTAGAATGATGCTTCAATACATACTAGGCCTGTGTCATTTCTCGGCTAACTATCTTTGTGCATAAAATAATATGAAATAAATGCACTTTCGCTTTTATGTTAGTTAGATTTGCAATATTAATGAGAATGATGATATCTACATACTAGGCCTGTGCCATTTCTCGGCTAACTGTCTTTGTGCAAAAAATAATATCAAATAAATGCACTTTCGCAATTATAATATTAGTTATATTTGTAATATTACTTAGAATGAAGCTTCCCTACATACTAGGGATATGTCATTTCTCGGCTAACTATCTTTGTGCATAAAATAATATCAAAATCAATGCAATTTCGCTTTTATAATGTTAAATAGATTTGCAATATTAATTAGAATGATGATCCCTTTATACTAGGCCTATGTCATATCTCGGCTAACTATCATTGCGCAAAAAATAATATCAAATAAATGGACTTTCGCAATTATAATGTGGGTTATGTTTGTAATATTAATTAGAATTTTGCTTCCCTACATACCAGGGATATGTCATTTCTCGATTAACTATCTTTGTGCATAAAATAATATCAAATAAATGCACTTTCGCAATTGTAATTTTAGTTATATTTGTAATATTAATTAGAATGATGCTTCCCTACATACTAGGCCTATGTCATTTCTCGGCTAACTATCTTTGTGCATAAAATAATATCAAATAAATGCACTTTCACAATTATAATGTTAGTAATATTTGTGAAAATAATTAGAGTGATGCTTCCCTACATACTAGGCCTATGTCACTTTTCGACTAACTATCTTTGTGCATAAAATAATATCAAATAAATGTACTTTCGCATTTATAATGTTAGTTATATTTGTAATATTAGTTAGTATGATGCTTCCCTACATACTAGGGAAATGTCATTTCTCGGCTAACTATCTTTGTGCATAAAATAATATCAAATAAATGCACTTTCACAATTATAATGCTAGTTATATTTGTAATATTAATTAGAATGATGCTTCCCTACATACTAGGCCTATGTCACTTTTCGGCTAACTATCTTTGTAGATAAAATAATATCAAATAAATGCAATTTCGCAATTATAATGTTAGTTATATTTGTAATATTAATTAGAATGACGCTAATCTACATACTAGGCCTATGTCATTTCTCGGCTAACTATCTTTGTGCATAAAATAATATCAAATAAATGCGCTTTCGCAATTATAATGTTAGTTAGATTTGTAATATTAATTAGAATGATGCTTCCCTACATACTAGGGATTTGTCATTTTTCGGTTAAATATCTTTGTGCATAAAAGAATATCAAATAAATGCACTGTCGCAATTATAATGTTAGTTATATTTGTAATATTACTTACAATGAAGCTTCCCTACATACTAGGGATATGTCATTTCTCAGCTAACTATCTTTGTGCATAAAATAATATCAAATAAATGCACTTTCGCAATTATAATGTTAGTTATATTTGTAATATTATTTAGAATGATGCTTCCCTACATACTAGGTTTATGTCATATCTCGGCTAACTATCTTTGTGCATAAAATAATATGAAATAAATCCACTGTCGCAGTTATAATGTTAGTTATATTTGTAATATTAATTAGAATGATGCTTCCCTACATACTAGGGATATGTCAATTCTCGGCTAACTATCTTTGTGCATAAAATAATATCAAATAAATGCACTATCGCATTTATAATGTTAGTTATATTTGTAATATTAATTAGAATGATGCTTCCCTACATACTAGGGATTTGTCATTTTTCGGCTAACTATCCTTGTACATAAAAGAATATTAAATAAATGTACTGTCGCAATTATAATGTTAGTTATTTTTGTAATATTAATTAGAATGATGATTCCCTACATACTAGGGTTATGTCATTTCTCGGCTAATTATGTTTGTGCATAAAATAGTATCAAATAAATGCACTTTCGCTATTATAATGTTAGTTTTATTTGTAATATTAATTAGAATGATGCTTCCATACATACTATGCCTATGTCATTTCTCGGCTAACTATCTTTGTGCAAAAAATAATATCAAATAAATGCACTTTCGCAATTATAATGTTAGTTATATTTGTAATATTAATTAGAATGATGCTTCCCTACATACTAGGGAAATGTCATTTTTCGGCTAACTATCTTTGTGCATAAAATAATATCAAATAAATGCACTTTCGCATTTATAATGTTAGTTAGATTTGCAATATTAATGAGAATGATGATCCCTACGTACTAGGCCTATGTCATTTCTCGGCTAAATATCTTTGCGCAAAAAATTATATCAATTAAATGCACTTTCGCAATTATAATGTTAATTAGATTTGCAATGTTAATGAGAATGATGATCCTTACATAATAGGCCTATGTCATTTCTCGGCTAACTATCTTTGCGCAAAAAATAATATCAAATAAATGCACTTTCGCATTTATAATGTTAGTTATATTTGTAATATTACTTAGAATGATGCTTCCCTACATAAAAAGCATGTTATTTCTCGGCTAACTATCTTTGCGCAAAAAAATAATAGCAAATAAATGCACTTTCGTGATTATAATGTTAGTTAGATTTGCAATATTAATGAGAATGAAGTTTCCCTACATACTAGGCCTGTGTCATTTCTCGGCTAACTATCTTTGCGCAAAAAATAATATCAAATAAATGCACTTTCGCAATTATAATGTTAGTTAGATTTGTAATATTAATTGGAATGATGCTTCCGTACATAAAAATCATGTCATTTCTCTGCTAACTATCTTTGTGCAAAAAATTATATCAAAATAAATGCACTTTCGCATTTATAAAGTTAGTTAAATTTGCAATATTAATAAGAATGATGATCCCTACATACTAGGGATATGTCATTTCTCCGCTAACTATCTTTGTGCATAAAATAATATCAAATAAATGCACTTTCGCAATTATAATGTTAGTTATATTTGTAATATTAATTAGAATGATACTTCCCTACATACTAGGCCTATGTCATTTCTCGGCTAACTATCTTTGTGCATAAAATAATATCAAATAAATGCGCTTTCCCAATTATAATGTTAGTTAGATTTGTAATATTAATTGTAATGATGCTTCCCTACATAAAAAGCATGTCATTTCTCGGCTAACTATCTTTGTGCATAAAATATTATCAAATAAATGCACTTTCGCAATTATAATGTTAGTTAGATTTGCAATATTAATGAGAATGATGATCCCTACATACTAGGCCTATGGCATTTCTCGGCTACCTATCTTTGCGCAAAAAATTGTATCAAATAAATGCACTTTCGCATTTATAATGTTAGTTATATTTGTAATATTAATTAGAATGATGTTTCCCTACATAAAAAGCATGTAATTTCTCGGCTAACAATCTTTCTGCAAAAATAATATCCAATAAATGCACTTTCGCAATTATAATGTTAGTTAGATTTGTAATATTAATTGGAATGGTGCTTCACTACATAAAAAGCATGTCATTTCTCGGCTAAATATCTTTGTGCAAAAAATAATATCAAATAAATGCACTTTCGCAATTATAATGTTAGTTATATTTGTAATATTAATTAGAATGATGCTTCCCTACATAATAGGCCTATGTCATTTCTCGGCTAACTATCTTTGCGCAAAAAATTATATCAAATAAATGCACTCTCGCATTTATAATGTTAGTTATATTTGTAATATTACTGAGAATGATGCTTCCCTCCATAAAAAGCATGTCATTTCTCGGCTACCTATCTTTGCGCAAAAAATAATATCAAATAAATGTACTTTCGCAATTATAATGTTAGTTAGATTTGCAATATTAATGAGAATGATGATCCCTACATACTAGGCCTATGGCATTTCTCGGCTACCTATCTTTGCGCAAAAAATAATATCAAATAAATGCACTTTCGCATTTATAATGTTAGTTATATTTGTAATATTACTTAGAATTATGTTTCCCTACATAAAAAGGATGTCATTTCTCGGCTAACTATCTCTGTGCAAAAAATAATATCAAATAAATGCACTTTCGCAATTATAATGTTAGTTAGATTTGCAATATTAATGAGAATGATGATCCCTACATAATAGGCCTATGTCATTTCTCGGCTAACTATCTTTGCGCAAAAAATAATATCAAATAAATGCACTTTCGCATTTATAATGTTAGTTATATTTGTAATATTACTTAGAATGATGCTTCCCTACATAAAAAGCATGTCATTTCTCGGCTACCTATCTTTGCGCAAAAAATAATATCAAATAAATGCACTTTCGCAATTATAATGTTAGTTATATTTGTAATATTAATTGGAATGATGCTTCTCTACATAAAAAGCATGTCATTTCTCGGCTAACTATCTTTGTGCATAAAATGATATCAAATAAATGCACTTTGCAATTATAATGTTAGTTATATTTGTAATATTAATTGTAATGATGCTTCCCTACATAAAAAGAATGTCATTTCTCGGCGAACTATCTTAGTGCAAAAAATTATATCAAAAGAAATGCACTTTCGCATTTATAATGTTAGTTATATTCGTAATATTACTTAGAATGATGCTTCGCTACATAAAAAGCATGTCATTTCTCGGCTACCTATCTTTGCGCAAAAAATAATATTAAATAAATGCACTTTCGCAATTATAATGTTAGTTAGATTTGCAATATTAATGAGAATGATGATCCCTACATACTAGGCCTATGGCATTTCTCGGCTACCTATCTTTGCGCAAAAAATTGTATCAAATAAATGCACTTTCGCATTTATAATGTTAGTTATATTTGTAATATTAATTAGAATGATGTTTCCCTACATAAAAAGCATGTAATTTCTCGGCTAACAATCTTTCTGCAAAAATAATATCCAATAAATGCACTTTCGCAATTATAATGTTAGTTAGATTTGTAATATTAATTGGAATGGTGCTTCTCTACATAAAAAGCATGTCATTTCTCGGCTAAATATCTTTGTGCAAAAAATAATATCAAATAAATGCACTTTCGCAATTGTAATGTTAGTTAGATTTGCAATATTAATGAGAATGATGATCCCTACATACTAGGCCTATGGCATTTCTCGGCTACCTATCTTTGCGCAAAAAATAATATCAAATAAATGCACTTTCGCATTTATAATGTTAGTTATATTTGTAATATTACTTAGAATTATGTTTCCCTACATAAAAAGCATGTCATTTCTCGGCTAACTATCTTTGTGCAAAAAATAATATCAAATAAATGCACTTTCGCAATTATAATGTTAGTTAGATTTGCAATATTAATGAGAATGATGATCCCTACATAATAGGCCTATGTCATTTCTCGGCTAACTATCTTTGCGCAAAAAATAATATCAAATAAATGCACTTTCGCATTTATAATGTTAGTTATATTTGTAATATTACTTAGAATGATGCTTCCCTACATAAAAAGCATGTCATTTCTCGGCTACCTATCTTTGCGCAAAAAATAATATCAAATAAATGCACTTTCGCAATTATAATGTTAGTTATATTTGTAATATTAATTGGAATGATGCTTCTCTACATAAAAAGCATGTCATTTCTCGGCTAACTATCTTTGTGCAAAAAATAATATCAAATTAATGCACTTTCCCATTTATAATGTTAGTTATATTTGTAATATTACTTAGAATGATGTTTCCCTACATAAAAAGCATATAATTTCTCGGCTAACAATCTTTCTGCAAAAATAATATCCAATAAATGCACTTTCACAATTATAATGTTAGTTATATTTGTAATATTAATTGGAATGATGCTTCTCTACATAAAAAGCATGTCATTTCTCGGCTAACTATCTTTGTGCAAAAAACAATATCAAATAAATGCACTTTCGCATTTATAATGTTAGTTATATTTGTAATTTTACTTAGAATGATGTTTCCCTACATAAAAAGCATATAATTTCTCGGCTAACAATCTTTCTGCAAAAATAATATCCAATAAATGCACTTTCGCAATTATAATGTTAGTTATATTTGTAATATTAATTGGAATGATGCTTCTCTACATAAAAAGCATGTCATTTCTCGGCTAACTATCTTTGTGCAAAAAACAATATCAAATAAATGCACTTTCGCATTTATAATGTTAGTTAGATTTGTAATATTAATTAGAATGATGCTTCCCTACATATTAGGGATGAGTCATTACTCGGCTAATTATCTTTGTTCGTAAAATCATATGAAATAAATGCACTTTCGTATTTATAATGTTATTTAGATTTGTAATATTAATTAGAATGACGCTTTCGTACATAAAAAGCATGTCATTTCTAGGCTAACTATCTTTGTGCAAAAAATAATATCAAAATAAATGCACTTTCGCATTTATAATGTTAGTTAGATTTGCAATATTAATGAGAATGATGATCCCTACATACTAGGCCTATGGCATTTCTCGGCTACCTATCTTTGCGCAAAAAATAATATCAAATAAATGCACTTTCGCATTTATAATGTTAGTTATATTTGTAATATTACTTAGAATGATGTTTCCCGACATAAAAAGCATGTAATTTCTCGGCTAACAATCTTTCTGCAAAAATAATATCCAAAAAAGGCACTTTCGCAATTATAATGTTAGTTATATTTGTAATATTAATTGGAATGATGCTTCTCTACATAAAAAGAATGTCATTTCTCGGCTAACTATCTTTGTGCAAAAAATAATATCAAATAAATGCGCTTTCGCAATTATAATGTTAGTTATATTTGTAATATTAATTAGAATGATGCTTCCCTACATACTAGGGATGAGTCATTACTCGGCTAATTATCTTTGTGCGTAAAATCATATGAAATAAATGCACTTTCGGATTTATAATGTTATTTAGATTTGTAATATTAATTAGAATGATGCTTTCGTACATAAAAAGCATGTCATATCTCGGCTACCTATCTTTGCGCAAAAAATAATATCAAATAAATGCACTTTCTCAATTATAATGTTAGTTATATTTGCAATATTAATGAGAATGATGATCCCTACATAATAGGCCTATGTCGTTTCTCGGCTAACTATCTTTGTGCAAAAAATAATATCAAATAAATGCACTTTCGCATCTATAATGTTAGTTATATTTGTAATATTACTTAGAATGATGCTTCCCTACATACTAGGGATGAGTCATTACTCGGCTAATTATCTTTGTGCGTAAAATCATATGAAATAAATGCACTTTCGTATTTATAATGTTATTTAGATTTGTAATATTAATTAGAATGATGCTTTCGTACATAAAAAGCATGTCATATCTCGGCTACCTATCTTTGCGCAAAAAATAATATCAAATAAATGCACTTTCTCAATTATAATGTTAGTTAGATTTGCAATATTAATGAGAATGATGATCCCTACATAATAGGCCTATGTCGTTTCTCGGCTAACTATCTTTGCGCAAAAAATAATATCAAATAAATGCACTTTCGCATTTATAATGTTAGTTATATTTGTAATATTACTTAGAATGATGCTTCCCTACATAAAAAGCATGTCTTTTCTCGGCTACCTATCTTTGCGCAAAAAATAATATCAAATAAATGCACTTTCGCAATTATAATGTTAGTTAGATTTGCAATATTAATGAGAATGATGATCCCTACATACTAGGCCTATGGCATTTCTCGGCTACCTATCTTTGCGCAAAAAATAATATCAAATAAATGCACTTTCTCATTTATAATGTTAGTTATATTTGTAATATTACTTAGAATGATGTCTCCCTACATAAAAAGCATGTAATTTCTCGGCTAACAATTTTTCTGCAAAAATAATATCAAATAAATGCACTTTCGCAATTATAATGTTAGTTATATTTGTAGTATTAATTGGAATGATGCTTCTCTCCATAAAAAGAATGTCATTTCTCGGCTAACTATCTTTGTGCAAAAAATAATATGAAATAAATGCACTTTCGCAATTATAATGTTAGTTATATTTGTAATATTAATTAGAATGATGCTTCCCTACATACTAGGGATGAGTCATTACTCGGCTAATTATCTTTGTGCGTAAAATCATATGAAATAAATGCACTTTCGTATTTATAATGTTATTTAGATTTGTAATATTAATTAGAATGATGCTTTCGTACATAAAAAACATGTCATATCTCGGCTACCTATCTTTGCGCAAAAAATAATATCAAATAAATGCACTTTCGCAATTATAATGTTAGTTAGATTTGCAATATTAATGAGAATGATGATCCCTACATAATAGGCCTATGTCGTTTCTCGGCTAACTATCTTTGCGCAAAAAATAATATCAAATAAATGCACTTTCGCATTTATAATGTTAGTTATATTTGTAATATTACTTAGAATGATGCTTCCCTACATAAAAAGCATGTCATTTCTCGGCTACCTATCTTTGCGCAAAAAATAATATCAAATAAATGCACTTTCGCAATTATAATGTTAGTTAGATTTGCAATATTAATGAGAATGATGATCCCTACATACTAGGGCTATGGCATTTCTCGGCTACCTATCTTTGCGCAAAAAATAATATCAAATAAATGCACTTTCGCAATTATAATGTTAGTTATATTTGTAATATTAATTGGAATGATGCTTCTCTACATAAAAAGCATGTCATTTCTCGGCTAACTATCTTTGTGCAAAAAATAATATCAAATTAATGCACTTTCCCATTTATAATGTTAGTTATATTTGTAATATTACTTAGAATGATGTTTCCCTAC
The DNA here is from genome assembly GCA_039881145.1 of Druceiella hillmani. Classification (NCBI taxonomy): domain Eukaryota; kingdom Metazoa; phylum Arthropoda; class Insecta; order Lepidoptera; family Hepialidae; genus Druceiella; species Druceiella hillmani. Next base: position 11,633,664 of record JAYKKI010000011.1, on the reverse strand, counting down.
ATAAAAAGCATATAATTTCTCGGCTAACAATCTTTCTGCAAAAATAATATCCAATAAATGCACTTTCACAATTATAATGTTAGTTATATTTGTAATATTAATTGGAATGATGCTTCTCTACATAAAAAGCATGTCATTTCTCGGCTAACTATCTTTGTGCAAAAAACAATATCAAATAAATGCACTTTCGCATTTATAATGTTAGTTATATTTGTAATTTTACTTAGAATGATGTTTCCCTACATAAAAAGCATATAATTTCTCGGCTAACAATCTTTCTGCAAAAATAATATCCAATAAATGCACTTTCGCAATTATAATGTTAGTTATATTTGTAATATTAATTGGAATGATGCTTCTCTACATAAAAAGCATGTCATTTCTCGGCTAACTATCTTTGTGCAAAAAACAATATCAAATAAATGCACTTTCGCATTTATAATGTTAGTTATATTTGTAATATTAATTAGAATGATGCTTCCCTACATATTAGGGATGAGTCATTACTCGGCTAATTATCTTTGTTCGTAAAATCATATGAAATAAATGCACTTTCGTATTTATAATGTTATTTAGATTTGTAATATTAATTAGAATGACGCTTTCGTACATAAAAAGCATGTCATTTCTAGGCTAACTATCTTTGTGCAAAAAATAATATCAAAATAAATGCACTTTCGCATTTATAATGTTAGTTAGATTTGCAATATTAATGAGAATGATGATCCCTACATACTAGGCCTATGGCATTTCTCGGCTACCTATCTTTGCGCAAAAAATAATATCAAATAAATGCACTTTCGCATTTATAATGTTAGTTATATTTGTAATATTACTTAGAATGATGTTTCCCGACATAAAAAGCATGTAATTTCTCGGCTAACAATCTTTCTGCAAAAATAATATCCAAAAAAGGCACTTTCGCAATTATAATGTTAGTTATATTTGTAATATTAATTGGAATGATGCTTCTCTACATAAAAAGAATGTCATTTCTCGGCTAACTATCTTTGTGCAAAAAATAATATCAAATAAATGCGCTTTCGCAATTATAATGTTAGTTATATTTGTAATATTAATTAGAATGATGCTTCCCTACATACTAGGGATGAGTCATTACTCGGCTAATTATCTTTGTGCGTAAAATCATATGAAATAAATGCACTTTCGGTATTATAATGTTATTTAGATTTGTAATATTAATTAGAATGATGCTTTCGTACATAAAAAGCATGTCATATCTCGGCTACCTATCTTTGCGCAAAAAATAATATCAAATAAATGCACTTTCTCAATTATAATGTTAGTTAGATTTGCAATATTAATGAGAATGATGATCCCTACATAATAGGCCTATGTCGTTTCTCGGCTAACTATCTTTGCGCAAAAAATAATATCAAATAAATGCACTTTCGCATTTATAATGTTAGTTATATTTGTAATATTACTTAGAATGATGCTTCCCTACATAAAAAGCATGTCTTTTCTCGGCTACCTATCTTTGCGCAAAAAATAATATCATATAAATGCACTTTCGCAATTATAATGTTAGTTAGATTTGCAATATTAATGAGAATGATGATCCCTACATACTAGGCCTATGGCATTTCTCGGCTACCTATCTTTGCGCAAAAAATAATATCAAATAAATGCACTTTCGCATTTATAATGTTAGTTATATTTGTAATATTACTTAGAATGATGTCTCCCTACATAAAAAGCATGTAATTTCTCGGCTAACAATTTTTCTGCAAAAATAATATCAAATAAATGCACTTTCGCAATTATAATGTTAGTTATATTTGTAGTATTAATTGGAATGATGCTTCTCTCCATAAAAAGAATGTCATTTCTCGGCTAACTATCTTTGTGCAAAAAATAATATGAAATAAATGCACTTTCGCAATTATAATGTTAGTTATATTTGTAATATTAATTAGAATGATGCTTCCCTACATACTAGGGATGAGTCATTACTCGGCTAATTATCTTTGTGCGTAAAATCATATGAAATAAATGCACTTTCGTATTTATAATGTTATTTAGATTTGTAATATTAATTAGAATGATGCTTTCGTACATAAAAAACATGTCATATCTCGGCTACCTATCTTTGCGCAAAAAATAATATCAAATAAATGCACTTTCGCAATTATAATGTTAGTTAGATTTGCAATATTAATGAGAATGATGATCCCTACATAATAGGCCTATGTCGTTTCTCGGCTAACTATCTTTGCGCAAAAAATAATATCAAATAAATGCACTTTCGCATTTATAATGTTAGTTATATTTGTAATATTACTTAGAATGATGCTTCCCTACATAAAAAGCATGTCATTTCTCGGCTACCTATCTTTGCGCAAAAAATAATATCAAATAAATGCACTTTCGCAATTATAATGTTAGTTAGATTTGCAATATTAATGAGAATGATGATCCCTACATACTAGGGCTATGGCATTTCTCGGCTACCTATCTTTGCGCAAAAAATAATATCAAATAAATGCACTTTCGCATTTATAATGTTAGTTATATTTGTAATATTACTTAGAATGATGTTTCCCGACATAAAAAGCATGTAATTTTTCGGCTAACAATCTTTCTGCAAAAATAATATCCAAAAAATGCACTTTCGCAATTATAATGTTAGTTATATTTGTGATATTAATTGGAATGATGCTTCTCTACATAAAAAGAATGTCCTTTCTCGGCTAACTATCTTTGTGCAAAAAATAATATCAAATAAATGCACTTTCGCAATTATAATGTTAGTTATATTTGTAATATTAATTAGAATGATGCTTCCCTACATACTAGGGATGAGTCATTACTCGGCTAATTATCTTTGTGCGTAAAATCATATGAAATAAATGCACTTTCGTATTTATAATGGTATTTAGATTTGTAATATTAATTAGAATGATGCTTTCGTACATAAAAAGCATGTCATTTCTCGGCGAACTATCTTAGTGCAAAAAATTATATCAAAAGAAATGCACTTTTGCATTTATAATATTAGTTAAATTTGCAATATTAATAAGAATTATGATCCCTACATACTAGTCCTATGTCATTTCACGGCTAACTATCTTTGCCCAAAAGATAATACCAAATAAATGCACTTTCGCAATAATAATGTTAGTTAGATTTGCAATATTAATGAGAATGATGATCCCTACATAATAGGCCTATATCATTTCTCGGCTAACTATCTTTGCGCAAAAAATAATATCAAATAAATGCACTTTCGCATTTATAATGTTAGTTATATTTGTAATATTACTTAGAATGATGCTTCCCTACATAAAAAGCATGTCATATCTCGGCTACCTATCTTTGCGCAAAAAATATTATCAAATAAATGCACTTTCGCATTTATAATGTTAGTTATATTCGTAATATTACTTAGAATGATGCTTCGCTACATAAAAAGCATGTCATTTCTCGGCTACCTATCTTTGCGCAAAAAATAATATTAAATAAATGCACTTTCGCAATTATAATGTTAGTTAGATTTGCAATATTAATGAGAATGATGATCCCTACATACTAGGCCTATGGCATTTCTCGGCTACCTATCTTTGCGCAAAAAATTGTATCAAATAAATGCACTTTCGCATTTATAATGTTAGTTATATTTGTAATATTAATTAGAATGATGTTTCCCTACATAAAAAGCATGTAATTTCTCGGCTAACAATCTTTCTGCAAAAATAATATCCAATAAATGCACTTTCGCAATTATAATGTTAGTTAGATTTGTAATATTAATTGGAATGGTGCTTCTCTACATAAAAAGCATGTCATTTCTCGGCTAAATATCTTTGTGCAAAAAATAATATCAAATAAATGCACTTTCGCAATTATAATGTTAGTTATATTTGTAATATTAATTAGAATGATGCTTCCCTACATAATAGGCTTATGTCATTTCTCGGCTAACTATCTTTGCGCAAAAAATAATATCAAATAAATGCACTCTCGCATTTATAATGTTAGTTATATTTGTAATATTACTTAGAATGATGCTTCCCTCCATAAAAAGCATGTCATTTCTCGGCTACCTATCTTTGCGCAAAAAATAATATCAAATAAATGTACTTTCGCAATTATAATGTTAGTTAGATTTGCAATATTAATGAGAATGATGATCCCTACATACTAGGCCTATGGCATTTCTCGGCTACCTATCTTTGCGCAAAAAATAATATCAAATAAATGCACTTTCGCATTTATAATGTTAGTTATATTTGTAATATTACTTAGAATTATGTTTCCCTACATAAAAAGCATGTCATTTCTCGGCTAACTATCTTTGTGCAAAAAATAATATCAAATAAATGCACTTTCGCAATTATAATATTAGTTAGATTTGCAATATTAATGAGAATGATGATCCCTACATAATAGGCCTATGTCATTTCTCGGCTAACTATCTTTGCGCAAAAAATCATATCAAATAAATGCACTTTCGCATTTATAATGTTAGTTATATTTGTAATATTACTTAGAATGATGCTTCCCTACATAAAAAGCATGTCATTTCTCGGCTACCTATCTTTGCGCAAAAAATAATATCAAATAAATGCACTTTCGCAATTATAATGTTAGTTATATTTGTAATATTAATTGGAATGATGCTTCTCTACATAAAAAGCATGTCATTTCTCGGCTAACTATCTTTGTGCAAAAAATAATATCAAATTAATGCACTTTCCCATTTATAATGTTAGTTATATTTGTAATATTACTTAGAATGATATTTGCCTACATAAAAAGCATATAATTTCTCGGCTAACAATCTTTCTGCAAAAATAATATCCAATAAATGCACTTTCGCAATTATAATGTTAGTTATATTTGTAATATTAATTGGAATGATGCTTCTCTACATAAAAAGCATGTCATTTCTCGGCTAACTATCTTTGTGCAAAAAACAATATCAAATAAATGCACTTTCGCATTTATAATGTTAGTTATGTTTGTAATATTACTTAGAATGATGTTTCCCTACATAAAAAGCATATAATTTCTCGGCTAACAATCTTTCTGCAAAAATAATATCCAATAAATGCACTTTCGCAATTATAATGTTAGTTATATTTGTAATATTAATTGGAATGATGCTTCTCTACATAAAAAGCATGTCATTTCTCGGCTAACTATCTTTGTGCAAAAAACAATATCAAATAAATGCACTTTCGCATTTATAATGTTAGTTATATTTGTAATATTAATTAGAATGATGCTTCCCTACATACTAGGGATGAGTCATTACTCGGCTAATTATCTTTGTTCGTAAAATCATATGAAATAAATGCACTTTCGTATTTATAATGTTATTTAGATTTGTAATATTAATTAGAATGACGCTTTCGTACATAAAAAGCATGTCATTTCTAGGCTAACTATCTTTGTGCAAAAAATAATATCAAAATAAATGCACTTTCGCATTTATAATGTTAGTTAGATTTGCAATATTAATGAGAATGATGATCCCTACATACTAGGCCTATGGCATTTCTCGGCTACCTATCTTTGCGCAAAAAATAATATCAAATAAATGCACTTTCGCATTTATAATGTTAGTTATATTTGTAATATTACTTAGAATGATGTTTCCCGACATAAAAAGCATGTAATTTCTCGGCTAACAATCTTTCTGCAAAAATAATATCCAAAAAATGCACTTTCGCAATTATAATGTTAGTTATATTTGTAATATTAATTGGAATGATGCTTCTCTACATAAAAAGAATGTCATTTCTCGGCTAACTATCTTTGTGCAAAAAATAATATCAAATAAATGCACTTTCGCAATTATAATGTTAGTTATATTTGTAATATTAATTAGAATGATGCTTCCCTACATACTAGGGATGAGTCATTACTCGGCTAATTATCTTTGTGCGTAAAATCATATGAAATAAATGCACTTTCGTATTTATAATGTTATTTAGATTTGTAATATTAATTAGAATGATGCTTTCGTACATAAAAAGCATGTCATATCTCGGCTACCTATCTTTGCGCAAAAAATAATATCAAATAAATGCACTTTCTCAATTATAATGTTAGTTATATTTGCAATATTAATGAGAATGATGATCCCTACATAATAGGCCTATGTCGTTTCTCGGCTACCTATCTTTGCGCAAAAAATAATATCAAATAAATGCACTTTCGCATCTATAATGTTAGTTATATTTGTAATATTACTTAGAATGATGCTTCCCTACATACTAGGGATGAGTCATTACTCGGCTAATTATCTTTGTGCGTAAAATCATATGAAATAAATGCACTTTCGTATTTATAATGTTATTTAGATTTGTAATATTAATTAGAATGATGCTTCCCTACATAAAAAGCATGTCATATCTCGGCTACCTATCTTTGCGCAAAAAATAATATCAAATAAATGCACTTTCTCAATTATAATGTTAGTTAGATTTGCAATATTAATGAGAATGATGATCCCTACATAATAGGCCTATGTCGTTTCTCGGCTAACTATCTTTGCGCAAAAAATAATATCAAATAAATGCACTTTCGCATTTATAATGTTAGTTATATTTGTAATATTGCTTAGAATGATGTTTCCCGACATAAAAAGCATGTAATTTTTCGGCTAACAATCTTTCTGCAAAAATAATATCAAATAAATGCACTTTCGCAATTATAATGTTAGTTAGATTTGCAATATTAATGAGAATGATGATCCCTACATAATAGGCCTATGTCATTTCTCGGCTAACTATCTTTGCGCAAAAAATAATATCAAATAAATGCACTTTCGCATTTATAATGTTAGTTATATTTGTAATATTACTTAGAATGATGCTTCCCTACATAAAAAGCATGTCATTTCTCGGCTACCTATCTTTGCGCAAAAAATAATATCAATTAAATGCACTTTCGCGATTATAATGTTAGTTAGATTTGCAATATTAATGAGAATGATGATCCCTACATACTAGGCCTATGCCATTTCTCGGCTACCTATCTTTGTGCAAAAAATAATATCAAATAAATGCACTTTCGCATTTATAATGTTAGTTATATTTGTAATATTACTTAGAATGATGTCTCCCTACATAAAAAGCATGTAATTTCTCGGCTAACAATCTTTCCGCAAAAATAATATCCAATAAATGCACTGTCGCAATTATAATGTTAGTTATATTTGTAATATTAATTGGAATGATGCTTCTCTACATAAAAAGCATGTCATTTCTCGGCTAACTATCTTTGTGCAAAAAATAATATCAAATAAATGCACTTTCGCAATTATAATGTTAGTTATATTTGTAATATTAATTAGAATGATGCTTCCCTACATACTAGGGATGAGTCATTACTCGGCTAATTATCTTTGTGCGTAAAATCATATGAAATAAATGCACTTTCGTATTTATAATGTTATTTAGATTTGTAATATTAATTAGAATGACGCTTTCGTACATAAAAAGCATGTCATTTCTAGGCTAACTATCTTTGCGCAAAAAATAATATCTAATAAATGCACTTTTGCAATTATAATGTTAGTTAGATTTGTAATATTAATTGGAATGATGCTTCCGTACATAAAAAGCATGTCATTTCTCGGCTAACTATCTTTGTGCAAAAAATTATATCAAAATAAATGTACTTTCGCATTTATAATGTTAGTTAGTTTTGTAATATTAATTAGAATGATGCTTCCCTACATAAAAGGCCAATATCATTTCTCGGCTAATAATCTCTCTACATAAAATAATATGAAATAAATGTACTATGTTATTTAGAATTATAATATTTATTAGAATGAGGCTTACCGGCATAAAAAGCCTATGTCATTGCTATCTTCGAACAAAAAATTGCGTCTATAACTTGTTCAGCTGAAACGTGAAAAAGACAAACAAACATGTTATAATATTAAAGGTAGGACTCTGAATCAAATATTAAACTGGGTGATTCTGTTACAGCTTTCTTATTAGTACATAACGATTCAAAGAATCATATCTCGACCCTTTGCTCCTTTGCGACGTTTCTTCCTTATTCACTTTGTGTGCTTTTCAATTTCAAAAAATAATTTTCCCTGAAATACAAATATACACGAAATGACATATCGTTTCCTGTCCCCCGGCTATATTTGTGCAAAAAATCACGTAAATCCGTAAAAGAAGTACAAGGAAAGAAACTTCAGCATTTAATTACTTGGCATAATAAAATTGTATTGGTCTGTCTGTATAATGAAGATATTTATGAAATAAATATTTAGGGTAACATAACGAAAATAATAAAACACAAAGATTGTGTTCTTGAAATCTTGGTTTGAACACGCATCAACGTAAAAGCTACTGAAATAATCGATATTGAGATTTCTGGAAAACGTAGGGGTTTACTAGGAATAGTATAATTTTTTTAGTTTTTTAGGATCGGTTAGTACAACAATAATAAAGAAGTACTTAGTTAGTCGACTCATAGTTATTACACAAATATATAGTTATCTATGTATATCTATGAAAGGCACTACAAGTATTTCCAATCACGTAATGAAACTTTCCACCGGGACACATATTGGTAAAATCGGTATGGTCAAAGGGGAATTTGGAGTGGTGTGGGAGGCGTACATGCTTAAGTAAGTAATCTGACAGCGGCGTGTTCCCATGAGACAAACCTAGCATAACCCAACTTAACCTAATCCAACCCAACCCAACATAACCCAGTCCAATAAAACCCAGCCCAACATAATTTAACCCAATCAAACATAAACCAATCCATCATAACTCAATGTATCCTAACCCAACCCCATTTAACCAGACATAACCCAAATCAACCCAATATAACACGACGTAACTCAACCCAACTCTACATAAACAAACCCAACATATTCCAATCTAAGATAACCCAATATAATTCAACCCAACGTAATCCAAAACTAACCCAGCTCAACATAAGATGGCTCAACCCAACATAACCCAACCCAACTCAACATAACCCAATCTAACATAACCCAAGACAAGCCTACTCGATAGTATGTTTACATGTACACAAAATTATCTCAATTAAAACACTGAGATCATTTTTAAAGAAGAAATTATCTCATTATTATCTCAATTAAAAGGGAATTATTTTAAAATATAATATTAAATTATTTGACTTATTTTATTTAATCATTTGAGAATTTAATATTTTTAAAATTCTTTTCATTGAATTAATACAACAATAATAATGAAATAGGCACTTCATAGTTATTTTTTTAACTACCCAATGCATAATAATCACAGAAATGTACAATGTACATATTTACATAAACAGATGGCGCTGCGTACTCGTATATTTTAAATCGCGCAATGAAACTTTGCACAGTGGTCAGAGATAAAATTTGTAGTGATTTAGCCGACGTAGACGCTTGAGTACACAAACCGAATACCGGCAGACTGAATGCGGGCGACAAATAATTATAATTATTTGTCGCCCGCATTCAGTCTGCCGGTATTCGGTTTATGTCGGTATTTTAATTTTTACACAAGTAGTATAAAAATTAAAATAGATATGTCAACTTGAAACAAATATTTAATAATTATTAAATATTATAGATATGTCAACTTGAAACAAATATTTAATAATTATTAAATATTTGTTTCAAGTTGTCATATCTATTTTAATTTTTATACTACTTGTGTAATATGAAAAACATTTGAATAGATATTAGAAAGGAAAGAAAAGCAGTACCCTTTTTATGGTCAATACACCTTGAGACTTGGTTAATAATGTTATTTTAACACCGTACTTTCGTTGCACGATCATATTATCGGTTTTTTAGATAAATATAGCGACAAAGACGTTTATTAATTTTACGTGACAATTAACGCAAAAAATAATTTAAATTAATTTTATTATTATTCTTTTACCAATTGCAGGCGTATGGCTGTAGTGGTAACGACGTAAAGCAAAGGTAAACCAGCCACAATACGAGTAGGCATGCACTAGTTACAATTCGATTCCGCTTGCACTGTTCGATCGTTATATGGGAGACATACGAGTACATGCAGTATGTTCTAATTTTTTCATATGTATGAAGTTATGTCGGAACGAGACCGCTAAAAGAAAACATAGTACATAGGATCGCAACTTAGAGTAATGAGAACTCCAGAAGGCGAGAATACACGCGACATTGTGTCCATAAAAACTACGCATAAAATGTGTAGTATCAAAACGCGGCTGTCAATGCAATCTAAGACACAGTTCTGAACGGTCGTGTAGTTTATATGTGACAACATCGCTTAAAATTCCGGTTTATACTATTCTCAACTGCAAAAGAAACAAATGGACATGACTTTAAACGTAAATACTATTACATAATTTCAATTTTAAAACATGGAAGGAGAATATTATTAACAGCAGCGCGCCATTTTCAGTGGTGTTGTCACCTCTTAAAACAATGTTTACCCAAATTAAAACTTCTTAATTGCTTGATACTGAAAAACGTAAAATTTAATTTGTTAAAAAATCGGGATTTGGGAGATGTCGTCGGAGAATTTGATGCAAGATTTCAAATTTATGTTGTCATATTCAATTTTAGAATATTTTACCTATTGTATATATAATCATTGGATGTAAGATTACGAAGACGCGCGAAAGAAACAAATGTTACATTCATTCATTTTCGCCATCTTTAATTTTCTGAAAATGCGAACCGATATTGTTTAAAATATGAAGAAATTTTATCAGGACATTGAACGCTAATTAATGTAAATAATTGTTTCTTCCCTTTTTGAATTTAATTAGTACGGGACCGATTACTTACAAATTTTTATAGATGCCCCCTATAAAAATTTGTAAATGTGTACACACCCACTCCTACGCATGCACGCACACGCACACACGCGCACACGCGCACGCACACTCACACACACACACACATATTTAATGACAATGTATATTAATACTCATTTTAATTAAAAAATGGTAAAATGTGACGTAAAGTTTTTAGTAATTTTAATCTAAATTCTTTGGCTAGTTGTTGTGGCTGGAATAAACATTTAAAAATTAAACGTGGCGGTCGTAATAATACAAACCTAATAATGCACCACATAAATCGATGCAAATCTGTATCGTACTGCTGCAAATAGATATATATATATGCATCGATTTCCCGGAGATGGTGTGTAAAATTATTTTGCTGGTAACACTGTCTGCGTAGGGCGGGGCGCTAGTAGGAGAGCGCGGTGGAGGGGCGAATATTTTTGGCTTCAGGCGGCCGCGAAGAGATTTGGGCGTTTGCCCCTTCTGGATTAATTTATATTCTAAGAATCGCAATAAAAGTCGAAGCATTATAACAATGTTTCACTACATCATATATTATTAACTTTTATTCTCCATTCGTATACGTATGTTCCGTAAAATTAAATAATTACTTTTTATTTTAAGAGCAACTGCTTATTCCACAAAGACTCAAACCAAATGAGTGAATAAAGATATCGTTTTTAGTCATCATTTGCACATGTTATATGTGATCAACTTAGAAAAAGAGATCTTTAATTAAATGAGTAATTGAACATGTTTTTTTATACTAACATATTTATATTGAGGAGGCCGTATGGAGAATTAGCACTGTGTAATTATTTGATAAACTCATTATCTCAATTTAAACACCTGTCACAACAATAGCGTCAGTATGCATATAGATTCAGGAGATTTTAAACATCTGATCGTATTTTTTGTTTACCATACACCGTTGCGTCGTCATAGCAACGATGCGACTTTATCAATTGATCGGTTACAGATGAACGCGAATCGGACGCTTGGTGTGTCGATAAAGCAGATGAATATTCCGCGAGTAACATGCTATTTTAATATTTATATTATCTATGGCGATTAGTTCGCTCGCAACGTACTAATTTCAAATATTGTTTCGTAAAAGTATTTACTTATTTTATATTATATTAAGTTTAATGTATTATTGTATATTTTATAGTATTTAGTTCGGTGTTATTACGTAATAATGTGTATAATTTTTTAAGTATGTTTTTATTCTTTATAAAAATTGTGAGTCTGGGTTCATATTAGGATCGAGTGAAGTACTTATATTTAAAAAAAAATACTGAACACTAAACTAAACTGAACACTTTAAGTTCGTGTCCATGTCGTTAAATATTTATAAATACATAGTTAGAATATACCCAAAGAAAAACATATTTATAAAAAATATGTGCCAGAGCAAACAGATGAAAGTACCGGGGTTGTTCTTAGCATAGTGTACAGACAGATACAGGACAGTTCGAAGTACAGAAAAGAGGGTCAATTTTAGAAAGAAAAGAAGCAAAGCGAACTATACTTCATTTAAATAAGATTTGATTCAGTGAACGTTACATGACGCCTTCACACATTTGTCACAGCAGGTTTTATGAAAAGATTGCCAACTGGTTTGAAGGCTCTTTTAGGAAAAGGAAAACGTCTAACCGTACACATCGTCGATGATAATTAATACTGATTACCACTTGGAATATTCATTCACCGCGATGTGATTATTGCACTGAGGTGTTTCTTTTTCTGTGAAATATTAATGTATTTTGAGTTCTTGTATATATTAATGTGTATTTTGTGTTTAAGGTTCATTGTGGTGTGATTGTTGCACTATAGCGTATTTCTTTCTATGAAATATTAGTGTATTTTTTTTGTATTTTTATGAATTAGTGTATTATATATTTCAAAAAAATGATTTTAATGATTACTCAAAAATCGTTATTAGTATATTTAGAAAGTAACGTATTGCTTGGTAGTGTGCTATATTACTCGTATGTACTAGAAAGATTGATTATAGTTGATGAAAGTTAGCCAAACATATTTTACTAGTAGAGATTTGTCTACCAACAACTTTTTATATACACCAGTATTTTAATATTGCCAGTTGAAGCCTGGAGAAAGTATGAGACGAAATTTGTTGGTGTTATTATGTTTTTCAAGATAACAATAAATTTATAAAGTATTTCACAGATTTCATCTTACTTACTAGAGTTTCTCTTAAATATAAAATATAAGTTGCATATGTATGCAGACTAAACGTGTATACCTTTAAAAAATATATCTTTTATTCAAGAATACTAAATAAATTCCTATTAAATTACGAACGTGAATATGAGAAAAAGGTTTATAATACCTGAACTGTAAAATGGGTTTGTTTACAAATATTTTCTTTTGAAACGGAATCAAGGATAGCTGTATACAATACAATATATCCACTCATATCCGCTCCATTTGGTATGGTTATCAATATATTTCTGATTTAACTGAACAGAATTAGGGTTCATTGTACTGGCTCATTGGGCGTGCACATTGGCAAAAGGAGGGTAGTTGCGTTCCTTTCAGTCGCCAACCACTGCCACCTCCTTTCTGACAACGATAATTTTTATTAAACGACTATAGTAACTGCTCGCTGTTCTAGGGCATACCATCAGAAAATACCTGAAAAGAGCCAGGGTAACTGCTTCTAAGTTAAAAAAACATGATTTTTTTTTATAAATTTAAATATTCGCTTTAAAATAAATACCATAGCCTTTTCATTAGATAAAAATTTAACCTTCACATTTACCAATTTGGGTTAGGTTGTTGTTGTGGGTGGGTTGTAGTTTAAGAGAAACTAACAAGTAAATGTTACAGTTTTGATAACGTTGTGTGCGTTGTATTTACGTACACAGAATGGAAATGTAAAGAGGAAATACACACGCCTGATACCGGCTTATTACAAGTGCATTATGTCACGGTACTCGTTTTTTATAATAACACAGTCACAAAAGAATGTGTCAAAAATTTGTTTAAGTTTCATCAATGTGGATTGGATAGCTCCTGAGCTAACTGTAGAGAGGGAAATATGAATGCAAACAGTGTAAGACATCTTAAATGACTCACTACAAATCCATCATATGCTTATAATTGCCACAAATGTTTTCCTAATGCTGTTTAATGGCTATTTATTAAATATACTGAGTTTTTTTCTTTATTATTATATACGAACAAACAGCAGTCTACATACTTATCTTAATGTAATGCATGTCCTGCAAGCAGTTTAGGCGAAATACCTTAGACTCCATTTTGACAATAGGCTTAATTGGAAACTTCTCGTCAAAGTAAAAGCCGAGCAAATCAGACTGAAACAACGACAAATGTTGTGGTTGGTTGGATATCTTTCCAGCTTAAACTCTACTGGAAGCGACTTATTTACCTGTTTATTTTCAAACCGATTTGGATGTGTGGTATTTAGATTTAAGGATGTGCTAAATAATCTAGTCGTAGCGTTCTCCAACGAAGCAAAATAAGTTCTTTTATATAGTTACCAATGCATATCGTTATGTAACCATCCAAGAAATCATAACGACTTTGACATCAAATGAGTTAACGAAGTTTGTCAAGGATATTCTATTAAACATGAAAAACACCTCCTTAACCACACCAACATAGAACCTATTCAACTTCTGATTCTTAACTTTGAACTCTCTCTCTCTGGCTTTGGATACTCTTTTCATCGCTGTAGGGTATATTTTTGCTACAGTTCCTATTTCGCAACGTTAAACATGGTGCAAACAAAATATGAAGAAGGCACTGGAAGCTATCAATAGCAAAAGAATGAAAGCACAATAAAATTATAGCCTAACTAAGCTTGATTTAAGGGAATCACCAGTGAGTACTCCGAGGATTGCATTACAGAAGTAACACCTCTACTTCATATTAATGTTACTTCATTAAACAATTAAAAATATTAGGTTTAATAACACGGTCCCACATGTAGTAATAATTATCAAGTTTTACCGTGACTGTTTTTGCAGTATCATATTTACAACCATATCGTCGAGCGTATTAACTTATTATCATAATTATTGGCAATAGTCCGTAATTTAATTAATTACTGACAGTCATTCGAATACTACTCTTTATTGATTGCAAATGTGATGTAAAAAATGTCATTTAAAATATTTATAAATGAAACGATCTTCTGTACAAACCTATCGATGAATGTATTAACTTAATATCATAATTATTGGTAATAGTCCATAATTTAATTAATACGGTAGTTGACTAATTCTAAATTTTGATGTTTTTCGTACAATATTGTGAAATATAAGTTAATTAAAAACCAGTTTGAAAAAAATTCAAAAATTGATTGAAAAATAAGCCAGTTGTAGGCTTCTAAATTTGAAATTTTCAAAAATTTTCACACAAATTTTCCAAAAGTTATTATCACATTCTTCTTTTGGCTCTAATTAATAGTTAATAAACCTTAACTACATTCAATATGATACCAACCATTAATCTGTTAAAAACAAATTTATAGTATCTTTGTCGAAGCGCGAAAATTCTTTGCGTCTAAACTTTTTTCGTCGTTTACAAGAAATCTTTAGCTGAACCAATTCCCTAAGTAAAACAACTAAAGAAGATACTGTTTTACTCCAACTATAATACGAGTATATGACACGTGGCTCACCATGAAATTGCCAGGTACCAGAAGCATCTTAAGGTTTATTATCAAAGTTAGACAACGTTAATTTTAATTCGATTTAAAATGTTACGTTACGTATAACGTAAGTGCGTTATAGTAAATATGCATAAATTGTATAATATTTTATTATGGACTAATTAAAATATTTGCTCTTTATCAATGTCTCGTGGCTATTTTTTTCATAAACGATTCGATTTTCAGGATATTCTATGGACTTTACTATTTTTTATGCGTAATTAAATCAAATTAAATTCTTTTCATTTTAAATTGTCAGATCTAGGGGCGGCTTTAACACGCACAGATTACATATTTTTATTTTTAACTCGATATTTGGTGATATTATTATTTATCGCCTTCATTTTTTATTGAATTTTCTAATCATCTTTATAATGGAAACCATTAGCGATACCATATTATGTAACCGAGTTGAACAATGAAGACATTACACTAATTAAAGTATTACTTTAGAAATCTATTTAATATAAAGGTCTTAGAATATAGAGTAATCAAGAAGGCGCATAGATACAAATCTCTTCACGGTCGCGGTGAAGCCAAATCGGTGGAGGGGGCACCGCGCTCCGCCTACTAGCGCCCCACCCTACGCGCACAGTGTTACCAGCAGAATAAATTTACCCACCAACTTCGGGAAATCGATGCAAATAAATATATTTGCTTGCGGCCGTACGGTTCAAATTTGCATCGATCGATTTGATCATGGCTTGGTTTATATATAATATAAGACTTCATGTATTATTAAGGCCGCCTTGTTAAATTTTTAAAATGTTTATTCTGACCACAACCAATAGCCAAAGTATTTAGATTAAAATTATTTAAAAACTTTGTCACATTTTACCATTTTATTGATGAAAATGAGTATTAAAATATATTATCATTAAACATGTGTGTGCGTGTGTGTGTACGTGAGAGTATGCGCGTTTTGCGTGCGCATGTACGTATGCGTGTGTGTGTACGAGTATGTGTTTACACATTAATCTACAAAATTATTTTACTAATTTTTCAAATATTTTTTTTTATTTTTGCATTTTACCACCATTTTTCTGTAGTAGAAGCAGGAAAAGTATATTTTTTCTTTTCATTTGTATACTGCCCAACGTTTTATTTCTAATAAATAGTTTCAAATATTTACGTGAGAACTGTATATTTGACTTAGTACTAACTATTCATTTTTATTATGTATGTCATAAGTAGAGAACATCTTAAAAATAGGTTCTTCAGTGGTATAAATAAAACTAATGTTTTTTCTCAAATTTCTAGTTTAATTTTAAACAAATTAAACCAATAAAATTAATTTTAAAAAAAACAAGCTATAATTTATTGCAATTACTGCTACGAATATTATTACAAATTGTCCTAATAATATAATTGCGAAAGTGTGATTTTGTGTCCTTCTTTCACGTCGTAGTGCAGCAACGTATCGACTTTATTTTTTGTACAAATATATCTAGCGGCTCGAGAAACGACATTTTTAAACTCTTCTGTTGAAATCGCTAAAAACTGGAACAAAAACAACACACCGTGATTTAATATAAGAAATGAAAAAATATTAAATTAATGTTATTGATTAAAATGCATTATTCATTAACAAAAATGTAAAATATATTCCTTAAAATGGTTTCTGGTTATAATAATAAACCTAATTTCACACAATCTTAGAACCTGACTCAACATTTTTTCAAATTAAGTATTAAAAATGATTTGCATCACACCATTTCTTTTTTAATATAAGTTAAATATTTTTTTTTAATTTTAAAAACCCTTTCCGTCCGATTTATTTGGGCCTAGCAAAATCTCTTTTAGTTACGTTGAGTAGCATACAGATTTGAGTAGCATATATATATATATATATATATATATATATATATGTATGTATATATATATATATATATATATATATATATATATATATATAATTAGGGGCAATAAACACACTGAATAACTCAAAAAGAATTAAAAAAAATGTTTGTACATAAAAATAGATATGAACACAGAACAGCGACGAAATATTATTAATTTATTTGTACTAGATACTAACTTAAAAAGAAGGGCTAAGCTAGGACTAAGCTAAGAAGAGTTTCATAAAAATTATGTTTTTCAAACGCTGTCAAAGTACTCTCCACTCTTTCTGACCCACCTCTATGGACACTACCTTCTATAATCACAATGAATACCCATAGATGGCGTAATATGTTAATTTCATAGATGGCACTACTCATAGATGGCATTATGAAAGGAAAAAGTAATTTATATCTTTATAAAATTATTTTTTAAAACCATTACAACAAAAATATATCACAAAATATAAGGCAAATGTTAAAATATCATTACTATATAATTTAGGACAATAAAATGTCATTACTATAAAAATACACTTCAAAAAAAGTTATATAAATTCGAAATTAGTGTTGATACAACATCAGGGTTGGAGAGTTCTCTGCGTCACCAATGCCCATATGCGCCACACACGGTCAGGATTCTCAGTCGGATTTACTGACAGTTCAAACCGTATTTTGTATGGATACTCTTTAGCAATTGGACCCTGCAAATAGGGCACGGTCGATAAAGTAGACTCTTATTCCGATATGACTGACAGTTAATGAGAAAGAGAAATACGTTTTTAACTGTTAGTAAGTCCGACTTATAGTCTTGACCGTATATGGTGCATATGGGCGTAAGTGGTAATTGCATATAGGGGTGAGAACCACTCGTACATATGAAAACAAACAAATATATATAAAAGGTAGACATATCATACTATTACAGAAATATTGTGATGAGATATTCATTAAAACCCCATATTTGGCCAACAACACGTTATTTTAAGGATTTGGGATAAAATTTTGTGAAAAACGTAATACATGAATACTACATATATGTAAACATTGAAATCGTCAGCATTTTTTCTGGGTTTACACATTATTAAAAAATGCTCTTCACATAAAATATTTGTTTTATTAATCAATATCAATGTTAATAACTTTTTCATCAGTATTTAAACTTTACTTGAATAATTTTGGATAGATTTTTCACGGAAGGGATCATGTCCAAAGTTGATCCAAATTGGTTACGCATATAGAAATTAAATAGTGACACTACATCTAAATTGCTTAATCTTATTTAATAATTTCATAGTTTGGAGAATAATAGTAGAATTGATAGTTTACCGTGCTCTCAATTTCATTAAATGAGGACTAGGGGACTAGGGGCGAGATGAATACAGTTATAGACAATAATATGTCATTAGTGTTGTATTAATACTGGGCGCCTTCTTAATTTTTATTACTATAATAAATTAATAGTTTAAAAAACTAAAAAGAAACACGCTTTTAGAAATCTGCAATAAAAAATAATAATTATCGAACTTATTTCTCTGTCCACTCAGTAAGGACTTTAGTGTAACTATGTTTTTTTATAGAGTGTAATATTTGAGTGTAAAAGCGTGGAGCGCTTTGTCTTGAAATCTAATTAAAATGTTGAGGATTTTCATTCACTTAATATTAACATTAATTTGAGATTTGAAAAATCGCCCCACACTTTTACACTTAAGTATTATACTTAATAACAAACATGGATTACACTAAAGTCCTTACTGAGTAGACAGAGAAAACAAGTTCGATAAATATGTTTTGCTTTTTAGTGCAGATTTTTAAAAGCGCATTTATGTTTAGTTTTTTAAAGTATTAAGCTATTTTTAGTTATTTTTTAGTTTCATATTTTATTAAGACTAAATGATTTGTATTTTATGAACTATTGTATTGTCATCGATTCTTTATACGTTTTCTAAATTTTAAATAATTCTAAAAAATATTTATAAATCTGGAAATAAAATAAAATTTTATAGAAAGATTCCGTTATTTCCTGTTTATTTTTTTTGTTTTAAGGCTGAAAATTTTGAAATTATTGCATTGTCATAGGTTCTTGATATGCGTGTTACAGCTTCTTGATGGACACGCCACGCATACTAAGAACCTTGAAGTCATGACTTAGCCAGAGATCATGGTTTATTATGATTTAACTTCCTCCACACAGCTCACTCCGCCTGCTGCTGCTACATTTGTCGCTTATGAAGCCGCTCATCACTTATTATGATCCAATGGCAACGGCGTGGTTACTATAAAGTCCTGGAAAATTGTAACCCTGTTCCAGATCAATAAAATATTTAGAAGTACATTTCTTCGAGCAGGAGCCATGCTTAATGCAGAGAACGGTTTTAAGAAATGTGGTATCTGGTCATGTAATCCATTGGTTTTTGATGATGACTGCAATGAATGGTTTTAAGTATTGTGATATCTGGCCATTTAATTCATTAGTTTTGATGACGACATTTTTACTTTAGATGTAGATGTAAATATTGAGGCGATGTCTTTTTCACATAACCATAAACGATGGAGCCACTGTTATGCCGTGTATTTCGCCGTGTTCGGAAGAACAATTAAATAATATTGACCTGAGAAACCTTCAGTTAATGAGAGCTTGGATATTGAAAACATTTATAACATCGATCTTGAACTTACTTCGGGGTATTCTCACCATTTTAATCCACAAACGGATGTTTTCAACTCTTTTACGCCAACTTCAGTATACTGTAATCCGGCTTCTGTCTGTAAAGCTGTATCAAGAGACATTCTACCAATTCCAAACGTGGTAAGAAATGAAAGGAGAAAGAATATAAGAGGTAGTAAGATAGCAATTTTGACATCTTCTTATGAAAATGAGTAGTCTGAGTTAAAGAAAATTGTCGACGATAAACGACAATCATGAAATTTATCGACGATAAACGACAATCATGAAATTTGTCGACGATAAACGACAATCAACGAATGAAACTAAGAAGAAAACTATAAGGAAGACTGTACAAATGAGGTAACAAGGGAAAGAAGAATGAAACCTTTAAATACAAAAAACGCAAATTTTTTTTATTTGTCCTCTTGTACCACCAATGCTATATCAGCTTGCCTCGCCTAACATGGGAAAAATAAACATGTTTAAAACGATTAGAAATGTTATAAAACGATTACAAAGGCTGATGTTTTGTTCCTAAAATTAATTTATTCCTAAGTTTAAAACAATTATTAAAGTTGACTGATTCATAAACTTCGTTTTATTTGAGAAAAACCCTAGCGTTCTCATCTTGCTCTTCTTCCCCTATATTTTTTAAAAGTTCACTAAAAATTACTTTCTGATTGATGAGACATTTACATCATGAAAATTATTTAATTAAATGATACTTTTTTGTCCGGCTATGGTTGTAACAGCACTTAAAGGGCAACTAATTAGCAATTTTACAGAACCAATTGTAGTCGCAGTGACTATATCACTAGTCTCTATCGCTAACAGTTTTACTACAAATTTGAAAGTACCCATCCATAAGAGCTCCTTTCGGTCTTGACCGAAATCTTTATATTTAAAAATTATTTTGTACTTTTTAGTTCCTATTGCTACAAACGCGTATTTTTTATTTTTTTAACTATAATTTTATTTTTTTTTAATCTTCAAAACAAATCGTTATGTAAATATAATTATGAAATTATTGTATTGTCGTCGGTTCTTGGTACGTGTGCAATTTTTAATTGGAAGTTTCGTTATATTAATACTTACATACATAAGGCTAATAAAACCTCGCTTGTCTGTTTAATTATTAAACAATCTAGAACAGGTAAATAGATTATAATCAGTAACTTGAGTTCTTCACAAATCTTTTTTTTGTTCCAGTTCTTCATTAACCAATAATCAAATTCTTACAACGAATGTAATTGTGAATCCTGTCAATTACCTAGCAGTCACTTGGGAACTGACTTATCATACAATATAAGGCGATAGAACTAACTTATGATAAGATACATAGAATTAGTTTTTAAAAAGCTGACTTCCATTATAAACAGTTTTCAATATTTTGCACAAATTATGTTATAATGTCCCTATTCGATGTTTACAAAGCAATCCAAAATGCTAAGTATTAGACATTTTCACGACGGTGAAGTATATTTATAAAAGGATTTTAGTAACTGATGTTAAAAAATAAAACTATGGGATGATTTATAATGAATATACATAACGTTCTCTCTTTTCAAAATTGACGAAAGATTTACATGAAATATTAAATTTATCTTTAAACTTTTAAATTGTTGCCTTCATAATAGTAGAAAAGTATTATTAAAAAGTATAACATGTTATTATTATATACAGAAAAAATTAATGTAAATTACGGTTAATACTAAAATTAAATAGTTTCTACGGCTTTATTATCTAAAATGAAGAGCTGTAATTTAGATCGCCAACTTATTGTTTTACCCTCATTTGTCTATGGAATGCATACACATATGTATTTTATCCATGACTAGAAATAGCTGTAATGTTAAAAAAGATAATTTGTACAACCATCAGTCATCAGTGTCACTAATAAACATTTTTAGCAAACTGCGATTAATTTTTATCACAATGTATATCCTCGCAACTTAATTATTATAATGAATTGAATAAAGTGAATAAAAAATATATAATTTCTTCTTGTGGGCTCTCTCGACATATTTCAAGATGAATATAGACGACAGTGCGAATAGTGGATATTCTACGGAAACCATTTACGGAACTCATGAAGATTCTCATGTAGTAATGTCTGAAAAAGTTCAGTCTTTGGCTGGCAGCATATACCAAGAGTTTGAAAGGATGATAGCGCGTTACGATGAGGATGTCGTCAAAACCCTTATGCCGCTACTCGTAAATGTCTTGGAATGTCTGGATGCTGCTTATCAAACTAATCAAGAGCATGATGTAGAATTAGAACTTCTCAGGGAAGACAACGAACAACTAGTCACTCAATATGAAAGGGAAAAAAGCGCTAGAAAGCATGCTGAACAAAAGGTAATAATAAAGTACATTGATTTTTCATTCTGTAATGCTGGCCTTCTTAGAAGTTTTCTGTTAATACCTTATTAATTAAATTAGGTTAAAAATAATTGCCATACCCTGATTATTCTTACTTGACAAGTAATAAAATTGAAATAATGTAAACCAACTAGCTAAAATATTTTTATTAAACACAACATAAAATTATTTCAGAATACATGTATTTATGATCTTTATTACATATAATAGAGGGTATACGCACAGAAATAGGTATTATAAAATTCTCTTGATATGTGTAGTTTCCAATGTTATCCACTAATTTTTTTATATGTAATTACCATTTTTTTTAGCTTTTGGAAGCAGAAGATTTGGCTGAAGGCGAGAGGAAAGATTTAACAGGCAGATTAGAAGCCTTAGATAGTATCGTTCGGATGTTAGAATTAAAACATAAAAATTCATTAGACCACGCTAGTCGCTTGGAAGAAAGAGAAAATGAACTCAAAAAGGTTTGTAAGTTTAATTAGTGCATTACACCATTTAATTTGCGTTTGCATCTTTATAATTGTAAATTGTTACTCATGTTTGTAAAATTGATTTGTAGGAATATGCAAAACTGCATGAACGGTATACAGAATTATTTAAGACGCATGTTGATTACATGGAACGGACTAAACTATTACTGAGCACTGCAGGAGACCGTGGTGATGTTCGTGGACGTCTGGGACTTAATCCAATGAATAGGTCTAGCGGTAAAGTATAACAATTTCCAAGTTTATTAGGTGCTTATAATTTATGAGTTTGGCAATTTAATGTTAATTGCTTAAAGAAAAAGTAAAATAAGGATGTGGCTGTAGCTTCAAAAAGTTTACATTTTTAAGCAAGGCATATCTTTTGTGCTAAGTAGTATATTTTATATTCTTAGCCCTTAAGGTTTCTTGGATGTTAGGAAACATGGTTGATGGTTTATCTTAGCTGCATATTGTGCTTCTGTGCTTTGCTTATTGTATTTTTTAACCTGTTAAAATCAACTTTGTAGGTCCAGTTTCATTTGGCTTTGCGTCACTTGAGGGAGCTGTTAATGTGATTGAGCATTCGGAGAGTATTCCTGATAGTCCTGTTAGCGTATCTTCTTCTCCACCGTCGCCTCCTATAGGGTCTGAATTGGCAGCCGTTCAGACTATGGAACAAGCCCATCAAACAGATGCTGTGAAGCAGCAAAGTCAGGTTAGTTATTGTAATGAGTTGTCTAGTGTTTGTCTTATTGCCACTTTATACTTACTTAGTTGTTTGGTTTGGATTATATTGGGAACACAGGCTAAAGCCCTATTAACTCAGAATTCTACTTAATTAAAATTAAGAAGAATTCTGAGTTGTTAGACATTTTGGAAAAGAAAATATTCGGAAAAATGTTTAGTGCACTCTGTTAGAATGGACAATAAGGAATATGAAGAAATAGTGTATACAAGGATGTATACATAGCTACAGAAGTAGGAAGAAATTCAAACGAATGGCTAGGACAAATAGAAATAATGGACAATAATAGAGCAGTTAAGAGATTGCTAGGTGTATATCAGGGATAGAGGGAAAGATCAGATGGGGTAGGATCTTAGAAATCTAGAAACTTCAAATTGGAAAAAAAAGCAGGCTACAAAGAAGAATGTTCAAAATCACAACGGAAATCAGGGCTCTATAAGTGCTCTAGCATCAGAGAAGTTTGTTTGGTTTCTTAATAAGTGCCTTATCAATATACAGTCCCTTCTGAGGATAATTTTTAACACATTATGTAAATGTATCAGTATCTTGTCAAGTGAGTAAAGAAGTAGAGAATGGTGCCATCTATGGATTATTTAAAATTCATTTTCACTGTTGCATATAGCTATGTACTTACATACTTTCTGATATATGCCTTTTTTTAAAAGCGTTTAATACACATATTGTTGACTTTACTTGGTTAATTTCCTTATTGATTGTATTACAATTTGTTAAAAAATACTTTAGAATTTTTTATTTCTGAGTAAAT
The DNA here is from genome assembly GCA_039881145.1 of Druceiella hillmani. Classification (NCBI taxonomy): domain Eukaryota; kingdom Metazoa; phylum Arthropoda; class Insecta; order Lepidoptera; family Hepialidae; genus Druceiella; species Druceiella hillmani. The sequence goes on along the minus strand of JAYKKI010000011.1, from coordinate 11,609,296 downwards.
TTTGATTTTTATTTTCAAGTTACATTCCTCCTCTTAGATCAGCATATGTTTTCTTGTTATGATTGCCCGTATATATGCGATGAATCATAATAGTAATTCTAATTGTTTTAATTGCTTACGTCTAATTTGATGCAATATGAGTTAACGATACAGGAAATTTATATCAGTGGAGTAGGTATTGAAATCTAATAAATAAATAAAAGGGAAATTTATGTCCTATATTATCAACAAAGAAACTGATTTTAGTTCCATTGTTAACATGCTGTTTTATATTTTATACAGCATATCTTAGCAGCTGTTTGCGCAATCATCTTGCTATTTATGAACAAAATCTCACACAAAGATTTTATTCATAGTCAACAATACATCTGTGTCAATATTCCTGTTAATCTTATCACTTTTGTGAACGAATATTAATGAACAAAAAGTGTAAAGATGATGCTGATGTTGAAATGCTAGTATCAGATACTGCCAAAGACATCCTTTTGTAATTAACAATAAGAAAAGATTTAACCATGCTTATTTGTTTGAATTATAAGCTTTGTCTTATTGTGATGATATTTCTAGATGAACACACTGATCACTAAGAAAAGGTTTAACCATGCTTATTTGTTTGAATTATAAGCTTTGTCTTATTGTGATGATATTTCTAGATGAACACACTGATCACTAAGAAAAGGTTTAACCATGCTTATTTGTTTGAATTATAAGCTTTGTCTTATTATGATGATATTTCTAGATGAACACACTGATCACTAAGAAAAGATTTAACCATGCTTATTTGTTTGAATTATAAGCTTTGTCCTATTGCAATGATATTTCTTGATGGACACACTGATTCTAAAGAATAATATGCCAGAGGTATTATGTTTCTATAGCATTAAAATGTAATTATAATGTTAATTGGCATGTCTAATACAATTTCGAAATTGTATAAATGCACATGTAAAGAACATATAGATATTTCAATGTAACATATCTTATTGTACTGAATAAATACTACGACATCTACTACTTTTCTTGTACCATGAAACTTACGAGGTATTTTATTCTTATCAACACATACAAAGAAAAACATTCTAAATAGATTTGTCCAATTTTACGGTATTGAATTTTCACATTACTTTATCTTTTAAAAAGCGCTTACAGGTACAATATTTAGACAGTCTTGCGGGGAAAGAAATTAACAACAAAATATATAATTGTAATTCAAATTCACCAAAAAGTATTACAATCTTCCTGTTTGGGAGTGTCATATTGTTCTTATTCTGGCATCATATGTTACTACGCATAATGTCTTTGTTTGATATATTATTAACTTCATGCAATTGAATAACTTAATAACTTAATTACCATTTAGACTATATTATATGAAGGTTATTATTGTTCAATCCATACATCAATTACACTTATTGTTAAGGTAATATAGACCCTAAATGTAGTTGAACTAAGCCATTTTTTCTATTAATTTATATTTTATAAACTTTGTATAATGTTATATTTTAACATGTATTAATGGTTTTTTGACTTTTGTTTATTGGCTTTTGAACACAAAAGTTTTTAATGTGTTTAAGATATTCTTCTGTATTGAACTATTTATGTAACAGGGGACATGTGTATAAGAGTATAGTAAGAGTCTCTAAAGGGAGAGAAATAATATTGTATTGTATTGTAATTTTGGATTATTAAGATAGTTTAATTAGTGAGGAGAAGTGTATAAAAGCTAGTAAGTTGTTTGAATATAAAAAGACAATCTAATATACTCATTGATTCAAGTCCTATTGAGGAAAGTAAACCTAGAAATTAGAAATACTTCAATTAAACTAACTTGAAAGGTTTTTTATTCACATATTTCAAACAGATTCTATAGAGTCATATTATTGTTCTTATTCTTTGTCTGTTTATAAAAAAATTATTTAATGTCATAAGTTGTGTAATTCAATAAAATCACTGCTTAGTTTCGTATATTTATTTAAAGTACATTTACTTAAACACGAAAGTGGTTTATTTTATATATCCGTGAAGTGTTGACATAAATAATAATCTTGGCACTTGCAGCATTTCTTTCGCGTCAAGTCTCATAATTTTCAATGATAAGAACTATAGTCTTGAGATAATTTGCTCAGTATTTGTTAAATATGAAATCGTTGTACTATGTGTGTTAATAAATTACAAACAAATATAAGAAAATGTGGAATATGTCCATATAAATATATTGATGAACAGTTACAACCATCTCCAGCGCATACACATGACTTTTGATAAAGGATTTCATTGTGTTTTGACAAATAACATCCCATTTTCTCGCTGTAAATATATGCACATTCCCTTATGATGGAAAGTCTTGGTGTGGGCATAAAGTATGCCTTTTGAGTCATGACTCGACAGTGTATCTGTAAGTTTGATTTATTTTTCATAGAATCGTGTAGGGGGCAACTCTGCAAATACTTCATATTTAATTTGTCCGAGTTGCAATCTTTGTGAATTGCACTGTGGCACTGATAGCACTTCGTATTTGAACCGCGGCAGACAGTAATCGTTATCAGGAATATTAGGCTGAACCAATTAGTGAAGATAAGATATTTTCCCATAACTTTGTAATAAATTTGTCATTTTTGTTTGTATGTGTTGACATTTTTAACATGTAACCACCAAAAAGTAGCCACCTTGATTAAACAACTTTTTTTACCATAAATGGTCATCCGCGTAGTTGACTGTTATCAATCAAAATGTCATTGGTATTTTAAAAGAGAACCATGACTAAGAAATGATAATGACACTATAAATAAATATTTATGGCAAATTTGTCTCAAGGGATTAATCCTATCCCTTATTATATAATAAATAAAATATAGAATTTATGTTTTTCGTGTAATGTTCGATTCCAAAAAATCATTTCATTGGATAAGTCCCAGTCACATTCAGAAATTTATTTACAAACGTATCGGTTCTATGTATTTTTATATTAGTCAGTAAACAAAACCTTTGGTGTTCATTTATTTATCTGTGACAGAGCCATAATTTTTAAGCTTTTTTATGTTAGCTTTAAAAAAATATTATTTTAAAATTAACCTAAAAATGTAAATATTTTTTTAAAATTAACATAAAAAAGCTGGTGGAAAAATATATGAGTAAATAAATAGATAATATATACGCTTAGATCGTTTTATCTTGTAGAAAGACTTGAATAATTGCTTTAGAAAGATGAAACACGGAACAATCTTTTATTTCTGAAGCCGCTAGTGTGAAAAATTGGAAAATTTTCAAACATACAGACATAGCAACACAACTTTTATATATTAAAAGTTGTAGGATTATTATTTATGGGAAACAATTTTTTACGAATTAAAGGTGACCAATTCTTTTCACCTCTCTATTTTGACTTTTAATTTTTAGTAATAAGTTTGAACATTTCGAATTGGCAGTTTCATCATTCTGTATCTGTGTACTGACATATTTAATTGTTTCCAAGGCTACATCTCCCGTGGCACCGCAGAACAGCAATTTGGGTAAATCACAGACGAAACGTGAACAAAGGAGTGGAAACACGCTGTACCAGGAATTATCATTCCACGACACGGAAAGCAACTTTGTAGAGGGCGATGATTCTGCAGATATTACAGGTACCATATTTTGTCTAGAGCAAAGTTAGTTAACAATGAGACAGACAATTTGTCTTGTACATGACATAATAGTAATTTGTGCAGATTAGATTATAGTCTTCATTACAAATTTCCACTTTCATCAGCATATTGATTATAAATCACCTTAAATTTAGTCTTTGTGGAATGCACCATTTTGATAATATTTGTCGCATATGTTTTTTACATAGACAGAATTTTCTAGGTGAAACACCAATTTGCTACTAATAGCTCCATTTGTCAGTTAAAACTAAATAAATATAACTTTTTTACATATAGGATTACAACTTTTTTTACAATGTAAGTCTATAGGAATAATATAGCAAATGTAGTTGTAGAATGGGTACTGCAAAATTTTAATTGTACTTTGAGTAAAGAATAATAGTATGCGGTCAGTGACAAATGCTAAATGCTTATGATTGCAATACAATGAATTGCCAAAACAAAGCAGTTTCCTCTCATTGATAGAGGCAGTCGGCATTGACAAGTTTGTATATGAGTTCTTAAAGGGATACAAAGAAATATGTCAGCCACATAGACACATTGGTATCTAAGCACATAAAGAATATTCTTTTATTCTGTTGGAAAATTTTATTTAAAGGCTTATTGCCGAGTATGGAGTTGTATATTAACAAGATGAGCGATTGGGTTGGATACGGTCCCATATGTAGTATTCAGTATCTGAAAGAGATCAGAAAGTTTTATTATTTTTCATTTAAAACAATGTTGTTATAATAATTTAAGTGCAAAGACCTGTACTGTGACAATTCTTCGTGGCATATGCTTCAGAACAAAGCGCTTGCAAGAAATATTATGGAGCTTATCGGCAACAATATCTGATGTGATCCCTCACTTTTTCCTTTAAATTTTAATGGTATGATCTATAAGTTGGAATTCGTGTGATGATGATAAGGAAATTGTAAAAATTCTAGATATTAATCTCTTCATATACATATTCACTTATGTGTGCATAACAATATTCAGCACGAGTGATGTAATTCAAGTTACTTTCAATTAAATTGCGCACATGCCCAAATTATCTTGGACATAATAGCACGCTTGGCGAGTGACATAACACTTCAGTGTATGGGACTTTTGCCCAACCTTACTTTCACTTGTTTATTATAACTCGCAAGATGTTTTACTTAAATGCCGACTAATGATCTGAATAGTTTCTTCTTTGTCGGTACAATGTAATACTCTGTCATGTTCCTTTTTTATTTCAATACTACATTAAACAACGTCCACTTTTATATTAAAGTTAAAGTAACAAAAGGAATCGTACATTCCATCTTGTATACGTACAACATGAAAAGAGAATTATAAGCATTATCAGAAATATATAATTTTGCAAATGTGGTTTATAGCAGTGAGATAAGAAAAAGAAGATCACGCAGACTGATATTAAGCGTGCCTTTTAAAGTCATTCTTACATGATTTTGACAACTTCTGCTGACTGAACTATGTGTATATTTGATATGTCTATAGACATTATTCACGGACAATTCTGAAAGAACAATTTTGTTATAATAGTTTAAACGTAATGTTCACTTCGTTGCCAAGATTTAAGTATGTAAAAAATGTTTAACAAACATGCGAAGGAATGAGGTAATTGAATATTGTTTAAGTTTTTATCGTCATGTCATCAAGGAGATCCTTCTTATACATACAGTCTAATAGCTTAACTTAGATGAGTTTACTGATTGCAGTTAATGTACAAAAATAAATAAATGAAGTACATCTTTAAACTTATTAACTTCGTAGAATACTAATAAATAAATGAAGTGCATCTTTAAACTTATTAACTTCATAGAATACTAATAAATAAATGAAGCACATCTTTAAATTTCATTAGCTTTGTAGAATACTAATAAATAAATGAAGTACATCTTTAAACTTATTAACTTCATAGGATAGTAATAAATAAATGAAGCACATCTTTAAATTTCATTAGCTTTGTAGGATATTATCCTATGAAGCTAATAAATTCATTTTTATTAACATTCATATATTGAAATATTACATGTTGACTTGTGCCAAATATACATACAGAATGAAATAAAGGTTTAATTAATTAATTCAAATCTAATTATTTATTTATTGAAAGGCTCACAAAACAAGTTACACTTACGTAAATGTATAATAAAAATAACAGAGTATAAAACTAGACTATAACTCTAATTATGTGTGCACAAAATGGTTAGAGTATTTACGTATACATTTTCAAAGGTTACTTGTGTTTTTAAATATATTACTAAAGGTATTGATCAATTATTAAGGTTGTATTAACTTTGAATTATATTATTTTCTACACACTGAAGGAAACATTAATTCTATCGTAGCTGGTTTTAATTTATAAATAATATATTTTGTATAAATTAGGTTGAAAAATGACCAAGGACGGATGTTGAGAAACAATATCGTTATGCAATCGGCACATTTCAATTAAGGGGTTATAAAAAGAGGCATTATTTTTATAAACTTGTGGTACGAATAATCTCTGTAATGGTATACGAGATCTGAGTCGAATGTTGAAGTTGAGTAGAGAGAGGAGATAGGGACAATCAACATGCGAATGTATGATTTTATTTAAATATAATAGATCAGCAATTTTCCCCGTGCAACTAAGTGCTAAATGCATCCTAGATGAAGTCTGTAGCAAAAAATATTCAATATTCTTCAATTCTATCACTGGTATGGAGACTAAATAACTGACCAGTATTTGAGGATACTTCGGATTAGTGAACAATATAAATATGTGAAAGTATGATGGTTTTTAAAATCTTTAGTGCAACGAGAGATGAATCTAGAAGTTGAGCACATTTGTGAATAATGTGATTGTAATGAGAACGGAATGTCAGTTTTTCATCATAGAAAATTCCAAGATCTCTAACAACAGACTTACGTTGTAGGGTCGAGCTGCCCAACACATACGTAAATAAAAATTTATTTTTTAAAGTATTGAAGGAGATAATAAAGCACTTCTCAGCATTCAGAAACATCCTATTAGAGGCACACCACTCGGCTATTAATAGGTTTTGTTGTAAATTTAGATGTCTTTAACGTCATTTGACAGTGGTGTAGATCTTAAGGTCATCTGCATAGAGTAAACAGATGTGATGTGATGATGTATAATGAATGTTACAAAGGAGTCCCAAATACGAGCCTTGTGGAATCTCAGAGGTGATTGTTACAAGCGCAGAAAGATGACCTTTGACACTCACAAGTTGACTCTTTTTATTTAGGTAAGATCTAATCCACCTCAATAAATTCCCATGAATGCCATAACCTTCGAGTTTCGCACATAGTATCGAATGATTCACTTATCAAACGCATTTGAAAAATCTGTATAAATAGAGTCTACCTGCCTTCTTGGCAAAAGTGCTGCAAAGATAGTTGTTATACATTACTTGATGTGCTTATAAATTACTTATTGTTGATCTTTTTGAAACAAAACCATGTCGACTTGTGGACAGAAATATTTGAAAATGGGAATAAAAGTGTTGTACATAAACGGATTCAAATAATTTTGCGAAAGCAGATAGGATACTGATAGGTCTATAGTTTCTTCATAGGTTTTTGTCACCTGATTCGTGGATAGGAATAATGTAAGCAGTTTTTCATTGATTAGGATGTATACCTGATTTAATAGATTTATTGAATAAAATATATAGTAGAAAACTCCCATCGGGCCCAGCGCCTTTTTTGTAGTCGAGACCTTTGATTGTTATTTTAATAGATTATCTAATAACATGAATATCACTCAAGGAGTTGGAATGGAAGGGAAGATTTGAGGAATAGTTGCTAGAATCAGCTTGTTTTTTAAAAAACTGAGCTGGAGTAATTTGAAAACATTTCATAAACGTCGTAAACATTTGAAGCTACTGAGTCATCATATTATATTTTCTCTGAAATTACGCTATGGACCTTTTTTGTTATAGACACATCTCTAGCAATGTTTTATGTCATGCTTAATGCATTCCTGAACAAATGCCAAATATGTATTATAGCATTTATCAATGGATTCTTGGACCTGGCTCATAGTAAGTCAAATGAGTCATAATCGAGGGGATTACCATATGTATGTGAAATTTATGGTTTTCCGTCAAACATCATATTAAGGCGGGACTAAACTAAAAAGGATAGTTATTTGATCTTGCACTTTTCATGGGGATATTTTTCTTGATTATTGCATTTAATTTATTATAAAATAATTGAATAGCAATATTAATATCAGGATTATTCAAAAGTTATTCCCAATCGACCGAACTTTGTTCGTTGTGAATAACGTCGAAGTTGCATTTATTAAAATTGGGTCTTTTGTGATTGTTAGGTTTAATGAAAATAGGTGACTTGTCTGAAAATTTAATATTTGTGAGTAGTTGGGGATGATGTTCATTTACACTGCTTAATGGAGCAGTACCATATACACAGCTTAACGGAGCAGTACCATATACACTTATACAAGTGTAAATAAAGTAAGATCTAGAAATCTCTTATTTTGATTGGATATATTGTTGAATTGTGTCAGGTTGCATAAAGACATTGTTCCCAATAAGGATTCAGATTTAAGATCACGTGCTGGGGAAGATAACATACAAGTAGAATTGGGACTCTTAGTCCAATATATATTGGGGATGTTAAAATCACCGATACAAAATCGTGATTGTATTTTACATTTAAAGTTCTTCTTTTACAGTAATAAAAAGATTTCAGCTGTACTGGTGGTAAATACAAAAGTTCTGTTGTCAGAATCTAGTTTTACTGATATCAGCCAGATATCCTCAACTTCACTCTCCCATGCAGTTAAACATTTCACTGAGAAATGTATTTTCACAGCAGTTCTTACTCCTCCGCCCTCGTCCTTATTAATGCTAGTTGCATACCGATCCCTTCGAAAAACTAATAATGGGAGTCATTAAAATTGGTTTCACATAAGCAAATAATATTGCGATCACTGTTGAGGATATTTAGATAAAGGTCTTTCAGCTTACTTCTAATTCTATTTACATTTTACAAAACAAGCAAATACATACATTATTGCAATTTCTTTAAACCGTCTACGTTTCTTATTTGAATGGAATTTGATTCATCGTCTTTTGCCAAATTTGAATCATACATATTTGAATTGGTTTTCTCTTTTTTGGTTTCTCAGTAAAGCATTCAGGAGAGATGTGTTCAGTGACATAAATTCGTGTCTTATCACCGGTGATGCCAAGATGAGAACTATTAAGCAGTTCTTCAGGGTCTCTGGTCTTGGATTTGTTGTAGCGCCTCGATAAAACAGAGTCACGAAGCTTATGAGAAGATAGTGTCACCAGAATATTTCTTGGTCTAGTTGATTTTGTATCCATTCTAGCAACGCTACGGCAGGCAAGTATATTTACATCATCAGTACATTCTCGGAGCGCCTCTCAGGAACAGCTTGCAATTCTATGTTTTGGTTGTATGAATTGATTCCAGTTTTGAGATGAGGTTATTTATGAGTCGGAAATCTGATTGTAGTCTACTATTCGCCTTCAAGTTTTTTAGTTGTTTCATTTTTCTCAAATATTTGCAATTTGTTCGTGGTGATCACTGTGAAATTGTTTTTAAGATCTTGAACGACCGATTTGATTTCAGACTGGATCATTTTTATGCTATCATTTACAATTGCCGTACGGATAGTATCCATAAAGGTAGTGAAAGAATTTTGCAGTTTTTCTTTAGGAATAGTTGATATTGAAGTCAAAATTCTTAGGCAGAGTAAATCACAAATTTTTTCATGGTAACAACTTCACTATCACAACTGAAAGAACTTCTCGATATTTCCATTAAATACTGATTTTCATACTAATGAGGAATGTAGTTATCAAGTGACATGTTCAGGCTGAGCTCTGCAGAAGGCATTTGGTGTTGATGTACAGGTGTACCCTTGTTTAGTCTTGGTTGCCGTGTGCTAACGTTTTTACAGTTTGGCTATATCCAGGTTATTAAAAATTCTTGATTGAATGAAGCAAATTGCTCTTTTTTAATACTCAAGCATTGACAATGATATTTATATGAGCAACGATGACGCTGCATTGTGTCATCAGACGATTTAATCTTATTTCGGCGCTTTGGGCAGCACTCCATCGGTCGGTTTTTAATACTTTAAATATATGTAGTTTGCTGTTATTGAGTATGTTATTTCTGTTATAAGAATGTGATCTAGGCAGTATTACTAAGCCACCACTTCTAAATTTGATTCTAGCTTCTCAAAATATCATAACACGAACACTATACAAATCACCTAACCCTTTTGCATACACATTTGTAATAAAATTGTCTATTAGTAATCCGGAATATATATACGTAACACTAACAATGTCTTCACGCACAACACAATACTTTTCAATCAATTACATTTTTATTACCATTACGTGGAAGCGAGCTGTCAATTTGACATTTAGACTGACAAAACTATTTTACTATTTTAAATTTGTATATTATTTGAATCAACATGCTTTACGATAATAGTAAATATTAAATTAATATTCATTATCGATTCTGTCAACCTTAATATTTCATGAAGATAATAACGAAGTAATCAGGCAGCGAAAATCCTTTCCACTTCGTTTTGACAGTTTCTAATTTTAAAAAAAATAAAAGAGTTGTGACCCCGTCATAACTGCTGAAGAGATGACCAGCAAGGTACTGTTTCAAATAGAGACAGAAGTCTTAGTTACTGGGTGCAGGGTCACAGTAGATCATCCAGTTGTTTCCAGTCAAATGACTGAATGAGATCTTGATTCATTTGAGTAGTATAACCGACAATTGCTGTGACCAAATGTTGTCGTGAACCATTGCATTATTACTACTAAGCCTACCACACACCTTGGTTTTGGATAACATTATGCATTTTTTTAGTATCTCACAAGTAGGAAACAGCATTTATTGCATTGCCACATGGTGTAAATTCAATAAGGAACAACCTGATTTGTTGTAGAATATCTACAAGAAATAAGTTTAAACATTTTTTCTTGATGTCGAATGCATTGATAGCTGCTTCGACTCTAGTGAGACACCCATGCTTCTGAGACACCCATGTCTCATAAACAGTGACAATATTGCTTAAAAATTCATTCCCTGTATCACAGTGTAGTGCATTGTCACCAACTATGGTTATCTCTACTGGTGACATTCTATGAAAAGGGGATGGAAAAGCTGGTCTGAATATGCGATAAATGGATAATTACGAGAATTATGTAAAAAGTAATATAAAATATTGGCTTCCATGTGAAAGTAAAGGTTTTTTAAAATATGTTTTCTGTGGTTTTTAAAACTGAAAGTATACTTACTTTCTGAACATGCTGATAATTTAGTATTTCTATTTACTAATGAAGCTACACGACTATTGAAATGTCTGTGACTAATGAGATAGACAATCAAAAGAAGCATGCAAATAAAAGAGATAGATGTATTGAAAATAAGACAACACCTCTTCTTTTGTGGACCATTTTTAAAGCGCTTATGAATTTATTACAACTTCATTGGCTTCCGGCAATAATCTTGCGTAAACAAACATAGAATCGTGACAAATGGAAAACAATTTTTATTTTAAGTTTATGACGGAAATAATGCAGAAACCAAATCTTTTTTAAATCTTATATGTTTATTGTTTGCATAAGCTTAATATCAACATTTTAATAATTATATAAGTATTTTTGTAATGTCATGAAATTGTTACAGGAAGCTGGGTTCATCCTGGTGAATATGCATCTTCAGGTACGTATTTTCCAAAAAGATTTAGAGCTTGCGCTTTGTGTTACTATGTGCACCGTGATATTATGCTCTCAATGTATTTGCTGTTACACTTTTTGTTTACGGGCATAATAATTGATATATGAATGAATACTTAACTATCTTATCATTCTGATAGGTTTCAGCTAATTTATATTAGAAAAAGAAGAGAATTATCATTATAAGAGTTACAGATTTAATTAATTTGTTTAGTTCTATTCTTTACATTTAAGATAAGAAACCACATAAGATCATTTTATGTGTCACTAGTTATTAGCAAATGAGTTTGAAATGTAATTATTAACTGTGTTAATTAGGTTTCCTTAAATTTTTGTTCTATTAATAATTGAAGTTATAAAACTGAACACCTAAATTAAAGTATTTTTAGTTTGTCCTACACTCCTGTTAGAAACATAACATCAAATGTCCTCGTTATATTTCATAGAAAACAATTTTAAACTGTAATACTCAAAGTTACATATAGCCATAGATTTTTATATACTAAATCTATACATAAAATATTTTTACATACCAGGCATGTGTGTGGACTGTAATAAATGTGTAATAAATGAAAGTATAACTTTTATATATTTGTCATTTAATTATTACGTAGTCAATTGAATCGTAATGTAGTGTGTTAGACTAACATAATACTAAAATGCATGATGAACTTAATTTGAACTTACTGTAATAAAACATTAATTCTAATAATTCCTTTTTTCATGTTGCTAATAAATTTCGCTACGTCGGATACCTTCTTCAGTAAATGATAATTACTTTGGTGAGTATAAACAATGCAGATCATATCTTGTTAATCACATTGGAAATTAAATATTGTTATCATGTTGTACATATGAAATGAGTGCTTCGTTTAACAGTTTATGTACAGTAGAACAATATTTTTCTTTGAAAGCGTGGCTAAGTGTGCGAGGTTGTATGGTAATTATTTATAAGGAGCTAACATGAAAGATTTTTTAAAGTATTTATGATATCTGTTCTTTATACTGAATTTTGGGGTGTAAGCATTAATTGAAAAAAAAGAGATACAAAGGGTTTTAACATTTTAATGTCCTACACATATAACTAAATTCCCCAGTTGATCGCTAGTTATTTTTCGAAAGACTAAAAAAATCTTAGTAAAATGGGAGAATCATTTCCCCAATTCTTTCGGAGTTTTTAGGTTATATGTAAATGAATAAGAAATTTTTTATTGTGATGTATATGTTTATTATTCTTTCAATACTCAATATCTCCTTTTATAAAGTAGGAGGCAACACTATCTCAAAGGTGTAAAGGAACTCCACTGGACTTAAAGATTAAATTTATTTTGTTTAGCACACATGACATCTTATTTCATGTCAAATAATTTTGATATATTTATATCATCTGGTGATGTTTTAGGTGTCTGCAAAGCCGGCTATTGGCTTCATTTTCTGTTTTATTAACAAATTAGAAACGGAGAAATTTATTAATATGTTCGTAGAGTAGCCTGTTATGACAATTGTCCCCATACACGTAACACAAACTATATGTCACTCATATTTGTCAGATAACTTTGCATGCGTATAGTTATCAAGTGACACTATTGTTATGCCATACTGTTAAAATTACTGTTATATCTGAATTATTGATTGTGGAAAAAAAGTGTCTTAGAGCGTTGATAAGGAAAGTGCAAGCATGAACTGGACTTGCTCGATTAGTGATGTGCCAGTAATGTAAAGCTTAGAGGAGTTATGGTGTTAATTTGATGGCTCTTCATATAAAACAGAATACCAGGCTTAGTGCCCTTTGAATGCTGTCAAGGGCACTAAGCCCTTGGATGCAAAATCTCTGTTTATATACCCCAAAATTATTTTTCTCTTTTTTAATGTTTTTTCAAAATTAGTCTTTAATACGAATGAAGAGGGTAGCTTAATTTGTTGTTTTCTTAATTTAAATTAAAAGGTGATATTTGAAGGAGAGCAAGCAAAACAGAAGAGTAAACAAAACAGAATACCTTGTCATTTTTGTAATTCTTTTTCTAGGCCCTTTAAAACAATACCCAACCCAATGTTCTTGAAAATTGTGTTGGTTTCTGTTTTGGGATCTGTTGTATATGTTTAGTATATCAAGAATTTATAAATTTATGGTAATTACCTTGTAATTTTCGTAATGCTTTCTCTAGGCCCTTTAAAACAACACCCAACCCAATGTTCTTGAAAATTGTGTTTGTTTCTGTTGTATATTTTCAGTATATCAAGAATTTATAAATTTATGGTAATTACCTTGTAATTTTCGTAATTTTTTCTCTATGCCCTTGAAAACAATACGCAACCTAATGTTCTTGAAAATTGTTTTTGCTTCTGTTTTGGGATCTGTTGTATATTTTTGGCATATCAAGAATTTATAAATTTATGGTAATTAGGAATTTTGAGTTATCCTTTGAAGATGTCTCTTCCCTCTTTATAATGGTTATCTAAAAAACGATAAATAGTGTCAAATCAGATGATATAAATACAATACGAAAGGATGAATGATAAGACGGTTGTGTGTTCATACAATCACTACCTAATGACATTATCATACTTATGTATTAATAATAAAATAATTATTTCTGGTAACAGTATATTGAGGAGACAGTTCAAATCTGATGAGTGTCGGTTTATATTATGTGTCTGTTATCAATTTGAGAGGCGTTGACCCACGATTACCACATTGCCGTATATTCCCTCGACGACTTTACGATGTAAATTCCTCTATATATATGTATGCCAAATACGTATCTCTGTATATATATATATATATATATATAAATAAATATATATATGATATTTGTATAAATATAATAATATAGTATACAGTATCTAATGTGTTTTTAAGTCGGTATTAAGGTTGAGATACGTAATTAACTTTTTATGAGAATCTCTTTCTATTTCTAACTTAATGCCAAATTAGAATTCTTCTGTAATTGAAGTATGAGGAGAGATTCAAAAAATAGTGAGAATAAGACACAAAGTTAATGGATCAGAAATAAAAAAGATGTTTTATCTTTGTATTTCAAACACATCAGTATCTCGACGTTCATTATCCACAACCTCTATGACATTGTTATCGTCACCTCACATCTGTTTCCCCTTAAGTGTTCTTTAATTTAGGGAAAGATAGAAGTCACTGGGAGCTAGGTTTGGTGACAAAAGTAGATGGTAACCAATTCAAACTCAGCATGTTGCATAGTAGCAAGCGAAAATGCCCTCGTGTAAGAACACACTTTTTTCTTTTCTCTTTGATATCATACCGTAATTAGGGTACTAAAGCTGCATAATATTGGACTGTTGTTGTGACTCTACACTCCAGATAGTCAACAGATAATATCTCTTCTGCATACTGAAGTGCTGAAGCTATGACCTTACCAGCTTATGCAGAAACATGAAATTTCTTTGGGGTTGGAGGTGATGATCATTTCCACTATCACAATTGTTATTTCATTTCGGAATCGAAGTGGTGGATTTATGTTTTATGTATTGAAATAAAACAAGCCAAAAATCATCATGATCTTCATGAAATTTACCCTAGCTACATGTACTGGAAATGTCAAGTAATTTCTTCTTTTTTGATAGTCTTAACATTTTTGGCACCTATCCCACCAGGAATTTTCTTCACGGTAACTTCCATTATTCAATACTATTTTTTTGATCCTGCAACATTGTCTTGTGTGACTGATGTAAAAAGCTGGCCAGAGCAGAGCCCATTTTCTACCAACTTAAAATTGAGAAGCCCACTTGACAAAGAATTTCGTACATCTTAAATTTATCCAAAAAATTGCTTGACTCATGGATTGCATTTTGTTTTTTCTATTTCAACTTTATTCGTTAGAATTTCATAAATTACTACTTATTATATATGTTTCTAAACATTATGGTCCAATTTTTTGTAATTACCCTCATATGTGTCATATGAGAGATAGGTTCATAAAATTGTTTTATTTTTACAACTTTTTGATCTCTCCTCTTATATTTGACAAACATTGGTATTGTTTTTGTTAGATCAGGGATTGCAGTCATTGGCAAAAAGTAAAATTTACTCGTTTTTCCCTAAACAAACACTATCAGATTATAATTTTTACCACTGTGTACTCGAGCTTAAAATAATGTAGTGACGTACAGCGCTACCACTCTTCTTTGAACTATTCAGTATCTTGCTATTCAAAGTAGCTTTGAATTGGGATTTTGAAACTTATTTTTTTGAATTTGGGTTATTGAAACCATTATATTTTATTAATAAAATAAGTGTAATGGTTTCAAACAAAAATGTTTAGTTTCCAACATTATTATTATATTTTACCACTTTATTGGTATATTGCAGAAGTATGGTTTAACAGATAGACAATTTCAATGAGGCTCATCACTTATTTATTAAAAATGTTCAATCACATAAGTGTATATTGTGTATTGTAAAGTATTGTTATGTACATTATTGTCTTAACATGTGCATATAATTCATTTTTTATTTACGTCTTGATTTTCTTACCATATGCTCTTTTTTTATATTAAAATGAATAGTTTCTTATCAATTTTTGATAACTTAACAAACAACCTAACTAACTAACTTACTAACTACACAACTGACTTCAGTGACAAAATAATAGGCACTCAAATGTATGTAAAATAACAATGATTTTTTAAATATTTAATATATTTGGCGTTAATTTTGTTGAAATTTGTGATGTAGTATTATTTCTATTTGTTAATAGCCCACCTGAAGATGTAATACAACGAAACCAAGGTCGTAGTAAAGAACTTAAAGAAAGTACAAATAATACTACATCACGTAGTTTCATTTAATTGTGAATGATTTTTTAGTCATCAAAAAAGCATTCGAGTGAAACGATACAACAGTAGAAAAAGATTTTTTAAGATAAAGGAACGCAATGGAATATTTAGTATGAACAGTGATATTTCTAGTAAGTGGATATGAATGTTAATAGATGACATGTCCACTTAAGTGGCATGCAATAAAAAGTTTTATTTCCAATTAATAATGACTTGCATGTTTGAGAAATGTTGTTTTTTTAATTACATTTAAGTTAAAATATTTTTCTTAGTATCAGAAGCTGATAAACAGCAAGTTAAGAAACATGTTTAGATATGTAATTACTCAAAATGTATCCTGGTGGTTGAGCATAAATAATATAAAAATGAGCCTAATATTAGTGAGAAACAGGATCTGGGCAATTTTTCTGTTATCGGTTCGAACATTACGTACAGCTATTTTACTGTATCAGACGTACTCTCGAGAGTTTGAACAGTATCAGCATCTCATTTTACGTGCTATATTTATTGAATGTTTCGAAACGAATTATGCATAATGTATATTTGCCGCACTGCACACTGTGTTTGTGAATGCCAACAGCTGGTTTAAAATAGCTTTCTTGCATATATATCTTTCTGTTAGCTTCTTTGCTTGAGTTCTCATGTGGAGTAAATGCAAATGAAATGAGATTTGTATAGAAGGTGGTTTGAAATGCAAATGTGGTACTAATTTTGATAGATAAAATAATATTCTATTGAATGTATATTATTTTTATTCTTACAGCAATATCTGTTAATACAAGTTTTTTTATCAATACTAATTAATATGAATATACGATAATTCTATCAATAGTTATTAATACGAATGATTTGTGTCACATATGTATAATTAAAATGACTTGAATTTAATTACTCAATAGAAATTTTTTATTATTGAGTAGTGTGAGCTTATGTTTGCTGAACTCTAATATTTTTGAAATCAAATTAAAAAGCTGTATATAGCTATTTGCTTTGCAATAATTTTACTCATAGCTCTTTTAATTAATTATTTGATTAATGCCATTAAGTGCTTTAGCTAATTATTGATTTGATTAATTTATTTGTATTTTCATTTTGGTTTCTTAGCAATACATGAAGACACCTTTAAATTCACATAAACTAGCCTGTCACGTTTTTAGAATTATATTATTAATAAATAGATTTTTTAAATTATAAGTATGATGTTACTTATATTTAATTCTTCTAGTAATACAGGAAATAATTCATTCCAGGTATGGGGAAAGAAGTAGAAAATCTCATTTTGGAAAATAATGAGCTGTTAGCAACCAAGTAAGTACTCATTTTATTCTGTTTATTTTTTGTTTTTCGCTTTATTTATCTATTAACTAGCTTTTTAACCCACAGTTACGTTCGTGGGATTGTAATTTCAAATTTATTGGGAGGAATTAAGATATGTAACACCATCTAGAATGTTTTAGGGAAATTAAATATTATTTATTCCGTGGCCCAGTGAGGTGCACCATGCTTTAAGTCCATGCTCGTCTCAGTTTCATTCCATGCCATATAACATTTATTTCTTTATTTAATGTATATAATTAAAATGTATGGTGGACTTATTGCTACAAAAGTAATCTCTTACAGCCAACCAGAACATCCATAAGGTTCACATTTTTGATTACCTGCACATTTGAATCAACTATCGTTTCTAAACTCCTATCTATATATGACGCACATATTGATAGGATTGTAACTCGTAACATTTCGTAAGTGATATTTCCTAATTCATTCCTGAACCTCAGCGTAGAAGTTTCATTCTAGTAAAAAAATTAAACTCAGTTCAAAGGCATGTTAATACTAGTCATCAAGACTACACATCAAGGTTCTCGAATTATTGAATTATAGGGGCTGAAATTCACACAATAAACTTGAGACTGGAGGAGATCTTTTTTAATTCTGTGTGCGGCCTGATTAATTGCTTCGAATTAGGAATGTCTTATTTATATTTTTGGAATGAGAAATTCTGACTCTAATGACCCCTAATTCTTTTGTCTTCTTCATCTTATTTCATTGCTGTTATATCATTTAAAATTTTATTTCTAACATTTTTTATAAGTTTCCACAAATAAACTGATAGGGCTTCCGTGAATAAAAGTATCACAATCTAGAGTAAAGCAAATCATATATTATATCTACTTATATTCTTTAATGGTTCTTCAGTTTACTTTCATCCATCTGCAATATTAGGACAGAGTATGTTAGAAACATTGATGTGTGTAGACTTTAGTAATATAAATTTATTCCAGAAATGCTCTCAATATTGTGAAAGATGATCTGATTGTAAAAGTCGACGAGTTAACCGGGGAACAGGAGATTCTTCGTGAAGAAGTGGCCAACTTGAGTTCAGCGAGGCAGAAACTTCGTGAGAAAGTTACTCAGTTGGAAGAGGAGCTTCGTCATTTGAAGGTTATTATGAATTCCTTTTAAGAGTAGTTGTTTATAAATATTATAATAATACATACAATATTTGGGTTTGTTGTGTTTTGAATAACATTGACAGTGTTTATAGAAATGTTTGAGAAGCATGAACAATTACTGAATGAATTTACCAGTCTTAATTGTATTGAATTAAAATTGTAAACATATGACACATTAAATGATGTGTAGTGTACACTTCTGAAACCATTTTTTACATGTTATTAATGGGTAGAAATCTGAAAGAGGAAGTTATTTTTACAGTTTTATGATGAACAATATAAAATTTTACTAGTTTTATTTGCTATAGTGCACATGTAGTATTAAATTCCTCAGTGACACCTGAGTTTTTAAAGAGTAACCATGAAATTCCCAGATGAATGGCACATTAAATGATGTGTAGTGTACACTTCTGAAACCATTTTTTATGTGTTATTAATGGGTAGAAAACTGAAGGGGGAAGTTATTTTTTTAGTTTTATGATGAACAATATAATATGTTGACTAGTTTTATTTGCTATAGTGCACATGTAGTATTAAATTCCTTGGTGACACCTGTCTTTAAAAAGTAACCAGGAAATTCCCGGATTAATGACATTAAATGATGTGTAATGTACACTTCCGAAACCATTTTTTATGTGTTATTAATGGGTAGAAAACTGAAGGGGGAAGTTATTTTTTTAGTTTTATGATGAACAATATAAAATGTTTACTAGTTTTATTTGGTATAGTGCACATGTAGTATTAAATTCCTTGGTGACACCTGAGTCTTTAAAAAGTAACCAGGAAATTACCGGATTAATGACATTAAATGATGTGTAATGTACACTTCCGAAACCATTTTTTATCTGTTATTAATGGGTAGAAAACTGAAGGGGGAAGTTATATTTTCAGTTTTATGATGAACAATATAAAATGTTGACTAGTTTTATTTGCTATAGTGCACATGTAGTATTAAATTCCTCGGTGACACCTGAGTCTTTGAAGAGTAACCAGGAAATTCCCGGATTAATGATATTAATTGATGTGTAATGTACACTTCCGAAACAATTTTTTATCTTTTATTAATGGGTAGAAATTTGAAGGGGAAAGTTATATTTTCAGTTTTATGATAAACAATATAAAAATTTGACTAGTTTTATTTGTTATAGTGCACATGTAGTATTAAATTACTTGGTGACACCTGAGTTTCTAAAGAGTAACCAGGAAATTCCCGGATTAATGACATTAAATGATGTAAACCATTTTTTATCTGTTAGTAATGGGTAGAAATCTGAAGGGGGAAGTTATTTTTTCAGTTTTATGATGAACAATATAAAAATTTGACTAGTTTTATTTGCTATAGTGCACATGTAGTATTAAATTACTTGGTGACACCTGAGTTTCTAAAGAGTAACCAGGAAATTCCCGGATTAATGACATTAAATGATGTAAACCATTTTTTATCTGTTAGTAATGGGTAGAAATCTAAAAGGGGAAGTTATTTTTTCAGTTTTGTGATGAACAATATGAAAATTTGACTAGTTTTATTTGCTATAGTCCACATGTAGTATTAAATTCCTTGGTGACACCTGAGTTTTTAAAGAAGAACCAGAAAATTACCGGATTAATGACACATTAAATGGTGTGTAATGTGCACTTTCGAAACCATTTTTTATCTGTTATTAATGGTGAGAAATCTGAAGGGGGAAGTTGTTTTTTCAGTTTTATGATGAACAGTATTAAACTTTTACTAGTTTTATTTGCTATAGTGCACATGTAGTATTAAATTCCTCGGTGACACCTGAGTTGTTAAAGAGTAACCCTGTCCACTCATAGTCCAGGAATTTCCTGCTTTGTATCATTTATCACTAATGAATATAGTCAAGAAATCTATCAGCACGGTCAATTCACTAACAATACTTTAAAATATGCAACTTTGTTTTAAGTTAGTTCCCTGGTATTAATCTAGGAAGAGAGCTACAAACAAAATATGGAAAGTATTACATCCATATTTTTAAATGTGGTAATAAAAACATGACATATAGGTGTGGATATTTTGTTTAGATTTGTTAATTAAAATCAATATTTTGTACATTAGGAGACTATTAGTGGCAACACTGGAAGCGGTGAAGGGCAAGAAGATGAAGCTGATGTCCCCATGGCGCAGCGAAAGAGGTTTACACGCGTGGAAATGGCTAGAGTACTAATGGAAAGGAATCAATATAAGGTATACCAGTTTTTAGAGAAACAAAAAAAATTTAGTGGTTTATTCTTTAGCCTAAGCGTACTTCGCTGTCAATGCCTGTATCAGAACTTAGATGTTTTTGAGATTTATTTTTTGAGATCGAGATGAATTTGATTACATCTAATGCAAATTACACGTATCTTTTTAATTAGATTTTCCTTGTTTGTTGTTAGTAATCACGTTTTGTCATACAACATTTCAAATTGTTACACTTAAATTTTTTTTGCTAAAACAGACTTTAATTTTATCAAGAGCTCTAATACTACTACTAATTCTCTTGTTAGTATTTTGAAGGATATAAACAGTTATGAGTATTATTTTTCACAAATGTTATGAATATGGAAAACTAAAAACTAAAATTATTGTTTCTTTAAGGTAGGGATATTTTAATTAAAATTGGTGATATTTTAATTAAAATTCACTGGAATTAGTTAACCAGCATCTTCTCGTAGAAGCTTTCTCAAACCGTCAATGTTTCACTCTATTTAGTAATAAACGTTTTTTTTATGTAAAGAACTTTTATTTTGGTGAAACTAAAAATAAGTTTAATAAAATAAAAACTTATTTTCATTAAAACTAATTAAAATTACTTAATCGCTTGACCTGACCACCATTGAAAATGCATCACAAGTAATAAATGGGTTAAGAGAATAATGGAATAGATGGAGTATGCTGAAGAAATATTTCATTTTTAAAAATGGTATTAATACTGAAGTGGTCATATTAATACTGAAGTAGACAAAGTTTAAATATTACTTGAATCACCAGAAAATCTGCGAATATTAATTTGATTCAATAAGGTTGATATTACGCAGCGATTTTAATCGTGTAGAAACATCTTTTTTCTTCTTGTATTGGAAACACTCTTCATATGATATTTAGTAATAAATTCAACTTTAAACGTGAAAAAATTGTTTAAAAATATTGACAAAAAAATTTTTATGTAGGAGAGATTTATGGAACTGCAAGATGCTGTTCGTTGGACTGAAATGGTTCGTGCAAGCCGAATTGACTCAACTATGGATAAGAAGAATAAACAAAGTATTTGGAAATTTTTCAGTAATCTCTTTAGGTAAATTTTATATCTGTTAATATTAATAAGTTTATTCTCATTAATTATTTTTACAATATATAAATATACATACATGTGTATATATATATATATATATATATATATATTTATAGAATATCATCTATAGAATCTTCTATATATCATCTTCATGCTTTTTGATTGGAAGAGGTGGCAATGATCAGGGCATTATATGCTGATGCCATGTATATCGAAGATATTTCAGCAGATTTGATGTTGGTGAAATGTAATTTCGACTTGTATTGTGGCTTTTTAAGCGAGAGATTTATTCTTTACTGGAATTATTTGAATTACAGAGTATTTATAAGTTTTTAAAATCTTTATGCTGTATCGTGTTTCCTATTTTTAAATTCCTAAATAATTGTTATTTGACAAAAACAACTGTTTATAATTAGTTATTTATAAATTTAACAGTATCACCTTTCTGAATCTCTTAAATAAAATATTTATTTATACCTTTTTCAACATTGCTATTAAACTGAATGTGTTTTGATGTTATTGTGGTTGAATCATTTAAGGATATGACAAATGAAGTCATAAATAATAACCTGCATAGTTATTATTCATAAATATATTTTGGATAAGAAAGCCTTCAAGATAGACCTTTTCCTAAGATTATTTCTCCCCTTATTATTAATTTGAGCCATTCAATAATTTTTTATTGTGTATGGTGTCGAATTGTAAAAAAAGTTTCCCTGAAATTAAAAATCTTGTCTAAGTATGAATTGTGATAGTAATTTAAGAAACATGGCAAAATAAATGTTTCTTAAATTCTGAGACGTATTTTCTTTTATCTTTTACCACTTTTTTTGCACTCTTAACAATTACTACTTTTATACAGTTCAGGGGAACGCCCGCAGAGGCCTCTTTCGACGCCGCACCTCCGCTATGTATCATCATCGACAGGCGGTCAGAACCAGCAGGCCCTGGGACTTAGACACTCGCGAACACAGGCGGATTTTCTTGAGACGCAGGTGGCATCTGAGCACGCTCACCGACGCAACCACGAGAGACGTGAACAGTTTCGTCAGGTATGTCACTTTCTCTATGACTGATTAGTTGTTGTCGTGTTGCATCAGATGTTGAACAATGGAAAGTAATTATGGGGATTTTTTTAATGGAAACTTTGGTACATTTTTTTGTTCCACAGAAATTAGATTATGTTGTTTATCCAAGTATTTGCAGTTATCATTATGGTTTGTATATGCTATACATCAGTATGTGTTGTCTTTTGAGTTTTGTTGGACTAATAAAACAATGTTAAAATGTGTTTATATATCCTATTCCGAAGAGTTATTATTGGGAAACTAGTTGGAGCCACAAAATAAATTATCGTATATTCTGTACATTCCATTTTTGTTAAGTAAATTGTTTCTATACATATATACAAAAGCATGCTATAAATTCTGTCCCTTGTCAAGAGATGTTTAGTTAATACAAAGAAAAAAGAAATTTATTATACTATATACAATAATGTTTTAAGACCAAAATTTTCCTCATATTATATTTCTACGTACCATTACCTTCGTACCATGCTACTTATCTTTCGCAGTGTGCACTATAAGTAGTGCACACTGCGAAAGATAAGTAGCATGGTACGAAGGTAATGGTACGTAGAAATACCACCATAAGTGGTGGGATTAAATCTGCTCTCTTTACTAAATCAGCTTTAAGCACTTTTGTTTAGCAATGAGACTTATGTATTCTGCTCTTTTATAGTGTTCAAAAGCCATTCAGTGAAAATAAACGCTAGGAAATACACTTCTAACATTGCCTATAGAGATTACATTCGAGACTAGCAAATAGTATTAATATAAAGGCTTCACCGTCATCTTGAAAACCCTTTTACCCTTTGGCAGTTAGTTACACTTGTTTTTGAGACTAACGCCTTCCGGCCTTTTCTAAAATGTTCCAAAGTTAGAAAGTCCAGAGAGTCAGTATTCAGTAGAAACAAATGCTAGGATATACACCTCTAAGTTTGCTTATAGAGATTTGATTCGAGATTAGGAAATAAGTATCACTTAAAGGTTTCGCTGCCATATTGAAAATTACCGTTTGGTGGTTAGTTGCACTCGTTTTTACTCCATTTTAACAAAAATTAAGTCGTTTTTCCTCTCGTATGAAACCCTCAACATACTGAAGCTCGACATTAACCTCTTTCCACGTTTGTAATTTACTCTGCAAATTCCTGAAATCTAAGTGGAAACTGTATGTTTATGATTAAATTTCTTTCTTCAGTATAATTTTTCGCCATCCTTCACATGCGGCTCAAACAGCTTTTTGTTTCTTTTGGTTCATACGCGATGTAGTTTTCTTCATGGACAGGGAACACCCAACATACAACAGTATTATTAACTCAGTAATAATCAGCTCAGTTATAATCATAATAGCCTTTTTACTTCCAAACATTTATAACCAGTAAATATTATAGAATGTCACGCAGATCGGCGTGCGTCCTAGTATAGACCTCCTCCAACTGTCTCCATTGGGTTCTATCATTTACAACCCTTGTCCAGTAGGGCCCTAAAGTAAGGTGAATATCGTCTTCCCATCTTTTGGTTGGATGACCTAGTCTACTGTTGCCGTCTCTTGGGTGTTTTATTTGTTTAGCAGCGTAACATATGCCCTACCCAGTTCCACTTTAGGCAGTTAATACGAACGAGTATGTCGGTTATTTTAGTTTTGTTCCTTATACCTATATTTTTAATATTATCTTATAATTTTACTCCCAACATACTCATTTCCATTGCCCGTTGGCTCTAGTCAAGTGTTACTCTATGCAATTCAGTGAGGAACCAGGTCTCGCATCCATATGTTAAATATGGAAGGATACATGTGTTGAACATTTTCTTTTTAATGTGAATACCTAACTCTTTATTAATAATGCTTAAGTAAACTCACTTTTTTCTAATTTTTCTCTTGAACACTCCCCATTTATTTTAAATTAGTTGAATGCCGTCATATAGAAATGTTGTTCCCATCGAATGGCGTTATATAAAAAAATTTTATTATGTGGTATTTTTGTACTATTTTCTCTATATAAAATATAGTATTACGAAAAAACTGTGATTTACATAAGTAGAGTAATGTTTTCATTATTATACTTTCATACCATTATTTTTCTGTGTCTGTATTTTGACATGAATAAAAATCAATTTTACTTAAATCTTAAATTGTAGAGACAAATGTTAAAAAATTATTAACTGACACAAAACTGATAAAAAGCTGTAATAAATTTCGACTGGACAGAAATTTTCATAAAACCCCACCACATGGCAGCGAAGTGCTTCTGATTATTAACCCTACTAAAATTAAGTTAGCCACTTAAAACAATTTTTATTGAGCTGTATTTTGGAGAGAGAATTTATGGCATGACTACTTCGTATTGTTATTATTTACGAATAGAACAAATGTTTTCTTATACTTGGTTTTTGAAAGGTTTACTTAATTTGAACAAGATGGTCTTGTCACAAATCCATGTAATTGTCAGAATTATGAAAGTTTCCTACTTTAAGTATTAGTTTGGAATGAAGGCTTGTCATAAAACTTGGCAAATTACATTAGAGCATTGTATAAAGTAGTGTAAATTGATTCTATCCTAAGTTTTAAATAAATTTGTTTGTTAATTAAGATAATTACGCTTTAAACCTTTTTTACTAACAGTAGCGTTGTGATTCACTCTGTAAACTTATGTTAATAATGTTTTTGTTGTCATTATTGGAAATTACATTGTGCTTGGCATCCATTAACAAACTTATGTTGCTAAATAACAATGCTAACATATTTGGTAATAATTGTATATATACATACAGTTACTTCTTCTTAATAAGTTTTTACTTCTTAATAATCCACTTCAAATTAGAAATTGTTTTATCCTCAGTTTCTTCCTAATATCAATATTAAGAGATTGCATAACCAATTGTGGGTAGTTCTTCTTTTATTACGATTTGGCTATCATGTCATATATATTTATTACATATACATTCTGCGAAAGTAGTGATAAAAGTTAAAATGGATGTCTCTAGCATTCATTTCTTCTAAGCTTGCCTTTACAGTCATCTTATCTTGGTTTTAATCTAACCATTATCTTTATTTTTGCCTATTCCACAATGATAATAGAATACTAATACATATATCAGCATGATCCAGTAAATTTCAATGCGACAAAATTGCATGGAAATTGTCAGACAATGTCTATATACGACAATGGCAATCTTAAAAATGCTGATTATAAAAAGGTGTAAATACACTGTACAGGTTCAAAATATCAAAAAGGCGAATTCGAAGAAGTCTGCACAATCCGAACGTGTTCTATTAGCAGGCACCCTGTGGTTGACACATCTCATCGATTAATATTACTTTTGACCTACGGCCATAACTGTAATGGAGGGCTAAGCCTGTCACTTGTATGACCCAAATAGTTGTTTAAAATCAGGATATTGTTTGTTTTCAATGTCGAGCTAAACAATTGGGAAGTCACAATGTTTTTGTTTCATCCTTTTATGTAATAATAACTAACACAATGTTTTATTTTTTATTAAAACCACATAGTGCATATGTGTATTTGTGTGTGTTCTATGATGCCTAATTTATTTAGTTTATTGATGGTAGGCATGACATTTTGCAGCTTTATGTAGTTAGTATAGACGTAAATGTATTCTTGTTAAACACTTTACAATGACAGCTTTAGAAAAATTAATTTTGAGTAGAGGTACAAATGTATACTAATAAATATATATATATATATATATATATATATATATATATATATATATATATATACATATATATATATACATATATATATATATATATATATATATATATATATGTATGTGTAATAGAATTTTCAAAGTCTTTTAAATAACTAAAAAACTTACTCTGTTAAGAAGATAAAACATTTCTTCTTTACTTGATTACTTCATTTCTAGAAAGACGGTAGCAATCATTTGACTGCAATTTAAATTTAAAAGTTTAATTATTCTCCAATACTTTGAATAAACTTGCTGCTAATTTGTGACATTTATTATTATGAGTGGAAATTTACAAATACATGACTAAATCACACATATTTTAATTTGTTTATTATTTAAAATGCTGATATACCCACAAAGATAGCGAAAGTCATTTCATTGCTGTGATCGGAGATCATTTCATTGTATTTGCTAGTCAGTGCAGTGATTGGCTCCACATAAAACCCATTGTTTGGTATATTATGAAGAAATTAGTGGAAAAATGATTCGAAGGCTACAAAATGACAAAGTGCTTTATTTATTACTAAAACCTACCCGAAGATCAATTGGAATGTGAATCTGAAAGTGCAGAACTTGAACGTGATGATGATTGTGAGTTATCAGCTATCTGTTCAAGTTTCGATGATGAAGAAAGGGACGCGAAAGACAAGGTACCTCTTTCAGCTTTGCATTACATCAGCAATATCAGTAATGTGGTCCCGGTAGGGGTAGAGGTCATCGATTACCTGACACTGCTAACAGATATGATCATACGATGGCCCCAGGTGGGATAACATGGACACCTCATTCAGAATCAATTCAATCTAGTCGCCAGGTTCGACCTAATATTATAACTGAGTAAGCAGGGCCTACACCGTATGTAAGAAGAAATTTCAAAGGAAATGTCATAGATGTGCATTGAAGCTGTTTATAGACGAATCAGTATTGAAACACATTAAAAAATGCACAAAAGAAGAAGCTAATAGGCAGTCAGGACATGATAATTGGAAACTTACTTTAGAAGAACTGGAAGGTTTTATTGCTGTTTGCTATGCTCTTGGTGCATATGGTGCCAGAAATATTCCAGTAAATGAGTTATGAAGTAAAACATGGGGTATAAACTGTTTTTTTCAAAAACCATGCCTTATGGTAGATTCAAGAATATTATGAAATACATTCAAATTGACGTAAGATCTGAAAGAAGTTCACCACTTCAACCAGATAAATTTGCTTTGATATCTGTTGTTTGGAACAAATTCATTCAGTACTGTTTATGTTGTTATAAACCAGGAGAGAATATTACAGTTGACGAACAACTTTTTTCTACAAAAGTAAAATGCAGGTTTCTTCAGTATATTGCAAGTAAGTCTAATAAGTTTGGAATAAAATTTTGTATTGAATGGTTTTCCATACCTAGGATAGGATGATAGCAGGCCACAAAACCAAAGTCTAGCTGAAAACATTACACGTCTTGAAGAACCATTTCTGAATACAGGCCGAAACATCACCATAGATAATTTTTTTACCTATCTCAGTTTGGCAAAAAACTTATTTTCAAAGCACACTACAATTATGGAAGTCATTTCGCTTGAATTTGTCCAAACAAAAATTCTGGAATCTAATAGATGTACACTTATGATCTATCAAGGAAAACGGAATAATAAAGTTTTATTACTAAGCATGTTACATAACAATGTTTAATTCGATTCAGATAACCTTAATAAGAAACCAGAGACTAACTTTCTACAGTGCTACTAAGTATGGTGTGGGCGTGGCTAATCAAATGGCAAAGAAGTACAGTGTCAAAGTATCATCTCGAAGAAGGCCTGTACAAGTCTTCTTTAATATTTTAGATTTAGCAGGAATCAATTCCTATATTTTACATAAGAAATTGTCATGTATAAATATAAAACGGAGGAAATTTATTTTGAATTTAGCAAGTGAACTCAATAGAACCACTGTAACTGATGAAGAAGTTTCCAGTTCTGAACCTTTGTCTGTAGAACCTTCATTACCACGAACTTTCATTACCAATTTTTGGTTCAGGTAATTTAAATAAGACTCAAATGCAAAAATTGTATTTAAATATCACATTACAGCATTATTTATAATATGTTAATTTTATTTCTTCTTTTTGGTAATTTCTTGTCACTTAATAAATAATTTTAAAAATATAAATACATGCAGTCATTTGACCAGCCGCTGTCTTTGTAGGTAGGTTAATTTTGCCTTCTTCCTAGCGTTTGTTAACTTCACTATGTTTATTATACCATCGTCTACCCAAAATTTGTATCTTGGTATGATGTCGCATTCTGAAGAGACTGTTAGTATGTAGTTTGTGGTAGATTTTCTGTATAAATTGTAGAAAATATCTGATGTATTGTTACTGAGATGATAAAAATTTTTTTGGACTAGTGATAACATTTTTTTCTTCCATTCCTTTAAAATATTTCTAAAATTGTGGTAGCTAAAAGTTATAATTCACATAAATTTATTGTTAATAGGTTTTTATAACTAAAAAATGTGCTTTAATAAATTTGAATTTGACAAATTTTTTTGTCTAATTTTGTATTACAAGCAAATTTTACTTCAATATCATCTTTCTCAAAGACGTTTGTATTTGAAGGATATTTTGTGTAAATTTCTATGGATCCTTTGAAAGAACTGACCTTGGCTTATGGTACGAAAATACACTTTAAACTAGAATTTACCAGTACCTTAGAACAATGATACTTTAAACTAGAATTTATCAGTACCTTAAAGAGATAAAAGTTTTTTAATTAAGAAAGACCTTTATAACACGAACCTAAAAAAATTTCATTCATGTATAGTCTATATGAGAGTAGTCGTTTCTTTCCATAGTCGCTTTTGATTTTATTTTTATTTTATCATATAAAAAAATAATTTGCGTAAATTGTTTAAATTTAAAAATACTATTTGGGCTATTATCTATAATATAATATTCTCAAAATTATAAAGATTTCAATTTTCAATTTAAAATGAAGGTCTATTTTGATTCTCTTAAATTAATAAGTACCAACATTGGCAATAATTACTCGAGGTGCTGATAGCGTATTGTATAAAATACTAATTAATTCAAATAACTGTTTTAAAGTAATATTTCATATTTGTTGCACGCTGATAATATCTGTATTCGCTGTACACTCTGCGTTACATTTTTATTATGGCGAAAGAAAAACTTACCCAATGTAAAATGTATAACTTTTGTCCATCAGTTGAAATTAAATTTTGGCTCACTTTTTGTTATTTTACATTTTTAAATATGTAGTTACAAAATTAAATATGCTGTGTATAATTTTCATCCATCAGTTGAAAGTAAATTTTGGCTCACTTTTTGTTATTTTACATTTTTAAATATGTTGTTACAAAATTAAATATGCTGTGTATAATTTTCGTCCATCAGTTGAAAGTAAATTTTGGCTCACTTTCTGTTATTTTACATTTTTAAATATGTAGTTACAAAATTAAATATGCTATTAATTTAATCAAATGTGGACAATTTTTTGAATCTCATAATTTGTTATGTAATTAGATCTAGATTGCACATTATTAAGCAGCTATATGTATTTGTATTTATTGAGGATTTCCTCCAATTTTATGTGAATTTTATCATCTCGGTGAAATATAAGGAATACACTTTTTTAATTTGGGAACGGGAGTTAGGTTCTCTCCATTTATATAATTTAATGCAAGCTTCGTAGAGTAGTTGTACTTAAATGAAACCGTAGTATATGTACGCTAACTGCCTTTATTATAGTACTTAGAACTTTTTTGTATTTTGAATTGGAGTATTATCAGTACTTTGAATCTCTTTATATTATTAATCAAAATGTTTATTTTTTTTATGGAATCCAAACTTTTATTAAGAAGCCATACGCTTTTTTTATTTTAGTGGGATCAGATATTCTTGCTTAATGCAATTCAATAGTTGTTTGTTAAATAAAGGGGAAATTTAAATTTGAACGAAAAATTATTTTTATTAATTTGAAAGATTTGACTGCTTGTCAATTTTTATGCTTAATTTGGACTTTTATAATAAATTATTTTTAATTCATTATGTTTTTCATTAATAGGCAAATGGGGTTATTGAAATTTAAAATAATGTATTAAAGAAGAGTCTGTCTGTTTCAGCGTGGATTTATGACACAAATTATAGCTTACCGACGTTATAGAATATGCTATAAATCTAATGCTAAGATCTAGATCCTAGATGCGCTGGCGTGCCATTACTAACTATCTTGTAACTTTGATTATTATAGATTTTATATATTATTGTTACTTATTTGAAGTGTTATTTTATTTTTATATATTTAGTCTTATATTATTTAATTTCATTTAACACGTTAAATGATCTGTTAGTTAATAATGTGTATTTTTAAGAAAAAATATTGTACTTCTTTTGTGATATTTATTTGTAGTTAATGGTGTTTCTGATTTCAAATAAATATTATGACAATTTGTTATGTTGTTATTTTGAATGGAAATACAGCACTGTTTAATACAGTTTTGATTATACTGTTGTTCAAATATAGTTTTAATGTTGCCTCTGTGATATCATGGAAATTGATAAATTATGCTGAAATACTATGGCGTAAATAATAAGCTACATTTATAAGAGGTATAGAAGACAACAATTTCAAACTTGGGAGTGTTTTGGTCTTAAATTTTATATACCTAAGTACTTTGGGTAACATCAAAAAAGTGACAGTTTTCTGAACTTTTATGTATTGAACTTTCATAATTTATTTATAATGGTGTCAACTGTTGATGTATTCAAGTCTCTTTGGAAAGCTCATCAATAAAATTTATTGGGAAATTTTTGAATAAGGGTAGGCGGCACTCGGCAGGCGATTTAGAGTGAAAGTTTATGTAATTTGGAATTTTTTTAATTTTATAAACTTTTTAAAGCCAGTTACGAAAAGATGGCTAATGTTATGCATTTAGATCAATACTAAAACTACATTTTTGAAGTGAAACTTCTTAGGCGGCGATTCGTTCATCGATAAGTGGACAAGAATTGAGAGTAAAATTTTAAGGTTGCATCACGTTTAGGCACATTTCGTTACATGAGGGAGAAGAAAGGTATGATGTCGAGAGAAAGAGAGCTATATATTCCAATGTCATGGAAGTGCAGCAAAAGAGAGCGACATATACACAATGATACAAAGCGATTGAATAAGATTGTGTCACGCACGCGCGATGAACATATGAAAAATTAATGTACTAAAGGTGTGCATTTTATTATTAATAATTATCACTGTGTTTTGTGATTATTTTAATTAAAATTGGTCCGTGTAAATTTATATGAAGATTTTATTACATGTTTACATCGATTTATAATGACATTTTATTAATTTTTCTGAATGTATAATATTCAAGTCTTTTTACACAAATTTAGTATAATCTACGGATTTACATTTAATATATATCTCTCCCTGCTGTTTTACCCTTACCCAAATCGAGGTTTAAATCGCCAAAGAAGTTTCACTTCTATCATGTGTACCGAATTGCACGCAATTAATTTTTTTCGATATATATCTTAAACACTATGTACGAAAAGTACAATAGTTTTGTTTAATTTAAATATCTGTACCGTGACAAATTATTATAATAACTGTATGTATTTTCAGCATTAGTTTTTTTACGCTCGGTCGTTGCATTTTACAGTATCAGATCATTGTTGTATTTCACTCCGTAACTACTGTTACGTGCATGAACAAATTTTTAGACATTTTAGCTTATTTGTGTTATGCAATTTAAGTAATACGCACAAATAAAATGCTTTGTTTAGTGTATTCAGATAGTCTAGTGATTCTGCTAAATGGATCAGATCATTGTTGTATTTCAAATCAGATCATTGTTGTATTTCACTCCGTAACTACTGTTACGTGCATGAACAAATTTTCAGACATTTTAGCTTATTTGTGTTATGCAATTTAAGTAATACGCACAAATAAAATGCTTTGTTTAGTGTATTCAGATAGTCTAGTGATTAATGAAATAATATTGCTAACTCTTCGATTCAATATGTTTATATATGACCAAAGGTATTTATACATACATCTAAGTATAAATTGTAATAAATGGGATTTAGCATAAACTAATCTATTCTGTTACATTATCATTTGGATTGTAATATTGTATATCATACAATTTCATCAACACCCTTCACAGTAATTATTCTTAAGTTTGTATGACACTTCATTATGATGCCCTGTTTCGTAATATTTTTCCCAGTTGATTAGCTGGGACATAAATTTATATTAATTTATGCACAATTAACACCTTATTATACGTGTCTACAATTGTAATAAACAAATTAACAACATTTTAATAACATTTTCTCTTTAACTTGCAATTTAACATTTAATTAAACTTCTTTTGCTGCCTTAGGCAAATTTTATCTTCTTCTAAACTTCTCTTTCGTTCCTTACAATGTTTTTTATCTGTATTTAACAGATTTATAGCGTTTTTGTGCACTTTCCTCTATAGTCTTGCTATTTAATTTAAAGTCTTTTAGTAACTCTTCGCTTAAAACATTCCTCAAACTATTTTACTTTCGTTTTCTCGTTCTTTTATTGATTTTTGTACGGGAAATTTTCCTAATATATTTTTGTGTAAAACTGTTTTAAGTTCTTTGGAAACATCAGTTCGACCGTTGTAGTCTTTTTCTTCTGAATGAGTTTGCGTTGATGCGTCTCCTGTATTCATATTGCTAATATTAAACTCGTATGATGGTAATTTTTTAGCAACAATTATTGTTAATATTTCTTGCAAATAAACAGAACATTCATTTTGTCATTCTAATATAAAATAATATATAAAAAACAATGCGAATGACATTTTTTAAAATTTAGTTTTCAGCATTTATATTATAGTTTTTCAGCATTAAGATTTAGTTTTCAGCATTAAGATTATAATATTATTCACAATTAAATGAAACTACATGATGTAGTATTATTTCTACTTTCTTTAAGTTCTTTACCACGACCTAGGTTTCGTTGTATTACAACATCTTCAGGTGGGCTATTATCTTTGCTAACAGTCCACCTGAAGATGTTGTAATACAACGAAACCTATGCACAATAAAGAATTTAATTAAAGTAGAAATAATACAACATCGTGTAGTTTCATTTAATTGTGAATTTTAACTTTGTTTAATCACCTTAAGTAGTTATTTATATAATTAGCTCAAATAAGCTGAAATATGCTGTGGTTATTTCATTATAAATATATATTTGAAACGTTTGACATCTATCAATCTGCCTAACAAACAATGGAGTATAAATGATGGTGTAGTCATAATTTTGTAAAATTAATAACAGTTTAACTTCACTGAAAGTTTAAGGTCTATTGAAAGTTTAAAGAAAACTGCCATACTATGTGATAACTTCTTCGTAGGTAAACCGTGGAAATATGGCCACCAGGCACATGGAAAATGCGAGTGGCTAATCTATGAAATTTGAATATGCAAATCAACATATGAATATGCAAATCAATGTTATATTCATAAATTGGTAATAATTTGAAGGAAAATGCTATAAAAAATAAGTTGTTTGGAAATTTAATATTGTAAAGTATGAGCTGGAATGTTGGACCTTTTGTTGTATTCGTAATCTTAATACTGTTTCCAATTTCAAATTTCATTACTGGCACTTAAAAAGTGTGATGCACTCAAGCCCGACGTGTTTATTGATTGAATATGTTGACTGAATCGTTCATGTGTACAGTACTTATCAAAAGCGTATCGAATGTTGATAAATATGATAATTTTTTTAATTAAACTTTAGTATTTTGTTCTATGACTTGCGAACAAATTGTCGTCAATAAATAGTATTATTACTTTGGATGCGAATTGCCTAGTAACTTGCATATGCGATTGTGAGAATTTAAAAGTATGGTTGTATATATTTTTGTTTTTTGAGGTTATGTACGATGAATGATAACGTTCTAAATAAATATTAATAAGTAGTAATTGTGGATAATGATTTAATGCAAAACAGAACATTATATTTTCAGTAATTAATATGTTCCAGTTTTTTCATCGAAAATTATGCCTATATTGCAACATATTTTTGACTTTAACCAAGATGGACATAAGAAATCCCCTGCTTAGCGAATGCAATCTTCATAATGTGTATGTATGTATATTATGGTCAATGTTACGCAGTAATAATTAGGTATAATGCGTAACAATCTTAAATACTTTTTTTTCCTGTAAATGTTTTAGCTATTCGTTAGATTATATGTTTGTTTTGTGTATTGTGCCGTCTAAAGTAGCAGAAAATTAAAATATTAACTTTCATGTAACTATACGTATAGATAAATCAAACTTTCAGTAAATTTGGTTTCAATAAATTATGATTTGAAGCGAAATTTATTCAATAGAATAATTAATGTTTGAGTGAATTAATAATATACGTTGACGTATGTCGGCAAAATTATTTCTTTGTAGTTAGTTTTGTATAAGTACATAATTAATTTTTAACTAACTAACTTTATACAAACGGAAATGTTATTTTTGAAGTAGCTGTAGAATAATTTGATGCATTAATATTTTGAAATAATTTTAATTACTAATTTGACTCTTCAATGTCAGACTTGTATTTACAGATTATAGATTTTAACTTCTGAATATATTTGGCGTTAATTTTGTAGAAATTCATTATTAACATTTAAATGAAACAACGTGATGTAGTATTATTTCTACTTTATTTAAATTCTTTATTATAACCTAGGTTTCGTTGTATTACAACATCTTCGGGGGCAATTAGCAAAGAAGAGTAGGCAATTAGAAGAACTTTGCTAATTGTCCATCTGAAGATGTTGTAATACAACGAAACCTACGTTGTGGAAAAGAATTTAAATAAAGTGGAAATAATACTACATCACGTAGTTTTATTTAATTGTGAATTTTAACTTTGTTTAATCACTTTAAGTTATTTATATAATTAGCTCAAATAAGCTGAAATAGGCTATGGTTATTTAATTATAAATATATATATATATATATATTTGAAGCGTTTGACATCTATCTATCTGCCTAAAGCTCGTAAAATCAATCTCAATTTTAACAAACCGTGGAGTTTAAATGAAGGTGTAGTCATAATTTTGCAAAATTAATAACAGTTTAACTTCACTGAAAGTTTAAGGTCTATTGAAAGTTTAAAGTAAACTGCCACACTAGATGATAATTTCTCTTCGCGGATTAACAATAACATACACAAATCATATTAGATTATTAATTGGTTGTTTGGTTTCTAGAATATTATAAATTATAGGAGTATGTATCATTTGTAATTAAATCCATTAGATTAATAAAATACACAAACAAAATATGTGCAATTTAACTGTCAAACAAGTAAAAAATAAAATATTAGTAAGTATTTATTTGAAATGGATGGTTTCATGAGATCGAAGAGAATCTATTGGTAACTTGGAGACTTCCTGTCTAAGGATCGTGGAAAACGCTTCGGCTTGGAGTAAAACGAGGAAGCCTTATGGATTTCATCTAAAATCCGAATTCCAATTTTAAGCAATTCAAAATCTTTAGTTAATTTTGCAATTTTCATAAGTTTTTACAGTTGTCCCAGCTCAGACTCATCTTCAATAGAGTTTTGCTGCATTGCAATGATGTCATCAAGTATGAGGTCCTTATTATATAATTCCAAAAGCTTGTTGACACCTTTTCTATTGTCTTCCAAATTGACAAGCACACATCAAACAACAAACACATATGCAACACGTTCAGATATGTGACAATGTTGCACGCTGCGGGTAAAAAATCACATAACTCCGAGTTTATTACTGTATAATCATATGTAGCTAGAGTTTATGTAGTATTATATAAAAATATAGTGAGCGAACGTAAATTCAATTTAGCTTTAGTTTCAATGATTCGAAGCGCTGACTTCATGTGAAAAGATAAAAGAATAAGATTCTTTCAGAAAACTCACAACATCCCTCGCCCCATTTTCAACTAAAAGCAGCGGTAGTGAAGCAAGTGACAGTGTCCCTATATGATGACGAATTTCCTATTTAGTTATTATAAAATTACTTACATGACGTTTCTTAAATTATATATATTATATGATTTAAGAAACGTCATCCTGTATTATATAATTTAATGAGCTCCACACATTCCTATCCAATTGTACGTCTTACACTTTAATAACTCGAGGTCAACTGTGTGAGTAATTTAGTGAATTGAGTTTCAAACTCCTTTAAAATATTGAATATATTTGGCGTTAATTTTGTAGAAATTCATTATTGACAATTAATTAAAACTACGTAATGTAGTATTATGTCTACTTTCTTTAAGTTACCGCAACCTAGATTTCGTTGTATTACAACATCTTCAGGTGGGCTATTAGCAAAGATAATAGCCCATCTTTGCTATTAGCCCACCTGAAGATGTTGTAATACAACGAAACCTATGTCATAGTAAAGAACTTAAAGAAAGTAGAAATAATACTACATCATGTAGTTTAATTTAATTGTCCTTTAAAATACTTAATCGACCCACTTTTTTCGGGGCACGCTGCACTTTCTTTCTTCGCTAATTTTTTTTAAACATAAATGATGTATCATTTTTTGCTCTTTCCCCCTGGTATAGATAGATACTCATGAAGTTTTAATATTGCTTCTTTTATTTTCTTAACCGCATCTGCTATGCTGCGTAGTCGATAGTTCATATATATTTCACTATATTTTCACTTTTAGTTCCATTTCTACATTTTCTTGGTGTATCCATGATATGCACTTAAACATTATTTGAATTTAACAATATTTTGCAGTTATATGTTTATATTCTTTTAGTTATATGATCATAAAGCATTTTTAGAAATTTTGCTTTAGATTTATACGAAGCATTTTTAAATTAATGAAATTATACACCAGCCGATAAATAATTCGCTAAAGATATAGTTTCATATAATTCTGACATTTTTTAAAGAGTACTATTGTAATGCATAAAAAATAGCAAATCAAATGTAAGACTGCTACGTCTTGATATAATATCTTGACATATTTCATTTCAAAAGACATAATATTTAAGTAGTAACCGTAAACTGGTGTGGAAGATCAGATTTTTTTGTGGTGAATCATTGGCTTCTTTTTTCTTACAGTAGAATATGCAACTGAAGAGATTACTGTGTTTACTTGTCAAAGTTTTGAGCACTAAATTATGTTATAGAAGTAGGCTAAAATCTGGTCATTCTTCATACAATCTTTGAAAGAAATTGACATCTTTATATATATATATATTATTTTCTTATTTAACTGCAATACGGGTCATAATTCACTAGTTTTACTAACTCAGTGGGAAATATGTTTATATAAGGACAGATAGATAGAATGTCTCTAAATATCTGGCATAATTGGATATTGCTTTGTTGAATCAGCTTGGGATTACAAGTAATCTGAATGTTTTTTTTGTACACATTGAAAAATTTAGAATAAATACTTAATAACTAATTAGCGACTGTGAGCGATGAGCTGATAATATATGTACTATTAGTTTTAGAGGTATTCTTACATATAGTATCGTTATATATGTCTGTGTGTGTGGGTGTGTATATATATATATATATATATATATATATTGGCTTTACATCCGTCGTGACAATGTTGTAAATGCGCCAGTGCAATTGTTGAATACAGGTGAGAGCGCACGTGCGCAAGGAGGATGGGAGGACGCAGGCATATGGCTGGAGTCTGCCTGGCCGCGCTGCGCAGGCCCCCAAGGGGCCTAGTCCATCCGCCTCGCTGTCATCTGGGGGTGTGCCTGTACCCGTGCCGGTGTTCTGCAGGTGTGTTCATTGCACACAATGTCTTAGAGAAAACAAATTGTCAAAAAAGCTGACAGTTATATATTTATTCAATGCACTTTTTAGAAATGTAAAATAATATTTCTGGGAAGGAAAATGCATTGCAGGATGATGGGATAGTCACTAATTACACTTGCATTAAGAGCATTATAATAAAAAAAAATTTTAATTGGGCATTGTCATAATAATGATGTTTCTTTTTGACAGTTTAATTGAGGGTAATGTTATTATAATTTTAAGATATTTTAAAGAGAAACGAAATCTGATAAAACCATGAAAGATTTCTGTCTTATAAAAGAAAACCAAACTGTTTTTTAAAAATAAATACTGTTTTATTCTGTGATATACTTATCTTCACAACATCTAATAAAATGTTTGTCTGTAACAATGAATACAGGTACTTAATTATACTTTACAAAAAAGATGAAACAAGGAGGAGAAAAAAAGACAACGGCTGTGCTAATGATTTATCAAATTCACTTTTCCGACAGGAAACATGCCTAATGAACTTTTAAGTCTATTTTATGTTCAATTCTTGAATATATTTTAAAACTGTAATCCCAAAGAATAAATAGCTATGTTTAAATTTTTTTTTAATTTTTTCTATATACGATGTTGACAATTTTATTGTTTTGATGATGAGTTTTCAGTGTAATATTCTATTTCTATAACTTTTTCCTGTCACCCACCCATTCCCCCTTTTCTCTGTTCTATAAATTTAGTTAATACCCAAAAACATAGACAAAATAATATCTAAAAAAAAAACATTTTGTTTAATGTTGATATAGATATTTCAGAGGACTTGTATTGCAATGAATTTCTCAAAATTGGTATTAGTTTTTAATTAAAGCGGAAAAATAATAACATTTCGGAACATATCCAAAAATATGGCTATACAAATTGTTTGTTACAATAATTGCTAAAATCGATACAAAGTACTTTATAAGTTGTATTTTGATAAATTTCAGACCGATATCGGAGACTGAACCCGGTATGAGCCTGCTATGCGCAGCAGGTGTCAACTTAAATGGAGGACGGACTCCAGACGGAGGTTGCATGGTTGGTGAAAGTGTATTTTATGCCAAAGGGGATGAC
Source organism: Druceiella hillmani (assembly GCA_039881145.1). NCBI lineage: Eukaryota > Metazoa > Arthropoda > Insecta > Lepidoptera > Hepialidae > Druceiella > Druceiella hillmani. The sequence continues at coordinate 11,569,642 of JAYKKI010000011.1, read as the reverse complement.
TTAGAGAACACAGACTGTCTTGCCACGGAAATCAACAAGACTCAGTTGGCTCATTCACCTGAAGTAGAGCAGATCGATAGGCAACTGCAGTCCACGCAGAGCTTTGATAATTCAGAGCATAACCTCTCATCCTACGTCTGGATTTGCTCTAGCAGCCACTCAAATGCTGTTATAATGGTATGTTTGAAGAAATCATTATAAACATTAATTATAATAGAGTCTCCATAGTCTGGCCGGATATAGTGTGTTACTGATATCGGAGAAAATCTGGATTGTAGAAAGAAATGTATTACATGTTAAATACAAGGATAACAGAAAACTACGAAATTAATTAATGAATTTTATTATGTGAAGTATTGGATGCTAAAATAGGTCTGATTCAGATGATTTGTCGTTCGTGAAAGTTTTTCACTAATAATTTTAATATGCAGAATTCGTTATTATCTTTTCACATGGCTACATATACTTATCTTCATTGAATAGAGCATGGTAAAAGTGCATTTACCATAAAGGGTTTTCTGGTTTACTACCGTTAATTGCAAAATGTTTTCTCTGATCTTAATATTGCCAAATGTAAATTTTTTATTTCAAGTTGTTTATTGCTTTTTACAATAATTTTAAGCTTTATTGATAAGTTTTAATATTTTTTTTATACTTATAGTGGCATGTTTTAACAGCATCATATCGGCAACAAGGTTAAATATATCAAAGCATTATGTGACTATGACTGTTTAGATCACAGATTGGTTGAGAGAAAAATTATATCATGAATAGAATTGTCAGAGATACGGGATATGAACACTTGTCAATGGCTACTTTGTCCTCATATAATATAGTCTATAGCTTCTCCTCATATAATGTAGTCTCTAGGAGTCACTCAAATGCTGTTATAATGGTATGTTTGAAGATCATTATAAACATTAATTATAATAGTCTCCATATTATATATAGTCCATTAATTTTAATAGTCTCCATATTATATATAGTCCATTAATTTTAATAGTATCCATATTATATATAGTCCCCATATAATGTAGTCCACATCATAGAATGATGTTAAATTGATATAGCAAACCGGCTTCTATCAAATTTAAATTTCATATTTCCTTGTGTCTTAACTTTTTCTTGAGATATATCATTTCAACATATTATGGTCGCATGCAGCACCCAGTTTGTATTGCACCATATGAAATGTCAACTCTTGCTAATGCAAATTGCTAATGCAAGTGTTAAATGTCATATGGTGTAATACAAACTGGGCGCTGCATGAGACCATAATAGTAAGTATAAGACACAATGTCACAAATTTCTTGTTAGGGTTTGAAACAATAATATGATTATTATTTCAAAAAAATATATCTCATATACTGGTAATCAAATATTGTTCGTATGTTTTTCCTTTCATAAAGATTAATCAAATGTTAATAAACGAGATGTAATTATGATGAAAGTAATAATGTTTAAAATAAAAATGATTTTTTAGAATTATTTCTCCTTAAGGGCAACAATAAAAATAATGTATAGTATTTTTTGATTTTAATAAATATTATACGTTATTTTTATCTTATATTTTTGACAGGAAGATGAAAAAGTCCCCTTCTATATCAATTAACCAACCTGTAAATTTGCAAAAGTAAATAACACAATTGTAAATAATAATAGTAAATACACAATAATTTACTTATAAAAAATAAAAATAAATAAACAAACTACTACAATTTTTCTTTATACGGACAAAAAGGTGTTGCAGTAATAATCGATTTATATAAAGTAAACAAAACAGCAAAAACATGTTTACACACTTTGCTTTGTTTGATATAAAAAGATAATCAAAAATTAGAATGGGAGACTGCAGACTTAGTACTTTATGGAAAATTATGAAAAATTTTAACCAAAATTGGCTATAAAATTTTTTATACTTCATGTGGATGAAAGAACATGATGAAAGAATGTGTTACATAAAGTTCAAATTATAATATTATTAGTAATTACAATATAAAAAGGATCCAGGAAAAGAAACCCATAATGTCGGAATATGAAAATAATTTGAGTGAATATGATCGTTTTTCAAGTTGTGAAGAAAGCGATAGTGGATAATTTTTGGAAGAGATACAGTTTTTTTTGAGACAAGGGTAAATGACATCAAAAAGCAAAAATTTCTTTGGCATTTTTAAGTATATATGAGTAAAAAACCATGGCACTAAAACGATTAAAATATAAAAAGATTGTTTATGTCGAGTGCTGGTAAAATATTTTTTTAACAGTATTATTAAAGAAATATTCCAAAGATAAATTATAACCTATATGTAACGAAACATTCTTGCTTTATTGGCAGGTTATCGATGCAAACAATCCAGCTGAAATACTAGAGTCCTTCGTGGTAAACGATAAGCAAGTTCTTTGTGTCGCGTCTGTTCCCGGAGCCACAGTAGAAGATTATAAGGAGATAGAGGAGAGATCTGCTAATTTATTACCTGGTGAAGATGAGTCTGTGCTACCTCAGTCGGGTATCAACATACAGCCCATTATAAGTACTGCAGACGGCAAGGAAATCGTTATTGGAGATGTTACTTTAGTAAGTATTCCAAATTTCTGCAATTTTAATCAAAACTTGCTTGTGAAATGTGTTAAAGTTTATGGTGATAGCTCATAAAGCTATTAATATTGATAGCATTTTCTCTTTCAATTGTTATGTGTTGTCATCTCTTAGAATATATAATTGGAAGATAATATGTGATTGTTTAATCACAGACGGATATTGCTTGCAATAAAAAGTTTAATTACATAATCATTATTAACACTGTTTTTCTTATTCGCCAAAAATATGTAAAAACAATTACTTATACAGTCCCTGGCCCAATTTATTACACGCACTCACAGTTATTATGCAAAATCATAGTTGTTAAAAATGAGTTTGGGCTATTTTATTTGAAAAAATTAAATTTGTATATCTACTGCATATTTAATATGTATTGTTACAATTAAAAATATAATTTTGATTAAAATTCAATTAACTTTTAGTGTAGGAACCATATTAATATTCCAATTGTATTTCTGTCTTAATGTTTCCTTAAGCCACCTTTTACAGCTATTAAGGTTTCAAATCTTATGTGCTGTTAATGCATGATTGTACAGCCTCCTGCATTTTTGGATGATGATTCCATACATGGGTAATTATTTTAATGAGCTGAGTTTTGCAACTGACCGTTTCTTTAGCCACTTCCCTCTTCATCAGCCACATATTTTCAATTGAGTTCACATCGGGACTGTTACCTGGCCAATCCAACAGTGGGATACTTTGGTTACGCTAATATACTTTGATTGAATGAGCAGTGTGACAAGGAGATCCATCTTTCATAAAAATAAATGTTTCTCTATTTCTAAACCATCTTAACTGTGGAACTGACCAATTCTCTAGGATTTCATTGTACTGGTCCTGCCTCATGATGCCTTTTACTATGTAGAGACGTCCCAGTAACCTCGTCACTGATGATGGACAAAATCATAATTTTTATTGGATGTTTGTGAATTAATTCGCCTTGTCAACGGCGAGCAAATTGAACTTTGGTTTTGAGCAAAATATAATCTTATCACTGAAGCAGACTTGTAAAAGAAACTAAATAAGTACGTAAATTGTAAGAATAACAAAAATTTACCGATAAAGTGTTATTAAGAAATGGAATATTAAATTACCTATCGGCAAAACTCCTCATCTTTGTCTTCATAATATTTAGCCTATTTCAGACATTTTGCTTTCACCACAGCAGTCATTTTAGGCTTCCTGACAGGTCAATGAGTCTTGTAATGTAAATCCTTCAGTTTTCCACAAATAATGCACTCAGATACAATAATATTAGCTTCTTCCAGTTTAAATTTGGTTACCTTTTTGGTAACAAATCTGTTTTCCTCGCAATTTTTCTTAATAAACCTTTCTGACCTAGGAGTGGAAATTTACAACATTTTTTCCTTTTTTATTGACTTTTTTTTTATGCGTCATAAGTCTGCTTCAGACACATTCAATCTTCATGAAACATCATGGTTCGAATACATTTTAGTATTAAGAAGGGCTTCGACTTCAGTTTTTTTACGCAGTGACCTCCTTTTAGCCATATTTGGAAAGATAAAAAAATATTTTTTCAGTTGGAAAAAATGCTGATTTCAATTGAAATATTTAACCAGGTAACTGCTGAGTTATTAACACCACCGAAGACACCTACTAAACTGAATCTGCTGATAGCTGATCAAGACATCAAGGAAAGGAAAGGCATAAGCATAGACGATGCAGATAAACTATCCAATGCTACCAATGAAGAAGGGACGAGTCTTCATAGTCCTCCGCTTAGCAGCTCACCAGTCGCAGGTAATATTTGCAATGATTTGCTCGGTTTCCTCCTTTCTACTGATTTTTCAATGTTACTTTTTAAAATATCAAAGTATAAATTTGTATTGGACCCAAATTGTTTGAAGCGAGTATTGAATATAATAATGAGATAAATATATGTAAATGTTTCTAATGACAATATTTATCTGCATAGGACTTTCGGTAATTTTGGTTTAATTGTTTTTTCTTTACTCTTTACATTTTCTTTATTTTATAACTTTTTTTATGTTTTTATTAAGTGTTATAAGTAAAATTATATTTATATTCCATATATTTTTATTTGCTTCTGAATATGTGGTTTAGGTAATATTTTTGGAAATATTTTTTCATTATTGTCTATTTAGTCACCTTTTAAAACTATGCATTTTTATTGCGAATGAAAACTAATATAATAAAAATTATAATATTGCGGCAACCTTTTAATCTTTTCGTTAAGCGAGTTCCATAAATATGCTAATTATAAATACATTTATATGCGAATTTGTTTTGTTTTAGAAAATTGTTTAAAATATAGAAATATTGTCTAATGAGTGAATAAAAATATTATCTATATATCCCACGTTGTAATGTTTTTTTACAACGTGGGATATATATTTGGAATATATATTTCTGTATGACTAAATATAAATAGCTCTAACGTTGTAGTGATGGCGAAAACTGAATAATATTTTTTATGACTTCATTTAAAAATAATTTAAATAATATAAAACATTTTAACATCATATAAAATATTTTTCAATTATCTTATAAATGTAAAATTAGACATAATGTAGGAAAACAAGATTGTTGAATTATTAAAAAATGCACCCCCAAACGTATTGAAAATATTTATTTCTTTAAAGACTATATTAAAGAAAATTTAAAAAAAATGTATTTAGAAAAATTGTGTAAGAAAAGTCATAAACAGAAAAGTACGTGAGGAACGATTATATAGAAAAAGAATAGAAAATGTGAAACGTTGAAATGTATATAAGAGTAGAATTTAAGGAAAAAAATAAATGTTAAAGGATGAAAAGTATATGGGGCTGAAGGGTGGAAAAGCCAGGGAAAATTTCATTAAGAAAAAAATTAGCAAATCGAATCATGAGAACAGATGACAGATGTCTGTCAATAGTTACCCAAAGTCCTGTCAATTTTACGGGGTGTGGTATGAGGTTGTAAATAGATATATAGTCTGAACTACGTTAAAAAAAAAAATTTTATTTATGGAAAACATTGAGTGCCGCATAATTTGCGCAAGAGTTTTGTAATGCTTATTGTAAATTTCAGGCGCCATTGTACCAGAACCAGGCGTAGACGCTTTTGCTGAAGAAAAGTGTAAGGATTCACCTCAGATGGAGAGGAAACTATCCTCTGTGATGGCCACAATGTGGCTCGGTACAAATAGTAGCAATCTTTATGTTCACTCCGCCGTTGGTGACTGGAGCAAGTGTTTGACTAAGTGAGTTGTTGGTGTGAATTCCATTATCTATCTTTGAGAGTATTAATAGTATCTAGCTTTGAGATAAATTTAAAAATAGTTGTAGCACTTATTATTAGGTACAATTATATCGGAATGTTATGCAAAAAAGCATTAGTGAAGAAAAAAAAACAATGAATTAAAAACAAAATATGACATTTTATCATATTATCATATGATATATATAATATGATACAATGTCATATTTTGTTTTTAATTCATTGTTATTTCTAAGTATTATTATTAAGTAACATATTATATATATTACTATAAAATATTACTAAAACAATATTATAATAAGAAATAAATTTAAAAATACTAATGAAACAACAAAAAGAAATATAGAGTTTAGATTTACTAAATTAAGAAGACGTAAAATTAAACTACTTATTAAAATAGAAGTATAATTACTACGGGAATGAAATACAAATTTTCAACAAACTGTGTATGAATAGTGTAAATGTTTGCTGTCATTTATTAAAATTATTATCTGAATTTCAGAGTGAAACTAAGTGATGCTATTTTGTCGATCGTTCACTGTGCCGCACGCTGTGTTGTCGCGCTTGCTGATGGTACAGTGGCTGTATTCTCCAGACTCTCCGACGGACACTGGGATTTCAGCAAGTATCATGTTGTTACACTAGGGGATCCAAAATATTCAGGTTTGTATTTATATGAGGGTTGGCTGAAAAGTAATGCACACATGCTTTTGCAGAGTGTGAACGAAGAGCTTCAAAAAGAGCACCAGGTGACTTTTGAAAGAAACATTCCCCCTTTATTATGCTTGCACCGTTTGAACTCATTGTGTTCATTCGGTGTATTTTTAGATGCCGAAATATGGACACTTGTACTGGTATTGTCGCTGCGAGTTAAACAGCGTGCTGTTATCAAATTTTTAATTTATTACTGTTGAAAAAGTGATGAGTGAGTGAGTGTGATGATGCTGTTGATAGGTCTACTGTAAATCAATGGGTAATAAAATTTCGTAGTTCCGAGCCTGGAAAAATAATATTTGTTGATGAAACACACAGTGGCCGTCCGATCACTGCCACAGACGACAACCATTGCAAGCTCATTCAATGATTTGAAAAAACATATTGCAAAACGTATTGGAATATCCAAGGAACATGTCGGCTTCATTATTGAACAATTGGGATACCGCAAAGTCTGTGCTCGATGGTACTGCGGCGAAACTGTAGGGTCTCTGGTAAAACTAAACTTTGAACTATTTCCACACCCTCCTTATTCCTCGGATCTTGCTCCGTGCGATTTTTATTTGTTTCTCTACTCAAGAGAGACCCAATAGTAATCACTACAACTCAGACGATGAGGTGGAGGCAGCTGTCAAATACTAGATTCAAGAAAAGTTAAAAGAATTCTTCAGTGACAGAATGAAAAAACTTGTTTCGCGTTGGGAGAAATGTATTAGCATTAATGGTGACAACATTAAAAAGTAATACATAATTGTGCAGATTAAGAATTGTACTTTAATATACTTTTTGTCCGAACTCGATAACTCGTTTCTTTCCCCCTCTCTTAACATGTGTGCATTACTTTTGAGCCAACCCTCGTGAATATATTATAAAAATAAATAGACCTTAACACATTGCTAATATCTATCTTGGATGTAATAAATAATTGTTAAGCAGTAGCGAGTTTAGAAAAAATGGTTATATTATTTCTAACATTTTCAGCCTAAATTTGATTTTTACATACCATAGAAAAAATATTAGAACCTCATAGAATAACAATGAAAAAATATCTTTTTAAAAATTATTGAAGTAAGTTATTAGTGTATTGGGAACTTCTGATAGGGTGAATTTTTTGAACTATTTGTAAATTATTAATTTTAGAACAAATCAGTACTTTGAACAAAGTAGTCATTTATCATAAATATGAATAAAAGAATTTGATTTATGTTGTAATGTGTGAAAAATTGTCTTGTTTGTTTAATTTTCATTTCATTGTATTTAATTCACGTGCTATGGATTACTCATGTCTCAATAAGGTAATGTATGTCATAGAATACATTTTAAAAGATTTATGCCTACATTATATAAAGATTAAAATAAATAGACAATAAACATATAAAACTTTATATAGTTTTCAATTTCAACATTTTATTTATATTTAATTACATATTTGTATTCTATGGTTATCTTTAGCAAAATTAGAATAATTATCGGTCATTTCAACCTATGTTCAAGTAATTCAAAATGGCCGATTCTAGATGACAGCCACATTTGACAATTAAATTTTGTGTAGAAAATAACTACATTAAAAGAAATTAGGAGGTTAAAAAACAAAATAACAAAGAAATTTAAAAACAAGAATGTGTTAGTTACGTATTTACCTATTTTATCGGGGGTTGAGAACTAACTTTTTGCGGTTATTAAGCAAGTCAATTACTAAATGTAAGTTTATCGTATTGTCACTTTAAAACAAATGTTAAATACATTGCAAATAACATTTACAAATATCTGTACTGTTCCATTTAAAAAAATAGCATTTTTGCCAGCATTAAAGTATTTGCAATAGATGGATATTTAACGTATTTTATATTTTAACAATCACCAATTACTTTCTTTGTATCTGCAATTTTCTAGTATTTTTTCACAATTTCATTTTATTTCCCGAGAGTTACTTGTATAAAAAATAGGCTATTTGACTTGAATTTTTAAATTGTTTTAAATTATTCTATTTTGTATTAGCACACCACATTTATATTTCCGGGTCAAACAAGATCAAAGATCTTTGCTAATAGCCCACCTGAAGATGTTGTAATACAACGAAACCTAGGTCGTGGTAAAGAAATTAAAGAAAGTAGAAATAATACTACATCACGTAGTTTCATTTAATTGTGAATAATGAATTTCTACAAAATTAAAGCCAAATATATGCAATATTCAATAACAGGGCGTTTGTGATGCTGATTAAATTTTAAAAAAATATTGTAATTTCTTTACGTTTTTTTTATATAATATAAACTTATTTTTCCGAAAATTAAAAGCAATACACTTATTTACGTTATAATCTAATAGGATGACCCCGAATTGTGGTATATTTTCGATATTTTCAAATAGCCTATTTTAAAAGCATGTTATTTCTAAAATTGCAATGGAAAACAATGTATACATGTCTGCAATAAAATATATATTATACAGTATGTACAGTCAGTAAATAGCACCACTTCAACAATTTGTGCAATTAATCATGTGTTGTCTGGCAAAAAGTTATTTTTTTTTAAATCATCACCGTTTAAAGGCTGTTAATGATGACGATGCTGTTGATAGGTCTACTGTAAATCGATGGATAATAAAATTTCATAGTTCCAACCTTCCATTTACCGAAATTTTACATATTAATTTTGCATTTTATTGCTTAGTTTTTGAATTAATTAAAATTAAAATTTTGTCCCCTGTGTAAATAGTGCATATTATCAGTTTGACAATGTGTTACATATTGTAAATTGCGAATTGTGTTGACATTTCATGTTGATGAATTGTCATTTATCTGTTCAACAAAAACTAGGATACAAAGCGTAAGTTTTGTTATTAATTGACACAGCAAACTTCAGTTAAATAGTACAATGGTGCTTAATTCTGTTTCCTTTTATTCATTTACTAAGTGCGTTGTTGTACGAAGTTTCATGACAGACATGTCTGGAAATTATTTTTTGCACACGCGTACACAATAATTGAAATTATTTTGTTTTAGAACGTTTTTCTCCATTTACCTACATTTCATCCTAAGGGCTTCACCAATATTACATCCTAAGAACTTCGTTATTATAATTGCATTCGGCATACACTAAAATCATGTTCAAATATTTACTCAAACTAAAAACAACATATCCACTAATTAAACTCATTGAGATTGTGTTACAAATATTTAATAAAAACACTGATTGGGATTATGCTTATTGCATAAATCAACTGTCATTTTGTAACAATAACAATCTCTTCAAACAGATTCAAATGACCTGATTAGTTGTAAACATTTGTGATTATTGCCATGTTAAAAAATAAATAAACCATGTAGTTCTATTTTCAAATCATAATTAAAATTAGATTAATATTAAGAAGCTTATAATAATTCACCTAAATGTCAAATAAAAACACAATGTTAATAGTTATTCCGATGTTTATTTTAAAAATCAATGATAGTTTTTTTTATAATCATAGATATTAGTGCGAAACATCGAGGTTAAAGATTTTTGAATGGCAATCATTTTTATTTACAAATTGTAAACAACCTTGACCTTGAAATTGAATTATAACATAATCTTTATACTTTTCTTTTTTAACCTTCTTTTCCAAAACAATGAAATGAAAGGGATACTGCTAGATGTTTGTTAGTGGTTATAACCATTGTAATATTTTGCTTTGTATCCTAGTTTTTTTCGAGTAGATAAATGACAATTCATCAATATGAAAATGATGAATTGTAATAAATATTGATAAATGACATCTCGCAATTTACAATATATAACACATTGTCAAACTGATAATATGCGCTATTTACACAGGGGGCAAAATTTTAATTTTAATTATTTTATAAACTAAGCAATAAAATTTAAAATTAAAATGTAAAATTTAGGTAAATGGAGTAGAAAAGTCAAATTCCCCATCGATCACTAAGAAGAGTATATTTATTTAATATTGCCACATTTCTTGTCATGTTTATAGAAATAAAATACTCATTATGCATTAGTTTGAATTAAAGTGGTGCTATTTTGTGATAATACATACTGTATATCAAGAAAATGTTTGTTGAACTTCAGTGACAAGTGAAAATTTTTATGGTTTCCTTGTATTGAAAGTGATTTGACTTTTTTGAAAATAAAAACTTTATACAATTAGTTCAAGCTCTGAGATTGCACTAATCAATATTGTATTATGTGTAGTTGAAACCAACAAGTTTGGTTTATGCACATCAATCGGTATGAGTCATCAAAAGCCAAGTTTGAAAAGTGACAAACAAATTTTGTTTAATACATCCAATTTCACTAACTATTTATTTTAATTAGATACATAACACAAATTTTCAGTGTTCTTTCATTGTTACCAATCTTCAATGTTCTTTCCTTTTTTCATTCTTTCAGTGAGGTGTCTAAGTGCAGTTGGTTGCACTGTATGGTGTGGGTACCGTAACATGGTACATATATTGGATCCCAGAACCCTGGCCATACTTCATACCCTTGAAGCTCATCCCCGGCAGGAGAGCCAAGTTCGTCAAATGGCTTGGCTCGGAGATGGTGTTTGGGTTTCTATTAAAATGGATTCCACGCTCCGTTTATACCATGCTCATACCTACCAGCATTTGCAAGACGTGGATATAGAGCCATATGTGAGCAAGATGCTGGGCACTGGAAAGCTTGGATTCTCTCTCGTGAGGATTACATCTTTGCTCATCAGTTCAGGTCGGCTTTGGATTGGAACGAGCAATGGGGTTGTGATTTCAGTGCCACTATCTGAAGGTTCTTTTATACCGGGGACTATACCAGTTTCATTGCGAGCAGCTTTACCAGGTTTATATTCATTTTTAATAAACATTTTTAAACTTTTTAAGTTGAAATGCAGTTATATCTGACATAAAGGCGTGATATTATGATAATAATGTCATCACGATAATAGTTTATATATATCTAAATTGTGGCTCTGTTTAAAATAACCATTAAACATTTAGAATGTTATTTTGGAATTGGATAATGAGCAATGATGTGAAGCCATTAAAGTATAGCGACTGTGCAAGATGCTAACAGTGCTTTCAGGTAAAAAATGTAATGTATTTAATCATTGTATATAATTTTGATTAAAATATTTATGCTATGGAGATACCAGTCAAGTTCTTAATAACTTAGCTTTAGATGGCACTAATAGTATTTTTCATAGCCCTTGCAATGCTGTCAAAACCTATAGCTACCTATAGTTGTTCACATCTATTTAAGAAAGCCACTTTCAGTTATGTGTTTGTCACTTAAAAAAACAAAGAAAGGAATTTTGTTATATTGCATCAGTATAATTAAATTTATTGCAACTTTTATATTTATTCAGCAATTCGTTTTCCCATTTGTTTAATTAGAACCAAATTCATTAGTAATATCTTTTTTTGATAAGAAGACGTAAAATTAATACATGTTTACTTTTTATTTCCACTGCAATTCTGTGTTTCAATTAAGGCCTTAATGTATATTTGTTTCATTTTTTTTATTTCTAGCTTTTAAACAGTTTTAATTATGTGTAAATGTAGCTTTATTTTACTTATTGCGCCAAATAACGCACTAGGTGTATAAGTAACTGTATGATCAAATTATTCATAGGCCAACCGACCCTCATACGGCCGCCATCCAGTACGCCAGGTGGTACTATACCCTATTGCTCAATGGCTCACGCCCAACTTAGTTTCCACGGTCATCGTGATGCTGTTAAATTCTTTGTTGCTGTGCCGGGCGCACTCCCAATTGCAGCCGCTTCGCCCTCTTCATCACCAGCTACTTGTCATACGGAGAGATCCACTACACCACCACCAATGCTTGTTATGTCAGGTGGAGAGGGATATATCGACTTTCGGATAGGTGAGTATTGTACTGCTAGTCTTCCGAGTTGTGTGTTTTTAATTGGTTTGGTCATAGGACAGCAGAAGAGAGATTCGGGTCCATCAGAGAAGGGGCTGTGCTTACGCACTGAGTGTTTGTGCTGTGAATATGCAATTTTGATTTTGTACGATAGTTTAGATAAAAGAAGGGGATTGCACGGAGAAAGTGACCGGATTGTGAAAATGAAACTTTGATTTTGTAGGATAGTTTGGATAAAAGAAGGGGCTTGCACAGAGAAAGTGACTGTATTGTGAAAATGAAACTTTGATTTTGTACGATAGTTTGATTAAAATTAGGGGCTTGCACGGAGAAAGCGAGTGGGTTGTAAAAATGAAACTTTGATTTTGTAGGATAGTTTGGATAGAAGATGGGGCTTGCACAGAGAAAGTGACCGTATTGTGAAAATGAAACTTTGATTTTGTACAATAGTTTGGTTAAAAGAAGGGGTTTGCACGGAGAAAGTGACTGTATTGTGAAAATGAAACTTTGATTTTGTACGATAGTTTGGTTAAAAGAACGGGCTTGCATGGAGAAAGTGACTGTATTGTGAAAATGAAACTTTGATTTCGTACGATAGTTTGGTTAAAAGAAGGTGCTTGCACGGAGAAAGTGACTGGGTTGTAAAAATGAAACTTTGATTTTGTAGGATAGTTTGGATAGAAGATGGGGCTTGCACAGAGAAAGTGACCGTATTGTGAAAATGAAACTTTGATTTTGTACAATAGTTTGGTTAAAAGAAGGGGTTTGCACGGAGAAAGTGACTGTATTGTGAAAATGAAACTTTGATTTTGTACGATAGTTTGGTTAAAAGAACGGGCTTGCATGGAGAAAGTGACTGTATTGTGAAAATGAAACTTTGATTTCGTACGATAGTTTGGTTAAAAGAAGGTGCTTGCACGGAGAAAGCGAGTGGGTTGTAAAAATGAAACTTTGATTTTGTAGGATAGTTTGGATAGAAGATGGGGCTTGCACAGAGAAAGTGACTGGATTGTGAAAATGAAACTTTGATTTTGAACGATAGTTTGGTTAAAAGAAGGGGCTTGCACGGAGAAAGTGACTGGGTTTGTAAAAATGAAACTTTGATTTTGTAGGATAGTTTGGATAGAAGATGGGGCTTGCACAGAGAAAGTGACTGTATTGTGAAAACGAAACTTTGATTTTGTACGATAGTTTGGTTAAAAGAAATGGCTTGCACGGAGAAAGTGACTGTATTGTGAAAATGAAACTTTGATTTTGTACGATAGTTTGGTTAAAAGAACGGGCTTGCACGGAGAAAGTGACTGTATTGTGAAAATGAAACTTTGATTCGTACGATAGTTTGCTTAAAAGAAGGTGCTTGCACGGAGAAAGTGACTGGGTTGTAAAAATGAAACTTTGATTTTCTAGGATAGTTTGGATAGAAGATGGGGCTTGCACAGAGAAAGTGACTGGATTGTGAAAATGAAACTTTGATTTTGTACAATACTTTGGATAAAAGAAGGGACTTGCATGGAGAAAGTGACGGAATTGTGAAAATGAAACTTTAATTTTGTAGGATAGTTTGGATAAAAGAAGGGGCTTGCGCGGAGAAAGTGATTGGGTTGTGGAAAATTTGATTTTGTAGAATAGTTTGGATAAAAGGAGGATTTGCAGTGAGAAAGTGTCTGTGTTGTGAAAATACAATTTTGATTTTGTAGAATTTATGAGAATTGTTTCTGTGATTTATGTGTCAAAGTTTGCACTTATTCAAATTTAGTAATGAAGCTTTATTTTTACACTAAGGACTGATAATACTGGTTGAAACACTTTTCAACTTGAAGAAATATGAAAAGAATGAATGACTTATGTTAGAAAGTAAATATGTATGATTGTTAGTGTGATAGATATAGCAGTGAATGGTAGATATTATGTGATTTAATATTATGCATTTTCCATTTCTAATGAATTGGGCATGGAGCGAAATAACTATATATTTTTAAAAATTTTTTCAGTTTTGTATTATTTTAAGGTATTTTTTAAAATTGGAAAGAATGACAAAATTAAGAAAATACTTGTTTGCAAATCATACATCTGTAAGTTTGTGAATGAAATATTTTATAAGTATATAATAGTCACATTTGGACAAAATCTGGTGTTCAAATTGATTAAGACTCGTGTCGCAGAATGACGCTCTCCTTTCTTTGCTATTGCTGGAGTGCAATGTATAAGTCTGCAGAAAATAATATATATTCTTGGAACAAAGATAAAAAGCAATCTTGAATGTGTCACAGCATCTTGAATGAGCAATGTCAAACTTCTTCTTCAGCCAGCTTTCAATATGACCTTTGTCTTAAACTATCAATTACCACAATTGATATTCCTCCGAAAGCTTGCTTACGGTTTTCCAAATATGCATGTTTGTATTCTACTCTTCATTTCAAGTTATTTTAGTGTTGGTTTTATAAATTTAAGATAATTTTGATAATACATTTTCCTTGCCATGACCAGTGTATAGATTTAATTTTTAATGCAATTCATTTTGGTATTCCAAATTTGTTCTTGATTTAAGTAATTTTATATTTTTATAGAATATTAGAAACACATTAAAATTAAAATTAAATAACTTAATATTCAATTTAATTAATAACTTATATTTACTGTATTATTTAGGATATTTTTTTGCTAATAGATGCTTTTAGTTATTAGTGTAGTTATATAATTTGAAGCTTTTATATTGAGGATGTAAGTTTTTCTTAATCTAGCATGTCAAAAGCAATGCAGTTGTTATGAATATGCGTAATCTGATTAAATAGTTTCGGTGGTATTGTTTAATAGAATCGAAAGGTTTTAGAATTATTTGAGTGGAATATTCTTACCCTGTTGCGTTTAGTTAACAAATTCTACAATTGTGAAGATAAAATTAATTTCTAACTTCCATTTAAAATAAGTATTCTCAACTTACTTGTTAACTATAAAAACTAGATCATATGCTTTTATATTGACAGTTTTGTGTATTATTAATAACATAGTTTTTTTTAATTGTATATAAGAGTTATTTAAAAAAATGAATATAGTGCAATTTTTGTAAAGAACCTTTAATGAAGGCATTGTTGATATGTAATTACGTGGCTTATATTTAAAAAAATTTTATTTTTAAATAGATTTACAGGTTTGTTAATTTAAAGCGTGAGAAGAAATTTAGCTATTTTGAATATTATATTTTATTCAAATAGTTTAAAATATATAGTCCGACTGAATGTATCTTAAACAATTTCGTTTTTTTGGTCTTGAATTATTTTAAAGCAGCAATGACATATTTGAATTTTGAAGATATTAAACGATATATTTCGGCTATGCTCTGTGACTTGAAATTTTTTAAATAGAACTTTGTTAAAATTATTCTCAATTACTCGCAATTAAATGAAACTACGTGATATAGTATTATTTCTACTTTCTTTACCACGACCCAGGTGTGAACATCTTCAAGTGGGCTATTAGCATAGATTCGAAACTATTCTTGTGAAGTAAATTCTTTACAATTTGTTTGTCAATCTAAAAAATTACAATAGAAAGACAAATCTTAATTTACTTATAGAGTAATTGAATTATTGCAGTGTTAAGATGTAATTATCTCAAAATTAGAAAAAGTATTAACTTTGTATCGGAAGGGTGAAATATTCCACATTATTTCTTCATGTGAAATTAAATTCTGAAACTGTTTGATCAGATGCACGAGAGTGACTCACGTACAATAAAATCAACTGCTTTATAATGTAGTTCTTACGAAGTACGCTTCCGTATGTTGGGGGTTCGTTTTTTTGTTTTATTTTTTATATTATGTTTTGTTAGAAGAACATGTGGACGACGCGAGAGATGTTGCTTCGCATCTCATTGTGTGGCAGATACTACCTGAATCCTGATTACCATAGGATTAACAAACGCCCATAGCAAATATATCATAAAACCAACATTGAAATCAACGTTCCGAGTTAATATTTCATCCGGTATGTGATCATGAACTAATCATTCAACTTTGTAACATTGCATAACTTTACGAATGGGTCTATTTATTCTTGATTTGCGTAATGATATTTGTAAATAATTTATGTTTCATGCTAGAAATTTAGTTTATGTAATATAATGCTCGAGAGCACGGAAGTTCTATCGGGTTAATTATGCTGTACAACTTATGGCTTGCCAAGCGGACAGATGTAAAGAATATATTTATTTATGTATATTGACTTGTTTAAGGTATGATTACGGCTATCGGGCTGTTTATGCAGAGAGTTTTGGCTTTATTTTGCTTTTGGAAAAACTTTTGTAAGTGCTACGGCTTATTATTATGGGTAGCACACGTGAGGGAATCTTGACTCACAACTGTCTTACGTTAAATCTTTTATTTTTGCATGTTCATAGAGTACTAAACAGAAATGATATCACTTTTATTTTCTTTACGCTTCTGTTATTATGGTGCTTCGATCAGAGCGACTAACGTAAATTGTAATTTTAGTCTGTAATCCTGCACAAACTCCGAGGTGTTTTTGAATTTAGTTAAATTCATATACGTAACCAAAATTATGGTTACGTTAATTTGTCTTTATGGAAGTAAATATTTCAAGGATTTCCCGATTATTTCTGTACATGGATATCGCATTTAAAGTTTATTGAAGGTGGATTTTGGTTTACTATTTAAGAGTTTAGGCTTAAGTGGTAGATCATTACGCATAAACAGGTTGAGATATATTCTAATATATTTTTGTAATGTTATTGTTGTTTGTCATTAGCCTTGGGCAAAAAAGTCAAGACCCAGTTAACCTAAAATTTTGGTTTCAAATAATTTCCAAAAAACAAATTGAAATTTCATTTCGGCTACACAGGTTGTACAGAGCTGAAGCAGATATAACTCATTTTATATATTTGTCCAGTTGATTATAATTATTCTGTTCATTAATTTTTTATTATTATTTTAAATCTTGAATGGCTTTGAAATAAAGTACTTTCATTGTCTATGTATTTGTTTGTTTCATAGTCAATCTGTAGATGGAGTGTTAATGCATGTTTTTTAAATCTATGTTAACATATCTTTTACAAACATTGCATGATTTTAATTGTTATATTCAAATTATTCATACCGATATTAACGGTGATAAAAAAAATTATTTCATCAGATTTTCCTTATTGTAAATAATGAATTTCCATTTTCAATGTAAGTAAATCTTCCTTGCAATTTTTGTTAATAAAATTAAGAATAATTTTTTTTACGGAAATTTGATTAAGTAATTTTTTGTGGTATGACTTTAGGCTGTAGGTGCCAGTACCTTTCTATTATCTTTTGAATAAAAATTTTCAAAAATTTCATATATGTATATAAATTTGTATAATTCGATATTGTTATGATTGGTGGTATAGGGCTGTATATAGCGGGATCTTCTTGGTAAAAATTAATATGTATTTGCTACTAATCACTACAATTTTAGTGGAAATAAAATAGACAACTCATTTCATATACAATTCTTATGCCATACATAGAGAATGAGCTTATTGACCAATGAATCACAAAGTGTCATATATTATACCAATAATAATTAGTTCAGTGTCACATATTAAACCAATAATAATTACTTCAGTGTCACATATTATACCAATAATAATTACTTCAGGGTCAAATATTATGCCAATAATAAGTACTTCAGTGTCACATATTATACCAATAATAATTACTTCAGTGTCACATATTATACCAATAATAATTACTTCAGTGTCACATATTATACCAATAATAATTACTTCAGTGTCAAATATTATGCCAATAATAATTACTTCAGTGTCACATACCAATAATAATTAATTCAGTGTCGCATATTATACCAATAATAATTACTTCAGTGTCACATATTATACCAATAATAATTACTTCAGTCTCACATATTATACCAATAATAATTAGTTCAGTGTCACATATTATACCAATAATAATTACTTCAGTGTCACATATTATACCAATAATAATTACTTCAGTCTCGCATATTATACCAATAATAATTAGTTCAGTGTCACATATTATACCAATTATAATTAGTTCAGTGTCACATATTATACCAATAATAATTAGTTCAGTGTCACATATTATACCAATAATAATTACTTCAGTGTCACATATTATGCTAATAATAATCTAGTATTATTCTATAAATTAAAATTATAGACTTAGCTATAAACTTTTTAAAAGCCTATATGTTAAGGTTGCTTTAAACTTTTTAAAAGCCTATATGTTAAAGAGAAATTTAAAAGTATTTTATCACCCAGATACTCAAATTAATGTATAGTGTTATAATAATACTTGCGAATAAATAATTATTTTATAAAAGAAAAAATTAATAATATTGTTCAATTTTTGTGGCTGATTGTTTTAGCTTCTGGTATTTAACATAAATTGTTTTATAGTATATTTTCTTCTTTATTATAACTAAATGCAACACCAATGACATAACATCTCGATGCATCGCTATAGTTTATTTATTGTCAATTGGACTTTGTCTGAATTTTGAGTGTGAACAGTGACAATCATATAATTATACTGAGTCAGAGAAAGCAGAAAAAATGTTATACAACTTTTATATTTGCGCTTGCCAGTTACTGATAGCGAAACTGCTAACTGAGGAAAGCCAATACTCACGCACGTTTTAAAAATAAATTTATCCTTATACTTCCTTTAACTTAATAATCGGTCTATTAATAACTTCGTCATTTTCCGCCGAAATTAGTCATTTCATACATTCACTTTAATATGGCATCCTTCTCTTCACTTCTTAGTACTCTGCTTTTGTGAAATACAACACGGAGATAGTTGAACTCAGTTGTTTGTAGATATATAATTATACATTAAAACTGTCCTACGTAAAGTCTGGTGATAGGTAAAAATGAATGTGGCACTATTTCTTTGCAGTTGTAATGCAAACATTTTGTGATGCTTAATAAATTTCTGCCTTTTGTAAGATTCAAGCATTTTATCTATACCCCAGAGCAAAGTAATTACTATGACAGTACATATCAAAGTATTCCGGGATAGGATAAAGGATGGAATTTTTAAAGACATCCTCCTCGCAAAATATTTCCTTTATGTTGGGTAATCAATTTGTAAAATATTAGCTATTTTTACATAAAAAAACTGTGTGAAGTGAGTAGTGTTAAACGTGGCAGACATTATCACACAAACTTTTTTGGTCAAAGTCATGATATAAATGCGTCTGAATTGAATTTGTTCACAATATCTATTGGCATGTTTACTTTTAAATGGAAGACACCACTTCAATCAAATGGAAGATACAGTTACCATTTCATTAAGCTGGAAATAGTGGTTAGATTGCAAGGTCATCACAAGGGTTGTGAGTGTTAAGGAATAGTGGATTATATTAAAACAATCATAAATTTTGTAAACCCATTCATAGTTATGGCACTTAGGCCATTAGAAATGCATTTATTTGCATTAGTTCCATTAAAGGTAAGTTGAACAATAGATGATATCATCTTTATCACCTCTTTTGTTGAGATTAACTAAATATTCTAGCTTATAATACCATGGAAAGTATATACAAGTCAAAGTCTTCTCGAAATTCTTTTAATTTAAACCTTTAAGTTGACTCTGAGATAAAATATTGGGAAATATGTGAAATATTTGTAAACCTTATAAATTCAAAATATATATTAAATTTCATTTTTGGAAAGTTATCTAATTTCATAAATAAAATGACTAAGTAATTCTGCTCAAGTGATTTATAAATGCCATTTAATGGTCGTAGGAACTGTGTAAGATGCCATCGGGGCCATTTGGGGATAAATTAATAAACTTTTGGTTACACCACTGTCACTTTTTCACGAAGTCCCCATAGCGTACAAATTGTAATTAATTAAATTTATTAATGCTAAATATGGTGTAGTGTATTATATAAAAGCAGTTTAATAATTCATAAGAACAACATAATTACGTACAATTATAATTGAATCTTATACTCACTCGTGACGTAACCTTTTACATTCGGTTTTGTTTACATGTGCTGTCAATAAAATACTACATGGATGTAAACAAACATGTAACCAAAAGTTCTTATTTCTGTCCTTTTCCATCGACCTCTATGCTACTTACACGGTCCCTATTCGAATTAGTACAAGCAATTCCATTAAAGATGAAACTTGATGTAACACGTTTTATGGTGTGATTAAGCTAAACCAAATGTAACTCAACATTCAGTATCACTCTTTTTAGAATGCCATAGTGAAAATAGGAAATCTTATAACATTGTCACATCCATGTTTTCATCTGTCTGTCCTTTGAACTAAGTGTCTGTTTTAGACCAACGTGAATGATGTTTTGCAAGTTGATGCTTCAAATTATTTAGTTGTAAATTTATATCAAGGGTTAAAGTACCCATATATCTATTTAAAGTTGAGATAACAATTTTATTTTTTGCTCACCTCATCTAGTGGGTTGTCATTAGATTGATCTGTCAAAGCGGAATTGAGGTCCCATTCACCATTTTTCACATATCTACAAAATATTAGCATGAATGTGACACGTTGCAAAAGTATCCTTTCCTTCTAACTTTTCATCCACAGACTTAAAAAATCTGAAAAAATTATAGGTTTTAGTTGCAACCACCAGAACTTTTAATGAAAATTATTTCAGTTGACTTGCATTAACAATTACAGGAAATGTATACGGGTACTGCTTTATAGGTGTTCCGACTATTACTTGGTTCTATTAATCGTCGGAAATTTGAAAGAAATCTGAAGAATTGAAAAATTTTTAACTAAAAATTTAAAATGTTAAAGGCTAAATTAATTTTGTTTTATATGATGTGATATAATCTTTATCATCTCTTATAATATATTTTTTTTATCTTTTCTAAGGGTAACTAAATATTCTAGCTTATAATACCATGCAAAGGATATACAAGTCAAGGTCTTCACGAACTTCTTTTAATTTAAACCTTTAAGTTAACTCTAAGATAAAATATTGGGAAATATGTGAAATATTTGTAAACTTTATAAATGCAAAATATGTATTAAATTTTATTTTTATTCTTTTCTCATTTTCAATTTTATTTTTAAAAATTGAAAATGTTAAATGCCAAATTAATTTTTTTTTAAGCTGAAATAATCTAGTCTCATTACCACTGAAAAAAATAATGTTACTATCTAATTAATGCATGACAATACACAATTTGTTATTAAATGATCCAATTGGCCATATGCCATTATTTTACCATTAGTCCGAATGTGATAATAATTAGTTTTGAGAAAGTTTAACAGCACGAGATATGAATACACTTAGTTTAATTTAGCACCAATAAAAACTATTGCGATATACCTTTAAAGCTATACAACAAGTTTTCATAAACTTGCATTTTTATTGATAAAATATTTCTGTTTAATTTAAGTGCCAGTACATATAGAAGTTGGCAGTTCAACATTGTAACATGTCACTTTACCACAAAGGGTTTCAGTATGACAGCCTTTCGATGTGTAATGATGTAAAGATTTGTGTTTAGACAGATACAAAACCTAAAAGGCTTAATAGTAAGTCAGTTGTAAATTAAGGTTTTTAGAACTATTGTATATTTAGAAGTAGTGTAGAACGTTTTGTTATCTAAACATTATAATTAAAATATGCATCGAATAAATTTCACTAGATTTCTAATTAATAATAGAGATTTGTAAAATGGGTTTAATGTTTGTCATTTTAAATTTAAATTTTTTAAGATTTAAACTGTTGTTATGTGCCCACCTTATCGCGGTTTGTATTTAGTTATCTGTTTAATTTCTAAGTTTATAGTTTATTTATTTAGTTTATCATTGGCAATCTTGCATTACAAAGAACTCCATGACAGTTGTGCTTGTATGCTGCGAATACAAACAAATATAAATGCTACTTCTGAAACTTAAAAACTAAACATTACCATGGACCGCTGCTCCGTGTACTACGTAGTAAACATTATAACAAAATTTTTCAGCTGATGCAGAAATGGAAGACAGCGTAGTTGTGGTGGAGGATGAAAGTGGTGGAACAAACGCATCTGACGGGCCAAGCTCCCTAAGCGAGAAGAATTCAAAAAGCCACCTAATAGTATGGCAAGTCGCACCAGCTTGAACGAAACAAATGACCACCTGATAGAATATGGTTACCCTACCAAATAGATTTATTAGTTTTTACGTTATTTATTTAATTTATATTATTAGTAGCGTACTGAAATTTGGTGTGGATCGCTTTAGGGAGAAATATTATTGTACTTTAGATATATATCTAATAGTAAAAGCATACATGTAGTAATCTTTTATGTATTGACATGGTGCTTTTATTGTTTCACAAATATTAACGCATTGCACCATTTATCCCGTAATTCAAGATCTTTAGTTGCAAAATACTGGTATAAATTTATATAAATAAAGTTGCAAAAAAAATTTCATAAAAGTGTAGCATATTTGTAGTTAGTTAAAATAGGAAATATAGAAACGTTTTGAGCAAAATAAATTAAGTTGTTACCTGTGATGGTGTACGAAATCTAAAAGCCACGTCTAAGTAACGAAACCATGATTGTCCCTAAGGCGATCTTCCTTACCAAATGACTTTCAACGGTGTCGCAGCTGTGCCGTTAAAAAATTATTGGCAGAGAATTAGCGTTTGTCGCTTTATTAAATTGTGTTTGTAATGTTTTAATAATTGTAAGTTTAAATGATAACCAAATTGAATAACATATAAGTATAAATATTACTTACATAAGTTGACAGTCTTTCGTCTATCATGATAATTCAATTCGACTGTTTGATTCCTAATAATGTATCGTCTTTTTAGCAAATGTGGGACTTGGTGAAAATAAGAAATGTTTCATTTTATAAGACATAGTGCTGATTTTGTACCTTTAACTACTGCTTTATTTTGACAATAGGTTCTGGATTTCTCAAGTAAAACACGATCCCTGATACGTGTCTGTTGAATCGTACACTGATTGGTAGCACTTTTTTATGCGATTGTGGTTTTGGCTAATAAAAATGGACGGCGTACTTACCCTTTTGTAGTACGTCGTGCATAATTAATTCTACTATTTGACTTGGTTTTACTCCAATATGTCTTGTTTTTGGGATTTTAAATATTTTTTCTTATTAATAGTGCAATAATTCTGTTTATTTATATTTTTTGTTATACTACTTTTGCAAGTATGTTAGTTGCATAATTTCTCAACACGAGAAAAAGGTGAATACATGTTAATATAATTGGTATAAAAACAACAATAACAACAATGGATGTGTTATTTTTTTTGACACTATCAGAGTTGTCTACAATATCGATTAGAGAAAATACGCAATAAAATTTATTATGACATTGAAGAATCTCGCATGTTGTTAGTAAAAACTCTTGTAGGAATTTAATTTGCAATTGTTAATTGATTGTTTTTATCCAGAAATAACTGACGCTGGGCGTATTTTATTTATTGTTAATTTTCTTAATGTTTAACAGTAATCTATAAAATTATACTGTCATTCATTATTAGAAATATGATATTATTCTAATGAAAAAAAAGGTTTAATCAATTTTGTATTTTGAGTGCAAACTAGTAAATTGTATACCTATATACCTGCCGTAAGAATAGAAAACCTTTAAACCTAGTAATTTCATGCTTTTTTAACACTATAACTGTATCAATTTTTCTTCGCACTCATATTCTATGTTTTTACACTTTCATGGCGCTACATGTGTGATGTAATTTACTTTACGTTCTCTGTAGATTTTATTTTTTATCAAATTGTATATAGCGTAGTAAAGGTATTTTTTTATATTGTTTGAATATGTATTTATTCATTATTATAATTTTTATATAATTTGCTATAAATTTCGTCCATATTTTTTTAATAGATTGTAATTTTTTTACAAGTCATTTAATGTTAGCGAAATGTCTTATAATTTTTATAAGAATAAATTTTAAATTTCGTAGTTCCAATTGCGAAGTGTAACGTTTGCTTTGTTCCTTTTTCAAAGATTATTGCCAATTTATGTTGCGTACAGTACATTCGTCAATTTTTAGGGGTCTCAAGCACTACTATTACTAACTAGGATGGTTCTAATGCACTTATTATGACAGATCGCAATAGCAACGTTCAAACTAAAACTTTAAATGTATTTTTTTTATTATTAACTTTTAAGATCAATGATGTTTGTAATGAATATGAAAATTTTCTAGCTTGCCTAGTTTTAAAATGTCTGGTCGGTTTACGCACAGCTTTTTTTTAATTCTAAAGCAATTTTTATTTTTCAGTTTTGATCAATCAGTAATTTCAAAATATAATAAATGTAGCCATCACATCCTTGGCTATAAAGCTTTAGGAATATTGATATAAACATGAAATCTCAGTAGACTAGTTTAGTTCCATATGGTATACTTTTGCTTCTTTATTATTCGTTACCTAGTCTTTCACGTTTCAAATCCTTTTCATCCCCTTTATTGAAAAATGGTGAAACAATTTCTGGCACAGATCTGCTGGTGGAGACAAAGCTTTTTTTCATGAGACATCATTTGGCTTTATCAGTAAAATATATAATACTGATGTTAATTTAAAGTTTAAATATGTTTTCTAAATATGAACATCTTAAAATTTAAATAGGTAGAAAGGTACATTCTTCTCTTGTACTTATTGCTGGATTAGATTGTTTAGAAAAACAAACTTTTTTAAGATAGAATGTGAAGAACTTGATTTGTATATATAACTTATTAATTATGATTGTGTTATTTCATCTTTTGCTTCCATTGAAATCTCGTCGGCTCATCTCGGCTGCTTTTAGGTGAACGTGCCAAATAGCAAGTGGTATATTTTGTCGCAGACAAAACTTCTTTAGAGAAAATATATATTTAGTTCAAAATGAAATTTTCATTTCAAACTAAACTTTTGGATATCATTTATAGCTTCACAAATTTTATTCGATAGCGTAAGAAAACGCCGTCGATTGCATACGTTGAACAATTGTAGTGATATAACAGTGCGTTATACTGTGGCCTCCTCACACAGGTCACGGCACGTCATATTTTGTGAAAATAGGTTATGTTTAATAAATTTTGTAACATTATAAATATTTACCATAAGAATATTAACGGTTATAGTTAGGTATTAAATATTTTAATTGCAATATATAGAATAATATTACATGTCCACTGTAGTTGAAACATCTTTAATATGATAGTTTCTTAAATTATCTAAAACTATATATCAAATATAGAAATGTGAAAATGATGGGGTTTATGAAGTAATCATAGGTACATTTTACTTTTGTATCATCTAATTAAGTCAAGTTACTTTGACGTTAGCAGAAGCTTAATTCTAAATCCAAATTAGAATAAATTATAGATATGGAATGATCTACATGGTCGTAACGATTACATTTTTTTTTGTTTAATTCAGGTATAGCACTTGGCGATATATTTTTATGCTCTTAATAAATAGTTCTAGAAAATACACTTCGGTTCATTTGTGATATAGTTAAATTTTGGCCAGCATTTACGTCGTAAGTATGTAAAATTAGTTTTATCATAACGACAGATAAAGCCAATCTCAGGGCCCAAAGATGTATAGTCATAGTATACTTTTGGTATTAGAAATGTATAAAAACTGATTAAGTTTTGAGAAACCTATATTACATCGTATCTTGCATAATACAGCGGTTATATTCTTCAAGGATAACGATTGAATTTAAATTTGTTCTTAATAATTGTTAGTAATTTATGATTTTTAGATTTAATATGCATTTTGAAAATGAATATTTTTGAACATCAGTAATTTTTAGCTTTGTTTTTTAATATCTTAATATGCTTGTTTGTCGAAATGCTATTGTGGAATTTCATATTTAATTTTTGTCCCTGATTTTTCGTCATTTTCCAAATTACTCTGACAATTTAAAACAAAATTGAAAATAAAGAAAATGAAAGTGAATGATGTTTAAAAATGTTTCCCGCATAATAAACGGACGACTGAAATGTGGTGTAATATTATTATATATAGACTTTGTAATATAGTACATCTAGTCTGTTAAATGTTAAATAATGTAAGGTTTCATATTATGTATTTAATGATGCGTGTGTGCCTATGTACTTGAGAGGTAGCTATTATACAAAGAATTTTTTTTACAATTTACATGCAGTGACAAAAAATTACAATGGGAGACACGTATTATGGCTATTTTTGAAGGAATAAATTTCTCAAAATTTAGGTAAAATAAGACTTCCTATCGTGCTAACGGGTTTATTAATATTTATTTTGAGAAAGTCGCCTCTAAAGTCTTATTTTTAAAATTTAAGATTTCATCAAGTGTCACATTTAATGAACGATGGCAACATTGAGGCATTAGTATTATAGCAGCAATTTGATATATTCAACTTCATGAAAAATTAATATTTTGGAAACGCGTTATGGAAATATCTGAAATGGTAAAAACAGGGAATAGGGCTTAAGACTTGAGTATCAGTTTGGGAAATCTGTCTTTTAATTTTCACTAATATGAGGTCCCTATTCCAGAAGAAAATGATATAATTTTGGGGCTTTCTTTAGCATGAATTCTTTCCAAATGGTAAGATGTTTAACAACATGTATTAAAAACAATGAATACACTGACTGTACTTAATTTCAATACTAAGCAAAAATATAACCTCGCATGTGATCCTAACAGTATAGTAGGTAGATTGTTTTTGATAAAGGCGTGAGAAAATTTAGTTATATATATATATATATATATATATATATATATATATATATATAAAGAAAAATATCAAAGATAGAATTCTGTTAGTACAATAGGAAGGTAGACAATAATATGATTGTTTTCGATCTGGTACTGATTTTTTCTTATATAAAATATATTTTGGAACTTAGAGTATTACATTATTGATTTATTAATGTAGTGAAAATAAATTTAAAAAGTTTGGAATTTCAAAAATTTTATGGTCGATATATATACTCAAACAAAATTGTAATGTCTTCATTGACTCAATGTTATAAATTTTTGTTCATTATATTTTGGTGTAAGGTGTATTTTTGGCCATTGGACAACATCAAGAGTGACAAGCAAATGTGTGACAGTTGCATTATCCTAACTGATATATTTTATATATTTTATATAATTTATATATTTTATATAATTTTTTTGCAAAGATAATGTAGAAGTGATATTTTATAATTTCTTCTATAACATAATAAGATACTATATTCTCAAAATTATCACAGGTTAAAATAGTTTTCTACATGTCGTCATAGATTTATTCTGTAGTCGTTATATAATTTCACAGCTGCTTAATTGATGTTGCAACAGGAATATTTTTGTCGTCACAATAAAAATGTTTCACACAGACAGCTGACAAAATATTACAATAGGCTCTAAAACTGCTTGTCACACACATCCACGAGCATCATTTTAAATAATTTCTAGTAGACAAATGTCATCGGGCTTGCATGTGAGATGAGGCATTTTGAATTTCTAATTTTGTAATAATTAATAAAATTATAATCCCATAATTTTGCTTCATTAGTCGGCTGATGCCCTTTGCCTTTGCATCGGTGGTCAGTCGTTAGCGGCAGCTTAACGCTGTCAAAGTAGATAACTAGGCTAAAGTATGTTTATATTACGATTATTAATAATATATGTTATATGAACTATTATGTATACTTACATTATACACATGCAAGTTTGTGAGCTTTTAATTTTTTGGTCAGTCATGTGAAATAAAAGGTATAATGTCTGACATGTGTCGTGTTTGTTTTTGTTGACACTTTCCTTATATGATAGCTGTGGCATAATACAATTATATAATTGTATTGCGGTTTAAAAAGAAAACTACTTACAGCGTAAGTTTAAAAAGCAAAAGTACTATTCATTCTTGAAAAATATCCTAACTTTCAAAACTTCCATTTCCCACAAATTATCAAAAAAATTATAGATTACAGTGAAAACCGTTTTTTTGTAATTTTTCTGCTTAAAAAATTATGATCGACGATGTAAGGCAAATTAAGAAATATTAGTTGCCCGGATAAGAATTGAGTATATAATTGTCAAGTGAACTATGAAATAAACAATAGCAAACATTCCGTTTTAAACCTCGCAATCTCTTTGGTTTTATATTGAAAAATTTAGATTTAATAGAGATAATATTGAATTATTGAATAATATTTTAAAATGAAAGAATGAAAAATTTACAAAAGCTTTGGACTTGAAAAACTTTGAAATCGCTGTGAAATCCTTAATACCTAGGTGGTCTGCAGACTCTAATCAGGCCCGAGTGAAATCTACGCTGATGGTCCCAGGGCCCGAAATTCAAAGTCATACCCATCTCTTGTCAAATGAGACAAAAAATTATAAATGGAAGACGCTATATTTTTTGCGTAATGTTGGCTTGAAAAGGGGGCAATATTCAATTCCGAAGTAATAATAATATTACATATTCGGAGTAGGAAACATTTTTTTCTAGAATCAAAATATAATTCATGTTGTGATAAGTTTATAAAAAAATATGTTTGTAACCAAAAATTGGGAGACATTTCAAGCTATAGCTGTTCAAGAAATTATTTGTTTCTGGCGGCTTATAATCTTTGCAATAATTAGTTTATTTGGATTTGTTTTGCAATAAATATGACATTGTCATATATATATTATATTTATAGATTTATTGTCAATATTTTTACAATAGCATAAAATCAAGTTTTAAGTCGCAAACAAACATAAAAAAATGTTTTCTAGGTAGATGCTAAGAAAGTTCTATGACGATCATTTATGATACATTTTTCTATGTATTTGTTTTCAAAATTTCATTAACTAAAATTTTATATAAAGCACTCTATATCTTGTTTGTAAGTCACATACACAAAACTGATAAACTTTACTCGCAGAGACATTTCATTTTCTACACAAAAAGTGTGCAGTTTATTTGTTTTATAAAACATATCAGCATATTTATAAAGGCATTTGAAGTTATTTTTACAAGCTATTATATTGAATAATAGTTGTTCATAAGAATCATTGTGTATATCTTAAATCATTATCACCCAATTGTTCCATACAGCTGGACGAGCAACAATGCCCCATTTATTAATTATATAAACAAATGGATATGTTTATAAAGGTGGTAGAAGTTATTTTTACAAATTGAATAGTAATATTTATTCGTAAGAATCATGTGTAGCTTATATCATCACCAAATTGTTTTGGCTCAGCTGGGAGAACATTTGTAAATAAGCAGTATGCAGTTTTTTATATAAACAAACACGAGTTAAACACAGGCATTGGAAATTATTTTTGCAAATGTTCTTTTATTGATTAATATTTGTTCTTTAGAATCATTGTGTGCGTCTTATTATATTTTATTTTGATTGTTGAGCCACGAATAAACAGATTTTCAATTTCATTTTAATTTTACTGCTCGTTTTTTGTAATTTTCATTGTTTTATCTTTATAATAAATCTTTTCTTTAGAAAAAAAAACAAATTTGTTAGCTAATAAAATAGTCTCGTAAATAAAAAAAGCAAAATTTTATATGAATATATGATCTTGTATGCATATCTTCCAAAAAAAATTGTTTTTCTTTCAACGTCACTCGCATAAAATGCTCCGTGGACAACAACAGTTTATAATTAATTTTAAACATAATATTTTTTTTATTTTTTATATATATTTTGGAAATTATGTATGCGTTGGAGCGGCAATGGAGCCGACATTTTTTTGCAAATTTATTTGAGTTTTAACAAAAATTATGTTTATACAAGAAAAACTAACCATAGTTCATAGAATATTGTGAAGTAATTGAAAATCGGGCGAGAAATTGGTCTTTTCCAAAATTTTAAGCAATTTCTGCAATTAGTTGATAATTAGTTTTTGGCGGTGTGGTGCACCTGTTGCTATTTTCACTCGTTCAGGAACATCTGTATCGATTCGCTAATTAGCGCCCTGATTATAAATGGGTTTTTTTATTTTCAACAAATTTTGCCATTTCTAAGATTTTTTTCAAACAAGACAGTTCAGTTGAAAAATGTCCAAATGTCTTTGGTAATTTTTCTTCCACTTTTGTTCTTATCACAATCAAAATTCCAATCAAGGCTCCCAAATAATGAGTTTGTTTGCGTCTGGTTATTACAAATAATTTGTATTTTTTTATTTATTTGTATCTTGCCGTATTCTGTTAGTGCCATCTCCGTCAATTTGTCTTTGATTATTGTATTTGATATATAGTGGTAATTTTTATTTGAGCTAAAATCGCATCATTTTTCACGTGGGTGTTTGTCATTTTGTCTTAGCAGTATTAAATTTTAAAAGGTAGAACATTATAAAGTTTTGAGTTACAAAACAATATTATAAGAAAACATGACGAGAATAAACTGCCACTTGGTTAACAGTAAAATAATATTATTCGTTCTTTGTCGTTCAATTTCATATGTTTTTGCCATTAGGCACCCCTTTTTCTCAACTCGTGTTCTTACAAAAAATCAAAATTACCCTAATGTAAATTTAATTGTAGCCAAATCCCGCAACTGAAATGATTTTTGGCTGGCTCCATAATTCAATTCATGTTTTTAAGTGTTTCAGCAATATTTAAATTAATATTTTTATGTGCATTTTATTGTAAATAAAGGAATGTCATATATATCTATAGTTATAAAGTTACAGAATGTCCAGACTGATTAAGTATACAGTAATAAGTAGAGAAACTGGCAAATGTAATCTCTGTCCTGATTACTTCTAAAAATTGTACTAACAGTCCATTATACAAGCTCCTATTACTTAAACTGGATGGAGCAGAAGAGTATTCTAAAGAAGTTTAACTTTTCTTCGAATGTTGGCTATAAATTAAAATTATTTTGCTTGTGTTTAACATAATCTTTTATATTATACTAAATAACACAATGTAACGATATGATTTAACTAAATTAATCATTATAATAAGCCTTTTGCAATTTTACAAGATAACATTGGACACATACTAAATATCTATGGTCCTTGCACACTGGTTCTTGACAAATTTGGAGAAGCTGTTGGTTCCAGATCAAATAGTCTCTTAGTGTGTGATAATTATAGCAGTTTGAAAGGAATTTTTTTCTCTGAGAGGAGTAAATTTCTAATTTTCTTGGTGAATCACCTTAGTATTAACGTAGTCTAGTCTAGACTATATAAAAAGTGCAGCATTCAAACTAACGTTCAGTTAACAATTGAGTAATCGGTGAGTAAAGCATAAATAAAAAATGGAAGTGTTTCGAAGTGAACTTAGATGACTCTTTCTTCATGAATGTCGTTTAGGGCAAAAAACCAGTGAAGCATCATGAAATATATACACAACGATGGGTGAAGATATGCCCTCTTACAACATAGCCAAGCACTTGTTCCAAAGATTCAAACAAGGGAATTTTAACCTGTCCAATTAACTTCATCCAAAGCGACCTCCTACAATTAATTTAGAAAAATTTGTAAGCCGTATTGAAACAGATCTCAGATTAAGTTTGCGTTGTTTGACAGAGCTATTTTCATGCAATGGAAAAACAACTTCATGCTTTGAGAAATATTCTGTTTGGCTACCATATGAGCTAACAGCCTTTCAACTTCGGTAAAGAGCTAATGTGTGCTTGGAACTACTAAGTTCCCATCGTACCAACGAGAGGCTAAAGTATCTAGTTACAGGAGATGAAAAGTGTGTGGCTTATGTTAATTTTTAGTGTAAACACCAGTGGCTAAGTATTAAAGAAAAAGGTGTACTTAGACCTCAATATAATATAATATTGAACGAAAGATGCTTTTGAGTGCATTGTGGGGTATAAATGGAGTTATTCATCGGAAACTCTTTCAAGCTAACAGTACAATTACAGATACAATTTATTGTGAACAATTGAGCAAAATCACCGCTAAACTTCCTTCAAATCGAAGCAGTCTATTTTTTACATGACAATGCTCGACCCCACGTAGCAAAAGTAACGTGTGAAAACTACTTTCACTTGGATGGAGTATGCTACTTCATCCACTGTACTCTCCAGACCTTTCGCCATCTAATTACCATCTGTTTCGTTCTCTGTTTAATAATTTACGTGATAGAAAATTTAAAGACGAAAATCATATGAAAATCAAACTTCATCGGTTTTTCAGTCAAAGGCCCAAAGATTTCTATAAGGATGGGACTTTAACTCTGCCTACATGTTGGCGAAAAGTGTTAGATACCGACGGTGATTATATAATTAACAATTGATTTTAAATGTAGTCAATATAAAAAGTTGAAAAGTTGTGTACAGAGATGGCGGATTTATAATTTGCTAATGTAATATATTAATAATGATATCAGTGTTAATAATTATGTCTATTTTCAATTATTGTTATGCATAGTTTTCTGCTAAACTTGCTTGTATATGTTATGACCAGAACTGCTATCCCATTTGCAAATGAATGTTACCAAACTTTTGTCCAGTACATTATTGGCTATTACAGGTTCTTGTATTGTTCAGCAGTATGACTAACAATTTCTTTAATATCTAAGAACCATTGACTGTAATGCGTTCATCAACTATTATGCTGCAACACTAGGAAAGCAGTCTTTGTTTGCTTTCCCTAAGCAGTACATAGAATGTTAAGTAAGCGATATATGCAACATTTTACAAGCATTTTAGGATATTGATAGCTACTCTATCAATATACAAAGAAAGTACTTCCTCATCCGTATAATATTTCTTCTGCGCTACAATGGCTGTTGGCTTTACATGTTTACAGCATCATCAGGAGATTGCAGGAACCTCTATCATATCTGCAACTATTTGACTATCACTAGGTCGCGTAGCCATTTGTGCAGCGATGATAATTCAGTGGTGGAATCAGGCTATGTCAACTCAGCCGCTTATCTGAGTTATTAACAGCTTTTGTGCTCTACCTGGTGTTTAAACCAGTATATTCCATCCTTCATCAACAAAACTGTCACCAGAAAAATACGAAAAACTAACTCTTATTTGAAGCCAGGTCTCATATATCATCAAAAATAAGAGAAAAAAGTTCCATTAGCTTAAAAAATATTAAGTAAATAAGGGTTTGAAAACGCTTGGTTGGTGTACAAAAATTTACGAAGTAGACATACTAGCTTGGCACAGTTACCTACCCAACTCGACGAAAACCAGAGCACTTTCATCTTTTTGCAAAATTTAATTGACAGCAGCTGAATTTACAATTTGAACTGATTTAATCTATCGCCATTCACTGCTTGTATATTGAATTTAGTAAGAAGACGCTGGAGAATCGGCTATAAACTATTCTTCTTCAATGAAGAGTATCAAACTTCAAAAATCTGTAAATACCTTAGAGGATATCTATCCCTAAAAAAAATTTAAAATGTATATGCAAACTCTTACGAAACCAATTGATTATAAATTTAGAAAGAAGACAGTTAAAGCTAAAATAAAATAAAATGCTAGTTTATGGAAGTTACTCATTTTTAGATCTTTAAACATTCGAGATTGCAAAGACTTGGCCAGTTTCTGCCTAGTGGTAAGTAGTAATGACCATGAATTTAAAGTAAACACAAAAAAATTAACGAATTATGCGATTTTTACATCCCTAGAGCTCGGAAGTATGTGAATTGTTTTGACTTTTATTATAACTTTTTATTGTCAAAAACAATTATGATAGTATAAAAGTTGTCTGAACCAAGAAATAAAATACCCAAACTTTACTACAAAATCACGTCGCCTTGTGACACTTATTTTGACAGTTGATAACAACAAATGACAGGTGTCCGTAGTAGACTTGGGCGATAGGAGTATTTTGAGATACTGAGTACGATGAGTGCGAGTATTATAAAATATCGGTGACAAAATCCTCGACAAGTATGGACGACCTAATTCCGTTGTAAGAGGACTATTAAAAATCACTATAGACCTACAGCCACAGGAGACGTGCAATAAATCTTAATTGCTACTTATTATGAAGAGTTTAATGCTCATATCCTTTATTTCTTACAGCTAAAAATGGTGAGAATTGCTATCATTTCTAAAGGAGACAATTTTAATAAAATATTCATTTTTCCTTTATACCACCCATAAATATTTATGGCTCCTGGCTTAGGACTGGTAACTAAATGATTAATTTGGTATAACCATTTAAATAGCGTATTGAAACAATGAATCATGTTATTTGACATAATTACCTTTTATTTAAAAAATGGATCACGTTATTAAAATTTTTTTTTTTTATTTTTGCCATTTTTATTTTAACTTAATTGTTTTTTAAATAATGTAGTAAGATGTTCGGAACAAACACCTTGTTCAGTAATAATTTTTGTTACAGCTGGATGTTTTCTATTCAAAAGTTTCCTTAAATTAAATGTAGCACTTTTGAATGACAATTTAGTTTTGTAAATATTGCAAGAAGCAAAATAATCACCCAGTTCTGTAAAATACTCCCGTACACTGGACTTTCTTTTGGATATAATGGTAAAGTTAAAATTTAACCTAACAGTTTTTATATACTTTATTTATTTACAATATTTACACCACAAAGTAATAACGCGCAACTGTTCCAGTAGAAAAACGGAGAGTCATTAGACAAAAAAGAGTACCGTACTTAAAATTCTTATTTTAAAATTCTCGGACTTGTATTAAATAAATATTTTTCCGCGAACTACGAAGTGTGAAGCAATAATATTTAATATAATAAGTAAAACTAGTATACAAGTATATTTAACATACTCGGATTACATACATTAAAAGTATTACGACTTAGGAGTATTTAAATATTCAGTTTATTCATATGCGTTTTAAATATGAAAAAGTGAAAAAACCTGAACATGATATGCGTTAGTGAAATAGCTATAGCTACCTAGATAACGAGGGGTAGGGTTATGACGCAGCCCGATCATAAAGTAACCATTGTACAAACGTCCGGTCAGCTATGCCATACAAATATTTACGATACCAACTATTTTGCATACTAAGTACGTATTTTGATCTGAGATAGCGAGTATTTTTATCGGTGACAATAAGTACGCCTCACCTCTAGTCCGTAGACCGTTTACAATTGAATTATTGCAAACTCTGTTCGCTTGCG
This sequence comes from Druceiella hillmani, assembly GCA_039881145.1. Classification (NCBI taxonomy): domain Eukaryota; kingdom Metazoa; phylum Arthropoda; class Insecta; order Lepidoptera; family Hepialidae; genus Druceiella; species Druceiella hillmani. The sequence continues at coordinate 11,534,157 of JAYKKI010000011.1, read as the reverse complement.
TTTGTTGGCAATTTTTATTTACAATTGGTGTTCTACATTTCCCTACTGATTTTATCCACGCCATAAGTCTTTCCATATATTTTGGATACTGTTAATCTAATTATGAGATTCATCAATTGCAACATAGATATGCAACAAGTGTGAAAGCATATTGTGTCTATGTTAGAGGTAAGGCATATTTATTGCTACCGGTAAAAATACTCCATGTCTCTGATCAAAATTTGTACTAGTGCCTGATCAAAATACATGTGTCTGATCAAAATACGTACTTAGTATGTAAAATAAAAAATACTTGGTATCGTAAATACTTGTATGGTATGGCCAGCACCTTCTTGTGTAGTAGTAGGTGTTCGTATGGCTGAGCGGACGTTCATACAATAGTTACATTATGGTCGGACTGCGGCATAACCCTACCCATATTTGTCTAGCTTGCTATAGCTATTTCACTCATGCATATCGTACTCAGGTTTTCTCGCTCTTCATATTTATGTTTTAAATATGAAAGAGCGAGAAATAAGTAACAACGAAATAATAAACAAGGGACAACCTGGATATATACGAAATAAGGGACAACCTGAAAGTATGTAATAGGAGTATGTTAAACATACTCGTTTTACTCATTACGTTAAGTATTGCTTCAACTACTTTGCGGTTTACGCACGAATACTTATTCAATACAAGTATGAGTATTTTAAAATAAGAATTTTAAGTACGTTGCTCTTTTCGTCTAATGATTCTTTGTTTTTCTATTGGAAAAATTGAATGCTATTACTTTGTAGTGTAAATATTCTAAATATATAGTGTATATAAAAACTAACTGTTAATTAGGTTAAATTCTAATTTCATCATTATGTTCACAAGAAAGTTCAAAACCGTATAAGAGTGTTTTACAAACTTGGATGATTATTTTGGTTTTTGCAATATTTTCACAGCTAAATTGTCATTTAAAACAGCTACATATAATTTAAGGAAACACTTGAAAAGAAAACATCCAATTGTAACAATAATCAATATGCAACAAGTTGTTTGTTCCGAACATCTTACTACATTATTTAAAAAAAATTGACTAAAATAAACATGGCAAAAGTTAAAAACAAATATTTTTTTTAACAACGTGAACTATTTTTTAAAATTAATAATAATTATTGTAAATAAGGTGATTCATTTTTTAAATATGGTGTCCAAATTATTATACCAAATGAATAATTTAGTTACTAGTCCTAAATATTTATGATAGTATGAAGGAAAAATAAATCACAGTATTTTATTAAATTTACTGTGTTTTATTTTTCTAACATTTGGAAATTAAAGACATTCCCGCCAATTTTAGCTGTAAGAAAGAAAGGATGTGAGCATTTAACCCTTCATAGTAGATGGCAATTAAGATTTATTGCAGTTCTCCGCAACCGTAAATCTATGGCCATTTGTAACATAGTCCTCTCACGACGGAATTACGCTGCCCATACTCGTCGAGTATTTTGTCACTGATATCTGTCACCGATATTTCATAATACTCGTACTCGTCGTAATCAGTATATCAAAATACTCGTATTGTACTTGCCTAGTCCTTGCTATCAACACAGAATAGAGTGTATACTCTGTGGCTATCAACTCGTTTACAGACAAGATTCGTATGTTGTCTATGAATTAAGATATTTAAATTATAAAATATGTTCACATATATTCCATTTACAAAAAAATTAAAAAATTTAAAAGTCAGCTTTTAACGTATTTTTCTTCATTTACATTGGATTAATGTTTCTTTCTTTGTTGTATATGCTTTATATGCTGCAGTATAAAATAACTTTTCTATAACTATATTAGTATGCATTTATTTTATGGACCAACTGTAAAATGTGGACGATATTCGTATTACCCAGACAATATGAATTTAATGTTAATAATGTGAAACAATATGAAACTTGATGTTAATCAAGTCAAATAAAAAAAAATAATTTTAATAATTATTATTTACATATGTAAATTGTTAAATTTTCTGGTTACTACTACTATATTACTTAATTATAGGTTAGATAAAAATAGGTGACCTGGTATGTGAACTGACAAAGAGAAATAAAAGCGGAGAAGTATAAAAAGCTAGTCACATCTATCTCTAGTTGATTAACAGATTTTATTGTTGCAATTTATAATAAAATGAGTAATATTTTTAATTCACTGCCCAATAAATGCAGGATATAATATAATAATTGTTCATTGTAATATTTTCAATAGTATTTACATACTATTATGCTTGTTTGCTTTGAGCATTTTTCACGTTGCCTGGGAACTAATTACAATTTATGAATTATAATATATTTGTCACTTAATTCATGATATTTAGCAAGGCTGCTCAACTTTTTTAACAGTTGGGCTAAACGGACGATTCCAACATTTTCGGCGGGCCACTGACGATTCCTATTTTAGTTACTTTTAGGACTTGTGCAATAAAAAATCAATATTATGAAATGTGCTTAATTATTGTTTATTATTAAGTAATATAATAATAAAACAAAGAGCATCTTATGCTAAATAAAAAAAACAAAATTTAACGTGAAAAACTGAAATAAAATCCAAATCTAAATAAAATCTATGGTAGGTAATTGATACAATCAATGTGATTTCTGACATTGTTTCTATTGTAATAATTTTCTTTAGTTAGTTAGGCATTAAATCCGATGTTGACAGTAACAACAAGTTACAAATATTTTGCTCAGTTAGTGATGTGCGATATTTATTCTTTACATAATAAAGGTTTGAAAAAACTTTTTCACAAACATATGTTGATCTGAAACTACTTAAGAACTGTAACGCCAGGTCAGTTATTGCAGGAAAGTCTTCTTTTGACACCAATTTCCAGAAATCTACAAAATTTTCTGAAGAATTTTATGGTTTTGAAAACACTTTTTCGGCAAAAAGTTTTTTTAATGCATACCGATTTTGCAATTCAACGAGTTCAAACTGAATATTGGCGGGAGCTAATAGCTATTACCAAAGCCGAGATTTAATTGGAGTACGAATTAGGCGTAAGTACAAATTAGGCGAGTTTACCCTACTCTTTTTCAAAATTATTATGATTTTCTTTATAATGCATTTATAAATTATGTTTTTTTTTGTCTATGGCTACTATAGTGAAGCAAAATAAACATATAGGTTTATGCGCCTTGCCTTCAATAAAACAATATTTATTTTTCCAATCATTATGAAAAACACGGCAAGACTCTATCGACTCGACGTACTTGGTTTACTGTGAGCCACACTGAAACAAACCATATATTGTTTATATTTTCCTTTCAGAATAGGTACCTTATAACTCTAGCCCTTTGAAACGCAACCTCATACTAAAACATTTAAAGAATTTAAAAAAATAGTTTCATACACGCAGAGGTGATTCTGTAAATTAAATTGAATATATTTGAAGGTGTTCCTGTGAAAAATTAGAATCGCCAACTTTTACAGTGATTTTTTTAGAAATTATAACACATACGATTCTTTAACATTTTCTTCTCAATTTGATGCGCAGAATGATCTGTACGAAAATAGACACGCTCTTTATCACTCTCCTGCCATATTGCGAAAAATACTTATATTTGCTACGTTGCGCAATCTTCTGCTTTGATTTTTATTCCGGGCATTGAACACGCAAAGAATATTCGTACGAAGCTGTCGTTCGAGGGTGGGTAGAACACGAGAAACAACTAAATGTTGCTTTGGGTAAACACAGATGTTCACGCAACATTCGTGACTTTGCTACTTTCCCCTGTCTGAATAATGTTAATAATATTTGATTATTGTCACCTGCGACATTGAAGATTAGAGTACAATATATTACGTAGAACATGTATTGATAGACCATAAAACCTATGTATCTAAACCTTGAAAAATATAGAATATAGAAGTGAGTACAATATGCAAAAGAAAGCAAAATTAGAAAATATGAAATATAATTTTCGGCTAAATTACTCCGAGTCGGTCTTTTTAGTCACTCAATATTTATTTTAGTACTTAATAAGAGAGGACATTCGCCTGACACAAATAGCACTCTAATTGAATGTAAACAATTGAATGATAATATCATTTAATATGTATATATATATAAATATATATATATATATATATATACACACATATATATATATATATATAAATATATATATATATATAAATATATGTATATATATATATATACAATATGGAAAAGAAAGCAAAATTAGAATACATGAAATATAATTTTCGAAAACTCAATATTTATTTTAGTACTTAATAAGACAGGACATTCACCTGACACAAATTGCACTCTAATTGAATGTAAACAATTGAATGATAATATCATTTAATATGTATATATATATATATATATATATATAAATATATATATATATATATATATATATATATATATGTATATATATATATATATATATATACATATATATATATATATATATATATATATATATATATATAAATATATGTATATATATATATATGTATATATATATATATATATATATATATATATATAAATATATGTATATATGTATATATGTATATATATATATACAATATGGAAAAGAAAGCAAAATTAGAATATATGAAATATTATTTTAGTACTTAATAAGAGAGGACATTCACCTGACACAAATTGCACTCTAATTGAATGTAAACAACTGAATGTTTGTGAATCATTTAATGAACGTGAATCATTTAATATCTGTCAATAAAAGGAAATAATGGCAAATCGTATATTTAAAAGGATATTTTGCTTAAAATATTTTGATTTTCGGATAATTACTGTCTGTACGGTTTCCGGCGTTATTTTTGTGCATTTTACAAATTTTGAGCATTGTTCCCAAATACTTACATTGCGATTTTCAATATTTTGAGATTTCTTACCCTTCAATGAAGTTATATTTTAATGAAATGAGATGTGAATAGTTATTCCGAGTTATTTTAATAGTAAATAATTTCGAATTTCGCCTTTTTTTGGATAAAATACTTGAAGGCAAAATAAATTCACAAATAGGTCTAGCTCCGTTTTCAGTTTGTCATTTGACAGGGGTATGTTCCATTTGGAGCTCGCTGGGCGCCTTTTGTGTCAAGTTACTATAATTAAACTATATTTTAGATACTTCTTATGAAACATATTTGTATATTTAACAATACTTGTAGTAATCTAAATATTGAGCCCAAAGTAATTGAATTTATATTTATTATAAAATTTCTTAACATGTAAGTACGTATATTACCGTTACATCATTATACTATAATTTAACTACATTTTATATACTTCTTATGAAACATATTTCTATATTTACCAATACTTTCAGTAATCTAAATATTGAGCCCAAATAATTTATATTTATTATAACATTTCTTAACATGTAAGTACGTATATTACCGTTACATCATTATACTATAATTTAACTACATTTTATATACTTCTTATGAAACATATTTCTATATTTACCAATACTTTCAGTAATCTAAATATTGAGCCCAAGTAATTTATATTTATTATAAAATTTCTTAAGATGTAAGTACGTATATTACCGTTACATCATTATACTATAATTTAACTACATTTTATATACTTCTTATGAAACATATTTCTATATTTACCAATACTTTCAGTAATCTAAATATTGAGCCCAAATAATTTATATTTATTATAAAATTTCTTAACATGTAAGTACGTATATTACCGTTACATCATTATACTATAATTTAACTACATTTTATATACTTCTTATGAAACATATTTCTATATTTAGCAATACTTTTAGTAATCTAAATATTGAGCCCAAGTAATTTATATTTATTATAAAATTTCTTAACGTGTAAGTACGTATATTACCGTTACATCATTATACTATAATTTAACTACATTTTATATACTTCTTATGAAACATATTTCTATATTTAACAATACTTTTAGTAATCTAAATATTGAGCCCAAGTAATTTATATTTATTATAAAATTTCTTAACGTGTAAGTACGTATATTACCGTTACATCATTATACTATAATTTAACTATATTTTATATACTTCTTATGAAACATATTTCTATATTTAGCAATACTTTTAGTAATCTAAATATTGAGCCCAAGTAATTTATATTTATTATAAAATTTCTTAACATGTAAGTACGTATATTACCGTTACATCATTATACTATAATTTAACTACATTTTATATACTTCTTATGAAACATATTTCTATATTTAGCAATACTTTTAGTAATCTAAATATTGAGCCCAAGTAATTTATATTTATTATAAAATTTCTTAACGTGTAAGTACGTAAATTACCGTTACATCATTATACTATAATTTAACTACATTTTATATACTTCTTATGAAACATATTTCTATATTTAACAATACTTTTAGTAATCTAAATATTGAGCCCAAGTAATTTATATTTATTATAAAATTTCTTAACGTGTAAGTACGTATATTACCGTTACATCATTATACTATAATTTAACTATATTTTATATACTTCTTATGAAACATATTTCTATATTTAGCAATACTTTTAGTAATCTAAATATTGAGCCCAAGTAATTTATATTTATTATAAAATTTCTTAACATGTAAGTACGTATATTACCGTTACATCATTATACTATAATTTAACTACATTTTATATACTTCTTATGAAACATATTTCTATATTTAACAATACTTTTAGTAATCTAAATATTGAGCCCAAGTAATTTATATTTATTATAAAATTTCTTAACGTGTAAGTACGTATATTACCGTTACATCATTATACTATAATTTAACTACATTTTATATACTTCTTATGAAACATATTTCTATATTTAACAATACTTTTAGTAATCTAAATATTGAGCCCAAGTAATTTATATTTATTATAAAATTTCTTAACGTGTAAGTACGTATATTACCGTTACATCATTATACTATAATTTAACTACATTTTATATACTTCTTATGAAACATATTTCTATATTTAACAATACTTTTAGTAATCTAAATATTGAGCCCAAGTAATTTATATTTATTATAAAATTTCTTAACGTGTAAGTACGTATATTATCGTTAAATCAATATAACAAGTCATCTTAACTTTAGATATTTCTTAAAGCCTATTAAATTTTCAAATAACGCGTCAAGTTGAAATTTATATAAATAATATAATTTTGTATGAGGGAACTTTACAAAAAAAATTTTTTTCTTTTTTTTCCACATTTACTTAATTAAAATAAGATTTACTATAAATCCGGATCCTTATTTTAGTTTTAATATTTCAATTAAACAAAACGAAATTTGTAATTGTTCTTGTGATAACAGGTAATGATGCATAGCAAGGTTAATTTGGTGTTACCATTTATAGAAAATAAATTTTGCTATAGGCATGTTTCTTCAGTCAATCTTAATCAATAAATCAGACAATAGAATTAAAATTAAAATTAGGAATTAATATAAGACAAACAATTGAAATTAATAAATTATATTAGAATAAATTATTATAAAACTAGCGTGACCCGTGCGAAGTCTTGGCATTATTTATTCCATTATGAAGCTCAGATGACAGATCAAACAAATATTTTACTAAAATTGACATATAGAGGCGCAAGTATCAAAAACATTGAGCTAAAGCGCCACTTTATTTATACGTGAGTGGATTTGAAATTTAACAAAAATTTTACCGACCGTCAATCGTATTGACGTTGAGCCGTTAGATGGCAGCATTGCTGTTTTGTATATATAATTTTAATAATTAATTAATTTGCAAAAACAATAGCAATAATAAATTTTTTAGTTGTGGATGCCGGTAGAGCAAGCAATTATCTATAAAATGATATATAATTTATGTGGATTAGTTGTGAGGTTTTTTCTAAAAAGGGAGAGTAACATCTTAACCTTAGCGTATTAATATATATGATGATGATGATGATGATGATGATATAAACGCAAAAAATACATTAAATCTATGGCCGTTATAGTTAGATATTACTTATTATTATGTTGAATATATTTGGCGTTAATTTTGTAGAAATTCATTATTCACAATTAAGTGAAACTACGCGATGTAGTATTATTTCTACTTCCTTTAAGTTCTATTCTACGACCTAGGTTTCGTTGTATTACAACATCTTCAGGTGGACAATTTGTAAAGATCTATCTTTACAAATATCCCACCTGAAGATGATGTCATGCAACGATACTTAGGTCGTGATAAAGAACTTAAAGAAAGTAGAAATAATACTACATCACGTAGTTTCAATTGATTGTGATTTATTATTATATAAAGACCGCACGCGATTTAATTTAGTTAAACATTTAAAAATAATTTTACAACTAATAAATTGATATCTTTCCAACGTTTTTTCTCGAAATTTTCTTCAATTTCATTGAGTTTTATTAAATTTCCATGAGTAATATTTAGTAGTCTCTTTATATCAGTGCATTAAGAGTGTAACAAATAATTCATTGCAAAAACATAATTTACATAGAAACTAGTTTTATTAAATTGACAGATTTTTATTAGATTGAGATTATTAGACAGCTACCGGGTGCTGCCTTCATATCACAATCTCCGGCACTGACTGCGGGGCGTCTGCTCGCCGTATACTTTTTCAACCACGTTTTCTGTTATCGATGTTGTGCAGTAAACAAAGTTTACGAAGTGACCTAACTAGCGTGTGTGCGCGGGGAGCAGTACCCAGCCCGGAGTTGTGAGAGAGGTGATCGGTTACGTTATCATTCCTTTTCGCATTTTGGTAGCGAGTAACATCTGCCAGTTATCTTGCCCGATGAGAATCTTGGGTTTGATATTATCGAATTGGAGGATATCTTGAATGTCGAGTATGAAATTGAATTTCATAGCTATCTAGTCTCTTTCTGTTACTTCTTGGATCGAGAGCTGCAGGTTTGGGATGACGGGCTTGTTAATCTTGTACCAAGTCATATAGCAACTTGTGATGGAGATGTTTGAACCCGTCGACATTTCGTCTCTTCGTACTGCAATTGTGTGATCTACTACAGCGAAGTAGAAATTTAAACCATAGGCGATACGTCTTCGCTAACCTTGTGTCCCACCCACCACGTTCACGTTGCATCGGGGTTCAATTCGTTAAACTTCCTGCACTTGATTACAGCATGTTGTCCCACATTGGAACATGCTGGGTATTTAGCCCTGTTTTTGTCTTTTGCAGTAAGTGTTGTTTAATTTCGTCGCTTCTTGTTCGCGCTTTAGGGTCGAAAGGTGATCGAAGAAAAGATAGACGTGGCGAAATTATGAGAGGTATTCTTGGTTCACCAGGTGATCGTAAAATCAAATAAACTCAATATTAAAATAAAATAAATTGTGTAGTGTTTTGACTTCTTAGAGGATGGCCCCAGATGACAATACCATTTTAATTGCGTGTAAATGTTTCCGTAGGGAAAAGATATAAAAATTTATTAAAAAATAAGCGAGCTACAAATTTATAAATTGTGGGTACAATACAATTTTAATAGCGTGTAAATGTTTCCTTAGAGAAAAATAAGGGGATAACTAGGTATATATTTACGCTTACAACTGCGTAGTTGACTAATCCTAAATTTAATGTTTTCCGTAAAATTATATTAAAATTTAGGTTATTTAAAAAATAGTGTCAAACAATTATAAAAATTTATTAAAAAATAAGCGAGCTACAAATTTATAAATTGTGGGGATAAAGAAGGAATATCTCCTTGTTCATTTACTCTCCTAGAATGTAATGGGTATTACTAAAAATGAGGCCACAACATAGTATTCCCGCCCTTATCTAAACTTTAAGAGGGTTCAAACTTTTATAATTCTTTTTTGGAGGTCTGTCAAATTGTTTTTTGCATTACGTCAATTGTACCTTGAAATTATGAACTATGAAATAAAACAATAGAGAAATAAACATCAAAAACGGTATGTTACTTCTATATCAGTCTTGATAAAATCTAATTCCTATAGTAACTTTATCACTCAAATGTCAACGAAGTATATTGTAACGCAAATTTTTTTTTTGCATAATCGGCGGCAAACATTGTATAGAGAGAGAGAAGGTGACTGTCTTATAAAAATGAACCATAGATAAGTGTTAGTTAATGACCCATAGATAAGCTTAGCTTTTTAACTTTAAATGCAAAAACGTAATATGACTATTCAACTAAACGATATATTAAAACATGCTTTATGATACGTTCCCCCGTAAAAAAAATTAATAAATCATTGTGATAAAAATCATTACATAAAAGAAATTTGTCTCGCGTACTCTTTCAAAATTGTAACTAATAATAAATACAGACTGACTGAAGAAAAATATTGAAAATATTTCAAAATAAAAATATGAAAAAAGTCATAATTAAGTACAAAATAAATAAAAAAAAAGAAAGACAAACACTGATTTCTTTTTTTAAATTAATTGCTTTTTATTACAATAGACAAAATATTTCTTCATTAGAATTACGTAAAAATACATCGTTAAAACCTGCACTACACTACTCGCGAAGTTGATTGAAGTTAGGCGAAGAGAATAGTGAGAGGTATTTCGATTCGCTTTGTACAACCTCGCCTCGCCTGGGGTGACTTCCGATTGCTGTCGGTTTTTTTGCGCCCGAGTCAAAGGACATCGCGAGGTTCGCGCACGAGCTCCTCGCTAGGTTGCATAAGTGTGTAGTCACGTACTTCAGAGAGAAAAAAGATAGACGCTCTGGAAATGCGGTGTTGGGCAGAATGCTTGGAGAGCACCGATTAAATGAGTAGATCAGAGCAAGGGTGCTTTGGACGTTGGACACTAGTTACTAGTGTCCAACGGTCCGTGTGATCCGTGTCCGGGTGTACTAGTGACTAGTACACTCGGGAAACAGCTGATACAGAGGAATGGTGACATAATCCGGAGCGCATCACTCATCTGCAGCACACTTGACACGATAACCACGACCACACTGTCAAGAGTGTAACGATTAATAAGGAGATAATTTTGTTATTTATTATGACGAAGGACTTAACCGGAAAGTTTAATCACAAATATTAATTATAATTACCGGTTAAGTACTTGCATAAACAAGAATCGCCAAATACGATGGAAATTTGCTTATAAGTAATGTTATGTTGTACTTGTGCGTTACGTGATTATATGCCTGTCCTTAAGTTTTTCACGGGATTTATGTGAAACAATTTTAGCGGGACATTTTTCAATTACTCTGGGCCTGCTCTTACTATGTAATATAAGTCTGCATTGATTACTTATAAGTTTTTTAGTATTATATCTTTTTAATATTTGTTATTTAGATAGAGGACATAAGAATATTAATGCCGAATTACCAATTAAAATTTCCAATGTAATGGATTTTTGAAACAGATTTGACTAAGGAATTTCAATCATTTTCAGATTTAACTAAGGAATTTGTTGATCATTTTCATCATTTTGTTGGTCACCAAATCGTTGTTTCTCAGTGAAAAAAATGTCTACAACGATAAAACGATAGCCACATGAATACGCAGAGAAAAAATACGTCTACCAGATTTACAGCCAAGAAAACCCTAGGAATGAAATTTTAAGTAATTTGAAATACGATTTTAAACATTTTGATTTATTTTTAATGACGGGTGAATATTATTTTTTTTCGTGAATTCTGTTGTAAATATATAGTTACGTTTTGATTTATTTTTAATGACGGGTGAATATTATTTTTTTTTCTGGAATTCTGTTGTAAATATATAGTTACGATAGAGATATGAACTGTAGTATTATGTGGCGAACAGTAACTAGTCTCATATTAACTCGTAATAAAACCTCTTTACATTTAGTGACGTTTGTAATACTATATTCTATCGATAAAATACTGCACTAATATCGATAAACATGTAAGCAAAAGTGCTTATTTCTATAATTTCCAAGCGGTTTCCTACACAATGCCTATTCGCTGATTCGTGACGTCGTGCGCCAAGCGTCTGCAAGTTTAAAGGCCCGCCAATCTTATTTGTACGCCCGTTGGGCGTATGAATGTTTACGTAGATGTAAACCCATAATATAACCTTCCACAAAACAGTGTCAGAGGGAATGCATTTTATAGTAACTGTCCATCTGTTTTTTTATCTAATTTCCAATTTGCTACATTAAGTATAAAATTTTAATTTGATATTTCTGGAAGTATTTTTACAATTTGTTACACAATAACTATAGTGTCTCATTTAGAAAATTTACTGTTAATGGATTAAAAAGTAAGATATGAGTTCAGTACAGCAAAAATGCTAATTATAGTGATTTTTTGAAATTAAAGAATGTACATACAAGTGGTGTCTTAAGCAAAAATAAGACTAAGTCGTGATTATTTTATTATAAAAATTTAAATAAAAAATTTACTCCCAATAAATATATTTATTTTTTTGCTGAACTATTTTTCACTATTTCCACATTAAATTTATAGTTATATACAGCGCACTCAACAAATATCTAAATATATAATAATGTTAATAGTAAAATTAAACAACGTAAAAATAGGAATTTAAAAAAGTATATATAATTACGATCTTTAAATGTTTAGTTTACGATACGCGAATTTATTAAATTATAATTTCATAGATTAACAATTATCTTTATTTACTTTAAATTTTATGTTTTTTGGGTTAATAAACAGTGAAATTTTCAAATGCTAAAATTATTTACTTCCGATTATTCATTTATGTTTAAAAAAAATTAATAAACCAGAGATATAATTTTTAAGGTTGGTAGAATTGAATGTTTTTGTTAATACTAAATGACCTAGACGTCATCTGTTTAAAACTTTGCAAATCACTTATTTAACATTTTATTTTACTATCACTGTATATATTTGTACATTTTTTAAAAATGTAGTATATAATTACAAATTCGAATTTGAAACAAATTTAGCAATACAAAAAATGCATATATTATCGTAAGTAATTTATTTTATCCAATCAATTTTTCACAACAAAATTATCTCGATCCTAACCTATTTTATAAAATACGTCGTTTTTTATATACATTCTTTCAATAAAAACAAATTAAATACGCAACCTTCGTTTTAACTGCACTGGTCCCAATAGTATTACATTATCTATGACAATATATGTAAATTATATTATCTATGACAATATTTAACAGGAGCCTTTAGATATTTCCATTTCTGCCACATCGAGCGCTGCGATCGATTTCATTACCCCCACTCCGTGGTTCGCACCCGGCTAATACCGCCATACTCGTACAGCGCGTATCATATTACCTCCAAGAGTCGATTTTTTTATATTTTAATTCCTTAAGTTTGTTCTAGTGCGATATGGTTTAAAACAATTATTTTTTTAATTTATTTGGCGTTAATTTTGTAGAAATTTATTATTCACAATTAAATGAAACTATGTGGTGTAGTATTATTTCTACTTTCTTTAAGTTCTTTACCATGACCTAGGTTTCGTTGCAGTACAACTTCAGGTGGGCTATAAGCAAAGAATTAATTTGAAAAAAGAACCAACAAATTCACAAGAAAAAAGAACCAACTCTAGGCATGCTAAAACCTAGTTCCCTATAATTTCAAATTCAATTGGTTCAGTTACAGTAAACGTGGATGATCGTTACTATCGGACAATACACTAACTAAACGAAACGGTAATTCAAACAAACCATCAAACTAACAGATGTGTTAGTGTTTTTTGCATCTCTTTAGGAAGAATGTTTAAATAATTAAGTAGTTAATTAATTTGTTGTTACAATCTCATTAGTATCGTATTTGATTTGTCTACATGTGTGGAATAGCTTCGCATTATAATCAGTGAAAATTATACTAAATAAAGTTTTTTATTTATTTAAATCAATAAATTTATTACAATATAGGGCAGTATTTCGAAAATGCTCATGGTTTGCTATATATACATACATATATATATATATATATATATATATATATATATATATATATATATATATATATGTATATATATGTATATATATTATATATACATGTAGGGAATATTATTGAATATTTCCTTCATTATTTGTCATTTGTATAGTTCATACCATACTTGATTAGTAATAATGGAGTAACTTTTTAAACGGTAATCCGATTGCAAAAATATTTATTGATATATCATTTTAGAAACCTCTCAAGATGCAATTTTGCTGTCGCTATAGTGAACACGGTCATCACTTATACATCTTTTCCAACAGTACCATTATTTTTCCAGAATTTCTACGATTAAGTTAACTAATTCACCCCATTCCGAAAACAAAAGAAAACTTTAAAAATATCATAGTGTTAACGGCAGCCAATTAAATGCACAAAGGGTGTCACTTGAATGTCTCGGCTACCGCTTCTGTACACACAACTTGGACGTTGCAATATTAAATGCTCCTTGTTTGTTCCAGCGAGGACGGTAAATATATTAGTTAATTATCTCCTTCCATCCTCCAGCGCGGCCCAGAGTCTGGAAGCTCGTGACGTTTGTTATAACAGTGTTACTGCAAGGTAAACTCGAGAGCCGGTTCAAATTCGCTCTTCATCTTATTTGTTCTCCGATTGTTATTACATGAGACATTCGCAGGAAGGTGAGCAGTGAATTGTGTGACTTACTTTAAGGCTTTATTACATTTCCGTATTTATTTATTTACTTATTTATTTACAGATTTTATTGTACATAGTTGATATATATATATATATATATATATATATATATACATATTATTTTATATATATAGAGGACTAATTGCTAACAGAGCAATGGTTTATACCTAATCATTATAGCATTAATAGTCAGGAATTGAATATATTTGGCGTTAATTTTGTAGAAATTCATTATTCACAATTAAATGAAACTACGTGATGTAGTATTATTTCTACTTTCTTTAAGTTATTTACCACGACCTAGGTTTCGTTGTATTACAACATTTTCAGGTGGGATATTAGCAAGGATCTTTGCTATTTAAAGATCTTTGCTAATATTTAAAGATCTTTGCTAATATCCCACCTGAAGATGTTGTAATACAACGAAACCTAGGTCGTGGTAAAGAAATCAAAGAAAGTAGAAATAGTACTACATCACGTAGTTTCATTTAATTGTGAATAGTCAGGAAGGTGAGCAGTGACTTTTGTGACTTATAATTTACTTTAAGGCTTTATCACATTTCCGCATTTAGTTATTTATTTATAGACTTTAATGTATATAGTTGATATATATAGAGGAATAATTGTTGGGAGAGCAATATTTTACAGCCAATTAGAATACTACTAACACGATAAATGGTATTGCGGTAGACTGCAACAGATTATATAATTAACTAAAAGTGAAATACAATGATAAAAAATTACATAAACATTTACTCGCACATAAACATTTATTCATAGACATATTCCTACCAACACATACACGCATATATATATATATATATATATATATATATATATATATATATATGTATATATATATATATATATATATATATATATATATATATATATATATATATATATTGTGGAAGAAAAAGGGCAGTTAGGTATTACAGGAAATTGCAGGAGGCATATCTTTTTAAGATGAATCTTAAATGCGTATATTATTGAATTGGTAATGTATTCTACAAATTGGTAGCATACATTGTGAATAAGGTTTCACAGAAGGTGGTGTGATAATTTGGTATGAGGAGGATAAGTAGCCTCTCTAAACGCAAACCGAGACCATGAGCGGTTAAGGTTATCCAGTTTAATTGAAGATATGAAGATTTACTGGAAGAATTAAAAACGCTAAACAAAAGTGAAAGAATATAAATATTACGTCGGTCCCGTGTCGCCAATAATTTGAGATGGGACTGAAACTTGGAAATGAGATCATATTTTTTGAGGCCGAAGGTATACCGGATGCATAACATTTGAAATCCATATAACTTGTTTAAGCGATCTTCAGACATATCCAGATAACACAGTTTCATACTCAAGTAGAGGAAGTTGAAGTTGATTGATCTAGGGTTGTCAACTGAACATTTAAGCTCCATTGAGCTTGGAACATTAGATTAATGTTATTTCTGAATGTAAAAATCTCAAACAAAAATTTATCTGGGGGAAGATGTTGTGCGTCCATTAAAATTTTTCTTTGTTAGAAATAAGTACATTACATTTAGGAAAATTAAATGTGGTAGTGATCTACCCCGCAACAAATGATTAAACCACGGACATGCTATAATTACCTAATGACGAGATTGTATTTTCTAACAGCATATTCTGACACAATAAAACATGCTGTACATATCTTAGGCTTTTTGTAATCGCACAAATGAATGTGAGTATTTTGCGCCAAAACTGGTAAATCCGAACATTTGTAGAATCAGCTCGATATCTGGCTGTATATTTTTAAAACAATAATTTTAATTTCAGATTTTTTTCTAATCAGTAATATCAATATATAAAGCATATAGATATATTTTTTATTTTTTTATTTGATATTAAATTATTTTTATTTGATACCCCCAAACGACGGGATTTAAAACAAAAAAATATAAGTCACTTTACTCCCTCTATTTTCTGTTCTTTAACTCTATATTTGGAGCTTTGCTAAATATAATTATGTGAAAATTCAGCTCTCTACGTTACATGTTTTTTTTGAGTATATATATATATATATATATATATATATATGTATATATATATATATATATATGTATATATATAATATAATACTCTAGTTCAGGGTTTCCCAACCTTTTTTTTGTTGAGGCTCCCCGGCTATAAATTATATTTTCATGCCCCCCTTTACTTTTTCATGCCCCCATTTGATTTAGTTAACTAAATAAAAATGGTAACTGAAGTTTGTAACGTTCACGTTATACAAACTTACCTTTTAACAGTGAGACACAATAATTTTACACTCAAACTGATTTGTCAACAAAAAATGTACACCAAAACGTCAAATTTTTCGCAAGTTTGTGGTAATAATAGTGAAAATGATATTTAATTTCATTAATTTTATGCATGTAAATTAAACATTACATTGTAATGTTGTTTGTATATTTTTTTGTTTTTTCTTTCTAAAATGCAAACGCTTTCCGCCTCACTTGACATCTCT
This sequence comes from Druceiella hillmani, assembly GCA_039881145.1. Taxonomy (NCBI): domain Eukaryota; kingdom Metazoa; phylum Arthropoda; class Insecta; order Lepidoptera; family Hepialidae; genus Druceiella; species Druceiella hillmani. Next base: position 11,517,097 of record JAYKKI010000011.1, on the reverse strand, counting down.
CTATGCCCCCCTTGGGAGGCGCGCCCCCCTGGTTGGGAACTCCTGCTCTAGCTTGTCGGGTCGAATTTATTAATTTCAAAAAATTAAACTACATATGGCGCGTAAATGTGAAATATTTGCTTTTCAAGAACAATTGTGCTTTTTATTTCTTTATAAAAATTGTTAAACAAAATATTTCTGAAAATGGCACGACTGTAAGTATAATATTATGTTGCAAGAATATTTTTGATTTTTTTTTCAATTTATTCATCTATAAAGATGCTATGATGTAAAAAGTGAACCAGCATTTTTTTTCGGCGTTGCGAATAACCATTATTAATACTAAATACCTAAAGTCAAAATAATAATACATTTATTCTAGTACCAATGAAACATTAATATATGTTTTTTATTTCTAATGAATATTAAAAAAAAATAATATAAAAAATATTTTAAACACAAATTTTTTGAGGGCGCTGGACGTATATAACCCTTTAAATGAAAAAATCTACATATACAATATCTAAACATACAAACCCCCTCCCCCACTCTAATGCAGATTCCTAACTGATTTCCACGTTTGATAATGAAAGTGATATTTTTTATCACTTCCCTATATGAAATAAAAATAATTCGAATAATTAATTCTTGTGTTGATTTTCCTGTAATCGATACATGTATCTATAGAATGATCGAGAACGAAACAAACAGATTACCTTTTCCCCTCCCCGTAACGTCACTTCCCGTGTGAGCTCCTGTCATAGTACTCGTATAAATTAAAATCGATGGCGATATCAGCATACCCGCCATGCGGCGGCGACACGATCGTACCTCTGTTATATTCATTATCTCTGTTACATTCTTTATATATATATATATATATATATATATACATATATATATATATATATATATATATACGTATATATATATATATATATATATATATATATATATATATATATATATGTATATATATATATATATATATATATATATATATATATATATATATATAAAGAATGAAAACCATTATGACGTATTATGATAACACTTTGATAAAAAAAATATATGGATATTGATATTGGGCGACAAACAACAAATTGGCATATATTGGGTCTATTGCACTGCTGCTGCTATTATATTGGGAATGAGAGAAGATAACTATTCAGAAATCTGTCTAGTAGATAAAATTCAAGTAACAAAAATTCACTCGACGGAAGTAAAATTCTACGATCACTCTAAAACAATTAAAATTTCTCTAGCAGAAACAATTAAAATTTCTCTAGGTGAAACAATTAAAATTCCTCTAGCTGAAACAATTAAAATTTCTCTAGGTGAATCTATTAAAATTCCCCTAGCTGAAACAATTTAAATTTTTCTTGTTGAAACTATTAAAATTCCTTTAGTTGAAAGAATTAAAATTTCTCTAGGTGAAACAATTGAAATTCCTCTAGGTGAAACAATTAAAATTCCTCTAGCTGAAACAATTGAAATTCTTCTAGCTGAAACAATTAATATTCCTCTAGCTGAAACAATTAAAATTCCTCTAGTTGAAAAAATTAAAATTTCTCTAGGTGAAACAATTAAAATTCCTCTAGCTGAAACAATTAAAATTTCTCTAGGTGAATCTATTAAAATTCCCCTAGCTGAAACAATTTAATTTCTTGTTGAAACTATTAAAATTCCTTTAGTTGAAAGAATTAAAATTTCTCTAGCTGAAACAATTGAAATTCTTCTAGCTGAAACAATTAATATTCCTCTAGCTGAAACAATTAAAATTCCTCTAGCTGAAACAATTAAAATTTCTCTAGTTGAAACAATTAAAATTTCTCTATATAGTTTCAATTATTAAATAAAATGTCACTTTAAAGTTTTTTTGATTGAATGAGCTTTGGTACCATTAGTGAATACGTATGACAAGTAATATCAAAGAGGTAGAAAATATGTAGAACTATGATCATTATTTCTAAACGTAATTGATTTTTTGTCACGATTGGTCCTATGATTTCTGCATTGGAAAATTTCATCTTCATAGAATTTTGAGCAGTGGTAGCTACCCGACCGCTCGTATATTAACCGTTTTTGTCCATTTCTTCTCTGTTTTTAACATTACAGTAATCCAAATTGTATTATAATTAATTTGTGGCTCCTAGTTTGCTCAGAAACATCGTATAACGCAGCAATTCACGAATATATATTTTTGTTGAATATAAAATTGAATTGTTGATTCCTATCCCGAACGACCGTAGTAATATATTAAGCTATTAGTTGTTGGCAAATGCATATTAATGAAATAAAAAGAGTGTGCCAATTCAACTATGGGTCTTGAGCCCAGGTATAAAATTATTTGCGCCCGAATTAGTTGTTGGAAAATGTATATTAATGAAATAAAAGGAGTGTCAACAAGGGGTCTTTAAGCTAGGAATAAAATTATTTGCGCCTGAATGACACTAATGCCATTTCAAGCTTAAAATTATTATAATGATATTTAATTATAATTTCATTTTTTCTGAGTCGGGTGTCTTAAATATTTACAAAAATATATGTCGTGATTATTTAGATTTAGCGCTATCTAGCGTTCTTACCTAGCACAACTTTCAAATGCGCTATTTTGCTGTTGTATTTATTTTTACCAAAAATCACTTTGTAACATTTTCAATGATTGAAACATATTTAATTTGAAAGATTAAAATTATTGTAATGATATTTAAATATCATTTCATTTTTTCTGAGTTGGATGTCTTAAATATTTACAAAAATATATGTCGTGATATTTAGATTTAGCGCCATCTAGCGTTTTTACCTAGCACAACTTTCAAATGCGCTATTTTGCTATTGTGTTTATTTTTACCAGAAAGCACTTTGTAACATTTTCAATGATTGAAACATATTTAATTTGAAAGATTAAAATTATTGTAATGATATTTAATTATCATTTATTTTTTTCTGAGTTGGGTGTCTTGAATATTTACCAAAATATATGTCGTGATTATCTAGATTTAGCGCCATCTAGCATTCTTACCTAGCACAACTTTCAAATGCGCTATTTTGCTATTGTATTTATTTTTACCAAAAATCTCTTTGTAACATTTTCAATGATTGAAACATATTTAATTTGAAAGATTAAATTATTGTAATGATATTTAAATATCATTTCATTTTTTCTGAGTTGGGTGTCTTAAATATTTATCAAAATATATATAGTGATTATTTAGATTTAGCGCCATCTAGCATTCTTACCTAGCACAACTTTCAAATACGCTATTTTGCTATTGTATTTATTTTTACCAAAAATCACTTTGTAACATTTTCAATGATTGAAACATATTTAATTTGAAAAATTAAAATTATTGTAATGGTATTTAAATATCATTTCATTTTTTCTGAGTTGGGTGTCTTAAATATTTACCAAAATATATGTCGTGATTATTTGGATTTAGCGCCATCTAGCGTTTTTACCTAGCACAACTTTCAAATGCGCTATTTTGCCATTGTATTTATTTTTACCAGAAATCACTTTGTAACAGTTCCAATGGTTGAAACATAGTTAATTTGAAAGATTAAAATTATTGTAATGATATTTAATTATCATTTCATTTTTTCTGAGTTGGGTGTCTTAAATATTTACCAAAATATATGTCGTGATTACATAGGTTTAGCGCCATCTAGCGTTTCTACCTAGCGCAACTTTCAAATGCGCTACTTTGCCATTGTATTTATTTTTACCAGAAATCACTTCGTAACATTTCCAATGATTGAAACATATTTAATTTGAAAAATTAAAATTATTCTAATGGTATTTAAATATCATTTCATTTTTTCTGAGTTGGGTGTCTTAAATATTTACCAAAATATATGTCGTGATTATTTGGATTTAGCGCCATCTAGCGTTTTTACCTAGCACAACTTTCAAATGCGCTATTTTGCCATTGTATTTATTTTTACCAGAAATCACTTTGTAACAGTTCCAACGATTGAAACATATTTAATTTGAAAGATTAAAATTATTGTAATGATATTTAATTATCATTTCATTTTTTCTGAGTTGGGTGTCTTAAATATTTACCAAAATATATGTCGTGATTACATAGATTTAGCGCCATCTAGCGTTCCTACCTAGCGCAACTTTCAAATGCGCTACTTTGCCATTGTATTTATTTTTACCAGAAATCACTTCGTAACATTTCCAATGATTGAAACATATATAATTTAAAGGATTAAAATTATTGTAATTACATATGATTAACCATTCATCATTATCTTGTAGAATTTTTTAAATATTTGCAAAAAGAGATTATTGTTCTGCTGATTTAGTGCCACTTAATATTGTTTAGCGCAATATTTAAATTTTTGAGTGATCTAATTTACTATTCACTTTTTTTTATTTTTTATGTTGTCTGTTATATCTGACATTTTCTATCATTGATACACATTTACTTCGTGTTTCTTCTCTTCACAGTCATTGTATCTATAATCTTTCATAATCATCGTTTATACCTTCGCAAGTAAAATACAAATTATACTTATCAAGAAACAACATAATGCAACACTCAACCCTGCTAGCTAACTTATTTGAGTGTTAACATTACGATACTTGTATTAAACTAATTACTAATATTCTTTGATATTAATATGTCATATATCATTTTATAAACAACTGAAAATCCTTTTCCGCTATTCTGCTACAACAATAAATGCGTGACGCATTTTTGAGTCATTTTGTTTTACTATAACAATATAGGAAGTCGTTTAACTGAATATAATTAAAATATTTTATTTCCACTAGTACTGCATATGCGGTGATTGTAACAGGAGCAAAATGACACGAAAATGACGGTCGGCGTGATGTCAGCGATAACCTTCTTCAGTGTTTTATAATGGGCCCTAAAACGTAATTATACCGGTCATAACACGTTTTAATCGGTTATAACACGTTTTAACCGGCCATATCACGTTTTAATTAATTATAGAATTCGTCTTCTACTAGCAATGAAAAATAGAGCAAAATAATATATTTTTTAAATGTATTTTTTTCAATGGAGAAAAATTCAGTTCAGTTTGAATTTTCTTCCGATACTTTAACGAGAACTAAATTTCAAAGAAAATGTTATTTAGGTTTGTGACTTATGCCACGAGTAATAGTATACTATTGGTCACATTTGGTTAAAATCTACCTATATACCATTAATCTAAAACAATTATCGCCCACCATCCAGTCATCTTCTAGTTACATTAGGTCAAGAAGCAATAGCAGCGTACTATATCGAATATATCCAATGACATTATATCAAGTAGAAATAAAATGTGGTCCTCAAAGATAAGGTTACCTTATCTTCAATGCAAGTATTCCTTGTATAGGTACTTTGTTACCTAGTATCTTTTTTTTTGGTTCGTTTCATAAAAGCATAATGTTTGTAGTTAATATAACCTAATTATCAAAGTTGTTTAATATACTTTTAATGCTCTCTTTCCACATTAATGAAATTATGTGTTCGCTCTACTGTTCTTAAATCTTTTAACATTAGCCGCTGTTTACTTAGTTATAATCTAATAATTAATTGGTTCTAAATTACTTAAATAGACGTTATTTTTGGAACTCTATGTACAAATATAAAATTTTAATGAAAGAAAAATATTTCTAAAAATACTTTAAATATTTTACATGATCATATTGTTAATTTCTTATGAATCAGTCGGGTGCGTCATAAAAAAGATATAAAATCATTTCCAAATATTGCATCATATAGTATGGTAGTACCTCAATATGAAAGCTATTGTTATTTATAACCGTGTATCATATGCGGCAGGTGACGATACTAGCATATTCTACATATCTTCAATTGCGGACTTATCTAAATTCTTATTAATGATCACATACCTCAATGAGAATTAAACCTATTTTTCTCTTAGGCATGTCCTCTTCATTTACATTCAGAATTAACTAGAATCTTTATAAAAATCTCTGCTTAGTTACCCATTTATTCTTTTATGTTCTGTTTCTTTTTGACCTATTTATCATGCCGTTTACCGCTCATCATAGGTACTTCTACCGCTCATCATAGGTACGTTTACCGCTCATCATAGGTACTTCTATGGCCTTGGCTTGCTTCACAATGTCTATATGGGCAGTTATATTCTTTGCTTTATTTTTTCAGCTAGCAACTTCTATCGCCTTTATGTCTTACATTACATCAATCGAACCAACCGACATCAGTTTTTTGTTCGATCTCAGGTTTTTGTCCTATGAGTTTCAGTTTTCTTTTTCGATTCAGTATCTCTCTTAGTTCGTATCGTGGTATTAATCCATGTCTTGATAAATAGCATGTTTCACTCTTTATTACAATTTGTATATATTTTTTTATATATGTTTCACTTTATATATGTTTCACTTTTTATATATGTTTCACTGTTTTTTTATATATGTTTCACTTTTTATATATGTTTCACTGTTTTTTTTATATATGTTTTTATATTTGTATTTATGTTTCACTCTTTATTACAATTTGTATATATATATTTTTTTCACTCTTTATTACATGTTTCACACTTTATTACAATTTGTCCTATGAGTTTCAGTTTTCTTTTTCGATTCAGTATCTCTCTTAGTTCGTATCGTGGTATTAATCCATGTCTTGATAAATAGCATGTTTCACTCTTTATTACAATTTGTATATATTTTTTTATATATGTTTCACTTTATATATGTTTCACTTTTTATATATGTTTCACTGTTTTTTTATATATGTTTCACTTTTTATATATGTTTCACTGTTTTTTTTATATATGTTTTTATATTTGTATATATGTTTCACTCTTTATTACAATTTGTATATATATATTTTTTTCACTCTTTATTACATGTTTCACACTTTATTACAATTTGTCCTATGAGTTTCAGTTTTCTTTTTCGATTCAGTATCTCTCTTAGTTCGTATCGTGGTATTAATCCATGTCTTGATAAATAGCATGTTTCACTCTTTATTACAATTTGTATATATTTTTTTATATATGTTTCACTTTATATATGTTTCACTTTTTATATATGTTTCACTGTTTTTTTTTATATATGTTTTTATATTTGTATATATGTTTCACTCTTTATTACAATTTGTATATAAATATATTTTTTTTTTCACTCTTTATTACATGTTTCACACGTTATTACAATTTGTCCTATGAGTTTCAGTTTTCTTTTTCGATTCAGTATCTCTCTTAGTTCGTATCGTGGTATTAATCCATGTCTTGATAAATAGCATGTTTCACTCTTTATTACAATTTGTATATATTTTTTTATATATGTTTCACTTTATATATGTTTCACTTTTTATATATGTTTTACTGTTTTTTTTTTATATATGTTTTTATATTTGTATATATGTTTCACTCTTTATTACAATTTGTATATATATATATATTTTTTTTCACTCTTTATTACATGTTTCACTCTTTATTACAATTTGTCCTATGAGTTTCAGTTTTCTTTTTCGATTCAGTATCTCTCTTAGTTCGTATCGTGGTATTAATCCATGTCTTGATAAATAGCATGTTTCACTCTTTATTACAATTTGTATATATTTTTTTATATATGTTTCACTTTATATATGTTTCACTTTTTATATATGTTTCACTGTTTTTTTTATATATGTTTTTATATTTGTATATATGTTTCACTCTTTATTACAATTTGTATATATATATATTTTTTTTTTCACTCTTTATTACATGTTTCACTCTTTATTACAATTTGTCCTATGAGTTTCAGTTTTCTTTTTCGATTCAGTATCTCTCTTAGTTCGTATCGTGGTATTAATCCATGTCTTGATAAATAGCATGTTTCACTCTTTATTACAATTTGTATATATTTTTTTATATATTTTTCACTTTATATATGTTTCACTTTTTATATATGTTTCACTGTTTTTTTTTATATATGTTTTTATATTTGTATATATGTTTCACTCTTTATTACAATTTGTATATATATATATATATTTTTTTTTCACTCTTTATTACATGTTTCACACGTTATTATAATTTGTCCTATGAGTTTCAGTTTTCTTTTTCGATTCAGTATCTCTCTTAGTTCGTATCGTGGTATTAATCCATGTCTTGATAAATAGCATGTTTCACTCTTTATTACAATTTGTATATATTTTTTTATATATGTTTCACTTTATATATGTTTCACTTTTTATATATGTTTCACTGTTTTTTTTTATATATGTTTTTATATTTGTATATATGTTTCACTCTTTATTACAATTTGTATATATATATATATATTTTTTTTTTCACTCTTTATTACATGTTTCACTCTTTATTACAATTTGTCCTATGAGTTTCAGTTTTCTTTTTCGATTCAGTATCTCTCTTAGTTCGTATCGTGGTATTAATCCATGTCTTGATAAATAGCATGTTTCACTCTTTATTACAATTTGTATATATTTTTTTATATATGTTTCACTTTATATATGTTTCACTTTTTATATATGTTTCACTTTTTTTTTTTATATATGTTTTTATATTTGTATATATGTTTCACTCTTTATTACAATTTGTATATATATATATATTTTTTTTTCACTCTTTATTACATGTTTCACACGTTATTACAATTTGTCCTATGAGTTTCAGTTTTCTTTTTCGATTCAGTATCTCTCTTAGTTCGTATCGTGGTATTAATCCATGTCTTGATAAATAGCATGTTTCACTCTTTATTACAATTTGTATATATTTTTTTATATATGTTTCACTTTATATATGTTTCACTTTTTATATATGTTTCACTGTTTTTTTTTATATATGTTTTTATATTTGTATATATGTTTCACTCTTTATTACAATTTGTATATATATATATTTTTTTTTTCACTCTTTATTACATGTTTCACACGTTATTACAATTTGTCCTATGAGTTTCAGTTTTCTTTTTCGATTCAGTATCTCTCTTAGTTCGTATCGTGGTATTAATCCATGTCTTGATAAATAGCATGTTTCACTCTTTATTACAATTTGTATATATTTTTTTATATATGTTTCACTTTATATATGTTTCACTTTTTATATATGTTTTACTGTTTTTTTTTATATATGTTTTTATATTTGTATATATGTTTCACTCTTTATTACAATTTGTATATATATATATATTTTTTTTTTTCACTCTTTATTACATGTTTCACTCTTTATTACAATTTGTCCTATGAGTTTCAGTTTTCTTTTTCGATTCAGTATCTCTCTTAGTTCGTATCGTGGTATTAATCCATGTCTTGATAAATAGCATGTTTCACTCTTTATTACAATTTGTATATATTTTTTTATATATGTTTCACTTTATATATGTTTCACTTTTTATATATGTTTCACTGTTTTTTTTATATATGTTTTTATATTTGTATATATGTTTCACTCTTTATTACAATTTGTATATATATATATATATTTTTTCACTCTTTATTACATGTTTCACTCTTTATTACAATTTGTCCTATGAGTTTCAGTTTTCTTTTTCGATTCAGTATCTCTCTTAGTTCGTATCGTGGTATTAATCCATGTCTTGATAAATAGCATGTTTCACTCTTTATTACAATTTGTATATATTTTTTTATATATTTTTCACTTTATATATGTTTCACTTTTTATATATGTTTCACTGTTTTTTTTTATATATGTTTTTATATTTGTATATATGTTTCACTCTTTATTACAATTTGTATATATATATATATTTTTTTTTTTCACTCTTTATTACATGTTTCACACGTTATTATAATTTGTCCTATGAGTTTCAGTTTTCTTTTTCGATTCAGTATCTCTCTTAGTTCGTATCGTGGTATTAATCCATGTCTTGATAAATAGCATGTTTCACTCTTTATTACAATTTGTATATATTTTTTTATATATGTTTCACTTTATATATGTTTCACTTTTTACATATGTTTCACTGTTTTTTTTTATATATGTTTTTATATTTGTATATATGTTTCACTCTTTATTACAATTTGTATATATATATATATATTTTTTTTTCACTCTTTATTACATGTTTCACTCTTTATTACAATTTGTCCTATGAGTTTCAGTTTTCTTTTTCGATTCAGTATCTCTCTTAGTTCGTATCGTGGTATTAATCCATGTCTTGATAAATAGCATGTTTCACTCTTTATTACAATTTGTATATATTTTTTTATATATGTTTCACTTTATATATGTTTCACTTTTTATATATGTTTCACTTTTTTTTTTTATATATGTTTTTATATTTGTATATATGTTTCACTCTTTATTACAATTTGTATATATATATATATTTTTTTTTCACTCTTTATTACATGTTTCACACGTTATTACAATTTGTCCTATGAGTTTCAGTTTTCTTTTTCGATTCAGTATCTCTCTTAGTTCGTATCGTGGTATTAATCCATGTCTTGATAAATAGCATGTTTCACTCTTTATTACAATTTGTATATATTTTTTTATATATGTTTCACTTTATATATGTTTCACTTTTTATATATGTTTCACTGTTTTTTTTTATATATGTTTTTATATTTGTATATGTGTTTCACTCTTTATTACAATTTGTATATATATATATTTTTTTTTTCACTCTTTATTACATGTTTCACTCTTTATTACAATTTGTCCTATGAGTTTCAGTTTTCTTTTTCGATTCAGTATCTCTCTTAGTTCGTATCGTGGTATTAATCCATGTCTTGATAAATAGCATGTTTCACTCTTTATTACAATTTGTATTTCTGGATTTACCTTTATTATCGCAAAGCTCATAATTGTTTTGTAAGAAATTATGTATTTTCTACAATATTTTTCTTGGATAACGATGTAGGTCTAATCCATGTTTCACATCCGTAAGTAAGTAAAGTTTGGTAATGTTATGATTGTTCTTTTTGTATCTATTTTTTACCAATGTGAACAAAAAAATACATGTATTATCGAAAGAATGCTCTTTTAAACGTCTTACTGCCGTCATATTTTTTTAATTGTTTCTTCTGTTTCCAAAGATTTCTACTCAATTCCTCCAAACTGCAACTTTATTTGAGTACTTAGACTCCTTGTTCTAACTCTACATAAGTTGTCTCTTAAACAATTTATGTAAGACTTCTCTTTCGAGCAATTTAGGATTCGTAAAAGAGCAATTAGCTGTGTTTGTTTGTGTGTGTTTAGTAACCTAAAACAAATATTGTCACAGTATATTATTCTTGAAAATAGGGTCCGCAATATTAAATTGAAAAATTTTTAATGTTCCTCTTGGCTTCTCAACATTTTCATTAATTTTCTACTTGTCCATAATAACCACAGATTAAGTATAGATAAGAAAGCTGAACCCGAAAATTTTAAACGAACGGCTGATTTTGGGGTCGTCCAAGTTGCAATGATGAAAGTACATTAAAAAAACAGCAGATGGTACTAAATGTATTCAATTTGTTATAGGTGTCGCTAAAGGTTGCGTTAACCAATGCCATAATGGCCGGGCGGTTGCCCTATTTTTCTTTCACCTTTTCTCTGTATATATATATATATATATATATATATATATATATATATATATATATATATATATATGTATATATATATATATGTATATATATATATATATATATATATACATATGGTTTTACGTGTCTACATAATAACAACAAAATACATACTCTTGGAATTTAAGGTGTTTGTGTTTCACTTTAAGGTGCTTCCTTCGTAGCATTCGCCTGTAATGTAAAGTTACAGATTCGATTGTCACATCAGTGAGGGAGGAGAACCGAGCATTACAGTGTGCAACATTTAATGATACAATCTGTAATATGTCACATTAATGCGCATCACTTGTAATTGACCGTGTCGCGGACGTGGAGCGCTCCCCGCCCCGCTCAGTGGCCCACATACATTACAGGCGAATGCTCGTCCGTCAGGGAGGCAGCATTGTAACGTAATGCTCAAAATCGAATCTGAAATGTTACATTACAGGCGAATGTTCGTCCGTCAGGGAGGCAGCATTGTAACATAAAGCTTAAAATCGAATCTGAAATGTTACATTACAGGATAATGCTACCTTTATGTATATTTTCTTCAGAAAACTTGTATTTTTAATACAACCATTTAATCAATTTTTTTTATATTATTTTAGATACAGATAAGTTGAGTTTCGTTTGTTTTTGTTTATTGTTACTCAAAACAGCATGCATAGTAATCGGCTCAAAGGCCGTAATAAAGCAAAGAACGCAGACTCACATTTTTTAGGTTTCCACTCAATGAGTATTGTTTGTCGTATTATTTTGATTGCCAAATAATGCAACAATGTATTTTAAAGTTCTCTTAACTTGGATATTTACACTTTTATAACCACATATACAAATAACGTAATTTTTGTTTTGTTTTATTGAGTAATCAAGTGATCGAAATTGCATCGCAGAGAAGAGTGGAATGATCCCAATCATGGGGTTTACGGGAAGCATTTTGTAATTCAAGATTTTAGACTTATTTCACCTAACAGGTGAATGAAAAATCCAATAAAATTTACTGGGGTTAACCAAGGATTTTATAATGGCAACTACAGCTAGTTCTATAAAAGAAAATATAAGGTAACTTATATTTAAAACAATCAGTATTTTTTTTCCATTATTCTCAACTTAAAGCATCATACTTATTGTATATTATTCGTAGGTTAGTTAGGATTTGAACTTGTGCTTAGACAATTATATTTTTTAATTGTTAGGCAGCGCAAACTTTAATTTTATATAAACTAGTGTTACAGTAGGTTGTATTTTGATGGCATACCGAAAACATGCTTATTTTCACTTTATGTAGAATACTTTACCGAAATCAAGCTAATTTTCACTTTATGCAGAATACTTTACCGAAATCTTCCTCATTTTCACTTCAGACTTTACCGAACTTATGTAGCTATACACTTTATGTATCATTTTGACACAAGTTCTCGTCGTCAAGATACAGATAAACACATGATGTTTCTAACCACTTCTTTACTCTATATTCTCGTTTTCAATTTTAACCACAACTGATGCAATTAACATAAGATAAAATATTTGTATCCCAGTATATATATATATATATATATATACACACACACACACACACACACATATATATATATATATATATATATATATATATATATATATATATATATATATATATATATACGCCCAGTGTCCAGAGTCAGTTTTTATCTAAATATTACATGTATTTGTGAATTTATTGTATCTATGAGGAGAGCAGTCTTCCGGAAACAGTTTCTACCAGAGTCAACGTTTCAAAGTAATGAACTCTTTGAAAAGCATATTAAACAATATTGAGGAGTTCCAAGCTAATTAAGGAGATACATGCACTGAAGAAGACTATTGAACTATTGAGATGCAAATTAAGAAGATTATGGAAACCTAAACAGTATGGGAACTTGGAAGGCATAACAATTTCTAAAGGAAAATAAACTTATTTAACCAAGAAACTATTGTAGGTACTTTATTTGATCATCAATTAAGAAATTATTTTAGAACAAAAAACCACAGGGGCATATGATTAAAAAATAAAAGAGATATCCATGAAGTTGTATTATTATTCTTCAAAAGGCTATAAACATTTGGCTACCATATTACAATAACCAACAGCTAGACAACTAGATAGCTAACCAACAGCGTTGTGGTAGTAGTTTTCCAGTTGAAGCAGGAATAAACGCTGTTATGTTAAATGCCTTAAGCAAATAATTTCGTAATAAATAATAAACAACAAGTCTGTCAGTTTGAGATTTGATGAAGTTAGTGTTAAGAAAAATTTTCAATATGATTTATACGTTACACAGGAACAAAGTAGCTTCAATATCAATATTAGTATGCATGGCGATAGCCAATATATAGGTATACCCCTATTGGCTTATCAGGGAAGGACATATTGTAACAAACTTGAGTTATGTTGATGATACCACTCTTCTTGCTGAAAGTGAAGAACAGACAAAAGTTGACGAATGTACATCGTCAAAAAGCGACTAGTCTCAATTTTGGAATTGCTACGCTATGAACAGAGAAAAGACGAAAATTATGGTAGTTGATAGGGCAGAGCATATAACAAAAAAACTATCCAATATTTATAAATAATAAAATTATCTATATCCAGTACTGGAGGATGTGAAAAGAAAATCGGAAGACGCTCCGCCATCACAAGATCTTCTGTTCTGTTGGGAAGCTGGATAAGATTTGAAAGGACAGATGAATAACCGAAAATACCAAAGATTATCTAATGAACTGTATCGTTTTTCAATTTTACTCTAGAAGAGTAGCCACCTAGATCGCTACCAATCGACTGAAATAGAAGTGCACATAAACAGATACATGTGTGTGTATACATGTATATATATATATATATATATATATATATATATATATATATATATATATACACACTTATATATATATATATATATATATATATATATATATATATATACACATACGTGTATTTAAAATAATCACAAAAAGTTTTAAAAATATCAAGCGGGAGACTCACTAATGTTCCGGATGCTTACTATCGACACGATCGATAATCTAAAAATGCCATTATAAAACACAATTAGTCCGAAAAACCAAAAACAAGAGGTTATTTTAAGTCTATTTTATAAAATATTTTTACAGAACGCAAACGTCAGATTTGTATATAAACGATAAACAGTGTCATATAAACGATAAACGTCAGATCGTAAACACGCGATAAAAGAAAACAAAAATAAACGGCCCGCAGCGACGCCCTCGAGCAACGTTGGAATATCGCATTCACCTCTAAAGAATCCTCGTCGATATGTTTTAAATCGTGTAGAAGAAGAACATCCTCTAAGACAAAAAAGAACGATTGGATTTAAAACAAATATCACCGATAAAAATATGGTATTAAGGGACAAATTTCATCTTAAAAATCGTAAGATTTATCATGAAAATTTGTTTTTTAATTTTCCGCTGCAGGCATCGTCGCTCTTTCTGGGGCATCTCGAGAGGATTTTCTCCCCAGCTTCCAATGCAACAGGCTTAAGTAAATGTCACTTTTATATTCAAAGTTGAAGTGAAACTTGAGAGGATACTTCATCTTATTGGCGTCTTTCTCCTCGTTCCCCTTTGTGAGTGCATTTTATCTCTGAGGGCTTTGTCTTAAAACTTTACAAATAACTGGTATTTCTTTGTTATATTTAAAAATTGAGATGTGACATTCGCAAACTTAACGAACAACAAGTATTTGTATAATACCATCTCGTTATTAATTGCGTTTTTTTTTTAATTCAAATAGAAAAGTATATATTTCAAATTTGCCTTTGATATATCCAACGAAAGATTCAAGCGGTATGGATTGTCAGACGTGAACGTGTACGTAGTTTAAAGAAAACGAACTAATATTTTACATTACCATGTGCAACATATATTGGCATGGACTCTGAAAGTTTCTGAGAAAAACGGCAGTACCACACGTGAGTGATCCTACAAGGGTACTGTTCTTTCGTTTTAGGTACGAAAACCATAAAGTGAAGCAAATTCAGTCATTGCTTTTAAGGTATTATTTTTTTTATGCCCTCAGAAAATGTCATTGCTTTAAATTTATAATACTTTTATGCGCTCAGAAGTCAAATGTATTAGTGTATTTCGAATATATCGATTAGTGAATTAGTTCATTCTTTATTTGGATTATGCTGAAGACGACCCTCGACGTTTCTTTGTCTAACATGTTGTGTAATTAAATAATAGGCTATTTGACAACATCGAAAATATATCACAATTCGTGGTCACCCTATTAGATTGTGACATAAATAATCGTATTGATTTTCATTTTCGAAAGAATGAGTTTATATTTCATAAAAAAATGTATGCAAATCACAATCTTTTTGGAAATTCAATCAGCCTCGCAAACGCCCTGTTATAGGTTAAAAGTCAGTTGAGGTCACAGGCGAGTAAAACGCATTCATACCAAAATTTCATATTCTTATTCTTTCGGTTTATAGGCATTGATATCGAAAATAATGTTTAAATATTACTTACATCGAAATGATCTTCTCACATAAAAACATTTGAGTCAGCTATGATGGTGTTTGGATCTCTTCGGACTAATTGCAGCCACTTTTTCGTCTTTTAAGATTCGTTGGCACTAAAAGGAGCACTTTGTATGGACTTTTTATAGACGTATTTGTACATTGTGGCATTACACCCTTTATATACCATTTTAATATGAAAATAAATAATAATCCCCTTCATCAGGCAGGGCTGTTTATGTTTACATTGTGTGTGACGTCACGCTAGCCGCCATTACAGAAATTATGTTTTTAGCGCGAATTCGACAATTCCATGTTTAAAAGTGATTTATATAAAAATACGGCATATATCCTGGAAATATAAATGTAGTGTGTTTATAAGCAAAATAGAATAATTTAAAACAATTTAAAAAATCAAGTCAAATAGCCTATTTGACGTCTAAGTACTTAGCGTGCTGTTAGATGGAAATCGTTTAAAATGGTTCTGTTTTTCGAGAGTGTTATAAGTTGTTATGTCATTTATAACTCATTATAAGCTGTATTTCAGGACTATATATGAAAAAATGTCACGAGCAAGAAGGAAAGAAAGGTGTTTTATATAATGTCATTTATACCTCTCTATAACTATAGATTTTTAATAAAGGAGATTATCCTTTACTAAATTTTTTTAATATAGTCTATTCATAAAAGCATTTGTTTGTTTTATATTGCTGCATGACTGGTCATATTATAGCACATTTGTTAACTATCAAGGCTTAAACTCCGTTAATTTCAGCAATATTTAAACCGTATCAGTATTGAATAATTTTGTATACATTCATTATTCACAATTAAATGAGACTAC
Organism: Druceiella hillmani; assembly: GCA_039881145.1. Classification (NCBI taxonomy): domain Eukaryota; kingdom Metazoa; phylum Arthropoda; class Insecta; order Lepidoptera; family Hepialidae; genus Druceiella; species Druceiella hillmani. The sequence goes on along the minus strand of JAYKKI010000011.1, from coordinate 11,500,235 downwards.
GTGGTGTAGTATTATTTCTACTTTCTTTAAGTTCTTTACCACGACCTAGGTTTCGTTGTATTACAACATCTTCAGGTGGGCTATTAGCAAAGATTTCTTAAGAGAAAAGAGAGAAGTCTTTGCTAATAGCCCATCTGAAGATGTTGTAATACAACGAAACCTAGGTCGTGGTAAAGAACTTAAAGAAAGTCGAAATAATATTACATCACGTAGTTTCATTTAATTATGAGTATCAGTATTACTTAGAGATTTCGCTTAAAAGACAGTTTTGTCGAAACTAGCACCAGCCAATAAAACTAATTTATTTCTCTAATCTTTATAGTTACAGGTGCTTTTTAGGGTTCTGTAGTAGTCTGACTACATCTATTTGGTTATATTTTGTATCCACTGAGATGAAATTTGGTACATATGTAAGTTCAATCAGAATAAAATATGAAACAAAATACAAATAATATTTTGTTGTTTGACATATACTCCTCTATAAGAGATACAAACAAACTAATTATCTACCCCGATCAAGTGTTGTATCGTTGGATATGTTTTTCAAAAAGCAACAAATTTTGTTTTGTAAACTAAGTAATTTTAAGTTTAGTTTTGAAATATATCTTTCCAAAGTCGTCATCGCATCGTCGTTAGTTTTAATTCATAAAATTATGTTGCATAAATCTGAATAAAATACTGGAATGCAGTTCTTAATAAGCCTATTGTAGTATTTATACTTCCTGATATTTTTTTTAGTTTAACCATTTCATATCATAACGAAAAAGGTGAGGAGTTTTTCTATATAGGTACGATTTTAAAACTTCAAGTCTTTGTAACATCTAATACCTAAAATCTAAGGTTGCTGAACCGTGTCATAATCGTAGCCGCTTCGCTCTTGACCAGTTTTTTTTTGTGTGGCGACGATACTGTAGCGCGTGGGAGTTTTAACACAAAAACATCTTAGGTTAGTATTTAAACAAAAACTCAAACGTGAATGTAATTTATTTTAAACCTGTGCCTGTTGTAAATTAAATAATTGTTATGATATCCAAAATGTAACAATGTTTTATTATAATTTTAAAATTACACTTTAAATACTACGTTTATCTCTTTGTAAATGTCAAATGTGAAATCGAAAGACAAATATATCGATTCTGGATCGATTTGTATTACCAATAAAAGAAACGATCTGTTAAATATTGAGTATAATAAGAATCAATACTAAAAATATATATTTAATTCAAAAAATTGTGATAAATTAAAAAAAATTAATTTAGTAAATTTAGAAAAGGCAGAAATAAAAGTTATGCTGTTTCCATCTACAGCAAACGTTAATAGCAGAACACAAAATCTTACCCACAAATACCGACATTTTTACATACCTAAATTGTTAATATGTAAAAATGTCGGTATTTTAATATATTATATTCGAATATATTATATTCGAAGAAATTTATAGTTTATATTCGATTTACATGTAAAAATATTTTTAATAATATAATAACTTAAAAATTTCTCAAATAAAATTCTGAAAGTAAAATGCTATATTATATTCGAAGAAATTTATAGTTTATATTCGATTTACATGTAAAAATATTTTTAATAATATAATAACTTAAAAATTTCTCAAATAACATTCTGAAAGTAAAATGCTATATTATATTCGAAGAAATTTATAGTTTATATTCGATTTACATGTAAAAATATTTTTAATAATATAATAACTTAAAAATTTCTCAAATAAAATTCTGAAAGTAAAATGCTATATTATATTCGAAGAAATTTATAGTTTATATTCGATTTACATGTAAAAATATTTTTAATAATATAATAACTTAAAAATTTCTCAAATAACATTCTGAAAGTAAAATGCTATATTATATTCGAAGAAATTTATAGTTTATATTCGATTTACATGTAAAAATATTTTTAATAATATAATAACTTAAAAATTTCTCAAATAAAATTCTGAAAGTAAAATGCTAAGGTGTGACATGTATTAAAGAGATGTAAATTTAATAAATAGTTTTACAAATCTTAAAATAAAAGTAAAAGTTATATATGAATGTGTAACATGATTATAACAAAACAAACAATTATTGCAACGTGTAATTAAATTAAAAAACAATATTTTTATTAAAAAAAATTACTTGTTGCTAATGCTATTCGCAAACTATAAATATGAATAGATTATATTTAATTCTTTATTAAAAACTATTTATTATATACTTATAAAATTAATAAATTCGTTCTAAATTAATTTCGTTAACAATAAAAACACAGAATAGATTATTGACTTTTCTTTTTATCCGACAAAGCTAGATTTAAAAATAATATCTAAAATACTGAATAAATATCGTAATATACGATATTGACGAGGGTAATTATTTTTTTTATATTAAAGAAAAAGTTAAATAAAAGACATTTTTGCGATGACTTTATTATTGTTGATTATTCGATCTGCAATAAAAACAATTTAAAATACCTAATTTATTATTATCAGGGAAACTCATTGTCTATTGTAGGGTATGGCTAAACAATGGAACTGCTTGTGTATTATTAGGACACAGATTTCACATTAATTCTAATGAAACTACTTTCATAATAAAACAAATATTATAATTTGATTATGTTTTTAGGGATCCGTACCTCAAAAGGAAAAATAGGAACCCTTATAGATCATTAAGTTATCCGTCTATCGGTCCGTCAAAACCCTTTTCCTCACGAACGTGCGGAGGTATCACGTTGAAGTTTTGAATATCAAATACTCAGGTCTACAGTCTCTTGGAGCTGTAAAAATCAAGCAATCGAAGTCAACGCAATAAAAAAAACACTAAAAATGCGACCTAAATGGTCGCATATTTTGACACCCGCATTTTGAAAACCTGTAGGAAACTGAATATCTTTTATAAAAAAATGTAAATATGCGCTTGTGAAAGATACATTCGTTCTAAAAATTATAAATTTCCCATATAATTTAATAGGGATATTATGTACTATATGTCTAAATGCGTACGGAACTTCATAGTGCGAGTTCCTCAAGTGCTTGACAGGTTTTTTAATGAAAATACTTGTCATGAAAGCTTTACTACCTTGTATTGTTGCATTGGTGATAGAGTTCACATAACATGAAAGAAATTCGTGTTCAATTACTGCCAGACTCATTGATGGCTGCATTTACAATTTTGTTTATAAATTGATCATGAATTTGAAATTATTAATATGCGGATTTTTGGCTATTTGGAATTATTACTACCTCGTTAACATTACTGAACAGAGATGTTAGCATGCCAAATCTTTCAGATTAAGTATCATGTACCATCTCTAAAATTTACCAAATTAAAATTTGCTTATGGTTATAAGATTTTAACCTGCAAAAAATCAACAAAATTAAAAAAAATAACATAACAATAGATTTACGAAAAAAAACAAGTCTGTTTTTCTATTTGATACATATGGCGAACTTATTGCTACGAGAGCAATCTCTTTCAGCCAACCATAACACAGTCCAGACCCGTTCGACGAACTGCCGGGAATCGAACCCGGGTCCCCGCGGTGCGCCGCATCGACAAAGGTCGTATGCTTTGTGATTAACCAAACACACAACGGCGACAACGACATATTATATTGGCATAGAAACGATATAGTTGAGAATGATTGTTTTATTGCTCTTCAGCGTGGTTATTTGGGCCATTTGTATAATAAGATGTGGTTAAACATTAACAGTTTTCGGGTATTGCAGTGAACTAAATATTATATTCAGGGAACTAACTTCAGTGAACTAAATACTATATTCGGGGAACTAACTTCAGTGAACTAAATACTATATTCAGGGATATAACTTCAATGAACTAAATTCTATATTCAGGGAACTAACTTCAGTGAACTAACTTCAGTGAACTAAATACTATATTCAGGGAACTAACTTCAGTGAACTAAATACTATATTCAGGGAACTAACTTCAGTGAACTAAATACTATATTCAGGGAACTAACTTCAGTGAACTAAATACTATATTCAGGGAACTAACTTCAGTGAACTAAATACTATATTCAGGGAACTAACTTCAGGGAACTAACTTCAGGGAACTAACTTCAGTGAACTAAATACTATATTTAGGGAACTAACTTCAGTGGACTAAATTCAGTGGTGGATTTGGAGTCATATTTAGACACAAAAGTATCTTTAAAATGACATCTTCATTTTGTACTACGAGTATACATTTATATAACCACTAGCTATTACAGTTAAACACAACATACATAACCACTAGCTATTACAGTTAAACAAAATTAAGCACTTAATTTTTTAACTTAACTTTTATGTAATAATTGTGGGTCTAATTACTTTTAAATCAGGTTTTTCTAAATTCTGTAAAAAATAGTTCCTTCTAGTGTTTCATTATATAAGGAAATATTTTTTTAATTTCTCTCGGGAAAAAGTACAAATTGGTTATATAGACGGACAATATTTCATCATAGCTCCATCTCTGAGGTTCGTAGCATATGCTATAAACTTTATTAAATGTACTGATTCTATAGCGCGCAAGCAATTTTTAAAATCAGACGTGTGCTTCCAGAGATTAGCACGAACAAACAAAAGCAAAACAAACAAACCTTTTTGACATTATCACTACTCTAGCCTTATAAATCCTAGCATAACGATTTATATCGTGTGTAATAATTTACAAAACGCTAGCTTTTTAAAAAAAATGGAATTCTTGAAATCGAATGTACAATTCCTGACATTAAGAGCGAAAAGTAAACAAATAAATACGATATTAGGTCGAAAAATAAACAAATCAGCGTATTAGTAAAAATGAAGGACGACTGAAACAATTGGACAGTAAGAATAAATTGTACAATACAAGAATGAAATATTGATATACGTAACAACGCCATCTATTTAAAATTACAGAAGCTGAAACACGTTATAATCCATTTATATTTACAATATGGACATAATATATTCCTAATATTAAGTCTATGATTAAGAAAGTTGAAATACAATTTAATGTTTTACAAAATAGAATGTGTAAATCATTTAAAATACAGAAAAAAGATGCAATTTAAGAAACGTCAATTTAAGATTAAAAATCTATCAAGTGACATAAGAGTTGGGAAAAAATTCGTTTTATTTTCACGCGTACGCGTCATTATATTGATAGCTTTTACCCGCGGCTTTGCTCGCGTGGTTATAGTCACAAATTTATAGGGAGGAATTAAGACATGAAGCGCCATCGAGAATGATTAAGAGAACTTAAATACAAAATTTATTTTTGTGATTTTATAATACAAATGATAATAAAAACAAAAAATGCTTTCCCCTAAACTAGAGGTTAAAGGAATTGATTTTGCGACGTTGCTTCGTTCTTTCGTTTGGGTAAAATTTGAAGAGTTTTTACCCGAACGAATAAGATTTCCTGGGATTAAAAGTAAATGATGTCCATTCCGGGCCGTCAACTATCTTAGTGTAAAAAATTACGTTGCAACGTGAAAGACAAACACAATTGCATTTATAATATTAGTCAGGATGAGATTTCCCGGGATGAAAAGTAGCCTGTGTAATTTTCCAGCCCGCCAATTATCTACGCAAAAAGTCACATCGATCCTTTGCGGCTTGAAAGAAGGATAAACAAATACACTTTCGCATTTATACCATTCATATCAATTTTCATTAATTATAAATATTTACTCTGCTTGATATTTTAAAAATATTAGAAATAAACCTCGTTTGAAATCGTGAATACCTATATATAAATTTGTCTTCAATACCTATACATGAATTTTCAGCCCGCCAACCATCTCTGCAAAAAGTCACATCGATGCTTTGTGGCTTGAAAGAAGGATAAACAAATACACTTTCGCATTTATAGCGTTCATATCAATTTTAATTATTTATAAATATTTACTCTGTTTGTCGGTAAGGTAACATTATGTCAATATAGTTTTACGGAATTTCTCCTCAGTGTTTCATCTATAAATTCTCTTATAAATTTGTCTTCAATACCTAAATATAAATTTACTGATCAATGTCGGTAAGGTAGCATTATGTCAATGTAGTTTTACGGGATTTCTCCTCAGTGTTTCATCTATAAATTCTTTTATAAATTTGTCTTGAATACCTAAACGTAAATTTATTGATCAATGTCGGTAAGGTAGCATTATGTCAATATAGTTTTATGGAATTTCCCCTCAGTGTTTCATCTATAAATTATTTTATAAATTTGTCTTAAATACCTAAACATAAATTTATTGATCAATGTCGGTAAGGTAGCATTATGTCAATATAGTTTTACGGAATTTCTCCTCAGTGTTCCATCTATAAATTCTCTTATAAATTTGTCTTCAATACCTAAATATAAATTTACTGATCAATGTCGGTAAGGTAGCATTATGTCAATGTAGTTTTACGGGATTTCTCCTCAGTGTTTCATCTATAAATTCTTTTATAAATTTGTCTTGAATACCTAAACGTAAATTTATTGATCAATGTCGGTAAGGTAGCATTATGTCAATATAGTTTCATGGAATTTCCCCTCAGTGTTTCATCTATAAATTATTTTATAAATTTGTCTTAAATACCTAAACATAAATTTATTGATCAATGTCGGTAAGGTAGCATTATGTCAATATAGTTTTACGGAATTTCTCCTCAGTGTTTCATCTATAAATTATTTTATAAATTTGTCTTAAATACCTAAACATAAATTTATTGATCAATGTCGGTAAGGTAGCATTATGTCAATATAGTTTTACGGAATTTCTCCTCAGTGTTCCATCTATAAATACAAAAGAAATATTAAAAATATCTATCCACTCGTGTTGCCACGCTATTTCAATTTAAAGTAAAATACATATTACTCGTTGTCACGAGCGAAATTGCTCCATCTCGGCACCTACACTTCATCTCCACAATAAAAGGTACACGCGGTCGTCTAGCTGCTTTTAAGACACACGTTTTAAGTTTTAAATTTTCCATACCTCGAAAGGTATATAAGCTTTTATCTTACATAACAGGGTTATTCAAGATGTTTCCTCTACTTTTGATGGAATAGCACTTAAATTCGCCTTTGATAACATCGTATTATAAAATGTTTCATTTATTTATAACAAAGTTGTTTGATATGTTTGTAACGTGATTTCTCTTTTATACAGCATCGTAGCTCGTATTATTTAGCAACTTATGCATTAATGTCTTTAAGCAGTTATCATCTTTCTGTCACGGAATTAACTTATGGATCACTTCATTTAAGATTGGGATATAGACATTGGACATTATCCGTAAGGCTAACTAGGGCGCGAGGTTACAAAGGGGCGAGCGCGGAAGTTTTTAAATGGAGAAAAAATTAATTTAAATAACCATAACATAAAAAAAATTAATATAAAATGAATTGTGTAATTAAGTATTTTCTGAAACTGAATTAGTAAAAAATCATTAATTGGTAGTGAATATTAATTTTTTTAAAATGCCCCAAGTATACAACTATTACCTTCTTAATTAGTGAATACCAACTTTTTCAATTAGTGATGCTCGCGGCTGAATGGTTGTAATTTAAAAATAATATTTTAAAATAATGTTCATTTTTCTCACATACTATGCTTTAGTTAAAGAATAATTTTTTTTTATTTAAAAGTATTTGAAGCAAAGCCACCTAACTTTAGTTTAATTTTATTGCATTTATTTTGTATATCTCTATACGTTTAATATGTTTTTAAATAGCATTTAAGTAATTTTACAATCTTTTTATGTTTTTAAAAAACAACTGCATTGTTATTTTAATACAAACAAATATCTAATGATGCACATGACCCAGAGGCCCTGTGTTCCTCAGCGTATGGATATTTACTATAGAATTGGTCATAAATTACTATCTTCAAGATTTAAGCTAGCTTATTTTATTTTATTTTTAAACTGTGTTGCATGGCCTCTAAAAGCACTTAAAATATTTTGTTAACAACTATTTTTTACAAGTTAAGCTAGGTGTTTTTTACCTTTGCTAATGACCTGAGCCCTTGCGGACCACATTTTTTATCCAGAGTAATGTTAAAATATATTATAGTCATCGCTTCCTACGGTGAATCGAGTCCGCACTGATCTCTATAGTGCACCTAATTACCCCTTCTCCTTATACGATTCTAGGGACCTGACAGTTAAGCAATCCCACCTACACCTCATTTTCACTTGTCAAATACTGAGTTTCCATTCCTCACTTGCCTAAGTTTCCAACCCAATTTTTCCAACATTCCCTGTCTTTTCCCAATTTTTCACTTCTCTAACTACGGCACCTAGCTTTTAAAAATCGCTCCGATTTTCGTTTTTATTTAGTATCAGACGAAATATAGTAACATTGATCAGGTCGATGCCATTTATAAATAAATTACCCTAATATGTAAATTATCATAATACATTCTTGTCTCCGCTCGCTTTAAATTGTCGAAGTCCTTAAAATTAATTAGAATTTAAGGACTAATATATCTAGTGTGAAACAGCGATAGATCACTTCAACTGAAAATTGTCACATATTGAATTAGTGAAATTTTTTAATAAGTCAAATATTTTTATATACCGCAATTAATTAATTTTAAATCTAGTAAAATCAATGTATAATACGATTAAATCATAATAATTATAATTATATGGATATATTAATTTCATTATTTATTTGCATTGGTACAATCATCATTACGATCATGGACTGATTAATTGAAGAAAGACATTCATTCATCTGACACGTAAAACAATAGTGCGGCGCGGGTCGGGAGCCAGAGGCCAAGTGACCGAGTGGGTGACATGACTTGATTCGTCAGTCATCGGTTACGCGCACTCCTGTTGTTTATGTTCTCGCAGCGGTCTTTGTGTATTTAATTAGTTCATTACGTTTTAGTTAAATACTCAAAAAATGAGTGAATTGAAGAAAAAACCTAGTGATGCAACATTTGAAAGAAAAACTATGGAAAAAGAAGAAAAACATCAAAATGAAATACAAAAAACGAAACATTTTGATATCTTCTTTATAATATTAAAAAGTAATGATTCGGAATCTTCTAACACAATTCATAGTGCGTCCACTACCAACTATATTCAATGTGAAATTCCTATTAGTTCTAAATAACCACAAGATTTGTCTGTGCCCATACTGCCTACTCCATCAGTAGCAGAAGTTTTGAAGCAGTCGCAAGAAGTCGATTGTGACCAATTGATCAATAACGCAATGCAAGAATATATTGCACTGAATGAACTTAATTAAAATATAAACGCAGATTTGTTTTTGAGTAAGAGAGTATATGATGATAAAATCGAAAGATAAATAAAAAAGAAAAGAGGATATCTGACGAGAAAAAACCTGAGTCTTTTGACGAAAATAATGTTTGAACGAAGGTTATTAAACAGAGAGAAAAGTTCAAAGAAATGGCTTATTTATTAGCCAAATATAGGAAAAGTATATTGTGGACCTTATTTATTATTCGGTGGAGGAACTAATTTTGGAAAACAAAATATTGGTTTTAATGATTAGAAGAATGTGTCGATTAGATTGGAAAGCCACGAAAACTCACGTGAACATAAATTATGTATTTAGACCTTGCAACGTAGATCTAACGTTATTGGCGGTATCGATCAAGAGCTTGCAGCACAATGTCCAGAAGAGGCATGTAGTTCTGAAACGAGTGGTTGCGACTGTAAAATTTTTAGTATCACGTGATTTATCTTTTAGGGAACATGTCGAAAAATTCGGTTCTCTTCATAATGGAAATGATTTAATGACGCTCGAACTCATTGCGGAATTTGATCCGTTTTTAAGTAAACATATTGCACAATATGGAGGCAAGGGTTAGGGATGTACCAAATTATTTCGCAATTGTTTATGATATTCACAATAACTACACATACATAATCAATCTGTTCCCGGGAGGGGAAGGCGCAGAAACCTCGAATTTCCATGTTTTATCCCACTTGCTTTTTTCACTCTCATGACATGTTTCATTCACGCCTAAGGGTATATTTTTTGTTTTTTAATAAAAACCGAAAATTCTGAAATCAGTGGTACGGGCCCAGGATCCGAAGCACGATTTCACGGATCGCTAGACGCGTTTTTTCATAACAGGGCTATCACGACTTTTACGCCTAAGGGTAGACGTGTCCTGGTCTACCTGATTGTTATATATATGTAGTTAAAATTTGTAATATATGGTCGCTAGAGGAGCGTTGATGAGTTGTTTGCCGAGGGCGCTGACGACATTAAAGCCTCGTCTGGATACAGGTAAGTCTTCATTATTAGGTTGTCTGCAATAATGATATTGTTATAGTGATATTTCATTTTTTACGATATTATGGGAATAAGAAACGAAATATATTGGTGGAACTATAAGGTTGCTCTAAAATCTTTATGTTTGTCATAACAAGGATTTTTATGCAGAAAAATTATCAGGATTCACATTTAAAGCTAATTTTTTTATTATCGAATATATAGAAAATAATGCTAATTATGTAAATTTGATTAAGACCACGACGGTAATCATCTTGAATATTTTTAAAATTTAATTGTTTAGTACAAAACAAAGTTTTGAAATGAAATTGCTGGTTGATTGCGTGATTTTCGTATAAAAAAATGAGAAGTGAAAAAAAAATTAAATGAAAATAATTTATAAATGACTATATATGTTCGTTTCAGTAAATATTTATTTTTCTCCTTCAAAAAAATTGCATAGAATATTGCTTGATTGGTAATTAGAAAGCACGTGGCAGAGATAGACTTATTTGGATATACGCAAAGTGGGAGTGACAATTTGGTTTGGTGTACGCTATGGTATGGGATATTATTGAATAGGCTTTTCAAAATGAAAATGGTTTTCTTAGTCTCTTTCGTTTTTCATTTTTGGTTCCTAAGCTCAATGTGTCAAATATTACCCTTCAAACGAGATGTAATTCATCCCAACCATATGTTTAAAAAATATGAAAAAAATTAAATGAAAAATTGTATATTTCGTTTAAATTGCGTCCACAGTTTTGGGAAACATAAAAAACGATGGAATCTTAATTAGTGCATATTCCGACACGCACTTAGCAATTTTATATTAACATGTATAAAGAACGTATGTAAATTTGTTTACTAGACAAAAAAACAAAAATTGTATTTATTATTATTATTTATTTACTAAACAACAAAAATTGTATTCAAATTTACTTAATAGCTTTTTATGTGATTAGAGAGCAAATAAAGAGATGAAAGATATTATTTTTCAACTTCTTAACTTTTTTAAGTCTGGTAGTCTAAGTTGCATAGATTCTATCAGAATTCATTCCCCTATTAAAATTTACCAAGGGATATTTGTATAATTCTTCTACTCTCGTAGACAAAAATAAAAAAAAAATGTCAGTATAAACTCCCCCTTTTCGCAAACGCTCTATATATCACTTCTGCGTAAACACCTTTAATATATATATATATATATATATATATATATATATATATATATATATATATATATATATATATATATATATATATATATCAATACATTGGTGCATTCCAATGTCCTACTGTAGGTTTGAAGTCCAATGTCCAATATTTTGGTTTCGACAGTTGGCTGATGTATTGAATAAATAAATAAAAAAATGCATAATTACAAATGGCCTGAATGCGATTTGCATTAGGTAACGGTAAATAACCATTCAAATGTAAGACGATATATATTTTTAAGTAATATTTATGAAATCATTTAAAAAATATAATTATGACCACACATAAAGAGAATAAAAAAAAAAATTCCAATCGGATTTATTTTACTATATATACTGGTCGTATACTATATGTAAACTGGATAACAACACGTGATGAAGTTTGAAATCGATCTGTATCACCATTTTGAAATTAAATTTTAATTTATTTCAAAAATATAAAAGAAATTAGTGTCAATATGAGAAGTCGTATATATTGCAAAAATTGTCAATATGAGAAGTCGTATATATTACAAAAATTGCCAATATGAGAAGTTGTATATATTGCAAAAATTGCCAATATGAGAAGTTGTATATATTGCAAAAATTGCCAATATGAGAAGTCGTATATATTGCAAAAATTGCCAATATGACAAGTTGTATATATTGCAAAAATTGCCAATATGAGAAGTTGTATATATTGCAAAAATTGCCAATATGACAAGTTGTATATATTGCAAAAATTGCCAATATGAGAAGTTGTATATATTGCAAAAATTGCCAATATGAGAAGTCGTATATATTGCAAAAATTGCCAATATGACAAGTTGTATATATTGCAAAAATTGCCAATATGAGAAGTTGTATATATTGCAAAAATTGCCAATATGACAAGTTGTATATATTGCAAAAATTGCCAATATGACAAGTTGTATATATTGCAAAAATTGCCAATATGACAAGTTGTATATATTGCAAAATTGCTAATATGAGCTGTTGTATATATTACAAAAATTGCCAATATGAGAAGTTGTGTATATTGGAAAACATTCCAAATATGAGAAGTTGTATATATTGCAAAAATTGCCAATATGAGAAGTTGTATATATTGCAAAATTGCCAATATGACAAGTTGTATATATTGCAAAATTGATAATATGAGCTGTTGTATATATTGCAAAAATTGCCAATATGAGAAGTTGTGTATATTGCAAAAAATTCCAAATATGAGAAGTTGTATATATTGCAAAAATTGCCAATATGAGAAGTTGTATATATTGCAAAATTGCCAATATGACAAGTTGTATATATTGCAAAATTGCTAATATGAGCTGTTGTATATATTGCAAAAATTGCCAATATGAGAAGTTGTGTATATTGCAAAAAATTCCAAATATGAGAAGTTGTATATATTGCAAAAATTGCCAATATGAGAAGTTGTATATATTGCAAAAATTGCCAATATGAGAAGTTGTATATATTGCAAAATTGCTAATATGAGCTGTTGTATATATTGCAAAAATTGCCAATATGAGAAGTTGTGTATATTGCAAAAATTTCCAAATATGAGAAGTTGTATATATTGCAAAAATTGCCAATATGACAAGTTGTATATATTGCAAAAATTGCCAATATGAGAAGTTGTATATATTGCAAAAATTGCCAATATGAGAAGTCGTATATATTACAAAAATTGCCAATATGAGAAGTTGTATATATTGCAAAAATTGCCAATATGACAAGTTGTATATATTGCAAAAATTGCCAATATGACAAGTTGTATATATTACAAAAATTGCCAATATGACAAGTTGTATATATTGCAAAATTGCTAATATGAGCTGTTGTATATATTGCAAAAATTGCCAATATGAGAAGTTGTATATATTGCAAAATTGCCAATATGACAAGTTGTATATATTGCAAAATTGCTAATATGAGCTGTTGTATATATTGCAAAAATTGCCAATATGAGAAGTTGTGTATATTGCAAAAAATTCCAAATATGAGAAGTTGTATATATTGCAAAAATTGCCAATATGAGAAGTTGTATATATTGCAAAATTGCCAATATGACAAGTTGTATATATTGCAAAATTGCTAATATGAGCTGTTGTATATATTGCAAAAATTGATAATATGAGAAGTTGTGTATATTGCAAAAAATTCCAAATATGAGAAGTTGTATATATTGCAAAAATTGCCAATATGAGAAGGTGTATATATTGCAAAAATTGCCAATATGAGAAGTTGTATATATAGCAAAATTGCTAATATGAGCTGTTGTATATATTGCAAAAATTGCCAATATGAGAAGTTGTGTATATTGCAAAAAATTCCAAATATGAGAAGTTGTATATATTGCAAAAATTGCCAATATGAGAAGTTGCATATAATGCAAAAATTGCCAATTTGAGAAGTTGTTGATAATAGAATATGAGACGCTTTTGAAAAAATTACACATCTATTTACTATTAAAACAACAAAATAACACGAATCTGTCAAGAATTATGATCTGTGGATTTTTATTCACGCGCCTGTACATTTTTACGCCGAACTAACTATTGACCGAAAGCTCGTGAAGTTTAAAATCGACATTGAAAGTTCATACAAAGTTTTATATGCTATAAATTAATATATAGAAATGACGTTTACATACATACACTTGCTTTACTATATTAATTTATATGATCTATACTATTATTTAGAGTAAATTCTGTACGCGGAAAATATTTTAAAAAGAATGATTTAGCACAAAGAATGATAATAGAAGCCAATTTTATGCTAATTTGTTCGCCAATCACGCTAAATTTACTGGACGGATTTTGATGAAATTTGGTATGGTAATAGTTTATACACAGAAGCAACATATGAGAGAAAAACAATTCTAATAATTTTTCTTATCCGAATTTCAAGCGGGCACAGCTAGTACTGAATAAATTCTACAAAATACGCCATACTCATATCTTCCCGCAACACTGACGAAAGACCGTAACAAAAGAAAGTTGTGAATTCACGAACAAAAGATGTGTATAATTGTAAAGAGAAGTCGCCGCGTGTGGAGTCCTGATAGGGAAACCACGTATGAATGCACGAAAGCAAGGATTAAAGAAGCATGTGAAACATATCAGAAGCACATGAGAACACGGGCTGCAGAAAAAGGAGCGAAATAAATGTGGTACGTTTAAGGATCTAGACGCTTCTGTCGAGATAAACCGTCCTTCTATGGAGCAAATTTTCACAAAGGTCGACGGTTCGTGTCTAATTTCATTGTTTGTTCTCTTCCGTACTTTTCTGTCGTTCACAGAAATTTAATGGATAGCTTTTAAAATATCGTTTTCCGTGTATCATTATATTATGTATAAATGTAATGGATTAATTTTTTCCGTTTATCATTATATTATGTATAAATGTAATGTATAAATTTAATGGATAGCTTTTAAAATATCGTTTTCCGTGTATCATTATATTATGTATAAATGTAATGTATAAATTTAATGGATAGCTTTTAAAATATCGTTTTCCGTGTATCATTATATTATGTACAAATGTAATGGATTAATTTTTTCCGTGTATCATTATATTATGTATAAATGTAATGTATAAATTTAATGGATAGCTTTTAAAATATCGTTTTCCGTGTATCATTATATTATGTATAAATGTTTTCCGTGTATCATTATATTATGTATAAATGTTTTCCGTGTATCATTATATTATGTATAATTTAAAATATCGTTTTCCGTGTATCATTATATTATGTATAAATGTAATTATGAGTAGGAGTTAATTTCTGGTTTTCATTCTGTCATCTTGTTTCTGATAAGTTTATATTAAAATAGTTATTAAATAAGTTCGTAACTTAATTAATAAATATTACCATGTTTAGCCAAACAATAAATCGATTATTCTGTAGCATTTAAAAAATTATATATCCGTTTATTTTGTTTATTATTTTATTTCGATTATATATAAAATATTAGACATTTTTTTACAAATTAGAGAATCCAAAATTGTCGTATGAAATATTCATAATTTCCAAATTTATATCATTCCCACATCTCAAAATACCCTCTCATTGAAATGTTTACAAACATTTACTTATTGGAAGTTTTTTGGAGATAATCCCCCGTGTACCATTTTTCTTTGGTTATAATCTCTTCTCAATCAATATAATCCCGTTTTATATGAAAGAGTTTAAGGATAATAGGTTAGTTATGTGGCTATTGATAGGAAAATTCCGTAAAATATCCTTTCAAAGAAATCCTCACGTCATGAAGTTAATATTGTGTTATATATATATATATATATATATATATACATATATATATATATACATATATATATATATATATATATATATATATATATAATTTTTTTTCGATTATATCTTTGAATGAACTGAATCGACCTTTTAGTATGAAAATGACAGAGGCTCAAAATTTGTTTAAACAAGTCTCGACCGAATCAAATACTTACCCGCTTTGAACATTATCTTCATCTAGACCTACAACCTTTCTCAGAATTAGTTTTCAAACACAAAAACAAGAAAAGTCGGAATAATATTTTATTGTACTTCAATTTATTTATCGGGAGGTATATTTTTCTGCTGCGTCTTAAGGTAAATTATGTTCTACTAATTTAATCAGCAACTAAAATATTAAGATCAAAAGTGACATTTGTCTC
This sequence comes from Druceiella hillmani, assembly GCA_039881145.1. Lineage (NCBI taxonomy): Eukaryota > Metazoa > Arthropoda > Insecta > Lepidoptera > Hepialidae > Druceiella > Druceiella hillmani. The sequence continues at coordinate 11,484,127 of JAYKKI010000011.1, read as the reverse complement.
CCGATTGACTAAATACACATAGTATTATATAGGAGCATAAAACATAAACGTACGCTTGCACGTGCTCGTGCGCGCGTGCACGAGTTCGCGTGCACGCGCTTTCGCATGTGAGTGTGCGTGCGAGTGCACGTGCGAGTACGCGGGCGAGTGTGTGTGTGTTTTGCACTTAAGTAGAACGCGCTGTATTTTCTGTTATCCACAAATAGTCAATACGGCCATGCACATAAATCGCCCCCTATATATTAATTTTCGCGGTTGAATGTGAAAATTCACGCGAGGCAACGTAGCGGTTCAAATAATGGGTTTGCGATGAGTATTTATTTTGCGATTAATTAAATTTAATGAGCGGAACTCAGCTCCCCAATGGATGCTTGATAAATGTTTGCGATGGATTTAACTTATGATGTTGGTCAAACTTAACTGAAAACGAAAATAGTTTTGAAAATAACCGACCGAGTTAAACGCACATTAAAATTTAGTAATTTGTGAAAAATAGAATAAACATTATGTATTTGAGATGTTGACGAGGAAAACAGACGTGTATTGCGTTGCTCTCCTGTAAATTAAGCTGCGGTCTTTCATTATATCCAAGGAGACCGTCTTTGAACTTAAGAGTTATTGAAGAGATATTTGTAAAATAAAATCCCTAGAAGAGTTAAATGACACAATCACAATACCGTAAATGAATATTAGGAAATTTGCATATGGCATATATTAAAATGTTTCAAGTTTAAAATTAATTTCTTGTCCAATATATTTTAAAATCCGTATTATGTGAGTTATAAATAGATTTTGCCACATTATATAAATATTACATAAATATTAGCTCTATATTCTATTTGTTTTCTGTGCAGAAGTATATAGGTTGTCCATATATCTCAATTCTCAAATGTTCTCCAACTAAGATATATTCAGAAAGGTGCAGAATTACTGCAGCTACCAAAATGTAAATATAAATATTATTCAATATAATGTATTATTAAGTAATAAAACATTTATTAAGAAAAATAAAATAAAGGAAAATTTTAAAAATACACTTTAAAGTACTAATATCACGAATTGTGATAATTTTTAATATTTTCATGATCATTACTTATAAAGGAAATACATGTCGCTATTAGTTATAATCTCTGTTAAGTAATAATTCGAACAATGTTTAATCTTATTTGGATTACCTAACATATTTTTGCATAAATTTTCAATAATTAGCCAATTCATAAAAATAAAAAAGAACGCCATTCGTTTTAAATTAAAATATATTTAAATCTTTCAATCAGTTGAGGCAGAGACAGCAAAACATACACGCAGAGACGCAAAGAATAGCATTGTGTATTAATTAAAAAGGATAAAATAATATTCACCCAACAATAATTGTTTATTGAATATATTTGGGTTTTATTTTGTAGAAATTCATTATTCACAATTAAATGAAACTAATAATCTAATGTTCAATATTTTTTTATTCAAATAAGTAACTTTATATAGCTAAAAACAATCATTATAGTACAAAAGTTGTCTGAACCACATGCCGACAACGGTATTACTACAAAGTTGATATTACTAACAAATGACAACGGGCGTGCGTCGGATTGAATTTTTGTAGTCTCTTACCACGACCTAGGTTTTGTTGTATTACAGCATCTTCATGTGGGCTAGTAGTAAATATTAACTCTTAGGAACATCCAACAGTATCTATATATTTCAAACACAATAACGGAAACCGGGTTTGTGTAGGTATTCCCACTGCTTATGTTAGTGAGTTTAAATAATTGTTTAACAACAGCACAGCACACAACAAATGTAACCGCAAAGAACCGTCGCTGTCATTGGACAGTGCGTCATTATTATTTTTACGATATAAAAACTTGCATCTTCTTAATACAAGCATTAGTAAAAATATAAAACATAAAAAATACATTTCACAAGAAAATATGACAATTGCATTTGCTAATCCATTATTTGACATAGCCAAGGGATAAAAAAAGCACTAAAAACGGTACAACCAACAGCACAGCACACAACAAATGTAACCGCAAAGAACTGTCGCTGTCATTGGACAGTGTATCAACTTTCAATAAAAATACGTTTGAGTTGTTTAATGATATATTATTATTATCTTTTTAAAACAAAAACTTGCATTTTCTTAATACAAGCATTAGTAAAAATATAAAACATAAAAAATACTTTCACAGCCTTAAATAATGGACTTTGTCATTTTACTGTTATATTTTATTTTTATTGGTTTAAATAAGAGACTACAAAAAATAAATCTGACGCACGCCTGTTGTCATTTGTTAGTGATACCAACTGTCAATATTCTTCTGTCACAACGGATTTTGATTTTGTAATAATACCGTTTTCGGTGCGTGGTTCAGACAATTTTTATACTATAATGATTGTTTTTAGCTGTGTACACTTTTCGACTTACCTTTTATGCGTTGAATGGAACGTTAAAATAAAATAGCGTATAAGGAAAGTAAAAGAAAAAAATAATTTCCAAAACAACAATTTCCAAAACACAAAAAGTCATGTAAAAAGTATTTCTAGATTTTCGGTTTCGCTTAATCTAAAAGCGTGGCACATTTTCTTCATAAAATCCAATTTTCGTGCCTTTGCAATTAAAGCCTCTAATTTCTATACGACTATCACCTTAGCACATTTTGTATATTAATTGTTAATGAAGATAATATTTATTAATTAAAATTGTCCTTCATAAAGCCCAAGATATAAATAAAGGGGAAATTCTAATATTTATGTGACTATCTCCTCAGTATATTTTATATACCTACTTTTAATCAAGATAAGTTTTTTTACATAAATTGATATTTCGTTCACCTGACATGAAAAATAAATGACAGACTCTAATTTGTATGTGAACATCAACTTAGTTTAATTTATATGTATATCTATTATTAATCAAGATAGTATTTATTAAATAAAATTGTGTTTCGTTCAACTGTGTAAAACCTAACAATATAAATGAAGGATTCACAAATAAACCTTTGAAAATATTATAAACAAACATATTTTCTTTAGAAGTTTTTATTCTAAAATCACCGCCGGAAATATGATTGAGAATCAATTTGTTAACAGCAGAAAAGTGGTTTCGTCTCTCCGGATAAACTTGAAAGGGCGATGAGAGTGCTTCATCTTGAATTGGGTTACGGTGAAATTTATTCCGTTTTTGTTTTAAGAAAAATTTGTTCATTTAACGAAGGAAAATTTAATATCGGGACTTTTAGAGACCGACTTATGCCCACGTATCTTTTAAGTGTTATCCGAATTATATATATATATATATATATATATATATATATATATATATATATATATAAATATATACATATAAATATTTTTAATTTAATTAAGGAAAATCCAAAAATCCCAAAGAATAAAATAATTTTAAATCATAGAAGAAAATAGCTTAGTAGTTTGGGAACATTAAAGATGCCGTCCAGAGGAGGGATGCGAATTTTTCCGTTTTCCAATGTTGAAAATTATGGTAAATGAAAATTTGTTCTAGGTATCATTCCACTAGTCCCTTGACTAGTGGAATGACACCTAGGAACTTGAATTTCGTCGATAGAAGTAATCATAATTCAGGTAAGTTATAATAACTGGGGTAGTCAACTTTTAATATAACTTTTTGATATATTTTTCTAAAAATTATTTAATTTTCTAAAATATTTATTATGATCTTATTTTTCTTTGAAAAATGACATACGTCTCCGTCCGTTGATCTGCACTCATTAGCACACACTATAAATCGCAATTCTACATCGATCTTGGTGATGATTTTTTCTATATATATCAGAAAAAAAGCCTATTTTCTCAACGATATATTGATATCAGCTATTGGAAATAACAACTGAAGCTCAAAAGTCATGATGTCATTACTTTCATCACGTATTTATATTTATATATCTAAATGTGAATAGGTACATTTAGAAAAGAAGGTAATATTACGTCATGTTACGTAATATTCATGTAATGGTGACATTATTTTTAGTAACACTCATTGTATTTTATGAAAGATACTTCTACAGAAATATAATTTTTTTTAAATTAGTATGTATCATGACTCTTACGGAAATATAATTTTTTTTAAACGTAAGAAAGAACGTGTGCAACATCTACCTAGTAACGTCTACGAATTTAAAATATGTACGAACAATTTTAAAATAAAATAACGAATTATGACGTATTTTTTTTAAATATGTCGAGCTTGGGAGTAATTTTATTTACGTAAAATAAAGAAGGAGATGGCAGCTAGCGTGAGTGAAAATTTCGGAGAAAATCGGTTTTTAAAAATTTTCTCGTGCGATGTTCTACAACTTTACGAGGAACACAATTTTTCCTTTTTTTAAATTAAAAAAAAAACAAACCTATACATAGAAAAGGTTTAAAAAGAAGCGAAAATTGTAAACGGATAAAAAGGGATGAACGAGAAACACAAAGGTAGAAGGTTGGTTTAAAAGCAGGTTTTTCTAAAACGGGCGGTTAGTCTATTTTCTAATGCAGCTTTTGAATATAGAAGTGTAGTTACTAGTTAGACACAATTCGTCTATAATATAAAAAAATTACTTAGGCCATCAGTGCCCGTCACAAAAGTTGAATTTCGTAGTATGTTAAGGAAAAAATACAACGTGTACGAGAAACGAATATTTTGCATTCCAATAGGCTATTTGACTTGAGGCTATTTGATTTTTTAAATTCATTTGAATTGTTCTATTTTGCATTATATGCACACTACATTTATATTTTCAGGATATATGCCGTATTTTTTATGTAAATCACTTTTTTTAAGTTTGAATTTTCGAATCCGCACTAAAAACGCAATTTCTGTAATGGCAGCTAGCATGAGTGACGTCACGCTAGCTGCCACAATGTAAAAATAAAGACTCCTGCCCGCTGAAGGGGATTATTATTTATTTTCATATTAAAATGGTGTGTAGTGTACAACGTACAAATACGTCTATAAAAAAGCCATACAAAGTATTCGTTTCAGTGCCAACGTATCCTAAAAGATGAAAAAAGTGGTTGTAATTAGCCCGAAGAGATCCAAACAGCATTATAGCTCATCCAAATGTTTTTATGTGTGAAGATCATTTCGATGTAAGTGATATTTGTGTTTTAAATATTATTACCGATACCAATTCCTATAAACCAAAAGAATAAGAACATTAAATTTTGGTATGAATGCGTTTTACTCGCCTGTGATGTCAGCTGACTTTTAACCAATAACAGGGCGTTTGCGATGCTGATTGAATTTCAAACAAATATTGTGATTTCTTTACGTTTTTTTATTAAATATATTATTCTTTCGAAAATTAAAAGCAATACTCTTATTTACGTTACAATCTAATAGGATTACACCGAATTGTGGTATATTTTCGATGCCTATTATCCAAATATAATAATAGCCTATTATCCAAATATAATAATAGCCTATTATCCAAATATAAAAATAGCCTGTTATCCAAAAATCCACTTGAGTAAGAGTTAATTTTGTTCCACAACAGTATCTACGCTTCTAATTTAGATTATACATCTACAAAATGTAAAAAACAAACAGTAATTAATGTATGAGCGAGATTTTCATTAACGAGTGGACTGAAAAAGAGTATGAAATGTACTATTTCTCATAGAAATGTTCATAAACCAAAGGGTTTTCTATGGAGATATCAAAAGTATCTAGGATTATCGTTAGTGTGTTGAAATACAATTTAGGGAGTTTTCCTATTTTCAAATAAGAAGTGGGAGAAAAATAAATAAAGTTCATAGTATTTTGAATGTTTTCAATGACGTCATATTTTTGTACTTTTGTTTTATTAACTATTATATGTATAGATTAAACAATTGTTTGGTTTAACAAGTATCTTTCATTTCCTTTACTATGATTAAAGTTTTATTCTAGTCTTAAGAATATTAATCTCAATTTTTCAACTCGACGTGTCTATATACATGAATATGAAGCAACTTTCAACTCCTTAATTTATTCTAGTTATCGCTATCAGGCGGTCTTTTAAATATTATCTTGCTTATTAGAACGTTTCATATATATTTTGTATATATATATATATATATATATATATATATATATATATAAGGAAAATGATGTAACCCTTATAATTTTATTTGCCCTCTCTCAAATCATGTCATATCCGTCTATCTTACGTCTATCCGTAGCTCATATTCGAATATCTCAACATTCTTCAGTTTAATACCGATCTCAATGAAGATTACGTACGTACATAGAAATAAAGAAATTAGTGGATACAATTTTTTCACTGAAGAGGTATTTTAAGATGCATTAAAAATGTTTAGTAATATTTTTAATGTCCGCGTCTTCATTATTCCTTACATATTTTTAAGGTCGCCGTCAAGGACATGATATAAATTAATATCTGTACCTTCAATTCAGATTTGTTACGTAAAATATTCCTGAAATAAAATGTATCCACTCAAAAATTTAACAACAATTTGTTACACGCACCGTGGGCGTGTGTTCTATTGCCGCCTAGCACGCTAGCCTTGAGTTTTGACGACAGAAGCAATTATAGCTCTTAATACAGCTTAAAATATAGTTTAAAAAAGGTTATTTTCCCATAAAAATGACAAAAACTAAAAGTTTTGATCTAAATTTGCCTTTGTGCATACATGCATCTCCGTCCCTTGTTACGTACGTGTGTACGTCCCTTGTTACGTACGTGTGTACGTCCCTTGTTACGTACGTGTGTACGTCCCTTGTTACGTACGTGTGTACGATTAAAGACGCGCTAGGTCGCAATTATTGATCAAATTCGGTGATTATATATTTTGTCTATAAATTAACTAACAGGATAGAAGTCTTTTTAATTTGACAGTGATTTATGTATAATTTGCTTTTTGTAAACAATGTTTTACAAGATCTCCCTTTGTTCGTGTTTGGCGATTAATGCTTCTTACCATTTCTCTCCGCTGTCTGTTATTTTTTTATTTTAAGCTTTAGTTATAATTAAACAATCTAATTAATGAAGAAAAAAAAAATAGTGAGTGCGCTTTTCACTGCATCAACGATTTTATTACATCCAATGCTTTTAATTCGGTTTAACGTAGCAAAATGAAACGTCACGAAAATGTTACCTTCATCGTTTAGTTTACGGTACAAACACTGTTGATTTTTCTATTCCATTTTTTGTATAGTTAACGAATCTACGAACGTATATTTGTGATATATTGTAATTAAAGTGAGTATTGAAAAAATTAAACCAAACTTTTCAAAGGTTAAGTCACGTAGTAACAAATGTGCTTATGCATAAAATTCTACTTAAACTTTTGCAGAAAATACATTATGTCCCATATTATTACCCTTGATATCCTCATTTTGTCCTAGATAAATATGTAAGAGCTCACGGATACGATTTGTTCGCTTTGCTGATCTATATCGGGACGTCGTGCTGAGTATGAATCTTGTACAAGTCGCATTTTCGCGACAAATGCTCCGACGTGACACATTCGCTGGCAATCAGAATATGTTCATATTTTATTTTACTCAATTGTTGTCATTTTATTATATATATATATATATATATATATATATATATATATATATATATATATATATTTTATCGTATATGTCTTTTCTTCGATTACGTATTATGTGTATGCTTGACTGTGCGTATTGATGACGTATAATGTGCGAGTACGTGTAAAATTATTTAAATAAATATATAAATACGATGTCTGCTAGCTTCGATACAATTAAATTGTATTGAGACTGTGCGAACATACTTTATATATTTTTAAATGAAACTTCTATTGCCACCATAGCATAAGTTCGTACGTTAAAAAATCAGACTGTAACGAAAAGTGAAACAAATCTGTAACGGGACAATTGGACTGTTATACTCATGCCCTGTTAGTAATAATGCTAACATCGACTTGACTTACGCCCATATGCATCGCACACGGACAAGACTGTCAGTCGGACTTATTAACAGTTAAAAATATATTTCTGTTTCTCATTAACTGTCAGTTGAGTCGGAACAAGACTCTACTTTACCGACCGTGCCATATTGCATGGTCCAATTGCTAAAGTATCCACAAAAAATAGATTTTTAACTATCAGTAAATCCGACTGAGAGCCCTGACAGTGTGTGGTGCATAAGGACGTTAATCATTCCTTAGAAACATTCTGCTGCTAAGACAGCATTTCTAAGTTTACCTAAACCGGGAACATGACTTCAGTTCAGTTCAGATCGTCAGTTACTGAGTTTTCAGTTTCCCTCACAGATCTGTGAAGTGTTTATTAAGAAATGACAACTGCCATTTATTTTAATTGTATATTTCTTAATTCAATTAAGTTAATTTGTTTCCAAATATTAATAATTTCTTTTTCAATGAAAAAGAATTGTCAAATCAACCTTAATTTGTTTTTAAATATGAATAATTAAATTATTTTAATAAAAAATATTTCTTTTCTTTTAAATATTTGACGTGACTATATATTGCGACGCGCATAACCTGTTTCAGTTTTTGTTACTATTAACATTTGATTCTATTTGGCAATAGATAAAAAAATTATTTAGTAATTATTTTACGGAGAAAATTAGAGTAAACGGCTATGGGGGCAATTTAAGTTCAGTAGTTTTGGAAATAAGGTATGGCTGGGACATACGTTTTCCATATTTTTCAGTATAGTTCTAAAAATATACTAGCCTAAAATAATTAAACAAATATTTTTGATGCAGAATTAAAAAAAAAATCGACTATTAATTTGTTCCATGAAAGTTTTCTTATGAATATTTTTGATTGTTACATCGAATATTGAGATATTGCGGGTGAAAATACTGCGTTGACATGCCAATTTTAAAGTTTATACGTTAAGAGTTATCTGAGAAAAACGTCTGAGAAAAATAAGTAGACAAGTTCAGTTCGTAAGCGCGATTTAACACATTTTCTTTTTTCCTTTTGAGGTACAGTATATCTCTATTTATGTGTTTATATTTATTGTGGTTGCACCATTTAAAAATACTGAAATTTAAACTTGATCGTTACGAAGTTGCAAAATATATATTAAAATGAAAATATAATGTAGTGTAACTTTTATTTTTTCTAATAATTCTATACTTTTTCTTTTTTTTCAATTTTGCGAAAATGACTTGATTAATATAAAATTCATGTAATCCTTTCTGCTATATAAATATGGCGACAATTTTTTCACTACACTCGCTAAACGTTTTTTGTTATATTTTTCACTGTCAGCTTGAATTTCTGAATAAATTAGGGATTAAGTGTCGTATCATGAGTTCAAAATAAATAGTTCCTGCAAAGGTTACAACAAAAATGTTTGAAAAGGTTACAACTCGTACGCTAACTACTGTACTAACTAGAAATATAACTACAAGTTTACGCACAAACACTCGACCGCAGTGGATAATCACCACTCCTAACATGCTACTTTCGTTACCTATTTTTGTGACGTTGCTTGGAACGATTAACAAACTAAAGAATAATAAGAAACTTTACTTTATAAAATATAACATGTTTTTCAACTTCATCAAATAAGTTGTCGCACATATATATCTATATAGCAAATACACCTATTTTTTTGTTATATTATAATTTCGATCAATTTGAACTGATTTATTTCCGATTCTAACAGAGTTTTGTATATTAAAACTACAATAACTTTAAGTTATATGTTTTTCACTCAGATTTTTGTAAAAATCTGAGTGAAAAACACATTTGCTCTTTTACTAACAGAGAAGTGAAACAAAAATGGACACTTAAATTTCGTAATCTCTTCAACTAGTAAACTGAAAGACGCAGCAAAATTTGAAATATTACTATCGCTTCATATTTAAACCAGTCGTAGCTATATTGAACCAATTTACAGCTGCCTAAAACAAACTTCAGGTGGAGCAATTACGCTGACTGAATAAACAGCAAGAGTTGTTAAAAATTTGTAAAGTATTTCATCATTTAGTTATTTAAAAAAGTGTTGTTGGGAAAAATAAACAGATATAACTTATATAATGATTTATATATGTTCGCAGAGATAGAAGCATAAATTAAACTGCAAGGCTGATTAAAAGAACATGGGATCAAGATGTGTACAGGGCATTATTCTCAAATGTAAGCTCGATTACAAAACAACCATTTCATATTTCACGTTCTTAACAAAGTTTGATTTTAATAAGTACTAGATAATTATAACCACTACAAAGTCTCAATGAAATCTCGATTGATTGAAAATAAAATTAAAGTATATTGATACGAACGTATTACCGATGATAGTTTAGTACGTATTACCGAATGGTAGTTTAGTAACGTATTACCGAGTGGTAGTTTAGTAACTTATTACCGAATGGTAGTTTAGTACGTATTACCTAATGGTAGTTTGGTAACGTATTACCGAGTGGTAGTTTAGTAACTTATTACCGAATGGTAGTTTAGTAACGTATTACCGAATAGTAGTTTAGTGACGTATTACCGAATGGTAGTTTAGTAACGTATTATCGAGTGGTAGTTTAGTAACGTATTACCGAATGGTAGTTTAGTAACGTATTACCGAATGGTAGTTTAGTAACGTATTACCGAATGGTAGTTTAGTAACGTATTACCGAGTGGTAGTTTAGTAACGTATTACCGAATGGTAGTTTAGTAACGTATTACCGAATGGTAGTTTAGTAACGTATTATCGAATGGTAGTTTAGTATGTCTTGCCGAATGGTAGGTAAGTAAAAACGTTAGTCTTTGAATTCATATAGAATGTTGTAAGATATATTTGCGTGATTTTTAATCTTACATAAGTTGCAGAGTTCTTTACTTTTCGTCTCTTTAATAGAAGTTACCTTTTTTCGCTGTAAAAGTATGCTGGAAGGCGAGTGCTAAAATAATGTCAGTCTTCACAGCCTCTTAAAGATGAGTCGAACTCGTGGCACAAGTACCCTCCCGCTAAGCAAGTACCCTTCCGTAAAAGCGACTCTACGGTCCTGTCTTTTCCGAAAAGATTCGGTATATTTTTCATTGGATTCATAAATAAGCATTCACGCGGAATAAATTAAATACTATTTTCCTATTAAATTTATTCGGCAAATTAATGCATGATAATATTAAATACTTGTTTTTACCTGCGGTTTTGCTCGCGTGATTACAGTTACAAATTTATAGAAAGAAGTTAAAACATTCAGCGTGATCTGCAATGATGAAGGGAAATTAAATACTGAGCCTCTATTTTTATTATTATAAAACACAAATGCCAATGAAAAATCAATATTTTCCTCAAAATTAGGGGTTAAAAGGGATTATTTTGTCGCTCTTTATATTGGGTAAGTAGCCTTTTAAAAAAATCGCGTCGATCTGTTGCGACGTCGCTTCCTTATTTCGGTTGTGTAATAATTAAATATGATTCAAATAAAGTTTTTCCAAAGAAATTAAACTATCTAGGATAAAGCCTATATCATTTCTCAGACCGCCAACTATTTATATGCAAAACATTACGTCAATCCGTTACTCCGTTGTGATGTGAAGAAAGAACAAACAAATACACTTTCTCACGACGTGAAGGAAAAATAAATAAATACACTTTCTCACGACCTGAAAGAAAAACAAATAAATACACTTTTTCACGACGTGAAGGGAAAACAAATAAATACACTTTCTCGCGACCTGAAGGAAGAACAAACAAATACACTTTCTCAGAACGTGAAGGAAGTACAAACAAATACACTTTCTCACGACCTGAAGGAAGAACAAACAAATACACTTCATGACGACGTGAAGGAAGAACAAACAAATACACTTTCTCACGACGTGAAGAAGAACAAATACTCTTTCGCATATATAATATCGGTTAGGAGGGGTCGTTAATTTGATTTTCCCAAGTTACTATTTAAATCGACCAGGATCTAACGTGAATAACGGTACATTTGACATGACGTCATGGTATTCCTCGTATTCGGTCTATTTGCACGCTTCCGCACTGCATTCCGACGAGTCATGCGCCATAATACAATTCGCAAGATGATGGAGTGCGACTATATTCATATATATTCGTTGCATCTATATAATAATTGAGTCGCGTTCCGTAAGTTAATTCTGGATGAGGTTCATTGTTTAGTGCTATTGAGTGTGAAACTTAATATTATTCTTTTGCCGAAATTGAAGTGGAGATATTGGATTTCAGCCTTTTTTGGTCTGAAGTAGACAGATGTTGACAATTTTTTGTCATACAAATGATCAAGAAATCGCCAGTCATGTACTTGTGCTTGTGCATGTGTACACGTGGGCGCACTCGTTTGTTGTAAATATTGTTAACAGAATCTATTCTATACAGAATTATTTAGAGGCAACATGTCTTTCGAAGGTTATGTTGAATTCTTTCGTAGTGAACGCTTATACAATATCCATAACGAAATTTGGAGTTTTATCTAAAACGGAAAAAAAGTTTATTAAGGTATGTAAAGAAAAAAAGCTACTTATGATGTTAGTACGATTTTCACTTGAACATGATTTTCACTTGCTTTGTTCATGAAAGAAACTATAGTTATATAAAAAAATATCAACGAGGTAGGTTTATGGGTTCTCGAAATATGTTGAATTAGAATTAAAAAAAAAATAGTTTAGAGGAAAACACGTTTGACTGATATTTTAACCTGTTAAGTATTTGACGTTAATATTTGGAAAAAGAAATTTACGTGCTTTTTACAAATAAAAACATAATTTAATTACAAAACTCGAAGCTTTAATGCCACTGCTCTCTCCAATAGGTCAAGAGGCGTTTCCAAAAAGATAGAAAGATTATCTAAAGAAGGAACATAAACTCAGTCATCACAGAGGCTATAAAAAAACTGATCCTAAAGTGCAGGTAACAATTTATAAAGAAGGCCGAGGTGCATAACAGACCGTCAACTCTTTGAATCTTTGTCATTTGAAGATAAAATCTTATCAGCACAGCATTAAAAAAAAAAAAGAAAAAAAAATATATAAATATATATATATATATATATATATATATATATATATATATATATATATACACAGCGTATTTAATCACAATTATAAGAAAGTACATCTAGATAAGTATATAATCTAATCAAGTAGTTTCTCCTAATATTTTTATCACTGATAGGGTGAATGTTAGAGCACCGCTAAGTCCCAAGTAATTTTGATGCTTTTTTAACTCAGCACTAGAGAATGCTGAGAGGCTAACTTTTACATGAAAACATAAATGGATGATTTTAATGTATCCCGAATTTGAATTTTGTTTCTACAGTATTTTCCCGGATATGTAGTATCAAAAATCGTCAATTTCTTAGCTTATTCATATAATCTTCCACTTACTGAAACAGATCATCAAAACCTAGCGTTTGGAACACCGATAAAGAAGTCAGAAATTTTGCTAATAGTAGATTGTAACGGTGGCTGTGATTCCATAAAGTATTAAATATATAAATACTAATAAATAAAAGTATATATTTATCTATATGAAAATGTAGATTCCTTTAGTTTTTTTATGGTTATATCAACACGTTATGATTATATTTTATATTATCATACAAAGGCGATTTCTTCACATACATCCATATACTTGTTACGACATATCATACCCGCGATAGCGATTTGATTTTAAAAACATTTCCTTTGAAAAGCGGATATTGTTTTGCAACTAATTGAAAAATGTATGGCTTGAAATACGTAAAATATTTTCGTTTCGTTGAACGGATTTAATAGTAGGTGTGTATGGTAAAATACTTATTATAGAGCGTTCTACCGAGAAAGAAACCAAGTTGTTATATCTTGAAATGGTGAGCTCCCTACCCCCACAGTAATTCAACTGCCAGGCGTGTCATATGTTTGCCTACAGGTTAATTTACCAGCTTGGCAGATCAGCGTAATTGAATCAGGGTAATTAATTTGGCAGCCAGGTCAGGAGTTTTCCCTAGGATAATAATAGACGTTTTTTTAAATATGTTGTATGGCATGCGTGTTTGCATTTGTATCGGCCTCACGCGAAAACTACCACTTTTAACGTCACTACTCTCTAATAGGCCAAGAGGTAGGAGGTTTCTCCAAAAAAACATAAAAAGATTATCTAAAGAAGGAAGATAAAGTCATTAAACCAAAGAGGCTATAAATAATAAATTTTGATATAATTTTAATAGCGTATTTATTGTTTAAGGTTTTAGAGATAAAATTATATGTTATATTGACAAGTTGAGGAACAAAGGCAATATTGTTAACGCGTAATGTTTTAATTCTTCTACCCCAACTGGCACCGGTGGAGGGCATTATATTTGACGCACATCGTGCTTTTGAAATTAAAAAAAATCACCTTAACGTAGTTACCTGCGAAAGAAAAACAAACATAAGTACGAATTTAATTTATTTGTTATTTATAAGTTATTATCTTTTCTTCCCGTATTCTTGTCACTTTAGATCAATTTAACTGATTGGATTTTCCGATTGGCTTACAATCGAGTACGAGTATCAAGGTACCACCGAATATAAACTTTATCGAAATTTAACATTTTCTTTACCCTCAGCTTCCTTTTATACGGAACCTTTTTAAGGTATTTTCTACTTTATTGCTACATATAGCTGAAACATAATTTTGGTATTATTGAAAACTACTCGACAATTTGTGTCGTTTACCTATATATATTTTTGTGAAACAGGTTTACATACGGTAAAAGCCAGGTGCTCCATCGCCAGGTTACAATATGCCACACTCGCATTGTGATGTCCCGTATCCAATTTTCCAAGTTCCCAAGGGCCATTTCCTACATTTGCCCATGCATTTTGAGGAAATTTCACAATGCGGCAATTGAATTTCGCAAACTTACTGAAGTGAAATCCGAACTGGCTGCGCAATAAGAATTTTTCTAGAAATATTGTTTTAGAGTGTCGGAATGGAATGGTCGAGGAATATTTAAATAGAATCAATGTTAAAGTGTTACGCACTTTTTTAAAACATTTAAAGTTTATGTAGTACTTCTTACACTGATGTACTTATTGAAAATTTTCTCAATCTATATTATTTTTCTATAAATAATGTTTTAGAGCATCGGAAATGCTATTTACCGGAATGGTCTACGAATATTTAAATAGAATCAAAGTTAAAGTGTTACACACTTTTTTAAAGCATTTAAAGTGTTTGTAGCACTTCTTACACTGATATACTTATTGCAAATTTTCTCAATCTGTATTATTTTTTTATAAATATTGTTTTAGAGCATCAGAAATGCTATTTACCAGAATGGTCGACGAATATTTAAATAGAATCAAATTTAAAGTGTTATGCACTATTTTAAAACATTTAAAGTTTTTGTAGCACTTCTTACACCGATGTACTTATTGCAAATTTTCTCAATCTATATTACTTTTCTATAAATAATGTTTTAGAGCATCGGAAATCCTATTTACCGGAATGGTCTACGAATATTTAAATAGAATCAAAGTTAAAGTGTTACAAACTTTTTTAAAGCATTTAAAGTGTTTGTAGCACTTCTTACACTGATATACTTATTGCAAATTTTCTCAATCTGTATTATTTTTTTATAAATATTGTTTTAGAGCATCGAAAATGCTATTTACCGGAATGGCCGAGGAATATTTAAATAGAATCAAAGTTAAAGTGTTACACACTTTTTTTTAAATATTTAAAGTTTATGTAGCACTTTTTACACTGATTGCAAATTTACTCGATTGATAACGCTATATTATTTTATTAGCTATGCTCCGCGGTTTCACTCGCGCGAAATTCGGAATAAAAAATGTTTCTTTTTTTTCTCTCATATATTGCTGCTGGTTATAAACTATTACCATATAAAATTTAATCAAAATCTGACCAGTAGATTTTGCGTGTTTGGAGCACAAAATACCATAGAGACAGAGAAACAAAAATACGCTAAATGAATCACCGTTTTTAAAATATTTTCTATGTACAGAATTTACTCTGTTCTAATTTTATTATATGTAAAGATGAGTGTTCGAAAAATTTTATTGGTTCATCTTGGGCGATGAAGTATTTATAATCAGCAAATTTGAACTTGGGATACAACTGTTGACCTGACGAATTTTCACGGGTATCAAATTCGACATATATAGATTGTTTTTCTTTTTAGATCCGGTGTGAAAATTTTTAAGCCGGTAAGTATGGGCAATATCCCTTCAATTATCCAGATATTTACGTGGAGAGCGATTTGTTTCTAATTGGTTAAATCCACATTGGTTGATATTTCACAATAGCATATCATCAGATACATAACATAACAAGAATATTAAGTAGATGTATTATTAATACTGAATTTTAATATGTAAACAAATAAAATAAATATATATATATATATATATATAATATATGTATATATATATATATATATAAATATATATATATATATATATATATATATAATATATGTATATATATATATATATATATACAAATATACATATATATATATATATATATATATATATATATATATATATAAGTAATTATTATTATCTTAAATAATATAAATATAATTAATTATTTGAATACTCGGTTATGTGTATATTATATCCCAATATTTTATTAATAGAAGATAAAGATTAATAAATTAAATTTATTATATTAATTTATATTATATAAATATATTTCATCATTTATCAGTTAAATATTTTAATTTATTTATTTAATTTATATTAATAAAATTATATAATAACCAAGTGCATATTTTTAGATTTTCATTAAAGTATTGTGCACTTGCATTTAAAACGTTATTATTTTAGAATTTTGAGTGACAATAAAGTACAAACAGAAACGTTTATGGTGATTATTTGGTATTTAAAGGTGTAAAAAAATATTGGAATTTTTTAAAATTATTAATATTAATGACAATTATAAAATTAAAGTATGTTTCCAATATTTTTTATCTTCATAGCTTTAATACAATTGTTCTATGTTCCTATGGTAGATATTTTTAGAATTTTTTTAATTTAATTCTTTTTTATTAATTTTTGGACTGAAACAATATTTATAAATACTTATTTATTTGATTAAATATAACTATAGCTATGAGCGAAAGTTTCTCGATCGATAACGCATATTATTTTACTAGCTATGCCCCGCGGTTTCACCCGTGTGAAATTCGGAATAAAAAATGTTTCTTTTTTTCTCTCATTGGTTGCTCTTGGTTATAAACTATTACCATATAAAATTTAATCTGCACTTCTTTGTTAAGATAAAGCAATAAAAACAATGAACAAGTAAACAATCTTAATAAATGGAATGTTGATTATTTAAATCTAGAAAAGAATAATTAAAATTACGTAAAATAAGTAAAGTTTGTTTAAAAGGAAACAAATCAAACGAGCTGAAGCTCGATGGGTTTACTGTTAACCATTGAGAAGTTCCTGTGATCACCTCCCTCTTCAATTGTCAGACCATCCTGGTTACAAAGTGCTTATCGAGGCAAGTCAAATGAACCCAATCTTGATTAGTTTACTGTTATCTATTAAGAAGTTCCCATTACCAGGTCTATCCTTCATCATGAGACCCTCGTAGTTATAATATGTAATAAAAGAACTTATTGAGTCTAACGAGCCCACACTCGGCGTGTTTACTGTTAGTCATTCAGAAGTTGCTATGATCACTTTTCTCCTCCATCATTATATAAGCTCTATGGCGTGGACCATATTTATGGTATTGTCATCAGAATTGCATATATTTACAGAATTTCGAATCGATACGATAATTAGAAGTGGGTGAACATCGACTTGCTACAGTTATTTATAAATATTGTTTCATAGCAAGAAATTATAGCTATCTTTCTAAGTAGCATACTTTTTGGAAAATTCGCTATAATTTTACGCCTATGAAAAGTGTGCTACCCAATATAGATACATGGTGGAAAAGAATTTTAATATTTTTTCCTAAATAGTATAGAAAATAGTAAAAGATTTAATAACGCTTAAATGTTTACATGAATATAAATTTTAAAAAATTTAAAAAACAAAAAGAAAATAATTTTTCTATTTATTTTACCTATAGACAGTCCATGAATTGCAAGTTGTCTACATTCTTCGTAAGCATCGCGTGCCCTTAGAAACACAACCTTTTTTGTAGAACAGAATGTATCAAGAACAAAACATTTTTAAAATCCACCTTTAACGTTATATTACCTGTAAAATGTTATCAATGGTAACTGGTGATAAACGAATGAAACAATGGTTTTCCTGGTAAGTTACATTTAGTGGCGTCATTTAAATGTTGTTTCCTGGTAAGTTACATTTATTGATAGTGGTAAGTTACATTTATTGATAGTGGTAAGTTACATTTATTGATAGTGGCGTCATTTAAATGTTGTTTCCTGGTAAGTTACATTTATTGATAGTGGTAAGTTACATTTATTGATAGTGGCGTCATTTAAATGTTGTTTCGTGGTAAGTTACATTTATTGATAGTGGTAAGTTACATTTATTGATAGTGGTAAGTTACATTTATTGATAGTGGCGTCATTTAAATGTTGTTTCCTGGTAAGTTACATTTATTGATAGTGGTAAGTTACATTTATTGATAGTGGCGTCATTAAAATGTTGTCTTACCAGATATTGGAGTAAAATTAAATTTAGACTAATATGCTGAAACTTAATGCAGTTGGTGAATGCTATAAACCACGGAAGCCCGAACAAATAAAAATTATAATGATCAATGTTATTAAGAAACATTATTTTAAATTACAATTTATTTAAATAATACAGTGCCAAGTGTTTCAAAAATCTATTCCCTGTCTTAATCTATTCTGAAACCAAAAATATAATATCCTAGAAAGGATTTGCAATACTCGCTTTGTAGACAATTACAAATCTGATCAGCCTCAACATAAATCCTATTTGCATCAATTTTTCTTGTATCAACACCCACATTGCATAGATATACACTATGTTCACATATTACAGAGAATAATAATGTTCAAAAAATTGTTATAGCTTGTCAGATGAATGTTGAGGAAGTAGGGGCAAATATAAATCCAAACTCATATTTTTTTGTTTTTTTTCGAATAAAGAAATGGTTCTAAAGGGCAAATTATCACTGAAATAAAGTTAGACATAGAACATTGCTCATTTATCACTAAAGAATTTTCCAAACAGAATCCAAAGCAGAATCAATCACGTCAAGGGTATTAAATCTCATGGTATTAAATCAGTGAACATGATGAAAAAGCAAGTAGTTGTTTACATTCAATTATCTTCTAGTTGGGAAAAAAGACAAATGTTATTATTTAAAAAAAAATCGAAATAAGAATTAATTTTGCTGTTCCTTACCATTTTACTCGACATTCATTGAACGTGAGCATAGTGTACTTTATAATTATAATACAAACTTCATATCATATTAAAAAATTATATTTACTTTCCGAATCAATACAAATTACGTAATGCTTTAAGAAATTTACCAAAAAAACAAGAGTTGTCATCGACAACACAGATATTAAAATAAAAGTACCTTGTGATGTAAACAATCAAGTTCTGATGTACTCATATTACAAAGGCAACCGTAGAACTAAATCTTTAGTTGGTAACATACCCCACATTAATCAACTTTATTTCAGGTTTGATTGGTCTGAAACCGCGCGATATTTCATGGATAATAAAGGATTCCTTCTTATTCGCACAGACGTAGAAAATCGTCAACAGTATTTTACATTTTTCTGATCAGAACAAGTCAAAACAAACTAATAAAATAAAGTCTGTGCCAACCCCTGTTGAACGGGGAATTCAATGCTTAATCTTCAGATTAAATTGGATCTAAAATAGTCTTAAAATTGAAGAGCTATCAGATCATTCTATAAGATATCAGTTATGTAAATTTAGAACCAAGTAGTCTGACTATGTAATCCGGATTTGTTTTAATATGCTTGCAAATTAATATGACGAGTTATCGAACAATAATAAAAAAAACTATGAAAAAGGTTGATTGAATCGAAAACTAATTTAAGCAAGAATAACATATTTAATTGAATTTAATGAAAATTGAAGGTTCGAGTCCTTCATATGAATCAAAATAAAATAATCAACCAACTATTACTCGTAAACTAGTGGTAGCCGTGATTTTTTTCTTTTAATTTCGTTATATATTTACTAATATCGTGGGTACTTTCAGATGTTCAAAAATAGCAGTTAATCTGACCGGGATAAGTATTTCTGATAAAAATACCAATTTCAAGCTTACTATTTTGTAAAATATTATTGTGACATATTCGTGACATATCCTTGGTATTTTTAAAAGACCTATTCAACAATATTCTGCACAACGGGATATGTGACAAAAGAATTAGCCACCACTTTTCCATCCACTGTGCCCTAATCACTATTTTTAAGATTTTATTTTATAATTTTCTAGACGTTATAAGTATGTATAACTATGCCAGTACTAATGAAAATAGTTTTATGAATGTATAACTTTATTATGTGAGTAACACAGTTGTGATATACAGACGACAGACATACACTTCACAACAGACAAACGACAGATATACAGACGGCAGACATACGGTTTCTAAAATTGAATCTTCTAAAAATTTAAAAAGAAAGGCACACATAGTTTTCAGCTTTGAAACCTTCAGGAAAAACAATCGACATCTCCAGAAACAATTGTGTATTTAAAAAAAATTTTAATACAATATATTAGTACAATTTTAATGACTGTGGTCATTGCCTTCCACAGTAATTAAAATTATACTGATTGTGTTATAGTGATTTTTTTATTATACAAGAAATTATAATATTTCTGAAACTATTGGCACATTAAAAAAATCTGAAAGTATATTTTCAGTATTTCTCTCGACTGTATTATAGAAAACGTACAATAAATTAAATAATTTATGAATTAAGTAATAGTTCAAAATTTTCCTTTTTTCTTTCGTTTACCGTCTATACTGTATTTATAATACTGAGCCACAGTCATAGTGAAATAAGTTAAAATCGTAATGCAGTTTGTGCAGTTTATAAAAGTTTCTTTACGGGTAATAATTAACGAGTTGAACCATTTAATAGTTTATTTTATCTACTTTTGCCTTTAACGCTTAGTGGTAATTTTTCCTCATTTAGTTCCGCAATTGCCAACTTGTGACAGCGGAGCTTCGGTTAAACCAGAGAGGAAAAATTAGTTGGTAAGTTAAACTTTTCTATTTTCATTTCAAATTAATGTACTTTATGGCTGCACAAATATCTATCCTGTACGATACGGTGTTACATAAACCTAAATGTACATTTATAACCCGCCCACTAGTTTATTAACACATCTCTAAAAGTTACTGCAAACGCAGAAATATATTAAAAGATTTTGGGAGCTGTGATCATCTAACAAATTCTGTTATATCAATTCGTCCGTGGCAACAAAATAACAGATATTTTGACTTTGTCTATTTATCCGCCCACTTTTTGATTATAGGGAAAATCAATAGACCAATTCTATTAGATTTTTTCCTGGAATCAATTTGAAACTTAAGTTATGGTTTGATTCCCTCGAATATTTTCTATCCGTGGGTACACAACGAGACTATGAACGCCAACTAATGCATCCTTAGCATTCAGTTGGTGTGGATAATTTATTGAACACCAACGAACTTTCATGGCTATTGGTTCACAATCCGTAGCGCGGCGTTAATGTCAAAGGAATCGAAGCACTCATACAAATGCGTAATGCATTAAAGGCCAGCGAACGGATGCTCATTTGCATCCCGCCATCTTACAGAGCGAACGTGTGAGGTTGAATTATTTCTGAATAAACTAAACTGAAAAGATACCTAAATATGGGAAATAGAAAATAAAGGCGAGGTAATAAAGATTTATTGTTAGTAATTAATCTATGTAGAGAAAGGGACTCATCTCCTTTTAAGGGACTCCATGTCCATCTCCACGTTTCACGTTTATTTGTTTATTGAGCATCGTAGAAAAACTGTAAATACGATTTGAACAACTCTAACAAAAAAAAATTAATCTATTCTAAAAAAAAAATTAACGTAACCTTTTGCATCAATTGCTATTCGAAAAGATTTGTAATTCAATTATTGGCACTCATACAATATGAATCGGCTGTGCGGGTTTAAGAATCGATGAATACAAATTTTGAAAACGTTAAAGTAGCTCAGCTACTTTAAATTTAAATTTAAGCTAACATATACGTTACTTATATCCATTTCAAAGATATTTTTATAAAGATGAATATGTTCAAGGAAAAAAAAGCGACATGTAAGAAAATATTTAATTTTCATTTTGACCACACGGGGCAATTTGTAGGTCACAGCTAGTTAGTAGGGAAATGCGTCATATTATTTGTTAAGGCAAATTTATTTACATATATGTACTGCATTTACTTTTCCAATAAAGTTTTATGTAAAGCATCTAAGAAGATGTGGATTGGTCATGTTAGCGAATATGTCCAAACTAACGTTTGATTCTGGAGCAAGTTACAACGGTCACCAAATCGTTCACTATGGAAAAAGATAGCGAGACTCCTCGCGGCACCAGCAGCAATATGTTGCTAAGTTATCGCCTTCCCTCGCCCGTTGTAAGCTTTGGATGAAAGAAGAAGAATATGGAAAATGGTGTAAGAAGGACTGATTGGCTTTATATTTAGTCCATTAAGGCGAGAAAGAAAGAATGATATTCGTGAATTCATACTTTGTCTCCTTCTCTTCTTAAAGGTTTAGATTTGTGAGAAGAGATGAACACTGAGTATTAATGCCGATATGGAATGTTATACCATGTTTACGCCAATGTTTAATGAGAAGACTTTCATTCTGGGCAACTTGCTTTTACGAAATGTATCTGCATATTTGTTGTTTTTTTATTGCTGCTGTTCGTAAGTTTTAGTGCAATGTTTTTGTAAGAGTATGTTAATGAGAAAAAAACTACTTGAGCCTTATTTCTCATTTCGGTACCTAATGTAGGCAATATGCTTCTCACTTCTATGTTAAATATTTGATGCCCATATCGTGGTCTATGTCGATGCCTGATGTCGATCTTCGTATTACGTAACTTGCTTCGGCGGTAAAAAGGCTACTTTTGATGTCACATTTTTTTTTATTATAAAATAAGAATTCAGAGAACATTCTGGCATGAGCAAAAGTTGACCTAACATACTTTAATCGTCAATCGTATGTTTATGAGTAAAATAAAGAATAAATACTATTTCATATTAAAATAAAGTTTTCAGAAATATTGTCTCAAAAAAATACCAAAAGAAACCAACAGCTTGCCTTTATATTCATTTACATACATTATCTCTTTTAAAATAAAAAACCTAATAGAAACCTCTACAAACGAATCTATGTAAACAACATTGCGATGTGCTATTTTGAAAAGATACTTACAATTTACTGTCATATAATTATATATATTATTAATAGTTCTCTAATTACCATTTCTAGGTTTCCACACTAAAGTGGTTAAGAAACAAAACCTTATGTATGATTAAATGTATATTCGTATCAGTGTGTCACGGATATTTTTCCCAGAAACTAAATATTACTTGAAAATTAAATTAGTTGCTTGCTTGCCAAAATTCCAAAAATATTCTTTCCGCTTTGCGAGAGGGCTAGTTGGAGTATCGTAGAAAATATCATTTTTAAAATACTGAAAAATTGTTTTCTACTATCTTCTTTCTACTTCTATTTTAGTACGTATAGTTTTCAGTAATAGTCGCGAAATCACTCGAAAAATTATATTTCCTTCTTATATCCGAAGTTGGAATATTAATAAATTTGAAATTATTAACATAAACAGATTAATCGTTTAAAGATTACGAAAATAATAAAAAGAAAACGATTCTAAAACTAATAGTTTCTGAAAAAAATTGTGCATTATCATGGGACGCCTGGCAGAAGTGAAACATCTGAATTTTTTACATTAACATATTGAAAATTGTTTATTTGAACGAATTGAAAATGAAAACAAAACAAACATTCAGATTTGTCAATAATCAAATGTGAATTTAATTTTATTACTTTATTTTTATAAACTAATTTGTCGCAGAAATATTTTTTAACAATCTACTGAAAATGTATTTTTAATTTCATAATACTGTTAGCCGACAAGACGCGAAGTTGGCCGAATTAAGTCGGAAAGAGCTGATAAGACGCGAAGCTGGCCGAATTAAGTCGGGAAGAGTCGACAAGATGCGAAGCTGGTCGAATAGTAGGTCGCGGCGTGCCATCGGAAAATTTTAACTTCCATCCAAACCGCCATTAGAAGTTTCACATCAAAAATTGTAGACATATTTTTAAAAATGTTTGTTGGCAAGCTTCAGTATTAAGCATCAGTTTATTAATCATTATATACGGAATCCTGATACACGATTCCGATTGATCGATGTACAAGTCCTCAATTTTTCTCATTCTTTTTTGAACATTCATTTACTGTCT
The DNA here is from genome assembly GCA_039881145.1 of Druceiella hillmani. Lineage (NCBI taxonomy): Eukaryota > Metazoa > Arthropoda > Insecta > Lepidoptera > Hepialidae > Druceiella > Druceiella hillmani. The sequence continues at coordinate 11,459,729 of JAYKKI010000011.1, read as the reverse complement.
TGACAAATATATATATATATATATATATATATATATATATATATATATATATATATTTATATATATATATATACATACATATATATTTATATATATATATATATATATATATATATATATATATATATATATATATATATATATATATATATATATATTTCCTTATCCATTCGCCCCACGTTACCAGACCATTCAACAGACTATTTTTAATTTTTACACACATCTTCTTCCAAATCTTTCTTCCAGATTTATCATTTTCATTATTGTGTTTCCACAGACGATCCTCAAATTTCTCGTTTCCATTTTAAGTCATTGTCATTTTAGTGAACGTTTTGTTGTCGTTTTTCGGTGCAGACCTCTTCTATTTGCCTTCAGTATAGACGATCTGTGGTTTGTCACTCGGTACACCGAGATTGGAGTAGTTTCCTTGTCCATTCGAGCAATGCGACATACATATCTCTACTTGTGCTCAGCTATGATGGTTTTAAACTTTATATTTGACTTTAGGCGTTGACTGAATTTTTTTTTGTTAACTTTCTGTGTAGCTTTCGGAATTTTTTCGAATACCACCGTACTTAGGATATAAAGTACCTGTAGTTAAGATCTCTTTATATAGTAACCTTGTATATAAAGTTTACAAAATAAAATATCGACTACATATCTAAAGAAAGAAAAACAAACAAGGAAAATGTTTGAATGAAAAACTTAAATTTGTGCAGCCTGTATTTTATCGACCGACATCACGACCTATTTAAAGGGTTTTTGAATAATTACGCGCATGTTGTTTGCAGCGAGTGTTTGAAGAGTGTGTAGTATGCTTGTGAGAAAATTATTTATTAGCTTTGGCTGGGGTACGTTGGGTTTACCTATGTGTAAAATGACTTCTTTTACCCGAGTGTCTAAGGAAAATGGTGTGGAAATGCTAATTAATCTCCTTATTTCTTTGAACTTAGCAAAATTTAATGCCGTGTTATCATAATACGATGTGAATATTATATTTTTAAGATTCTATCGAACGAATTGCCACTTTAAACATCAACGTAACTGGTAATTTAAAAATCATCTGTTTAATTATTTCATTATGTCGTAATTGACACAAATCGATTAAATTGAATGTCAGAAGGAAATGCATTTTCATATAAGCTCGGATATAGATCATATTTTACATGTTAATGTTTCGTAATGGTAAAGGAAACGCTTATGGAATTAACTCTATACTTATCTGTCCTTCCGTTACAATTTATTGTTTCTGAAACCCTGTGATATAGAGAGTTGAATCTAGACTGTGGTTCATTTCAAATCTAAATTTACTCTTAATATATATATATATATATATATATATATATATATATATATATATATATATATATATATATATAAATAAAGTAAATTTAGGTACCATAATGAACCACAATTTTTCCCGCCATCGTATGATTACGTTGATATTAAGTAAAAGCTTTTACAAAGGAAAATATAAGAATATAACCTTCGTTTTCCTTGTTTGAAAGTTTTTAAATAAAGTGAAAATAAAACTTTTAGGTACAAGTAGAATTCTCCATATGGGAGAATTAAAAAAATACCATAAAAAATATAACAAAAAAAATAAAAAAGACTATACAAACACTTAGATTAAAAAAGTATTATTACTTTATAAACACTTAAATTTTATATAAAGTCGAAACAGTATTTTTATTAAAGTATTAACAAATACCAATATTATTTTACACCATGTATTATTTAGTACCGCATATTTTGGATTACATTCGAAAATACTTTGGTTTTATTTCTTTTATATTTTTAGCACTTGTTGTTTAAATACAGGACATAAGAAATATTAGAGTCAAGTTTAAATTGTTTGGTAATGTCAACTTTGTTTGTCTGCAAAACGATTCTTTTCAGTAAAAAAGAAAACAGACTTCTACTCTAATTCAATAGCTCTTTCCAACGAGATCCCACATGCCAAAGCAGTAACAAACAATTTCATCCACCCTTTTTCTTTTTTCCTTTAGTCTTTGAACTTCAGTGGCCATCATTCCAGCTCACATTTCATATTTCTATTTATCACAAGCTTCGTTTATGCTTTCCACCAAATGCTCAACATCTGTTAATTCTTCGTTGCAAACTAAGTCTTTTTGCTTTCCTCACACATAAAATTCAAAGTAGTTAGATCCGGTCACCTGGTTAGTCACAATATGGGTACACATTCCATCCACCACATCCACCTGTTTGTATAGTTTCTCTCCATATAGTCCTGCACAAGCATTGCATAATATGAAGGACTTCTAACAATTTTGGTATATCGTATATCTACTCAAGTTTAATGATACGTTCTTTAACAACAAGCTTAGATTGTTCATTAAAAATAATCAAATTGTTGATCAAATAATTCTCCCCATGTAAATAGTTAACGAGATAATATGGTCCAATTTATATTCCGGCTGTTACATCCGCCCAAATATTAAAGATGCAGCATCGCTATTACGACACTATCGTCTCTCTCTTTTATGCAATATGTTCTTTTGTCCTCAAAAATGTACGTAAAACCAAAGGATTTTCTTAAAAAAATGTTCTTTAATATTTGCGTTTAACATATAACGGCAAACACTTGTACCGGCTTACGGTGAAATTAATGCCATCCATTTAAGTGTATGACGCTACATGCTATCCAAGTTGTCAAATAAAGTTCGTTCTTTTTTCACAAAAGTTGTCGGATCGGCGTTAAATCGTATTAGTATCATCTCATCCACCTAAAGTCCCTGATATAGGATGGCGCATTAGGTTATAGAAAGTTGAAATTTCCTGTTTTAATAATATATATAAATATTAACTTTTGCGTTAGAGGCTCTTTGATCAAGTTGTGTTTGTTTTATCAAATTTATACATGAAAATAAGGTCAGCTTATTCATGATCCAAAAATGTAACCATTGCAGATAGTCGAGCTTGATATCAAAACAGCATTTAACTCAGTGATCCGAAAATGTAACCATTAGAGATAGTCGAGCGTGACATCAAAACAGTTCAAAACAGCGTTTAACTTAGTGATCCGAAAATGTAACGATTACAGATAGTCGAGCCTGACATCAAAACAGTTCAAAACAGCATTTAAGTCAGTGGTCCAAAAATGTAACCATTACAGATAGTCGATAGTAGTATCAAAACAGCATTTAACTCAGTGATAATAAAATGTAACCATTACAGATAGTCGAGCGTGACATCAAAACAGTTCAAAACAGCATTTAACTCAGTGATCCGAAAATGTAACCATTACAGATAGTTGAGCGTGACATCAAATAGTTCAAAGCAGCATTTAACTCAGTGTAAAGGAGTTCAGCATTAATACTAGCGGAGCTTCTACTTAACGCGGAGGAGAAATTGCAATTATGGGTAAATAGTACACGAAACACAGGATAGAAACCGAGAGAAGACTTATTTATAACATTAAAAATTGGTTTGACGTCATTGTTTCAAAGTAAACTTGTGCAAAACCCGAGCCACAGACAGTTAAGTTAAACTGTGTTAGAATTTTGAATAATAACGCAGTAACAGAAATAGCCATGTACCATCAGTAGAAAAACTATGAAATAGAGATGTTTTGAAATTACCTGCATTTTCGTAATCCTTTTGTTTTTTTTTGTATCTAACACATACATTGACACTTTACATAAAACAATATTTTTTTATACTTATTTTATGGTTTACATTATTGTTTTTTATTCTGGTAGTCTTTATTTTGTTTTCAATTGATAATGTGAAACAAAACGTATAAAATAAATCTGTTACGGCTACCTGTGGTGTTTAATTTATAATTTTTAAACAAATGTTTTGAGCGAGGAAGAAAACTTCGGCTGTACAAAAAAATTATTATGACACTTTGCATAAGAGTAACTGTGAAAAATCCCTACACCCCCTACAAACATTCATTACATGAAAGCTAAGTTTTTCGTAAAGTTTTAAGTTTGTAGAAAACTATTATGTTTTAATTAATAGTTAATATTACATTACATTTATTTGTCTAAAAATTATATTTAAGTAAAAAAAATAAATTATTTATTTTTATTTTTGTACCTTGCAATTAATTGTTTTAATTCGTTAGATTGATTGGTTAAAAAAGAAAAAAGAAATCTATAATAACTTAAATGTGAAAGTGTCCTTATTTGTCTTATTGTACTTATTGTCAAGTGTGATTATTTGTTTTATTTGTATGCTTATTTTTAATAAGTGTGCTTATGAGTGTAAATGTGAAAGTGTGCTTGTTTGGCTTATTGTGAGCTTATTGTTAAGTGTGTTTATGTGTATAAATGGGAAAGTGTTCTTATTTGTCTTATTTGTTTATTATTTTTAAATGTGCTTATCTGCACAAATATAAAAGTGTGCTTATTCGTATTATTGTGTGCTTGTTGTTATTAAGTGTGCTTATGTGTGTAAATATGAAAATATGCTTATTTGTCAGTTTCTTTCTTACATAATAAATTGGTACAACTCGCAAATCGAAATACAAATTTCGAGCTGAATCATGGACTAACATATAATATAGTTTCTACAAATTGGGAAATTTTCTAAAATTTTTTAATATAAAACTCAAAATAAATCCTATCTTCTCGATAGATGGTGTTACAGTACACTGAAATATCACATTATTAAAGTTACTTATTTCGTTCATATGTCCAAGAGTTGCGAATGCTTCCTTTTTGTCAATATCCTTTAAAATCATAATTTCATAGTTACATTAGTTGACGCATACATCTCGTAACCGAAATTTAAAAATTATGTCAAGTTTTTGTTGTCAATATCCTTTAAAATCACAGTTTCAGAATTACATTAGCTCACGCATACATCTCGTGCGCTAAATTTAAAAATTATGCCAAGTTTTTGTTGTTAATATACTTTAAAATTACAATTTCAGAGTTGAATTAGTTGACGCATACATCTCGTGACCGAAATTTAAAATGTATGCCAAGTTTTTGTTGTCAGTATCCTTTAAAATCACAATTTCAGAGTTACATTAGTTGACGCATACATCTCGTGACCAAAATTTAAAAATTATGCCAAGTTTTTGTTGTCAATATCCTTTCAAATTACAATTTTAAAGTTACGTTAGTTGACGCATACATCTCGTGACCGAAATTTAAAAATTATGCTAAGTTTTTATATCGTTTTATACGAATTATAATTTCGTGTTAGAGAAGCTACATATAATAACTAATATTTAGATACATATTCAGATTAAATCAAGAATGGGCTAAAAACCGGATCGGATTTTTTTTAACGAAAGTATTTTTAGAGTTTTTTTATTGAAATATTCCTCTTGTATTATTATTCCTCTTGTCTTATGCTACAAAATGTGTAAATTTATGCTACAAAATGTGTAAATTTATGCTACAAAATGTGTAAATTTATGCTACAAAATGTGTAAATTTATGCTACAAAATGTGTAAATATATGCTACAAAATGTGTAAATTTATGCTACAAAATGTCTAAATTTTACAAAGTTCCAGTACACAGTGGCTTGCTCATTGTTTTATAGTAGTACACGATTAAATTAACACATAAGACGTGAAGACGAGTCAATTATGTAAGATAACGTTACAGTTATTTTAAAGTTTTACCTAAAAGACTTACGTAAATAATACGTAAAATTATGGAGGTGATCATTCAGTATTTTATGAAAATATTAGCTATTTTAAACGACTCTATCATCCATAATCTCCATCATTCATTAATATATTCCAATTAATTTAGCTCCGATGTACTCTTTTATTAGTTTTAATATCTTTTTGCAACCCTTAATGCGAACACGTACGTAATTTTTCAAGACAGATCCTAAGTTTCCCAACCTTCAAAATTGTGTCAAAATTCTTTTAGTAATTTTTATGCGATTTCGTCACAAAATAAAGAGATGAATTGATAAAATATCGTTTGTGAATTAAAGATACAAAACGGTTTATTTCAATTACTTTTTAAAAAAATATCGCATCGAGAGTTTTTTGTATAAAAATATTATATATAAATTTTTGTATATCTATATAAAAACGATTGTTTAACAAGAAAATAACTGGCTTTAAAGTGTCTAACGCGCACATCATACAGTCGGGTCTATACATATATATGTGTGTACACAGGTCGCTGTACGTGCGCCAGTCTGTTGTCAGTGCAGTAGATGTTATATATATATATATATATATATATATATATATATATATATATATATGCTGTCTCTCATATGTTGCACTTGGTTATAAACTTATTACCATACAGCATTTCAATTTTACATGCTGCAAATGGAAACAGACATTGCTAATTGGTAAATGCTTAAACATTTAATTAATCCAATATTAATTAGGCGCCTTTTGTATGCACTTCGATTGATATAACGCTGAAACGGGCGATCTGTGTATACAATGATTACGTCAAAATGAATACTAATATTGTATAATTACTGTGATTAAAACATGATCCGGTTGTCGTCAATATAATGATATAGCGGTTTTCGCCTCCCTTAAATTTCATGTAATTTATTTACGACTGTGCTTCGTTCGCGTGTAATTAGGAAAACAATTTTTTGTATTTTTTTTCTCCCATATGTTGCTTCAGGCTTTATAATATTACCATATCAAATTTCGTCAAAATCCGGCAAGTAAGAAAAATTATAAACAAAAGTTTATTTGGCTTTTGTTATCATTCTATACGCTAAATCAATTACTTTTTTCAAAATATTTTCAATGTACAGAATTCAATGTTTTACAATTTTATTATGTGTATATATTGCAAAACTTATAAAATAAACTGAGACAATTAATTTTTATAACTATATTATTTTACGTTGTTATGATGATACGAATCATGATAATTAGTTAAGGCACGGACTTAACTAATTATCATGATTCATGATAATTAATTAAGTCGAAATTCGCCTTTGGCTGACAAAAACGAAAAAAATAGAGCCTTTTCATTTGTGTTATGATTTCTCTGAACAAATAATTATAAATTTCCCTTAACGTAATTTGTTTATCTTATTTTTTTGTTTGTTATTTTATTTGTAATATTTAAAAAAAGTTATAACTAATTATAACTAAACCGTTTCTTAGCATTTTATTAAATATGATGTGATTATCCCCTCGTAATGGTATTATATATTCTTTTTGCACATTAAAGCGGATACAAACACACAAAATAAAATAAATATGAAGGGAATATAACACTCTTGGTACTAATTTAGGATAAAATAAGGATAAAGGAACACTCTTGGTACTGATTTAGGATAAAATAAGGATAAAGGAACACTCTTGGTACTGATTTAGGATAAAATAAGGATAAAGAAACACTCTTGGTAATGATTTAGGATAAAATAAGGATAAAGGAACACTCTTGGTACTAATTTTATTTATTCATTTGGAACTTTGATATTTAATATTTATTAGCAGAATGTAATGGGCTCTTCACGTATGTGTTTATTTGGAATGAATTTTCCATATAATTCTCTTATTTCTTACTGTATTCCAATATTTGTTGTTTATTTACATACTATAATTATGTTGTTTATATAAATATCATGTTGATTTTTTAATCAAGAAATATTTATTTTTGTATGTGGTTCCATGTTAAAAGAAAATGTGCGTTGTGATACTTAGTTAGCCACCTAATTTAAAACTAGTTTTTAAAGAAAATGTAATTGCAAAATATGTAAATGCCAAAATATAGTAATAACATAAACAAAATCGTACTAAATTCTGAAGTATTTACCTTATGTTAAAAATAAAACAGGTGTACAAATACTTATGACTATTCTACTCTAAAGCCATTTTTAAGCGCTTTTGGAAAGATTATTATTGAGTCAGATTTGAATAAATACTCGAATAAACATGGATGTCTGAAAGCTTTCGTAAATAAAACGATCTACCTGCCTACGTTCGGAAACAAAAGCTTCTTAAACTCGAGGGTTCATTTCATTCGTTTAATTTCCTTTTTAAGGTATTTTCAAAAATATCCTTTCTTTCAATTCTTGTGAAAACCATTTCCAAACTTTTAGTAACGGAATAAGGAAAATATTTTACGTTGGCATTGTACTATATATGTATAAAATAAAATTTGTTCTTTTTAAAAACATGCAATATCACTTTCTGAGTGGTATGTACTCGTATTAGCAAAGCTTCAGAAAAAACAGGTTATCCATATATACTAATATTACTTATGTTTATTTGAAGATTTTACGTTTAGAAATAAAAGCTCGCTTTTTTGCCTCTTCTCGCTTGATTCGGACGAACTTATATTTAAAATGGGACAGATAGAAATAAAACATTCTATGATTCTTGAAGAAAAAAATTGCATTATTTTTCTTCAAGAACCATGCTTCGTTGTATAAGTGTAACTACAGCTTTTATTTGAAGAAATGGATCTCTAACGACACAAGCAATAAGTCTTACATTTCAAATGCGGAAATGAATTTATTTGTTTGTTTATTTGTTCTGCTGTCACGCATAGGCTACTAAAGTTTAGGTCATAAATATAAATATAGATCAAACATTTATCCAAAAGTAGATTTAATTTACGAAAACAAATAAATTATTAAAATTCAAATGATACTTTGGTGTATTCGGTTTTACTACGGTCGCGGTCTCCTTGCATGCGAAAGAATAAAACCCGTTTCGAATAGTAATTTGCACGTCGGCTGCACGCTATCTATAAAAAGAACACCTGCTCAGTGACTCTCTCTTTCTACCATTTGTCCACCAAGTCACTATTAATTAAAATATTTATAATTTTGTTTTAAAATATATGTTTTAATGTTTATTATGACCTACTTATAACTCTGTTTTAAAATGTAAACGAAGATTAAATATATTTAAATTATGTTCTATGAGTTTAATTTCCGTGGCTTGTCGATAGCGTTACGACACCAGCATTACGTCCATCACTAGCCCTTATACGTTACAACACCAGCATTACTTCCGCCACTAGCCGTTATACCATTAGCCGTTGCCATAAAACCTGTGAATGCGTGTGTTTGCACAATATACTCCAATTTTCTTACACGTATTATTCCTTGGCATCCAAGAAGATCGCCAACGTAGTGTAGCAATAACACTTTTAATAAAAAGAAATATGTTTTATAAATGAAAATGAAAAATTATTAGGCATTTTATTTTAAAAAGATTAAATTAAACTCGATTGCACTGCAGCAGCAACATGTTGAGTTGAAATTTAAAAAAATAATATTTGAAACGCCTTCTTATGAAGAAAATAATACTGGATAAAAATAAATATGCATAATGAAGTGTAACTATGCATTTGCACGTGCTTTTTCGTAAAACACAAGCCTGTGGTGCGCAACAAAACTGTATTGATTATACACACATGTTGGAAAAGTATCTAAGTGCGATTTTTCCATGACAAACGAGTTTTTGTATATTGTTTGTTTTATTAAATACTAACAACATAGAAAATTTTAAGAATATTGAACTGACCATTTTTGAGATAAGAAATATTTTTTGTATCACAGGAAATTTTGTAGTTATTTAAAAAGTTAGATAATGTCTCCTTCAAAAAACAATTCTCATAAAAAGAGGTTCTTAATATGAAGTAAAATGAATTGAGAACTTAACTTAGTTTTTCGCGATCAGTAACATAATTTAAAAACTACCATTTCACTAATAAAGTTACGTTTTTCTTAACACCCCTTATGGAGATCTATTCAAGGGTAAAAATTTGGATCATGCTCTAGGGGGAAAATAAACGACTTGTTGTCTTATAAAAATACTTCTTGTCAATATTGTTTATTATGTCATGCAACAATAAACTTTTTACCAAAAAAGTCGAACTTACGAAAACTATATTTCATCGAAGTAGGTTTAGCGGTTTAAATATAAGACCATGAGCGCACACACTGAAACACACGACACACATCATGGCTTTTTTAATTTTTATAATCTATTAGTGTTTTAGAATTAATTTTCATTAAGATCTCGACCACCCGAATTTGTTGAACATTGCAATAGTTTCGTCAATATAAAAAGATTAACTTTTTAAATTGACGAAACTATTGGATTATTACCCATCGAAAGTAATAATAAATATCATTTTATCTTTTTATGAACATAAAGAGGTATAAATATTGATTTTTATAGGCCTGCTTTACAAAAAAGTTCACAACCTAAGGTGTAACTCTGTAAAATTATCGAAATGTGAGGAATCGCTATATTTTTCTTATTCCTAATGGGATTATGAGAATCTAAGTAATTTATGAATTGCATATTAATTAGAAAATTTTGTTAATAAAAGGCGTGGACCATAATACTTTCTTACACCGCAAAGTTTTTTTTTATAACCCGGCTTTTGACGAAAACGCAGATATGACATATTATCAATATTATCGCTTGGTGGTAATTGTTAATTATTAAATTTGTTTACTAATTATGTGCATCTATTTGTATTCTTTTTAATAAATATGTGTTTATATATATATATATATATATATATATATATATATAAATATGTGTGTGTGTGTGTGTGTGTGTATGTGTATGTATACTGAAACTGCATCTCCGCATGGCCAACAATCGACAAACTTTTCCAATGAAAGTTTCAGCTAATAACCTCAATTAATCCAGTGCTACATAACTCCTCAGCGGGACGAGAAAAAAAATTGTAAATAAACCAAAAGAGGGATCGCGCTTAACAGGTGTCACGGAGAAAATCGATGGGCACCCCTGCTGGGCGGCAGGCGGGGAGTGGGGGTGGCGGCGGGCGGCTGGGTGCCGCGAGGGGCCGCGGGGCAGTAGCGAGCGCGACGCAGGCGCGATCTCTCGGGCGGCGCGTTGTCGACCGCGGACCGCCGACGCCGACGCACGCGTCGCGACGCTAATCGCGAGCGCGACTTGTTGCTGCCGCCGACTCTCGAACACACTACGACAAGTTTGTATTGAATTTATTTTATTATAATATATAGTGATTGTCCGTAGTATGGTTTTTTATTAGTCGCTCGTAGCCTTAGTTGCATTTGCATTTTAATATTGAGCCAATTTTAATCAAATGCCCGCGCTTCGCTAAGATTTGTGCGCGCATCGGGCCGGGAAAGTTTTCGAATTACGCGTGTCGGTTTCGCGTACCGACCACTCGGCCGGCAAGTTCGCCCAATTGTTGCGTTTCATTTTTAAAGCTTTACGGTTCTAAGAACCGTAAAGCTCTAAGAACCGTATTATTTTGTTTACAAAAAGTGTGTTTTGAATATTTTATTTTTTTAAACAGCGTGTTGCTGCCGAATTATTGTTGAGTTAACTTTAATTTTGTTAACAAAATATTGCTATAGTTTTTGAATTTTAATATTTTACTTAATTAAACGTGTTATTTAATTAAACTTAATGAAAATAGGCGAAGATGTGCCGAAAACTTCTATTTTACGGTACTTCGTGTTTACGAATGTTTTGACTATCTACGCGGAATCCAAATTCCAATTTTTCAATTTTCGCTGTATTTGTAGTTGAGTGATATTATCTCGTTGACTTCTGCCGTCAATTTTGAACGCGATTATTGTTGAGTTTAAATTTAATTTTTTTTTTAAAATTTAGTTACTCGGCTTAATCCCATTTAAAAACCGATATGCGCATTTATGAATAAAAATGTAAATAATGTAATAAAATGTGGGTATAGATTCTATATTCGATAATAAATTTATATCTTTACCGTGTCGATTGTGAATTAAATGATATTAAATTGCAATCTAAACTTTGTTTTTTTTTTAATTTAATAAAAATTAGTATTTATTTCTTAAAGCTTAAATAAGTAATAAATTGTCTGGGTGATTGATAAGATTTAGCGTATGACAACTGTTTACACAACGTTATGGTCTATCTGAATCGAAAACCTTGTTAATACGGCAACAAGTGTTATGTTTGAATTGTTATATTTGCCTGGACTTGTTTAATTAAAGGAAAAATGTTTCATAAAAAAGGTTATAAATAATTAAATTTAATATTTATTTTCCTATAATAACTTTAGGAAAAGGAAATTTGCTGCTTTTCTTTAAAAAACGTCTTATATCAAATTTATTAAAATATAAGAGAGTACTATACAATATAAATAGCAAGACCGTCAGTTTCATTGATCTAGAAGTGTTTATTAAGAAATTATATCAGTATGTCTTTATACTTAAATAAAGTTATTATTTTAAATGTTCAATCAATCCTAACTCACAAAACAAATTGCGTGTCTGAATTATAACACCATATTGTATAAATTTAAGTTATTCATTTTTAAAAAAAATGGTGTTTACTTTAAACGCACGCATCATCAGAACAGTATCCGATAAATATGTTAGTATTGTACTCTTCGTTCCGATATCGACGTTGTTGTGACCCCTTAAAGTAGCCGTTAAATTGGGCGAACCGGGGGGTGCGTATTCGTTCCATGACTCAGTTCGTCTTCGGGCCTATTAGAAATATACAAAATTCACTTAGCGACGGCTCGTATGTCAAGTTTTGTTGTTTGTTTCTGGGGTTGAACGGTAATATTGATCAACGTTAATTCTGTATAGGACAGCTTTATACTTATGTTTACACGTAGAAGCCTATATAACTGTCTCTAAGCCTATATATATATATATACATATATATATATATATGTATATATATATATATATATATATATATATATATATATATATATATATTAAAGGAGCTTTAAGAAAAGTTTAAGAAAATTATCTTCACGAATTTACATTTTTAAGTCGAGAACTTTATTATCATTCCTTTTTTATGAAACATTTTTCCATTAATTATACAGGTGAATTAAGTTAATGAGGTCAGTTATTTTAAAAGTTGGTTACAGCTACTTCAACATTTATATTAACTGCATTTGTTTAATTACGCAGAGAATAAGTTCATTGCGATCTATTGCGAGTGAATCTTTCACACATTTTTACAGGCGCGAATACCTAATAGTCTCACTCGTAGTTTGTTTCATATATTTTTCATAGCTGTATCCATAAGGTTTTTATTTGTAGATGAAAAAAAAACCCTAAAAGCTTTCTCTTTGTGATAGGATAATAACTAAACGGTTTACTGAAATTTTTCGTTTGATTTAGTTCTGAAAAATTATCATTCATCCATTCTCATGTATATATATATATATATATATATATATATATATATATATTGTAAAACGAAATAGTCTCGTTTAGTAATTTTTCATTTTCTCCCGCTTTGTCGATTTATTTAATATTGACCAAGTTATAAAATAAGGTAATTTACGTAATTGTACCATCTTAAACTTTGTTCTGAATTAGAATAAATGGAAAAAGCGCTTAAGCCGTTCTCTTTTTTCATAACAGAATTATTGAAAACTTCCGAAGTCTGTTGTAAAAATTTAATTTCACATAAAGGACGATAACGACCAATCGAACTATTAAGTAATACGTTCGTTAGCAATTGTTTAAATCATTTTGCAGTTATTTTTAAAAATAGACGAAATAAATGAAAAACGCGTTTAGAATATTTACTTTTTAATAACAAGGCGATTAAAAAACTTTATGTGTCTCGCAACAAATTATTTTTCACATAAAAGATGGCGACAATCGACTGAGAATAATGTTTGATTTCGTTCTGTAAGACGTTTAACGATTCAGAAGTTTAGTTTTGTTGTAAAAAAGTAATTTTATCTTAAATATGAAATAATCTTTTGCGGACGATAGAGCATGTCGTTCAGCGCCTTAAAATAGAAAAATAAATATATGAAACAAAGTCTGTATCTATAGTGGTTTCTTGATGTGACAGCAATTAGTTTACTTTCTAAATATCAATACTTTATTCGCATATATACTTTTAAGCAGACACAGTTATTGTTTACTGCAATCGACTTAACAGTTGTAAATATACAACCGACATAGTTGAACTATTTAAGATTGTGCATTGTTAAACGATAATAATACATAACTGGCCCCCTTTGAATAAAAAATACTTAAACCCCCTTAATACCACTTTAATACTTCAGAGTAGCAAAACAAATTAAAGATGACTTTTGTTTTTGTATTTGCGGATATTATCAAGAGAATACTTCGATAAATTTATTCTACAAACCATAAAATAACAAAAGTGCATACACAGCTTTATTCCGAACGGCAAAGAGCTTATTATAATCGTAATAATTATTACCAATTATTATAATAATATTACCAATTAATAATTAGTGTAATACATAATTGGCCCCGTTGAATCAAAAATACTTAAACCGCCTTACTTTAATACTCCAGAGTAACAAAAAAAAGTAAAGATGACTTTTGTTTTTGTATTTGCGGATACTGTCAAGAGAATACTTCGATAAATTTATTCTACAAACCATAAAATAACAAAAGTGCCTACACAGCTTTATTCCAAACGCAAAGAGCTTATTATAATCGTAATAATTATTAACAATTATTATAATAATATTACCAGTTAATAATTAGTACCAAGCTATTTCTTGGGAATGGTTATTAATGAACAAATAAGAAATGAAATTAACTAACTTTTATGTCTTTATCTTAAATTTTTCAATTATTTTCACCATATGCGTTGAACGAATTTATTGCCGTTGGCGGAATTTGTACAGATGGAAAAAATCCCCTATTCCCATGAAGCCTCCCAGAGCTTTTGCAGCGACTCGAGGTGGGCCATAGAGGGTGGAATGTAGTTTTCCCATTTGTTTCCAAAAGGGATTTTCATTATATGCTATTACCGACTCTATAAGTCTGTTGTGAAAATTGCTTTAAATTGCAGTGCATTAAGCTACACGAGTCGGTGTGTTTAAAGTTTTAAAAATCATTATAAGCAAACAACTTAAAAACATAAACAGAAAAAAATTAACTCAACTACGATAACAAAAAAGTTTCGAAAGCAAATTTAAAACCAATTTGGTTATTTGTTCATAATTCAGTAAATATTTTTTCCACATCTGTAATATGGATTTTTTAAAGTCTTCAGTGGATATATTTTACTTCATTGTTTTACTTTCTTGTCTTCAGTGGATCAATTCAGATTAAGATCATATGGTTTTAAGGAAAAAAATCAACCATAAACATAATTTTCTGTATTGTGACCAAAGTTTCTCGAAAAATTAAGACGAACTAAGACACTTCATTTGCGGAAAGCGATCAGTACATTAGAATTATTAGAGAACATACGTTTTCTGTAGATAACATAAGTATCTAAAACAAATGCTTAATTCTACATTTTGGCTTCAACGTAGTCGGGTAAAGAAATTGTTCACGCTGTTTAAATCGAAACTGCTAAAATACTGTTACACAATCGTATAGTTAAAACTTAATTAACCGCTTCATTAAAAAACGTTATCTTATGAGTTTATTAAATGTTTGTAATATTTCTTTTTATTAATTTAATTAGTAATAAACTGAATAATTCTCGATAAACTGCAGTAGAGGTCAAATGCAACTATGGCTACTCCTGTTTTAAGTAAAACTTCTGTAAAGATAGAGCTTAGACATGGTCTGGAGCTTAAATAAGCAACGCCAGGCGCTGTCAACGTTTGGACGGCGACCACATGGCAAGGTTAAGTGACATTGGCTCCTATTCAAGAAGTTTTACTTTTTAACGCGCCGCCCATAACTTTTTAACTAAGTAATTACACGTAGATTACAATTTTTAGTTAGTAGATTGTTTGTTATGATACTAAAGTAAACAGCGAATTATTTGAAAATGTACCACGATGTATTTATCACAATGTATAAGCTCGGCGAACCGTTTCAACTGGTGTGCGATGGCTCATTCTGTGTCTTTCTCAATTATTTATTTTTTATTTTTACAATAAAATGTTATATTTTAACACTGTTCTTCTTTAGTGCAGCGAACGAATTTGATGGATGTGCATTCTGCACTTCAAAATAAAACTGTGCGACGCTCGGCGAGTTGTATTGTATTTAATGTTTTGTTTTAATTTATATTACAATTTAAACATTATCAACGTTAATTGTACACTATTATCACCGATTTATTATCATATTTGATGAATAATTGTGTCGATTAGGTATTATTTATCTATATTATGTGGAGATTAAGCTTCAGTCGTCAAATCGTTAGATATGATTCTAATAAAAGGCTTTATTTTTACTATTTGGTGGGCATGAGGTATGCTAGAATAACTAATTATTTTTAAACTTTACGATTAAATTATCGAACAAAAAAACAAGGGTGCACGACTAATCTTAATTGCTTAAGCGTTTGTATTTTTTTGGAGTTTTATTGATGTTTGAAAACGTTGTGAATGTTTTGTTATCGTTTAGTTACGAACTTTAAAAGTAACTTTGACTATAATTAAATATATGAATTTTTATGGAATATTATTTATATAGAGCATGGTTTTAAGTTTATTGTTTATTCTGGATGTAGAGTGAAATATTTCAACAACGACATAAAATATTTCTTGAAAATATAAATATTCTTCAAAAAAAATTGCAAGAATTATGGTTTCATACTGCTGTTGATATTTTAAATAAGTTCGTAATATATTAATCGAAAAAATTATCAATTTTGACGGTATTTCCTATTAATTTATTCGTTGATGTAATGAGAAAATATAATGTAATGCTTACATCTGCCACTGGATTAAACACCGTAAAATCAATATGTTTCATACTAGTTATTTTTTTAATCTCATATCGAGTCATTTTTCGATGTTAGATGCTATTAAATATTTACGAAATCCTCATAAATCTGGGTGCAAGGCAGTGCATCACAAAGTTCGGAGCCGCGCCGTTACAAGTTCCGAGCCGCATTATAGGTCACGGCAACCTTTATCGGAAGTGCGTCGCAGCTATTTTGACACCTCCATAATTCAGCTCGAGTAAAAGTTGGAGAATGTAGCTCCCTTAAAGTCAGCTCCATTAAATTGTTTAACATGTATTGTTAAATACAAGTGTCTATGGCAATTTATGAGATATTTAACATAGGCATAGTCACTTTAGGAGCTTGTTCCCTCACTCATTTACCCATCCATAAAACTTGTCGGTGTTTTCTGTATGATACACGCATATATATATATATATATATATATATATATATATATACATATATACATATATATATATATACATACATATATATATATATATATATATATATATATATATATACGTACGTGCACAAATATGTATTATTTTCAAATCTGGTCAATGGCCAACTTTCGAAAACAATGCATGACACGGACCTCATCGAAAAGATCTTTCAAAATACTACAAGTTTTGTCTAGATTTATTTGTTCTGCCATTAAATAGAAAAAAAAGAAACGTTCTAAGCTGTATTTAAACATATATGCCTTTATTCCTTACGTCATTTCATTTTGCTTAAAATATTTTGAGGAACGGTACATTTGATTGTATTTTTCCGTCATTTAGTTTTGTAAGAAACATATTATCACGAAATTTTTATCGCAAATGAAAGTGACATTCAAAAGTGTCTTTTTTTAATAAATTAAATGCATATATTTATCTTCGTAAACGGTTTCTTTATTATTTTTCATTCTCTTTATAAGCAATGCAGATAAACAAACACTTTTTTTAATTTTTGGTGTCTCGATATGGTTTTGTTTTATATTACTATATGCAGACGATTTCTCTATGTGCATCAATTTTTGTGTTCCTTACGACCTTTTAAAAAAGCGATAGCAATTTTATTTTAAAAACTATTATCTGGCTTTGAAAACTGGAACGTTGTTTTGCATTGTTTCGAAAATTGACAGTATATAGCTTGGGTTAAAATATTAAAGTAATTGGTGCATTTTTATATAATTAAAAATAGATGTACTTATACCAGAGCATTTTGTTGAGGAGAAAATCTAGTTTTTAGATCTTGCTCATGCATCTCATAAATACTGGACTGGATATTATATATTTAAATAATAACATGTTTTATTTAAAAACAATTTATAATAATTGACATGTACTTCTGAT
Organism: Druceiella hillmani; assembly: GCA_039881145.1. NCBI lineage: Eukaryota > Metazoa > Arthropoda > Insecta > Lepidoptera > Hepialidae > Druceiella > Druceiella hillmani. The sequence goes on along the minus strand of JAYKKI010000011.1, from coordinate 11,441,799 downwards.
AGCTTTACGTGCATATTTTATCGATAAACCTTTTAAACTTCTGATAGCTTTACGTGCATATTTTATCGATAAACCTTTTAAACTTCTGATAGCTTTACGTGCATATTTTATCGATAAACCTTTTTTACCATCGCGTATGGAGTGAAAGTGTAATTAGACGCAATATTTAAAATATTAATAATGTCGAATGTTTATTAGAATTTAAAAAAATGTATGTAAAATTTCTACCACCTACAACTTTTTTTTTAACTTTTTTTTTAACCACAACTTTTATTGTTTTAATAGATTTCCAAAAATTAAAATATTTAAATCTAAGTGTATAGGAGCTGCTCGGCGATCTGTTTGTTGAATATTTATAAAATATAGCTACATCAGCTCATATTATTTTAAAATTGTTGTTTAAAATATTAAAATTATAAAATTTGTAATGATTGCATCAGGTAGAAAATTCAATGAGACATGTTTTTGTTACAATGAGACATTTTTTTTAACTCTAACTAAAAGAAAAAATGTCCCTTTTTTAACTCTAACCAAAATGCATGCTTTAGAGCTAGTAAAATTAAATAAAATGATGTTGATATATCTGAAACCAAGTTTTTTCAATTCGTGTTTGATCTTTGTAGAAAATTTGATTATATATATATAAATATATATAGTTGTTTTGATCTCACTATTTTTGTTGGTTTATTTTTTCAAGAGGAATTTGTAGGTTTTAATTGGATTTGTTTTTTTCGACTGTCGGGTTTTAATTTTTATTTCATTTTCTATCTATCTTGTTTCAAAATTACCAGTCTCCTAAATTGATTTAGATTTTTTCCACCAAAATTGATCCAGAAGCGATGGAAAAGATAATTATTAGATTGGCAACTTATAAACCCATCTCTGTATACAAACTTTTAAACTTGTTATATGTAGTCAATAAAATCAATCGTTAATTATATAAGCGCCGTAGGTACTTAACACTTATCGCCAACACGTAAGCAGAGCTAAAGTCCTCGTAGAAATCTTTGGGCCTTGGACTGAAAAACCGGTGAAGTTCGATTCCCTTATGACTTTCGTCTCTAAATTAATTCTAAATGTCATGTAAAAAATAAACTTTGCTTTGATTTGAAAGACGTTTAGCGGTGACTTTGTTCAATTGTTGACAATAAATCGTATCTGCAATTGTAATGTTAGCTTGAAAGAGTTTCCAATGAATAACTCAATGAATTATTCTATTTATACCTCACCGTGCACTCAAAAGTACCTTTTGTCAATTATTCTATTTTGGTTTAGGTGCACCTTTTGTCTCCCGCTTCTAGCCACTGGTGTTTACGCCAGAAATTAACATAAGTCATCCACTTTTTGTCTCCTGTAACCTTTAGCTTCTCATTGTTATGATGGGAACTCAGTAGCAACAAGCACACGTCACCTCTGAGTTGAAAGGGTGTTAGCTTAGGTAGTTAGGAATATTTCCATAAAGTATGAAGTTGTTTTTCCATTGCAGTATAAGAGCATGAAAATAGTTCTGCCAAACAAAACGAATTTAATCTGGGACTTGTTTCAATAAGGCTTTCAAATTTAATTAAAATCAATTGTAGGAAGTCGCTTTGGATGAGGTTAACCGGGCAGGTCAAAATTCCCTTTTTTAAATCTTTGGAATCAGTGCTTGGCTGTGACGTAAGAGGTCATACCTTCACCCATCGTTGTGTATATATAGCGTGATGATTCGTTGGTTTTCAATTTATTATTTACTCACTGATTACTCAATTGCAAACTGAATAGAAGTTTGAATGCTGCACTCTTTATATACCCTACAAAATGTTCTAGAAGCTTCAATAATATTCTAGAAATGCCGACATTTCTACTAGTTTTATTTATCAAAAAGGATAGTTTTACTTATCCTTTTTGGAATGTGAGTTTTTTAATTAGTTATTTTGCCATAAATTATAAATAATACCTACAAAATGTTCTAGAAGCTTCAATAATATTCTAGAAATGCCGACATTTCTACTAGTTTTATTTATCAAAAAGGATAGTTTTACTTATCCTTTTTGGAATGTGAGTTTTTTAATTAGTTATTTTACCATAAATTATAAATAATACCTACAAAATGTTCTAGAATCTTCAATAATATTCTAGAAATGCCGACATTTTTACTAGTTTTATTTATCAAAAAGGATAGTTTTACTTATCCTTTTTGGAATGTGAGTTTTTTAATTAGTTATTTTACCATAAATTATAATACATAAGTACAAAATGTTATCAATATAACAGATATTACATTCAGTTTTTCCATTCATTATCGTGTCTACTTTAGTAGTACTGTCATTGAAATATTACAATTAAAATTATTGAACAAATAATTTTATAACTTAATGTTTAGATATTTTTATTTATTCAACAATTTGTCCGGTTACACAATGCAGAGTTTTATTTTGCTACCTACATCTGTTCTATTTTTTCTGTTTTTTCTATCTCATAAAAGAGAGAAAATCGCAATATTGCATCGTGATACTTTGGAAAATCGCAATATTGCATCGTAATACTTGAGAAAATCGCAATATTGCATCGCAATATTGGAATAATTGTCGCAATACTTGACAAATATGATATTAAAACATATATTTACGCTTTAATTTATTTATTTCTAAGTTAGATGATCATTTAAATCTATCTATACAAAACATACCGTGAATGAAGTAAATGTGTAATAAAAAAGGTTACAATACAGTGGAAAATATGTTATACGACAAGAATTTTGCAAAGTTCCAGACAAAATATATACGTTTGTTTAATTTTAAGACAAGAATAATTTATTATTTACATTATAAAATATTAGAGTTTGGTTGAAAAACATAATTTTTATAGAATAAATTCTCACGTCACTCATTTCAATCTCGCTCCGCTGTCTGTCCCTAATCTGCAGTTATTACATCTTTTCCTGATTTGGTTTTTTAATGATTTTTTGTTATATTTCATAAATTATAATTTAAGGTACAAGCTGACGAATGGTGAAAAAATGTTTAATAAATTTTCAAAATTTACCGGGTTATAAAAAATTAAAGGTAACCTTTAGACAGGACGGTAATATTGAATATTTTTACGGCAAAGTTTAATAATATATCTTTGCTAATAGCCCACCTCAAGATGTTATAATAGAATGAAACCTAGGTCGTGGTAAAGAAATTAAACAAAATAGAAATAATACTACATCACGTAGTTTCATTCAATTGTGAATAATGAATTTCTACAAAATTAACACCAAATATATTCAATGCCTAATTTCCTAACAAATATCTGAACAAACTTTTCATGATAATAGTATTCATGCGAGCGAAGCTGCTGTCAATAGTCTATATACAAATATGCTATATGGACTTTAGGCGAGCCATATTTGATAGCGATTTGTTTCTTGATTTTTAAGTTATAAAATAACAAATAAACTATCAAATAAACCGATTTCTTTATTTATAGCAGTATATAGCGGATATGATATTTACATGCGAATAAATTATTCCACATAAGGCTATTAAAATTCTACAGAATTCTAAAAACTTAGATTCTAAAAGAACAAATGAGATAAGGAGATATTCCCACTCTACTCCAATTATTAAATTCAGAAGCTCGTAACTCGCTTAATTTTTAATAAATTTTTATAATTTTTCGCTAGTGGTTTCAATTAACCTATATTTTCATAAATCAAATTTAGCAGTAGTCAACTATTGTGAGTGTGACTACTGCTAAATTATTAATTGCAAACTATACTTAGTAATTTGCTAAATTACTAAATATAGTTTTTTCTCTCGTTCAAACCGTATCGTTTTTTGTATTTAATAGTAGCCCAATGCTACTAATAGTTTGTACTTCCTAAATTACTAACTACTGAGTAGCATTGGGCTACTATTAAATACAAAAAGCGATATGGTTTAAACGAGTTTTTGTATTTTTTAATACAAAATTGTAGAAGATTTTGTAATCCACAATTAAATGAAACTACGTGATGTAGTATTATTTCTACTTTCTTTACCACGACCTAGGTTTCATTGTATTACAACATCCTCAGGTGGGCAAGTTTCTGATGAAGAAAGAATCTTTGCTAATTTGCTAATACAATAATGAATTTCTACTAAATTAACGCTAAATATATTTAATAATCAATTCAAAATTTTGTAATGTTTTAATTGGGGTAAAAACAATTTCTACTAGTAGACACGAACAAAATATTAGTAAACATTTTTATTAATAAGCTATAAATAACATTTGTTGGTGACTCAGTTTCGGACTAACAAAATAATAAATTTCACAGGAAAATATGACGACTTATGGAGCTCATATGTTACTAAGGTAAAAATCTGTAAGCAATAAGCTTCGAGTTACAAGTTCTATGTGTCATATTTTTGTCTAAATTAGATTTTTTTATTTAAATATGAAAATGTATTACTGTTTACAAAACATCGGCAAGCCTCAAGATACAAACGCTCTTTGTGAGCCATAGTAGATATAAGTAGTCGAGTATTCGTCTCTTACGGAACGGCTGGAAAGCGAGTGATGTAGTTTTACCAGAGATATGTTGAAATTCAATCGTCAGTCGTGGAATTTGTGAACTTCACAACTTCTATGCGAGCAGAGACGCAGGGAAAACTTTGCTTTAATATATTTTTTATCACATTTTTACCTTCAAGAATTTATATAGTTTATAGAATAGCGTCTGGAAGGTTTTTATTAGATTTTATTTATATTTTCAGCTCACTTTTAAGGGTAGGGGGTTAGCAGCCAATTCTTATGTGGTGCGAAGACAAACAATTTCTCTGTTTTTTACGATTATGTTGGTAAGAAGTGGTATAATATTAGGATCATTTGAATCAATTTAAATCTAGAACAAGCTTTCTTAAAATATGCTTTTCAGGGTGATACTGTCAACAGTATATTATTAAAGTTCAAAAGATAATTTATTTGATATTTGCTGGGGAACTCGGCTTCGCTCAGGGAGTTGATATGAGATTGTGTCGTAGTTGGAATAAAAGGATAAACTTTAAAATATAAGAGGTAAACAATTTTTATTGAAAACATTTTCTATTTCCAATACTTGTTTATAAACAACATTTTTCATTTTGGTATCTGGGGTATATATGTACAAATTTTTCGAATCTCCTACTCGAGAGTAAGCTACGTATAGTTGAAGTTGCCACCATGCTACCATGACAAAAGCAGGATTCTTTGATGTTCATGCCGCAATATTTTAAAGTTTGTCCTTGCGCATTGTTAATTGTAAAACTGTAGGCTAATTTGATTGGAAATTGCAGTCTTTTAAATTAGAATGGCAGTTCAGTAGAGATCAGTGGTGTTCTGGGGTAAATACTGTGTGTCCTTTGTCCTTTTCAGTCATAAGTTCGCCTTTGATGATGTTATTCGATAGCTGTTTAACGATCATCCTTGTTCCATTACATAGTTTTGACGAGTAGTATGATCGGAGATCCAATTTTCAGTCGAAGGCAGTGTAATGGCATTCCTGGTACTTGCAAAGAGTTTAAAAATTCTGTAGGGAAGTTGACACTTTCTTCAACGTTTACCATCATGTTGATCGATTTGCATATTCTCTCTTCACTGGGAATTTCTTTTGAATGCTAAAGTTGATATCGTCGACAATATTGTATTTAGTTGCCGAAATTACCCTCTGAAATATCCACTCCGGATTGGTATAGTTGTGAACAATGTTTGGATAAATTTGGTCGATGAGTTCGTTCTCAGCAGTGCAGAAATCATTGTTGAGTTTAATGAGGCCAGTCGTCTGGTCAGTAGAACAGGTGCCTTCGCGTATTTGTAAAGTTTTTCAGAAAAATGTGCTGTTGTTTCGTCTTTCGATAGTTAACTTTCTTTTTTATATAGTTCATATTTATCAATCCTCATATTTTTTGTTAGTCGCAGTATTTGTATGTGTGGCCAGAGATGTGATTTTTTTAATCGCATTGCGTGCATTGATTTCGTCTGCTAGTGTTGACTTGGAGATAACTGGAAGTGTTTGTCGAAAATCTCCTGAAAATATGAGTCGAGTTCCTCCCATAACTTTAAAGTTTCCTCGCAAGTTTTGTAATGTTCTGACCATGGCTTCGAGAGATTTTTTATGTGCCGTTGTGCATTCGTCCCAGAATATGATTTTAGCTTTTTTTTAGAAGTTCTCCCCGTCCAGGTGCTCTTGAGATTTTACATACTGGGCATAGTTCTTCGACTATATTCAACGGCAGTTGTAGGGCGGAATAGGCAGTTCGTCCTCCTTCCATAAGTGTTGCGGTAATGCCGGATGCTGCCAATGCAAGTATGATGTGTTGTTTAGCAGGTATTTCTGCCAGCAATAAATTTATTAGAAACGTTTTCCAGGTGGTGCCGCCTGGTGCGTCCAAGTAAATAATTCGACCAGTGTTGTTTATCCGGTCCATGATAAGGTAATTTTTTTTATATTGTCATTGGGGAGTGATTTGTTGTGAGCAATGTATTGAAGTAGTTCGTTGATATTGTAGCTTTTTTCCTTTGTAATTTCGAAGTTTATCACACTGAAAGCATCTTGTCGTGGTGCTGGCATCCCAGGTTGTACAAAGGTCTGGTTTTTAATTGCTAAACATTTATCTTCTAGGCGAATGAGTTTTTCATTGAAGATGTCGTTGAATTCGATGGCCAATTCTGGATGAGTTGTCAGATTTGGTACAGTATGTGATGATATACTGTGCTCATTATTGATCGTTGGCAACGTGCTGATTTTCGTTCGTTGGTAATGTAAACGTGCTTCGTGCTCTTCGATTGTTTCGTTTTTCCACTTTTGTTTTCGCCGTTTTGCTTCAGAACTGGCAAGATCCTCTTCCTCTTTTACGTTTGGACATTGTATAAAATAAAAATAAAATTAACTTTTTATTAAGAAATACACTAAGTACACTTTAAACAGCACCACTTTGATTACTCACATTTTTCTGTTTGTTTTTATACACTCACTGCACTTCACTGATAAAAAACTAATGTTCGAATCCACGACGGATCTTGCTTTATATACCCCTACCAATGGGTAACCCCATCCATACAAAAATTGCTTCCAATGTTTCCCTATGTTCCCCAATGATGGTCCCCAATGTTCTAAAACATTAGGCAATATTCGAGAGTGTTTTGGAATGTTCCACAATGATCTGTGATTTTTCGGTATTTTCCCGAACGTTCCAGGCTTTTCCGAACATTCCTCAACATTTTAGAATGTTCGGGGATATTCAGGAATATTGTGGAATGCTCTTAAATGTTCTATAAATTTCTAGAGGGCAAAACTTTCAGCCTTTAAGCACGCCCTTTAGGTGAAAATGGGAACCTTATTCATAGATGGGGTATAGAGGGCTACCGCACCATATAACTCCCTTGATCATACCGGAACTCGTTTCTGAGTTTTACACTTACATTGTACACTACATTGTACACACGCACATTGCACACACGCACATTGCACAGTACATTGTACACACACACATTGTACACTTACTTTTATGATATATATTGATTATATTTTTATGCAAATAAATTCTATGCTATAAGGAAGTTAAATATGACGTATTTTCAATAATTACCAATACATCTATAAAAGCGTGAGAGAAAAAGTAAAAAAGGAAAAAACCAACATAAGAAAGGGTAGAAAAAAGATAGTTATTCTAAATCCGTATGAAGTTATTTATAGCATCATATTAGGGAAAATACTGAATTGACTTCATAAGTTTCCTTGTTTTTCTTATTTGCAACCTACAGTCTTTGTTTTATACATATGTGCGTCTATCAGACTCATATTGAAAATGAAAATATATTTAATTTTGAATTTATATTATTTCAAAATAAACAACATTATAAAAGTTTATATATCAGTTTTAGATTCTAGTAACAATCTTTATGTTAGAAAGAGAAAAATTATACTTTTTTTCTGAAATTGGTTATCTCATGTATAATTAGCTGCCAGCGATTCTTTCTAACGCTCATTGTGACATAGATCAGTTATAATTTCTAAATTATATATAGTAATTTTTTTAACCGATATACTAAATTTTATTGTCAGTGTATCAAGAGGCGAACTTTACGAGGAATATATACCACAATATTCGGCAAAATAAACAGAAGGGGGTGCGAAGAATGAGTATATCCAAATATAAAAAGAAACATAAAATGTAGAGCTTTTGCAGCAGCCAAAAGTTTGCACGAGACATTTTAAGTTTTTGCAATTCTGTAGAACTTTAATAGCCTTTTGTGGAATAATTTATTCGCTTGTAAAAATCATCTCCTCTATATACTGCTATAAATAAAAAAATCGGTTTATTTGACAGTTTATTTGTTATTTTATAACTTAAAAACTAAGAAACAAATCGCCATCAAATATGGCCCGCGTAAAGTCCGTTTAGCATATTTGTATATGGACTATTGATAGCAGCTTCGCTCGCATGAATACTATTATCATGAAAAGTTTGTTTAGATATTTGTTAGAAAATTAGGCATTGAATATATTTGGCGTTAATTTTGTAGAAATGCATTATTCATAATTAAATAAAACTACGTGATGTAGTATTAGCTCTACTTTCTTTAAGTTCATTACCACGACCTAGGTTTCGTTGTATTACAACATCTTCAGGTGGGCTATTAGCTAAGATAGATCTTTGCTAATAGCCTACCTGGAGATGTTGTAATACAACGAAACCTAGGTCGTGGTAATGAACTTCAAGAAAGTAGAAATAATACTACATCACGTAGTTTCATTTAATTGTGAGTAAATTAAGCCTAAAGGTGTGAACATATTGTCATGCAAATTGTACATACTTAGTTTCTAATTTGGATTGAAATATGGCTTCTTTTTACATTGATATACGGCACAATATTTGTATGAATAGACCGGGTGATTTTTACTGATTAATCAAAATTTAATATTTCAATATAGTCATAGATGGAGTAACGTGCAGATAAAATCTATACTCACTATCTGGGAAATCAAAACCTGAATGTAAATCTGTCTGTTTTAATAGAAAATAAAAGTGGCAAAGGCACAAGCAAAATATAGTTTAACATTTATTTAGAACACCGCACGTTACGTCTAACATGGCTAATATTGAATACTAGCGTGACCCGTGCGAAGTCTTCGCATTATTTATTCCATTATGAAGCTCAGATGACAGATCAAACAAATATTTTACTAAAATTGACATATAGAGGCGCAAGTATCAAAAGCATTGAGCTAAAGCGCTACTTTATTTATACGTGAGTGGATTTGAAATTAAACAAAAATTTTACCGACCGTCAATCATATTGACGTTGAGCCGTTAGATGGCAGCATTGCTGTTTTGTGTATATAATTTTAATAATTAATTAATTTGCAAAAACAATAGCAATAATACATTTTTTAGTTGTGGATGCCGGTAGAGCAAGCAATTATCTATAAAATGATATATAATTTATGTGGATTAGTTGTGAGGTTTTTTCTAAAAAGGGAGAGTAACATCTTAACCTTAGCGTATTAATATATATGATGATGATGATGATGATACGTTCGTTAGCAATTGTTTAAATAATTTTGCAGTTATTTTTAAAAATAGACGGAATAAATGAATAACGCGTTTAGAATATTTACTTTTTGATAATAAGGCGATTAAAAAACTTTATGTGTCTCGCAACAAATTATTTTTCACATAAAAGATGGCGACAATCGACTGAGAATAATGTTTGCTTTCGTTCTGTAGGGAGTTTAACGATTCAGAAGTTTAGTTTTGTTGTAAAAAACTAATGTTATCTTAAATATGAAATAATCTTTTGCAGACGACAGAGCATGTCGTTCAGCGCCTTGAAATAGAAAAATAAATATATGAAACAAAGTCTGTATCTATAGTGGTTTCTTGATGTGACAGCAATTAGTTTACTTTCTAAATATATATACTTTATTCGCATATGTATTTTTAAGTAGACACAGTTATTGTCTACTGCAATAGACTTAACAGTTGTAATTGTACAACCGACACAGTTGAACTATTTAAGATTGTGCATTGTTAAACGATAATAATACATAACCACTTTAATACTTCAGAGTAGCAAAAAAAAGTAAAGATGACTTTTGTTTTTGTATTTGCGGATACTATCAAGAGAACACTTCGATAAATTTATTCTACAAACCATAAAATAACAAAAGTGCCTACATAGCTTTATTCCAAACGCAAAGAGCTTATTATAATCGTAATAATTATTACCAATTATTATAATAATATTACCAATTAATAATTAGTGTAATACATAATTGGCCCTGTTGAATCAAAAATACTTAAACCGCCTTACTTTAATACTTCAGAGTAGCAAAAAAAAGTAAAGATGACTTTTGTTTTTGTATTTGCGGATACTGTCAAGAGAATACTTTGATAAATATATCCATAAAATAACAAAAGTGCTTACACAGCTTTATTCCGAACGCAAAGCGCTTATTATAATCGTAATAATTATTACCGGGAGAGCAAGCAATTATCTAATATAATTTATGTGGATTAGTTGTGAGGTTTTTTCTAAAAAGGGAGAGTAACATCTTAAAACCTTAGCGTATTAATATATATGATGATAAGTGCACGACTGTGCTTAGACAAATATTTCTCATAAAACACGAATCGTTTGCTCGTATAGTATTGTATTCAACCAGTAACTAATTAATTGCTAATATCTATGACGAGTAACCAAACATTGTTATTATTATTAGCAATTATCTGAATATTTTTTCTTTTCGTTCTCAATTCGTTCAAATAAAAATATTGCAATATGAAAAATTTAGATGTTTCTCATCCGCCAGGCATCCCATGATGGCTCACATTTTTTGTTATAGAAAATCAAATACAAGAAACATCAGTTATTGATCATGGCAGTGAAATATATTACATTAGATAATTCTGATTTACGACTTAATTTAAATAATTAATTAAATAATTTGCGAAAATAACAACTTATGAATGCATTTATTGTTAATGTGGATACGTAATCCTATGAATGCTCTTTCCTCTTTCTTTTTATATATAGCCAGACTGCCTTTGTTTTTCAGTTTATTTTTTTCTATATTCAACGAAATCATCAATAGTAATGTTTCGAGTTCTATAATAACGGATTATCTAAGTTAAGCTAGCTCATTCTGTTTCACTCTACGTGAATAAATTTACACGAAACTTGTTGCTAACTTCAATTAGTAACTAGTCGATCCGTGTGCAGAAGTTTAAGTTGAAAATAACTTTATTTTAATCAGTAATAAGCTGTATTTCAGAAGCAACTTGTAATGACATAAGAGGAAAAACGGAACTCTTATGAAAACCATTCACCTGTCCGTCTATCACACTAGTTTTTCTTCGAAACGGCATGACGTAGAAGTTTTCAATATGAGACAGTAATAAAGCATATTAACCCGCTCATATCTCAGTAGTTGACGTTCAAACATATTTATATATAAATTAGCTTTTGCCCGCGGCTTTGCTTTCGCAAAAGACGATATTACAATATTTTTACCCTATATGTATATTTGAAAAAAATCTCTAAAAGGAATTAAAAAAAAACGTTTTCTGTTTTACCCGCTTAGGGTTTGAATTTTTAAAAATTCTTAAGTATTTTCTTATAAACCATTTTTTCCGGTGTCAGTAAGGCCAGGCTAGTTGGAGCACTGACTCGGGAGCACGCCACTTAAAATTGACTCCCCCTTTCTTAAATAAACTCCAGCGAATTTAAGAGTCTTGCCCTTTGATTTATTAATTGTCATAGCAAAGCAGACGTTCACTGGAAAGTGAACTCTTAGGTAGGTCGTTGGGTATCATAGGGATTCGGGGTATAAATACCGAATCTCCCCTAGCATCCCAGTCAATATAATAGCTTCTAATACGTTACGATGTAAGAATTTGATTTGGAGCCTTAATCTATTATGAAGTTTTGGTCGCTTTAAATTCCTTAACAACATAATGGGTGTAAACATTCAATGGTTAAAATCCATACTTATTTACAACACCGAAAAATTTAGTTCAGTGACGTCTGCCCTCGCGTGTCTGCCCGCATTCGGGTCACCATTTCGCGCACACCTCCCGCTCCCTGGCCCGTGTCCCCCGCAGGCTCTTTCCGCTTACTTTGCCGTATGCATTAAGATAGATGATACACAAAATCAGAATTTATTTTTCTCGAATCAAGATAACTGGTTTAGACGGATATCTGAAATTATCCTTGTAATAATTAAATGTAACTATATTAAGCCTTACAGACTTCCATAAAAACTTTTATCCCCCATTTCACACCTCCAATAAACGCATTAATTTGTTTTATTAACCAAGAGTACAAATTTTCAATACCTATTTTACCCCATTAGGGATAGAATTTCCCAAAACCAATGAACGTATTAATTTTTTTATTAATCAAGAGCGTAAATCTAAAATTTCAGGCGTCTAACTTCTAAACCGATGGAATTTCATAAAATCTTTCAACCCCTATTTTACCCCCTTAGGGGTAGAATTTCCAAAATTTATTGCTTTTTTATTGCTAACTTACGCTATATACAGAACCTATCTGTAAACTTTCAGGATTCTAGGTTCTGCGGTTTCGGCTGTGCGTTGATCTCTGGGTCTCTGGATCTCAGTTAGTCACCTTCCTCTTTTATGTATAAAGATTCCAAATAAAGTACGGGATATTCTTTGAAAGAGTTAGTTACAAGGTTCTCAAAAATAATATACTATCCAAAATTTAGCTTAAGATACATAACAAAAAAAAAATTTTGGAAACCTACGCAAAATTTTTATATAGGAAAAACTATAATAATGACTCTAGAAGTCATAATTTTTTAGATTTTAGCAAGATTATATATTTCTCTTCTATTTAATTACAGCATCATGAAATAGTTAATGCGCTGCCAACTCCATATTAGTGATGACTTGTAAATAAAGTAACTTCACTTAAAACGAGGATAACGACTCGCATTTGGCCGGTTTATTCATACTATCGATTTTAGGAAGCATGTTCTGAAATTAATAAAGTAATTTAATCAATAGAAGTCCAAGGTATTTTATTCTACTTAATCTATATCGAAAATTCAATATTTCAATATCAACTAGTTAATTTTAGATCAATCTAGTATTGATAAAGATAAATGAAAACAGAAGATGAAATGATGGTTACATTTAAAACACGAATATCCTTTTACAAGCGACTTTGAAACTCTTTCCCTCTCCACAAGTAACTAAATAAATTTCTTTTAATTTTACATTCCCCCAATGACATTGGTGGAATGTAAAATTGAAAGAAATATCAACCCCAATCTCATTGACACAAAATTGATTTCGAAAATGCGCGACAATTGATGACTCGAACCAATGAGTGATCAAACGGATAATAAACATACACCAAAGCAAATAAGAAATCGGAAGAGCATGTCGATGCTCGCTGCGAGCTTATTTACAATTAGTCAGGCAAATAATTTTCCTTTGCAGCTCACAGCACGCCCAACCTACCCGTGGTCGTTTAATCTACTCAACCAAAAGTAGATATACTGTTTGCTGAAAAGGCGACCGACGTTGCATTTTAGGTAAGTGACAGGGCCCTCTGTAGCATTTTGGCGTATAAATTTGATTTGATAGGGTCATGAGCTTCATTTGTGTGGACGGTGGCTCGTAGGGTCAGAGTAATTTCTAATTGCTTCATCGAGAACTCCGCTTTGGGTCTGATAATTAGATTATCTTTTGCCAAATTGATCGCTTTAATGAGGTTGTAAAAATTAAGGGTCTACGAGAGGCGTGCGCTTGGCAGTGTATTAGTCCAGATGTTTATGTTAGTTAAATTATTTTGTTTTTTTTTTAAAGTTTAGCGTGTAAATAAGAAAATTGAGGCATAAATTCAGAGTGAAATGAGAATATTGGGAAATTTCAAGGAAAGTTTCCATAAATTAATGCTTGAAGAAGTCTAATGGTCGATTGTCACCAAAAAGCACGGAGAAGAAGAGAGGAGTAAAGAGAGAGGACAATCTATGGGATTGAATAAATATTCTTCGCTTCTTCTCCATATTTTTGTGGTGAAGTAAATTTTCATAGATATATGTAATGCACGATTATGCAGTAGACATTTTTCAACTAGGACTGGTTAGGGATATTTTTTAGTTTAAATGTGATTTGGCGTCTCGCTAAGTTTTTTTGTTTTTAAGCCGAAATCTTTAAAAATCGTTTTTCTTAAATATCTCGAGAACACTAGAGTTACGATAAAAACAGTTCGTTTTTGTAGAAAATAAATTCTCTGTAAGTTTTTTATAAAACACCTTTTTGGCAACTCTATATTTTTGTAATTAAAACGCTTTAAAATATTTGTTTGTGTTTAAAGTGACGCTAAAATTGTTTAATTTTCTCAAACTGTATATATGGCTGTTGAGGGTTCACATTAAAACAGAAAATACATTTTCCTCGACGGAATATTCTCTAAGGGACTCGAAATTAAATTATTTGAACCCGCGTGTTAAGGACCAGGACTATTATAGCGTTCTAGCTTAAAGCTCAATCTATCCCATACTATAGATTGAGTTTCAATTACGTTTATTGCGGTCAAGGAAGCTTTTAAGAGGCAAAGGTTACTAATATCTTATTGGAATAATATCTTAATAATGAGAATTCAAAATGTCTTGTGATTAAATTTATTATTACTTGGAAAAAGTGGTCAAGGAAGCTTTTAAGAGGCAAAGTTTACTCATAACTCATCGGAATAATATCTTAATAATGAAAATTCAAAATGTCTTGTGATTCAATTTATCGTTACTTGGAAAAAGTGGTCAAAGAAGCTTTTAAGAGGCAAAGTTTACTCACACCTCATTGGAATAACATCTTAATAATGAGAATTCAAAATGTCTTGTGAATAAATTTATTATTACTTGGAAAAAGTGGTCAAGGAAGCTTTTAAGAGGCAAAGGTTATTATCTCATTGGGATAACATCTTAATAATGAAAATTCAAAATGTCTTGTGATTAAATTTATTATTACTTGGAAAATGTGGTCAAGGAAGCTTTTAAGAGGCAAAGGTTACTCATACCTCATTGGAATAACATCTTAATAATGAAAATTCAAAATGTTTTGTGATTAAATTTATTGTTACTTGGAAAAAGTGGTCAAGGAAGCTTTTAAGAAGCAAAATTTACTTATGCCTCATCGGAATAACATCTTAATAATGAAAATTGAAAATGTTTTGTGATTAAATTTATTATTACTTGGAAAAATTCAGTCGTATTAACAACAATTGACGCAAACGAAGCTGCGTGCATAAACAATTAAGTAATCTGATAAATGTACTGCACGTACTATTATGCTTTTAGTGCGTACGCGGAAAATACTCACCTTCGCCAACTTATAGAGGTTGACTACTTTTGCTGCTCTTATTAAAATGTAGTGAAAATATGGGTTAATTAAAAATGAGCTGTGATAAAATTATAAAAATTCAATAAAAATATGCGAATTTTAAACTATGTAGCTCGATATCGAAGAATACAATGTGAGTTATTAAAAACTGCATCGCAAATAAATATTGCTATCAATGTCATATGTAGCATACATTTGACATTTTTTATGCAGATTAGTTGGTTATAGCTCATATTTTATTTGAAGAGGCGACTTCAATCAAATGGATTAAAAATGTTGAGAACGATATCAAAATGTTGGATATAGGAAATTGGAGAGCTATACCACCGGATACATTCCGGTAGCAAAGACTTGCTATTAGTGTCATATGTAACATACATTTGACATATTTTTATGAAGATTAGTTGGTTATAGGTCATATTTTATTTGAAGGGGAGACTTCAATTAAATGGATTAAAAATGTTGAGAACGATCTCAAAATGTTGGATATAGGAAATTGGAGAGCTATGCTACCGCATACATTCCGGTAGCGAAGACTGATTAGGATGATATAGGTCTGTTCTGGGCTGTAGCGAAGAAGAAGAGCATGATCATCGGATGAATAAAACTTTGGATAAATAATTTATTTTTTAAAAATAAATTACGTATTCAATTAATATTCTTAAGCTTTTGCAATCATATTAAAACTTCATTACTAGAAATAAAATTTTGCTATAAAGCCAAAATTTCACTACCAGACAAAAACTTCACTACAAACCCAAAACTTCACAATTAGGCTATAATTCCATCATTATGCAAAAACTTCATCATTAGAAACAAAACACTATTAGGTCAAAACTATTGTCAGACCAAAATTTCACTATTAAGCCAAAACTTCACTATTACGTAATAAACGTAAAAGACAACTTTACTTTAAAGCTAAAACGCTCGACAAGTGCAAACCTTCTTATTAATATCATAAACATGGAAGTTCGTTAGTTTTGTTTCGTTTCATGCCTTAACTTCTCAACCGATCCACACTAAATTTTGCATGCTAAATTCTAATATATATTTCTGTAGAAACACACAATTTCTTGGAGAATAACAAAAATACCCTTTTAAGGCTGTGCAAGATAATGGTTTTGCTGTTTTAGTAACAATTTTTTAAATCATAAATTGCTAATAGTATTTTTATTTTTACTATAAACTCATAAATTAATTCTACAAATATATTTGAGACAAAAACAATTCCTTACCCACCAACCTTAAAATGATGTAAAGCAATCAGCGTAAAATATCTTCCGAAAAAGTATAATATTCCATTTACATCGGTGGTTTTACTTAACGTTACGTTGGAAAGAATATGAAAAGAAACCTCCAGGTCGTGTGCAGATTTTTCCTTCTATTTAGAATAATGGGTGTATTGTTCGGGTTTATTTTAAATATTTTCAGCTAAAAATTCTTAGAAGTATGTTTCCAAATTCTGTTATTGTTAAAGGCGGGTGTAGTATGTTAAACGATTGGTAATAATTTATAGTTCATTACAAAAGGAACTTTGCGAAATGTTTTCTAGTTTTTGCATGTTTTCAGAACTGTTGCCAAATTTCGGGTAACATAAAAAGTTCAATAGTTATTTCTTAATAGTATCCCTTTGGAATAAGGCATTACTAAGTTTCCGTCAGAATAACAATTTGAGATTTTCATTATCCCAATTATAAGTGAAGATTTGAACTGAAAACTTTCTAATAATGTCGACTTATAGCTTTTAAAACTTACAATGAGAGCTGTTTCAGCCAACTATGACTTTTGGCCCTTAACGGAAAATTCGATAGCAGCTAAGTCAAATAACGTGCGATCGATTGAATGAGGAAAATAACTGAGCACTTACTCCTTCGTAAATACACTCGAAATTGTAATCCGTTTTCGTTCAAGGGTGATTTAATATTTCCCCCATTAGAGGAAAATACATAAACTGGCCGACGTAATGCAATTAGGGGGAAAACGCAGTTTTTAGATTAACAATACTGCCGCTACCTGCCTCCATTGAAAATTCACTTCAACTAAAATGAGCAGGGTGCTTTTAGTTCAGAATCGAGGGAAAATCCCTGTATTTTTTCGCAAACATTTCTTAAGTACATAGACGAGTTTATTTTTGAAACAAATGTGAAATACGACAATTTTTTTTGAGATACTCAAAGAAAGACCATAATGTGATAAGCAGACTGAAAAGTTAGATTTTAACTATTTTGGAACTTATTTTGGTAGTATTATGATTCTATGTTCTGTATTTGCAGTTCTCGGCCACGTTTAAGTAGAGACATGAAAGGAAAAAACCTTTATCTACTTCAGGTCAAAAGTAGATATTTTGTTCTGCTAAGTTACAAATAACGAAACTAGATATTTTTATTTTGATAGTTAATTTCGAAAAATATTTACGTGAAAAATAATTTCCCTTAACACAGGGATCCAACCAAGTGCGAGTCGGTTTCACACTACGTGGATGCCATATCTATTTCGAGACACTTATAATTTGAAATAGTAGATTCGTATTTTTCAATTGTGAGGTATGAGTGTAAAGAAAACTTTCTTGACGCTGTATTTAAAATTACAGGGCATTGTCATAAGTAAAAATTTATCTTAGTATTGCTTATAACCTATGTTATCATAGTTAAACGTAATAATAGTTGCTGGATGTTTGCAATATTGACTTCAGATAGATAAACGTAACAAAATTATTAAGATAGTCTACATTTATAATAAAGTAAATCTAAAAACGGCAGCTTTGACTGTTTCACACAATTATTTTTAACCAATAATGTCTCAAAGTGCCTTTGTATTTTACTACTTGACTCCAGATAGATAAACGTAACAAAATTATTAAGATAGTCTACATTTATAATAAAGTAAATCTAAAAACGGCAGCTTTGACTGTTTCACACAGTTATTTTTTAACCAAAAAATGTCTCATAGTGCCTTTGTATTTTACCACTTGACTCCAGATAGATAAACGTAATAAAATTATGAAGTTAGTCTATATTTATAATAAAGTAAATCTAAAAACGGCAGCTTTGACTGTTTCACACAGTTATTTTTTAACCAAAAAATGTCTCATAGTGCCTTTGTATTTTACCACTTGACTCCAGATAGATAAACGTAATAAAATTATGAAGTTAGTCTATATTTATAATAAATTAAATCTGAAAACGGTAGCTTTGACTGTTTCACACAGTTATTTTTTAACCAAAAAATATCTCAAAGTGCCTTTGTATTTTACTACTTGACTCCAGATAGATAAACGTAACAAAATTATTAAGGTAGTCTACATTTATAATAAAGTAAATCTAAAAACGGTAGCTTTGACTGTTTCACAGTTTTTTTAACCAAAAAATATCCCAAAGTGTCTTTATAAAATACAGTCTTACTACTAGAATCTTTACTCTTTTCAACCACTTCCCACGTCTAGATATAATTTTTTTTCGATTTTTGCTTTTGTGTCGGGTCTTATGTAATGATTACATCTAAAGTTATAGAATATAAGCGGATAAACATATTTGCCACAATAATAGGTATCCGTTTAGTTCTTTCGAGTAAGAAATTGCAAAAAGCCTGCTATTCTCTATATTCATCATATCAGTTTGTTAATACATCTGATTGATTACACTTATAACAGTTCTCGCTGTTTTCCTCTAAGTAATACGTCATAAATAACACAGGAAAGGAAAGTATGAAGAATTTTTGAGAACTACGACCGATACTTCCAGAACTTCTACTTATGTTCCAGTCTTGGAATGTTCTTCTTACAGTTACTTTACTGAAACCTTGGAAACTGACTTGCAAGAGCTCAACATTGTAAAACTTTATAGAAAATAAAAAAAAAATCGAAAGCGACGCTATTGTACAATATTGTACAAATGAGAGATAAGTTACAAAATCTGCTTACAGTTTCTGATAGATATAGGGGCTTATAATATTTTTGTTGATCGATTCTAGGAAGCATTGTCAAAAGATTGAAAAGTGCCTAAAACATGAAGCAGTGGATTTATATGTAGAATTTTCAGATGTAACTCCTGACTTGTTAAACACAGACCAAAAATATTTGCCCCAAATATGTTTAACTATTTCTCGATGCACAATATTGCTCGGCTTAGCTAGCATATTCTCGATCTAGGAAAGCTAGCACATTCTCAATGTTTGACTTGTGCAAACAGGATTCTTAGTTTATATGTGAGAATAGCACAATCATTGGCAAAGAAATTGGTCTTTTTCATTTTGAAAGTATATGCACCGACCTGGTTTGACATAAAGAGTAAGCCTTCGTACAAACATTGTCCTATACATGTTTTTAAAATGGTTAGAAGACCTTGGTATTTGGGGGATGATCTGAAAAGCATAGTCGTAAATACAATTCGACGAAATTCTTCTTTTTTATACTCATAACTTGTTACTAACTTTGTTACAAGATGATGAATCATATATAAGGGAACTAGTTTTTCAAAGAATAATACAAGCCAGAGAACTGACCTAAAGCAAAACAGTAAGCGAGTTTCAGGTTCCTCAAATTCAGATCTTGGCGTTTTAATATTACGATCGAATAGTTTGGTCGAAGAAAAAGATTACTGAACCACCAATGACAATTTCCTGTATTTTGGGAATTTTCCTTGCCCCTATCAGGCTGTAAAAAGGTGTGTTAAGCTTGTAACAGAGGCTGCTTATCTGTTTCTGGGTCAGAAGAGCAAGAGGAGGTTACGTAAGAACCAAGATAAAACTAGGCAAGAGTTACCAGTTTTTGATACAAAAGCTCAGTGTTTTCGTCAAAAGGAAGACCCAGATACTCCTAATAGAGACACTTAAATCTACTTATGAACACATTTATTGCTTTAACGTGTGTCAGTTTAACGTATTTAACAAAAATGTGATAAACATATCTTAAATGCATTTCATTACCACCGACTTGCATCTCATATTTTTTTAATCTAACGCGTGGAACCTAAAATTTTGTGAGAAAGTAAGATACAATGCTGCATTACACCTTTTTTCTTATAGCGGCGACTCTTTCTGCTGGTCGTGCATGATGAATGGTAAGTGTTTACTCACTTTAGTAAACACTCACCATCCATTCTTTACATGGTATATCAATGTGTAATACACCAAAACTTTCTTGATAAACGACCTTGGGTATGAAAACTGTATCCAATTTTTTGTAGTTGTTTTTGAGACTAACCCAGACAAATAGACAAACGTGACCTATAAATTTATTTTATAGTATGAAAATAGCATTTATAACTTCTTTGTTACTTACAGAAATAGTTCTTAATATTCATATATAAGATAATAGTACTTACGTACATTTAAATAAAATTTCTAATTTAATTTTGAAAATGACGAGGTGTACAAAGTTTTTTCTGTATAATGGCCAAATATTACTACTTTATTGTTAATCGTCTAACTTACCTTATTCTGGCAGCAAAACGATGCCCCTTTCTTAGCTCACCACCCTGCTTGCGGCACTGTAGCACAACAGCATGGTCACGTCTGGGCGAGTTCCCATAAAGCGCTGCTGTAGAAAGTTTGTGACATGCAAAAGCTCTGAACCTAGTATGAATAAGCTTTTAGGCGACCACTTTGAGATAAGACGGATGTGTATATGTATACTGAACTTTTAGACAAACGTCTGGATATATTGGTGGCATTTTGATGTGATGGTACCGCAGTAAATACAGGCATAAACACAATGTTATTGTGCTATTGGAAAAAACATCTTAAATCTTAATCGACCCTTACAATGGGTTGTGCTTACTAAATGCAAATGAATTGCTATTATCTATTCGCTAGTCTCGATGGTACTACAACAGGTCCTTAAAGTTTATCGAACAAACATTGTCCTATACATGTTTTTAAAACTATTAGAAGATCTTGGTACTTGCGGGATGACCTGAAAAGCTTCGGCGAAATTCTTCAAAATTAAATACCATTCAACGAAATTCTTCCTGTTTACACCCAGAAAACTTGTTGCTAGCTTTGTTACAAGAGGTTCAGTCACATACAATTTAAAAAGTCTATTACATAAATTCAATCTAACTAGCGGCATGATTTCCTTTAGCTGGAATATCAAAATGTGCTTTAAAATTAGTTTGCACTGGATTGTTCACTTTACCTATAGCCAGAATGACATGAAAATGTACCATAAATTAGTTTGGATTAGATGATATAAGCCACTGAATGCTTTAATACAGGAAGTTATTAATACATATTTATTCTTAATATTTGGTGGTTTGGCAAGTATTTATTAACTTGCAAAAACATATTGTATTCTGACAATTGAATTCGAGTACAAATGATGACAGAAGCTACATTAAGTAAAACTTCTGTCATTGAAATGCAATGTATGGTTCAATTTGTCCATAACTAAAACAAAAACGTTCATTAAATAAGTTTGGACTAGATAATGCCAAACCATTCTTTCATAGGGATTCAATATGAAAATCCTATTTCATTGGTTAACACATAATTTGTTTTGTTTTAATAATCTCTTACCAAATTATAATGTATACTTATAGACTCTTATTAGCAAAGCTTGACAAAATAAATACTACTTCAATAAGTAACAAATAATTCCCACCATTTTTGTGTAAGATCAAAAATAAAAACATTAACATTTTTTAGCTTCCAAACGTTTTAAACAACGTGCTACACTGCCTTTCTATATACAACAAAATAAAAACTATATGATTTATTACTGAAAATTTAACTGTCTGTTTTGAAACTTAAAAAATATAAAATAAAATACAATACGAGCAGAAAAAATTATAAAAATAAAAGTAATGAAAATAAAAATAGTACAAAAGTATATATATGGTATATAAAAAATAGAAACGTAATAAAATATTTAAAAATATAAAGTACATAAAGGAAAAAAAAATATTTAAAAACACGAAGTAAAAGATGATAAAAATCTAAAAGCTTATTTCATTTATTTTTCAATTCCCTCTCTGCAACATCAGCACGAGCTTTCGCTTCTCGATCTTGACTTAACAAAATTTCCTTTCGGATTTCATGGAGCTCGTTTCTTTTCGTTGCCTCTGCTCTACTCATTCCTCATGCAATTTCTTTTTAATTTCCGTATCAAGTAACTGACGTTGGCTGGTTTGGCTTTGGGTTGAAATTGGATATCCGAATGCTGGCTGCTGGAGCGTCTCCTGCGATTGGTACATTCGTGTCCACATCCAACGTGGTTTCCTTTACTTCATCCCTAGGCTGGTCTGCAGGAATATCTTCCGTTACCTCAAACAATATTGGCAATATTTGTATGGTTTCAATAAAAACTTCACTTCTATTCGTCGATTGTTGTTCAGACGGATCTATAGATAATTGACTAATTAATTCAATTTTCACTCATGAATATCACAAAATTTAACATGAATATATATATATATATATATATGTTTGTGTGTGTGTGTGTGTGTGTGCGTGGGTGCGTGCGCGCGCGCCTTTGTGTGTGTGCATGTATGTGTGTGAGTGTATATATATATATATATATATATATATATATATATATATATGCACAGAGTAAACTTGACGATAATATTGTTCAAAGATAATAGAAGAACATTCAAAAAACAATAATAAAATTTTTCGTTTATTGAATGTTGGTACCATTTAAGTAAAATTTGTGTATCTTTAAAAATATAGGACTTAAAAAGTAGTTTATGTTTGACAATCGAATTGAATCGAATATTTATTAAACATACTTAATTGTTTATAATAAATGATGATTATGTAATAAGTGTTTAGTAATAAAAGAAAAAGGGGGAATTAATTGAAAGAAAAAAGGTTAAAATATAATCTCGCATAAACAAAATTATCCAGGTAATAAATTTTTCCAATCGATTTTTTTATTATAAATAATCACGAGCTGCAATACATAGTTTTGGACACGACGTTTTTAATATATATTCTGTCATGTCACATCAAACTAATTGTCAAAACATCATTGGTGCTAAACTCGATTTTTATCGACCTAACTTCTATTTATTGCAATACATGGTTATTAATTCCCCACGGTAGATACAGAAATATGATCGTATGTCTTGTGTTCCGATACATGCGCCAAAGTCAAAGTCGTGTCAAATAGGATAATATTCTATATTCGCGCTAGGATGGTAATGAGCAACGGGTGTGGTTTCCATTTACAAGTCTGTATGACAGAATGAAAATAACGCAACAGAATAACATTCACAAAGCACAGAAAACACTGAGAAGTAATTTTGACAAGTGGAATTTTAGTGTTGCCATTAAAAATGTTAGCTTCATATTTTATTGTTGTTATCATACTTTTCATTGTCCGCCGTGGCCCTACCGCTATTCTCCTTTAATTCGGTTTTAATTTATTTATATATATTATATTTTGTTATTTAGCATTTATATTTGCAATTACGTAAAGAACCTTGAAAAACAGTCTGGATAATAAGAAAGAAGAAACAGATTTAGGCAGATTAAAAAAAAGCAGTGATTTGTCTTTAATTACTTATTTAAAATTTTTTTCTTTTTTTTTATTTTAACATTTCGTAGTTTTTACATAATTATAATATAAATTGTTATCTTGGCAAGGTCCCCTAAAACGACCTTTTTTTTACTTAATTAACTTGAGTTGTACACACTTTTGACGTTAGTCTAAAAGAAAACAAACTTATAACAACCTGTAATAATGACGGTACTTAATTATTTAGAAAGATATTTGACATCTAAAACTGAAGTGTGTTTATATTATTTACAATAATAAGCTTCATATTTGCAGTTTTGTACATTTACCCGCTTCTTCAAATTTAAAAAAAAATTAAAAGACAAAACTATTTTTTTATGATAACACTTACGCAGTTTTACGATGATACCAAGACAAGATAAACATTGATATTTAAAATGATTTGGGTTTTTAAATGGATTAAGCTTCATATTTGCAGTTTTGTTCATTTACCCGCTTGTCCAAATTTAAAAAAAATAAACTATTTTTTTATGATAACACGCAGTTTTACGATGATATCAAGACTCAAGATAAATATTAATATTTAAAATGATTTGGGAGTTGATAGACATCACACAAATAAACAGTTAGGAATACTTTGTTTGCCACTAATCACTAATCACAAAAAGAAATTTATAAAACATTTACAGATAAGTGTGTTCTTTGATTATAGAAGTGTTATTGAACAATTAGCAGACTGATAATACAAGTTAATCACTAATCACTAAAAGACATTTATAAAACATTTACAGATAAGTGTGATCTTTGATTATGGAAGTGCTATCGAACAATTATTGATCGTTTTGACATTGACTAATGTGTTAGGTAGGGATAGCTCAGGTATATAATATATAAAATATCGATATATAAAATATCGATATTTTATATATTATATACCTGACCTATCCCTACCTAACACATTAGTCAATGTCAAAACAAGTAAATTGACAAACACAAAAAACAAGTCAAGTAAATTGACTGAGAATAGATGCGTATATTATGGAAATTAAACTGGTTGAACATATGGTATGTATATAGATCGAGGGCTCCTACGAATAAAAGAGTATGTCCAAAACAACACTAGACAAGAGTAAATTAAAGTTTCAAACGTACGTAAACTGAATGTCAAAGGCTTATGTGAAGTTTTTATTATCGATATGTTTCCTATTTATTTATTTCTTTATTTATGCTCTTTTACTGTATACTTAGAAAACTACGTACACAGTGGCGGTCTTATTGCTACAAGAGCGATCTTTTACTTTCAACCACATTGAATTAAGTGATAAAAAACAAGTACCGTGGTGGGTTGTAAATTGTAGTAAACTTACAAAAGAAAGTACATAAATATTAATTTACATAGGTTTAAGCGTGAAAAACTGTCAGGCACAAATAGAACTGGCACTATCAGAGTTCCGTACATATTTAGACACTTGTCAATGTTTAAGGGTACATAGTATTTCTATTAGATTATTTACAAATATAAATTTTGCCCAACGTGAACATCTTTCACAAACTTAAAATATTGTGCATATTTTAAAATCACATCTAGAACCATCGGTATAGTTTCCTACAACCTTTGCGTAAGGCTTCTAAAAACTGTGTTTCCTTTATAACGTTAGGTTCAGTAGTCTCGGAAATACTTGAATATTTTTCAGTATGGTCTCTGAATGTAATACTTAGAGAATATAATACTTAGAGTAATATTTTTTTTTTCTTCGTTTAGAAGCTTTTAGTTTAGAATGGCCTAGATTTTAACATTTCGTAGTTTTTAGATAGAAATAATTATGATATAAATTGTTTCTTTCATAATTTTAGGTTTAGTAGTCTCGGAAATACTTGAATATTTTTCAGTATGGTCTCTGAAAATATAATACTTAGAGTAATAAAAAACTTTCTGCTTTGAAAGACATACATACATAAACGTAAGCATCATTACAAGGATTCCGATTTTCTTTTTGAAATACAGAACCCTAAAAATACAAAAGAATATAAAATTAAATATGATAAAAGCAAAATAGGGAAAGAGAAGGGATAAGGATGAGTCGTAGAAGGGTTTTAGATCTGACTGTCATAGTAGGTCACGTAATTTTAGGCGTCTTAATAAGAGACAATGAAATTTGTATATTTATGTTTTTATATTTTTTACGTTGAAAACATTATATATATATATATATATATATATATATATATATATATATAAATATAATAGGTAATATAATTTTAGGCGTCTTAATAAGAGACAATGAAATTTATATATTTATGTTTTTATATTTTTTACATTGAAAACATTATACAAAATAGGTAACGTAATTTTCGGCGTCTTAATAAGAGACAATAAAATTTGTATATTTATGTTTTTATAATTTTTACATTGAAAATATTATATATAAAATAGGTAACGTAATTTTAGGCGTCTTAATAAGAGACAATGAAATTTGTATATTTATGTTTTTATAATTTTTACATTGAAAATATTATATATAAAATAGGTAACGTAATTTTAGGCGTCTTAATAAGAGACAATGAAATTTGTATATTTATGTTTTTATAATTTTCACATTGAAAATATTATATATAAAATAGGTAACGTAATTTTAGGCGTCTTAATAAGAGACAATGAAATTAGTATATTTTATTTTTATATTTTTTACATTGAAAACATTATAATTTAACCCTTATATGCACTTTTTATATTTATGTTCACTCGATTACATAATATATTAGCATAAAAGGTAAATAACTCTCCATATAACGCAGGGAGAGTGTACTTGTTTTTAAAACATAATAAGGGAACGTAATAAAATTAATAAGGTCCTAGGACGGTATTCGATCGGAGGTATGAAGCTGTTGGAATATAGATAGAATATATAAAATGTAACGAGATTATAAAGGATATTGCATAAAAAAACGTAGAACATTGTGTCGGTCGCGAATTTTTAATTTGACCTTAATAAACATACAGCATTTGAATACTACAGAGTAATATTGGAGATGATTTGCTTTTGTTCTATTTTCGGCGAAAATCCCTTATTTAGTTCCCTTAAACTATTAATACTTTCACTTAAAATAAAAGATAGAGCATAAATTTATATAAATATATTTTTATTCTAGCTTATTTTCAGTATTTTACTAATCTATCGTTTCTAATTATACAACGCAAACAAATTCAAGATAAAGAATAGAACGTATTTTGTTAATTACTTAAGTTGTATTAATAGAAAAATAGACTCGTGTAACAGTGGACAGAAATAAGTTTGTAGATTTAACTTTATCTACTTTATGATCAAGAGATTCATTAATTACATACACATTGCGTAATTAAGATGTAATTGTTTATTTTTTTAGCCGGACGTTGCTTACAAAATAAAAATATTTTATTGTCATTTTATAACT
Source organism: Druceiella hillmani (assembly GCA_039881145.1). Classification (NCBI taxonomy): domain Eukaryota; kingdom Metazoa; phylum Arthropoda; class Insecta; order Lepidoptera; family Hepialidae; genus Druceiella; species Druceiella hillmani. The sequence continues at coordinate 11,414,547 of JAYKKI010000011.1, read as the reverse complement.
TTATTTCTACATAAAATTTTCTTTAAATCAATTACCTGTTTATTGGAGGCGTTACTATGTAATAGTACCGTCGCCATGGTAGCAGGGATATTAACATAATAATCTATAACTTTATCAAACTGTAAACATCTAAGAAACTTGTTACAATTAGTAATAAACACATAGAAAGTAATATATATATATATATATATATATATATATATATATATATATATATATATATGTTAACTACCCGAAAATAGATATTACTTTCTGTAATTTCAAGAAGCAGGATAAACTGTCAGCCTTAATTATCGGCGCGTTTCACATCAATCGACAAAAAATTAATGGTATTCATTCTTAGTTATTATTGCAGACAGTAATGATGACGTATTTAGTGTTCCATAAGTACCACAATTGTAATGCAATATTAATAAAAATATAAATAGCCACCACGTGTAAAAATCAATTTGTCTAAGTTTAAGTTTTATACATAGGTTTTTAGATTTAAAATTTTTCTTTTTACATTTTACCTTTTAAATTACCTAAACTTTTCATTTGACATTTTATATTTTACCTTTTACATCACTTAAGCTTTAGTTTTACATAACGGGTTTTACATTTCACATTTTTATTTTTATTTTATTTTATTTATTATTTTACCTTTTATGTTAAACTTTGCATTTTAATACTTTAAATTCCACAATAAAATTGTACTTTACAATTCTTACTCTGTTCTTGCATAGATATATTTTTGACTTTGCGTTTAATGTATCCAGTATTTATAATAAAGTTTAAATAAATAACCATGTAGGATACATTTTAGATTGGCAAGCAGTTAATATACTGCACTAATAAGAATACTATGCTATTCCAATCCCTGCTTTCATTAATATAAATTTTGTTTTGGATAAAGATTTTTTCTTTACATTTATTGTCTATACTCACATAATTCAATTTTACAGTATTTTCATGAAGTTTTTCATATACAATTTTGTATTTAATGTCTATATGTTTGCATATTTTATGAAACTCACCTTTTTATCACACTTATACCACTTTTGTTATCTATATCTAAACACACAGTCTTTTGATCAAACTCACTAAGGTCACACAATAACTGCTTCAACCATATTGACTGCACAACCTTCTATGAACTCCGCTTCTGTGTTAGACAAAGCCATAGCCTGCTGTCGCTGACCGCACCAGGTATGTGGTCAACCTGTGCTGTTTTTTCTATGACTGTCTTAGATTGTGTTGATTTATTTCTTAGTCTTAACGTCACGGTGAAAGGGACCCTTTTTGTTCTTATGTTTGACAAATACAAGCTCTGACTTGACGAGGGTTCATTCCGAGGTATATCCTCTACGCTATATCCGCAGTCTGTAGTTTCTATCAACTCTAATGTGCTTCGGGAGACGTCCAAAATTAGTTTTAATGTAATAAAATTTCTCTTAACGGTGGATTTCAGGAACACTGCATTTCTATTCTTTATTATAGCCCTCGAGTTGAGTACTGTTTTGTATTTCCACAGTATCCCGCGAAGGTAACCTTCCTTTTCTTAATTTAAAAGTCCCAATTTTCTTACCTTCTCTTTTGGAAGATAAACCATTGCTTCACATCCTAATATTCTCAGAGATCTGTCATTTGTTCTTTTCTTTCTTTCCAGATCAATATAAAACTCCTGAGGAGGTCCTCAGGAGTTTTATATTTCAGTGCTCGTGTCGGGTTTCTGTTAGTGAGATAGGCAGCCGTATTCACTGTTTCAGCTCTATACTGCTTTAGGAGATTTGTTTCGAGCAGTAGGCGCTCTGACTTTTCAAATTAGTGTTCGGTTCATTCTTTTGACTAATTTATTTTACCTTGACGTAAATTTACCCTGACGGGGTGGTTGTCCGATACTCTATTTTATCCTGACGGGGGTGGTTGTCCGATATGCAATTCTATATATCTTATGAAATCAAAAAGTTCTTTGTTTGTGTATTTGAGCTCGTTTTTTGTACGGAGAAGTTTAATTCTACTCTTTATTTGATTTTCAATGTTGTTTATGAATTCTTTAATTTTTTCTAACTCTTCCGACTTCCGCTGCAGTGAATTAATAAAAATCTTCCTTGAACGGGCATCAGTAAATGTCAAAAAGTATCTCGCTGTAGTTTCCATCGCAGCAAAAACATCCGAGTGCACCAAATCTAGCACTATTGTGGTCTTAGAACTTTTATATCTAAGAGGCTCTTCCAGTAGGTACCCTTCTCTATATGTTACACATGTAAACACGTTATCCATCTAGGATAATTGCACCCCTTCGGTGTTTTCTACCAATTTTTTAAGGTCGTTGCAATTCAGATGACCAAGACGCTGGTACCGCAGACAAATGTCGGATGTGTGATTATTCGACATGAATGTATCCGATATATTATATGTACTGTATATATTCAACCTGTCATATTTGTTGACTAAACTAGCAGTATTATTATCAAGGGAGTATTATTATGACTATTTTATTATGAAGCAACCCTTATTAATGTAAGATTTTTAAAATGTATTAATGTAAAATGTAAAAGCCTGTATGTAAAACTAAACCTTAGATAATGTAAAAGGTTAAAAAACGTGTAAAATTAAAAATTAAAAATGTAAAAAAAACCATTGTATAAAGCTCAAAATTAGGTAAAGTTAGTTTTTCATGCACAGTTGTAAATTATTGTTGAATTTCACTTGACCACCGTGTTTAATGACTTGGCTAACAGATAATCGGTTTGTTGCAAAATTAGACACATATGACAATACATCATTTAATATAGTTTTGTCGTACTGACCTTTATAATTACAGACGTCAAGGCTCACTTGACCAGAGCCCTTCACTGAAAGTGGCTTGTTGTCCGTCACTTCTATTTTCTTGACAGCAACGCCGACTCTGTAGCTGAGTTACGTGCTCTTGTGAGAAATACATTTGTGCATTATTATGTGCATAGAAGCATCCAAGTCTAAGTACAACGGCTCGGTATCGTTGGTCGAGGCGGTGAAAGCGGTAGGGCGGCTTGTAATCTCGTTATATAAATTTTCTATTCTTTTCTCGGATCTACATTCGAGCCTTCTGTGACCGAATTTGCTACAATTTAAACATCGTAGTCCTTTTAGAGAATTATGTCTATACCTTGTCCCTTTAATTTTTTTTTTACAAATACCTTATTATCGTTGTCGTTTATTCTGACCTCTTGTAGAATTGTAACCTTGACCGAAAGTGTACTTATTTTTTTGATCATTGGCTTATATGATCTGGTAGACCTGGGAATAGCAATGTTCCAAGCAAATAAATACTCATCGATTGAAAATTGTATATTTTATAGTTTGTGTGTCATGATCATTGTTTTGTTAACGTAGTCTTCTACATTTTGACTTTCAGGAGTTATCGTACACAGATCTCTGAGTAACTCAAAGCGGTGTGAAAGTCCTATATAGTTTAAGGCCGTGCTAGGTTGTTCCAGATCTCTATCACAGTCTAAGTCTCTTGTATAAACTCTTGACATAAAGCGATGTGTCGATGGGCAAAATAATTTTTGTTCTCGCCATTAAATCGTTTTTCAGATCAACTGCTTCATTAGATCCGAGACAGTTCCACAATTCTTCATGCTGAAGGTATGTTTTTACGGCAAACCTTCGCGTAATTTATCACGATTGGTTCATTTTCAAATTATTGGTTATCAATTACTTGAAACTATTTCACCTTGTTTTTGAAGTTGGTTGTTTGAAAATTTGCCTGTTCTTAGGTCATAACGTTCTGACCGCTCACTTGTCTTTTTAAATGTTGCAATATTTCGACGCTAAGGTTGAATTATTCTTGCGCTGATGGAACCGCGTGGGTGAATGACGAGGTATTTCTTGATGAAGAATCTGGACAAATAGCCTCCGCTACTTTTAATGTCACCGAATATAGAAAAGACGAAGTGCGGTGACGGTATTGCGGTTTGTATATCCTATATATATATATATATATATATATATATATATATATATATATATATATATATAGACATGATTATAAAATGCAGAATATTTTAGTTTATTAAATATTCTGCACTTTATAAACCAATTTGTCTTTTTCGTCTTCAGACTTTGAGGTATGTGACCTGATCATTTTTTATACTAAAATCTAAAAGTAAATTTTAAAAAGAAAAAAGGATCTTGATTGTACTCACAATCAAGATTATTTATAAAACAAATATTATGTTCCTTGGCCACCATGTTTGTTTTGTTGTTTTTTTTTCTAGTGTTGCCTAAACTCGTTGTCAACTTCAGGCTCCTCAAAATTTTCTGAATTTTTACACCAGAGTTAAGTTTTGTATTAAATTTAAATCAAAATGTATTTGTAATGATAAACCAATTTGCCGATTTTTAAAAGTAGTTATGGTTTTTGCACTGAAACGTAAACACGGTATATGCGAAAAACTCGTTATAGATGGGTAACGAAATAAATGTAATAAAGTTATAATAGTTATGTATGTCTGCATTTATTTTGAGTTAATCAATTTTTTACTTCAGGAACGAAATTATGAATAAGAAGAAATGAATAAGAATACTTTCCGTGAATAATTTCTTCACCACATTAAACATTTAATAATTCTTGAGCTTCGTTGACGTGCAGGGTGTAACTGTTATTGTTGGCAATACAATAAGTTTGATGTATCACTATTCACTATCAAAATGTTACACTGATATAAATTAACAAGGTTTACCACAATACATGAATAAACAAGACGAGGCATCAGAAATAATCTCCGTCACAGGAGAATTATGCGCGCACAATACGCATGTACCGAGCAATTGACTTTGTGTGACATTACTTTATGACGCTTTTTTTTAAACTGCCTAGAAAGTGACAAGTCTATTAGAATATTTTTTGTATCTACACTTAAAAATACGAAATACCTAAGAACTTAGTCTAACGTAGACTTTCAGAGATATAATGAATTTTGAGAAATTATTTTTCTACGAAGCTAACAATCGACTCTGCGTAATAAAGAAAATCGACACATTTTCACATGACTATTAGAATGTAGAAGCCATCAAAATGATGCTGCGATATTAACAGTGGGTGATATATATTTATGACGGGCGTCACTAAATAGTGATGCGAATGTTCAAGTATGATAAAAAGAATCAATAGTTTTGAGGGAGAGTAACTTTTTTGAGTGGAACAGAATTGAGTGTCAATGACAACATTTATCGGTCATATTAATTTGGACAAATTATGACAATGTAAATGTCCTTATGGTAGATAATTACGTCTTTAATATTCATTTTTTGTGGCGTAGTTAAAAATGGGATGAAAATGGATTTTAAAATACTTACAAAGGCAATAAATTTATGAAAATCTGAAAGATGTATGGTGGAATTCTAAAGGATAGATGGGGCTAATATGTAGATACAAACAATAAATTATATAATGATATACGTTTTTGGTATTATGAACACGGCAAATACTGAATTCTCAATCGCCTACTAATAGGTTAATTTGCTTAACTCACTTCATCAGATTTATTAATGAATCAGCGAGCCGAATGTCTGTTGATTTGTGTCTTTGAATCATTAAACTGATATAATAATATTAATGGTAAAATGTAATCATATATATTTAATTGTAAATTCTCTAAATATATGAATATATATTAAACTATTCTTTACATTCGAAATACTCATTAAACCCTTTTAAATATAGATAACAAAAAAAGAATGAGTACTAGGGTCTCCCAAAATGAAAAAAGAAGTGGAATCATTATAGGGTCATTTTATTGTCCTTCCGTCCGACCGATCGTTCCTCAAAGCCTTTTTTCTCAAAAACGGCTTAAGATTTCAAGTTGAAATTGATATCATATAGAGGCCTAAAAATATTTTAGTTCACCTAGAGAAAAGATAAGGCCGTTTAAAGTACATTTCTTTGTTATCTGTATTATAATCAAAACCTATAGTATACTTACGGTCGACCCATAATCTTGAAAGACGGCATAATGGAAGGTATTATTGCACAAAGGAAAAACCCAAGAATCAATTGTTTCTAGTTCTACATGTAGTTATAAATTTTTTTTAAATATGCGTATGTGAAAGATATAGTAGACAATATATTTACTTTTTTCTATATTTTATAGTCGATTTTCTTAGAAATTATGCGATGTACAAATTTGAAGTTTGGGATAGATTATATATCATATTTTGCATTAGATTTCTTTCCAAAATATTCTTGTAAGATTTAAAGAAGGTATAAATAACTTAATTTTTTTAAAATTTTACTTATCATTTAGAGCAGTGGTTCTCGAACTTTTTACTGGTTTCGGTGGATCCCCTGCTGCTACATTTATACCATATTCCCAAACCCAAACTTCTTTTCACGCCAACTTGGATCCCGTCGAGTCCCCGTGGATCCCCGGGGATTCACCTGGGCCACTTTGGAAATCACTGATTTAGAGTAGTATTTGAAAAGGTTTGTTATGAAAAATGCAAAAATATTTGTTTCATAATTTTAAAATGCATATTTAAAAACATTCCGAAAAATTTGCCAAAAAAAGAGAGTATTCCTTAACCTCTCATGTTTCCGAAATTACTGTGCCAAAAAACATGAAAAAGCAAGGTTAGTAAAACCTGACTACAAGAGTACACTAAAACTGTAGCGATTATCCTAGATCTTATATTTTTGAACCATGCTCCATGGCACGTAATCGCATCGCGTTTAGAATACAAAAATCAATACATAAACAAGTAACGCCAAAAACGACTGTACAATAAATATTAGAAAAAATAATTCTGAGTCATGTATAAACAAAAGAACAAAACGTCACGATGATTTTTTCTCTGACTTTCTGTTTGTGTGTTTGAGAATCATGTAAAAACTACTAAACAAAATTTTAACAAAATTTCTATATGACCATAGCTTTCTGACGCTTTCGACAAGCTTTCTGATGCCTAAATGTTCATGTAGAAGTTTCTGTAGTTAAATCATATGAAAGTAACCTATCATTCTGACGTGATATATACTATTTTCAAATTGTGGCCATCTTGTGAGACAAGTGACTATTCAAATAAAGTATTTATTCTATTCTTTATCTATTATTCTATTTTCTAAATTTGTTTTTATATTTATTACCACTATTATAATTGGCCAATTGACGCTTTCATCAAGCTTCCTGATGCCTAAATGTCTATGTAGAATTTTCTGCAGTTAACTCATATGAAAGTAACCTGTCATTCTGACGTAATACTTACTATTTTCAAATTGTAGCCATTTTGTAAAGACACATGACGAATCAAGTAAAGTACCTCAATGGTCTAAAAAGGAGTTCTATTTTCTAAATTTGTTTTTTTTATTACTACTATTATAATAGATCAATTGACGCTTTCATCAAGCTTCCTCATGTCTAAATGTCTATGTAGAATTTTCTGCAGTTAACTCATATGAAAGTAACCTGTCATTCTGACGTAATACTTATTTTCAAATTGTAGCCATTTTGTAAAGACACATGACGAATCAAGTAAAGTACCTCAATGGTCTAAAAAGGAGTTCTATTTTCTAAATTTGTTTTTATTTTTATTAACACTATTATAATTGGCCAATGCTAATAATTTCCAGTGCTACCCTTATAGCATTAAAGAAAGATTGATAAAAAATAAAATATTTTACTCTCGTGCCGTAAAGTATAAATATTTGTTTAAAAATGTTTAAGTATAACATAACATTTTTAATTTGACTTACATTTTCAGATTATTTTTTTTCATTAAGTGGTCGTTCAATAAGCGTAATCTTACAACGTTAGTATAACTTCTAATATTAATTGAGATAAGTACAAAACATTTTGTTCAATGTCTTAACCAACAGCTGGCACTTTAACTAGTTAAATCGCGATAGCGAAATGTCATTACGGATATAAGTAAGATTATCTCAAATAAAATAATGCTCTTTAAAATTGATTTATTGTGTGATAGAGGTTAATTTTTAAATTGGTTCTAAATGCATATCTCAATTCTCAAAAGAATACTTCTTTTTTATAGCTGCATAATGTTTGTCCTACCAAGACGCCTATTTAAAGATGAAACGAAATATTTCCCTCTAAGCTTATTTCTCTTTTATAGCTGCGTAATTTTCATCCTACCAAAATGCCTAATTAGAGATCAAGCGAAATATTTCACTCTAAGATTATCTGTCTTTTACAACTGCCTAATGTTCATCTTACTAAGATGCCTAATTAGAGATCAAGTGAAATATTTCCTTCTAAGAATATTTCTCTTTTACAGCTGCCTAATGCTCATCTTACCAAGATGCCTAATTAGAGATCAAACGAAATATTTCCCTCTAAGAATATTTCTCTTTTACAGCTGCCTAATGTTCATTTTACCAAGATGCCTAATTAGAGATCAAGTGAAATATTTCCCTCTAAGAATATTTCTCTTTTACAGCTGCCTAATGTTCATTTTACCAAGATGCCTAATTAGAGATCAAGTGAAATATTTCCCTCTAAGAATATTTCTCTTTTACAGCTGCCTAATGCTCATCTTACCAAGATGCCTAATTAGAGATCAAACGAAATATTTCCCTCTAAGAATATTTCTCTTTTACAGCTACCTAATGTTAATTTTACCAAGATGCCTAATTAGAGATCAAGTGAAATATTTCCCTCTAAGAATATTTCTCTTTTACAGCTGCCTAATGTTTATCTTACCAAGATGCCTAAATAAAGATCAAGTGAAATATTTCCTTCTAAGAATATTTCTCTTTTAAAACTGCCTAATGCTCATCTTCCCAAGATGCCTAATTAGAGATCAAGCGAAATATTTCACTCTAAGAATATCTCTCTTTTACAACTGCCTACTGCTCATCTTACCAAGATGCCTAATTGAAGATCAAGCGAAATATTCCCCTCCAAGTCCGAAATCCTTTTAAGATTGTTGCTCTTTTATCAAACTCGACCACAGTAAGATTTCGGCGGCGTCAATAATATATGACCTGTCAAGATCTGTCTGCGCCCAAACATTTTGACGTTTATCTTTTCTCCTGAATGTTTAACGTCCCGCGGTAGACCTCAGTTCGCTGTCGAGAGCTCTATTCTGGACCAATGTCACTGTCATTATTTGCTATTGTATTTGGGACAATGATGTCTTGAGTTAGAGACCTATTTTCTATTTTGCATACATATCTCGTATTTTGGTGATAAATACATACTTTTTTTGGGATAGCGACTGAAAAGCCTAAATAAATAAATAAATATATATATATATATATATATATATATATATATATATATATATATATATATATATGTCCCTGAGATTAGAATGTGCAATGTTGTTTTTATGAAAGTGGGCATCGCGAGATGTCTAAAATGTGTACCCTTTACATGTTCTTGATCAAAAATCCATCCAATCAATATTAGAAGGGAATAAAAAAATTATTTCAGGTGCTGAGATATACTATGGATAATCAAATATTATTATGGCAATTCGTTTAGGTTTTTAATAACAATCATCTATCATGCGATATTTTTCCAATGTAATCTATATATGTCTCTCGAATTTATTGTTTTTCAACTTGATTAAATAATGAATATATTTGGCGTTAATTTTCTAGAACTTAATTATAATTTAATTTCTCACAACTAAATGATGTAGTGTTATTTCTACTTAATTTAAGTTCTTTACCACGACCTAGGTTTCGTTGTATTACAACATCTTCAGGTGGGCTATTAGCAAAAATTTTTGCTAATAACCCACCTGAAGATGTCGTAGTTTCATTTAATTGCAAATAATGAATTTCTACAAAATGAACGCCAAATATATTCAATAGTTAATGAAACTACTGCAGGTATCTGGCCTTGTATTAGAGAAATAATTAAAAAAAGTTGGACATTTTATATAATAAAATGTATAGTTAATATCGTTATCACTTAAAGGGTGTGCCTCTATCTTTCAAAAATCTCGATCTTTCAAAGGTTATTTTCCTTTCTGAGGTACGTAACCCTAAAAATGAGAAAAACTAGAATAAACACCGCCCTATAGGGGAGTATTGTTAAATTATGTTTATTGCACCGACATTATGAGTTGTAATATTTTGTTTACATTATTGCTTATAACAGAAACAGATGTCGCTTCTGATTAATTCAGTTTGTAGTAGTTCATTAATTATCTAAATGTGGCGTTAAATAATAATTAAAATAGTGTGTGCCCTTACTTAGATTATCAGCAATATTTGTCCCAAATTTCATCTAGATTCGTCCATTCTTTGAGTAGATAAGAAGCAACCATACGCATACACACACTGAAAGATTATGGGGCTTGGGTGTATTTTAATGTGCTCATCAGATCTGTAAATAGTTTTTACAACTTCGTAACTAGGGAAGAGGAAAAAATTAAATTATGAGTTGGAAAAGCCATTTTCGACAATTTTCGTACAAGAGTTTTAGTAACGACGCCAACATATGTCCACAAATGGACAACGAATATCTATATAATAATTTTAAAAATACATAAGTTTAATTTTATATGTAAAAGCACGTTTAATTAGATAGAATATTTATATTAATATTTGTAGGGAAAATAAAAAAGAACTTCATAAATATCTACGATGCTATCAGTTTATTTATAACGTTTTATATATATATATATATATATATATGTATATGTATATATATATATATATATATATATATATATATGTATATGTATATATATATATATATATATATATATATATATATATATATATCAAAAACGATAATAACAATTATTTGTGCATTTATAGATATTGAAAAAAAAATTATTGCAGAAAGCTCTCTATTGGGAAAAGATACAAAACACATGGAGAAACTTCTATCAACTACTTTTCCATCCGACATCTTTTTCAGATTGTATATAAACATACTTTCCAAATAATTTGTGCAACTTGGCTTTTATGAGTACTTATATAATCTAATTTCATATTTTCCTTCACATAATTTTATATTTTCCTTCAGATCAGCGATGTGTTTTCCAATAATTAATTTTCTTAAAATAAAGTATATTTAAGTCGTCTCGGTGAGACTTTATTTATTTTCATAATTGTATTCTCTTTCAAGTCACGTCCTGGTCTCATATTTGTGTTTTTAACTCTATCCTATCTTTAGTCGCATAAATTATTTATTTGTTATTATTTGTTTTATTTTATTATTATTAATCGAAAGTATATAAGAGCCTAAGTTGGCCAGTTAAATCTGTCTGTCAATGGCCTCATTACTAAAGTAAATTTTGAGGTTTGAAATGAATAGGATCACTTAATTAATACAATTTTGTGAGGACGAATGAAATCCTGTTTGTCGATATTTCTCAATGTCTGGATCCTATTTTTATTTATCTGTTGCTTATCTTTCGGTGCATGTTACACTTTTTTTAATAGTCTTATTTAGATGTTTTTTTTAGAGCAAATAAGACAACCATAAATTTGAACTCATTAAACCGTGTCACTATTTGTATAGTGTTACTATTGTTTGTATTCTGTACTTACAGTGTTACTATTTATGTTTACATGTAGAGATTGCATAAATTATGCAAACAATACGAAATATACACGAATTAAATGCTATATAGTTGATGAGTCGCAACTATCATTTCTGAAAAGCCATAGGTGAAGACTATGATATAATGGCTATATAATTGATGACTTGCAACATACAATCATTTCTGAAGAGCCTTTGGTAAAGACTAATAAAAAGTTTATTTTTTGACATTTATAATTAGGACTCCTTATCAGAAAAATATCTGCCAGCAGCAATAGCTATACATGTATAGTTAAGTTTCAGTTATCTCTACACACTGACTCAAATAATTAGTAAGCAGTACACGAAAATTGCTATTTTTATTTTCGCTGCCTTTTTTATTTGAGAAAATATGTTCGCTGTTTAGTAAATTAATTCAGTTTAGTCGATGAAGAAAATTATCAATAATATGCTAACTACTGCTTTTTGTTCAGTTAAAATTAGGTATCAATATTAAAAACAAAAATTAAATTTTCGTTCGAAGTATTAGTTTGCATAACAAATCGTAAAACTGTTATGTAAAATAATTCTAATTAATTATAATTCTAATGAAAAAGAAAACAGTTCAACTCAGAAAAAACGCCACTCACAAATACTTTGAAATAAACATCGTTTACTGCTCATACGATGTCATAAAATAAGAAATGTAAATACACCTGTATAAATAGTGAAACAATATTTGTTCTGAAATTAAATATTTTCGCTGCGAACTATGATTGAAGTATTACAAGTTATATTTAAAAAAAGGAACTGTTAATAATTGTAATTATGTATTACTTACTATAATTACCAATGGAAAAATATAAATACTTTGAAATAAACATCGTTTGCTGCTCGTACGATGTCCTAAAATGACAAATGTACATATACCTGTTCAAACAGAAAAACAATATTTATAAAGAAATTAAATATTTTCGCTGCGAAGTATGATTGAAGTATTACAGGTTATATAAAAAAATAACTATTAATCATTCTAATTATGTGTTGTTTATTATAATTATCAATGGAATAATATTAGCTTATTGACGATAAAGTAAACAAAATGTTTAACCACTCTTGGCAGCAATTTCCTAAATTGTGGCTGTCGCTCTTATGATATCACCTGCTATACTCCCGCAGTGAAAGTGTTAAAAGATATATGGCAAGAACTAATTACAAGAATTAGTATTAGCAATTAATCGTTTATTGAATTCAATTAAGTTTCCAATTTCTGATTTTCATAAAATCGATGCGAGGAAACCGATTATTTTCAAATAAAAAGTCTTTTAAATCTTATAAAATATTGTCTTTTGTCTTTGAGAAGCGTGCTCTATATGCAGACTTGATAATTTACCTATCTATATATAACTTATATATGTTATCCCTGATCCCGGAGTAACTACTACGGGACAAAACAATTTTAGTGTCCTCGAGCTTGATAACTTACTTATCTATATATAAATTGTATATAATTTATATATGTTATCCCTGATCCTGGAGTAACTACTACGGGACAAAACAATTTTAGTCTCCTCGAGATTGATAACTTAACTATCTATATATAACTTGTATATAACTTATTTGTTATCCCTGATCTCGGATTAACTACTACGGGATAAAACAATTTTAGTGTGCTCGAGATTGATAACTTAATTATCTATATATAACTTGTATATAACTTATATACGTTATCTTTGATCTCAGAGTACGGGATAATACAATTTTAGTCTCCTCGAGAACCGGAATGCTACTCTTGACTATGGCGGTGAGTTTGTGAACTCTATCAAATCACAATACCGTGAATGTCATAAAATATTTGCACTGAAATTATTTCAAGACCCTACACGCTACTATGAGACGCTTAGGCATGGAGTATGGTTCTGGTGCTTAATAGTCCGCGAGCAAAATAAGAGCAGTTTTACGAGTTTGGCGGAGTACTTTGTAGTTTTCTTCGGTTATAGAATGCCTATTTACAGATGTACGCGCGATGATGTTCGTAAAGTGGTTCCGCAAAGTGAGATGATTTATCTTCCCAGACAATTGCGGTACGAGAGTTAGATGCATGTGCTTGAATGGCTAATGTGCATCTTTTTTATGTGGCTTAAATTAAAAGTATTATGCGATTTCACCTAAATTAAAATTTGTTATATATATATATATATATATATATATATATATATATATATATATATATATATATATATATATATATAAATGATTAAGCTTCCAAATTAGCAATGCTTGGAACGGCTATCAATTGGGTATTGGACAAATAGCTGGTCTGGTCAATTACTATTGACGTAGATGATTTTTATTTCAATCCGATGTCATGTCTCATAATGTTACTTGCAGACATTTCATACAAATTTTAGATTATAATGAAATTTTAAATTACCAACGCCATTGAAGCACGATTTATAGTAAATTCACTTTGATGGAAAACTGATTACGAATTATCGACGATTTACTTCTGTATTTATTCATTTATTTCTTGAAAACCTTCATACCCGACTTATAGATTTACCAAAAGCCACGGGCGTGTAAAAAAATGGTGATGAAACAATGATAAGATACACAAGACCATTTCTGAAGCTGTGAATGGAGTAGAAAAAAAATATCTAGACTGGGTGCATCCTGCAATAGTGCATTGAATAGAGTGCACAAAGGAAGGTGAACGTTGTATGTATGCGACTCGTGAGCCCTGTAGACAGACGAAATATATTATGACATCGTCCTCTCGTGTAGGAGCTAGTAGAGTAAAGCGCTACTAAACTCAGTATTAATTTTTTCTTTACCAATTGTACTCATATTTTTACTGTAGGTTTTAAAATAAAAATGACCTCACAGAAACGTTGCCATAATTATTGCTTACTATTTAAACTGTAAGATATAAAATTACATAAAACGTTTTAAATAAAAGTAATTAAGTTTATGAAATTAATCTACCCTTAAATATGTCTACCCTAAAAATACTTAACAATTCTCAAAAAATACTTCTATTCTTACTCAGTAATATAAGAATAGTATTAAAATAAAAAAACGAACCACAATTTCTAGGGTTTCGTAGCCGAATGAGAAACCGGAATAATTATAATTTCGTCACTTCCGTTTGTTCGTCTATGTGTAACAGCGTCATAGGTTTTTTAATTCAAAACAAATTGCGATAAAATTTAAAAAAAAAAACGCAGTTGTATTAAATTAATGTACAGAATTCAAAGAATACATTTTTTTAAAAATGTTATTGACGATCTTCTGCAAATGTTGAATTCGTGTTCGACTTGTTTCTTTACAGACCTCGTCACGTGGGATGGCATCATAATATTGCATCCGCTACGGAGTCCCTTTCACGAGATATGACTCTGCAAATTATTTTTCTTTCTCCAACTCCTCCACACCCATTCCAACCTTATGTGTCAAGTGTTTGAAAAAGTGAAGATGCGTTACGAAAAAACCAAATGACGGCATTTCAATGTAAGCTTATTTCGTCAACTTGAATTAATAAATTGAAAAGATAAAGCCAACCAATTTGTACTTCTTATAGAACCTTCATCCTCCATAGAAACTATATAGTAGTACGAAGATAACTTTATCTCAAATTACTTTGTAATTATCTACGAACACACATGAGACACAAATGTTGTAATCACCTACGAACACGTGATTGAGATATAAACTTTGAAATTACCTACGAACATATGATCAGACACAAACTTTGTAATTATCTACGAACACATGATGAGACACACTTTGTAATTATTCACGAACACACGATTAAGGAGCCATGAATTAAAACATGCCCGATACGCGTTTGGCTTGTTTTTTCTTTATTGATTTGATTATAATTTAAATTTTTGCATATATTAATGAGAGCGCAGATATTTATGCTTGAACTCTGGTGCTGTGGCTACAATGTACTGAAAATTTATCGAGAGCGAAATGATTTAAAAAAACCGGTTAAGTATGAATCTAGCTCCCACATAGAGGTTTCTTTATATTTTATTATTATGTTTACCGCCACTAATATTAAAAAATATATTTTAAAGGGTTGGTTATAAGAATATTTATTAATATTAAAAAATATACTTATAACCAGCCCTTTCACACGATACCCCGCAATATATGTGGAATTTAAAAAAAAATTGAAGTAATTAAAATGCCTTCAACTCCTCTTTATCCGTAAATATTTTGAGAGCGTCTTATTGATCTTATGATCTTTATTTATGTATCTCCCATTCGCACTTTATTAATCTTACATGATTATTTAGGTATCTTAGAAAACAAGGGTCTACGTAATACATAATTTCTGTTAACCTACTTCTACGATGGACGTCTTAAAAATATAACATCAATGGTAACCATATTCTACGTCGTAATCAATATTACGGCCACCAAATCAAATATTTCTAATTGATATTCTTACGTCATAATCAATATATATATATATATATATATATATATATATATATATATATAATATAATATAATATATGAAGTCTAAAGTACATATATATATATATATATATATATATATATATATATATATATATATATATATATAATATAATATATGAAGTCTGAAGTCGGCCTGAAGTCTCCTTCTCGCTGTCCATAGGCTTACTCGTGTACCTCTGAGGTCTGTTTGAGATCCGTAAACGTAACGTAACTTGACGATTTCGTAGCGTTTGACTGACTATGAAGCGGTCGTCCCATGGCTAAAGCACCGTTTTCTTCCAGATCCGGGGCTTCTACTGACGAAGCCCGTTGCTTGATATCGTTTTCAGGTCCTTTGGACGGTGGAACGGCTCACATTATACTGCTGAGACACATAACATTGGCCTTCTTCACGCAGCGCAATAATTTTACTAGCTCTTATCATTTTTTCAACCATACTGAGAACAGCAAACAGAAGTGAACTAATGCAGCAAACAGCAGAATTTTAATTAAAATTTATTCGTTAAAATAAAAAACGTAATAAATGAAAAAGAACGTAATAAGAGTTGGATTTCATTTACCGCCAAAAAATACGTTTTTGTCAGTGAAAGAGAATTTTCATTCATTAAGAATAAATTTCAAATTTAGAACGTTCGTTTTTATGTGCCAGAATACACTATACCTGCCAGTAACAATTACAATTAATACAACCTCTTAGTAAATAATATTTTGTTAATAATATGACAAAATCAAAACCGCCCGTTTTTTATGCAAAAGAGTATATATATATATATTACAATGACGGCGGCTACGTCATAATCAATATTATTGAATTCAGAAAAATATGGCCGCCACAAAATCAAATGTTGCTAATTGATATTGCCAATAAGTTTATATCTCTCGGTCAATTATTGAAAGTGACTCCGAGTGTCTGTTCCTACTCGAGCGACTCGCTTCCAATAACAATAATAAACAATAAAACGGGGCAATAACTATTTATTCATGTTACTACGACCGATAAAAAGTTATGACATTTCTGTGGGAAGCGAGCGCCCTTGCGATCCGGGCTAGTCTGGACCGGAATCGAAGTTTAAAGTTTTGTTTATATGTGCGCGTGTTCGGGAGAAATGGGATGTAATACGAAAATTAGATCGGAAATTGCTTATTCGGAACGATACATTTTATCACAGAGACAGAGACAAGCAGATACTTATATAGTTATATAAACGTATGGTCACCGTTCGAGGGTTTGACGTAGATCTACGTTTCGAGAACTGTGCTACGTCTGGTAGGGGTAGCAATGTGTCATATGAAAGAAATAATGTGAAATATTTAAAGGAGTTTCTCTACTTAATCCGTTTGTATGTATTGTTTGTCATGTGTGTCGATGGTTGATTTTTGAATAAACGTACCAAGTTAATGCTGGTTATCTGGAGGTAATTAACTTCCAAGCGTCGCTAGAGATGCGGGAGTCGTGTAAGGGATTAGCAACAACAGATCTAATTTGTTTAGAATACGCCTATATTTTTCTATATATCGTGCATTCCACCCGACAAATTATAAGTGCAGGAAGTACTATATTAGAATCTTTTACGTTTTTGTTTATGCCGTATACTTACATTTGCTACGAACGTCATATAATGGAGCATTTCCCAGCTTCAACGTTTCTTGAATCAAACTATAATAACTACTTTTGTTATTATAGTTTGTTCGTTAAAAGTTTAATAAAATCTTATTATAAAATATTTTATCTGGAAAATAAGTTATATGATGCGACGGTTCATCCATTTTGCAATATTTACGTTAGACGTTCAGTATCGAGGCAATTTGTTATATATTACGATTATTTCGTCCCCTTTATATACGTTTCTATTATTTCGTCCCCTTCATATATATTACTATCATTTCGCCCCCCTTATATATATTATTATCATAATTTAAGGTAATATCCCGCGATTGTTTCGGGAATTCTACATCCAGCAATTTTATACCTATGGGTATATAGTCTAACGCATAATTAAGATGAGAAATATTAAATCTGTAGAAGATTAGCATTATTAGTGATCTAACTTTGACAAATTAAATCTACTCAAACTAGAAAGAGTATTTTTTGAGTAATAATAAATTAAATTTATATCTGGTTAGTATAATTTCAAACTATTAAAATAAGAAGATGGAAGCTAACAATTAATAAATTATAATTTCTACCGTTTTTTTATAATCGGATAAACCTCCAGTAATCACTCTAATCGTAGTGGGATCATACTTCACTTAAACTAAATGAAAATTAATTCATTTATAATCACTGATATAAGTTCAACCTATTATATAATTTCCAATTAGTATAGTTTCAAGTTTTTCAAATGGGAAAATTTGTCAGTCATTAGTCTATCTAAAAGGCAATGTCCAGATTGATTGACTTATCAATGCCAAGCCCCTCCTATATTAAGAAGGAATTTCTCGAAATGCATACCCTAAGGCGTTGGACAGGGGCGATAGAATTTGTATGGAAAAATATTTCTTTCGTAAATTTTTATCTGAAACTCTGTGTTAATACTTTTCAATAAAAATAATGAAACACTGTTTCAGCATTTTCCGAAATTAAACTCCTAAGGGGATGAAAAGGAATGGCTAACTTTGTACGAGAAAAATATTTCTATTATAAATTTTTACATAAAACTTGGTATTAATGATCTTCGACTTTTCGTTTCATTCAAGCTAGTACTTTACTTAATAAAGGTTTTTTTTATTATAATTATTTAGTTATTGCAATATTTGTGAATTTTCGTTTAATATTTTCGATCTTAAATCCGATAATTACTTTATTACTGTTTTCTACGAAATTTTTAATACAATATTAAAATACAGAGGTATATCTTATATACTTAAGTATAACACACATTGGTATAGTTTAAATGTCACAAATCTTTAAAATGTTATTTAAGCTTTTACATTACATACGATAACAAAAGTGAGTATATTGAGCGTAGGATGTGTAAATTTTTTTTTTGGTAGTTTGTAATAGCTCGAGCGAAATTGCATTTGTTTCATGTTTTCTTAACTTGAAAC
The DNA here is from genome assembly GCA_039881145.1 of Druceiella hillmani. Lineage (NCBI taxonomy): Eukaryota > Metazoa > Arthropoda > Insecta > Lepidoptera > Hepialidae > Druceiella > Druceiella hillmani. Next base: position 11,395,543 of record JAYKKI010000011.1, on the reverse strand, counting down.
TGTGACGAAGATTTAATTTTGGGTGTGGCCAAAACGACTGAAAGTTAAAAAAATCGACTGAAGTTTAAAAAACCAATCGTCTACGCGAGCGAAGCCGGGGAGGTAAAGTGATACTAACATATATCATCCGTTTTCTGTAATAAGCTAAATCTTTACATCTCTTAAATAGTAGTGGTAGACGTTTCTGAATTGTGAGGTTAATATCCCCCCAAGCAGTATGAACAATCTACGATGGGGAACATGAAGAAAACTAGATCTTAAATTATTGAATATATTTGGTTTTAATTTTGTATAAATGCATTATTCACAATTAAATGAATCTACGTGATGTAGTATTATTTCTACTTTCTTTAAGTTCATTCCTACGACCTAGGTTTCGTTGTATTACAACACCTTCAGGTGGGCTATTAGCAAAGATTCAATATCTTTGCTAATATCCCACCTGCAGACGTTGTAATCCAACGAAACCTAGGTCGTGGTAAAGAACTTAAAGAAATTAGAAATAATACTACATCACGTAGTTTCAATTAATTGTGAATAATGAATACAAAATAAAGTGACGATGGAAACATTTATTTTTAGAATCTAAATTGAAATAATGCCAATTTCTTTATTTCATTTTCCTTTTTCCTTATTTTTAACCTTGGTGTCTGCTCTATATCCTTCTTCTTAGTCATTCCGATCTCGGCAGAGTGAGCATGATCGTCGTGTTGAGGGTGTTGCAGATGAGTGACGCTTTACAGGATGTTTCGCCATTCCTCTCTATCAGCTGTTCTCGGCATGTACTCCTTTAGGGGAATATATATAGAACTGTATACATAATTTTATTTTTGGAAAAAAAATAAAACAAAACACTTTTCAACATTATTATGTTCAAAATTATTTGGGAATAGAAACCGCAATACCATTATTACAATACTAGCGTGACCCGTGCAACGTCTTCGCATTATAAATTATTCAACTCAATTTAATAAATCAAAATTGATTGCAGGTATTCAATTCATTTCTAATTTTGCACACTGCTTATTACGTTTTTATTCCATTATGAAGCTCAGATGACAGATCAAACAAATATTTTACTAAAATTGACATATAGAGGCGCAAGTATCAAAAGCATTGAGCTAAAGCGCCACTTTATTTATACGTGAGTGGATTTGAAATTAAACAAACATTTTACCGACCGTCAATCATATTGACGTTGAGCCGTTAGATGGCAGCATTGCTGTTTTGTGTATATAATTTTAATAATTAATTACTTTGCAAAAACAATAGCAATAATAAATTTTTTAGTTGTGGATGCCGGTAGAGTAAGCAATTATCTATAAAATGATATATAATTTATGTGGATTAGTTGTGAGATTTTTTCTAAAAAGGGAGAGTAACATCTTAACCTTAGCGTATTAATATATATGATGATGATGATGATGATGATAAAAGTTAGTAGTACTAACGACTAGCACCAGTAAACCAGTTATTATTATTGTTAAAGTGCGCGCGGGTTTGAGGAAATTTAATGAATTTTATCTTTGCGCCGTGGCCGAGTAATAAGATTTAATTTTATTAAGAAATACCGTTAGACGAGTCCTTGACCGATGGTTATCTGATTAATGGGCTAATATGATCATAAAATACATTTGTATACATGTGTGTATGTTTATTCCTTCTTTAATCAGTGGTGTGCTTGACATTTTCAAGTAATACGCGTCCCTAATATTTAAATCACAATAGCCGGATATATACCAAGACATCTTAATCATTCGAAAAGGAAATTAAAAAAAAATAATTTATTTAAATGTAAACAATCAGCTAAACAATCACCAAGAACGTATGAAGTGTTTACCTTACTCTTATAATTTTTTTATCATGTTCATTTCATATCGTAACAAATAACAATGTCATCATCCGAACTCGTTTTTAATGACAAAATAAACAATCAGCTAAACAATCACCAAGAACGTATGAAGTGTTTATCTTAGCCATATAATTTTTTTATCATATTCATTTCATATCGTAACAAATAACAATGTCATCATCCGAACTCGTTTTTAATGACAAAAATCTGAAAGTGACTTATTTTATAATAGTCGGATCAAAACATCTTAATCACTCGAAAAGGAAACGAAATAATAAAAAAATAATTTATTTAAATGTAAACAATCACCAAGAACGCATGAAGTGTTTACCTTACCCATATATTTTTTTAATCATATTCATTTCATATCGTAACAAATAACAATATCATCATCCGAACTCGTTTTTAATGACAAAAATCTGAAAGTGACTTATTTTATAATAGTCGGATCAAAACATCTTAATCACTCGAAAAGGAAACGAAATAATAAAAAAATAATTTATTTAAATGTAAACAATCAGCTAAACACTCACCAAGAACGCATGAAGTGTTTACCTTACCCATATATTTTTTTTATCATATTCATTTCATATCGTAACAAATAACAATGTCATCATCCGAACTCGTTTTAGTATATATTTATTGTAATACGTATAGAAATTTTAAGCTTCAAACGTGTCCTTCAAGCAATTACAGATTTTATTATTCACAATTAAATGAAACTACGTGATGTAGTATTATTTCTACTTTCTTTAAGTTTTTTACCACGACCTAGGTCTCGTTGTATTACAACATCTTCAGGTGAGCTATTAGAAAGATCTTTGCAAATAGTCCATCTGAATATGTTGTAATACAACAAAACCTAGGTCGTGATAAAGAACTTAAAGAAAGTAGAAATAATACTACATCACGTAGTTTCATTTAATTGTGAATAATGAATTTCTATACAATTAACGTCAAACATATTCAACCTTTTATTATTATTTTTGTTTGTTGAGTAAACAAGCGATATCTTGTTGTTTATCGTATATTTATTTTAAAGTCGACATTTCACTCGGAATATAAATTTCAATAGATTTTTGTAACGCCAGTCTCTTTTTATTTATAAATTTATTACATTGGCCACATATAGGGAATTACATTTTTACATTGGCCACATATTATTATAAAAATACTAAAATTTACCCAACCACGTATTTTATTATATCGCTTAATTTTTTGCAATAAATTGTATAGTGATCTGATCTGCAGAAAAAATACCTGGTGCTGAGATCTCGACTTTTAAATTTCTAGGTGATTTTGCTATTTTTACGTATGTATAGACACACACGTGTATATATATACATATATATGTATATATATATATATATACATATATATATATATATATATATATATATACACAAATATTATATAAACATGTATATAATGAAACTTGACATAAGAATAGATTCGATGGAAATCTATGTTAATTTTGTTAGTGTACGAAATCTGTCTAACACTTTTAAAATGACGGTTATCCAAACTAAATTATAATTATTAATTTATTAAAACTTTATTATAATTATTTAGTTATTGCAATATTTGTCAATTTCTTGTTTAAAATTTTCGATCTTCAACCGGAAAATTACTTTATTACTGTTTCCTAAAAGTTTCCTTAAAAAAATTTAAATATTCTCTTAAACAAAAATTTAAAACTTTAAAATTTTCTTTGAAAAATTTCGATACTACAAGTTAACTGAACTTTTATTTGATTTAACAGAAATAATGTTGGAGAAGTTAAAACATTTTAATATTTTTTCGTGTCATGAATGTCATGGGGTAATTTTTAAATGTATTTCAAAAAGCGGGAGATCTTATGAGTTCGTCCATAATCTGTCAGACGATTTTCTAAGCAAAATACTATGTAATGCGCAAAACAGGAGAATAATTGTAATTAATATTTGAAAGTTCATACAATGAATTTGTGGAAAAAAAGCTTAACTGCGAAAAAAAATATATAAATATATATATATATATATATATATATATATATATATATATATATATATATATATATATTTTGAAAAGGTTTTACCATTTAAATTACTAAATATATGTTTTAAAGTCATATAAATTTTTAACTATATATTCTTGGGTATAACGAAAACATAGCGCATATAAATATTTTCGACCTCCGCATAGTATACCTCCAATACTACAATTTGCATGCAAATATATTCATATGCGTAATACCATTTGTAATAAATACGTATATTGCAATAACTTGTGTTTATTAAAAATGTAACCTTATCTTTGATCTAAAACTGGTTGAACATTCATTCCCATAAATAAAATTATTTACTAATCGAATAATTTACAATAATTTAGATTTAGAAAAATTTAGAAAAATTTACAAAACAAATACCCACAAATAAACAAAATAAGCCAAATAAGTATTATGAATTGTCCATAGAGGCATCACGTATCCTATTGAGTGCCCAGGTCGTTTGTAGTCGGTATAATAGGTTAGCATCGCATATTGAGCTCTTGTATCGGAAATTAAGTGCATTCATCGCCAATTGAGTAACCTCTAGAGAGATCGTAGGCATTCAAGTTATGATCGAAGGTCGCTACGAGGCGCTACGAGGCACTACAAGGCCGCTACGAGGCTTTCGTATCTCCTTTATTCGTCTCGAGAATTTCCTATCCGTTTACAATAGTATGTTTCAAAGGTCACTGGTTTGCATCGGGTAAATGTAGACATATATGAACTTTACATGGAGAAAAGACGCAGTATTTGTGCTATATACTAATTTGAAATTTATGGGTCCGAAACTAAGGCATCTTTTCCATTACTTTTTATGAGATATTATTAGTTTTTCTTTGGGTAGTTTATTGATTAATTTTAATAACATAGTTCTTCAACTAGGGTTGGCGGAGATAACAGCTTAATGCTTCTGTCTAAAAATTAATTGTGAAATTTGGCCTATTGAAATGATTCAAGGAAGACCAAATATTGTTGTTTGTGCTTACATAAATCCGTTTACGTCTTTAAAAATTTGAAGCCGAAACTCTTTCAAGGGTAGGCAGAGAGTGTGGTAGCAAGTTTTCTTTTTCTCATACAAAATAAATGAAACGAAATTAAATTGCCCGCCTATATCTTTCATTAAGAAAAATCTGGTAAGGAAACGATGAACATCAATCCATATATTGTTTCGTCCACCAACTTCTGAATAAGTTCCCAATTTGACTTTGAGCTTCCTATGGCGTACTGTTATTTAACTCGCATAAGGAGATGTATTTGTAACCTACCTGGAGTATTTATATATTATTTTTATTGAAATATTAAATTAATGACGAAGAAAAGTGTATAATAATGATTGTAAAATATCCTTGGTACTTGAAAACTGTTCTGATAATTTGGTTTTATTATTTATTGTCATATTTATTTTAAATAATAATTATCTTATCATACACTTAGCATAATGTTTCTTTTCTATGAGATTCCGCGAAATTTGTGTGTTTTTGTTATGTTTAATTATCTTTAACGTTATTTATTTTTATAACTTTACAATTGTGTTTATTCTCATTATTTTTTTTACAAACTTATTTATAAATCCCCAAAAATACTAAAACTTTAATACATATACAAAAAAACAAACTTACTTTTCTCATTTTAAACAACCTCCATAATTTATAGTCGTCATTGATTAACAATACTTTTTTCCTGGTTTAATCAGTTCCATGTTATGTTGGCTGGCACATGGGCCATTCGCGAAGAGTTTAGTTTTCCGATTTCCTTTCTCTTCATGGGGCAGTTGTGAAAGACTCACCTATGAATTTCTGGACTTTTAATTCATAAATTAAAAACAAAAAATGTTCTGGTGTCCTATAAGTGAGTTGTCAGCATCTGGTGATTTATTTGTAACGCGTACGAGTATGTTGGAGAAATTAGTATATCTTTGTATATATAGCTCACTGGAGCTATTTATACCGTAACCAAACATAAATTTTCCATGAATAAACCAATATGCAAAGTATAAACGTAACAATGATTGCTGTGATGCAAATGATTGCTGAGGATGTAATAAATCGGTTTAATCAATTAACAGTGAATGGATATTTGTCAAATTGATTTGATTTTTATTCTTCGTGGATAATTTTTAAATAGATGCACCGATTTGAATGGAGCTTTATGACTTTTGGAAAGGGCTTTTTTCTTTTCTTTGATCTTTAAGCTACGCGCAAAAGGAGGCAGATAAACAGTGCTACCTTAATGTGCGATAAGTGATATGCTATTACCAAATTCACATAGATATAAATATGAATAAATATTAATGACTTTATCGATTCATTTTATACCAAATTCACTTGGATATAAAAATGATGACTTAATCGATTTATTTTATACCATAATTTGATATAAATATGATGACTTAATCGATTCATTTGACTACTTCGATTAATGACTTAATCGATTCATTTGACTAATTCGATTAATGACTTAATCGGTTCATATGACTAATTCTATTAATGACTAATCCGATTAATGACTTAATCGATTTATTTGACTAATTCGATTAATGACTTAATCGATTCATGACTTAATCGATCCATTTTATATAATTATTAATAACTTAATCATAATTTGATATAAATATGATGACTTAATCGATTCATTTTGTACCAAATTCTTGATAGTTTATTTTTTATCTTTCTCTAAAGCGAACGTCGATTCTTTATTTAAATTTCTGTATCATATTTCTTCAATACGTGGCGTAAAAATTTGGATAGATTTAAGCAACATCTAAATTATTTCTCAACTAGAAAACTAAAACAGACTACGAAATCGCATATACAATACTCATACATAGTTAAACCCTATCTTAAACCAATCACTCGCTGACGTTATCAATGGACCATGTAACCAATGTTTTTATCCCCGTGCCCGCAGATGCGTCAGTCAATTTACCACTTTTAATACGGTTTCATTTTTTTTCGCGCAGGGCTGCCCCGAGCCATTAGCAGACAGTGTCCGCGCTACGCGAGCGGATGTGATGCTACGAGTCGCCGTTGAAGCCGGGGAGATTTGAGGGGGTATGGGGAGAATGGAAGTGAGTGCCGCATCGCCTGCTACAAGCGAGGCGATACTCATTTTTGATTCGGAGTTATTTCGGGCGCAGATATAATATTCTCGTATATAGATAAAATTGTAGCAAATGGCGGCATGCGTGTTTAGTTTTTGGAGTTCGGCGCCGGAGGGCGCTGGTGGCGTTGTTCCGTTTGTCGTAGGCGGGCGGGCGGAAAATATTTGTAAATACGGAACGGGCGTAATGCGGTGAAACTGAAAAAATAGAGATCCGCGTGCGGGGCGGGCGGGAAACGGACTACGAAACTTGCGGCCGTTATTGTTTGTGTTTGTAGATGCGGCGATACGCGGGGACATGGTTGCATGAATTATGTTTGTTTAGGGGTTAATTAAGTAAATCATTATCTGACGGTGAGAAATAAATTATTTTTTTTGCTATTTATTTTTAAATTCAACCCAATGTTATAATTTTAGAATGATGGTGATTTTTATCTGGATCATGATTATTGGTGGAATTCGATATATTAATATTCCAGAAAATATAGATGAAGTAATTCTTTTATTTTTAAGGTATTCGAGAATAATATAAAATATATGTGTAAAATGTAGGTGGATGAGGTATAAAAAAATATGAAGTATTTATTTATAAAAATAATTATGTATAAAAATAATATAAATAGGAAAATGCACATCCAAAGGTGTGCAATTAATGCGCGTTATATAAAATGTAGAGGATGAAGTAAAACATTTAATGTGAAATATTTATTTATAAAAATAATTATGTATAAAAATAATGTATTATGTATAAAAATAATGTAATTAGGAAATTGCACACTCAAAAGTGTGCAGTTTCCTATAATAATATTTTTTCGTAAATCATATATAATTATATTAATTACGTAATTTATTTGCATTCGTCCTGTTATACAAGAAAGGTTTATTCAGAAAAACTAAGCCTTTGCTAGTTCCTTCGCTGGACTTAATCACATTTAAATAAAAAAAATAAACCTTTTTGTGACACGAAATTTTTCTAAGTTTGTTTGAAAATATTAATATATTAAATACTTTAAATTAGAATTTCCTGTTTTGTATATTAAATACGAAAAAAACTTAAGGCAAATATGTGTAGAATAAGCGACTACTTCTAAACTATACTAATTTATAACAAATAACACCAATTTATTTTTAATAACAATTCTACCCATATTTGAAAAGACGTGATTTCCAAAATATAATGTCCAATGATATATGAAATGTGATAGTTTCTTCATCATTAAACTACAATATTTTACATAATAAGAAATGATATAAAATTATAAATCTTCCAAATTATGGGAAGGTAGCACTTTATAATATAAAAAAAATAAAACTACGTGATGTAGTATTATTTCTACTTTCTTTAAGTTCTTACCACGACCTAGATTTCGCTGTATTACAACATCTTCAGGTGCGCTATTAGGAAAGATCTTCTGAATATCTTAAAATACGGTGAACACAATAATTTTAACGATAAGATTCTTGTTGATTTTGTTGTTTCGGTTCCACCATATTTTCTTCGAATTAATCTTACATTTCGTAATATATTATATACTCTAAATCTATCAAGACGCCTGCTACAAGCTATAAGATTGTGAAAGTTCCATATCAAATGAATAATTCAGTTTTGTGCGAAATTATGTAGAATTAGTTTTATAATCAAAGTTGCAATAAAATTATTACAAGGTAAAGGAGTAGTTACAAAAATAAATTTAGATAGCTTTGGGTATCAAAGCTACTATCTGGTATCTCAATAGATTTATTCTGCATTCGGCGGAAGTTTTCCAAGTTGCTCACTACATTTGACCACATGTAAAAAGTCAGTTTAGAGTATATTAGCATCGGGAGTTAAACACATTTCTTTGACTTTAAAACATTCTAAATTTGTGAAACCAGAAAATTTTGTTTTAGTTCTTTTTTAAATTAATTATTACTCCAAGTGAATATTACGTGTGAACCTTGCTAATTACAATCCCCTAAAATATGGAATAATCCCTTTGCTTTTAGTATTTAGTATATTTCTGACCTCTAGACATTATAGACGAATAAATTTAGTGTCTGAAAACTATAAGGGAGTGATAAGTATCTCCGTACTACAACGTACCGACATATGGTATTTTCCTCCGTACTACAACGTACCGACCTACGGTATTTTTCTTATCAAATACGGTGCTTCCCTTGTCGAACTACGGTGGTTATAATGCCGTCTTCGATAAGAGGGCGGCCTTTTTGTCTCATATTATATTTACTTTATTTTTTCACGGGTATAATTAAATAATTTACATCTATGCGTATTGTTTATAACTGAAAATTGTCACTAGATATACGTTAGTTTTATTTATGAGATAATAGCTTTTTTATAAACGATGGGAATAATATGAAAGGCAAAGACTTGTCCAGAGTATTATCAAGCATTTGGTTGCGTTAGTCAAGTGTTATTTGCGCTTGTGTAAAGATTAGTTTAGGATCAAATCATTATTATGCCTGTGGTACATGTCAATTTTTGATTTAAGTTATGGATTTTCTTTCTCACATTAGATTTGAATATAAGAAAGAAAATCCCTAAAATATGTTCCGAAATTTGGTTTCACTTTTTGCGTAAAGTAAACAGACAATTTCAAAACTTCACTTCTGCGTTAGTATCGAATATTTCCATAAGTAAATAGCTTAAATATAGCAGAAAGTCCATCTTAACAGTAGATACATGCTGTTGAACTGCTAATAGTCTGCAACGAGCTTGCAAAAACTTCTTGGGTTTTACGTGTGTTTTATGTGACGTTGATAAGTCAAAAATTAAAACATGTTTTCAATGAAACGTTCACTTACAACAATATTAACGCGAAAGGAGTTGTTTCTTTTCAATAAAAAGACTAAATTAAAATTTTAATCAAGAAACGAAGAAATAAAGTTTTCGAAGACATGCTCCAGAAGAAATTGTCCATTTTTCCGCATCGTGCCATTTTATCGACTTTCCACCGTATAATTTCGATGCACAAGTGAGAGTTAAAAAAGCGCTATATATTTACAATACGACGACGGTCTTCTGAATTTCAGTAAAAACGTTTACTCTCGAGCCGGTGTGAGGTCAATATAAAACTTTCAAAAGCTCCGAAGTGAACTGAGCGGATGTTTCTCGCCAACAAATATTTCTCGCTTCGAAACGCCTCCCGGGGGCTACCTCGCGACTGCTATGCTGGCTAACTCACGACTGCGCCTAGTAATACCTACAAGTTTGCGGATTTTAAAATATTTTATGCACTTTGTCGGCTTCCCGCTCTGACGTCGGCTACGGATAACAGCCGAAGCTATTGTTAGGATATACGTTCGCCGTTGAATGCACGTTATTGAAAGAAGAAAACGTCTGAATTTTCACACGAATACGTCTGCATATGGTAAACGTTTTGCGTTTTTCTATCATTAGCTATAAGGTAGGCACAATACGTAGCGCATAAGGTAAACGTTTTGCGATTTTGTGTAATTTTTTTCTCTTATTCACTCATATAAGATTAAACTATAGAGATCGATACAGCCTATTATCTTTTCCGCTCCTCGCCAACCTTCTGAGCTGCTTTCGAAGTAGCTATACAAATAATTAACGATGGCATCTCCAGTAAGCCCGCCGATGGCAAGGAAGGTAGACGTACATGTGTGGTGTAAAAGAGCAAGCTTATGTAAAACTGACATAACGAACTTACGTATAAGCAACAAATGTAGTTAACATAATCATGACACGTCACAAAACATTAATTACTACTTTATATGAAGATGTAATGGATATCCTCCGATAAATTCTTTTAAACATTTCTCCACAGAGTCATATGTATTTAATATATATGTAATTAGACCAAAATTATAAAACGAGAAGCATTTATAAGTCAGTATATTGATGCATTTGAAGTCTGCCGGTTCAAAATATATTACTAAGGCTATGTATTACTTATGTAAGGTTATGGCTTAAACGATGATCGTAGAAGTATGTAAATAGGGAAACTACCTAGTTTCACTCCATATATCTTCTTTCTTTCTTCTTAATGGCATTCTTCCCCTTAACTGATAGAATACTTGCCAACACGAAGTTGAAATGTTAGACTACAATGACTATATCCTTCTCGGGATACCTGCCATTGTTGCTTTGTTAGTAAAATCTAGTGTGGAAAAAATATTTACATATATACAAGAACAAGAAACATAAATATAAATAAACATACACGTATACCATTTTATCGATGTAGTTACGTAATGAATATTTCGCAATACCCTCTTTTTAGTTGTACGTTTAATTTTTGACATATTCTGCATTTTAGCGCAAATTTTATTATCAAATATATTATGCACTTAACGTCACTACCTTAAATTGACGCAAAAGAGGCAGACTGTGATTTTCACACACCACTTGACTAATTAGAGCATTAAGGGCGCATTTACACCAGATGTAAAATGAATCGCTGATTAGGAGCAACGTTACATTAAGTTATATCGATACTCAACATAAAATATATTAAGTATCGAATCCACGCGGAACTGAGGGTGATGACCACATATTTTATCAAGCAGCTAATTGGCTACGTTACCGAAAGAAAAGGTATCACCTATTGGTATCAATCTATTGGTACCATTCGAGTAATATACGGTAAAGAACATAGATTAGTTGCATCATGTTTGATGCAGAAAAAAATTCCTAGACGTGGTCATGTACAAAGTAGACCACTTTCGTTCACAGTGTGAGCGGATTGAATGGATGTAGCTGGAGTTTGATATGTAACTGGAGCATATTTTGCATTGACCCAACTGGAGTATAATTTGTATGCAGAATAATCATGAAAAAACATAACTTTCCCAGAACTTTCTTCCGACCCAATATATCTGGAGCACTTGGGTCACAAAAAGATCCGGGACATTTTTAATGATTATTCTATATAAGAAGTATAAGTTCGCGAGTTGAATCAGTATACTATAATCGTTGACACGGCATACACGTCCGAAAAATAGATATTTTCCTTGAATCACTTACAGCAAGTGCTTTTTCTTCATGGGTACTTTTTGGAGCTTCTGCACGAATGGCGGTAATGAAAATTATCCAAACTATGGCAGAAGATAACGTCTCTTACGAGAACTCTTCTCGATGGTTTACTCTCGATTGCTTTATAAAAGAAACCTGGAATCTGGAAATGCTCCACGCTTTGGACTACTGCGATCATTGAACGTCGACGCTGTTCCGGCTCTGTTGAAGAAGATCCGCGGCAGGCGGCTCAGTATCGTACCTTTACGAAGTAGACTTAGAAATCTGCATCCCGCACGAGTAGAATGAAACACAGAAGCAACTGCGTGTTGACGTCTGCACAATTTATTTGACATTACACGCCTATGAAGAATGGCTAAAACATCTAGTGTCTGGCGACGAGATAATTTGTCAACCATTGTCGTAATTGTTAGTCACTTGGAACTGGTGAAATTAAAGTCTCAACGCTAAAACCTAACCACTTTGAAATGATGTTTATGATGGCCTGTTGGTGGAACTATGAAGATGTTATCCAGTGGGGCGTTCTACCTACTTGTCTAAAATGAAACCTGGATCTATATTACTAAAAATTAATAGTAGTAGGTGCAGTACATCTGTGAAGATATACTACCTATAATTTTGAAAAATATTTTCAAGACGCTTATTAATAACCCTTTCGAACGTTACCCTACACTATGTGTTTGATTATTAAAAAAAAAAATTCAATGTGTTAATTTGCTCCCTCCCTAAAGTTTCCACAAAACTATTTTTGAGCGCTAGTTATTGAGATATATGTGCTTTAATATCTTTTATCACTGTGCCAAATTATAAATTTTTGTGTCAAACGGTATTTAAAAAAAAACGTATGTGGCAGACGGATAGACGGATATGAGAATAATCTTATAAGAGTTCTCCAAAAAGAACACTTAAAAAGAAATAAATTAATGGAATATTACAGCACAACATTCAATTAATTGGAAAAAAGTTTTAAATATAAACAGTTTTGTGAACGGTTTGAAATACCGAAATCATATAGAAAAGACGTATTTAAAAATAAAAACACAATTGCGATTTTCGCTCACAATGTTCTCTACGCAGCAAACTTTAATATTCTAACTATTTGGACGATTTTACTGGATAAACAGAATTAAGAGTAGAATTATATTGAGAGGCACTGGCAGGATTACCATTATTTTCTATTATCCCTAACCGGGCTAGATTATTTTGAAGGCGGAGTGTGGTGGCATATTTAAATGACTTTTAATTGACAGAACTAACTGTTGAGTCTTGCATGGTGTACTTATGAATATCACAATTATGCTGTCCTAAAACTTACTAATAAGTTTAAAACTATACAAAGATTTAAACGTATCGCAAGTATTCTAGCCATGTATATAAAATTATATCAAAATATAATATATATACGTAAATAAGAATATAATGACATGTTGTTTTATATTCATTTTTTTCTAAACTTAACCATTTAAACTTTAAAATTTTCCATTAACTGTACAAAATTCATTTGGATCGCATATGAGGGATCGGCACTAAAATACTTGATTTTATTTATTTATATTGCTAGTCTTTTAAAATGTATCTCAGTGGATTGCTGGTAATAATGGTTGAATATTTCTTTTACAAAGATTTTTTGGTTTTCTTTTTGGTAAGCTAGGTATAGAAACAATATTCAAAAGTGATTTTGACTGATTTAAAAATCATCATCTTAGGTCTCTGCACTGGTGACGGGTCAGGTTCTGCAGCCTCATCATATGGTAGGACTATATCTATCAATTTGAATGAAGTTCAACCATATTAATTTGAATATATTACTGATATCATTAAAACCTGCTGTGAAAATGTCAACAAATTTGTACTGAGTAATTTTTCACCCTGTGAAAAAAGATGACATTCTAAAGTATATTAAATTCAACTGTCGCAACTGTTAAGTGTATGGTAGAAGCGATAACAGTATGCTGAGATAACAATCAATATTGATTTGGCTCGGATATTTATCCAGAATTAATAACAGGCTTCTTGGCTTCTCCTTTTTGGCTTAGTAAAGAACATAAAGTGATTTAGCCAATCCACGAATCAAATTTCGTATATCGTATATATCAGTATGGCTTGCCCCGCACTAATTGCCGAAAAAAATTTCTTGAAGTGTTGAATGTAGAAACAACTGTAGTTGTTGGGTCCCCTTCACGACTGGTTGCCATTCCAACTTATTTCTGGTCCTTGACAGCTAAGATTTTTTAATTTCATTGAGCGTTATTAATACCAGTCTCATCAACATTATATAAATGATTTGCATCAAAATAGTGATGTCTTTGTACAGTTTCTTTATTTTAATTCAATTTAGATGGTTAATTCGGTTCCTGTAAATGCATTTATTTTATTCAAAGAAGTGGGGTTAGGTTTTCTTAATATAATATTTGTTTTTTTTAAATATATAGTAAAAGTCTTTACCGGACATGTAGACTCATTAAATTTGTGCTTTAGTTTATTTTTTGTTATTTAATATATTGTATTGCGAGATAAAGTCAATGGGATCGTGTTATGTACATAGTAACCAAAAAAACCTCGTAAATATAGGATCAACTTACCGTGAATAATGAGTGCGATCTTACTACAGCACTGAGCGCAGGTTCCAGTTCAACTGACATGACGAGACTATCAACTATTCTATTCTACCTTGGCGTAACGGTCGGAGTGACCACGTTCAGAGTGATTCACTTAGGATACGAAATTATAAGTTAATCTAATTAAAATTTTATAATTTTAGCCACTTAGGATACGAAATTATAAATTAATCTAACTAAAATTTTATAATTTTATCCACTTAGGATATGAAATTATAAATTAATCTAACTAAAATTTTATAGTTTTACCCCTTAGGATACGAAATTATAAATTAATCTAACTAAAATTTTATAATTTTATCCACTTAGGATACGAAGTTATAAATTAATCTAACAAAAATTTTATAATTTTGTCCACTTAGGATACGAAATTATAAATTAATCTGACTAAAATTTTATAATTTTATCCACTTAGGATACGAAATTATAAATTAACCTAACTAAAATTTTATAATTTTGTCCACTTAGGATACGAAATTATAAATTAATCTGACTAAAATTTTATAATTTTATCCACTTAGGATACGAAATTATAAATTAACCTAACTAAAATTTTATAATTTTGTCCACTTAGGATACGAAATTATAAATTAATCTGACTAAAATTTTATAATTTTATCCACTTAGGATACGAAATTATAAATTAACCTAACTAAAATTTTATAATTTTGTCCACTTAGGATAGTACAGTTGTTTAACTACGCATTTCAGTTACTTTTTACAACGTTCAAGTGAAGACTACAAACCGCGATCGGTAGGGATTCATTGACTTATCAAATTATAAATTACAACATTCGTAACCTTGCTCAATTCTCGTTTTGTATACATAATTCGCGATATATATAATTTTCACAGATATGCACTCTACGCCGCGCCATAAACCACTAATTGAGTCCACCGTATTAAGTATAAATTATACGAAGCATACGAACGATGTGTAAACATTGATCGCAATTGTTATTAAAATTTGTCCATGTGGAAAATTAACTGGTTCCCTCAAGCCGGCGATACTCAGCGATATTTTAATGAACAAAGGGAGGGATTTTCCGATACGAAACCTTAACGGCCCACAGTAAGCAGGTTATACAGAAAAATAGATGACGGGAAAATGTGCTTTGATTAAGATGAACGTTTTCAAGGAGTGAGTTTTGCCAGCGATTTATTCAATAGTTAAATACTAAGGAAATAGAGAGTGCAATATATATTATATCGAATTCGTGCGGAGATATTAATTTTATGGAACAATTAATGCCGAGTACATATAAATAAACAAAGGATCTCGCGTGGTATTTTCCTGGTATAATTAATACTTATTGACAGACATTGACAGAGCAAACGAAGACATTAAAGAAAGAAAAGTATAGTGTTATACTATATAACATAAGTACAGTGCTATATAACCTCAGTATTTGTTTAGTATGCAGGCAAATATAAATTATTTATCTATACGGTATAAAATGAGATGCCCTGATTTGAATTGGTGACTTCTTGAATGACAGAAAGGTCGAAGTACATCGAAATGGAAATTTAAATCTGAATACAATGCTTTTGCAGGTGTTCTTGTTTACTTCAGTTCTGAATGCTTTCCTCCTTTTGCTTTTACTGAATGGCATCCAGAGGTTACTAAAATTATTAACATAGTCTTCTATATAGATGATATAGCAATATGATATATCAATAACAACATAAAATAATCTGGGATGGCTCCAAATTAACATTTACGTAATCTTACGAATTGGTCACGTACACTGAATCTCAAAATTAATTCCATATTACGAACAATAAAGAAACTAACTTTAGTGTATTTTCAACAAAAAAAGTAGGAAACTTCTTGATCCTATCATCGTTATCCTCTACAAAATACTAACGAACTATGAACCACTTACGAAGACATTAAATATTAAGTACTTGGGAGTAATTGTAGACACTAAATGGAGATTTATAGAACATATTATTTATTGTACTCCTGATAAACTATTTAAAAAAATTTAGATTATTAAAAATCTTAGTGATAGATTGGAGAGCACACCCAAAGACTTTTAAAACAACGTTCATAATGAAATATCCTTCACTGCAACTAAAATTGCTGTGCAAAAAATCTATCCGAACGAGAGCTGCTAAGGTTATTTTCATGGAACATTCTCCTTCACAAAATAATAAAAAAAATGTACGAGAGTGTGACTTAGAGTAGTCAAAAAGAAAAACAATATTATGAAATTCACAAACGTTTGCCTGTTTGTCAATTTCATAATATGTCTTTTCCATAAAAACTTTCGAAAATCTATAAGGAAATTAGAAAGTGTCTGAACATTGAGGATAATAAATAAAGTCTTCATCAAAAACTTGTTCTTCTCGCAATTATTTACAAATATTATAATAATTTCATGTTGGCAACAGAAAATTAGCGCAAGAAATATTGAATCTAACTGTATATTTGAATTCACTGCAATAAGAAAAAGTATTTATATATATATATATATATATATATATATATATATATATATATATATATATATATATATATATATATATATATATATATGTTACCATATATTCTTGAACAGCCAAAAGGTCGCATAATTTTCATCGACTCTAAACCTGTTCTTGAAATGTTTCAACTTATATGTTCACGGTTGATTGTGAACATTCATACTCGTCTTAGTGAAATTAAGGAATTAAGGAAAATACTACACTATATACGATACGGGTGCATGGTGGTATCGAGGAAATGAAATAGCCGACAAATTCCATCTCGTTGGCAGGAATTCGATATGTAAAGAGAACCGCGTACCCTCTATTAAACTAACGTATTCGCAAGACGTAGAGTAAAAGAAATCGCAATCAAAGTAGGACATAAAATGCAAAATTACTAAAAATCAAACCATAACGAAAACTATTATTACGTTAAAAACAAGACATCACAAAGAATGAAAGATTAACTAAAATGGCCAAACTAATGATCCAGATATAAAACCTTTATCTAATAATCTGATCATTGTTGCAAGACTTCAAGCACTTCCAGAAATAGACAATTTACCGCAAAATAACGTAAAAGAAATTCAATGTTCCAAGAAGAAGCTAGAACTCTACTGAGAGCATTGGACACCACACAACGACGATAACAACTAAATTTAGCAGTTTTCCACAATTGAAGGATTTTCTGTAGAGAAGTAAGTTGAAGAAGATTCAATACTATACAACACTTTCTTTTAATTAAACTATACGAATGTATGTCAGCGAACAGAGGAAATTTGAATTGTCAAAATAAAGCCTAATTTTTAATGATCAATCAATAAAATTTTCCCATAAATCTGAAACATTTAGGCCTCTTTTCCAAAACTAAAAATGAATAAGTTTTTTTTTATTTTGGTATACTCAAAAGCATGGATGTAAATAAAGAAAATGTTTTTTATTGAAAAAATTCTTTAACAAGTGTTAACTTTCCTAGAGTACACGAATACTTACTCAGGTATCCTGCTGTGTTATTTATACGGTTATTTTTACCACCTTAACTGGAAAAAACGCGAATGTATTTATATAGATATTAATGCTAATTTTATTATTATTTACGTAAATTATGACATATATCTATTAAACATTTTCATAAATAACACGAAATAAACATTAATATCAAACAAAATTTTCATCAAAATAAAGTTATTTGATACGTGTCGATGTCGAAGACAATTCCTGGGCAAGCGGTAACACTGTGGGGTCAGTTTGAGTGGGCGGGAGAGTAACTTCCCTTGTTAGCGAAATTGAAAAGCACTTAAGGAGGTATTCTGTAGCAGGGCTGCGATCGTTCTTGTCAGATGCTTTAATAAAATATTCCTCCAGCTTGTACTGACTTGTGATTTAGAGAAAAATATCAAACATTTTCTCGACGAGTTTCTCTGTCGGCTTTAATGTTTTCAATTCTTGGAATGTAGACAGAAATGCAGTTTATTATAAGTACCTTTTGATATCAGTTGTACGGCGTGTTTGTATTATATTTATGTAGTCAGGGTGTTCCATTTTCCCGATATTATTAGGCAGAGAATGAAAGTTTAACGTAAGTGGAAGAAAAGTGTCTTTTAAATTATGTTTTGTAGGTATATCGCGCCTTATTTTTATAATAAAAGTTACATAAATATTACACGAAAATTATAAAAATTAAATTTGATAAGTTTTTATAGCTGTTGTAATTGTATATAACTGTTATCCGCAATTTATTCCGCGTAAAAATTTATTTATGAGCTAATTTAATAGTTCGAAGGCGTTTTTTTTGTAATTATTAGAAATGAGTATTGAAATAAAAATCTTTATAAATAATTAAGGAATTTGCTTACTTGAGCAGAGTAGGAAAAACGTCATCTAGAGAGGTCATCAGAAAGGTTTTTTGTTATTTCTTTAATATATTTTTAATATTCGTAAAGGTTACTTTCTTCCTTAAAGATTTATAAAACAAAGAAAAAAAATACATTTCATAATATTAATTAAGAAGAATTAGGTATAAAGAAGTAAATTGAACAAAACATTTAAAAAATGACATGACTTGATAAAGTTTTGTTGTTTTAGTGATTATATTTCTTAGTATTATCTTCTTTTTATTATTATTTTTAGATTATATTTCTTAGATCCTTTGTTTTTTTCCGAATGCTATGTGTTCTATGGGTATCACCTAAGACTGAAGTTTTAGAATTTTTGTATTCACTGTATCTTAAAACCTACCTGCTTTACTGTTTCGGTCTGCTGGATGAAGATAATGTCAGAATAAGTTTAGTGTTTTATTAAGATTATTTCAGTATTAGATGTATTAATCTTTAATTATTACAACATATAAAAATATATATTATAGTACTCTATATTACTATACAATAGATTGAATTGGTTTAATTTTCACATCTTCATCAGTTTTTGAGATTGTGAATATAGAAGAAAACACCCCGCGATCCCACACCTAATCTTATTTCGCCAGGTCAAATGAAGACCTTGGGTCTAGAAATTATTACAACATATAAAAATATATATTATAATACCCTATATTACTATATATTAGATTGAATTGGTTTAATTTTCATATCTTCATCTGTTTTTGTGATTTTGAATATAAAAGAAAACATCCGGCGATCCTCTACCTAATCTTATTTCTCCAGGTCAAATGAAGACCTTGGGTCGAGACATTTATAAATTATGTTCACATGTCAAGACTTATGCCATAGTATTCTTATATCATGACCGGGAAGAAAGAGGGTGGAGGGGGGCGGGGGGCTATTCCAAGTCACTAAGCTTACTTATGTCACTGACATTTTTTGACCACCACATGCCGGCTCCATTGTAATGTTCTGATTTTGATAATGAGTAGATTTAAGTTTCCCTTAGTTGTTATCAAACTTTAGAGACCTTAATGTTAGATTATCATCTGTCGAGGTCTGTATACCTCGACCACGGCACCTGTGTTGTTTATAGTCGAAGAACTGTATGATATACCTCCAATTTCCGTAGTCAAATTCAATCCAATTTTGTATAATTACACCGGGAGTATATCCTTCCAAATAAAAAAATAAATCATGCAAATTGATTAATAATTCATAATTAAATGAAACTACGTGATGTATTATAATTTCTACGAGCTACGCTTTTAAGGAGCTTATTACAAAATGAAACTACGTGATGTAGTATTATTATTTAAACATTTGCCTTGCTTTGCACACATTCTAGTTGTACAAATGGCTTGAGCAATTCAGTTGACACAATTTAGTTGTACAAATGGCTATGAGCGAAACATCCGAGTTTCAGGCAGTACTTTAATAAAGTGAAACAAATCGTTAACTTCTTCAAGCATTGTGTGTGTTTTTTTGAAGTTTGAACAGCTCTTCACTTGTATGCAGTGACGAGCTGTTCAAACTAAAAAAAACAGTGATCTCTTGGCAAAAAAATATAATTCAAGACGTAATAGAACGTCGGAATTTAATGTTGTACATGTTAGAGCGATTTATTAAGTGATTATGCCGTTAAGTGATATAGCCACGGTGTTATTATAAGATGCTAAAAAACCCATCTATGCGTACATCAATTGAAATTACTATAATGATAGAAATAATAAACATATTACACCCTATCGAGAATGTACCCAAAGAAATTTCTGCTCGGAACTACGTCACAAATAGCATTGTAATACCTTTGGTTTTTTGTATAACTAAGGCAGTTGAGGTTGCACAAACCAGTGAAATATAAGGCCAGAATTTAAAGCAAAAATATTAACAGAATTAAAAAAAACACGCTTCCAAAACTTAGAAAACGTACATTTTTAGGATTTTCCATTTTGTAATAGAACCTTTGAGTGAAAGTGATCTTTGCTAATAGCCCACCTGAAGATGTAATACAACGAAACCTAGGCCGTGGTAAAGAACTTAAAGAAAGTAGAAATAATACTACATCACGTAGTTTCATTTAATTGTGAATAATGAATTTCTACAAAATTAACGCCAAATATATACGATCAATGATTAATAATTGTTGGAGATATGAGGTTAACATATACAAAAAAATATTGTCAGATTTGTAACATCCGCCATCTGTGAAGTCTGCTGAAAATGTATCACATTTCTTGCGAGAGAACTTTAATCTTCCTTTTAAACTCCAAAGTGGAGAAACTACAATTCAAAACCTGGTGCCGCGAGTCAGATGCAGGAATTGCAGTAATGCATTTCCGTCGCCCGCGTCATGCCCTTCATTCATCTGTTACTAAAAGTGCACTTGGCATTCGTATTTTTCCTTGAAACCCTATTGTTTTAGCGCTAAAAATTTTAACTTTAAATGTAAAATTTAAATTTGAACTTTAAATGCAAAATTTAAATTTTAACTTTAAATGTAAAATTTCAATTTTAACTTTTGTTTGCACCAATAGTACCTGTCGTTATCTGCCTGGATCAAAGATGAATTTCGTAATAAAACAATGTAGCAGGATACAGTAAAGTGAACGTGAGAACACAAGTGTACCTCAACAAATACCTTCTTAATCTTGAAATGCAATTAAATTATAATTTTAACTTAGGCACATTAAAAGTGTAATTAGTCGGAAACTCACAATTAAATGAAACTACGTGATATAGTATTATTCCTACTTTCTTGAATTTCTTTACCATGACCTAGGTTTCGTTGTATTTATCTTCAAGTGGGCTATTAGCAAAGATCTTTGCTAATATCCCACCTGAAGATGTAATACAACGAAACCTAGGTCGTGGTAAAGAACTTAAACAAAGTAGAAATAATACTACATCACGTAGTTTCATTTAATTGTGAATAATGGATTTCTACAAAATTAACGCCAAATATGTTCAATAGTAGAAAACTATCAATAATGCGGGAATGTCTTTTCAAATATTTTTTTGTAAAACTAAAGGAAGCTAGTTTTTTTAAGTGAATTTATAAATTTTCCTTTTTTTCAAACATTTTTCTTAACCTACTTAGTACTAGATCCGGGATTTTCCCAGCAAAATCTCATATAACAGGGATCGGGAAAAATGCACTCAGTGCTATCTAGTAATAAATTAATAAACTGTTGGTTAAACTGCCGTTATTTTTCGTGTGAAGTCCCCATTGCGTATATATTGCAATCATTCAAAATTATTTATAAGCGCTATATATATATATATATATATATATATATATATATATGGAATAGTGTGCCGTGTAAAATATTTTTAACAACTCTCTAAAACAACATAGGGATAAGTTTTTCAAAAATTAGATTTCAACTTCACTCGTAACGTAACCTCTTTACATTCATTGACGTTTATTATTTACTGCCGATAAAATATTGCATAGATATTGCCCCACGATCAGTACAGAGTGAATAAAAATTAACAATTACAACAATTGACCTTTCAAATATATGTTTTGGAAGGTCTTGAATTAATTATTGACAGCAATTTGGTATTTGACTAAATTTTTTTTTATTTCATTATTCATAATTTCAAGGTACAAGCTGATCAAGAGTGAACAACGAACCGAGTTATAAAAGTTTAAATTTAATCTTTAGACAAGGCCTGGAATACTGTGTTGTGAGGTCATTTTTAATATTGCAGATTATATTCTACAAGAGGAAAAGAGACAGGGATATACCCAACTCTATCCGTATCTTCAAATTTAGAAGCCTATAACTGGCTTATGTTTCAATAAATTTTTTAATTTTTTTCAAGACTGGTTTTTAATTAACTTAAACTTCACAACATTGTACGAAAAATATCAAAATTTAGAATGAGTCAACTACCGTGTTTTTTTACATTCTATTGTACAATGCATTCACATAATTTTAGGAAAACATAACCCATATTGTTTGTTCCTTGTGCCTCTGTCTAATCAATTAATGCTATGAAGTAAGATCGTTCCACTGCTTATAATGTTGAATCATTTTCACAGCAAATTTTTTATTAAAATTTCATGGCTCAAATGTTTTCTAGCTTTTGGCTAATTGCTAAGAAACTTAGTATGAAAACTCCATGATCGGTACGCAATCTGTATTTAATTTTGAAAAAAATATTTGATTACTGCTTCTGGATGGGAGCCAACGTGGACACTACTCGCATCTTTTAACAATTTTTCGTCGACAATAAAAGAGTCATCTTTATAGCATTAAATTTTTAAATTAATATAGATCAAAAGCTCATTTTTTTATTAATAATTAGATACTCGCTCTGTTTCTCTCTTCTCGCGGTTTCGAATTCATAATTGAAAATATCCTTTCTGTGAATGGCAATTCCGGTGTGGCGAGAATAGAGAGCAAGAACTAAATAACCTTAAATAAATTTGGTGAGCTTTTTAGTATTTTTTAAAATATGCTGCCATTGTTGTCCTGTACTTTTGTTGGTAAATTCATTACAAGCTTTTACTTTTGCAAAGATTTCGTTTAATGTTGTTATTTCTGAGTAGGGTTTGTCCATTTGATACTCGGTTTTTTCTTGTAAATTATGGACTTGTAATATTGTCTTACAGTCATGAAATAAAACCTCTTGTTTTTAATTTAATTATTAGATTTTGCATAACCAATTGCTTTTATTAAAATTAAATAACTTATTAAGGTATTCCGGATATTTAATACTAGAAAATTATTTTTAAATTTATCACTTTTCTGTGGGGAATTTGCCTGCTAAGGATTGCAATATTTTTTTGGTTTCATAACCAAAGAAACTGTCTTTTTTACATTATTTTAGTGCCAATTTTAAAGTTGACATAATATTAAGTATACACCTCTAGGACTGTACCGTCGAGTGTACCGTCGAAGTGGTTTAACAGATTTATAATAATTATATGAAAATTGGCTCACGAAATTCAAAAAGATTTGAACTTTAATGTCTTTATGAGTTCCATTAATTATCAAAATATCTAGAAGATGTGTAGAAAACTCTTCCTATGAACTAATAAAATAATCACTCAAAGGCTTTCAATTTCAAAAATATGTTATCCACCCGAAGTAGCAATGTAAGCCACCTGGTAGCAACATATTGTTTCAGCTCATGCCATTCATCAGCTCATACATTCAACAGCATCATTTGCATCAGCTCGTACATTCAACGCAGCAACAAATTTGTTTAAACTCTTCTCTTCAGACTGCAGATACAGAGATGTAAATTTTTAAATTATATTTTCAACAATAATTCTTAAGGAAATCATTGCATGCTGGATGTGTGCATCACATTTTCCCTTCACCGAATTAAGAACTACATAAAGAGAGTTGTAAATATCAAAGTTCGCATTGGTATTGTCTGCGCTCAGATAAGACAATCTATCAAAGTAAAGATTGTGTTTGGATAGTGATTTGTTTAAAACGTCACACTTCCCAGTTGTTGACTCATCACAATTTTCGTGAAAGACTAAAAACTTGTTTTGTGTACCATTCTCATTACCAAAATATTGAACAACTGAATGAAATAGCTTTATAGTTTTCCAATTTTTTTTTTCAATTTTTCAATTTTGTTTGACAACAAAAATATAAAATCGGGGGCATTTAAATTGAATGAAATTTAAAGTTTGCAAGGCAAGAGTTTCTAAAACCTCATTGACGTATGCTTCCATTTTAGTGCGTCCTAATTTTCTATATGTTCAAGGTGGTTTTAGAATCGCCATACATGATTTTGTGCATAGTATAGTACGTGTTGTTATAGGAAAGATTGTTCTTCACAGTGTGGTAGGTCAAGGCCAGTTCACTGGTTGTTATCTTGCCATTACAAATATTTGCAAGGGGAGATAATGAGACGCAGAGGAAAAATCCGATAAACCAAAAAAGCATTCCAACGTAGAAGTTTTCTTGCAAGCTCAACTTTAACTTTATGTTGCTTTGTCTTACCGTGCTTGTTAATCTGCAATGAGATTTAAAACATATCACTCAAATATTCATTCAAATCAGTCAACAATTTTATTGAATAAAAACAAACCAAACCAAAACAAAAGAGAACTTAAAAGAACTCACCTGGTCAATGCCACTTGTTCCGAAAGAAAATATTTTGTTACATGTTACGCAATTTGCTTTATAGACCTTTTGGGGATCTTTAGTATTCCGATCTGAAGTCTTCCTTTTCGCCTTATTTTCCGCTTTTCAGTGGAAGTTAGTGGCGCATTTGAACTTGGCGCACTTTCATTATCACTACCACTTTCCATAATTAATTTAATTGGTACTTTAACTTTTCAAAAGTTAAAACAACATCCGAATGAAAATAATTAACGAAATCGCAAAACAAAAACGAAGCACTTGCTTGAGAAACATTTGTTTGACGTTGTCAATTTTGACATTGGCATAACAGTTCGGAAGGCAACAATCGGAAGCGGGTTCCGATACACGGACATCGTACCAGTCGAAAGTTAACCATAAAGCGTATTTTTAAACTTTACGAAGTGGTTGATTTGTTTGTTATTAGTATCGGTGTTACGAAAAAATGATCTATTCAACTAAAATTTCGTATTTTTTATAAAAAGTTAATTTTTGCTTACTCATCTGCTTATTTTTAACAGCCTCGTGGCACATATAGTTACATCGTATAATCTATAGTATTGAATTTCCTTAGGCAGAAGAAGTCTATTCAAGAAGTACAATGAATATATTATCTGTATGTACACACACACATATAAATATATATATATATATATATATATATATATAACTATATATATATATATATATATATATATATATATATATATATATATATATAATGTATATATTTATTTATTGTTATTTTTTAAATTTTATCTCTTTTCATTTTACTATATGATGTTTTTATGATACCATAAAATCCAAACAGGATCAAATTTTGTACTATTTTGTCAACTCATAACGTGGAAAATGCACAAATATTATTTCGCAACTAAATCATGTTATTAGTTTTCATAATGTATACTAAAAACATTTTAGTTGTTCTTAAATTATTATTTTAAGCATCGAATATGCAATTTGATCTATTGTTTACTTTTTTATAATTGTTTATTATTTACATAGTCAATACCATTTATTAATGATTAAGTTGTGAATTTCTAAGTGACACTTTTCACTTATAGTGACTAAAGTTATATTGACTAGTCTAATAAATGTTAAAAGTAATACGGTGTTCCGTTCAATATGTTGTAACGGTAAAATAATTAAAAATAACTTTTCCGTCCATATCTTGAAGTTTTTTTGATGTTTAACATCTATAGGCGCAGGTATAAATCGGATCGTTGGCGTGACGACGCTTGCCGTGGCAACGGGTCGCCATGCTATGCTAAGATATATATATGTATATATATATATAGTCTATATGTAGTAGAGTGTACGGTATGACGACGTGTCGCTATGCGCAACCGACTACGCGACCCCCTCCTCACTCAGTTCGACGATGTTGTTGTTACGGTACACATAACCTGTGCTTTATTATTTTGTATTGATTGTAAATAAATGTTTATTAAATAAAGTCACCTGTAAGAAATTCGTGATACTATATTTTTTCATTATGCTATATTTAGTTCCTGTTATAATCTTGTCTTTTATGCATATTACTTGTATGAACGCGATGTTTCACATCTGCCAGGTGTCCCGTGACTGCTCACTGTTTTTATGGATATGCATGACACAAACTTAATATAAATTTAATTATTTTTTATTGATGACATGTACTTGATTATATTTTTAAATAAGTGGTTTGCGGGTTTACTCCACCAAAGTTTAATTCTCAGACAGATTAGGTTTATTCCCGAAGTTAATTCATGGGACTTAATACGTTTTAGTGTTCTCAATTCGTGGATAATATCCAGAAGTTGAATAGCTTTTACATTGGTGTGGTTGAGAAGTCTTTTTCGTGTTTAATAGCATATTCTTGGATAACGTCGTTAATCCATTTTATGTCTAAGTCGGTGTGAATTTCTTGATTGGTTACATAACGATATGCATTGGTAATCATACGCAGGAATTTGTTTCGGCTTCGTTGCATTGCATTATAATTTGACTTTTTAGCACATCTTCAAAGCTGGACATCATAAATCTAAATCTGTTTGATAATAGAAAGGTAAATTAAAGGTGAATTACCTTTAAGTAGTAGAATTTGAGCTTAGAACGATGTCCAACCAATCACAATACTTGTCATTCAACGAGACAAAATCAAACTCAACGAGTCTAAATCTATTCATGTCACCGTCGCAATGCAAATGTGACCTAAACGAATTTAGACTCGTTGAGTTTAATTTTCCAATCAACGGTCCATCTGTTGATTTTGTCAAGTACTTCTTGTAAACTTTTGGTGGCTTGATTTTGCGTATCTGCAGTTGCCATTATAACCGTATCATTAGCAAATGTGTCTACGAAGATTTTTTCTGTAGTGGGAATATCAGCGCTATACAGTAGGTAGAGAAGAGGTACACTTCCTTACGGTACACCTGCCCAGGTTGATAGGAACCTGAATACGCTTTCCCACGCGACACTCTAAATCTTATACCAGATAGATAGGACTTACGTAATTGACAATAGTTTGCGGGTAGCAATTTGTTCATTTTATGAAGGGGACCTTCCTACTATACTCTGTCAAAAGGTTGTGTATGTGTGATACGTCCAGGAACATTGTAAGGCAATATTTTCTTTTCTCGAATGTTATGATTATTACTCGATGAACTTGATCGGTGGTGGCATGTTGTTTTTTAAATCCAAACTGAAAATCCGGAATATCCACTTTACCAATACTTGTGTCAGCTCCATTATGCTGAACAATAAAAATGGTAGCTTGAAAGTATCGCTATTTTATTCATGCTGAAAATGTTGTATATTTAGTTTTATTAATAAAGAATTTTTCCCACGGTCACTTTCCCTAGGATGAGTAGTCCAGTATAGTCTTTCATTTTAATGTGGTTCTTTTGTAAAAAGTAAGTTTCAGATATTAGTGCGATATTTTTGTTACCGGTATTTACGAATACTTTAGTTCTTAAGCTCTTGGGTTAAGGCATTCTATATAATAATTTTTAAAACTGGTTATTAATTTTTAGGTATTTTGTCTTTTTGGTTGGTGGCCTCCGGATTTCGTCAAGTTTTTCCACTCTTTTGGTTAACTGGCTAATACTTAGTATAATTTCAGCCTGAAATGAAAAGAACAATTTTATCATGCTAGCGATGGTAAGCTTGGTAGATGCAACTTGCTGCTTATTATCATTTCTAGGATACATTGATTTTTTTTGTAGTTTGAGCATAAGATATTTTTGATGTAGATGGTTTATCTTTTTCAGACAATTTTATATTTTAGTATTGCAATCTTTGTACAGCAGAAATTGTCTTCAGTTGTAGAGCTTTTGATTTTTTTTGATACTCTAGACAACCATTGTAGTTTGCCGGTGCCCTTTATCGTCACATGCACATATATTGCTACACTGTTGCATTGTTTTATGCACTGTATAGTTTGATGATTGCCAGCACATTTTACGCACTTTCTTGGTATGCCCATGTTGTTGGCAATTATGCATTGTGGATTCCTTTTACCTATTTAGGTGGTTCAATGTAGCATGTAATTGATGTTCTTTTTGTCTGATTTCTGCAAAGAATAATGGAGAATATTTATATCTTTTTCTGAATATTCAGAACATTAAGAACATCGTGTCTAAATTTATGGATTGCGAATTGTATTTCACTGATATCTGGTGATGACGATAATCTTCTTACGACTAATCTGAATAATCTTCCACTTTTCAATTGAAAAGTGTGGAATTCCATCTCGTGGATGGGAATACTTTGTCTATCTCCTTCTTCCGCTATTTTGGTCCGGAGAAAATGTTTAATGGTTCTTTAATCTAAGTCTATGAAAGTCGCCAACATTACTTACATTAATTGGTGGAGGCAATGAGATTTTTGTGCTTATGATTTTACTATTTTCAGGTTTAGTAGAATTATTTTTTTTTCGTTTTTGGTAATTTATTCGAAGATAGCTTTCTTCATGATTCCGTTTTTTTGTATTGTTTTTTTTGAGTTGGGCTTCAGTGAATTCTTTTTCATCTGTGCAATATTCAGGTGCTTTGAGTATACTTTATATTGGGCACTGTCGGTTGTGGGAATGGAAGAGTTTTAATATGCGTTTTCTGCTGTAACTCATTTATCACTGTATGTTTTTGTTGGCCCAAAGCCAACTGTCGTTTGATATGCGGCCACTATTTGTTCATTCTGTATTACATTGCTATTTTCATTGCTCATATCAGTGACCACTTGTCCACATGAAGTCATGTTATTCATGCTGAAATAATTTCATAATTATAGAAAAAAAAATGAGTGCGTTTCCTGGTGTCGAAACCGATACGCCTCTGTCATGGGTTAGCGCGTTACACAGTCCGCCACAAGTGCGGTGTGCGGAGTTGTAAATAGCGACTGGCAAAACGCCTCACGAATATAATTAAGCAAAAATTAATGTATGTAAACAAAGTTATTATTGAACTCACACTTTGTTGTAATTTTAAAATGTCCACTTTTCTGTCAATGTTTCGTTCACAATGTCACGATGTCGTACTGAGATATTTATATTTAAAGTGTTATTTATAATTATGCATTATTTACATTTTAGTAATTTATGTAACTTTATTAATCACATTATGTCCATTTTCCAACTAAGAATATTAATTTGTCACAAATATATATTAAATTTAACAGGAACTATTCAAGTCACGTCCCTATCCACTAGTCGTTCTAATATCTTGAAATTGAATTTTTTCTGAGTTTGGTAGGAATAAACGTTTCATATTCTGTTATGAAAAATTTCACCGTGGTGTTACCTTCCAAAGCGTAGCGAGGAATCAATTAAATGTAGTTTTTCTATTTATATCCTATTAAAAATCTCTGTAATTTATGAAGTGGAAGTTATTTTGAATTTCATAGAATAAACTACTTAATAAGAAAAATGTTAGCGTAGTTTTACCGTCCAAAACGCTATAGCAAGAAATCAATTAAAGCAATCTCTTGTCTATATTCTTTTAAAAATCTATGTAATGCTAGTATACGAATTTGAAATTATTTTTTACTAGGTAGAAATTTCTGAGTTTGAAAATTATACTCAAACGTCGATGTTTTCAGTAAGTTTGTACGAACAAAATCAGGTAATTTTTGGTGAATCCAGGATTTGGTCGCCCGTATCTTTATGTTTATGTCTTTATGTTAGTACATCCAATGTAAGATATGTTTGCATTAACTTATTCTAGTTGATGCTTTTGACTTTATTTAATATTTAAGTTCAGGACTAATTCCCGGAAATAGTTGCAGGTGTCAAGTCGAAAAGGCTAAATACTACTAAACTACTAAACTTCCAGCTTATATTGCAATAAAAAGATACGGTGTTTCAAATAACGCTTATTTTGATAGTAGCTCACAGGCTCACTATTCTGAACATTTAGGGTATCCTGTTGATCAGATAATCTTGAAATTAAGCATCAAGGAAATTCTTATAAACTGAAAATCATTGATTTAAAATTCTATATAAATTATTACATGAAAAATTTAATTTTTCTTTTTTTTTTAATATTTTTATATATAAGACAACTTAAAATAACCGAATGGAACCTTCAAGGTGCCTACTTGCCATTGGCTGTCTTTTATAATGTACTCCTTTACATGTTCCGATACAAGTACCTGACTCATAAAGTAAAGCCGATTTCTCACGCACACGCTGACTTTCATTGAGTATCATGTTTAATATAGCTTCTAATACTTCATAAACATTGCAATTTGAAATTAGTGAAACTACAGTGGCGAAGTTATCTATATATGCTGAAGGTGACTGGAGTCTGTTATAAACATAAACGATATCAGAATCAGCATTTCAAAGTCCTTTTTCAGATTACTCTTACATCGATTTTAGAAAATCACAGAACCTAATCTAGGTTCTGTGATTTTCTAAAATCGATGTAAGAGTAATCTGAAAAAGGACTTTGAAATGCTGATTCTGATATCGTTTATGTTTATAACAGACTCCAGTCACCTTCAGCATATATAGATAACTTCGCCACTGTAGTTTCACTAATTTCAAATTGCAATGTTTATGACACAATCAATATTATATGAATCAATCAAGATTATATGAGATATACATTGATATGAACACGTAATATAAATACATTAATATGTTGACATTGAGCAAACAAATTTATAAATTTATTTGCTTAATGTGTACCATCTTCACATTTATGCATGCGCAAGACATGCTCAGCTTCAAAGCGACTGTGTTCCCGAGGGAGGCAATACCGAATGAAACGGACACACCGCCTTATAGGGGCATTTAACCCCTACGAGCGCACGTAAAATCTACGTAAACTTTTATAAAGCCTTCTTGAAAAGAAGTAACCCCTTCTTACATTCTTACTTATGAAATCTCCTCTGACAGTCTATGAAAAGTAAACTTGAATACGCGGAAAAGCCGGCGGAAAATTCGGCGAAACTTTTCCTCTTCTTTCAACGTTTACTTGTTTGTTTAGGACTTTAATGCATATGTGCAGTATGGAAGTTGATTTTCCACAAACAATTCATGCAAAACTATAGGTAAATACAGTGTTGCGATTATGTTTTATTATATATTAATATCTAGCACAATCTGTAATATAATTGCTTATAACATTGCATGTAAAACCTAACCTAGGGAGAGCACCTAAGATTATTCTTGTGTGAGGTTTACATGGAATCAATTGTAAAAAAAACCTTATTTTTTATATGCGATAAGCAGTAGGTAATGTATAAGAAACATATATGTCGCTAAAAACCTTAAAATAGTGACGTCACGAGAACTATTGGTTACGTGTATGTTAATGTCGAGATATTTATGGTCTTACGTAATGGACAGAATTATGAAACACGGTTTAGACCTATTAAACATTGAATTAAGATGAGAAATTATTTAAGGCAGTCTTTATTATAAATGTAACATAATTTAATGATTAAATAGAAATTAGCATTGCCAGTCAAGTAGTTGCACAAACAAGAATCGTTAATGAATGCGATATGGATTTGATAATTAAATGAAACTACGTGACGTAGTATTTTTTCTACT
This sequence comes from Druceiella hillmani, assembly GCA_039881145.1. NCBI lineage: Eukaryota > Metazoa > Arthropoda > Insecta > Lepidoptera > Hepialidae > Druceiella > Druceiella hillmani. The sequence goes on along the minus strand of JAYKKI010000011.1, from coordinate 11,363,439 downwards.
TTCTTTAAGTTCTTTATAACGACCTAGGTTTCGTTGTACTACAACATCTTCAGGTGGGCTATTTGCATAGATAAAAAAGATAAAAAGAAGATAAAGTAGAAATAATACTACGTCACGTAGTTTCATTTAATTGTGAATAATTAATTTCTACAAAATGAACTCCAAATATATTCAACACCTATTTTGCTCTAATTAGCTTTTATTTTACATTTAAAAACCGTACTCCTTTTATTTTTCTTTTGTCTTTGCAGCAACGCTGTGTGTCAGGTTTAGATATAAAAGCTTTCATTTTAAAAACTTTAATTTCCTTAATAATTTTAGTATATATTTAATGTTGTAATTTAATGTTGTAATTTAATGTTTGGTGTGATATTAAAAGGAATTTATTTTTCGGGAAAGCAAAACCAAATATATTTTTAAAAATTGTATCATTTGGTTTGTTATTTACTAGTTCACTGAAAAGCGGCCATGATTGGACTTCTTTTGATTACTTTTTTATATAATGGTTCTTTTAGTATTCTATGTTTCAACATAAAAATGTTCATTACGATGAAATTAAAACCATAAATATAATAATTCACTATAAACTTACTAGCACTTTTTTATAGCTTTCATTTCGACATAATTTTGTCAAACGTTATTATGATGTAGTTTTAACGCTTTGTATAAATGGGAGGATTAAGTGAAATCCAATATACGACTAATCATTTCAAGAGAGTAAAAGACAAATAATTTAAAATGATAAAATTATTGATAAATGTAATTGTATTTATTATAATCGAACAGAAAATCAGCTTTGAGCTTCGTTACAATTTTTCTAGAAGTTAAAAAGGTTGCATGATATGTGCAATAATAAGCATTTTCTCATTTTCAATGATGGATAATTTAATTATTAAACGTTTAGTTGTTTTAGGTATGTTGGGATTTGACATTTAGGCCACATTAGTTTCACATTTAGGCCATTGTGAATCGTTTAAGTTATAGTTGTTTTGAGGTTTTCAAAGATATATTAGGCTGGGCAGGCTAACATGTTGTATTGTTAGCTAGAACTATGAGATATAAAAATAAAAACAGTAATTTGTGGATTACATTTCAGATAATGCATATTTCATTCTGATGAAGCCTGAATAATTAAACTGGCAAAAAATGTTTAATTTCTTATCTATTCTCAATATCATGTTGTAATTTCAACTTAATTAATTTAATCTTTATACATATTTAATGGTAATATTTTTAGATTTTTTTCTCAAGATAATTTTATTTGTCTAGAATTTTTTCACATTTTTTGGATTATTATTTTTAGAGCAATTTTTCTTCGTTTAAAGGAATAAGAATTCATTAAATTAATCCTTTGTTTGGATACTAACTGTGCTTATGACTTCGTTCGCGAGTAATTAGGAAAAAAATGTTTTTCTTATGTATTGGTCCTGGGTATACTATTACCATGAACAATTTCTTCAAAATCCGTCTAGTAGATTTTGCGTGATACTCGTACAAATTAATATACAGACAAACAGACAAAAGTTGAAAAAATGTTTTTCTGGTTTGTATTAGCTTTATATGTGCTAAACCTAATTTTGGTCAACAACACACCTTACCGCCTTATGTGTCACCAAAGTCTGAATGAAATTATATCTTGTCTAAATCATATTTAATTAAGAATACCAAATTCTCGAAATATATAATCTCGAATAACCAAGCATTATAAACATTTTAGTTTAATAAGAATAAATTGTTAATAAAATAATCGTTTAAAATTAAACATAATTCACAATTAAATGAAACTACGTGATGTAGTATTATTTCTACTTTCTTTAATTTCTTTACCACGACCTAGGTTTCGTTGTATTACAACATCTTCAGGTGGGATATTAGCAAAGATAGATAAGATCTTTGCTAATAGATAAGATCTTCTACAAAATTAACGCCAAATATATTCAATATTAAACATAATGTTTAGAGAAAATTTATATAAAAAAAATCATTATCCTGCCGGTACCATGCTTAAATAATCTTCATACAAGCCCCCATAAACAACAGTAAATTGAATCATATACCTATAAACCTTTCACCTCCACGAACAACCATAAATTGTCAATAACATAATCGATCCAAATCAAATACAGTTTAATCCCGCGATTAGTCACCAACTTGTTTAGTGCTCACTTACGTCTCTGGGGTCCAACGAGGAACATCACTACTGTTATGGCAGTATAACATTTTCAATCATGTCTTTAACTTCCATAAACAATGAGGGATGTCGTAAACGGATAGGATCTATTGCCTTGTTTTACGGTCTATATTTTGAAGGTGCCTTAAGTGGCAACTAATAGCTGGTACAATCAAATGTGAAATGTGAATGCCTAAATTTTATTAGGCCTCAGAATGTGGGGTAGGCAGTGATTTGTTTGTTTTCTGTGATATGTTGTGTTATTTTTTTGATTTATAAGTTTTAACGTACTATTATGTGAGGAATAATATTTTTATATGTAATATAATTTTTTATCATATTTTTTGAGTTTAACCTTTACTACTCATCGCCAAGATATGCTTACTTTAAATTGAAGACGCGTTATTTATTTGACAAATGCTGAAATTCAATGCTATAGTTGGCTTACTGCTAGAGAAACAATCTTTTCCAGCAAACCTAAAGCCGCGATCGTTGTAAGGTAAAAAGGAAATTATTGAGTCGACTACATTTAATTCGCAGTCGCGGTGTGTCATTTGTATTAGCAACCAGTATGTGTTATTTGCGTTGAATATTTTTTTAAACATACTTTATTGGATAGGCATAATACAACTTTAATATACAATTAATTAGTTATTTTCGCTGTAATGTACTTGTTTTTTTTCAAATAAATCGTGTGCGGGTTTACTGTACCAATATTCAGCTTCCAGGTAAATGAAGTTTATTCGTGAAGTTAATTCATAAGGTTTAATACGTTTTAGTCTTTTCAGTTCGTGGATAATACCCAAAAGTCGAATAGTTTCTACGTCGGTATGGCTGAGAAGTCGTTTTTCTTGTTTAATAACACATTCTTGGATAACTTTGTTAACCATTTTATGTCTAAGTCGTTGTGAATTTCTTGATCGGTTACATAACGACATGCATTGATACGCGAGAAGTTGTTTTGACTTCGTTGGATTACATTATGATTTAATTGTTTAGCATATCTCCAAAGATGAATACCATATATCCAAACCGATTTGTCAATAAAAAAGTAAATTAGTTGCTTATAGTAGAAATTAACGAGGACTTGGAACTTGGAACTAGATCCAACCAATCACAACATTTATCGTTATTTCAATCTAATTCGCTCAGCTTTTACTATAACATGGTGTTTCCAATTACGCCTACTACCTAGATGGAGTTCAAGGTTCTAGATGGAGTTCAAAAATCTGAATCCGCTTGCACGACTTGAATTCCCTTAAGACAAGTGTGCATAATGATGTTTATTCATCGCAATGCAAATGTGACATGAATGAATTTAGATTCGTTGGGTTTTATTTTCCAGTCAATAGTCCACCTGTTAATTTTGTCTTAGTACTTTTTGTTAATTTTTAATGGCCTCGATACGCAAAGTATCTGCATCGACATTACTACCGTATAGACAGCAAAGGTGCCATCCTCAGTCAAAAACTTGTGATACGTCCAAGAACACTGCAGGGTAAAACTTTCCTTTCCTCAAATTCCTTTTTGATTATGGTTATTACTCGATGTACTTGGTCGATGATGAAATGTTTTTTTCTAAACTCAAATTGAAAATTCGGGATATTCACGAGTGGTTTAAGTTGTTTCAGCAATAATTTTTTAAACACTTTGGATATTGAGGGTAACAGCGATATTGGTCTATGCGGTGTTACCTCTTCCGCTGGTTTACCAAGTTTTTATAACATGATTATCTGCACTGTTTTGAAGCAACGTGTTTTAATAAAAAATAAACGTTATGTAAGCATGTTAGCATGATAATAGCTTTACGCGACAAATTCTTAAATAGACCAAGCATTGTTTTATCAATGCCAGGCGCTTTTTAGGGTTTATATTTATGTCTATTTCTTGTTCTACGTTCATCGGAGTTACTGGCTTGACTGGTATTACTGACTGATACCCTGGAGTTGGATCAATACTAGTTTGAATATCGTGGGTTTGGAATACTGATACCAGGTGTTGAGCAAAGGCTTCAGCTTTCTTTTAATTTTGTCTTATCCGTTGACCGTATACATTTTTGATAAGTAGCACTTGAACAAGGAGTCGTAGGAATCTACGAGTTTGTTTCCACTTTGAATAGTCTTTGTCTACATCAGAACCCAGTCCGCTTAGGTGGAATTCGATGTAATTCTACATATAAACTTTTATTTTTTGGTTAACTAGATTGCACACCTGACTAAAAATCCTTTTGTCACCCGAATTTCTGGATCTATACTAGTCTTGCCTTTTGGCTATTTTTTATTAGATCTCTAATATTGGCAGGTTATTTTATTCATAGTTCTGGTTTATATCTGGGCGAGAGTAGTCTTATTGGCTGCCAGGTATAAGTAATCAATTTCTGTGCCTGCTGCTCCAGGTCATCAATAGTGCTGTTATACAAAATTTCTTATTTTCTTAATTATCGTTGCATTCAGCATTATAGTACAAGAGTATGATAGGAAGTTAGATCATTCACACTTCTATTTAGACGTAAACGGATGAAATTCCATGTAAGAAAAAGAAATCAATCAATTCAGGAACTTTATTGCTATCCGTAGGCCAATATGTTGGAGTACGTGGATTCACATTTTGTTAATGACAGCTACCATTTCATTCCCTTTATTAAATCCCTCATTTACCAGGCACCATGTTTGACGTTGAAATCGCCTCGAATAACAAATATTGGACCACGTTTTCTGAATATGTTCACATATTGACTTTTCGAAATATTGTGACGTGGTGGGCAATATGCAACAGCAAGCCACATGTCAGCTTATGTCAGCAACATTTTGCTGAACGGTAATAATGGTGGCTTGAATGTGTGTCTCTTTTATTTCTTCTTACTGAAAATAGTGTATATTTCGTTTCATTAATAAAGCGTTCCCCACCGGTACGTTTGTTAAAGTGTGTAGTCCAGTAGGCATTATATCCTTAAAGCGGACGGTTTATCTTTTCCAGACAATTTTATATTTTTCGTTTGCATACTTTGAATAGACATATTGTTGGACTGTAGAATGTTCAATTCCTTCTGATACGCTGGATAACATTTATAATTTTCCGGGTGTCCTCTTTCGTTACGTAACGTACATTATTACACTGTTGCGTAGTCTTTTGCACTGTCTAGTAAGATGATTGTCAGCACATTTTACACACTATGGTTTGCGTTGGATGACTTTTTTTGTTGCAGTTTTCTCCTAAAATTTCGAAGAAAATGACCTATTAACACTGTAATTAAGACTTAAACTAGTTTTTTCCACGACTCGTCTGCTTGACTATGCAGACAGTTTTCTATAGCTAGTTAATACTTTATAATAATAATTAGTTACCTATAGATTTGATTGGTATTTCTGCTAATGCAATATCATTTTTATGAGATGAAATTTATATTTTTATAAGTATATAAAAATTAATCTTTTTACTTTTTAGTTCGCCTAATTGCTTTTACTAATAAGGCCAAAATTGCTAAATTAAGAAATACATTTTTAAATAACCTGTAAAATCAACAGTGACCTGTACTGTTCTCATTTTAACGTACGTAGCTGACAAAATAAAGGTTTTAGAATGATATAGTATGCGAACGTTGGCTTAAAGGCTAATTAACTCCGTAAATTTTACGTTATTCATAAAGAAACATGATTCAACATAGGGCTGGTTTAATACTGACATTTAATCCGCGGCTTAGCTAGGAAGAATGTTTTTGTTTAGCTGGTCACTGATGACAAACATGAATTATGTACGATATTGCAGTGGTCAGCGTGCTGTTTTCTTCAGGTTTTCTACTTCATCATAAAATTTTTACGGAATCACCCTTCTCTTCGCCTGTCTGTCTGTCGAAACCACTTTTCTCGGGAACGGCTAGGGGAATCATGTACTTAGGTCTAAGACCCCATAGTTCTATAAATAATTCAAGCTTTTCACTCAATGCAATACAAATATTACGTACTTTTATGGTTTCTTATTTATCCTTTATCAATTTATCAAAACGTATATAGAAAGGAAATGCCTCATAGTGCAAATGAAAAAATATTATTTTAAATATATGTGGAATTATTACGTTCTTTTCTACCCTATGTTATCAAAATTACTAACTTTAACAAAACATGATGTAACAGTACGGAACTCTCAGATCACGAGTCCTACACGCAGTTACTGTATTTTTTGATTTTTTCCTTTCTTAATCTTGTAATAATTAATATAATCAAAACAGTATAAATTTTTTTTTTATGGAATAAAAAGGAATTTTATGCAAACCTAGTTTTAGTTTTTTTAAATACCCATTCAAATTATCTATAAATTCAAAGTTATTTAGATATTCATATTGAATTGATTGGAAATTTAAAAGAGTATACGTAACAAGCGTTACATTATCAAACAGATAAATCCAGAATGGGCATCATATTTCTAACAAAAATAGAATTATTTGAAATGGCTGGACTCGGGGACGTGCTAAAATAGAATTGTTACGTCTTATCACAACATCACGTAGAATATATCGGTAGCGAAAGCTTCACAAAATATGCGAAGTATGTATATTACATTAAAAAACACTTTTGAAATAAACCAAAACATAAACAAATATAGTAGTATGTGAAGATTAAGCAAATAAAGTAAGAAGTGAAGATTAAAGAAATACAGAAGTATGTGAAGATTAAGTGAAAATAATAGTATGTAGAGATTAAATAAATAGTACGTAAAAGACAAACAAATAGAGTACTATGTGAAGATTATAGAAAACGAGTGCTGTGTGAAGTTTAAACAAATAGAGTAGTATGTGGAGAATAAACAAAGAGAGTAGTATGTGAAGATTAAATAAATATATTGGTATGTGAGGATTAAACAAATCGAGTAGTTTCTGAAAATTAAGTAAATGGAGTAGTATGTGAACATTATACAAATAGATTACTATATGAAAATTAAACAAATAAATTAGTATGGAAAGATTAAACAAAGAGAGTGGTATGTGAAGATTAAGTAAATAGAGTAGTATGTGAAGATTTAACATATCTTTACCTACTACTCGTAGGTGAAGATTAAATAAATATAGTAGTATGTGAGGATTAAACAAATGGAGTAGTATGTGAACATTAAACAAATGGAGTAGTATGTGAACATTAAACAAATGGAGTAGTATGTGAAGATGAAACAATTAGAGTAGTATTATGAGTATTGTTATTTACCTGAAGTTTCTGTGGTTCTATGGACAATGTGTTTTGCTTAATGACTATTAAATTTTTTTATCGTATTGTAAGCTATTTTAAAATTTATAGCGGTATTATATTATTTATTTGTTTTCCTTTGTGTTAATGGACATAATTTAATAAAGAGTTTGCTGAATATCTTAAAAACAATTTTTTTTTTAAAAGTAAAATATTTGTTAATTTTTGACATTTAGGTCCAAATATCATGCTGGAATATTTTTTAAATTTCCTTGAAATATGTTGCATATTTGCACAGTGCATCAGAAAATATCGAAATTGTTGATAAAAATTCATTATGTAGAACACATGTGATCGTAAGTTACATAACTATGATATTATGGCGTTGAAAGCGAGAACTGTAGTTTTCAGTTTTCTAAACAATAAATACAGTTTTCATAATATCTATATTCCAAAGCAACTGACACTAATTACCTAGTACGATTTACATTCGGTCGGTTTTTTTATTATCATATCCAGGTTCCTTTAGCTATAGAGTAGACTAGGAGTATATTATGGACTAGGAAGTAAATCGAAATTGGGATGCACACAATGCCATGAGAATGTTAGTAATATTGTTTGATACATCAGAATACTCAGAATTAAACTTAAGCAACTATCCATGATAATTCCGAGTTTAAATACAACATATAAAATCATCCCATCAAAGGTATATAATATATCGTTTTAATTAGTTGCTAATGCGTGACAATAAACAAGAAAATAATTGTTAATAAAATCTCCTAAGCAATCAATCAAAGATGAAGAAAAATTGCTTGCAATATCAATTTAACCAATGTCAACTGACGAACGAGAGGTGAGCGACGCACAACGTTCCTGTGTAAGATGTTCATTCGTTCTTAAATTTAATGAGCAAGAACCTCAGGGGGATTCAACATTATTTTTTCAATAGTTTGTAATAATTTACTCGTCAGAATTGAAAGGACCAGAGATGGATACACCATATTCAACCATGTCCACGTCCAAAACATTCAACCATGTTCATGATACGATTCAAAGAAAGCATAAAAGGACAACAACCAAATGTTTTATATTTTAAATTTATTGACCTTTACAAGATTTCGTACTAAAATTTGAAAGACGGAACATTTACTAAACCACTTCAGCATCTTTTCGTCTGTCTGTTGATATTACTCTTGGAGACTATTTCACACGGAGAATTGGAATTTAGCATAGCTGTAAGAAACGGTGGTCAATTAAAGATGTGAGATAAAAATAATCGAATGGTTGATTAAAAGAGATAAAATTGGAATATTGGTAGTTTGAGGCATTAAATGGAAGCTTTCAGTATAATGATTTTTTTCAACACATTGATTTTTTTGCTTACAGGTCTGAACAATTGTGTGAATGAAATAAAGTGTGAATTATGAGATTTGTATTAGCACTGATATTCTTTTCTTCTACCTAAAAAGAAATTTTGCTCATAAACTTTAGCTATAAAATAGTGTCATTTGATCGATGTGCGGCATTAGACTGTAGAAAAAAGTTTAGATTATCAATCAACTAACGAGGGAAACATCCCTAATATTAAGGAAATTAAATTTGCACCGATTCAAAACAGTTTTTTTATGTTAGATAACTAGAAACGTTATAAGAGTGCGGATCTCTGGCCAATAGTCAACATTAGAAACTTTTTCGAATGGATGTTAACAAATGATTTTATTTTTGACAATTTTATTAACTAACAACACACATTGGAAAGTTATTACTACATCCATATTTTTACTTTTTCTGGCTCTTTCTTATATCTGTAATTAGGAAACCATGAAGGTACTATGGTGCCAAGAGTGAGAGTTATAATTTCTAAGTTTCTAAACAAACAGGCTTTGGAATTGACAGATACATTTTCAACGATACATTGTATATAATCGACGTTCAAAAACAACTGATAGTGGTAAACATTAATTGACTAAGTGTGACTTACACTTAACCAGATTTTTTAAATGTTATATTTATGTTTCTTTATGTACAAAATATACTGGAAGTATCACACTGATTAGAAAGTTATATGAAATTGGGATGCACTAAATGCTATGAAAATATTCGTAACTAGAGAAACGTCAGTAAAAAAATTATCCATGAATCCAATTAAAAGTTATCGGGCAAAGTATAGAGGATTACATGAAAATTATTTATGACTTAAGTTGCCACGGATTGTTGACTGTTTTCAAAAACGGCCGCTTTATAGCCACGGACAGCTAAGAATTAGTCCGTAGCTGATAAAGCTAATCAACAAATTTTTTTAATAAAAACACGCTCGTATTCGAATGCAACGTTGTGTTAAAATCAAATTAATTACAATCAAATCGACAAAAAGTCAATCAACCGACTACTTTTCGAGTTTTACGAGTACAAACATAGCAGGCTGAATTTTTATGTACAAAGACGTCGAACGCCAAATCGCGATAGTGCTGAGCACAACTTTTAATAAGTTTTGAGGATAAGTGAAATGTAAGTAAACTATCAATGATCCTCCAAGATTATGTGAAGTAGAGATAAACATTCCCTGAAACGTATAATAGAGTTTAAGTTAGTCGCCATTGCGTTATAATAAACAAGAAAGAAGTCAAAAATTAAATTTAATTTATTCATTATATATATATATATATATATATATATATATATATATATATATATATATATATATATATAATCATCATCATCATCATCATCATCATATATATTAATACGCTAAGGTTAAGATGTTACTCTCCCTTTTTAGAAAAAACCTCATAACTAATCCACATAAATTATATATCATTTTATAGATAATTGCTTGCTCTACCGGCATCCACAACTAAAAAATTTATTATTGCTATTGTTTTTGCAAATTAATTAATTATTAAAATTATATACACAAAACAGCAATGCTGCCATCTAACGGCTCAACGTCAATATGATTGACGGTCGGTAAAATTTTTGTTTAATTTCATATCCACTCACGTATAAATAAAGTGGCGCTTTATCTCAATGCTTTTGATACTTGCGCCTCTATATATATAATTTTAGTTAAATATTTGTTTGATCTGTCATCTGAGCTTCATAATGGAATAAATAATGCGAAGACTTCGCACGGGTCACGCTAGTATATATATATTACGTTCTGATATTCTCCCTTTTTAAGAGAATCCATATTGCTTACGTGAGTTCGACATAAAATTTGTTTTCGATAAAATACAACTTGTTGCTCAAATCGCTTTTTTTTAAATTGCCTTATCAACTAACTCAAATTTTTGAAAAAACATGTTTTTAATTATTCAAATAAATTTGAGTTAGAAATAAATCTTATTTATGCATATTATGTTTAAAAAGTTGAGTCTTAATTATACTAAGGGTATAATAGAAAAAAACCTTATGATTATTGCCCGATTCGATTTACCAATGATTGTTCGTGTTGCAAGTATATTTTAACTGTAATTAAAAAGAGAATGTAAGAATCATCATATATATTAATACGCTAAGGTTTTAAGATGTTACTCTCCCTTTTTAGAAGAAACCTCACAACTAATCCACATAAATTATATATCATTTTATAGATAATTGCTTGCTCTACCGGCATCCACAACTAAAAAATTTATTATTCCTATTGTTTTTGCAAATTAATTAATTATTAAAATTATATACACAAAACAGCAATGCTGCCATCTAACGGCTCGACGTCAATATGATTGACGGTCGGTAAAATTTTTGTTTAATTTCAAATCCACTCACGTATAAATAAAGTGGCGCTTTAGCTCAATGCTTTTGATACTTGCGCCTCTATATGTTAGTAAAATATTTGTTTGATCTGTCATCTGAGCTTCATAATGGAATAAATAATGCGAAGACTTCGCACGGGTCACGCTAGTTTGTTATAATATTTTTATTCAGGTCACATTTTTGTTTTTCTCTTGTTTTTTAGAGTTTAATTCGGAAATAGTTTATCAGATTAATGTGATACTTTCATAATTGTATAGCTTGTAGTACTGAGTTAATATATGGAATTCAATACCCTTTACAGGGCATACGATATTTTGTAGAACGTAACGAGCAGTAAACATTTATATGAAGTGCGCTGTATGCATTTTTAAGTTAAACCTTCAAACCGTACATCTACATTAAAATAAAGATATTGCAAATAAAATTGGTGGATGAATAAAAAAAACTTACCAGTAAAAATGGGTTAAGAGTATATTCATACTATTAGTACATTATAGGTTAGTAGATATTTATAGAGTTGAACAAACTAAACCGTTACGGCTACATATTTGAAAGAATTGTATACGGCTATATGAATTTAATGTTTGAAAGAATAATATGAGGCGATGCAATCTATAAAATGTTTCAATGCCTGCACGGCTAAATGTTATATTGCACTTCGTTTTTTATAAGAGCTTTTATGTTACAAAATTGAGTGCGGACAGTTCTATACTCAACTAAAGCAGTGTTAATGATTACACCATTAAGAATACCTTTAATGAATTTCTCGTAAATAATTATTAGATGGGAGTGTGATCAATGCAAAATAAAATCTTTATCCGGACTTGAAGGGGTTAAGGGGGAAGGGGCAGGTAGTAATTAATAATTTGAATGGAATGTTATTTTATACTATTTCAGTACCATTTCGTGTTGTCTGACTAGTTACGTTTCCTGTTAATTAACGAGACATGATGTTAAAATAGTGTGACGTATCTTCTCGTTACGAAACGGTTTTACCCTTGAGTTTTGTGATCTTTCAAGAAGTAAGTAAATTCATGTAAATTTCCCACTTTTCCTAACTTCACTATAATTGGATGAAAAGTTGTAAAAGAAATAAGTGTATACCCGATGCCACATAAATTTCAGTAGATAAGTCGTAAGAAAAAAATTAAATTGCTGTAACGAAAAACTAAAAATGAATTTGCGGGCCGTGGAAAATTTGTCTAGATTAATTTTGACTTCATCGTATTTAGTATCAGACATAAATATCACTTAGTATATCAAATCCTTTGCGAATATTATTTCAAAATGTTGTCATAGAAAATTTTATGGAGCATTTAGTTATTAGATCAGGGTGCAAGACTTGAATTCATCCCTTTTATTAAAATAAATGTTGCACGGTATCCAAATGAACTACGAAGCTTAAAAACCAATCTCTCACCAACCATTTCCTCTCGCTGCAGACTGTACGTCTCTAAGCCGATAAATAATATCAGCGATAAGACTGGCCGCGTGAGTATTAGCCACATTGTACATAATCCCCTCGCCCGTAATGCCTACAAGCGTATAAATCATGGTACCTCAAATTAACGGTTAGACCCCTGTAGCGGCTTTCCGCGTTGGTCGGCGTCAGGCTTTTGAGACACGCTCCTCTTTATTTTCGGACCCGCATTCTGGTAGGATCGTCCATGGTTTGTGAAAATGGGAGTAATGAGAAGCATAGTGATCCTCGGGGTCATGTATTGCCGCTGGTTTTATTATGTACTCCAAGAAATTTGTACCTAAACATATATAATAGGCTTTTGCGAAACCTTGACATTAGACAAGTAGTACCAAAGCGACGTGGGATTTCAGTCATTTGGCAATGTGTGCAAAGATATGGGATACAATTTTTGTTTGATCACATTTTCATATAAATGGAGGAGAAATATGCGTTTAGGCTAAGAAAAATATGTTTATTGATCAACAAATCTAGATATTGACGACAATGTTGCGGAGTTCTGATTGTATTGCAATAGGTGCAGCGATACTATGACCGCTTCGATTTCGTAAGGAATACACTGATTTAATGTTTTTCTTTGTAATCTTATAGCTTGATGGATTTTTAAAACTTTTCCGGAAAAACAAGAAAATTTCAAAATGAACTATTTTGTACGTTTAATATAACACTCTTAAATCATATTATTGTTGTTTATTTTAGGGGAAAGGAATAACATTTTTATACTTCGTGAAAGGTTTTATTTACGTCAATATAAACTATCTAAATATATTATTTCTAAAAGGTGTTTTTGGTCGAGCGGCTCGATCTCTTTAACTAATGCACCAAAAAAATAAAAAAAATACCCACTTAAAGCTTATGTTTTCTACTTTGGGCGAAAAATATAAAAAAATTCGAAAAAAATCTTTTTGTTAATAAAAAATTAATTTTTAAAACAATTGGCATGAGCGCCATCTGTGGGCGACACATCAAATATCTTAGCCAAATTGTATACTTGGAACACGCTAGATGGCGATATAGTGCGAAGACTTCGCACGGGTCAGCTAGTCAATATAAATGAGGAAAGTAATATTTGAAGTATTATTTATCAAACTTGAGTGACTTAATATTTGTTGTGAAACAGTACTATGCGTCCCGCGAGTTAGGCGGGGGTGCGCTGGTGTAAAATACCGTGCGATAATTAACTCGTGAAATTGACATACTAAATGGAACATGTTTTTCCCTTTTAGAAATTAACTTAATAGTGGCGCATTAATTTTTTTGTGTGTGATTATAACATATAATTTAAAGAAAGACAAATAAATGGACTATATTTCAATATTTCGCTTTTTAATTATTGAAGTTTTTTTATTGTATTGAAGTTTTGCTTCTTTAAGAGCGTTATGGAAAAATTATGAGGATGAAATTTTACGATACACGCGCACAGTGCAACAAAAGTCGACGGGATGAAGTTCCTCACTAAACATATATTTACATGCGTATAGTGACTGATACTATATTCATGATAGTTACAGTGGTATCCATAAATACACATTGAGTCTTATATTCATACTGTCTGTGTTTTAAATAATATTTTTAGTAACTGAAATTTAACAGTGGTGCAAATGAGAAAAAAAAGAATTTATTTATTGTAAATACTGGTGATAGAAATAGTGCTTATAAGCTTTTTTAAATATATTTTTAAACGTATTTCTCTAAGTGAGGTTGTATGATGCCAAAGAAGTACTCGCATAACCTATACTACGCGTACATAACACGCACAATTTACAAACAAAACAAACTGCAAGGAATAAATTCGTGAGTGAAATGTTACGTCACAAATGTACTAATTGAGTGAAATATTACGTCACAAATATAGTAATTGAGTGAAATATTACGTCACAAGTGTACTAATTGAGTGAAATATTACGTCACAAATGTAGTAATTGAGTCAAATGTCACATCACAAATGTACTAATTGAGTGAAATATTACGTCACAAATGTAGTAAATCAGTGAAATATCACATCACAAATGTACTAATTGAGTAAAATATTACGTCACAAATGTAGTAATTGAGTGAAATGTCACGTCACAAATGTACTAATTGAGTAAAATATTACGTCACAAATGTAGTAAATCAGTGAAATATCACGTCACAAATGTACTAATTGAGTAAAATATTACGTCACAAATGTAGTAATTGAGTGAAATGTCACGTCACAAATGTACTAATTGCGTGAAATATTACGTCACAAATGTATTAATTGAGTGAAATGTCACGTCACAAATGTACTAATTGAGTGAAATATTACGTCACAAATGTAGTAATTGAGTGAAATATTACGTCACAAATGTACTAATTGAGTAAAATATTACGTCACAAATGTAGTAATTGATTGAATTACCACATCACAAATGTACTAATTGAGTAAAATATCATGCAAAGAGAATTAGGCGACAGTGCAAAGAGATCACGTAAATAAGTGAGTCAATCGAGTGCTACCACCATTATGTACTGTAATAATTTGTTCATTAATTGTTGAATATATTTGGCGTTAATATTGAACATATTTGGCGTTAATATAGAATGTATTTGGCGTTAATATAGTATACGTGATATAGTATTATTTCTACTTTCTTGAAATTATTTACCACGGCCTAGGTTTCGTTTATATTACAACATCTTCAGGTGGGATACTAGCAAAGATTGTGTTTATTAATAGCTAAATGAAGTTGTCGCTTTGAATTCGTAATGGGTCGATTTAATTGTGTTCATTAATATCTAAATGAAGTTGGCGCTTACCTATGTGATTCCACATATATACTTTCACTTCCTTTACATATTTAATAAATGTTCTATCTATATATAATTATTTTATATAAAAAAGAAATGACGACACACATGACATTTATCGAATCAATCTCATTTATCGTTATATCAATTAATCTGTAGATTAACGTGTATATATAGAAAAGAAATAATTAAAACTATATCACGATGTAAAATTGTATAGTAGATTATCAATAGTTTTTGTGGAACTAACATATGTATTGTTATATCGTTCACTGTCCATGCTGTCACTTACTGTAGATCGACTTTAGACGTTTACCATTACGCTGCCACTTACTGTAGATCGACTTTAGACGTTTACCATTACGCTGTCACTTACTGTAGATAGACTTTAGACGTTTACCATTACGCTGCCACTTACTTTAGATCGACTTTAGACGTTTACCATTACGCTGCCACTTACTTTAGATCGACTTTAGACGTTTACCATTACGCTGTCACTTACTGTAGATAGACTTTAGACGTTTACCATTACGCTGCCACTTACTTTAGATCGACTTTAGACGTTTACCATTACGCTGTCACTTACTGTAGATCGACTTTAGACGTTTACCATTACGCTGCCACTTACTTTAGACCGACTTTAGACGTTTACCATCTGACGGGACGTATGGTTAGGTATATTTTGGTTACGTTTGCTCAAAAACACGCTAGTAAAATCTTAACTGTTTATCCAAATGGTATGATGTTCAGAACAATATTTATCTAAATAAAGCGCAATAAACGAAGGATATCTTTATTTTTATAAGGAATAAATCTACTGAAACGACCTTCGATAGATTAATTTTCTGTTTTGTGAGTTAACATTAATTGATATATATAATTGATATATGATATTAATATATATATATATATATATATATATATATATATATATATATATGTAAATGCAGCATTTTCTGGAAATTCGATTGCCTGTCCATTTTTACTTACTTGCATGTTGACTTGCATAACTAAAATTATTTCTGGTTTCCCTATTGTTGCAACCCCATAGAATATAGCCTACATTCATTTCAAAAGTCTGGACTACTTACCAGAAAAATATTTTTTTTAATCAGATCAGTAGTTCCCGAGATTGCCTCTAAGAAGTAAATAAATAAAGGAAATAATGAAGTTTACTTCTTTATTATCTTAGTTTATACATTAGCTCAGATAAACATACAAGATTATTCTTATATCTTTGTAAAAAAAAAGTTGGAGAACTCCTTTACATAGTCTAGATACAAAAGACTTTGAAGAAACTGAAAAAGAAGAATGGATCAGATTTAAAATATTTAAAAGAGCATGAAATAATTATGATCAGTTCTGAATCTGAGTAGCGTAATTCTTTTCTCTCTTCTTTATTTAATGTTAGCCTTTTTCGTCATCGGGATCGACCTTATGAACATAAATCAAATAGTAAGATCGATCCCGGTTTATACTATCGACGGAGTTTAAACCAAGGTTTAATCATAATTTTGTAGGTCGATGACGGTTTAACTCCGTTGAAAGTTTAAACTGTATATTATTGAATATATTTCCCGTAAATTTGGTAGAAATTAATTATTCACAACTAAATGAAACTGCGATGTGGTATTATTTATATTTATTTTTTAAGTCCTTTACCACGACTTGGGTTTCGTTACATTACATCTTTAGGTGGTCTACTTTGCTAGTAGCGCACCTGAAGATGTTGTAATACAACGAAACCTAGGTCATGATAAAGAACTTAAAGAAAGTAGAAATAATACTACATCACGTAGTTTCATTTAATTTTGTATATTATTTTTATTGGCAGGGATTAGCATTAGTCATTTTATTTCTTGAAATAGAAAAGAAACACTTTGAAAAAAAAATGAGGGCTCTCTTTTGTAATCCCGATATCATAAAGTTAAAAACAGACGTATTCGTAAAAAAGACGCTCTAATGGCGGGTAATAATATGTTTCTCAATTTAGAAATGTACCACGATATTAAATGGCTAATAGTTCACGCTTGTGGCATATTTCAAAATCTACATTGTTATGTCTTATACAGTATACGATATTAAATGGCTAATAGTTCACGCTTGTGGCATATTTCAAAATCGACATTATTATGTCTTATACAGTATACGATATTAAATGGCTAATAGTTCACGCTTGTGGCATATTTCAAAATCGACATTGTTATGTCTTATACAGTATACGATATTAAATGGCTAATAGTTCACGCTTGTGGCATATTTCAAAATCGACATTATTATGTCTTATACAGTATACGATATTAAATGGCTAATAGTTCACGCTTGTGGCATATTTCAAAATCGACATTGTTATGTCTTATACAGTATACGATTTAAATGGCTAATATTTCACGCTTGTGGCATATTTCAAAATCGACATTGTTATGTCTTATGAACAATAATCTAAAACCGTTGATGTGAAATAGTTTATAATGACTAAATCACTAGATACTTATGGTAGTCACTGGTTATTTCGATCGTTGTCACGGTCGTAGGGCGGTGACTCGCCTTTAGTGTTAATATCAACCAGTAAAGGCTAGTAGGCTAATTGCCGAGTCATTGATGGCGACCGTGTCATCGTCCTGTCGCTGTAACAACGATCAAAATAAGCGATGGTTTTAGCAATGAATAATCTAAAACAATTGGCCGTTGAGGGGACATATTTTATGATGACTAAATCACTACTTATGATAAAGTCACTGCTTATTTCGATCGTTGTCACAATCGTAGGGCTGTGACTCGCCTTTAGTGTTAATATCAACCAGTAAAGGCTAATAGGCTAGTTGCTGAGTCATTGATAGTGACCGTGTCATCGTCCTGTCGCTGTGACAATGATCAAAATAAGCTAATATTTTTAGCACCATACTTCCTACCCTTATGAACGTGTGACTAAATATTAATGATGTGACTAAATATGAATATATTCGAGTAGATGTGTATAATTCTTTACAAAAACGACTCAGTGTTCCGGAATAGCGCTGTGTTCCAAACGATCCGAAACATTTTCGTTATGCCAAACGTATCATTTGGAGCATCGTATCTTGAGTTCCGAATGGACGGACAGAAAGAAATGAAGCGAACACTGTTCCGCTGATTCGTTTCGTTGAATGCGATTGAGATATATATGACGTACTATGAACTGCGAAGCAAAGAAATGTTTATATAAACAATATATTTATTCGCCTCGAGTTATATTACTAAATGTTTAGTTGTTTACGCAGCAAATATTTGTCGGTTTGTCTTTAGTTATACTTAAATTAAGCAATTTAGTATATAGTGTATATTTTATTATATTAAATTAATGTGTTTAAATATTTCATGTCAACAATTTGAACGTTAAACGCCCCTTGTGTTTAAATATTAAATACTAGTACGTTAAACTCCTAGTGTTAACTATTTGTATAAAAAATAATAAAACATTTAATATTAATTTACCAATGTCAATTAAATTGAAAAGAAAATAAAAAATCGTACATGGAAATAAAGTCATAATACACTTTAAAATGACCCTCAAACCATTATCTATGTATCCAAAATTATAATAGTAATGCAAAAATATTAATTTTGTAATACTTTCTGTCCGGATAGCAAATTTTGAAAGAAAATATTTCAACGTTCAAATCACAACAAAGTTATACAAGGCCCGCTACAAATACGGTCGATGCTTTGTAGCAATATATACATACATTCATTTCAGATCTGTTCCGTTTGGAACTGTGAGAATCAAGCCCCAAATGAAACGTTTCACTGTTCCGGATCCAAATTTAAATCTTCCAATTACAACAAAAATACACATATTCACAAAGTATTGTAATATATATATATTTTTTTTTTAATTTTACACTATCTGAAGAAATAATGGTATCACCTTTCGATTTGATAATGGAGAAAACATTTTCAACATAATCTTGAGTTAATCTGCAGGTAAATAAAAACTAATTATTAAATTGTACCTAATCATAATGGTAAATACGGCCAGCGCATGTTATATTCAAATCTCTGCCCATCTAGTTTATGCCGTGTACGTGTATTACTAGCGCCATCTAGTTAGTTTTCTCATATTGATGAATTAAATCAACTTGTTTAGATTTTAAGTGATAAAATGTCTGGCATTAGTCCATTCCATCAGTGTGGTCAGATTGATAATCTAATATGTTGACTGATGGATTAATGAACCGTAATAACAAAGATTTAAATACGTTGATAATTTTTATCAGTTTGACGTGGATTGACAACAGATTGATTATATAACATTCCGTCATAGCGAGTCAGTCTCCGTACGGAGCGCGACGGTGTTGCATGATGAGGATACTTTATCGCCATCGTTAGAATCAAAAAGTGACTTTATATTAACTTTTGCTGATTCTATGGAATAAAACCCATTGTGACTACATAAACAAAAACTTTTTACCAAAAATAGAAATATGGGTACTTAGTTTTAACTTTTACGGTACAATATCGTTTTCACCGACTCCAAAATTCCCGACCTCCCTACTAATATCTCAGTTGCATCATGCCTTTGTCTATACCTGTGTATACTACTTACCTATATGTTTTATTACTTTTTTGCTTACTTAAAAACAAGTCAAACGAGTCCAAATTATGTGAGTTTATTCTTCATCACTGAAGAGTTCTTGATCCAACTTCAGTTTTCACAATCAGATTATAACCAAATTATCAAAGGATTACACTAGGGATATATATTCTAAATAAAAAAATAACTATCCAAATTGGATAAGTTATGAGGTAAGAAATGCAAAAAATAAAACCGAACTTCCTCCTTTTTTGAAGTCAGAACAAAAGGGAACAAGTTTTTAGAAAAGCTTGTTCCGTTTTGGAATTATTTATGGAAAATAAAACCTCAGACTGAAATTAAAGACGCGAAATAAGAAATTCTTTTATTAATTGTAAATGCATTAGGTTACATTTTATTACTATCCATTGTTATACGTATTCCCTATTCGTGCTTTCTTAAAGCCGTTCTCGAGGATACTTGTATCATTCGGACTGATCGCGTAATAATATCTATTAATCCGCCATTTAGCCATTAGTATAATTACTAGGTAAACAAAATGGAAGTATCCCAGATTACTTTTCGCCAAAGATTTTGCAAGTACAAATGCGGTTTCTCAAACCCGATTATAACTTTAGAAACATATATTTGTAAAAGATGGTGCCAAAATAAAACTGTACTCATTTCTTGAATAGTTCTAAAGAATAATTTTGAAGAATATAATCGATGTTTCGTCAGAAATTAGACTAATAGAATTTTGTTTCATTTTAGTCTAAAAAAAGGAATATATATTATTTTCGAATCTTAAAAAAGAATGTATTTTCCTCGGAGTTCGGAGTTCAGATTTATTTACCAACTTTAGTGTGTCTAATTGATACATATGACGAACTTATTGCTATAAAAGCAATCTCTTACAGCCAACCAGAATATCAGTCCAGCTCCGCTCGGCGAGCGGCCAGAAATCGGACCCTAGTCTCCGAGGATCGCCGCGTCGCCTTATGATCAGTCCAACACACCATGACTAATATACGGATAGTAAGAATTAGACCCTTTCGAGACCACTTCTTTTTTGCATCATCACGTCATGTCAATATTTGCGAATACTGAAGATATTACAATATTTTGGTGTTTGTCAATAAAATGAGGTGCGGCGCAATACCTAAAACGTTTGCTGTAGTTAACCGATGGAAATCAGAAACCTGATTCGTAATTAAAACATCAGTTTTTAACGTTGGAAAGATTATGGGGAACGTTATGGTAAATTATGTTTGCAGAAACCAGTTTTCAAATAGTAATTATTTAGAAACATTTGCGTGTTTCTAATGTTGACAAAATGGCGTCGACACTAACAAATCCAAACAACACGACATATTCCGAGTATGTGAGAAACGGATATTTTTATATACGTACATATATTTGGTATATGTAAGACGCACACTTGGATAATTAATTTTGAAACGTATCGTATGCTCTTTGTCTATTTATAGTATTAAAATCAATGGAGTTAAGCTTCATTAAATCTGTGACCGATATGCAAACTCTGCTTGGGAGCGCTTCTAATAAAACCGGGTGCACAGCCGCTACAATGCTCCGCGACCTGCCCTTTAAAAGCTGACCTAAATGACCTCCTTTGGTGTTACGTTTAACCCTTCGAGCTAGCTCGCATTGTGAAAGTACTTCGGGAGTTTAGTGTGCTGTAAAATAATATCCAGTTGTAATAGAGAACAGCGACGATGAAGATAATTGCTTGTTTCACTTGCTTTCTTTTGTATACAAATCTACTCTCATGCGTTTCTTTAGCTCTAGTGTCATTTATTAAAATTCTGACATTTGGTAAAGTGATTGCTAAGAGAACTTGTAATATTTTTAACATACTGTCAAAAAAAACTAGATGGCGCTACTAGTACAAATATATTACGCTAACAAAACCAGGAGAGATCCCATGACGTCTGGCAAGCGAATTTCCATTATAATTTTTTTTCGACCATATTTGCGTGATTTAAATAGGCGTATATGTATATATTTTTAGATTAGAGTATATAACATTACATGAAATATTAAAGTTTCTTGGGAAAATGGATTATTATAATTTTGTTTATCATAAGTAGCCGAATAAACATTTTAAAAAGTTGGAAAATATTTAATATTTCAGGAAAAATGGTCAAATATGAAACTTCATTGAAATGTGTTCAGAATAGATATATTTATTTTCTTGTTTTTCTACTATTTTTCTCAATGTAGCATTTTGGAGCCAGTATTCATTGAAATTTCGATTCGTTTCTTGACTATTATTATTTCTTCGTCACTTATTTTTTTCCGAAATTATTTTTTCTAAAATGGGACACCCTAAACTCTAAAGATTTTGGTTAAAGTGCCATAAACTAAATGTATTATTTTACGGCGCAAACAATGCGACCAACGCAGCATTTCTATTTTTTATTTATTTCATAGATAATTTTTTTTACATTTATTTTTCTATTTTGAAAGTTGTAATTATCCATAGCACAGTGGTATATTGATTTACATTTAATACAGATATAATGAAAGGAGAGATTGCAGTCTTTTTTGCTATATAAAATATTTAGCAAGAAAATTCTGGGAAAAATAAACGGAGTATCAAAAGAATCGTTGAGCAATTTCCAAAAATAAACCTTTTGCGAAGGCACAATTTTACTATAACGATCAATCAACCTCACTGTTTAGAAAGTACAAATAAAATCGATCTAATTATGCCCGCATTAAATATCGCATTTTTTACTCTTTTTCCACATATCCGTTTTAATACGAGACTGGGTATCGTGAGAAAATATTTAGTCTTTGCCTTTATGACCTTTATAACTTTATTGAGCGGTAATTGAAAATAATTCACGTCAATACTAAAACTCTATCATAAGGTAGAGGATACTAAGATAACAATCAGCATAGAAAACAATCTTATTTTTTATTATTATTTTATTCACAATATATTTTACAAGAAATTAACAAGAAGTTTAATGGAAATCGAATGTAATTATTAATTTTTCTAATATAATAATGGGGAAATAAAAAACGGCTAAGTGTCGGGACCTGCATCAAGTAGACCATCGTAGTTGTCTATATCTCTGTGAAATTATTGAAGCGAGTTATTTGAAAGTTCTAATAAAATGCCACGGTCTAGGATTTTTTCAGAGTTTTCAAAGTCTTGTTTGGAAAATTAGACCAAAGAAAAAAACATATCGCGCCTCATTTCATAGCTTAAAATGTTGTCAATAGGAGTTTAAATTAATATATAATTTCATTTTGGGACCTATGTCCAAGTATAATCCACTTGAGGGAATTTGTGAATAATGAAAGTCACTTCTATTTTTTATATACGAAAGGTAGATTAAAAAAAAGTTTTTTTTAAACTTTGTTACACATAAAGTAACATTTTCCATTGAACCATCTGTTTGCAAAATTTGGATTAAAAATATTATTTTTAAAGCCATGCCACAAAGGGCAAAAACCCCTTGATCTATTTTTATAATAACGATCTGTTCTGAAATATCGACAGATACTGGAATAAAATTCTATTCTGGGATAACGACGGATACTCGAAGAAGAGGCTTTCTATCTATATTCACTATGCATACCTGTAATAGGTAGAAGGTAACGGGGACGTGTAGTATTCTTGTTTCTTATAGCGATTTTCAAATAAACTAATTATTTTTTTATTAATATTGTGAAATTATAATTATGTGATATATTCTATACCAGCAGAACTATCATATAAATTTGTTTCTATTAATATTGTGAAATTATAATTATGTGATACATTCTGTACCAGCAGAACTATCATATAAATTTGTTTTTATTAATATTGTGAAATTATAATTATGTGATATATTCTATACCAGTAGAACTATCATATAAATTTGGCTTTTTTTTAATCACCCAATTGGAATTCAGAAATAATTTTTCATCTAATATATGCATTAAGCTTTTCATATGACGACCAATACAAGGCCCTTGACAAAACTAATACTGGGTTATATTTTTAACGAATATCCATAATCTGACTGTCATACCCTCACTAACGCAGGACTAAGCTATATCAGAGTTTTGCGACTATAGAATATGAAATTCTAACTAATTAATACAGCATGTGTAATTATTTATATGTATTATAGAGAGGTAGAAATTAACCAGAACTGAAAAGCTTTTTACTTTCCAGTGATACTATGAATGAAGATAGCATTCTCCTCGCTATAAATTTAAACTTCGAGTTTTTCAACAGCGTATCATTCATTCCTAAACTATACTAAAAAGGAGATTTAGAAGGAAAGTTTTTTCTGCGTAGCGACCGATCATTATTTATCCAATAACTCAAGTAATTGAATGATCTCGTTCAAATTATTTTCCAAAAGATTTTATATAATCCTGTGGAAATATATCTTGAAGAAAATGTACTCTGTATATTTACTAATCTAGCGATATTATATATCGACATGCAAAATATCGATGGGTTAATAATATATAAAAAAATACTATGTTTAATGTGGAAAATATTAAAACGGATATTAAATGTGGAAAAACAGTAAAAAATGCGATATTTAATGTGGGAATAATAAGATTGATTTTATTTGTATTTTCTAAACAGTAAGGTCGATTGATCGTTATTATAAAATTGTTCCTTCGCAAAAGGATTATTTTCGGAAATCGCCCAATGACTCTTTTGATACTCCATCTATTTTTCCCAGAAATTTTCTCGCTAAATATTTTATTTATCAAGAAATATTGCAATCTCCCCTATAATTTTATCTGTATTAAATATAAATCAATATACTACTATGCTGTGGATAATTACAACTATCGAAATAGAAAAATAAATGTATAAAAAATTATAATAGTCTGAAGACTGCGGCAGGTTATGTTATCTTTTATGTAATGAATTTTAAAAAGATTTTTAGGTACGATGAAAATATGTAAATTATATATATTTCGTCGCTCTTTTCGTTCTAGATATTGTCTAGAGCTAGACACTGCTATAAAACGTCTCTAGGTGTTTGCTACCGCGAAACTGGTATCCAGGGACCGACTCCTACAAATTGAGTCAACGTTCTAACGTCAGAAGGACTTTATAGGACGAGTGTTACATTTTCGTGAAGATTCATATTTTTAACATACCTTTGATTAAACTGGAGAAAAAAATTGGTAATTTTTTCTTTTTATCGGTTTTTCTTTAATAGTTTTAGACGATAATATTGTGTTGACAAATTTAGATTTTTACTGAGTTGTTACATGATAAGATTAATGAGTAGTAACACATAGCGGAATAAAATATGTAATTTATTTAAATGGAAAAAAGAATGCGACAAAGATTTCCATTGAGACACATATTGACCAATAACACACAGCCATTTATGATAACGTATTCTTTCACACATACAATGGTTTTAGCATTAATTTAAAAAGTCCTTTTTGCTACACATTTTTATAACTGGAATTTAATTTTTTATTTAGTAATTTTTTGTGAAAATTTACAGATTACTTTCCCGTGAATTAGTTAAAAAATTGGACGAAATAATACTTTTCCAAATCGTAGGAATATATATATAAGTTCGGCAGTTTTTTCTTTAACGTATAATCAAAGATTTATCTTTCTAAGAGCAACTGTCTTAGAGAGGCCAAAACTGAACTTATTACTTAAGCTCTCCTAGTGTAGAATAGGTTATAGATTTAAAACTTTCAGATAAACGCGTTTCTTTGATCTGAAATTTGGTATAATTTAATTCTGATAGAATTTTACTTTAATATTTTTAAAAGTAAAATGCAAATGTGTTTACAATTTTTTTTTCTTTAAATATAATATAGGAGATAACTAAGTTGCCGAACTTAGATCAATATTGTTTCTAGGTCTATTTTATAATTATAGTCATTTTTTCCTTTTAATAAAATATACAAATAACACATATCATGCCCTATAAATCAAGAAAAATGTATATTTTTTGTAGGGATGGTTTCTATTTAGTAATACGTAAATATGAACGCAAGTTTATTTGTCGCTTAAAAACAAAAAACTACATAAGGTCAATATATTTAAATATTTTCCATCGAAAATTTTACTGTAAATTGCACTGTACGTATACGTGGCTGATAAGAAAGATAGTAAGCCCAAACACTGCGTAATGGACATGTCAAGTGAAAGCAGTTGACATGTCCATTACGGAGTGTTTGGAGAAAATTCATGCTGCAGAATATGAAGATAAAATACAAATGCATTATAAGAGAGCTATATCCATGAAAGTCTGATTGTTAAGATTTTGAGATCATTTAGATTTATGCAGAGTATACGGAAGAAGAAATTGATAAAGGAAAAATGCTCGATCAAAAAGAAACAAATTGATAGAGAGACGACGTAAGGACGATAAAAGAGACAAGCGAGATTTAGAATATGTCCAGAATAAAGAAGTATGTCATTACTTTATCGGTCTATCTTCTAACCAGCTGAGATATAAAGTAAAAATACAGACATTATAAATATTCTTCAATATTAGATATAGTTGGTGTCCTTCGATTATATTGATACAAATTAAAAATCTAAATGACCATGTAAGAAGTAAGTCGAGACTTTATTATGTATAGACTGACCGATAAGTACTTACAAAGAATATCGACAGCATTTACCTCATTATAATGTAATTAATGTAAAATGTAACCAAATATTGACGTTAAAATGTATGTTAAAACGTCCATAAAACGTCGTTGAAACCCGGTTACGACATTGTCCCGATCACACCGGAGTAACGAAAATATAAAACGTACTTTCGGCAGAGGAGTAAACTTGGAAATACGAGCGAGCTTTAGAAGATGATTAAAAGGAAATATAGTGAATGGAGTAAGAGAAATATCTTAAGCAGTAGCAGAGAGACACATTATCAATATAACATGTGAATAGTTTTCTTGACGTTTATAGCAGATATCTAATACGTCAAACCTATTGAATTCAATTATGTCAAATTCTTTTTAAGCAATATTTTTTAAATAAAATTAATATGAAAGCAAATTTATTTATATTTTAAGTAAAAAAAGGACAGGAAATGCATATAAACTCATCTGGATATAAAAAAGAAATCTTTCTCTTCAGAGGTTCTTGGTAACAGTTGTTGTGTACAGTTTTTTTTGTGAATTGAAATAAAAACGTAATTGAAAGCGATAAAAATAAGAACGAAGAAACGTATGTTTAATTACAACTTTGTTCACAATTAAATGAAACTACGTGATGTAGTATTATTTCTACTTTCTTTAATTTCTTTACCACGACCTAGGTTTCGTTGTATTACAACATCTTCAGGTGGGATATTAGCAAAGATGGACAAAGATGATTTTGCTAATATCCCACCTGAAGATGTTGTAATACAACGAAACCTAGGTCGTGGTAAAGAAATTAAAGAAAGTAGAAATAATACTAGATCACGTAGTTTCATTTAATTGTGAATAATGCATTTCTACAAAATGAACGCCAAATATATTCAATACAACTTTGTTACAAATATTATCAATAATCGAATTTAATAAAAGAAAATAAACGTAATTAGAATTAAAATTTAATAATGTTCATTGTCATCTTAACTGCTAATGTACAGAGTGGATCGTAGATAGATAAATTATAACCAAGATCTTACCTTTACCTCGCATAAAGAAGGGAAATACAGAACTCTACCCAAAGACCATAGTATTATTTTAAATATGACTATATGGTAAATATCAAAGATAAAGAAACTCAATTCTAGAGCTATATAGTTGCTTGCTTGGGTTGATATATATGTATATATATATATATATATATGTATATATATATATATATATATATATATATATATATATATATATATATATATATATATAAATGATTAATTATGAAATCGACATCGGCAAACACAACATCGATTTAGAAGTTTATGTACTTGTAGGCAAAGCGATATTCTAAAGTTAATAAAAACAAAAGAAACCAAGAACCAAGTTTAACAAAAAGAAACCCAAAACCAATTACCTAACTTTTGTCTATTGTTTTAACTCATATTTTTGAATGGAATTTCGCAGAGTTATCAAAAAATATTTCAAAATAAAAAAACTAAATCTTAAACAGAAATCTATTTTAGTTAATATGTTAAATCGATATTCGCGAATACCGAGAATTATAATATTAATTATAATTTCGGTGCGAGTGAACCACGGACTGGAACTAGTGTTTCAGATACTTACGCTCAGTTTAAAACGATGAAAAAATGGAATATTTGGTTGAATCGAAAATAAGATTTTCGAACATTTTCAGTTGATTTTCATTTATTGAATTTCGATCGCATGAAAATTCGACCAAATTTCGATTTCGATCGAATGAAAATTCGACCAAATTTCGATTTCGAACATTTTCAGTTGATTTCTATTTATTGATTTCGATCGAATGAAAATTCGACCAAATTTCGATTTCGAACATTTTCAGTTGATTTCTATTTATTGATTTCGATCGAATGAAAATTCGACCAAATTTCGATTTCGAACATTTTCAGTTGATTTCTATTTATTGAATTTCGATCGAATGAAAATTCGACCAAATTTCGATTTCGATCAAATAGCGCCAGAAAATGGATAAAATGATAATTTTACGCTATTTAAAACACTTTTTTGAGGATAAAATTGATCATTCAATACAAAGAATATCACAAATCAAAGGTGCTTTAGGAAAAAGGATTAAAATAATTTTAGTATCCTTAAAAACAATTCAAAGCAGTGTACAGACAAACGATGGATACGTTTTTTATAATTATTTTTTTAACATTTATGTCTACGCACTTGAGTTCCTCTTGGATAAAAGTTAGGGATTACTAATATTTACATAAATATGAAAATGAAGACAAAAGGCTATTGTCCGATATTATAATAAATATGTGAAATTATATAAGCGATATTACTGACAATTTTATAAGTAATGTCATTTTCGTAAGCTTGAGTTCCTCTTGGATAAAAGCTAGGGATTACTAATATTTACATAAATATGAAGGTGAAGACAAAAAGGCTGTAGTCCGATATTATAATATATATGTGAAATTATATGAGCGATATTACTAACATTTTTAAAAGTAATGTCATTTTCGTAAATTAGTTTTAACATTATATGTTAACATTGCTAGTAAAATGTTCGCAGTGTTGTTAACGTAATTTCACATTTATTTGCAATATGAAAAGGCCTTATTTTTTTATTGCATTTATAGTCCTACCTATCTTTTATTTTTAAAATTTACTTATTCAGCTTTCCACTGTTTTCCAGGATTTATTACCCTTTAATTCTTCATGCAAACTACCCCAGATAATCTTGCTACTACCTGACGTAAAGTACGTTGCTTCATTTGTAACCCTCAGGGGTTAGGCTCGTGTTGCATTATTATTACACAATTTATTTCTAAATTATGTCACGATTTAGACAATTCCTATAAAATTTTAAGTATTTCAGCTAAATGAGGTTAATTGAAAAAAAAAGTTCGAGGGCTGTAAGGTTTTTTTATGCATCTTTATTAGATATGCATTATACAATCTTAATATACAATTAATTAATTATCATTGATGCAATGTACTTGATTTTATTTTCAAGTCAATTACAGTAATTACATAAAATTAAGTTTATTCATGAAGTTAATTCATGAGTTAATTCTCAGTTCATGGGTAATATCCAAAAGTCCAATAGCTTCTACGTTGGTATGGTTGAGGATTCGTTTTTCATGTTTAATGGCATATTCTTGGATAACTTCATTAATCCATTTTATGTCTAAGTCGTAGTGAATTTCTTGATTGGTTATATAGCGATATGTATTGTCAATTATACGCAAAAACTTGTTTTGGCTTCGTTGAATTACATTACGATTGCTGCGTATATCATTGACTGCTTGGTACACCTCCAAAGCTGAATACCTGAATCCAAATTAGTTTGACGATAGAAAGGTAAATTAGTCGTTTATGGTAGAGGTTAAGCTTGGAACGACGTCCAATCAATCACGATATTTGTAGTTGTTTCAACCTGATTTGCTCAGATTTTAGTTTAACGTGGTGTTTCCAATTAAGCCTACTATCCAGATGGAGTCCGAGATAGTTTGTTGTATCTGCTTGGGGGACTTGAATTCCATGCAGACAAGTATGTATATTGCTGTTAGTTCATCGCAATGTGACATGAATGGATTTAAACTCGTAGAGTTTGATTTTCCAATCAACGGTCCATCTGTTGATTTTGTTAAGTACTTCCTGTAAATTTTTGGTGACTTGACTTTGTATGTCTGCAGTTGCCATTACTACCGTATCATCAGCAAAGGTGCTCATGAAGGTTTTTTGTTCTGCATTGGTAATATCAGCGGTATACAGTAGGATAGGGAAGAGGTCCTAAGACACTTCCTTGCGGTACACCTGCCTGGGCAGGAAAGAAACCTGAATATGTTTCCTCCTGCAATACTCTGAACCTTCTATCAGACAGATAGAACTTAAGTAATTGTTAATAGTTTGCTGATACCGATTTGCTCATTTTATGAACGAGGCTTTGCCACACTCTGTCAAAAGCCTGTGTTACATCCTGGAATACCGCAAGGCAATATTTTATTTCCTCGTATGCCTTTTCAATTATGGTTATTACTCGATGTACTTGATTGATGGTTGAATGTTTGTTTCTAAATCCAAACTGGTTTAAGTCGTTTCAGTAATGATTTCTCAAACAATTTGGATATTGAATGTAACAGTGATATTGGTCTGTACAATGTTATCTGTTCCGCCAGTTTACTAGGTTTTTTAACATAATTAGTTGCGCTATTTTGAAGCATTTCAGAACATGTTTTAACCGAAAACAAGCGCTATATAAGTATGTTATCATGATTATCATGTATAGCTTTGCGCGATAATTTTTTAAATAGACCAGGAGATATTTCTTGTGTGTATGTGTACTTCTATTGGAGTTACTGGTTTGATTGTTATTATTGATTAATATACTGAAGTTGGATCAATACTGGTTAGAATATCATGGGGTTGGAATACTGATGCTAGGTGTTGAGCAAAGGTTTCAGCTTTCTCTTCATTTCTTCTTATCCGCTGATCGTGTGCATTCTTGATAGGTGGCACTTAAATAAGGTGTCGTTTGAATCTACGAGTTGCTTTCCACAGTGAATAGTATTTGTCTGCGTCAGGATCTAGTTCGGGTAGACGTCGATGCAATTCTGCTTATAATTTTTAATTAACCTGTTAACTCAAAAAATCGTTTTGTCAGCCGGATTTCTGGATATACACGTCTTGCTTTTCGCCTGTCCTTGATTAGATCTCCAATATCATCAGGATAATTTATTTCTTGTTCTGGCTTACCTGTTAGGATGGGAGTAGCCTTACTGGCCGCCAAGCGTAAGTATTCAATGAATTTCTGTGCCAGTTGCTCCAGGTCATCAATAATGCTGAATCTTGCTTTTAAATTTATCAGATTGTCAAGGTAATTTCTGAATAGTTATCAATCAGTGTACTTACTGGTGAGGTACTGTCTTCTTTTTCTGTAATTATTGTTGCACTCAGCGTCAATAGGGCAGGAGTATGATCAATTCTACGTGAGATAAATAAATTTGTCAGATCAGAAATTTTATTGTTACAGATAGCAAATGTGTTGGAGTACGTGACGAATGTAATTCGCATTTTGTTTTATTAATGGCAGCTAACATTTGATTCCCTTTGCCCGGAGTAATTGGTCGCGATCCCCAAACGGTGTGTTTGACGTTGAAATCGTCTCCAATAATAAATCTTGGACCAAATTTTTTGAATATGCTGACGTCAATATGTCAGAAAGCTATATAAGTAAGCTATTGAATAAAATGATATATTTTTTTAACTTGTTTCTGATTGGGTTTTACCATAGGCTGTTTAAAAATTAATAAATTGATTTAAATGGAATGGTGTGGGAGAATATGAGCTTTGAGCATTTTAGTTGTCTGTTATTTTTTGGTTTGTTTTGTTTCTATTTTCATAACTTCAAAATTACTTATTAAATTTGTGAAGTTTTTTCCACTGTTGTATTTATTACCGCTTTGCAAAAAGCTATCATCGTGATATGACATGAAGACGTTAAAATTAAAAATAATTCTAAGTGATGTTGCAATTTATATTCAATTTTTAATCGATGCCGATATCGATTAAAAATTGAATATAAATTTCAACATCACTTAGAATTGGGCAAAACGAATAGTTTATACTAGTGAAGTCGCAAACAAATAGCTATTTGGAAATAAAGGTTGCAAACGTCAGTAATCAAACATATTATTTAACTGTACCCTACGAAATATACATTTAGGCTTGCAATTAAAATTATAATTGTAATCGATTTCCTTTTTTCTTGTCCGCGAGTACACGCGAAATGTATTTTACGATCCGATCGCCGAAACAGAATTCATTTCAGCGGGAAACATTAAGCAAATTGGAAATAAATCAACAAAGCAATTAATTTATCGAATCGACTTCTGTGATGGACTTTGTACATTGTTATATTAAAAGAGAATTATTTTACAGAGATGAATTAAATAAATTTTAATATTTTCTTAATTCCTTAACGACCTGAAGGGTTTTTGTACTTTTACTCTTGTTGCTGGTCTGATTTGATTTTATAGAAATATACGTATCGATTGATATGATACAAAGAAATAAGAAAGGCGCCTTGCAAAGTCGAGGATGAACAATGACATTTTAAATATAGATTTTTCTATTTCCGGAAACTGGCATTTATCCGTCTAAATATTTTAAAATCGGATTGTAGATGACACTAATTTATCATAACGAAGAAGATTTCACAGTCTGCAAGACTTGTAGGGTACTGGGTTTAGGAAGCGTTAGAATATCAACTAGACTTTGAAATATTCTCATTCTGGTATCACGGGATTCTCAAATAAATCTAATTGTGGATACTAGTTGACCGATAACGAGCAGCCTCTCACACAAACCAGTATCTAAGGCTATTTTAAATGTTCTGAAATGTGAAAATAGGCATTGGTTATCTAGATGGGTTAAAATATTCGTTTTGTCAACAAAATATCGAACAATATGATTTTTTCAATAAAATATCTGCAAACATTCTAAAAGAAATGCATAAAATAATTTGTTTTTCAATTTTCTCTTTCATTTCTTTTTATCAACAATATATAACTTTTAAAAGACGATAAAATGTGATGAAGGGTGTTTTATATTCCATTGTATTGAAACGTGAAAACCAAAATTTTTATCAAGATAATTCTGAAAAAATATTAATTGAATAAAAATTTATGAGTGAACTATTATCAAATACGGAAGATAATTTAAATGATATTGTGAAAAATTTGGAAAATTTTTAAATTACTGAAATTGTCCAAATGACCAGTAGTACTTTCTAAACATTTCTAGAAACATAACTAGCATTTTGCAATTATATTTCAACATGGGTGATATCTATTTTCTTATTTAAAATCATGTTACAGAGTGACAGACTCCTACCGTGATGTTGTTTAATAACTAATATTCTAGATGTCATTTTTTTCTTTTTTAACACGGATACGCCTGTTCCTCTTGATGCGAAATCATTCTATCATGTTTGTCATGTAACAGGTCATATCATGTTTGTCATATAACAGGTCATATCATGTTTGTCATATAACAGGTCATATCATGTTTGTCATATAACAGGAGATGTGCTGATTATGTATCAAATTGTGACTGTCACATTTTTATTAGCGCGGCCGACACATTGTCTCATTTTGATGGAAATTTAGTTAGGCAGGATTTTCGCGAGCCTACCCACTTTTAGTGCTTCATGTACATTAAACAAAAATCGTTATGCTTATTTACATTAATCCTCCTATTTATAAGATATTATAACAAGGTTTAGATAAATTAAAAAGTAAACGTATTATGCAGCCTTTGTAAATGTTTACATCAAACTGCAGTGGTAGCTGGATAAACATGGTAGAAAATCCATAACGATTATTCTAAATTCCATAGTTTTTTTTAGATATTCTCGGTGATATATGTGTCTCCCCTACTTAATTATATTTGGTATTATTAAATAGGTATTGCTCTGGGAAGTCAATATTAGTAGCAATTAAAGTAATTTTCCTTCAAAACAAGGTATGAAACCTTCGATTTTGACACTTAACTGTTTTTCTTATTTAGCATAAATTAAGTAATATTAGAATGTAAAATACTGAGTTTACTCTATTTTTTAATCAATCATAATATCATAAACTTACCCTATTTTGCATATTTTTTTTAGAAATAAATTTCTTTAAATACTTCTTTTTGGTTTCTCAATCAGATTATTCGATTGGCCCAGGTCATGAAATTAAGTCCTATTTATTCAGATAACAGTCTTGCAAATAACTTAATTATCTGTAGTCAGTAAATAACTTAATTGCTTTGCAAAGCACAGTCTACCAAACTTACCCACATAAAACGCTTTTTGTTTAATGGAGATTCTTATCAATTATCGATAATAATGCAATGTTGATTGTTTGAGAAGCATCTGAAGTCGCACTTTCTACGTGCTGGTAGCTAATTAATTCTGGGTCACAGCATTGTGCTATTGTTTAGTTGAATATATACCCTTATATTATACTGGCTTATTATACAGGCAGGCCGATTTGATTATGTTAATTTTGAATATCTTAAGCTGATTCAATTCAAGGACATGAAATAGATAAATCTAGTTAATAATATCAGCTAGGGATATGTTTTATTGGTACATTTAATAGTGTTATCTGTTTTTAATTTTTTAATACAATTTTTAGATGACTTATTAACAATCTTATACAACATAATTTATATACTAATAACGTGTGACAATCTCATATAAGATTGTCACACGCCATTAGATTATGAATAAGATGAATAAGATAACCACTAGGTTATAGCTTAAAAAAACTGTGATACTCTTTCATACATCTTACACTATTTCTTACATTTATCGGTTTCGTTGCAATATTCTTCATTGACACAAATGAAACGAGTCCAAACTCGTTGAGTTTACTATTAAAAGATTTCTCATATTATAATATGTAACCAAAGAAATTATTGAGAAAGTTTACGTGTCGCGTGCTCAAAAAAGAAAACACACAAGGAGACAAAAATTTGAAATACAATCTTAATACATTCTTCCCCCTAAATGTTTCTTTCTGCAGATATTTTCAATGTACAAACAGAACGTTTAAATTTTTATTGATTGTGTAGATTGTGGAAATAGAAAAAATTGTTTGCAGCTGATGGTATCTGACGTTATTAATAGTAATGTTAATTTTACATTTTAATTTAGAGCGAGTATGACTAAAAATAATAGAATTCATCATTACTTCTACTTAAAATCGAGAAAACTGTCTTGGAGATTCAGGTCAAACTTTGTAAAGTTAAATACTACATATTTGCCGTTTAATCGTATTTAAAACAAGTCCTTTTTTCGTATTTACAATTTTGGGTACACGGTTCTGTTTGTCGTATATGTGAATATAAAAAGGAATTTTTGTAATATACGATGTTCATCATCTTAGTATATCATTGTAAGAAAATTAATTATGAACGGTATTATCTTGTTATGAACGATAATTAACAGATTCGTAAATAATAACTTGGTGATTGCTAAATAAACTATCTAATCTAAATATATTATTTCTAAAAGGTGTTTTTTGGTCGAGCGGCTCGATCTCTTTAACTACTGCACCAAAAAAAATAAAAAAAATACCCACTTAAAGCTTATGTTTTCTACTTTGGGCGAAAAATATAAAAAAATTCGAAAAAAATCTTTTTGTTAATAAAAAAATTAATTTTTATAACAATTGGCATGAACGCCATCTGTGGGCGACACATCAAATATCTTAGCCAAATTGTATACTTGGAACACGCTAGATGGCGATATAGTGCGAAGACTTCGCACGGGTCAGCTAGTTAATATATTATTAATAGACATTATTTCACATTGAAATGGCAATGTTTTTATCTAACTTGACTTTTCTATACCGCATTGGCCGGACTTAATTTTGATAATAAGTAAAATACACAAAAATCATTTTCCAAAAATTAGAAAAAAAAACTTTTGTGAGTCATGTCTTACTTTTCCAGATTCCAATTGTTTTTCATTTTAATGTAAGATACTTTTAAATTTAAAAAAAAATGTATAAATAAACGAATTTGCTATTTTTTTTATAAAATTGTATACATGTAAACCAAAAAGATGAAATATAGTTCTCCAGTTTTATTGCAGACGTTCTACCTATACCTAATGTTGGTCAATTGGTAAAGCAATTTATTTTCGAATTTCTCTTGAAAATATATGGCTAAAATAATATATGGCATTTTTTGATTCAGGCTTTTGTTCCTGAGAAATAATTTTAAAAAAATGATTCGTTTAAATTTTTTATAAATAGAACTTCCATAAAAAAATAAAGGATTTAAGAAAAACATTTCTAACCACTAAGTCATAGCTTAAAAAACTGTGATACTCTTTTACGCATCCTACACTATTTCTTACATTTATCGGTTTCGTTACAATATGCTTATTTGACACAAATGAAACGAGTCCAAACTCGTTGGCTTTACTATTAGGAAGATCCTATTATATATAACTATATATATATATATATATATATATATATATATATATATATATATATATATATATATATATATAATATATTCTGATTATAATATCGAACCAAATAAATCATTGAGATAAGTCTGTAGATATGTATATATATATATATATATATATATATATATATATATATATATATATATATATATATATATATATATGAGATAAGCATATAAGAGAAAAGTGATATACCAGTATAACGTGTTTTTCATAGTACAATACAGGACGCTTAACTCTTTCGGTAAAGTTGAAATAGTATATGATGAAAATCCCGTAAAAGTTGGCCTGCTATACAATGTTAACAATCAAAGATTTATTTTCACTGTTTAGGTGTTAGTTAACAATTTTTTTAATGATTCTTTTGCTTGCAGAAGGTGAACACGGGTTTGTTGCGATATTTTTGCACCTTGTTTTTGTATTATGAAAACGATATGGTGTTAAATCGGGTGCTGCAAACATTTTTAAGTTCGAGAAAGAAAACTAGTAAACTATATTAGATAATAGATAGCGGAATTTTTTAATTTTTAAAATAAATTTGATTGTACTCTTTACGATGTTACATAAGTGCTTAACAATATTGAATTTTTCGGAAGTGCTTAACAATATTTAATTGCGTTTTTACAGGAAGGCTTATCAAAATATAAAATATTGAATTTTTTTACAAGGAACGTAGCCTGACATCTTTCCAATCTTTTAAGTGGATAGTGGAATTTTTTAAATAAATTTGATTTCATTCTCTATGATTTTACAGAAATGCTTAACAATATAACATTTTTGGGAAGTGCTTAACAATATTTAATTGCGTTTTTACAGGAAGGCATAACAATGTATAAAATATTGAATTTTCTTACAAGGAACGTAGCCTGACTTCTTCCCAATCTTTTAAGTAGGTAGTGGAATTTTTTAATTTTCTAAACAAATTTAATTGCATTCTTTATGAATATACAGAAATACTTAACAATATTACATTTTTCAGAAGTGCTTAACAATATTTAATTGCGTTTTCACAGGAAGGCGTAACAAAGTATAAAATATTGTATTTTCTTGCAAGGAACGTAGCCTGACATCTTTCCAATCTTTTAAGTGGATAGTGGAATTTTTGAAATAAATTTGATTGCATTCTTTATGATTTTACAGAAATGCTTAACAATATTGATTTTTCGGAAGTGCTTAACAATATTTAATTTCGCAGAAGTGCTTAAAAATGTTGAAAATAACTTCAAAATATTGAATTTTTCCTATATGTTTTATATCGAAATAAATTAACAAAAACATAATTGTAACTTAAAACCACTACGAAGTAAGTTACAATATTCTTCATTAGGTGTGTCGATATGATACTAATGTAATCTATCTGAGGTACCCGGCTTCGCTCAGGGAGTTGATATGAGATTGTATGGTAACTGGAATAAAAGGATAAACTTTAAAATATAAGAGGTAAACAATTTTTATTGAAAACATTTTCCAACTATTTACAATACTTGTTTATAAACAACTTTTTTTATTTTGTTTACCGGGGTATATATGCACAAATTTTTCGACTTTCTATTTGCAAATAAGCCTCTTATTTGCTCAGCTGAGTCTGTGAGCGAGGCTTTTTGTAGAGTTAATTCCCAGTGGTTATCGTTTTCCAGTAGTTATAAGCATTGATATGCTTCTCTGTACGTTTGGCATAGGTAACCGTCACCAGTCTTGAGACCTGTGAAACTTGTTGGTCCTCATATTTCGTGTAGCAACATCCGGAGATAGTAACATTCGGCGTTGTTTGGATGTACGGTGTATACTCTGCTAAGTGCGTTAGTTTTCATTATTTCTGGTACATCTAACCTGTTCCATTCCTGATCCTCAACTGTAATTCCTTGTTTTCGATGTTGAAAGATTTTTCTTGTTGTTTTCGGCGTATAATAGGTAGTAATACTACCTATATATAGACGTATAATAGGTTGACATGTAGTAATGTTTTTGGGAATGGATCCGTTTGGCACAGTTGGAAAAAAGCCATTATTTCTATTGTGTTCTTAGGTAGTTCGCTTACAATTTGGCGGTGTCTTTTGTGAAATAAACTCTCTGTCTATTCTTCAAATGTACTGCTAGATGTTGCACAGTTGGTTTGCGTTCGTGTATGGGAAAACCAAAAATCCGCCGTGCTGCTTCATTACTGTCGATGTATCTTTCCATTTGGTACATGAGAATCTCGTCGTTTCTGTTGGGTTGTTCGCTGTTTTTCGCTGTTTGAAATACTGGCATATTACTGTCTTTGTTCACATACTCACAGATATATTTAATGGATTTCACTGAATTGCTGTATTCTACGTTTATGTAAGCTTGGAACATTGTGGAAAGTAGTGGGTTATACGGTACTACCCATCGATTTTCTATTTCTAGTTCGTCTCTGCCTCGTATTCGTATTTTTGCTGTGAAATCATCTTTTTTGGGTGATTGCCTTCTGATTTGAGAATAGCCATCATCTCCGGTTTGTGTGTCGTCCAAGCATGGATTTGGGTATTTTTTTTGTACATTTTCCATCACACATACATGATGAATTGAAATTTAATGGCCCGCGTGGTTCGTGAATCATGTTTTTCACTACTATATCGCACAGCTCCGGATCTTCTTGTGGATTGGGAAATTTAGCTTGGATGATTTTATCGATATCCGTGGGATGAACTCTGTCATGTAGCCATATCAGTGTACATCTAGCATCTAACGGTTCCAAAGATATAGGTAGTATTTTGTGATGACTTCAATAAATCTTATTTGTTTTTGTCGGAAAACTAGGGCTTCTTTGATTTCTGGCTACGACGAGTTGCATGTGAATGTTATGAAGAGTTTAGGTCGTCCATATTTTCTCGCGTAGGTCATGGCATCTTGAATGTATTCGTGCATATGTCTTAGACTTCCTATGTAAGATGAGCTTGAAGGTGGATGTATTCTTCCGTGCGTAGTTTCTTCTGATTCATTCTTATGTAAAGCATCCGTTTCGCTTCTGTTTTTGCATATATAACTACTAGGAATTATTAGAATAAACGACGAGTGTTGAGAATGTGATTATATATTTCATTGATCATTAAGCGGTAAGCATAGACTTCCTTGGAAGTGACTTTTTTGTTTGGTCTGTTTGTTTGACGTCTGTTTCAAGTTGAATTTCTTTCACATGAAAATTATACCTGTCCTCTCCGTGCAGAAATATTAATGGATATTAGAGGGCATCATATGAACCATGTGTCTCTGCAATGCATTGTAGTCCTTCACTTCTTCGTTGTACAATTATGTCACGGCTTGTGTTTTCATTATGCATAATTACGATGGAGACTTCATCTACTCGAGGTGCATTAAATCGATGTTTGTGTTCTCCAGGTGGTCTCTTGTCGGCTTGAATTATTTATAGTCATCAGAAATCATTCGGTCCAGTGCTGTTTTGAATAACTGAATAAGTTGATTGTATTTGTATAAGATCGTCTATACATCTTGGATTATTTCTCGCCTCATTCCACTGATGTTTGTGCGAACCATGTGTCTCTGCAATGCATTGTAGTCCTTTACTTCTTCGTTGTACGATTATGTCACGGCTTGTGTTTTCATTGTGCATAATTACGATGGCGACTTCATCTACCCGAGGTGCATTAAATCGATGTTTGTGTTCTCCAGGTGGTCTCTTGTCGGCTTGAATTATTTATAGTCATCAGAAATCATTCGGTCTAGTGCTGTTTTGAATAACTGAATAAGTTGATTGTATTTGTGTAAGATCGTCTATACATCTTGGATTATTTCTCGCCTCATTCCACTGATGTTTGTGCATCGTTGATAAATTTCTCCTTTTTTATTTCCGATGAAACATGCTTGTGAAATTTATAGTTTTCTTTGGGTAGTGTTAGTGATGATCCCATTTTATGATAGATTTGCCCTTGGATGGAAAAAACTTAATTGATTTCATCTTTCGAAGTGACACCGAAAGAAGTCATTTGGAAGCAGGCGTTGTACGTTTTTATATTTTTTTAAGAAAGTGCTTTGGTTCTGGTGTTTCTCCCGATCATGTAATGTAGAAATTCCTGACGAGATGCTTCCAATGGTGGTAATATAATTTTTCTATTCATGCAACAGATTTCTGGTGTTTCTCTGCTGAATTTTTTTGCGTTGTAAAATTGGCAAATGTTATCCATTTTTCCGATTACGAAGTGTTTGTGTTTGTTATATTCTTTCGTCAGATCGTAGTGGAATGCTTCATTTGTTATGTTGTACTGTTTACTTGTCTTCGTCCGCGCTTCTCGTAGGGTGATTTTCATGGGTGCCTTGCATTCGCAGTCTTTTATTATAAGGTTGTGTCGCAATTCTTGATTCTTCAATTCGATTATTTCGTTTTTCTCCAGTTTATCTGCTTTTCACGGTGCTCATTCTCGTTCGTTGGGAACGTAAACATGCTTCACACTCTTAAAGTTTTTAATGTTTTCGCTATTCTTTTTATTTACGCCGTTTTGCTTCAGAACTGGCAAGATCTTCTCTTCTTTTACCTTTGAACATTGTATAAAGTACAAATTAAATCAAGTTTTATGAAGAAATACACTAAGCACATTTTAAACATTTTACATACAAAGGGTAGCCCCACCCATACAAAAAAGTTTCGAATGGTCCACAGTGTTCTAGAATATTTCACAACATCCGATAGTATTCTGGAATGTTCCACAATTATCTAGGAGGTTCAGGGATGTTCCCGAACGTCCCAGACTATTCCCAAACATTCCCACAATATTATAGAATCGGGGATGCTCTGGAATTTTGTGGAATGCTCTCGAATACTCCCGAATGTTCGGGACTCTTCTAGAAATTTCTAGAGTGCGAAATTTCCAGCCCTTACGCACGCCCCTCAAGTAAAAACGGAAACCTTCTTCATGGATGAGAGATAGAGAGCTACCACACCATATAACTCCTTTGATCGTACCGGGACTCGTTTCCGAGTTTTAGCGGCACGCACATTGTACACTTACTTTTATAATATATATTGATTATAAAAAACACTAGTAAATACAAATGTTCCTGTTGAAATTTACGCATTTTGATCTTCTCATAAAAACCTCCATTTTGGGATTGAATTTCAAAAAATCCTTTTCTAACCAGCACCTACAAACTAAGAGGAAAACAAGTACCAAATCTATACGTATAATAAGTCTGTAGAACTGACCTATCTGTATATTGAAGGCATTTATGGAAAATGATTTGAGGACACATAATAAGAGGAATCGAACACAAAGATGTGGTTTTTGGAATTTTTCGTTTTGTCTACAGACCTAATTCAGATAAAGTTTTTGAAAGACATGGAGATAGATTTCAAATAACATTTAGTTTTTATTTCATCGGAATCGATTATCCCAATCAGAAGTTATGCGAATTAAATTTTTGCGCGTAGTAAGATTCGCTTACGAGAAAAACTGTAAAATTAGCCTGTCTGTTATATTAAATCTATGCCTGAAAAAATGTTTAGGGAGATATAACAAAAATAACAACACCTAAATTTTGTTTTAGGAATTTTTGTCTGGTTATATGTTTGTTTTATGTATAATCTCGTAAAAAAACTACTAAACCAATTGGAAAGACGTGTTTAGAAAGTGGTAATAATATACTATAAGGTACATTTAGTTTTTATTTTATTACAAATTGTTCAATCCATCCAAAGACACGCAAATTTAATACTTTCAAAAAGTTTACATTGTGTTAGTACAGCAACGCAAACATGTGTCTAGCTACCCGACGTGAAGTAATTACATAAATATATAGTATAGCTATGTAAATTAATAGATGGTTTTACGTATATTTTAAATCGCGCAATGAAATTTTCTATCTGGACATAAGTACATTGGCGAAACGAGCCTGACCAGAGCGGTGCCTATGAGCCTGTTTATTTATTCGCGCTGAACATTTTACTGGTGCATTTTGTTGGATCTGGGGTAATATATAGGCTATATTTTATTGCAATTGACCATTAAAAACTAAGATATGGCAACTTGACGTTTGAATACGTATACTTAGTTATAGTATACGTATTCAAACGTCTACTTAGTTATAGTATACGTATTCAAACGTCTACTTAGTTATAGTATACGTATACTTAGTTATAGTATACGTGCACTTAGTTATAGTATACGTATACTTAGTTATAGTATATGTATTCAAGTGTACTTACTTAAAAAGTGTATTGAATATATTTGGTGTTAATTTTGTAGAAATTATGTATTCACAATTAAATGAAACTACGTGATTTAGTATTATTTCTACTTTCATTAGGTTCTTTACTACAACCTAGGTTTCGTTGTATTACAACATCTTCAGGTGGGCTATTAGCAAAGATCTTTGCAAAGAGCTTTACTTTTATAATTATTGTAGTAGATAGTTTTACGTATATTCATGTTGAAGTTAATTTAATAATATTTTCTAAAGGTCCATAATCGAACGAAGTCCTGGGCATAGTTAGTACAAAAAATAAAAGCTAAGTGAAAGGGGTATGTCAATCGTTCAAATCTTTAAGAAGGAAACGGTCGTGCCGCGTTGATAAAGTAAAATTAGCGCGTTTCAATTTTCGTTACGGTTTCAGGCGTAGCAGTTATTTAATAAAGTGATATGGTAACTATATCACTATTTTTAAATTATATTTAATGTTAGTAGAGAAAATACTTGCATTGACATTTCATTAGCTATGATATATAGTAATATGACTATTCCAACATAATAGTCAGTGTATAGGCGATAATGAAGCATGGACGGGCATTAACGTACTATTTTCTTGGTATTATTGCTTAGCTTTGGTAACAATTCCGCGAATGATCGAAAATATTTTTATGATACCAATATTAACATATTAACAATAGGTCCAAAAATACCTAACAAAGTTCTAATAAAACTCATTTACACTATTAGAGTTTCCCATCAATACCAAAAGGGCGATTGGAAAACACTAGTCAATATAACAGCTTAACGTGTGAGCCAAAAATTGTATTCGACGCTGGTGCGTTATCCGGCAGGTGAAAATAACAGGTAATCGTTTTATTAAAACGCTATTTGAGCGTTGTTAAGTTGATAATAATGTGCTTTTATATAAAGCGCGCGAGGTAAATATTTTCTTTAATGTTGGCCTAAAAGTTGCGTAGCAGTTAAATTAGTTAAAATAACAGGTTGACGAAATTAATAATTAATAGAAGCAAGCGAAATTCACTTGTATGTTTCGATATTTTCATGCTTGCAAAAATAATTGTTCTCTCAAAACAAATTGCAACAAATTTAC
Source organism: Druceiella hillmani (assembly GCA_039881145.1). NCBI lineage: Eukaryota > Metazoa > Arthropoda > Insecta > Lepidoptera > Hepialidae > Druceiella > Druceiella hillmani. Next base: position 11,319,632 of record JAYKKI010000011.1, on the reverse strand, counting down.
TACACATTCAGCAGAGTAGTTGAGTAATTAATTATTGTGTTACAAAATTATTTTTATTGTGACCTCAGCCAGAAATCTTTATATATGGAGTTTTGTCATGTTTATAGATCTTTATGTCACCATATTAAGACGAAATGATGTACAAATCAATAATGAAGTAAAATTTTAAATATATATTTTGGAATTTCAAAAACGGGATGAAAATCGGGTGTGGTATCGTTCGAAAGGTAAATAATGCTTCTTATTCTAGATATTACCTTAGATGCGTCCTTTGCCCGTAATTTTAAAAAATCTGAAAATGTGCTAAAATAAGTGCATTCAGTGGAAGTTATAACGGAAAATATAAAATTAAAAATGTAAATTTTTGATTTTTATCGTAATTTTAATGCTTCTTATTCTAGATATTATCTTTCAAATTTGTCTTCAAGGTGTTCTTTGCCCGTAATTTTGAAAAAACTGAAAAAGTGCTAAAATAAGTGCATTCAGTGGAAGTTATAGCAGAAAATATAAAAGTCAAAATGTAAATTTTTAATTTTTGTCATCGTCAAAGTTGCATGTTTTTATAATATTTGATACCAATATTTATAAGATTATGGAACCTGACATGTCCCATTCTTTGTGATCCTTCAGAGTACAAGGGAATCCCTGAAAAATGTCAAATTTACTAAAGTAGAATCTAGAGGACTGACTAGAAAATAAAAAATTGCGTTAGACATCAGTAAGTTTTACTTGATTTTATAGCCAAAATCTGTTTGTAGATGGAACGCGTAAAGATGACGTTTAACCAATAATTTTAATTTTATTAAAAAAAATCTTTTATACCTAAATTAATTAAAAATTAATATTTTTGATCAATTTTAAGTATTTTATTTTTGCTCCTAATTTTTGAAAGGACGAAATTAATCAATCGAGATAATTTGTTTTATTCATATCAAAGAAATAATTTATTTCCTTATAAGGTATAGTAAATGAAGTATAAAATCTAACATATATATATATATATATATATATATATATATATATATATATATATATATATATACATTTCCCGCTTCCGCAATATAGCTATTTTTTAATATTTAGTGGAACAGGGGACAAAACGTATAGGACCATCGTAATAGCAACAAAATTGGTTCTTGTTCATATTTGGCAAGAGAGGGGTCATAAAATGTGCAAAGTTTTTTTATATTCCACAGCCATATTTTGATCAACAAGGCGAGTTTTTATTTCAAACGATATTGTTTAAGTTAAATGTAAATGTTTATTCTTAAATAATTTTTTTGCTGCAAACTTATTTCAATTTTATATTAAAGTTACCGAAAGGTTTAATTTTATTCCTCCGGCGTATTAATGTATCTATTACTTCTATGTTTCTACTTAATAGTAAATTTTTGACGTGAAAACTTACACATCTAAAGATCGACTGAAAGTGGAACGTTACAGGAAACAAGCAATTTCAAAAAAATATATAAATGGGCGCAAACGATTATATCTCGTTAGAATTAATATATTAACGTTAATATCCATATGTATGTATGTATATATATATATATATATATATATAATGTATATATATGTATATATATATATATATATAACGTGGACAAACACAGTATCACATACATTATTTGATTAAACATGCCTTTCTTAGCCTTGCTTACTAACCGTAAAAAAAGTTTATACATCTGTATATCATCGTAATTGTAATAATAATTTGTCAAAATTCCTCACTATAAACTGAAATGAAATGATTTTTACTAAATATTGATTTTAATATACTTATTTAGAATTGGCACCAAATAAACTTATGTATATGCCAAATTAAGAGATTTGAAGAATATTTGTGGTTCTACTTTACATCTTACATTTTCACTCCGAAAATTAGTTGAGACTTAAAGAACTGAACATTTCTACAGTACAGTTTATTCTCCCAATTAGTGGGAAAATTATGAGAAGAAATACAAAATACAATATCGATACCGATGCAAAAATTGACCCAACGTCAAATAAATCGCGTGCAAAATGTCGCATTCTGATTGATGGGCGGCGCTGAAATGCTGTTAAAATGGTTTATTCAAAAGGCCGCAAAACGTTAACACCTGTGCTATCGAATGCTGGATGTAACGCACGGGCTTTAATGAATTGGTCACTCTGCTGCATTCAAGTGCATCGAAGTGCATTCGTTTCTGTCGGGTTCGAATTTATTAGAGGGAAATCATATTTGATTTTGGTTACTAAAATAAATGTTTCTTTTTTCTGCATTTAATAGATTTTACGTGTAAATGTTATGTTGGTTTTTTTACAGTAACCGTATATATAAAGCTTGGCTGTATTATGAGTAGGAACACAAAACTGACAACTTCTTTAAAACAAAAGAAAATTGTTTATGTATTGCTGATCAATTTTTTTAATTCTCACGGGAGTTCATCTATTGTTTATACTTTATTTATAGATTTCCATCAAGTACTTGTTAAGGAAAGGCGTTTTTTATCAAGCATGAGAAATAGCCATATTAAGTTTTGCCTAATAATTCTGGCCAAAGTTGTAAATTAATGGTCTTTTTTATAAAATAAATTAATAAAATCTTCTAATGAGATTTTTTTTACACCGTTTCAATCTATAGACGTTATTATTTTACAGCGTTTTATATTTATTATTATCATAAATGTTTTTTGCATATCACTAATATACAAATATAATGATACACATTTTTAAATAAATATGAACACATAGTACGTATATTACATTTATCGAAAAGATTAAGAGTTTCATAAAATAGAATATGAACACGCAATAACTTGCCATTAATATATAAGATTTATGTTTTTTGGGTAGACAAACTATAGTTATTCAAATTCATATCGGCATAGTAAGGAGTCCTCATAAACATACGAAAGTCATATCGGCGGTACGACAAACAAAGTGCGCACTAACACAGGGTTTTTTTGGGTAGAACAAGGATATAAAGATATTTAAGATACTGAAACGGAGTATGATGTTTTCTTACCTTCGTTTCCTTTTTAACTACATCTAACTGTGAAAATGCATCGTAATATAACTTATTCCAGGATGAGATTATATAAAACTAACTTATAACTTAAGATAGAAATAATAATGATTATATTAAAAAAAAATAATCAACTGAATTGAAATTATAACTGACAAAACTATAGATATTAATAGATTTAATTTAACCTTAATCTTAAAAACTTCTAAAACCGCAAGTCTAATAAATACCTTTAAACACAAGACGAAAAAAGTAAAAAACAAATAACCCTTTGAATATCTCTCGATAAAATTAAACACATGTGGCAAAAAAATAATCCTGGTATTTTATCATCTATTGGAATCATTCCCGAATTCCTCAAAACAATTATAGTTGTAGAAGTCAATGTGCACGCAGCTCCAAAAATCAAAAGTAGGTATTGTGAATATAATCTACTATTGAATATATTTGGCGTTAATTTTGTAGAAATTCATTATTCACAATTAAATGAAACTACGTGATGTAGTATTATTTCTACTTTCTTTAATTTCTTTACCACGACCAAGGTTTCGTTGTATTACAACATCTTCAGGTGGGCTATTAGCAAAAATCTTTACTAATAGTCATAAGTTCGTGGTAAAGAACTTAAAGAAAGTAGAAATGATACTACATCACGTAGTTTCATATAATCTACATTACGTCGTTTTCTCACTTCCTCATCTAAACCTACACAATAGCAGGAAATCGAAGACCTGACAGCGCTCGTTATAATTTCCATAAAATACGAATCTTCCCCAGCATATCTGTGGATAAACATGATAATATTATACTTCCTAAAAGACCAAATAACATCTAAATTCGTTTATTTATTTATACGTATTATTTAATATGGGGGGACCAAACATTAGCGAGGCCACTGAGACTCGGTTCGTTCGAACTCTGGTGTTCTCCATGTTTTTCTACGCCGCAGAGACGTGGATGCTGCGAATACTTGAAAAGAACAAAATAGACAATCTGGAGATGTGGTGCTGGAGAAAAATGCTTGGGATTTCGTGGATTGAGTTCCATACGTATGTGTCTATATTTCAAGGACTCGGCATTAAGCAACATCTATCTTGTTCAGATTCGGATTCTTAAACGTCATGTCACGTATGGAGATAGTAGCTCCATAAATCACCTTGTTGTGCAGGGAAGGGTAGAAGGCACTGGACCACGTGGGAGGTCGACGATGCGGTGGACAGACCAGATCTAGTCTGTTGTAAGCGGTCCCCTGTATGGGTGCACCACGGTGACAATAAGTAGGGAGAGATGGAGTGGCATCATGAGGCGAATAACAACAGCCACCCATAATATACAGCCACCCAAATGCTGACCACGACTGCTCTGTCAAGAGTGAAACAACAAAGAATTATTTATACACTTTCTTTGACATGATATTCTCATGTAATATTTTGCATTTATAATCCAGTTGGGCTTTCTTCTCATGAATATTCCTCGTGGGTATTCCTCTCTAGATGAGTAAAATGTTTCGTTACATCTAGGAATTAGGGGAATATCCTTTGATCCAATCTTAGGTAGAAATGGAAGCTGTGCAATTATTTTTACTATTCATGATTACTGGTCTTTAATTGTTTAGTGTACTTTCCACAGGAAAGACTGACCGTTAGGCTGGGACTAAAAAGCCGTATGATCGACGTCCCTATTAATGCGACCTCATTGCCATCTTTTACCACCCTTAACAAATAACTTGCACGCATAACCAAGAGCGAACCTTAAAGAAGCACCATTTTTTGGTACCGCTGACAAATAACGTTTAAGTGTTATGCTTGTAAGTTATTAAAATATATGATATTGCTTGCAAGTTATTGATTAATTATATTGAAGACACTATGTACTTATCCCAATTTTCCATTTTCCCAAGCTATTTAACTGCTCAATCACGGGATAGAGGTTGCATCAGAGTAAGGTATATTTTCAGTGAGTGAAAATCAATTTCTTTAAATATGTCATCGTTGCGTATTGTAAGGACCATTCAATTTATTTATAGTAAATATTACTGTTTTAGAAATTTATAAGTAAATATGTGCTTCAGTAATTGTATGTCAATAAATAATCAAAATTGCTTAAAATATCAATAAATAATGAAAACAGCTTAAAAGCACAATATATTCCGCTTTTTAAATTTTATTTTTATTAAAATGATGTCAGTATTGCATTAGCGTTCAGGAGAGGGTTCAATAAAAGTAAGGAAAGAAATACGTTTTCAAAGGGAATGTTAGTAGATAGCACGAATCATATGGGAGTCTATGTGTACGTATGTACGTACACACATAAGATCAACGTCTGTGTGTATACACGCATGGGTGCTTTCAAAGGCTTATGAATTCTGAGGGGAGTATCCTATTTGCTACGGATTTTATCAAATAAAATCCGTAGCAAATAGATGCTTTTATTTCATAGTACTCAACAAAATGAAAGAAGCGATGCAATTTCCGAGTTCGGAAATATGTTCTACTCCTGAGTTATGTTACCGTAAAATTTCCAAAATCTAAAATAATGTCTTGGAAAATCTAAATAAAAACTAAATTAATTGGAACCGGACTTATAGGATATTTTAATTGGCCCATAGATGATACCTATTATTTTTAATTTTAATCGGAAAATGATTTCCGGAAGTAAAGATAAAAGACTAAGTAATTGTTGAATCACTTGTGTTCTAAAAAAGTACAGAGGAGGTGGAAACAGTTGAGATCAACGGAAAAAACAATACCACAAATTCCTTTTTTATCTGGGACCAAATTTATTTTAAATTTATATTTAAAACGATACTGTCGATTTGAAGAAAGTTCTGTCTGATAGAATTTACTCGAGACAGCTCGTTTTTGGCATTTTTATTTTTGAAAAAAAAAAATTAAATGACATTGTACATGTGGACGAATCCGCTACTGAGCTTATCCATACTAATATATACATATTTTTCAGATAAATAACATATTTCAAAGAACTGATTTAAAATTCTACGTAAGATTGATAAAATTGTACAATTTTATGATCTACACGCCTAGTCGAGTAAATGAACTAAACATTTTTGTAATTCACCAATAACAATATGTGTTTAGTTAATGTACTTAACTAGCCTTATACAATTCAATTAATCTTGTTTACTTGACAGTTTAAATATTTTAATCAAATTTTGGGTATCATTCAATATTTTTAATTTCATGACATGAAATGAGATCTCGCTTATCAATATTTTATACAATATAGTCTAATAACTTTTATACAATATAGTCTAATAACTTTTATACAATATAGTCTAATAACTTTTATACAATATAGTCTAATAACTTTTATACAATATAGTCTAATAACTTTTATACAATATAGTCTAATAACTTTTATGCAATATAGTCTAAACTTTAAAGAGTACAGAGTGTTGCAAATCTTGAATTTAGTTAAGACATACTTAATCAAGTCCTGACTGTACGAATTTATTAATCACTAACGCTTTATCGAGTACAAATTCCATTTTTACGTTTCAGTGTCTCAAAGTGAAAAAAAACTGATTCCTCATTATTTCGGGATCATTATGTGTGTCCACCTATGCTTTTGTACGTCAAGAGTTTCTTTCAGTAATCTTGTAAAAAAGCTTCTAACTCAATGCGATGAAAATCTACGGTCTTTTAAATACCACGTACTTTGATACCGAATAATCGACTTAATCCTCACAAGCTATTTTGTGTTAATCTAGGATTTTGAAATTCTGTACGAAGTAAGGTTTCATAGCGTGAGTGACGGTCGTAAATTTCGAAATGTATGTGGAATTATACGTAACACACTTAAATACATTTTATGTATCTTATTCTAATAGGTTTTTTACGATTATACGATATTCATTTATATATTATTGTATTTGGCCTAGAAATAGTAATGCCACTATTATAATGTTTCAGTTTAACATCGCAAATAATGTACTTTTTGTGACAACACTAAAAGAGTAGGCAGAGCATGATTAATTAGATTTTATCATTTCCATAACATAATTGCCACCGTGGTTAATCTAATTAGGTTAAATTACTATAAATATAAGCATAACAATACATTATATCTTTAGTCGTTTTATATAGATGTTACTTATTACTACGATCGTTAATATGCTTATTTTAAAAGGTGAGGATGAAAATCCAAAGATATTTACAAAGGAAGGAAATTAGTAGAAGAATGTGTCTTAATCATTGAAACATATATATATATATATATATATATATATATATATATATATATATATATATATAAATATATATAAAGTTATTAAGGAATCTGCAGTCAGTATGTTTTCTTCGCTAAGTCAGAGTGTTTAATTTAAAATATAGAAGCCGCTCTTTAAAACTAAGTATTTTCTTGTAGGATTTACTCTGTGAGAAAAATGTTGCAAGAATGTATTTTGAATTCTTTTGCTGCGGTTGGCATAATGGTACCTACGTCCACCACTATTGTGCTTGGCCCTCACTTATGATGTAGTTATAATTCTGTTGCGGAAAAAAAAATTAAGTTGTTACGTTTACAGTACATATAATCGTATGTTTACATTTTAGTTAAACAATATTTTTTTCACGTGTACAATTTCAAATATTTACTATTTTATTTTTCTCTGTAAAAAAGTAATCCACGCTAAATCAAATGCTAAATAAAAGTGTTCGTTCATTTTTAATAATTTCTAATTAATAACATTTTTTGTCTTTATAAATACAGTTTACGTTTGATTGTACAACATAAAATAATTGTGCAAGTCGAAAAAAATACGTGTACATAGGTAAACTTACTTCACTTCAAAAATACTTTCTTGCTAGACAATTATTTCGTGACTAATATAAGATTAACTTTTACAGTTTCCCAAGGAAAAACTGAACATCGGGTAAAAGTGTAAAACAAGACGATAAATTTATCACGTGATACGCCTTGAGGTTCTGCGATAAATTACCAGAAACAGAAAAAAAAACTCGTATCCATAGATACAGTTATGTAACTGGCTATATATATAATAATCATGTAGGTAAACGGAATGTTATCTTTCCTTGGGTTGTATTTAAACGATGGAAAGAAAAAGTGACAGTGTACAGAATTTTCCAAATATTTGTAGTTATTACGAGGGGGAATCGAATAACTTCGCAGAGGACGGTAAAGTTGTGAATTTCTGATATATATATATATATATATATATATATATATATATATATATATATATATATATACACAAACAACGTCAGTTTCATAGTACGCTGTATGTTATAGGTCTATGATGGTTATTAGCACCTTATTAAAAGAAGAAGCTAAATTTAATTACAAAAGGTACATACTAAATCTTCATTTAAACGCGTTGTCCCAAATTACTCAACATGTTGTTAAATCAAACTTCTCATTACGGCCGAGTTTACCTCAACTACCAATTTACACGCACTTGCACTTCTGAAAGCTCGGATCCTCTCTGACTGCATCAACTCGTGAAATGCGCACCAATGAGCACACTTGAAGCCGTCCACTTGCACTGTCCGATTAAGCTACGGGCTGCCTGCTGCGCTGGTAATTACTCTTCAACTCGCTTGTTAAATGTAAACTCAACCTGGTGCCGTTAGCATATAATATACTATATCTAGTTATTGCTATATGCTATAGCTTGTATATGCTACAGCTTGATAAATGCTATAGTTTGTATATGCTATACCTTGATATATGCTATAGCTTGTTATAGCTCGGTACGTTAAAAATATTCGTATCCACTTTATTAATAGTATTTACTTTAAAACACTCTCCAAAAGCGTACGCCGATATACCGCATATAATTTTTTTAAACAGAAGCTAGATCTATAAGACCTTGCGCCTTTTGAAATCCCACACAACACAAGTTAGTTTCTTTCCGATATTGTACTGCGCTCTTAAAAGTTATGTATGAGGTATAAACGTTAAAAATATTCGTATCCACTTTATTAAAAGTATTTACTTTAAAACACTCTCCAAAAGCTTACGCCGTTATACCGCATATAATTTTTTTAAACAGAAACTAGATCTATAAGACTTTGCGCCTTTTGAAATCCCACACAACACAAGTTAGTTTCTTTCCGATATTGTACTGCGCTCTTAAAAGTTATGTATGAGGTATAAACGTTAAAAATATTCGTATCCACTTTATTAAAAGTATTTACTTTAAGACACTCTCCAAAAGCTTACGCCGTTATACCGCATATAATTTTTTAAAACAGAAACTAGATCTATAAGACTTTGCGCCTTTTGAAATCCCACACAACACAAGTTAGTTTCTTTCCAATATTGTGCTGCGCTCTTGAAAGTTATGTATGAGGTATAATTGTAACTTTAATTATAAAAAGTATAGAAGCAAGTTTCGTATACATTTTATTAAAAGAAGTTAGAACTATAAAACCATAATGCTTCCAATATTCCGCACAATACAAGATGATTTCTATATAATATTGTACTACGCTCTGAAAAGTTATGCATTGGGTATAATTCTGGCTTGAGTTAATAAAAAGTATGGAAGCAAGTACTGTATATATTTTATTAAAAGAAGCTGGAACTATAAGACCTTTTGGCTTCCAAAATTCCACAAGGTAGAAGATAGTTTCTTTCTGATATTATACTGTGCTCTGAAAAGTTATATATTTAGTATAATTTTAGCTTGAGTTATTAAAAAGTATAGAAGCAAGTTTCATACACTTTTTATTAACAGTAGTTAGATCTATAGGACCTTTCGGCTTCTGACACCTCACACAATACAAAATTATTTCTTTCTTTTATATTACTGCGCTCATAAAAGTTATTTGTAAGGTTTAATTTTAGCTTCAGTTATTGAAAGGTTCAGAAGCAAATTCCCTACCCTTTTAATAAAAGATGCTAAAACTATAAGCCCTTTCTGAGTAAGACCCCCCCACATAATAAAAAATAGTTGTAAGTTCTTCTTAATATTGTAATGCGCTCTGAAAATGTATATATAAAGTACAATTCTTGCTCGCGTTAGATACCTTTTTATAAAAGAAGCTAGAACCTACCCTTTTAATAACAGAAGCTAAAACTATAAGCCCTTTCTGATTAAGACCCCCCCCCACATAAGAAAAGATAGTTGTAAGTTCTTCTTAATATTGTAATGCGCTCTGAAAATGTATATATAAAGTACAATTCTTGCTCGCGTTAGATACCTTTTTATAAAAGAAGCTAGAACCTACCCTTTTAATAACAGAAGCTAAAACTATAAGCCCTTTCTGATTAACACCCCCCCCACATAATAAAAAATAGTTGTAAGTTCTTCTTAATATTGTAATGCGCTCTGAAAATGTATATAAAGTACAATTCTTGCTCGCGTTAGATACCTCTTTAAAAAAGAAGCTAGAACCTACCCTTTTAATAAAAGAAGCTAAAACTATAAGCCCATTCTGCTTAAGACCCCCCCACATAAGAAAATATAGTTGTAAGTTCTTCTTGATATTATAATGCGCTTTGCAAATTTATATACAAAGTAAAATTCTTGCTCGCGTTAAATATATCATTACTGAAGTGTTCAGTTATATTATTATTATTTTATATAAATAAAAGAAAAGTAATTTCGTAGCATTTCATGCGGCTTTAACACTCTATTAACAAACTTTATATTGTTAATAGAGTGTTATGACAAATATGGACTGATCGTTTCATGTGTAAACATCATGATTAGTAATATTTTTCATAATATGCCACGTATAATTAAAATATGCAAATTTAATAAACAGCTACGTTTAAATAGTTATCCGTGAATATTAAAACTATAGCCTAAATATATAAAACTATAATAAAAATAATACCGATTGCTACTACGAAAACAGTTGAGTAATAAAAAACAGTTACTTAGAAATATAATCATTTTCGTGGGAGGTGTAAATTATTTTTTTACGTCCAGTGTTTTTAATTAGGTTTAATGAAGCAAAATAAAATTATCGGAAAACTTGACTTCCGCTGTATGAACGACGGGATACACACTGTTTATTCCATCGATCATATAGCGGAAGTAACATTATCCGATAATTTATAATAAATGTTAAGTTTTATGAAAATAAAAATTTTATTTTCATAAAACTTTATGTGTGCATTTCTCTACACACAAGTCCCTCACAAATTTTACGTTACGAACAAAAACCTTTCAATCTATTATAGTCATAAAATATATTAATTGATCTATACACTACAAATGTCGTTAATTAAAAGCAATCCCGTTAACAAATGTCGAGTGCATTTAATTAGAGGCGCTTTTATTTTAACGTTCGTAAATTGGCTTCACTCGAACGCCCGCGGTGAGGTACGGGAAAGCGGAAAAAGGAAAAACGTTTATTTTCGACGTGGTCTTGTTTTTGTGAAACCTTTATTGGATTTGGGGTTTGTTTATTTACATTTTCGTAGTAATTTTGTTACCTCTCGTTTTATTGGTATTATTATTTATATTTCGTTCATTACATTTTTGGTTCGAATTATGAAACACTTTGTTTACATTATTCAGTTCAGTTTGGAGAAAGAACAATGAACTATAAAGATTGATAATTTGATAAGTATTCAAAAAGTTACAAAAATAAGTTATTATGACGATATTAGCAATTGAAAATTAGGCGAGGCAGAAATTGTTAGTAAGCTCAGATGTATCTCCTGCCGCCTCTTTATCACCTCGCTGTTATCATCATCCAAAGCACGAAGTGAGTGTAAACCTATACTTAACTATTAGATACACTGTTAAGTTTGCGCGTCGTTAAAGTGTGGAACTTAATAAAATGTTATTTATTTAATTACGGCGTAAGCTTTAATTAGTAAGTGCGCCTTTATTCTGCAGTGTGATACTTTGTTTAGATACTTCGTAAAAATACATAGTAACAAGTTTTATCTTTGTAGTTAAGGAAATTCTTTGTATACTACTCGCTTCGATATATTTTTTGTATACTACTCGCCGATCATATCGCCAACTATGGCAATATAATGAAACAACCGTCATCCTGGAGCATTCGCCATATTACATTTATGACAACTTCACATACTTTATGTTCTCGTATGGGTGTCAAGTTATCTCTGTTAAATTTTTTTGTCTGTAGTTAAGGAAATTCTTTGTATACTACTCGCTTCCTACCTACGTCCACCACTATTGTGCTTGGCCCTCACTTATGATGTAGTTATAATTCTGTTGCGGAAAAAAAAATTAAGTTGTTACGTTTACAGTACATATAATCGTATGTTTACATTTTAGTTAAACAATATTTTTTTCACGTGTACAATTTCAAATATTTACTATTTTATTTTTCTCTGTAAAAAAGTAATCCACGCTAAATCAAATGCTAAATAAAAGTGTTCGTTCATTTTTAATAATTTCTAATTAATAACATTTTTTGTCTTTATAAATACAGTTTACGTTTGATTGTACAACATAAAATAATTGTGCAAGTCGAAAAAAATACGTGTACATAGGTAAACTTACTTCACTTCAAAAATACTTTCTTGCTAGACAATTATTTCGTGACTAATATAAGATTAACTTTTACAGTTTCCCAAGGAAAAACTGAACATCGGGTAAAAGTGTAAAACAAGACGATAAATTTATCACGTGATACGCCTTGAGGTTCTGCGATAAATTACCAGAAACAGAAAAAAAAACTCGTATCCATAGATACAGTTATGTAACTGGCTATATATATAATAATCATGTAGGTAAACGGAATGTTATCTTTCCTTGGGTTGTATTTAAACGATGGAAAGAAAAAGTGACAGTGTACAGAATTTTCCAAATATTTGTAGTTATTACGAGGGGGAATCGAATAACTTCGCAGAGGACGGTAAAGTTGTGAATTTCTGATATATATATATATATATATATATATATATATATATATATATATATATATACACAAACAACGTCAGTTTCATAGTACGCTGTATGTTATAGGTCTATGATGGTTATTAGCACCTTATTAAAAGAAGAAGCTAAATTTAATTACAAAAGGTACATACTAAATCTTCATTTAAACGCGTTGTCCCAAATTACTCAACATGTTGTTAAATCAAACTTCTCATTACGGCCGAGTTTACCTCAACTACCAATTTACACGCACTTGCACTTCTGAAAGCTCGGATCCTCTCTGACTGCATCAACTCGTGAAATGCGCACCAATGAGCACACTTGAAGCCGTCCACTTGCACTGTCCGATTAAGCTACGGGCTGCCTGCTGCGCTGGTAATTACTCTTCAACTCGCTTGTTAAATGTAAACTCAACCTGGTGCCGTTAGCATATAATATACTATATCTAGTTATTGCTATATGCTATAGCTTGTATATGCTACAGCTTGATAAATGCTATAGTTTGTATATGCTATACCTTGATATATGCTATAGCTTGTTATAGCTCGGTACGTTAAAAATATTCGTATCCACTTTATTAATAGTATTTACTTTAAAACACTCTCCAAAAGCGTACGCCGATATACCGCATATAATTTTTTTAAACAGAAGCTAGATCTATAAGACCTTGCGCCTTTTGAAATCCCACACAACACAAGTTAGTTTCTTTCCGATATTGTACTGCGCTCTTAAAAGTTATGTATGAGGTATAAACGTTAAAAATATTCGTATCCACTTTATTAAAAGTATTTACTTTAAAACACTCTCCAAAAGCTTACGCCGTTATACCGCATATAATTTTTTTAAACAGAAACTAGATCTATAAGACTTTGCGCCTTTTGAAATCCCACACAACACAAGTTAGTTTCTTTCCGATATTGTACTGCGCTCTTAAAAGTTATGTATGAGGTATAAACGTTAAAAATATTCGTATCCACTTTATTAAAAGTATTTACTTTAAGACACTCTCCAAAAGCTTACGCCGTTATACCGCATATAATTTTTTAAAACAGAAACTAGATCTATAAGACTTTGCGCCTTTTGAAATCCCACACAACACAAGTTAGTTTCTTTCCAATATTGTGCTGCGCTCTTGAAAGTTATGTATGAGGTATAATTGTAACTTTAATTATAAAAAGTATAGAAGCAAGTTTCGTATACATTTTATTAAAAGAAGTTAGAACTATAAAACCATAATGCTTCCAATATTCCGCACAATACAAGATGATTTCTATATAATATTGTACTACGCTCTGAAAAGTTATGCATTGGGTATAATTCTGGCTTGAGTTAATAAAAAGTATGGAAGCAAGTACTGTATATATTTTATTAAAAGAAGCTGGAACTATAAGACCTTTTGGCTTCCAAAATTCCACAAGGTAGAAGATAGTTTCTTTCTGATATTATACTGTGCTCTGAAAAGTTATATATTTAGTATAATTTTAGCTTGAGTTATTAAAAAGTATAGAAGCAAGTTTCATACACTTTTTATTAACAGTAGTTAGATCTATAGGACCTTTCGGCTTCTGACACCTCACACAATACAAAATTATTTCTTTCTTTTATATTACTGCGCTCATAAAAGTTATTTGTAAGGTTTAATTTTAGCTTCAGTTATTGAAAGGTTCAGAAGCAAATTCCCTACCCTTTTAATAAAAGATGCTAAAACTATAAGCCCTTTCTGAGTAAGACCCCCCCACATAATAAAAAATAGTTGTAAGTTCTTCTTAATATTGTAATGCGCTCTGAAAATGTATATATAAAGTACAATTCTTGCTCGCGTTAGATACCTTTTTATAAAAGAAGCTAGAACCTACCCTTTTAATAACAGAAGCTAAAACTATAAGCCCTTTCTGATTAAGACCCCCCCCCACATAAGAAAAGATAGTTGTAAGTTCTTCTTAATATTGTAATGCGCTCTGAAAATGTATATATAAAGTACAATTCTTGCTCGCGTTAGATACCTTTTTATAAAAGAAGCTAGAACCTACCCTTTTAATAACAGAAGCTAAAACTATAAGCCCTTTCTGATTAACACCCCCCCCACATAATAAAAAATAGTTGTAAGTTCTTCTTAATATTGTAATGCGCTCTGAAAATGTATATAAAGTACAATTCTTGCTCGCGTTAGATACCTCTTTAAAAAAGAAGCTAGAACCTACCCTTTTAATAAAAGAAGCTAAAACTATAAGCCCATTCTGCTTAAGACCCCCCCACATAAGAAAATATAGTTGTAAGTTCTTCTTGATATTATAATGCGCTTTGCAAATTTATATACAAAGTAAAATTCTTGCTCGCGTTAAATATATCATTACTGAAGTGTTCAGTTATATTATTATTATTTTATATAAATAAAAGAAAAGTAATTTCGTAGCATTTCATGCGGCTTTAACACTCTATTAACAAACTTTATATTGTTAATAGAGTGTTATGACAAATATGGACTGATCGTTTCATGTGTAAACATCATGATTAGTAATATTTTTCATAATATGCCACGTATAATTAAAATATGCAAATTTAATAAACAGCTACGTTTAAATAGTTATCCGTGAATATTAAAACTATAGCCTAAATATATAAAACTATAATAAAAATAATACCGATTGCTACTACGAAAACAGTTGAGTAATAAAAAACAGTTACTTAGAAATATAATCATTTTCGTGGGAGGTGTAAATTATTTTTTTACGTCCAGTGTTTTTAATTAGGTTTAATGAAGCAAAATAAAATTATCGGAAAACTTGACTTCCGCTGTATGAACGACGGGATACACACTGTTTATTCCATCGATCATATAGCGGAAGTAACATTATCCGATAATTTATAATAAATGTTAAGTTTTATGAAAATAAAAATTTTATTTTCATAAAACTTTATGTGTGCATTTCTCTACACACAAGTCCCTCACAAATTTTACGTTACGAACAAAAACCTTTCAATCTATTATAGTCATAAAATATATTAATTGATCTATACACTACAAATGTCGTTAATTAAAAGCAATCCCGTTAACAAATGTCGAGTGCATTTAATTAGAGGCGCTTTTATTTTAACGTTCGTAAATTGGCTTCACTCGAACGCCCGCGGTGAGGTACGGGAAAGCGGAAAAAGGAAAAACGTTTATTTTCGACGTGGTCTTGTTTTTGTGAAACCTTTATTGGATTTGGGGTTTGTTTATTTACATTTTCGTAGTAATTTTGTTACCTCTCGTTTTATTGGTATTATTATTTATATTTCGTTCATTACATTTTTGGTTCGAATTATGAAACACTTTGTTTACATTATTCAGTTCAGTTTGGAGAAAGAACAATGAACTATAAAGATTGATAATTTGATAAGTATTCAAAAAGTTACAAAAATAAGTTATTATGACGATATTAGCAATTGAAAATTAGGCGAGGCAGAAATTGTTAGTAAGCTCAGATGTATCTCCTCCCGCCTCTTTATCACCTCGCTATTATCATCATCCAAAGCACGAAGTGAGTGTAAACCTATACCTAACTATTAGATACACTGTTAAGTTTGCGCGTCGTTAAAGTGTGGAACTTAATAAAATGTTATTTATTTAATTACGGCGTAAGCTTTAGGCGCAAGCTTTAATTAGTAAGTGCGCCTTTATTCTGCAGTGTGATACTTTGTTTAGATACTTCATAAAAATACATAGTAACAAGTTTTATCTTTGTAGTTAAGGAAATTCTTTGTATACTACTCGCTTCGATATTTTTTTTGTATACTACTCGCCAATCATATCGCCAACTATGGCAATATAATGAAACAACCGTCATCCTGGAGCATTCACCATATTACATTTATGACAACTTCACATACTTTATATTCTCGTATGGGTGTCAAGTTATCTCTGCTAAATTTCTTTGTCTGTAGTTAAGGAAATTCTTTGTATACTACTCGCTTCGATATATTTTTTGTATACTACTCGCCAATCATATCGCCAACTATGCCAATATAATGAAAAAAACCGTCATCCTGGAGCATTCGCCATATTACATTTATGACAATTTCACATACTTTATGTTCTCGTATGGGTGTCAAGTTATCTCTGCTAAATTTCTTTGTCTGTAGTTAAGGAAATTCTTTGTATACTACTCGCTTCGATATATTTTTTGTATACTACTCGCCAATCATATCGCCAACTATGCCAATATAATGAAAAAAACCGTCATCCTGGAGCATTTGCCATATTACATTTATGACAATTTCACATACTTTATGTTCTCGTATGTGTGTCAAGTTATCTCTGCTAAATTTCTTTGCCTGTTGTTAAGGAAATTCTTTGTATACTACTCGCTTCGATATATTTTTTGTATACTACTCGCCAATCATATCGCCAACTATGCCAATATAATGAAAAAAACCGTCATCCTGGAGCATTCGCCATATTACATTTATGACAACTTCACATACTTTATGTTCTCGTATGGGTGTCAAGTTATCTCTGCTAAATTTCTTTGTCTGTAGTTAAGGAAATTCTTTGTATACTACTCGCTTCGATATATTTTTTGTATACTACTCGCCAATCATATCGCCAACTATGCCAATATAATGAAAAAAACCGTCATCCTGGAGCATTTGCCATATTACATTTATGACAATTTCACATACTTTATGTTCTCGTATGTGTGTCAAGTTATCTCTGCTAAATTTCTTTGCCTGTTGTTAAGGAAATTCTTTGTATACTACTCGCTTCGATATATTTTTTGTATACTACTCGCCAATCATATCGCCAACTATGGCAATATAATGAAACAACCGTCATCCTAGAGCATTCGCCATATTACATTTATGACAATTTCACATACTTTATGTTCTCGTATGTGTGTCAAGTTATCTCTGCTAAATTTCTTTGCCTGTTGTTAAGGAAATTCTTTGTATACTACTCGCTTCGATATATTTTTTGTATACTACTCGCCAATCATATCGCCAACTATGGCAATATAATGAAACAACCGTCATCGTGGAGCATTCGCCATATTACATTTATGACAATTTCACATACTTTATGTTCTCGTATGTGTGTCAAGTTATCTCTGCTAAATTTCTTTGCCTGTTGTTAAGGAAATTCTTTGTATACTACTCGCTTCGATATATTTTTTGTATACTACTCGCCAATCATATCGCCAACTATGGCAATATAATGAAACAACCGTCATCGTGGAGCATTCGCCATATTACATTTATGACAACTTCACATACTTTATATTCTCGTATGGGTGTCAAGTTATCTCTGTTAAATTTCTTTGCCTGTTGTTAAGGAAATTCTTTGTATACTACTCGCTTCAATATATTTTTTGTATACTAATCGCCAATCATATCGCCAACTATGGCAATATAATGAAACAACCGTCATCGTGGAGCATTCGCCATATTACATTTATGACAACTTCACATACTTTATATTCTCGTATGGGTGTCAAGTTATCTCTGCTAAATTTCTTTGTCTGTAGTTAAGGAAATTCTTTGTATACTACTCGCTTCAATATATTTTTTGTATACTAATCGCAAATCATATCGCCAACTATGGCAATATAATGAAACAACCGTCATCCTGGAGCATTCGCCATATTACATTTATGACAACTTCACATACTTTATATTCTCGTATGGGTGTCAAGTTATCTCTGCTAAATTTCTTTGTCTGTAGTTAAGGAAATTCTTTGTATACTACTCGCTTCGATATTTTTTTTGTATACTACTCGCCAGTCCCTTTCATTTGCTACCCATAACAATACAATAGAACATCTGTCACCTTGGAGCATTCGCCACATTAAATTTATTATAACTTAACATTTTTTATATTCTCTTCTGGATGTCAAGTTATCACTGCTAAATTGGTTTAGTAGCTTAGCTACCTTAACTGAGGTAATAAGCAATAAAAATACTAATGCGTCGAAGTGAATAAATTTACATACATTATATGGATAGTTGAATACAAATCGATATCCGATCTAAAGGGGCTTTCATTCGTGGGATGTAGTGTTAAAGCCAAAAGAAAGTTACAGAACGAAGGTGAACAGATCACGTTATATTATTTCAAACTTGTACATTTAGTGCATAAGTTTATGAGCGCAAAGTTTGAATCCTGACGCCGTTATTGCACTCGAGAGTGTTTTTTCTCCCTTGCGGATAAGCTGGCTGCTTTTAGTGGACTTTGGATGATCTTTGTGCCAATTATGATTCTTCTACTTTATTGTTTGCGAACTATATAATATAAAGCAGAGATGTTCAGAGAAAGTGGTTTTCAACCATTTTTTAAAAATGTCCAATTATTTTTATACCTAAAATGTCACATACATTGAACAATTTTATTTAGTTTTGAATTAGTTTAACTAATGACAACATATTGTTGTGGAGCTGATCTGATAATGGAGACAAAAAATTGAAGTAAAACTTCAAAGTCGAAAGTTCTGCTACAATTAATCTAGAATTTAATTTGTCTCGAAGAGAAGTTTAGTTCTGAGTAGATTTTTGCTATTCTTTTCTTTGCTATATTTTTACGTAGGTTAACATAATATACACTTTTGATTTTTATTTCTACACCTTACATGTATCAATACAAAATGTTAAATGGTTAGAAAGATATTTAATACCGTTTAGCTTCCATGAAATTAAAATCGTTTTAATTAAATTTTCTTTTTATTTATTTTTTTAAAATATTTTTACTGTTTATATCAGTAATATCAGTTGTCATTAAAACGGGAAAATAGAATGGATTTGATCTTTAATTATGGGGCATTCAGGTTGAAATGGATCAGATGGCCGCGAATAAAAAAGTAATTTGCATAAAAATCTGCTAAGTTTTAAAAATGCACAGATTTATAGATTTAATTAAAGAAATTAATTAAAATTGTGAAGTGAAAATGAGTTTTAAATATTAAGTTTATGAGTTTTTTCCAAGTTAGATTTCTTAAAGCGCCGTTCGGTGAAATCTGTTCGAATACCGTCACAAAAATATAGGATGGGGTCAAGTGGCACAAGAGGGGATAGTGTGATATACTGCAGCCATGGATGAGTTAACAACTGGATTGCGCATTAGAACAAAGTTGTATAAAACCCAAGCTAGCCACTCTTCATTAGGGTAAATGTATTACGTGACACCGTTAGCCAATCAGTGCTGTATCCCTCGGGGTGGCATGGAGATTTGTTTGCTCAATACTTTTCGATATGTTTCAAAGAAAGGGTTTTAACAAATTTGAAACATAGGTTTTTATTATGTTATGATCACTATTATTAACCTAATATGTTATTGCACGAAATAATGTTATAAATATAAATATTACACCATTTATTTATTAATATGAATTGTGAAATTCACAAGAGAGAAAAGGGCAACACATAAATCAGAGATATAAAAAAATTTAATAATAAATGCCAAATAAATCTATATTATATTACTAACGTGATTAAAAAAATGTACAATGCCTCAACTGTTATTTTGTTTAGTTTACAAACATTCCCTTTTGGGAATATTTGTAAACAGAACGTAATGACGGTTCAAATGTAATGGAATGGAATATTTTGTAATGGAATGGAATATTTTGTAATGGAATAAAATATACAATAAAAATTAATAAATTTGAACTTAATTTTTTTAAACACAAGTAAATGAAACTACTTGATGTAGTATTATTTCTTCTTTATATAAATTCTTAACTTTCTTTGTTGTATGACAAAGTCTTCGGGTGAGTAATTTGTAAAGATTGACTCATGGAAACTTCCAACAGCATTTAAATTTGAAATATTATACAAAACAATAGCGGAAGTGGGGTTTGCGCGGGTTTTCCCACTTAAACAGTTAGTCAATTTATGATAGGGGAGGAGTGTAATTTTTATTATATTTTCTAAAGTCACAATAAAATGGAACTATGTAGTATTATTTCTACTTTCTTTAAGTTCCTTACCACGACCTAGGTTTCGTAAAGAACTTAAAGAAAGTAAAATCATACTACATCACGTAGTTTCATTTAATTGTGAATAATAAATTTCTACAAAATTAACCCCAATTATATTCAATAGAATATATATTATTAATTTATTTATTTTTCTGTATACATGTTTACAAACATAAAACGTATTTATAGCTGCAGAAGCAAGCTTTTCAATCGTCGACAGATAAAATAGTTTTATTGACTAGTGAAAGAATGAGTTGAAAATATTATAATAATATATTGACAATAAAAATGAACGTGTTAACAAAAATTTTAAATAATCGACAAAAAAATAAAATAAAACATACAAACTATTTTTAAACAGTTACAAGTACATTAAATAAAAAAATAATTTAAATTTTCGGTTTTTTTCCAATCCTGGATAGAAATAATTTGGGAGCAAACCAGCGTACTTGATAAAATGGTCTCCAAACTACTAAATTGGATGCATAAACTAAATTTATCAGTTTGCGCCTATATCGAAAGGAGAAAATATTTATTTGAAACAAGGTCCTTTGTTGAGTTGATAAATAAGGTGATGAAAAGAAATTATAAAATTTATGGAAGTCAAGGGCCCTTGTAAAAATAATAAATATTGAATATATTTGGCGTTAATTTTGTAGAAATTCATTATTCACATTTATGTGAAACTACGTGATGTAGTATTATTTCTACTTTCTTTAAGTTCTTTACTACGACCTAGGTTTCGTTGTATTACAACATCTTCAGGTGGGCTATTAGCAAAGATATCTTAGGTTTCGTTGTATTACAACATCTTCAGGTGGGCTATTAGCAATGATATCTTAGGTTTCGTTGTACTACAACATCTTCAGGTGTCGAAGATGTTGTAGTACAACGAATATGCCGAAGATGTTGTAATGCAACGAAATATATTATAGCTGATAATAATTCTACATCACGTAGTTTCATTTAATTGTGTATAATAAATTTATTAAATATTTGTCGTTTGGTAAATGCTGGGTCGTAATTTTTCGTCAAAAAAGTTAATCTGGTATTTAAATATATATATATATATATATATATATATATATATATATATATATATATATATATATATATATAAATATATATATATATCAATTATCGCTTTGGTTAAATTTATTAAATGATTTGACGAAGCAGCTCTATCAAATTTGTGGGTTAATAAACCTTCAAATAAGGTTATGCTAATAAAGGATTTTAAAACTTGTGTTATGAAACAAGTAGGTTTGATATGCTTACCATCGCTACTCTGTAACCATTTCTTCATAACTAATTCACATGTACGGCAAATCTTAATAACATGTTTCAAAGGATACATAAATCTTATGTATCCTTTGTTTTTTAAGTTTATAAGACTGTTGAGATAAGTGCGCAAATAGGTGTCTCACATTTTACAGTTTTTATTGAACGCTGAATATATTTGGCGTTAACTTTGTAGAAATTAATTATTCACAGTTTTTATTAAAGCATGGATTACGAAACCAGAAAAATACTCGATTACTTTTTCAGGAAATATGGATAGTGTTAGATATTTATCATCAAGAAGCGAAACACTTCCAAAATTATCGCTAATATTTCCATCTTCGTTGAGAAATTGATATTTTTCGGACTTCATATTTATTCTTTGTACCGCGGATGAACAATTTAAAATATGAATGTTTTTTAGTGGAACACAATTTCATTAAAAAATTAAAATATGTAGGATAGCTGTTAAATTTTTTTTATAAATAGTTTAGAACTGATTAGCCGTTGGATTGTATATTAGAAAAAAAAATTTATTAGAAAAAAAAAACAGCTCGATGTGGTCTTGACTGACATAGGGAAATACGTTAATATAGCAGATTGGTTATCAACTACATTTTCAAATAAAAATTTCGCACTATCTATGCAGACGCAAAACCCTTTTGATTGGTTTCTATTAATTTAACGGTTTTTATGTTTTGACGCTCATATATTAGTGTTGTAATTGTTTTGAATTAAAAACTAGCGGATTCAAGAAAAGTTGAACAATCAGACAGATGTTAATGGTATAACAACCTTAAAGAATTAAAAATCGTTAAAGAATAAGATTAAGAATTATACTTGTAAATAGATAACTTCTAATATAAACAATTTGTGTAAATAAATAAAAAATCGGTAGATACCGTAGATTCCCATAAACGTTTTTTATTGTATTGGCTCGTTGCTATTAAATGAGTGGCAAAGTATTAGGAACAATTATAACAGACAACTGCAGTCATGGATAAGTTAAGGCGGGTCGTGGTTTATAACAGACAACTGCAATAATAACAGACAACTGCAGTCATGGATAAGTTAAGGCGGGTCGTGGTTTATAACAGACAACTATAACAGACAACTGCAATTATAACAGACAACTGCAGTCATGGATAAGTTAAGGCGGGTCGTGGTTTCCAACAAAATTTGGTCTTGATTTTGTTGGAAACCACGACCCGCCTTAACTTATCCATGACTGCAGTTGTCTGTTATACTTTTATTATTGCGGCATTTTTACAATGGTATAATGCTAGTTCGTTCATTTTAATGGAATAATTTTATTCTCATAAATAATAATTATGTACGATATATTATTAGCAATGTTTTTAAAGATTCAATGTTGTATAAAAGTAGTTCGCTACGTATATACATCTTGGAACTTTTCCATAGATTTGCTGATGGTGTACAATTTTTTTTCAATTATATGCTGGTATAGCTATAACGGTATGAGAAACATCAAACTCAAAAGTATTTCTATCGCACGAGAAACCGGGTCATAATAGTTAACCTCTAGTAATTAACAATATGAACCGTTCAATTTTTTTTACATTTTCACGGTGTCAAAAATATCTTAATAAATTATTTTTATATAGCTATAATGCTTTTAAAATATACCTGACACACTTCGACACATTGCTATTTTTATTGCTTATTACCTTGAGGCTCTAAAAAGATACTGTACCTCCTTAAACCATCTAAATATAGTACTGTAACCACCCTTGGTGAAAGTTTCATATCAAGTAAATAAGCTGTACCCTAAAAAATAAAGCTAAAAAATTATCCTCTTACTAAAGTCAGTATGATTTCTTTCATGGAAATATAACTAAGAATATATATATATATATATATATATATATATATATATATATATATATATATATATATATATATATATATATATATATATATAATTAATAATAATGCGATTAAATATTTAAAACTGTAGAGCTCAGAAATTTCAAACATTTTGATAGACAAAGTACAATTAAAATAAAATAAAATAATAATAAAGGTGCAATTCATATAGTTTTTATCTAAATTTAAGTAACAACAACCATCTAAATCAACTAGCTATAAACAACGTACTAAAACCATCTAAATCAACTAGCTATAAACAACGTACTAAAACCATCTAAATCAACTAGCTATAAACAACGTACTAAAACCATCTAAATCAACTAGCTATAAACAACGTACTAAATCAACTAGCTATAAACAACGTACTGCGTGCGCAATTAAATATTTAAGAGTGAATAAGGAAAATCGTTTCACAATCAATTTTGAACCTTTAATTGAATCAATGCGGTTTCTGTCTATCTGATCGTCTAGCATGAAACCATTTTACTGAGGTTATTTGAGATGGAAAATTGAAATTAGCCATAGCTGTGGAAAATGATAGCCAGATTAATGATACAAAAGTATTTAGATGAAAATATTTGAAATTTTTTTTGGTTAAGCCCGTCGTTTTGTATAAAAAACACAAAATTAAACAATTTTCCTTTTGCTGAAAGTCAACTTTTTAAATCATATTTCTATGTAAATTGCATTAATGTTGATTGTCTATCAGATTTTCCATTTCCTCTACGTATACCTGGCAATAAAAATAATCTGAGTTAGGTAGTGTATTGTTGTTTTCCATGAGTAACGATAAAGGCAAGCGTATTTTGTGTTTATTACTTTACTCATTTTATTATATTAAAGAACTTAAACGAATAATTGAAATAAACAATTTCCACGAGAAAAATTACTTTTTCAGTAATTTGGGACAATATCTGAAAAGCTTTCATTCCACCGTTTGCTGTTACGGCTCTGGTATGATTGCATTTAGGGAAAAGGTACTAGATTTCTTTTAAGAATAGTACAGTTAGGAAGTATTTTTTTTAAAATAACAGTACTTAACTCTTCTAGATATTAATATTATGTCAAGCGTTTTATTTCATAGGTCTCTTACCTTTTTTTTCTACCCATATCACATTCGCTATTAAATTCAACGAATTTGAACGTATTTCATGAATTTCTTATTTATCACTAGTTTAAAGTATGACATGTGAAAAATGTATATTAAGAATATGGAATAAAATCTACCTTGCCTGTAATCGTAAAAAAATGTAAACGGTACATAACAATGGGATTAGAGTATGTACTTTAAGTTTAAATAACGTGAAAGAAAAGGGCACATCGGTTAGTGAGAAAAATTTCTAGATTTTTCATCTATAATATTCCACGGAAAAATATTAGAATTTTGAACTCAACGTCCGCCAAATGACGTAGAACCATGGAATATAAAATTCCACTCCTATGCAAACGGCGGTATCAAATTTGATATTTCAATCCTACTTTAATCATCATCAAAGTTATTCGCCTGCACCCAAAGTCGGGACATGTGCGATTCGCTCTCAAGTTTTCGGCTAGCGTTATAGCTAAGACTTTCATCCAGGGCGGATTGAACTTTTCATAAATCTCCTGCGGGACTGAAACCGGTGAGCTCGCTGTGGAGATTTGAAAATTGTTTTAAATTATCATTGACTTTCGTCGCTTGCTCGTAATGCGTGCGTTTGTAATAGAATCGATTTATATATATATATATATATATATATATATATATATATATATATATATATATATATATATATATATATATACACGCTTACTGGCTGCTTCTCTCCGTTTTTCGTTTTGAAATTTAATTAAATACAAAACCTGTCAAGCGACGAGGGTTCCGTACACATTAAGGAACTTATAAACATTTAAGGTTTCACGGTTTTTTTATTAAACTAATTAAAAATATTAATTTTTTAAAACGTAAATATATTGATTAGTAGATCTTTTAAAGGTGCTAAAACATGATGTATACTTTCCAAAAAATTATACGATCTAGGATAATAGCTACAGTTTTCCTATAACTTTTACGTTGGCTTCAAAAATTTCTTCAACAAGTTAGCTAGTACAATACATGTGGGTTAATGAGAAGACAACAAATAAGTTTTTGAGAAAACTGACTGTTACAGACGGACTGACAGACACGTAAGTGATAAAAGTTTCCGTTTTTCTTTTTAAGGCGTGGAACCTTAAAAGTATAATTTTTTTTCGATTTAAGTAGAAAAATATTTATCTACTTAAATCGAAAAAAAATTATATCCCACATAAGTTTAATTGTTATATATATTATACAGCTAGACCTGTTCAACTAGGTGCATAAATGGGACAAGTTCCCTCTTTTTCTTAGTAGTTCAATTCAATATTTACTGCGACCAGCTATATTAATTAAAAGTAGCTACCATAGCTGTAATAGCATAATCGACTTAACACATCTAATTTTAGACCAGATTTTACAACTTATCATAAACCCAAAGTTGTTCATAAAACGGCCAAGCGCCAAAGCTTCTGTGCGACGACAAAGCTTCTGTGCAAATGATTTCCAATCACACGCATCAACTGTGAGCACGAGATACATGAACTGGCCTATGTAAACATAGCGACGTATATGAACGTCTGTTTATTTACAAATTGAAAGTTACGGGGTCCCAACGCAGGTGACAGATGGGTCCCCGGGCGTAGAGGGGACACGGAGTTCGACTGAGGATCCTTAATTTAGTTAATTCAAAATGAAAATATGAATTGTTTTGCAACGCAAATGATTGATCAAGTGATATTGATGGGCTGTACCTACCTCGACTCGTGTAGTTACAAAGCCTACTGCCAGGGCCGTATAAATAAACGTAATAATATTGAGTTAATGGCGGATCGAATGGCAAGAAGAAAATTGTTGTTCGGAAAATATTTCTTTAAAATTTGTGAGAAATTTGTAAAATGGCTTTATTCACACAAAACGTAATATTATTAGTTTTTTAAATGAAAATTTAAAGTGTATCGTTTATGATATTCATGGCGGAAGTAAAATTTATAGTAAAGTTTTATTAAATGTAATCAAAAACATTATATATAATAAAAGATGTATATGCAACAGTGATGACCAAGTTGCACAATTAAATGAAACTACGTGATGTAGTATTATTTCTATTTTCTTTAAGTTCCTTACTACGACCTAGGTTTCCTTGTATTACAACATATTCAGGTGGACTATTAACTATTAGCAAATATCTCTGCTAATAGCCCACCTGAAGATGTTGTAATACAACGAAACCTAGGTCGTAGTAAGGAACTTAAAGAAAGTAGAAATAATACTACATCACGTAGTTTCATTTAATTGTGAATAATGCATTTCTACAAAATTAACGCCAAATATATTCAATTTGACAAAGTTTATTATTTTTTAATTCCACTATAGCAAAAATAAACTATCATTTTATTTGCTACATGTATTTATGTAAGTATTATTTATTTTGTTCGTATGTAATATGTCAAGAAAAACTATTACGCGATATTTTCTGCTAACTTACAAGAAAAGAGAGGTGAAACACACGAAACGATAACGTGCAAAGGACACCAGCGAAAGTATGCCCAATTTTTATACAAGAGGGCAAAGAATAGATTTGGAAACCAAATGTTTGAAAATCAATGGAAATCAATGGAATACTGAAAATATTTGCAAAATTAATTTTTTTTAAGAAGGGACATTACATGCAATAAATGTTTTTTAAATGTATCAAAAACGTTTCCTTTATATCTCATGATTACCATGGTAAAACATTTATATTTGTAACATATTTAATCGATAAAAATGTTTTCGTTCTTTATAATTAATTGGAAAGAAATACATTTTTTTAAATATTAATATTATTTACCTTTTAAATAATGGTGGATGCGCAGAGAAAATCAAAAGGCTTATTTTGATTAGTAGATCAGGTTTAAAATGTGTTTTTGTAACCATTAGCCATCTGCTTTTTCATTGTTATCCATCGATGTTTACAAGTGGCCTGAGTAACTTTGGCTATTCACCGTGGTCATGAACGATAACGTTCGTTCTTTGAAAAGGTTACTATCAATATTTATATAATTTTTTTTATAAAATTGCTGAAGGATAATTGCTTAGTTAACGTAATACTGTAGATAGCGTTGGGTCAACTATATAAATTTCCTTCAGCGTATCCGTCTATTAATGAAAAAGTAGTTTTGTATAAAAAAATATTGAATCGAAACAAACTAGATCAAAAAAGTGTTCTATAGTTATTATTGTACTGTGATTTAGATTTTTCTTTACTATGGGGCCTATTAGCAAATCAATGATCGTCACACCGATATTTATAGGCTAATTATTAATGACCAATCCAATAAAACGTTATTTTATAACGCCCTGTCGGCATGTTGCGGAACTATTGTTTGATAGATAATTTACTGTTTACAACAATATCGTTTTGTACAGCCGAGTGTTTTTACGTGAAGTTTTTATGTAAATCGCGCGTTAATTGTTTTGCTATAAACTCAAACAAAGCTCCTTATTGTGGGAATTGTGAAAAGGAGAGTTTGAGTTTTCATATATTTTCTTCCGACGATAAACTGTTGTACTATTAAAATCAGGCAATGTCTAAAAATATATTTTCGGTAATGAGCTTTTTATTAGACAGCATGTTTAAATGATAATTCCTGAAAAGTCGGATATAAACAAAGGTTCTATTCAGTCTCAGTAAGATTAGGTTCTAACTTAGGATCTACATATCTTTTTTAAGCACATAAAACATTGTAGGCCGTCTTGAATGGGTGTAATAGTATATTTATTGCTTCGTAGGCATCTAATAACAATATTATGGCATAATTTATTTGAAATATTGAAAACGGTACCAATACTCTTAACGCTGAAAGTTATCTTTATATATATATATATATATATATATATATATATATATATATATACATATATATATATATATATATATATATATATATGTATATATATATATATATATATATATATATATATATCTTGTCTTAGTTCCTCAAGTAGCCGCTAGGGAAACCTAGAAAGCTGTCTAAAAGTACAAAGTTGAATCCTTTTCTTTGTTTACTTTAATTAACCGTTTTAGTGCCATGGTTTTTTACTC
Source organism: Druceiella hillmani (assembly GCA_039881145.1). Taxonomy (NCBI): domain Eukaryota; kingdom Metazoa; phylum Arthropoda; class Insecta; order Lepidoptera; family Hepialidae; genus Druceiella; species Druceiella hillmani. Next base: position 11,290,511 of record JAYKKI010000011.1, on the reverse strand, counting down.
ATATATACTTAAAAATGCCAAACAAATCTTTTGTTTTTGATGTCATTTACCCTGGTCTCTAAAAAAACTGTATCTCTTCCAAAAATTATCCAATTTTAATAATTTCTTCGGTATTTTCTTAACAAAAACTTGTTATCCTTGTGCAAGTTTTTGTTAAAAAAAAATTAAAAATAAAATACAAAGAAAATTATGGAAATGTATATTGCGAACAAAAATTATAACAAAAACTGAAATGAATGTCAAATCGTATTTTCGCAGTCCGGTACGTCTTCCGTATCAGCATAATAATTATTATCGTCACTATTATCACTGTCACTGAAATTTGTATCACGCCAAATTGTGAGTGCACCATAATGTCACTCCCACTATCGCTTTTTTCATAACTTGAAAAACGATCATTATTTATTTCGTATTCCGACATTATGGGTTACAAATTTTCTTTTCCTGGATCCTTGTTATATTGTAATTACTAATAATATTATAATTTGAACTTTATGTAACACATAGAAAGATAAAAAATTAGCGATGCGTGCGAGCGACCTCCCCTACTGCGCGCTAAACAGCAACTGATTTCGCGAGCGCCATCGCGCTCGTGTTAAATTTAGTTAACACGCGATGGCGCTCGTCGGCACTCAGACGGTTAAGGGGATTGCATCCGGGAATTCTCGGTACCGAAGCGTCGCCGAAGGAACAGATCTAAAAGCCGAAAGAACAATATCTAAAAGCCGAAGGAATTTTAGATATTGTTCTATTCTCTCAGCACCAGGGCTGAATAACTTAATGTTATCTGGTTAATAAATTAGAAAATACCTAATTATTTCTTGTTAAGTTTTCTGCTGATAATTGTTCAATTCGGGCCTATTTATTGTTAAACCCAGTCTTAAACCAAGAATAAAGGACTTATTTATGGTATTATTTTATTATTTTGTAGTTAGGTTAATACACTTTCTGTCGATTACTTTGATTAATTTATAGATTATTTTTTTTGCTAAAAAAATCGTAAAACTGGAAGTCTCGAAACTTTTATTTTATTTTTATTTTATTTTATTTTATGTAAAGGGAAAAAAACAAACACAAACTTTTTGAAATATTCTATGAACACCAAATACGAAATAAGTTTGTGTTCTAACATTTCCACAAAGAACAAAAATAAACTTACGGGATTTCCGGTATTGTCTTTTAATACGGTACCTGAAAACCTATTTAATAATAAATAATATTGGTACAGCAACCACTATTTAAACTGCAGAAAATCTTTTTTCGAGTCGAACGCTAGTCAAAGTGACTCCAGGTCACAGCTTCTATCATTTTTATTTTATCCACCTCATCCAATCTCACCCTCGCCCGTTTTGATAACGTCTGCGATACTGCCAGCCTTCATATGATTAGGCACCCTACGAGTGGTCAGCAAATATCGGGGCGGCGAACAAGTAGGTGTGTTATTACTCTAAAAAAATAAAAGAGTTTTTCTAATGTTATTGGAGGAAAATATAAATGTATCGCTGAGGAATGATTGTGAAATGGTCTTATGTTATAATTATCCAACTAAGTAAAGTATTTCCAATCGAATTGGATTTCTGCGCCATATACCACTTACCTCGCTACTTCTGCAATCCACTTAAACGCCTTTTTTAACGTACGTAACGTTTCTCGGTATCAACTCAAAATGGAAGAATATATCATCAAATCATCCTAATTTACAATTTCTGCCAAGTTTGCCAATTCCATCAACGAGGGAGTCTCTACAACCCTCCGTATTTCTATGATTTGCAGAACAAGAATAGCAGTATTTTTGTTCGATCAGTATTTCTTAATTTTGACCAAGAAGTACTTTTTTACTATGCTCGATGAATCAGATAAATCAATATTATACTTTGAACCTCTTTTTTCTTTAAAAAAATAAGTCTTGTGATTCTCTAATCGCTGGATTAACTTCTATTTCACGGTTAGTAAAAGTACATGACTAAGATTGACCATTCTATTTAGTGAAGAGTTATGACTAGGCCTATTACTGAATGATCATCTGATAGTTTATAGAGCTAAAAATACTATCGTATTTATTGAAATCGGTCCATTAATTTACACTAATAATTACTAAATAACTGAATTTGAGTTGATGGCTTACATACCATATTTTTTTTTAATTAAAATTAATAGAAAAAATTTGACTTGAAATTAAAAGAAAAAAAGACTGCCCAGTCTTGTGATGCCATATTGTTGATAATTTTTTTGTCAAAACACAGCAAGATTAACGTCAAATTCAAAATACAATTTCAAAAATGTATGTTATGTTGTAAAGAAAAGGAATAGCCCAATTTACAGTAGTACCAATTTTTAATTTTTATATACCATCATTTAAAAAGAAAAAGGAAGTTTGAAATTAAAAAGCTGAAACCAGACTAAAAAAGATTCCTACTGAAAAGTTTAAATAAAACCTCTACTACAAATTCTTGTTTTGACTTATATAAATTGTTTTTATTTTTAATTCGTCTGACTGAACATTCAGAAGCAATATTCATATATAAAATAAAATAAAAGCTTCTTATATTAAATTAACATATGAAAAGTTTCAAATATCCAAAAGTCACAAATATCATACAATTATAGCTGAAATTATATCTTAAACGAACAAATTTATGCAAATAAAAACAAGTATTTGCGGTAAAGCTTTCATTTAAAACCGTTTAGTAAAAGCTTTAGAAACACTTGAGTTTCACATTTTTACCTTCTAAAGTTTTATTATTTTGTATGTATTACAAACATTTACGGTAGGTTCGAAATCCTCATACGTATATTTTACAGTGAAAGCATACGAGTTACTACTTGCCTTTGTTTTTGGCTTTACGTGGCATGTCGCACGTCAAGTATCATTGACGTCTACAGAGGTTTGGGCAAAGTGAATGAACTTGGGCTTAAATTGGTAAATGTTCAGTGGTTAGGCACAGTTGTATAATTTCAACGCAATATTCTTGCGTTTTCATGTAGAAATAATTGATTTAAGTTTAAGATTAAACACACAGTCTTCTAAAACTTAATATGACAATATCCTTGAGGACACAAGGATAATAATTTTTCGTTTTTTAATTTTTTTTTATAAGTTAAGATAAACGTTCATTTAATGTTAAATGATATCACAGTAATAGAACCTTATTTTTAATTTTTTTGTACATATTTTAGCGTTTCTTTTCCCCTTTACAGCAAAAGTTTATGACGTCAATTTACCCAACTTACTTTCCTTTTTAATGTAAATGTGTGAAAGAATGCCTGAATACTACCTTCACTATCTATTAGATAGGAAGCAAGAGGTATATGTTCAGGCCACAATATTTATTTGCTAGTTACCTTAATGTCTGTAATTTTCATTGTATTAATTCTGTTCTTTTGTTTAATTGTTATTTATCTCAATACTGTTTGTTATTGATAAATGTTTCTCTAGATTTCGGTCAGTTTTCACAATATTTAAACTTATAGCTGAAACATTTCCTGAGAAACAAAAACTTATGAGTAACGTTATCACTAACTGTAGCAGATGTGATGTGATGAAAGAAGAAGCGTTGTTTTCGATTTAAGGTGATTTTTTAATGTAATTTATTTCATTGCTACGTATTGATGAGGAATCCCATGTTATTTCGCCATTTCTTTTTGCTCATTTCTATATTTTTGTTTTTGATGTAAGTAATAGTATATATAAGCAAAACAGTTATGGGCGACATAATACTTAAATCTTTGATATACAATTTTTACACTTTATCCTACTTTTAGTATTTAATTTCCTGGAGGAAACATGTGATGAATTGTAACATATATTATTTTGTAATTTGAAAAACCTTACAGATAAAGGTTTTATTGGAGTCATTCGAGAGGTTTTTAGACAATATAAGGTTTTTTGGACAATATATTTAAAAAAAACAAATATAACTGCCGTGCGTCATCGTTATTCCATAAATTTACCGATCTGTCCTTTTGCAGAATTTTATAAATTTACACTCCGATAGAATAGAACTTAGTAAACCGTTCTAAGTACGTTTATGCAAAGTAACAAAGAAATAAAGAAACACTCGAAAACTGTATCAAATAGTATGCTTTCAAGATATTATTATATAGATGTAAAAATATTTACCAATGAAATTTGCTTTGCTCTGATATTAATTCTGATCAAAATATTTTTCACAGATGTTTGAGAATTTTTTTAGATAAAAATTAAGGTAAAATTAATTTTCAACTTAAAAATTCGTTTTTTTTTACTATGAATAACTTGAATATATATCTCTTTTGAATATATATTTTTAAAAAAATATATGTCTTTTGAATATATATTTTTTTAAAAATATATGTCTTTTGAATATATATTTTTTATCAAAGATTTTTTCGACAATTTTTTAATCATTTCGAAATCTTTTCCTGTTAAATTTTATTAAGCGTGATAAAGGAATAAATAATCTTTATACCTCTCTTCAGTAGCGCGAATGGTATCCAAAGCAATTGGTAACTTCTTTTTTTAACTTATTGAGTTCTTCGTCAAAAATATCAACCTATTTCAAGTGGAATGCTGGTAGATTTGGTCTTATTCTTTTCTAGCTTCATTATTTCATGTAAGATTACCAAGTCCACTTTCTTATTTAAAAAAATATATTTTCTCTTTATGGTATATAATACGTTCTATATAAATAGAAATGTTCTTCTTTTCGTCAGATTGTTTTCAAAACTGTGTTTATAGGATTCATGATTAAATTCCAGTTGTTTTGTGTTCCAATTTCATAGACCAACAACAACTCTGGTAAACAACGTACATACTTCTTACTCTGTAACATAGTCTATTGTAACCTCTGAAGCCTGTTACCGACTTGCGGAGACGATTTTGACTAGCATACCCTTTTATGCAGAGCTAAAATGCAAGCGTATTGCAAAAATGAAAAGTAACCGCAAGACCGCAGTTTTGTAAGCAGACTATTTTCTGTTCCGAGAAAGTCGCGATCAGTTTTGTAAGTCGTTTTTTTCCTAAACCGTTCGTCATAGCGAGCTAGGTCTGAAGTTTTGTATTTGAAGGTTTATTAAATTTATTAATTTGCAGGCATGAGAAAGAATATATATATATATATATATATATATATATATATATATATATATATATATATATATATATATATATATATACATATATATGGGTGTGTGTGTGCATGGGTACGTGCGTGCGCGTGTGTACATGAGTATAACAATTTGGGACCGTTCCTTTATTCAAGGTCTGGTATTACTTAAATATTTGATAGTTTCACTAAAATGTAAATAAATATAAATATATAGGGAAACGTTGCAAAGAAGCGGATAACTTCAATAAAACAGATAATAACACGTTTGGACAAAACTGGAGATATTTTGGAAAAAATAGTGACGCGAGAATCGCCTTTAATTAAATTATGTTTACAACTGGATGAGATGAAAGCAATATCTATGAAAATAGTTGCTTCACTGCTGTTTGACTTGCATAAATTAGAATTAACTTAAAGATACGGAAGGGAACAAATTAGCACAAAGCTTAGTCTGCAAATTTGCTTTGGGTAATATCGTTTGATTTTGAAATTCAAATTAAATTGAAAGCACCGAATTGAATATTAGTCAATTCTGGCATCCAAATGCGACCCCCGTTAAATCGAACAGCGGTATGATGAGACTTTCAATCCAGCGATTAAGTGGCTTCGTTGATTATCGACTCTTTGTGCAATCCGCAATCAGAGAGTACTTCACGTAACAGTTACTTACTCAAATGCAATTCAGAATCGACAGTGATGACTACGCTTTGCCAATTTATCTTTGTTAGTGATCGCGATTGGATCTTATTGAGGAATAAGGATTGGATCTTATTGAGGAATAAGGATTGGATCTTATTGAGGAATAAGGATGGGATCTTATTGAAGAATAAGGATATTCAGAATGATTCTGTCTAAATTTAGATCGAAATAGTAAATATGGTTAATCTGTATTTCTCAAGTTTATAAAATATTCTTTAATAATAAAAAATAAGCAAGTATGTTATTGAAATCGAACAACTAAATGTGGTATATCTGTATTGTAATACGTAATTGATAACCATTGTATTTATTAGATTTTAATGAAACGCTCATTTTTAATAAAGCGTTTCTCATCGGTTGATTGTAAAATGTTTTTTCCTGTGTAAAGGAGAACGCAAGGTAGAAAAAATGCTTAAGTAATTAAACTAAGTGATTGCCGAGACATTTATAAGATAATTAATATCACAGGGTACATTTATAGGATAATAAAGTTTCTTTTAGATTCAATTTTAAACTTAGTAATTTCAACACAACAATGTTAAAATAAAAATTGTTATCGAAACCGGTCTGTATTCAGAATCGATATGTTTACCTAAATAGGTTTCCTGTGGTGTAATTTATAACGAATTTAGAACCTTAAGATTAATGACAAGAATGGTTTAGTCTCAGAATTTGTATTCCGCATGTCAATAGAACCAGACTTTCTTTAGTAAGTAAATGAAAATAGCAGTTAAGCCACATTTATATTAAGACATAAAACTTACTTTCAGTTTTTTTTTCAAGAAATTGCTGTACCATAACTTATATGGTATAATAAATAAAGAGCGACATAAAACTCACTTTCAATTTTTTCTCGTGAAATTGCTATACAATAACTTATACGGTATAATCAATAAAGAATAATAAATATAATCAAACTCTGATGAAGTAATCCATCATTGCCTAAAACTTACATAAAGTATATTATATACAAGGTTCCATATAAGTATTTTTTTTATTAACCCGCGTTCAGAAAACTTTAGGGTAGTAAAAGCTTTAGTACTTTTAAAATTAACACTTTTCTCTCTTTTTGAAGTGAAATTCATTAGGGAAAATGGACGCTGGAATTAAAAAAGCCGTATGACGCACAATTTTATTTGCTTTTAATGCGACCCTGACGTCATATGTTGGTTTCGTTAATAAATAACTTGATACGAAAAATAGCGGACCTTAAAAAAGTTAAATTTTCCACCTATGTACTTTCAATTGGATGATATTTTATGTTGACCAAATGATGATAGGGATATTGTTATCGCTTACAAAATATTTATATCAATGACCTACCGCAATAAACTTTTTTTTAAACTATTCAATACGTTAAGTGTATTTATTATAATTAATTTTCACATTTCAGGTAACATATATTATATTTTAAAATTCTTTATCAATTCTCTATAATAAATTGCCGTTGAAATAAAACGTGGCCACACTTTTTCTGAGTGCAAAAGAAAAATATTACACTTAACTATTTTTAACACAACCAATACTCGTCCGGGTTATTCCCCTGAGCGGCACTGAACAATGTGCGCAAGTATCGCGTGTATGAAAAGATGACAAATATTTATGAATATTATTTTGAATTTTCTTAAAAGTCATTTTTTAAATTTTACTTTAACGACAATCTATTTTTCAATCTACGAATGTCTTTTTTGTACGACGACGCTTATTCCCGGATACTGTATATATATATATATATATATATATATATATATATATATATATGTGTGTGTGTGTGTGTGTGTGTCTGTATACGTTTAGAAACAGTTCTATAAATAGAAAGATGATGAAATCACTATAAAATAGCGCTTTCATGGAACATACCTAATTAAAAAAGAGTTATTATGACTTCCTCATAAAAATAAATACTTTGGATTTAATAAATATTTAATACCAGGAACGTTGATAGAACTTTGCACCAACGCATCACGCTTTATAATTGCGTAAACGCTCTTTTTTATGATTAGATGAAGTTGATGCAACATCCAATCGTATTAAGAATGTTTGGGTTAACGAACGAAATATTATTAGTTTTAGAGAGGTTTGAAAACCCCCGAGGTATCTATACCTTGCGGGTTTTCATACCTTATACTACGTTACGCTTACACGACAACAGTTTGAACTTTTAAATCAACTGGATCCTGATCCTAGTAATTGATCCTTAACAACTAATCCCCCTTAAACTCATTAATTAATCTTAACAACTACTGCACCGTAAACCCATTTCTTAATCTTAACAAATACTCCACCTTAAACCCATTTCTTAATCTTAACAACTACTGCACCTTAAACCCATTTCTTAATTTTAATAACTACTCTACCTTAAACCCATTCCTTAATCTTAATAACTACTCCACCTTAAACCCATTTCTTAATCTTAATAATTACTCCACCTTAAACCCATTTCTTAATCTTAACAACTACTCCACCTTAAACCCATTTCTTAATCTTAACAACTACTCCACCTTAAACCCATTTCTTAATCTTAATAACTACTCCACCTTAAACCCATTTCTTAATCTTAAAAACTACTCCACCTTAAACCCATTTCTTAATCTTAATAAGTACTCCACCTTAAACCTATTTCTTAATCTTAACAACTACTTCACCTTAAACCTATTTCTTAATCTTAACAACTATTCCACCTTAAACCCATTTCTTAATCTTAACAACTACTCTCTTTTTATCTCATCATGCTTCCTATCCTTAATCGTACCATATCCAACCAATATATGCATATTTCCATACATATGTGTTTTTTAATTTTGATTTTCACAGGTCAGGATTTTGTAACTCGCAGCTAAATTTTAAAATTTATCTACTCGAATTTTGATTTGCTTGTCTTATGAAAGGTAATATTCGAAACAAGCTAAAAAACTTATGAAACTAACCTTTGAAGTCTTTTTTGGCTAAATCTGATCATGCAGAATGTGTTTTATTTTATTTTTCATTTAAATAACAATGTGTGTATATCTATATATATATATATATATATGTATATATATATGTATATATATATATATATATATATATATATATATATATATCGAGTATACACAAAGATAATGAAAAAATGACCATTTATTTTCCATTATATAAAAAAATTATAATTTAAAAATGTAGATGTCTTGCTTCGTTCAAATCGATTAAAATTTATATTCTCAAAACGCAAACTATTGTCGATGCTTGCGAGTTTCGCGTATGAACATTTCATTAGCGTGATATAATTAATAACTTCTATATTATAAGGAAACAAGAAACTTTACTATTGTATTGAAATACATTTTAAAGTTGAAATGGCAGCTTAATAAGGGCTCTCTTTATTATAATTTCTTGCTAATACAGAAATGAATACACTGATTATTGTCGTAAAATACTGTCAATACTTTTATATTGTTACAAATAACAATATATTTCATTCTGAAGTCATATAGATATATTTCTTTGAAAATATAAGCTATTTTATTAAAATATAATATAAGCTATTTTATTAAAAGTAACTCAATAAAAATAACGAGTTAACATTTTTAAATCAATAAAAAGATATAAACATTAATTTGAAACACTTCGTAAATAAAATTCAAATATCTCTGATAATAACAAACGAGATTCAACAATAGGAATAAAAGACAAGTGGTGCATAGCGAAATGAATCAGTTAGCTGACATCACTCTTAAAATCTAGAAGTTCAAATAGCTTCTGTAGCAAAATACCAAAATATTAACGTTATATAGCTGATTGCGATATCGAATCTAATCTTGGTCTCATAGATGGCTCCTAACTGCTAAACTAGAAAATTCTGGGCAAGACGAGACAATTTACTTAAAGGAAAATTCGTTGTGGATCAAGATAACTAGTTACGTAGTCTAGTTAGTGACGTCAATTAGCGGCTCTGCTACTTGGTGTTGCCTATGTATATTTCACGACATAAAACGGCACGAAAATGTACATCAAATTACTAAGGATGCTTTTCTCCGCGCGGATTTTCTCCATAAACCTCTACAACCCTTGCCGGCGTATCTCAGCTACTTTACACCTCTTTGAAGGTCTGGAAAATGTTCTTTATCTAGATAGTAATGAGTTTTCCACGATAGCTTATACAAAAATATGGAGATAATTTAGAGAAAGGAAAAACTAAATGCGGTGAATATACAAAACTTTTAGGGTTTCATCGGTCTCAGCTGTTTTCCTCGGAAACCGATTGACATAGAAACTTAAAATTTCCCATGCTGATAAAATATATATTAACCCAAACGTATCTCAATAAAGCCATAACTCAATAAAATTCATTTAGAAATTTTAGGGGTCAATTTAATTGTTCGTGAATTTTTTTATAAGGATCTTAAAAACATTATTCTCATAACTTTAAGTAGAATATCTTCAGAGATTATACTGAAAGATATGTAAAAAAATATGTTTCCCACCCTTAATTCCGAAACTACTCAACCTGAAATAAATATAAGCAAGTAGGGCTTTTAGAGCTTTAAATTTGTACATAAGCTATATTGATGATTCTAGATGTCATAATTTCTGAAACATGTATCATGTTTTTACACCTATGAATGGATGAATTATAAGCTATAGTGATGAGTCTAGATGTCATAATTTCTGAAACATGTATCATGTTTTTACACCTATGAATGGATGAATTATAAGCTATAGTGATGAGTCTAGATGTCATAATTTCTGAAACATGTATCATGTTTTTACACCTATGAATGGATGAATTATAAGCTATAAACATGTATCATGTTTTTACACCTATGAATGGATGAATTATAAGCTGAACAGTTCTAACTCGGTGTGTAGAAAGAAAATTCACCTAAGTTATTTCTTACAATTTTTGTTCAGTAAATAATTTCAAATGCAGCAAAAACCTACAGCTTAATCGTATTAATATGTCAGTTTTTACTAGAATACCTCTATGATACAATTAAATATAATTAGGTATAAGGTATATCACATTCACGTTTAGAATAAAAGATTGCTATGTTATCTTACTGAATATTTCACATTAACTACACCCGCGCGTGCACTTTATGTAAAAAAGTGAAGAAGCAGCAGATCTTCCTGATTGAGAATCCAAAACGACTTTCACAGAGGAGGAAGTGGGAAGGCAAACTAAAATTTAAATAATCTTGTAGTTTTTCTCTTATCCATGCACGTACACGAGAGCGAGACACACGATTATCTTTTCCATTTCTCGCTAATTTCATCTCACCTCTGAGCTGTCGTTATGGTAGCTATATAAATGATTATCATTGGAACGTCCAGTATGTATGTCGTGTGCAAGTGAGAAGGTTATTCCTCGATAAAATAAGTAAATAATAACTATATTACTAACTGAAAACGAAATTGAAAATTTAAAAAAATGAAATAAACCTTATACGACCGATTTTACCAAAGTTGTTACTGAAAAGAACTAAACTGTTCTATCATTTCTATGCTGTAGTTATAAAAAGGTTCGGTACGTTTGCTGTCGGTTATTAAAAATAGACGCTACCATTCATTAAATAATGACGTTTTGCAATATTTTCTCCACAAACATGAACATTTATGAATCTCATTTATTATTCACGTCTTTACGCTATCCGACTAAACGACATGCAGAATTTTAAAATTACTTTAAATCACAAGATATCTTCCAAAGTTCTCGCAGTAATAAAAGAAAAAAAATACACACACACACACACACAGACACATTATATATATATATATATATAAGTCCTAAATAAACAAAAACTAAAAAAAGGTACATGGCTTAAGCTCCTCGAGAGTAATTTGTGTTTTTCTCTTTTTAAACTATCGTAGTTTCAAATTAGCAACTTATAAAAAAAATTAGAAATTTATTTTCGTGTTTGATTAAAAATTTCTAAAACAAAGTTCTAAAAAAAGTGTGCTACGAATAAGTTATTTTTTAGTAAAAAAATCAAGAAACATATTTTGGCTCCACTGTATAATATTTTTAACAATATCCCTACTCACATGCCAATTTCAATGATGATTTTTTCAGCCCTTCTTTACATCTCCGAAATTAGGAGGGGTTAAAATGAAAGGGTGATAACATTATATTTCGGAATACAATGTTATCACTTTCTAGTTTTACCCCTTTTAGATTTTGCCATATGTATTATTGTATCGTTCGTTAGACAAAATTTTGCATTATACCTTCTTTATTCAGTAATTTAACTACAGGTAGTTTATTTCTTAAGATACATTTTTCCCCAATGCTAACAGCCTATTAAGAGACCAGGACATGTTGATCACAGAAATCGTCCCCAATCGCCAGGCATTTCTAGCCTTGCACATTGTTTCCCTATGTCTGGTTCCATATCATGAATCTGTCTTGGCGTTCTGCATTGCACGACTGCATTGAGATATTGAGTGCAGAAACTTCTCTAGGACTTGCTTGGAATCTTTCCACTGGGTTGGCTCTAGCCTTGAAAAGATTTTCTTCCCTCGCTTTGGTTCTGATTCTTCATTCTCAGTTTCCATAAATAATTCTGTGGATTTTTCTTTCTATTATTCTTCTTCTCCTTTTCTCTCTCGTTACGTTTTTTTTTGACCTTCATCATTGTCACTAATATAGACAAATTAGATACATTGGAGTTATGCTTAAATTTTAAGTCTGGTTTATTAAGCCTCTCAATTTCATCCTTGAAAATATTAATCATCAAAAAGTCTATTTTCTATTTTCTCCGACAGAATGTAATATAAGTAGAAAAGTTTGTTTATTTGCTTGTCCACGCTAATTCCCAGAATCAGAGCTCCCATTTAAAAAAATGTTAACATTAGAAAGCCCATATTTTGAGAAACGTTATGGATTATAAATTAACACGCTCTGATTCATAGGAATAGATTAAAGGTAAAAAAGTAGCCAAAGTCAGCGAACTCCTCTCCCTAAACATGTGCAAGGCAGAGGGAGACCAGTTTATTCATTGATCGATTATCCTGGGTATTCTCGTCGATATTACTCGACCCCTACGGTCGATGTCATTTGATGAACGGAGCGGAGGCGTTTAGTGTTCGCGAGCGTGAAAGCAGCGTAATTAAGATAATTCCACGCGGGTGAAATCGCTGTGCACGAATTTTCGAAATAACTGTGTAAACTCTCAGACAGAAATAATATAACACGTTAAAGGCGTTTTTTAGAAAATTTCTAACCATAAATAATTATTACATAAAAAGCGAATAAACTTAAATGCAGTCATCCTACATTACGGTTTATTCCATTTTTATACACGGAACGGCAGCTTGCTCGTTTGCAAAATGTAGTCCTGCTTAATTAAAAGTATACGGCAAACAATACGATTCAGTTTATTCCATTTTTATGCACGGAACGGTAGCTTGTTCGTTAGCAAAATGTTGTCCTGTTTAATTAAAAGTATACGGCAAACAATACTATTCAGTTTATTCCATTTTTATGCACGGAACGATAGCTTGTTCGTTAGAAAAATGTTGCCCTGCTCAATTAAAAATATATGGCAAACGATATTATAATTTTGATACATTTTATCCTGTTAACACTCGAATGTAAAAAAGACCGAGTTAAGTCTTTACTCACCCAAATTGCACTAACCAATAAAGAAACACTTGCGGTGACATTCCAGCCTGTTTCCAAAATTGATAATGGCTTCAAAATAATATTTTTGTAGTGGAATTTTGTGTTTGATCTTCAACATAATCTTAATTTGTTATTAATACTTAGCGAAGTGAGATAAAACCGCGTTACACTTCAGGTACCAATAATGTAGCACAATGCTTTAGCATTTTTCTAAATTATTTACATTAAACTAACACTATTCTGGGGAACAAGTATTAAAAATCTCTTAATATTTTAATATCAACCATCTTCATGTTTGTCGCACCCAGCGATCTCCTATTTTATTACCGGCACTCGATTGATAAATATCTTTAAATAGCATTAGTGACGTTAGATTTAAATCATATAAACACAAATTTAAGCGGTTTTAGCATTTTCCTAAATTATTTACATTAAACTAACACTATTCTGGGGAACAAGTATTAAAAATCTCTTAATATTTTAATATCAACCATCTTCATGTTTGTCGCACCCAGCGATCTCCTATTTTATTACCGGCACTCGATTGATATACATCTTTAAATAGCATTAGTGATGCTAGATTTAAATCATATAAACACAAATTTAAGCGGCTTTAGCATTTTTCCAAATAATTTATATTAAACTAACACTATTCTGGGGAACAAGTATTAAACATCTATTAATATTTTAATATCAACCATCTTCATGTTTGTCGCGCCCAGCAATCTCCTACTTTATTATCGGCACTCGATTGATAAATATCTTTAAATAGCATTAGTGACGTTAGATTTAAATCATATAAACACAAATTTAAGCGGTTTTAGCATTTTTCTAAATTATTTACATTAAACTAACACTATTCTGGGGAACAAGTATTAAAAATCTCTTAATATTTTAATATCAACCATCTTCATGTTTGTCGCGCCCAGCGATCTACTACTTTATTACCGGCACTCGGTTGATAAACATCTTTAAATAGCATTAGTGATGCTAGATTTAAATCACATAAACACAAATTTAAGCGGCTAATTTTAGATTTAAATCATATAAACACAAATTTAAGCGGCTTTAGCATTTTCCTAAATTATTTACTTTAAACTAACACTATTCTGGGGAACAAGTATTAAAAATCTCTTAATATTTTAATATCAACCATCTTCATGTTTGTCGCGCCCAGCGATCTACTACTTTATTACCGGCACTCGATTGATAAACATCTTTAAATAGCATTAGTGATGCTAGATTTAAATCACATAAACACAAATTTAAGCGGCTAATTTTAGATTTAAATCATATAAACACAAATTGAAGCGGCTTTAGCATTTTTCTAAATTATTTACATTAAACTAACACTATTCTGGGGAACAAGTATTAAAAAATCTCTTAATATTTTAATATGAACCATCTTCATGTTTGTCGCGCCCAGCGATCTAGTACTTTATTACCGGCACTCGATAGATAAACATCTTTAAATAGCATTAGTGATACTAGATTTAAATCATATAAACACAAATTTATGCGGCTAATTTTAGATTTAAATCATATATACAACAATTTCAACGGCTTTAGCATTTTTCTAAATTTTTTACATTAAAGTAACACTATTCTGGGGAACAAGTATTAAAAATCTCTTAATATTTTAATATCAACCATCTCCATGTTTGTCGCGCCCAGCGATCTCCTACTTTATTACAGGCACTCGATTCATAAACATCTTTAAATAACATATTTAAATCTCAAACATATTTAAATCTTTAAATCATATAAATACAAATTTAAGCGGTTAATTTTAGCCGGTTTTATTAGGTATCTTATCATCTGATAAACTTGGAATGCAAATCTTTAAACATTAATTTTGACAGGAAGAAATATATCTAATAGTTAATATAACTTGTTTTTATCTCGCTCTGTAACTTATTTAATCGTGATTTTGTAAAAATATAATGCAATACAAAGACATATCAATTTGAAATCGTTCTCATAGTGGCCACGTCAACTGTAGTTTCTGAATTTAGTCAAATAAATAAATGACTGCTAGCATACTCCGTTATGTTAATGATTGCGTTTGATGATGAAAGTAGGATATGACGCTTATATTACAATTTTGATTAGATGTTGAAATTGTAGATGCTATACGATTTGAGCAATTACAATAAAGGTCACCAAGAGTTGTAATAAGATAAATCAAACATAATTATTTTACTATTTTATACTATACCTATTCACTTAAAATTTAACCTTATGTTAAAACTAACATCACTCCACAATATACACGTTTAATCGAGCCACATATCAACAAATTCGTAAGAATACCACTGAGACCAGATGCACTCCATGTTATTGCAGCCCTGTTTACTAAACTCTGACTCCGCAGTGTTACATATGTATACATGTGTATATATGTATATATATATATATATATATATATATATATATATATATATATATATAAATATATTAAGACATATAGTTGTCCTGCTCTGCCGCAGGCTCCGCCTCACCGCGGCCCCCCACCCGCCGCATTGCCGGGGGTATAAATAGGGTCGACCCGCACGCGCCGCTATTTCAATGTACACTCGGCCGCGTGATTGATAACTTTATTTTATTTATTTGCTAACATGAACATTATTTTTTAAGGTTTAGTTAAATTGAGTTATTTGGTTTGTTATTCGTGACGGTCATGTGGGTTAGTAATCTAACATTAATCTTTGCATTACTTTGCAAATAATTTCATAACTTTCTTAATTAATCTAAATCCACTGTTCATATTAAATATAGCCTAAGGAAAAACATTTTCTTTTTTGCTAATTACTTGTATTTTAAATTAAGAGTACTCAGAACTTCTGTTTGAAATTTTTGCAAAACTGAAGTCGTCCCATGTTAATATAAAAGATAACATCTTGTTTATGATGATTGATAGATAAGTGAAGAAAATTACTTAAAGAAAAGATTTAATATTTAAAGAAGTTTTTTTTCAGACAGGTTATTGGCACAATAAATTTTTTTTCGATCTATATTGAAATGCATTTACTATGCGAGAATAGATTAACTAAAAAGCAAAACAATATTTGAAAAAAAATTATTAACGAATTTAGTTTTGAGGTACGAAACGATGTTTATTTAAAACTTTATCTAAATCAGAGGAAAAATATTTACAATGTAAATATTATATTTATACTGTAAAACTTACATGCTTGACTTCCTTTAATTAAGCCCGTCCAAACGAAAAAATTGTATGTATATTAAACTTTTAATTAGTTGAAAACTGCCTAACATCGCGTTTGATGCTACGAAAAGTAACCATTAATTTGCGTGTACATTCAATTTCTCTGCGTATTTTCAATATTAGAAATTATTGTATTAACATTGCTTACAAGTAGATATTAAAAATAACATCATATTAAATTAGGAATGGTACAGTAAATTTAATACCAAATTAATAAAAAAAGGTATGGTATTTTATTTTTTACTTAATAATTATTGATTTATTAGAAAAATTAACCCAGTTAAAAAAGTTATCTAAAATGTTTGCAAAGTAATACTGATTGATAGAGTAAAACTTAATTTTTCTCGGGGAAAATATAATATGAAAAAAGGTTTGGCCAAGTAAAACATATGGAAATGGAAAGAATGAAATAAAAGTAGGTAAGGAGAAAGTGACCATAAATAATTTAGGGAAACGAAAAATAATTAATTTGAAGAATCGAGAAAATTTTGAATCGTAACCATATAAAAGCCTTAAAAATAGAATATGTGAACGAAATAAATGAATCGTCTTAGGATGCTTCATCATTATTGTTCACAATGCTTACATGGCATAGAGGTACAACCATCTTGTCAGAGATACGACGTTATCGCTAACAAAAGTAACTAATAACAAAGAGCTTAGAGAGGTCATCGGCATTGTAATAATTTATATGGGTACCACGATGGCGGCTTAGAGGGAAGGTGAATTTAGCGGGGAAGGCGGAAAAGATAATCATCTGTTTTATTCACAACTTTCAAATTTTTAATTCGTTAAATATGAGAAAAGGTGACAAAAGAATTGCTTGTATTTAGAATTATTTGTATTTCATATAGCTAAGTTACAAAATATATCAATTTCCTTGCCCGCCGTGAAAATCGCTTTGGCTTTTCCACCAGAAGGGAATTCACAGCTTTATGTCAAAATGGAGAACGGCATGAAATCATTGATATATGATATACAGGAAAATTCAAAATATATACGAGTGTCAATTTTGTTATAGGACTGTATCTTGACGTAATTGGCTGCTGCGTGTGCTTCAAGAACTATTCGTGCTCAAACTTTGGATTCATTCATGACTGAATGAGTACACGCAATATCAAAATGACTCGAACCGATATTGTATTAAATCGTGTGGCATTTATTGATAACCTAACCTAATGGCCCCTAGAAACTAATGATTGCTTCCAGTTAGAAGAAGATTGCGTAGTTCGGCTGATGACAGTCCTTAATTTCAGATATATTTTTATTTTTCTACTCCACAAGTGGAAAAGTATAACAGTATTTGTGATATTTTGTAGAAATCTATTTATATCTGACATTGCGTCGAAAGATAGAAAACCCAAAAGTACGTGTTAGAATACACACGTAGTAGTATATTGTACTTATCTCCGTATTTTTTTTTATTAATGTAAGGTGAACGAAATAAATTTGTTGACAGTTGTAATAAAATGCTAGAACCTAGAATTTTTTTAAGATTTTTCATAATACACATGAAGTAGTATATTGTTCTTGTCTCCGTATTTTTTTTATTAATGTAAGGTGAACGAAATAAATTTGTTGACAGTTGTAATAAAATGCTAGAACCTAGAATTTTTTTAAGATTTTTCATAATACACATGAAGTAGTATATTGTACTTGTCTCCGTATTTTTTTTATTAATGTAAGGTGAACGAAATAAATTTGTTGACAGTTGTAATAAAATGCTAGAACCTAGAATTTTTTTAAGATTTTTCATAATACACACGTAGTAGTATATTGTACTTGTCTCCGTATTTTTTTTATTAATGTAAGGTGAACGAAATAAATTTGTTGACAGTTGTAATAAAATGCTAGAACCTAGAATTTTTTTAAGATTTTTCATAATACACATGAAGTAGTATATTGTACTTGTCTCCGTATTTTTTTTATTAATGTAAGGTGAACGAAATAAATTTGTTGACAGTTGTAATAAAATGCTAGAACCTAGAATTTTTTTAAGATTTTTCATAATACACATGAAGTAGTATATTGTTCTTGTCTCCGTATTTTTTTTTATTAATGTAAGGTGAACGAAATAAATTTGTTGACAATTGTAATAAAATGCTAGAACCTAGATTTTTTTAAAGATTTTTCATAATACGCATGAAGTAGTATATTGTTCTTATCTCCGTATTTTTTTTATTAATGTAAGGTGAACGAAATAAATTTGTTGACAGTTGTAATAAAATGCTAGAACCTAGAATTTTTTTAAGATTTTTCATAATACACATGAAGTAGTATATTGTACTTGTCACCGTATTTTTTTTATTAATGTAAGGTGAACGAAATAAATTTGTTGACAGTTGTAATAAAATGCTAGAACCTAGATTTTTTTTAAGATTTTTCATAATACACATGAAGTAGTATATTGTTCTTGTCTCCGTATTTTTTTTTATTCATGTAAGGTGAACGAAATAAATTTGTTGACAGTTGTAATAAAATGCTAGAACCTAGAATTTTTTTGAGATTTTTCATAATACACATGAAGTAGTATATTGTACTTATCCCCGTATTTTTTTTATTAATGTAAGGTGAACGAATTGATTTTGTTGACAGTTGTAATAAAACCTAGAATTTTTTGAAATTTTTCATATCTGTATTAGAAAATTAGAATAAAAATTAATGGAAATTACTTGGGTGTACAATTTTTCACGAACGGTGCTTAAAAATGTAGATAAGCGTTAAATGGAAATTTCTTTTCATTTTGAAAGACGTCACCTCAGTGTCACTCCTCTCCATGGGGTGTTCTTTCCGCGTCTATGGGAAGGTACATTTAAAAGAATCATTTAAAAGAAAGTATTCACTTCGTCACATATTATTTGAGATCTCTATTTAAAGTATATAAGTTCACATACGTAGGTCTGAAACTAAAGGCCGTGGCGGTCGGACATACAAACGTATATAACGAGGTAATATAGGTTCCTTAATTCGATATTTCGTAAAAATATAAAATAGTTCTTTTTAAAAAATGACACCTGTATTTGCTTTACGTTATAGTAACTATATCTCGGGGTTTTTCTCGCGTAGAATTTGCTTGGTTATGATTATTATTACTTTTAAATCAGATATTCTAAAACTGTGAATAAAATCGGTTCCTTATAGATATTCGGAATATACTACATTCTTCCCCTAATCTCACCGCCATCATAGATGAGTAAATTGGCTTCAAGCGCTACCTAATCTAGACAACCCACCGTAAATTTCGAAAAACATTCTCCTCGTAAATCGATTCGGTCGTCGGGATCCGGGTTATAGCAGTGGAAATACCTGAGATCAGCCAATAAATAAACTGGTGTTTCTCAACATTGTACCGCTTAAGCAGTCTTCCACGAATTCAGTCACCATCTTCACCACTGCTCTTCTTTATATAGAGCTATTCTGATGATCCTGTAATCTTCAAAGTATGGCATTTCTGACACAAAAAGTATTTTTGAAATCGGACTTAGCGTGAGAAAACAAAGTGCCCAGAAATTAGCGTGAACAAACAAATAAACTTTAAAGTTTCTACATTGCTTCTTACAAAAAAAGCATAATCCTTTTTGTAATTCCTCATCTTTTTTTTAACCAATTAAATGACCTACGTGTTTGATATTAGATGTCGGAACATCAATCGATTGCGCGACTACAATTTGTTTTTCAATAAATCTGTTTGTTTATTTACTATCTTTCGCCAACGAATCGACACTCGAAGATAACACACCGCCACGTCTGAGCACCATACTGCAGCCGCCCTGCGTAGCGACTTCCTCTCCAGCAATTGCATACACATACTCTGTAAACAAACAATAATCGACGTGCACCGACTTGTTGAAGTATTAAAGCTAAGAAGCAGAAATAACTTACTGACACATTTCTGGGTAAACGTCGGCGCTTGTGTGTCCGAACAACAAACGAACATTGAGACGGAGGGATATGAACGTATACATGTATGTATATATAAAAGTACGTCAGACAAGCTTGCGCGCTGTGAGAATACGGAGAGTTGTAAACAGAGCTTCTAGGTATATGGATATAAGTGCGGTTAAAGCAAGTAGTTAAGAATTTACACTTGATTGACAATAGAGCTTCTAGGTATATGGATATAAGTGCGGTTAAAGCAAGTGGTTAAGAATTTATACTTGTTTGATAATAGAGCTTCTAGGTATATGGATATAAGTGCGGTTAAAGCAAGTGGTTAAGAATTTACACTTGTTTGATAACAGAGCTTCTAGGTATATGGATATAAGTGCGGTTAAAGCAAGTGGTTAAGAATTTACACTTGTTTGATAATAGAGATTCTAGGTATATGGATATAAGTGCGGTTAAAGCAAGTGGTTAAGAATTTACACTTGTTTGATAACAGAGCTTCTAGGTATATGGATATAAGTGCGGTTAAAGCAAGTGGTTAAGAATTTACACTTGTTTGATAATAGAGCTTCTAGGTATATGGATATAAGTGCGGTTAAAGCAAGTGGTAAAGGATTTACACTTGTTTGATAATATAACTTCTAGGTATATGGATATAAGTGCGGTTAAAGCAAGTGATAATAGAACTTCTAGGTATATGGATATAAGTGCGGTTAGAGCAAGTGGTTAAGAATTTACACTTGTTTAATAATAAAGCTTCTAGGTATATGAATATAAGTGTTGTTAAAACAAGTGGTTAAGAATTTACACTTGCTTGATAATAGAGCTTCTAGGTATATGGATTTAAGTGCGGTTAAAGCGAGTGGTTAAGAATTTACACTTGTTTGATAATAGAGCATCTAGGTATATGGATACACGTGCTGTTAAAGCGAGTGGTTAAGAACTTACACTTATTTGATAATAGAGCTTCTAGGTATATGGATATAAGTGCAGTTAAAGCAAGTGGTTAAGAATTTACACTTGTTCGATAATATTTCGTCGATAAATATAGCGGCACGAGGCGCGTAAAATATTTTCAATGTTTATTGTAGTAAGGATATTTTTGATGTTAATTGGAAAGTAGAGTAATTATTATTATTTATTATTCTTTTCTACTTGTACATATGTAAACACTCGTTAAATAAGTGATCGAAAATTTACATTATTAAAATTATTTATCGACAAGTTTAGCAGCACTAGCCGTCGTCGATATATTCTGAATGTTCATTCCAGTAAAGCTAATTTTTACTTTAATAAGAAATTAAAGTCATCTAAAAAATTAAAGTCTATTAGAAATTAATATCTATTCTTATTTCTTCTCATTCTCTTTTATAAAAAATCGACTGACAATTCAGATTTTGTTTGATGTTATTTTGTCGATAGCACTTAAGGCACGTCTTGGTAATATTTGAAATGTTTATTGTTAGCTTTGGTACCTTTATTATTATTTGGAAGTTAGATATAATATTCGTCTTATTTGTTCTTTCTTTTTTTATACATTTATTATTATTCAGAAGTTAGATATACTATTCTTCTTATTTGCTCTTTCTTTTTCCATACCTTTATTTTATTTGGAAGTTAGACATACTATTCTTCTTATTTGCTTTTCTTTTTCCATACCTTTATTATTATTTGGAAGTTAGGTATAATATTCGTCTTATTTGTTCTTTCTTTTTTCATACATTTATTATTATTTGGAAGTTAGATATACTATTCTTCTTATTTGCTCTTTCTTTTTCCGTACCTTTATTATTATTTGGAAGTTAGATATACTATTCTTCTTATTTGCTCTTTCTTTTTCCGTACCTTTATTATTATTTGGAAGTTAGATATACTATTCTTCTTATTTGCTCTTTCTTTTTCCATACCTTTTTTATTATTTGGAAGTTAGATATAATATTCGTCTTATTTGTTCTTTCTTTTCCCATACCTTTCTTATTATTTGGAAGTTAGATATAATCTATCTAATCTAAATATATTATTTCTAAAAGGTGTTTTTTGGTCGAGCGGCTCGATCTCTTTAACTACTGCACCAGAAAAAATTAAAAAAATACCCACTTAAAGCTTATGTTTTCTACTTTGGGCGAAAAATATAAAAAAATTGGAAAAACATTTTATTGTTAATAAAAAAATTAATTTTTATAACAATTGGCATGAGCGCCATCTGTGGGCGACACATCAAATATCTTAGCCAAATTGTATACTTGGAACACACTAGATGGCGATATAGTGCGAAGACTTCGCACGGGTCAGCCAATATTCTTTTTATTTGTTCTTTCTTTTTCCATAATTTACTTATGCTTCCTCAAGACCCACCACAAAGCCAGCTTGCCGCTGTGGACGCCTTTGGATACAGAGTTTTTCAAAAACTGTTTCTCCATTATTTTCGGTCTTTTTTATTAGACTTTGCTTAAAAAAAATTGAGTTGTTAGTTTCTTTATTGAGTTATATCATCACTATTTTATTCGGAATTAAGTTTTAAATGACAAGATATTGAAACAAACCGCGATTAATAAGAGTTTTATAAGAAATTAAAAATATAAACATAAACATTTTTTACGAATAATCTTTAAATTTACATTAACATTTTAGTACCTTCCGTTAGCATACCTCTAAAATTATTGATTTAATCCAACTTAACTACAAATGTTCCAATAGTAGAATAAATTTTAGTCATATAATGAAACAAATCCCAACAACTGTTGGGATTTCACGACCAATTCCATATCGGCTCTTGCTGCGACTTCTGTGTTTAGTTTAACTTGAATAAATTAAATTGAATTTTAACGTTCGGTTCAATTTCTTTTTACTATGATACATACATATTTCCGTTTTGAACCGATTTATAAAGATTTAAAGAGTAGTAATTCGGTCAGATTACGTGTAGCATTTTTTTGCATGACACGCGCAAAAAATAGAAAGAGATTATAGAAAAAAATTACAAAAAAAAATAATTATAGCATATTATTAGGTTCGGAAACTCGTTCGTAGCTGATTCTAAAAAATTTTTTAGAAATAATTTTAACGTGCTGTATTAAATAAATAATAATAATTACTCTGAAAAGAATAATAAAAAATAATAATTACTCTGAAAATAATAATAAATAATAATAATTACTCTGAAAAGAATAATAAATAATTATAATTACTCTGAAAAGAATAATAAATAATAATAATTACTCTGAAAAGAATAATAAATAATAATAATTACTCTGAAAAGAATAATAAATAATAATAATTACTCTGAAAAGAATAATAAATAATAATAATTACTCTGAAAAGAATAATTAATAATAATAATTACTCTGGAAAGAATAATAAATAATAATAATTACTCTGAAAAGAATAATGAATAATAATAATTACTCTGAAAAGAATAATAAATAATAATAATTACTCTGAAAAGAATAATAAATAATAATAATTGCTCTGAAAAGAATAATGAATAATAATAATTACTCTACTTTCCAATTAACATCTAAAATATCCTTACTACAATAAACATTGAAAATATTTTACGCGCCTCGTGCCGCTACATTTATCGACGAAATATTATCAAACAAATGTAAATTCTTAACCACTTGCTTTAACCGCACTTATATTAACCACCGCATTTAACCGCTTTATATTCATATTAAATTAGATTTAACTACAGTGTACTAAAGCTACGAGATATGGCAGCGTATTCATATAGGTGGTACGTAGTTACTATACTACCTGGTAATAATAGTATTAATATATATTTATATATATAAATATATATATATATATATATATATATATATATATATATATATATATATATATTTATATATATATATTTCTTTACGAAGTGTCAATATAAAGGATAACGTACCTAATAGTTGATTTACACTTACGGGGTCATCAATCTGAAACAACAATTTTTAATATTGTAATAATTAAGTGAGAAAATTTGTAATTTCACTGAATGACTCGAATAATTCCAAAGTACAATCTACGTATTATAAAAATCGCTCATAAACTCATAATAACACCATCTAACCGTGGTGTGTTGGGTTGGTTGGGCACAGGGCTTTAGACTGCGCGGCGCACCGCGGGGAATCGGGTTCCCGGCCGCTCGTAGAGCGGGGCTGGACTGATTTTCTGGTTGGCTGTAAAAAATTGCTCTTGCTGCAATGATCCCGCCATATGTATCAGTTATATACATTAAAGTACATAAATAAATAAATATACAAGTAATATTATAAATTCAAAAGAGATTTGTTTATTTCTTTGTCTCGCTTTCATACGATCTGTCGATCTTCATAAAATTTTGCATAAATGTAGCCTGCGTCAAAAAAATTACTGTAACATACCTTTCATCCTAGCATAGAGAATTAGATATTTTTTTATGACGTTAGTAAGGATTTATGGTATGTAAGATCAAGTACTTGTCAATATCTGTCCTCGAATTACGAATCTGGCAATGTACAAACGAAACAGTAAATCCTACAATTTTGCCGTCGTCGTAAAATTATTGAAACAAGATATCTCGACCACGTCGATTTAAACAAAAAAATTAAATTTTCCTTATTTCGCAAATAAGATTATTATTTTAAATTGTGTAGCTCTAGTTAATCATAACTTTATGAAAATATCTCCAGTTTTCATATTTCCTATTGCAAATGATAAAAATTACGGAATTCAATAAATACTTTTATGTCTTCTCCAGATCAAACAAGCAGCACCAGAAAAGAGGAGAAGATACCATCGGTCTCGACCCGCCCAATGCAGTTTCTGTTTTAAGGAGTACAACGGACCTACGGGTATTTCATAGGTTAATATATATTTTATTACTTGTGTATGTGTGTGTCCTTTAAGTTCTATTCTCGATTTACGGTTTGCCGTAAAGCAATAGACATGTATATATTTCTACATGGACGTGCTTATGTATGTATGTACGTACGTACTTACATACGCACGTATTACGTATTTACATAAATATGTGTTTAAGAAAAAAATACAGGAGAAAAGTGCAAAAAACAATAGCAAAAGATAATTATATAGATAAAGTAAACAATATGACACTTTGCATTAACAAAAAAGTAACGCCGACATGCACCACACACGATCAAGACTCTCAGTCCAACTTACTGACAGTTAAGAACGTATTTCTGTTCCACATTAACTGTCAGTCGAGTCGGAATAAGAGTCTACTTATCGACCGTACTCTATTGCACGGTCGAATTCGAAAAGTATCCATGCAAAATACGTTTTTAATTGTCAGTAAATCCGACTGAGAGTCCTGGCCATGTGTGGTGCATACCACTTGGCAATTGCATACGGTGCATACGGGCGCAAGTGTACCACTTGCGCCCCTATGCACCGTAGTACGCGTGCCGGAAGTGAAACTTCTTTGCGGTTTAAGTGGGAGTGTTCAAAGTTGTGTGGCTGTATATAAAAACATTAACTGAAACTATAAGATAATTACTAAGTAATAGAGTGATTATTTTATTACCTCTATAATTTTCTCTTATTTTATCAGTTTGATATTTATTCACTGTAGATTTTAAAATTTAATTAATTTGTTACCTCTGTATTTTTTTCCGTCGGAAACTCAATAAGTATAAACATACAGATGTTCTAAGAAACTAAAGTAAGATATGAAACTCTAAAAAAATTGTTTCTATATTATAACTTAGCTTTTGCCCACAGTTTCAATCGTATGGTGTTCTGAAAATTAAAATTTTTTTTTTCAAAATAAATGAAAAACATTATATTTATAAAAAAAAATATTATGCAGTGACGAGGTAAGTATTATTTTGAATAAAATTTGCCAGAACTGATTTCATTTTCGCTGTGGTGCAGCGCGGCGCCCGGGTGTTTTATGATGCAACGGTAGTCTAAATTAAAATACCGTACAATAACTAATTAACCTACGAACGTGGCTTGTCAAATGGAATATGTACCACTACTTTTAAAGATTAAATTAATAATAGCGCATTAAGTTTATCGTGCGCGTGTATTATTTTTTTAGCTTCTGTGTTCACTTTTTCACACCTCTTAATCATTGTGTGATAACATAGCCTATCCTATCTTTAAATTTAGGGTATATGGTTTGTGTGCAAAATTTTATTGAAATCGTTTAAAAAATATGTTTCACTTTTATATTATCACTAGCTGACCCGTGCGAAGTCTTCGCACTATATCGCCATCTAGCGTGTTCCAAGTATACAATTTGGCTAAGATATTTGATGTGTCATTTGTGTCAAATAAGCATATTGTAACGAAACCGATAAATGTAAGAAATAGTGTAGGATGCGTAAAAGAGTATCACAGTTTTTTAAGCTATGACTTAGTGGTTAGAAATGTTTTTCTTAAATCCTTTATTTTTTTATGGAAGTTCTATTTATAAAAAATTTAAACGAATCATTTTTTTAAAATTATTTCTCAGGGACAAAAGCCTGAATCAAAAAATGCCATATATTATTTTAGCCATATATTTTCAAGAGAAATTCGAAAATAAATTGCTTTACCAACTGACCAACATTAGGTATAGGTAGAACGTCTGAAATAAAACTGGAGAGCTATATTTCATCTTTTTGGTTTACATGTATACAATTTTATAAAAAAAATAGCAAATTCGTTTATTTATACATTTTTTTTTAAATTTAAAAGTATCTTACATTAAAATGAAAAACAATTGGAATCTGGAAAAGTAAGACATGAGTCACAAAAGTTTTTTTTTCTAATTTTTGGAAAATGATTTTTGTGTATTTTACTTATTATCAAAATTAAGTCCGGCCAATGCGGTATAGAAAAGTCAAGTTAGATAAAAACATTGCCATTTCAATGTGAAATAATGTCTATTAATAATATATTAACTAGCTGACCCGTGCGAAGTCTTCGCACTATATCGCCATCTAGCGTGTTCCAAGTATACAATTTGGCTAAGATATTTGATGTGTCGCCCACAGATGGCGCTCATGCCAATTGTTATAAAAATTAATTTTTTTATTAACAAAAAGATTTTTTTCGAATTTTTTTGTATTTTTCGCCCAAAGTAGAAAACATAAGCTTTAAGTGGGTATTTTTTTTATTTTTTTTGGTGCAGTAGTTAAAGAGATCGAGCCGCTCGACCAAAAAACACCTTTTAGAAATAATATATTTAGATTAGATTATAATGTAATTATGAATTCTTACCATATTGTAGTGCCTTGTTTTGGCATTAAGATATCTTTACTCATAACAGTGTGACTAATATAATTCTAAGAAAACCACGAGGTACAGCTTGTGTTGGTATAAAACTAACAACGATATTTAAACTTAACTTCTTTTCACACTTAATTGTTCTTAATTTATGGGTCTCCAATTTTCCCTACCTTATCATCATCATCATCATCATCATCATCATATATATTAATACGCTAAGGTTAAGATGTTACACTACCTTTTTAGAAAAAACCTCACAACTAATCCACATAAATTATATATCATTTTATAGATAATTGCTTGCTCTACCGGCATCCACAACTAAACAATTTATTATTGCTATTGTTTTTGCAAATTAATTAATTATTAAAATTATATACACAAAACAGCAATGCTGCCATCTAACGGCTCAACGTCAATATGATTGACGGTCGGTAAAATTTTTGTTTAATTTCAAATCCACTCACGTATAAATAAAGTGGCGCTTTAGCTCAATGCTTTTGATACTTGCGCCTCTATATGTCAATTTTATTAAAATAGAATAAATAATGCGAAGACTTCGCACGGGTCACGCTAGTTTTTAGTATCTTATTCTTTCATATATATGTAAGTTAGCAACAAATATATATTGTAATGAACCAGACAGGTTTATTCTGGTTCATTAAAATATATATGAAAGGAACATAGGAAAAGACGTGTCTACCAACGTGCTGAGGACTTCGAAAAGTCTTGAGAATATTGGAGGCTCACCGGGCGCTCTTAGGTTATGCCCGGTGGAAATATAATAAAGAGATGAAGTGGGCTAGGTGCTCCCATTTCCGCGATTTCGTCTCCAAAATAGGTAACTCTGATCGCTGGGAGCCGTATATATATATATATATATATATATATATATATATATATATATATATATATACATATACATATATGTACAACTTTAGGTTATTATATTTCTACTAGCGTGACCCGTGCGAAGTCTTCGCATTATTTATTCTATTTTACTAAAATTGACATATAGAGGCGCAAGTATCAAAAGCATTGAGCTAAAGCGCCACTTTATTTATACGTGAGTGGATTTGAAATTAAACAAAAATTTTACCGACCGTCAATCATATTGACGTTGAGCCGTTAGATGGCAGCATTGCTGTTTTGTGTATATAATTTTAATAATTAATTAATTTGCAAAAACAATAGCAATAATTAATTTTTTAGTTGTGGATGCCGGTAGAGCAAGCAATTATCTTTAAAATGATATATAATTTATGTGGATTAGTTGTGAGGTTTTTTCTAAAAAGGGAGAATAACATCTTAACCTTAGCGTATTAATATATATGATGGTGATGATGATGATGATTAAAAATTTAATCGATTTATTTTATTACACTGTCCATCTCTAACATTAGTTGCGTGGATGTTCGATATTATGGACTCTCACTATCAGTGCCAAAATGGTGAGAATCATGTTGCTTTAATACGATTTTATGTTAAGCCAGTTCGGCATACTAGTATAAAAGTGGTCATTGGTATTAGTATTCAAAACAATGTGCAATTTCTCAAGATTACTTTTTAATTTCTTTTTACTATCAGATAAGATATTCACTTGAAGTATTTACCTGCAAAGTTCATATAGATCTAGAAACAGTGAAGTTGTGACGGAATTGTCAAACGAAGTAAGGCTTTGTTGTTTTACTTAGGAACCCTACAAATTTTAAATGGTATATATTCTGCACGTAGGATACTCGTCTTATATTTAGCTTAGATCACATTTCTGGTAAAAATCTGAGCATCCCTTATACAACTTCAAAAATTTTCCAAGATTTTATTCCCTATATTTAAGCATTGATGTTGAACAAATAGACTGCATATCGGAAATATTCAGAGAGTAGACTAGGCTGTTTATATGCTCCTCATTTTTTCGACTTCAGTTCTCCATGTCCCAACGACTCATTTGTTATACCAGGTTCTCAAAACTTCCACAAATAATTTTAATAATTTTAATCTTCGCAAATGTAACATATCTGTGACTAATAAATTTTCTTCTCTGTTATTTTCATGTTATATATATATAATATATATATATATATATATATATATATATATATATATATATATATATATATAATATTTGTAAGTGAACGTAATAATGAAAATGTTATTCTTAGACCTGTACAATTATTTAATTTCGCCTATATAATAAATGTTGAAAACGTTATAGACGGCGCTTAGGTGAAAACGACTCATTCTTAATAGTTTAAAAGATAAAATAGAGTTTTTGTTTTTTTAGCTATATTTAATATCAATATTTGGGGTGAAGAGTTGTTTCTTTTCCTTTAAAACTAAAAAAAAACATATTTATTCTGACTTTTTACTCCAGTACTTACGAGTTTAGACAGCACTACTTCACCGCTGCGGAAATAAATCACTTAAAAACCCGACGGAATAAAAGTACTTTTTCATTTCTCCTAATTATCCGGATAATTAGCTAAAAAAACTGGTAATGTTTGATTTTTCCGATTTATCTACAACTCGTGTACTATTCAAATACCAGTTCCAAGTTCTAAGTTCAACTAAAGAGCTCAAATAATATGATTAAGTAACAGCACAAAACTACTCCAATAAACGTTTCCAAATTTAATATTTGTGTTCCAACTTTATGATAATAATCGGAAACCTTTCTCATTTTTACCTCAGCTCGCTTAATTGTAACTTCTACTGGCATCCTGTTGACATTAACCTATTAAGTCTCTGAAGCGATCGTAAATACTTCTTTGTTGTGTAGGACAAGAGTGTATGATGAAAAGCTTTTCTCAGGCGGTAATATCGAAAATGTAACCACTGTTATGAATTACAAACCAATTTATACATGACGGCAGGGTTATAATATTTGACTCTATACAATGCATAATGGCAAGGCTTATTAGGTTGGACGCAAGTTTTAAACAAATAGCTATTTAGATCCTTTTCTTTCTTTATAATCCATCAGTTCTGGTGGATAGTGGTCTCTGAGACTACATTGAAACTTCTCTATATCTTGTAGTATACTTTATCCTTTGTAAACCATAAAATTGTCTCACCTCTGCATTTGGAACTGGTTTGTAATAAGCTTAATAAGTTAATATCCAAGTTTCAATTTCTTTCATTAAATTTGACTGAACAGAATAAATCGTGCTCTTTTCTTGTGCAATCCTCTCGATTATTCTTTGTAATGATATACTTTGAAAATATTTTCAAACTTCTAAACAGAAATTTACGAGACCTACACTGATATGCAGTGTGAATAAAAACCCAAACTGGGTGAAAAATTTAAAACAAAGAAACAAATTTTAGGGTAACCGTTAAAATTCCTTTAATCGATGATCTGCATGCGACAACCAATTACGGGTAAGTATGGTTTTGGTTCTCAAACTTAGCTTGCATATCAATACTAAAAAAAATATAATTCTCTGCCTATTTGTTTCTCTGTCTGCAGTTTTATTTTATATTTTAATTACAATATTTTTTTTAAATGAATGTATGACATTAACGCTACTTACGTATTAAGCAGTTAAGCCAAATCAATTCTTTATCATTTCGTTTGTAGCAACTCAGTCCATACACTGACTGTATTTCGCTTTGACTATGGGGCTGTAATCAAGGTCACGCCAAAGAGCTCTATAAATTTCGGTTAGAGCTGGTTTCATTTATTTTTTAATATATTTATTTCTTACAACAAAGTTATCCCACTTAGAGACTGGCTGCATATTTATTTCTTATAAGCCCCAATTCGAACTTAGAGATAGATGAAAAATTTTGAACCTGTAGAGATCAAATGACAGAAATAGTATAAAGATTAAAGCAAATAATTAAGTAAACAAAGTAATGTAATTTCAAATCGTACATAAAAAGAAGCTTGTTTGATTTTGCAGTGTAAACAGAAATATTTTTTTACGCAGTCAATGTATTGGTATCGGAGGTTCTTTTAATGAGAGCATTATATTCATTAGTGTTTAAATGGTTGTGGAATGGAAAAAAAAACAAATAAACAATTTCTGTAATTGATAACAAATAGACTACATGTTTCGTTACTTTTGTGTATTTGCAAGTTTAATCATTATGATAATTGAACTCCATTAGCGATATTTGAACGACTCGACGATCGTTAGTGGAATATTTTCGTCGATTCACTCGTTATGAATTCTATTAGTGATATTTGAACTCTATTAGCGATATTTGAACGACTTGACGATCGTTAGTGGAATATTTTCGTCGATTCACTCGTTATGAATTCTATTAGTGATATTTGAACTCTATTAGCGATATTCGAACTCTATTAGCAATAATTGAACTCTATTAGCGATATTTGAACGACTTGACGATCGTTAGTGGAATATTTTCGTCGATTCACTCGTTATGAATTCTATTAGTGATATTTGAACTCTATTAGCGATATTTAAACGACTCTACGTTCGTCAGTGGAATATTTTCGTCGATTCACTCGTTGTGAATTCTATTAGCTATATGTGAACTCTATTAGCGATAATTGGACTCTCGTAGCGATATTTGAACGACTCGACGTTCGTTAGTGGAATATTTTCGTCGATTCACTCGTTATGAATGGCGAAATCGATAAGCAAAAAATCTAAATTCTTTAAATATATTTTCACCTTTGTATTTCGGAAATAAAGTCGCACGTGACTCATCTAATTATAACTTACATTATCTATTCAATGTTTTTTAATATATAGAGCACTATGAAATATCAATTACTAAACAATTTTATTTAAAAACAGATGTAACTTAGATTTTTATGAATATAAAACATGTGTTGTGTATTTATAAATATCTCAATAACTATCACGTATATAGCATCAGTCATTACACGCATGTAAATAGATGTTTAGTGAGCAAATTCATCCTGTCGATTTTTGTTGCACAACGTAAAATTTTACTCTCATATTTTTTCATAACGCGTCTAAAGAAGCATAACTTTTAAAAATTCAAATCGCGTAAATGATTAAGATTAACGAACCAAAAAAAATCTAGATTATCTGGCCTATATCCATAAAACTATTTCAAAATTACTTCTCCAATTATTATTCCGTTTCAACATACCACAAACAGAATGACTCGAAAGATATTATTTATATGCTGATGAGGAGCGAACAATGCGATGAAACCTCTCACCATCCCAGCGTTTGACGCATCACTGAGTTCAAGTTATAAATATTAAAAGCAATGTCTATTTTCGTCCCGTTGCAAACGCCGACAGGGGCTTCGGAAATATCCATATATGCAGGTTGACGGACCAAAATGCAGCGACGTCAACAAAAGAGGACTCGATTACGGAGAGACGCGTGGAAAAAAACAAAATACAGTCAGTCTGTGCATAAACTAAGTCGCTGCAAACGAAATTAAAACGAATTCATTTTAACTAGCGTGACCCGTGCGAAGTCTTCGCATTATTTATTCCATTATGAAGCTCAGATGACAGATCAAACAAATATTTTACTAAAATTGACATATAGAGGCGCAAGTATCAAAAGCATTGAGCTAAAGCGCCACTTTATTTATACGTGAGTGGATTTGAAATTAAACCAAAATTTTACCGACCGTCAATCGTATTGACGTTGAGCCGTTAGATGGCAGCATTGCTGTTTTGTGTGTATAATTTTAATAATTAATTAATTTGCAAAAACAATAGCAATAATAAAGTTTTTAGTTGTGGATGCCGGTAGAGCAAGCAATTATCTATAAAATGATATATAATTTATGTGGATTAGTTGTGAGGTTTTTTCTAAAAAGGGAGTGTAACATCTTAACCTTAGCGTATTAATATATATGATGATGATGATGATATGATGATGATTAATCGCTTAATGTGTTAGTAGCCATAACGTAATTCATGAAAATTCAAATAATAATTAACAATTATTAATGTTAAACAAATATTATGATTAAAATAAAAAAAAACTGGAGACAAAGAAATAAATTTTACAAGCAATTTATTTTAATATTGATATGCGAGCGAGGTTTGAGAACAAAACGTCGATTGATTACCCGTAATCGATTGTCGCATGCAGACTATCAATTAAAGAAATCTTCATGGTGTCTATAAAATTTTTTTTTTTTTTATTTTCAGTTTTTGCGCAATCTGGGTTTTTTCCTTTTTAAACTTAAACTTATAGCTAAGTCACTTTTTAAATATCTATACAATTTTGGAACACACATTTCATTAGGTTATATTTATATATACACACACACACACACACATATATATATATATATATATATATATATATAATGTGTGTGTGTATATAAACATACACACACGCACGCACGCACAAACACATATATACACACACAAGAATATCCTGATAAAACCGCTTTGATCTGTCACACTTAAGACTCCACACTGTCTGCCATATTTAACTCCAGGTAACGTCATGTATTCTGTGACATTCGTGAAGTGAAGAAGGCACCTCAGATGTAAAAACTCGTGAAAGTATTTAGGCTAGATGAGGAAACGAAGACTCGTAATATACATGTGTGTTATCATTCTAAAAACCTTACCTTTTTCGTCTTTTCAATCATAATCTATTCAAAATTAATTTCTTTTACATTATCGTACGATAATATCAATTTTCAAATAATAGAGTTAGTTTTAAAGACACTTGCCTTATAAGTTCTTGCCCTATAAATCGGAAAAAATAAAATCGACGGCAAGCGCAAACCCAAACGGTAAATGTCGTAAAATGTTTGATTACCTTGTTGTTAAGGAGAAAAGTATATTCGATATACTAACAGTGTAGGAGGAATGAATATTTAAGTCATTAAACATCTTCTTGTTAAGTTTCCGTACCTCAAAAGGGAAAACGGTACTCCGAACGGCAACGGTCCGTCATTCACAGTTGTTTTTCTTAGAAATTGCTGGATATAGAAACCTAAAATTTGACACAGTAATAAAATATACCAACTGGCGTATAATCTAATGGCTGAAACTAAAAAAAATATTTATTTGAAAATTTTGGGGAGCAAATTAAGGAATTGAATTTATATTTCCGTGTATGGTGTGAGACATCGAGGCTGTTAAAAGACTAGTTTTAACAGCCTCGAAAATATTTATTATCAGATATTACGATTTCAGAAATAGTATATTTCTGAAGATGTAAAGATTTCTGATGATGCAAAGACAAAAGCAAAAAAAATATGTTTCCTCACTTTATTGCTGAAACTATTAAACTAAAAATTATGAAAATAAGTTGGGTCGTAATGGTTATCGGAAAATAGGTTCTTAGAAATATACGTAAGGGTTATCGGAAAATAGGTTCTTAGAAATATACGTAATGGTTATCGGAAAATAGGTTCTTAGAAATATACGTAAGGGTTATCGGAAAATAGGTTCTTAGAAATATACGTAATGGTTATCGGAAAACTACAGCGATGATTCTAGATATCATAATTGTTTAAATATACACCAAGTATTTACGTCAATGAAAAATACAGTAAGTAATACAACATTCTTCCATATTCTCAGCCGATTTTCTTAGAAACCATTTGATGTCGAAATTTGAACGTGTTAATACAAATCAATCCACACATCTTGCTTTGTTTTTTAAGTCTTCAAATATTATTTAAAAAGGAGTTTTAATTTCTTTTAAAATTGTATATATCATATAAAATTTATCAACAAATTAAGACCCTTTTTTAAATAATATAGAGTGCTATGAAAAGGCTTTGTTCAAAGGGCTTGTTATCATCTTTTTTCTGTTGTTTTAAGTTACAATTTTAAAAAGATATTCCAAAAGTGTTAAAACACCATTTTTCGTCCCTTATTTTCGATACAACTAAGTCGAAAATCATTTAAAAACAGCGTTGGTAAAATATGATTAGAAGGATTACAGGAAAATTATAGGGATTATCCTAGATATTATAATTTTGAAAATAACCACCATGATTTTAAGTCTGTAAAAGGAGTAACAGACAATATTTACGTTGCGAAAAATCAATATTTATTTGTTTACATGCTTATTTGTTTGTAAGTATCTGAGTGAACAGAGACTTCGTAGTACAAGTTCTACTCGTGCTTGACATGTTTTTTATTTAAAAACCCATTTACCGAATAAAAATTCATGTTTAATACGAAATGTTATTTGAGGCTGCTAACCGCTTTGACAATGAAATTGGAAGAAAAATAATTGTTACAAAAATACATATATATATATATATATATATATATATATATATATATATATATATATATATTTGTGTGTGACGTACACTGATATATTATACACGTACATCACTCTACTACATACTGAGGCAGTCATTAGTAGGGACGGAGTCAAAATGGAGTACAAAAAATATGAAAAATAAAATAAAGCGCGATCTAGTTGATTCTAATAGAAACCTAATTAGTTTTTCTTTTAAATTCTAGTACATAACTAGCGGATAAGTAGTTAATTTTGTAGTACGGTCTACCTATACCACACGAGCAAAAATAAATACTAATTAATTACAGGAATTTTCGTTAATGAACAAAACTAATATACTGTTAAAAGTAATATTTCTCAAACATTTATCAAAATAAACTACTGAGATACCATGAACATCATGAGTTAAAAATATGGCGTTTTAATTTTTTCCAATAAGCGATTATTTTACGAACTTTTTTTAACTTAGTGTAAATTATGTAAACAAGACAACTATGTTTAATGTTATGTAATCTGTTGAACCGTTCAAATTGAATAACTTTAACATATATATAAACAATTTATTATGTACATAAATACAAATTAAACAATATTTTCTGTATTTAATTTTCTCAACCGGAGAGCGAACCAGAGCTATTTCGTTGGCTAGAGTAACTACGTTATTAAATTTACCGTTAATAGATTTATCTGCTCCAAAAATCTTTTACCTGCCACGACATGTTGATATATTGCTTTTTCCAGCAGCTGACCGTCTTACACCTCATTAACTCTTATGAAATAATGTGATTACATTTATGCTTTTCTATTTTTATGACATAATTTACCTCATTCAAACATAGACCGGCAAAAATCTGTAAGGTGTTTGGTCTGAAAGTTGTCAGGGTAAAAATAGTGCTCTTGCTAATATAGGTTGTCCCAAAATTCATGCAGGATTTGAATTTTGCGCCATTTGTGCGGTAAAGTGTTGCCAATCAAAAAAAATACAGCGTGACAGCTGACAGTTCAGGGTTATTAAAAATGGAGCGCTACACAAAAGAACAACGCAGTTTTATTGTTGAGCAATATTTTTACAATTTGTAATTATAAACCTGTGTTTTCTATCAAAATTACTTATTGCGTGAATTTTGGGACAGCCTTTATAATGAAAATGATAAACCCATAAAACGTTTTATATAAATCGACAATTATAAAAATTATAAATCTTGTATTTTTTTTACAAAATTAAGGTTATTTTTCATTACAATGCATTAATCAATTTATTGATGTGTTCATCTTTTATTTGTACTAAAAATAAGCTTTTTCTTTATTTTAAAACAATACAATTTCATCATAATTCACGAAAATCGTCAGTCATCAGGAAAAATCACGTAAACGAAAAGAACATAGAACACATCCACTCTCACAATGACACAGTATAAATGTCATTGTCATTTAACAATATCCTTTATTTCATTATTTTTGAATTGAAATTTTTTTGGGCATAATGACGTAAAATGTGAAGGTTGCAACGTCCTTTATACAACCTTTTTGACGTCAGAATGTAACGAATTTATCGCAAGAATGACGGAAAATAGATACTTAATTAACGACCGAGAGAGATACAATGGCACTATACAATAAGTCAAGAAGCTTAGGCATGTGCGAAAGTAAAAATGGCGCTCACTACAGGTTATAAGCTGTTTTGTTTGTTGTGTGTCAAAAGTAAACAATCGAAAGTTTGAGTGCAAACAACCAAAAATGACGCGCATTAATGCTATTAGCTGTTTCGTACGTTATGCGCGTCAAAGTAAGCTGTCAAAATTTTGCGCGAAAACAGAAATGACGCTCACTATTGGCTGTTAGTTGTTTTATACGTCACGTATGTCAAAAGTAAACTGTCAAAAATTTGCCAATTTATGCGATTGATTTCTTGCTAATTTTGCGTATCTTCATCATTTACAACACTAACTAATTTATTTCGAAATCCGCTATGAACACGTGCAGATAGTTATCGTAAATATAATGTATAACAGGATCGGTACAATCGCATTTTGTTTTTTTTAATGGCTTACTTAAAATGATCTTATTTATTTATAAGCTAATTTTATCCACAATTATCTATGTAAATTTAAATATATTTATATATATATATATATATATATATATATATATATATATATATATATTTATATATTTGTTCGCTGTCTCTGGCTACTTGAAATACTGCCCTCGTTCACATACTTACAGACGTATTTAATGGATTGCAGTATTCTACGTTTATGTGCTTGGAACGTTTTGTAAAGTAGTGGGTTATATGGTACTATCTACTTCCAGTTCGTCTCTGCCCCGTATTCGTATTTTTGCTGTGAAGCCATCTTTTGGGTAATCACCTTCTGTATTTGCGATTACCGTCGTCCTCGGTATATATGTCTCCCAGCATGGTTTTGGGTATCACTCATACATGGCGAATTTGGGTTTAATGGTCCACATGGTCCGTAAATCATATTTTTCACAACTATGTCGTACAGCTTCGGATCTTTTTGTGGATTGGGCTTGATTGGATCAGCTTGGATAATTTTGTCGATTCCCGTGGATGAATTCTGTCATGTAGCTATATGAGATTGTGTGAGCGTAACATATAACTCCCTTGATCGTACCGGGACTCGTTTCTGAGTTTTAACGGCACGAAAATTATAAACTTGTATAATAAATATTGATTGATTATAAAAAAATAAACTCGTTTGTCAATCTTTAGATAAATTGAATTACTTAAATTATTTTAGTGATATCTGAGGAATGTCTGTATTATGTAATAATTTTAATTATGTTATAAATCCCTGATTTGATTTTTTTTAGTCTATTAGAATATTTTCCTCTCTTTCTCTCTCTCTCTCTGCCGTTTTATTCTTTACATTTTACATTTACAAATGGAGGTTTAGACCACCAAAGAAGTTTCACTTCTGTCACGTGTACTAAATCACACGCAATCGATTTTTTTGTTATAATATCTAAAAATATTTTGGTCTCTGGTAGGATTGTATTGTTTTTTCTTCCCTATTAATGATGTTTATTATATTCAAAATGTAATATGTACGTATTTACGACAATTTATTTCCTAGAAATTGATTTTCCTTCTATTCTGATCATTAAATGTTTATAAATTATTTGTTATTTTTCTGATTACAAATAGCTGTTTCGTTTATTATATTTTGTAGATCTAAAAAATCATAGTACTTTTCTAGTTATATTTTGTTGTATTTTATTCTTACTCCATAAAACCGTTACTGATTAAAAGTATTAATAACCGAATGTTGT
This sequence comes from Druceiella hillmani, assembly GCA_039881145.1. NCBI lineage: Eukaryota > Metazoa > Arthropoda > Insecta > Lepidoptera > Hepialidae > Druceiella > Druceiella hillmani. The sequence goes on along the minus strand of JAYKKI010000011.1, from coordinate 11,251,319 downwards.
CGGTTACTGTTACTTTTATGCAACGCACTAATATCTCCTCTCGACTTCAAAACCGTGCTGTTATATGGGTGTAAGACGTATAAAGATCCCAAGTCTTCTTAGATTACTTCTATAAATATATTCTACAAATGTCCCGGTTCGAGAAAATGTAAGTTGAATATTTGTGAGAAAATATCTATACAATATAGTAACAATACAAGAAAGTTCCGAAAGAAAGTAAAATGAAAGGCCGCAAGTGGAACTGGATAGGCCATAGATCAAAAGAGAGCCGATTTAAGACCTAGCGGTTGACTGTGCTCGCGGAAGGAAAAAGCATCGGTAAGACTTGGGTCAGGGTCAGTTGGCATGACAAAGCATCGTGACGCTTTCTCTATATCTCACATTAAAGAGACGTATGATATGGAGAAAATTATATCATGAGCATAAATTAATTTACTTTGTATTGTATTAGCATTTGCTCGCAGATCCGCTCGCGTGGAAATTGTGATATTAAATTTTAGTGACCGAATGACTTCTCTTCTTGACTGATCTTTGGTAGTCATAGCGCTTCCTATTTACATGAAGTTTAGGATACCGTAACTTTAATTCCTTCATATTCGGAATAAACAATCTACATGGCGATAAAAACCTCAACGAAATCGATCCCATAAAAATATATTTACAAATGAATAGATGTCAAAAGAGACAGACAGACGTGGTATTTTATATATAGATCAAGGCTATATAAAAAATAGTAAATTCAATCAAATAATTATATTTGAAAATAATTTATAACGCAAACCTAAAGTAGAAAAACACTTGAAAAAGCTTATAAGCACAGTTTCTGTTACGAATATTCACAAAAAATAAATATTTTTTTTATTATATGGACCTTTATTAAATATCAGTTACTAAAAATATTATTTAAACGCACAGATATAATTTAATTATATGTGTGCATTTACAAAAACCACATGTGTGCATTTACAAATACCTCAATAAGTATTATGAATATAGCGTCAGTCACTACACGCATGTAAACATATGTTTAGTGAGCAATTTCATCCTGTCGGTTTTTGTTGCATCGTGCGCGCGCATCGTAAAAGTTCACTCTCGTCATTTTTTCATAACTCGTCTAAAGAAGTACAACTTCAGAAATGTTATTGTAATTTTTACGAATAGTCAATGTAATCATAGTAATGAAATCAAATAGACGTCATTGAAGCAATATCTTTATTTTTTAATTACTGTTTGATAAAATGTAGATATGGCGAATTCTTTAGAATCTCATAAACTTGTACTGAAATCTTTATACTCTCTATCTATCAACATGATGGAATACGTCAACCTGGTTCAAAATATCAAATAATTCATACGATTTTGGTTAGTTTACTCAATTCAGGCAAGAAGGAAACTACCATGAGAAATTAAAACAATTGTATATGCAGTTTTATTTATAAGTTGGATTAGTTAAACAATGATACATATTATAACACCCACTATGGTAACTCAAGACTAACTTATATTTTTAAGGGGTGTTTTTAATTACATTTGTTATTATACTTATTCTTCAGAATATAACATTTAGTACGTCCTGTCTGGTTCCTAAAATTCTTTTTATTAATAATATTAAAAATAATTGATTGAAACAGGATTAAATATACATAATTAAAAAAAATTTAAAGCAACAAAAAATTGTAAGAATAGTATTTACAACGCAAACTGTCGAAACATAATGTATCCATAGAAACGAAAACGACACAGTAGTCTTCGTGTAATACACAATTAGATTAACGCGCGAGTTCATTTATCTATTTAGCACCTTTTTTTTATTAGTTTCTCCTATATTTCTACATAATACGAGGTCAGATATAATAAATAAAAATACGGTTGTTGACATTATAAAAAGAAATATAAGTTATAACTGGCCGATAGTAACTTCGAGATCATGCGAAGTTATTGTCATAAAAGGGATTCGAAAAATTAAAATGGCATACAATACTCTTTATACGTTATTAAATTCTTAAACGAAATTTCATCGACATAATATAAGAGATACAAAATAAATAATTTAGGATAAGAGATGTTAAATAAAAATATTATTTTTGACTTACTAATAGTTATACTATTTAAATATAACCGATTAATTGCAATCTTATCTACTACTTAGCTATTCGACATTGAAACACACGAACCGACATTTTGTTATAGATACGAAAAAAAAATTAATTTCTATCAGATTAAATTATTAGTAAGTTATTACTCTTTTTATCGTTTCGTATATCAAATGAAAAAAAATACTAATAAAAAAAGTACATCAAATGAAAAAAAAATTTAAAAAAACACTTATAAAAACACTCATGAGTGATTTTATAAGTGGTTAATTTTTTTTTGTGCGCGTAACGTAACATCCGTTTGTCCGCCACAGCGGTTATTCTCAGAAACCGTTTAACGTAGAAAATTGAAATTTGTAATAAAAAAAAATCATAGCAAAAAAGAAATGTTAACTTGCATAATTTTAATAGTTGATGCTCAAACATATTTATATAATAAATTAAAAGGGAGTAATTAAATGATCTCATTTTTGTTTTCAAATGTCGCGTGGAGTTTCAGTGAATGGAGGATTCTAAAAAAAATTTATCAATGTTCTATACTATGCAACATCTAAACATTTAGTTAAAAACTACCAAAAAGCATATATCTCCGAAATATATATTTTATATAACTTTTAGTTTTTGTATGGATATTTCGCATAACTTTTAGTTTTTGTATGGATATTTTGTATAACTTTTAGTTTTTGTAGAAGTTTATCATTCAAGTTCTCTGTAAAATAATATCGATGCATCTAAATTTCACAGTTTTTGAGTTCCGAGTTTCGAATATGTTTACGCCTGTAAAAGATATACTAGAAGATATATTTATATACCGAAAAATAATATTAATATTTGTAATTTAAATATTATACCCTTAAATGTTTTAAACGTATATATGAACCAAAATGTGTACGAAACCCTTGTAGGTGCTACACTACAATAATCTTATTCCCATATATGTACCAACAATTAAAATAAAATGGATACAAAATACAGAAAATATAATATATTTCTTGAAGCAAAATTTTACAAGTAGTGGATTGTACATAATTTCAAGCAGCGTCATGAACATGTGTGACAAAAGTAAGTAAAGAGGATGGGGATAATAGCACCGTCACGTGCCTTAAAATTTATTATATACATGGCCTGCCCGCCGAAGCGAGAGCTATTGACGATGCTCTGAGTGTTTTATATACTAGATAATGAACTTTTTATTAGCGCGATATGAATAATAATTTCATTTTTATAGTTTTATTCATAATGTGTATTCAAATTAATTGCAACTTTTAAAATATAAATTATAATTATTCTGTTTATAATAATTTATAGATGAATCAAAAATCATGTGATAATATGGCAAAATAATATTCGTTTGCCGACACCGAACATACCTCATTTGATGACTAATCCCCAAAATACCCATTCGTTTTAACCACAAGCAACACATAATTTCTTAGAAGCGGAGGTTGGATGAATATTCCAACAATTCAGGTAAATTTCCCCAGGTGATTTGCCGTTTATAGCACGTCTTTACATCGCCACTCTAGACTGTTTAACTAGGGTAGCCTTCAATGTCGAACAGCCCTACATAGTCAAAGAGCTATTAGTTGCTACCTCCGAAACCCGCACCCACAGGCATCAGCAAATATATTATTCATTCAAATACTTCTGTTCTAATGGCACTGTAATATATCTTCCCTTTAAACCGTCTAACATCTTGTGGACTCGCATTGAACAAAATGACGCCTTGCCTCACATCTGGAAATGGTTTTTGGAGAACTTTTATTGAATCCTTCTCGTGTTTTTGCTGAATTCTATTAGGTCATTTTTCATCATTATATATATACATACATATATATATATATATATATATATATATATATATATATATATATTTATATATATATCCATCATATTACGTAAAGGCTGACATGAAATGATACATTCCTCGTTTTTTGACACTAACATTTTTTTAAACATAATTTCAAATATTTCTTTGCTATGTCCAAAATACCGGTTAATCACTCTTACATTCATGAATATTAAAAAGTTTTACTCAACACATAAATCAAACTACAGATTCTTAAACATACGGTTTTTGAAACAAGAGTCTTCAATATTATCAGATGTTCTTTATGGTAGTTTTTACGTTTTCATTCGCCATAATAAATGCAATAAACTAATAGGCTGCAGATATTGACATGAAATTTGTAAAATATTTAAGCTTGTGGAAATTACACTTAAAAATAAAGGCATGTCATCACAACAATTAAAGACGCGACATTTTTCAAAGAAAAAACATTTTATGTAATAATATGATATAGTTTCCTTAATTAATACCCGGGAATAATAAAATTGGTCGAAATAACGGAATGAAATAGAATCAAAAGTTTTTGAACTTTACCATACAATTTCGCTAATGATAAACGGAAACCTTATGAGATCATCAATGCCTACCTTTGTCACAGACGTTTTTCTTAGAAATTATTTGAGCTAGAAACTTTAAATTTGGCACAATAATAAAGCATATTAACTCCAATATGTCCTAATAGCTAACTCTCGAAAACATTTATATATTAATTTTAGGAGTAAATTAAAAATACTAATTTTTTATTCTATATATATATATATATATATATATATATATATATATATATATATATATATATAGTGTGACGTATCGTGTGAAAGGGCTATTTATAAGGCTCTTAATAATATTTTTCCAAATATTAGCTAGTACATACCATAGTTTATAGTATAATACCACATTGAACACCAGTTCGGCGCCGCCCGCCCCACTGCCGCACCGCGTTACTCGGACATGGCTCTGATCCGCCAATATCACGGATGACGGAGAAAAATCGGGTGACGGAATTCGGATCTAGTGTGTCAACGTCGGTCACGCAGTGCGGAAACGCTCTGGGAATAAGTAGTATCCGCATTCGGTTCGAGTTTCCTAGATCCGCATTTTCATGGATTCGGAACGGACGCAAACGTTCTAAATTTTGATTATCAAATAATTGCTTGATGACACGATCATCAAACAAACTCTTCCATACGTTTAGTACTTCGGACAAGTAAATCGATAAAGAATTAATATTTAGTGAACAACTTCATGGTGCCGTTTTTGTGTAGCATCGTTGCTAACTTCATTCTATATTTTTTAAATTTCACTATCATCATTTTCTCTTGACGCACCTAGAGAAATATAACTTCAATAACTTACGATAAGTAAAATAATTGGACTTCCAATGAGGTACGGGACCCACGATGCACGAACATATTCAAAAATGGTCGTTTTCTTAAATTACATAAAATTTTGAAGTGATTAAAAAACACACAGCCTTTATATATATTATACACAGCCTTTATATATAAATCGAATTATACGGGTCACCTCCACTTGTAAAATGACTTCAACTACCTATGAAGGAAATGCAAGGAAGTTATTATTTGAATATTGAATATATTTGGCGTTAATTTTGTAGAAATTCATTATTCACAATTAAATGAAACTGTGTGATGTAGTATTATTTCTACTTTCTTTAAGTTCTTTACCACGACCTGAGTTTCGTTGTATTACATTATCAGGTGAACTATTAGCTAAGATCTTTGCTGTCTATGCTAAGATCTTTGCTATATTTTTTCTTTATAAGATCTATGCTAAGATCTTTGCTATCTTTGCTAATAGCCCACCTGAAGATGTTGTAATACAACGAAACCTAGGTCGTGGTAAAAAACTTAAAGAAAGTAGAAATAATACTACATCACGTAGTTTCATTTAATTGTGAAAGTTATTATTCTTACTTTTCTCTTTTCATAATAATTTGTATTAATTCGTAAATAATTTGTATTAATAAAAATAGTTTCGCAGAAATGAAATCATTGAATATTTTAAAGAAATAATTTAAGAAATAAATTGTGAAAACCGGTGTAATTTATACTAAAAATATTTTATCGTAACCATTGGGATTCACAAAGCGTTAGACTTTTTGTTCTTTAAGGAAGATTATAATAACTTCAACAACAGTTTCAGACAAAACAGGTGTATCTTTTCGTAATAATTTGTATTAATTCATAAATAATTTGTATTAATAAAAATAGTTTCGCAGAAATGAAATCATTGAATATTTGAAAGAAACAATTTAAGAAATAAATTGTAAAAACCGTTGTGATTTATACTAAAAATATTTTATCGTAACCATCGGGAGCGTTAAACTTTTTGTTCTTTTAGGAAGATTATAATAACTTCAACAACAGTTTGAGAACAAAACAGGTGTATGAGAAAATTATGAGTAATACATTTTATCCCATTCCCAATTGATAATTTCGATTCCGCATCTGCGTATGGTTAGATTTGAAACTTTCTTAAGATGATCCGTATTCGTATTCCGAGTTTGATAAATTACGACCACGTGAGTTTGAAGCCGAGTGAGAAAAATTAGGCAGTTTTTCCTAACCTTCGCTCGTAACTTTAAAACTTTTTTCAGGATTCTGTACTAGAGTGAAAACTTATGTTAAAACTTTATCTCTCCGTCGTATTTTTCAGTTCCAAAACTGTTAAAGCCACAAAATGAGAATTTGAAATGTTTTTCAAGTTCGTTTCACACGTATGTTTAGATGGAGTCTGAAATTTAGATGATTTTCGAGCTGTAAACCTATAGAATATCCATAATTATATAAAGCGTTTTAATAGCATATTTTCCTGTAACAATTTTGTACTTTATTATTCAATTGGAACACAAATAATTAATTTCGTAACCTTAAAATTGACTTACCTAATGAATTATTAATTAGATGATTTTTTCCTTTTTTCAACAATTTTCTCCTTACAATATAAACACTAATTCACTTTACAGATCATAGACTCATTTCATATGACTAATATGCGACATACATCGGTGGGCGGCATTAAGGGTCTTCGGCTTACGTTCCCTCTACCCGAGCTTTATTTCACTCCGCCCTAATCGTGAACATTGCTTATCCTTGGATCTAGACCGAGGAAATTAATTTGAAAGGTAGCGCCGGCCGGGTAGTGGCGTATGAAGTGACGTAATCTGCTTAAAGAATGTGATTTGTTACAGTTTTTGGTAATTTTCAGTCACCAATACTGCGCCGTTATAGAAGCTTAGGATAATTATGTATGACATTTACTCATTGTATTTTTCACAAATTAAACTTTAGCAAATTATATGATGTGTCTTACCATTATGGAAGGTACTTCAGGAGCTTTACTGAACTACTAATTTAATCGATTTCTTATTTAATGAAATGAATCTGGAATTGGTTAATAGTGCAAACCAAATACTTTGGAATTCGGTTTATTTGAATTAGCCGCGTCGCGACGTATCGTCTTAATGACGACACGCGACGCCTGGCGCGGATGTCGTCATTAAGACGATGATATGCACGTACACCGGGTATCGCGTGTGATATTCAATTATTTATTTAACGTTGAAATAGCGTATATAAAAATATGATTGATTATAATTGTCTTATTCTGTACTATTGAAGTTGGCTATCTCTGCTCAATAGTATATATATATATATATATATATATATATATATATATATATATATAAATATATATATATATAAATATATATATATATATATATATATATATATATATATATATATAAATATATATATATATATAATATACCTCTGTGTTCTGTGTGTATTAATATGTTACCACGAGATGTAACGTATATGTGTACGTATATGTGTATATGATGTACGTAGATGTGTTGCCACGAGACAATATTTTTAATTCAAGTTAAAAACAATAATGAAATATTTAGACTTGGAGCGACACGCCCTTTATTAAGTTAGTGTTCGACTTCTGTGATAATGGTATCCCATATGCCATATACATTTATTGGCACGTACAGACAAGAGAAGCAATGCATCTGGTTTAAAAATCAACTTTATAATCTTAAAATATACTAAATTCTCCAGCCGATGTTCCCCCAGTTACTTTCATCCGCTTTTGGGTCAGTACCTCTTGTGTTTGTAATATATGCATATTGGTAGTTTGTTTGAAAAATTGTTGTGCAGTTGTGGTCGACTATTTCGTACATCATATAAAAATAATTCATGGCTTTAATTTCTTTAAACTGATCGAAACATTTCAGAAAGAATATAAACATTTAAAATCTATAATCAATTCCTATGACAGTAGTCGAATTCCCCATGAATCGTTCAACTTATTTAATTTTAAGCATTCTATTATTTGCGATCAGTACTAAAGCGTCACCTACATTGTCTTCTTTGACTGACTCCTCACCTTCATCCAAATATTTAATTTTTTCTTCCGTGTCAACATGCTGCCGTTCAATTGATTATATTTCACTTTAATGGTATAGATAAAAATTCATAATCAATTTTCTCCATACCTTATTTTAAATTTCAAGAAAGTTTTATAACTATTAGCTAACACAAAACACAGATTAATTTCTAATGGTATAGAAAAAAATTAAATTTTCTCTATACCTTATTTTAAATTTCAAGAAAGTTTTATAACTATTAGCCAAAACAAAACACAGTTTAATTTCATAAATAAAAAGCATCGATTTCATTAAGCCATTGCAAATCTTTTTTGCAAATATTGGAATAGAGCTACGACTGCATCGCCAGAGCAAGGCGAGCCTATTAGAGATGCCATCAACAATCATTTAATAATTTATATGGGTACTGCATCGGCAGCTCATAGGGAGGGGAAGTGGGGAGCGAAAAGGTAATTGTCTGTTTCTTTCTCGATCGTTTTATTTTTATATACGTTAATAAAAGAAAAAAAGCGACATGAGGGCTAGCTTTTTATTTCGGATTATATTTATTTCGTATAGGATATTGATAAAAAGTACAACTTCTGCTGTGCCAGGGAAAGTCGCTTTAGTTTCTCCATTAGAATGAGTAATTCGTAGCTCCGTGGTTATCCTTTAAGCATAGATGTCTCATTTTGTAGTAGTAATGACATTCGCTTGTGTTTTTTGTTTGGTTACCAGAAAGTGACAATAGACAATATCAACGTCAGAGGGTCGTCAGGACTTTACTTGAGATGTAGAAGGTCTGGGTGAAGTATTCGATTGTCTGGGGTTCATTTTATTTATATACAAAAAAAAGAAAGAAATAAAAAAAATTTACACGAAAAATTAATTCGCCGACGTATCCTATTAGTACTAAGTGATTAAGGGTTGGAATAAAATTCCTTAATTGAATAATAACAATTACAGTCATACTTCTGTGTATCGTCTTATACTACAAAGTAATGTATGTGTACCGTCTTATACTACAAAGTAATGTCTGTGTACCATCTTATACTACAAAGTAATGTATGTGTACCGTCTTATACTACAAAGTAATGTCTGTGTTCCGTCTTATACTACAAAGTAATGTATGTGTACCATCTTATACTACAAAGTAATGTCTGTGTTCCGTCTTATACTACAAAGTAATGTTTGTGTACCGTCTTGTACTACAAAGTTACTTGAAAAAAATACAAAGAAATGTATTTTCCTGATTTACTTAGAAAAAAAACATAACCGATACAAAAATTTATAGAGGTAAAAAAGCAAGGAATCTTTATCTATAGTGGTCCTTTCGATTACTATTTGTCACTAATTTATTAATCTTGTCTGATTCATAGACTATCATAGATAGAATATCATAGATATAGAGATAGAATATCATAAACTAAGTGTCACAACTAAATATTCCGAATAACTAATGCAAGGAAATAATTAGATTATCAACTCAACTACATTAACGACAAGATGAAAGTTTGCCATCAAACGTTCCATTTGATGGTTTCTAAGCATTGTAACATTGGATGAATGAAATATATTACTCGCCTCGCGCTAACTACTCCTAGGCGCTAAATACCCAGGCCGCGTGCCAGCTCGCTTGCAGACAAAGTTTGGTCGACGAGCTGCGTGTTTCCGTGGAAGTTTTCAGTTGACTTTACCTTATGGCGCAAATAAGTGAATGAGAACGGGATAATGAGATCCTCGTTGTCCTCAGTCGTATTGCTTTGGTGGGAACGTGTAGCGCATGTGTCAATGTTGCACATAATTAAAACAACTTTTAGTTTAGACGGAAACTTTTGAGGCGCCCGGAAAAATTTGTTGTCCAGACGCCCCTGGGTGAAAAGTAAAGAGTTATGACATTATGTAATAAATATATGTAATTTGTAAATTACGTTCAAGATTTTGAGATTTTATTTCATGTATATATCTGTCTAAATGTCACAGCCATTTTTTTTCATAAATTGAGCATAGTAATAAAACACATTTATCCACGCGTATCTCTATCGTGTCACTCAAAAATGTTCATGTGGACACTATAGGGACGCAAATTAAATACGCAATATTTTTTTTAAACCATATGGGGTGTGCTGTTTTGTTTTATATGCTCAGTTATCAGAGTCTCAAAAATATAATTTTACATAATTTTTGGTTATATAACTTCAGAGGAGTACTGAAAAATATACAAAAAAATACCCCATCCTCCTCATTTCGAGACTCCTCATTCCAAAATTTTGAAAATGAGATTTTAGAAGCCTCCCCAAAAGCTATTGGAAAATTATAACACTGTTTCTGGGTGCCATATATTTTTTTATTATATGCAACATGTTTTAGATATATACATAGGTTATAATACATAGGTTGTGAACAATTAAAATTTGCAAATAGTTTAATAAAAATGCATATGTACTTAAAATTGTACGGAACTATCGTAGTGCGAATTTATGACAGGTTTCCCTAACTGTAATAAATATGAAAGTACAAGGGGACACAGGACTTTTATAAGGAAAATTTAATGTAAATTTTATTATATATAATTGGTCGGATACAGGTTCATGACGTGAACACATTATGCCATAAATTGGTAAAGAAATCATATTGCGACCACAAATTTAGAAAAATAGGTTATATCATTTCATTTATGATTATAATATCAGGTTTTATTCCAAAACATTTGTAATACGAAGCGACATGTGCATGCGACTTACAGTGGTCCGAAAAATATTTCTTTGAAACAATTTATGATATTTTTCATAAGTAATAAAGTTTAGTAACATGATATTTGGCGATCAGTTTTTGCAAAAGAATGTCATAACCAAACTTCAAAATTAAAGTGGCTGTTGGCTAAACTTTATGACATTTTTATAAAATTCGATCCGTCTAGGATAATCTGTGAGGAGAAACTGTGAGTTACAAAATCCCATATACACTACTTTTTGGTACTTCCATGTTTTATTTTATGGCATGTACTGAAGTACTCGCGTTAGTTTTAATTTCTTGTAAACCTCATCGTAGCCCACTCTGGGTCGTTGAACAATTTGAACTGACGTCTTCTTAAAATTGTCTAATCGATAATTTATACTCAACAGACGATAGGAGGTATCCAATTTTTCTCAACAGAATACTCAACTCGATTGACACTTAATCTAAATTTGTTTCATATTATTTCTACTAATTTTTTTTTATATTCTTGCATGGAGTTATGAAAAATGAAAACCAATTCTTATTAAGGGATAAACCGATTTAAAAAAAAACAGTCCTTTTCGGCTTGAGTTTGCATTGAAAGAATTTCGAATTTATATGATTTAACTTCATATACACTTTAATAGAGTGCGTACGTAACAATACACTGACATATGGAGACAAACATAGGTTTTTTAAATCTATAATTTCACAATTAAATGAAACTACGTGATGTAGTATTTTTTCTACTTTCTTTAAGTTCTTTACCAACGACCTAGGTTTCGTTGTATTACAACATCTTCAGGTGGGTTATTAGGAATATTTGCTAATATGATGCCCTATGATTGCCTATACACTGCCTTGGGCTAAGCTCTGAAAGCTTACTCAACCTGCTTTTTTCCCAACGTAATAACCTGCTACTAAAATTATTTTCTGTCTAAGTGTCAAAACTTTGGAATCAAGTAAATCCTGACGCTGGAAAATAACATAAATATTTTCAATGATGGACTGAAAAAGTTCTACTCCTCCTAAACTCCAATCCTTCAACTTCCCTATCCTCTCTTTTCTTATTCTAACTTAAATCAATATTTTGTATTATAATTGTTTTGTCTTTTTGAAATGTTCTATTAATATTTTGTATCGTAACATCTCCTATACTCTACGAATCAATTTTTCTAAACTTATTGTCATGTTTAGCCAGAAGAGATTATTCCTGTAGCAATAAGCCGCCATATCTAGTTAACATTAAAGTTGTATTACAACATCTTTAGATGGGATATTAGCAAATATCTTTGCTTATAGGCCATCTGAAGATGTTGTAATACAACGAAACCTAGGTCGTGGTAAAGAACTTAAAGAAAGTAGAAATAATACTACATCACGTAGTTTCATTTAATTGTGAATAATAAATTTCTACAAAATTAACGCCAAATGTATTCAATATTATTATATTATTACTTTTTACATCATTCATACAAACAATATACCTATTGTCATAATTTTTTTCTATGACGCAAACCTCCACAATCTTACTTCAAAAATAAATTAGAGGATATCTCACGGTGAAAGAACATTCAAAATTTGGTAAAAGCCAATCATTCGGAAATTACTTGTGTAAGTAATACGATTCGTAATCTGACAGAAGTCCATTTGAATTGATTTTAATTCGAGTTGACAGTGTTCCTGCTATATTTATCACGATAACACTGTCACGTTAACGACATTTTTAACTTATTTAGTTGAAGTTGAACAAAATGGGTTGATTTTTCACGTAATTAATAAATGTGCTACAAAAAATATAAGAAAGCCGGAATAGACGTGGTAATATTGTGTAGACAAAACGTGGTGAGATCGTGTAGTTGGTAATTAAATAATTGTTTATGAGGTAAACTCGCAATTTGGAGCAGTTGAAGAAATGCAGAAATACTTAAGAATTGTCTTATGTTCTTGCCCAACCCTCATCGCGCTAAACGTAGGAAATTGTAAACTATGACTATTCATGGCGTTGCTTATGTCAAACTAATTTTTACTATTTTATTAATTGTGAAATTCATGGAAAATAATATTATGGGGAAAAGATTTTGTAATTTCAATTTACTTTTAAAATCATAAACCTAAAAATAGTAATCGTTAAATAAATCAAAACTATTAAAGCTGCCTCTATCAGACTAACTTTCACTCTTTTATCAGTCGTGAAATTCATGGAAAATAATATCACGGGGAAAAGTTTTTATAATTTCAAGTTACTTTTAAAATCATAAGCATAAAATGTTAAACTAAATCAAGACTATTAAAGCTGTCTCTATCAGACTAACTTTCACTCTTTTATCTATCGTGAAATTCATGGAAAATAATATCACGGGGAAAAGTTTTTATAATTTCAATTTACTTTTAAAATCATGAGCCTAAAAATATTAAACTAAATCGAGACTATTAAAGCTGTGTCTATCAGACAAACTTTCACTCTTTTATCAGTCGTGAAATTCATGGAAAATAATATCACGGATGAAAGAGTTTATAATATGAAGTTACTTTTAAAATCAAAAGTATAAAAATATTAAACTGATTAAACTAAAGTCTCTATTAAAGCTGTCTCTAACAGACTAACTTTCATTCTTTTGTTAGACGCGAGATTCATATAACTTGTAGTTGAGGAACGAAAATTTCAGATTAATGTAAATTAATAGACATTTGCGTAATTAGTTTTAAAATCGCGTGTAAACACAAGCATAAATCAAAACTATTAAACTTTAAAGTAATTTTCGCTCTTTATTACTCGTGAAATTCATTTAAAATATTATCGAAGAAAGAAAATAATGTAATAACAATAACTTTAAACTTAATAAATATTTACTTATTGACAAACACATTTATATATTAATAAAAACTATCTTTATCAAACTAACTTTCACAACTTTGTTACTTGTTAACTACATGTGAAATAATATTATCTAAGGGAAATTCTAAAATATCAACTCACTTTCATATTAACATTTACGTCATCAATTTTAGAACTTCAAGCAAACATATTTTATCTCAAATAAAATTAAAACCATTCATAAACTTCCTTCAAACATATAAATATGGTAATCTCTTTCTAAACATACTTCCGCCATCTCACAAATAATTTTAATGCCCTTCAACAAAACACGTCACAGTATCTTCCCTAGCCCGCGCCCACGGTCCGGGTCTTGCTAAAGTGTGTTGCTGAATCCATCATTTAAAACAAATAATTAATGGTAACCCTCCACGTCGACTTCCCCTTCTTCCTTATTCCCCCATTTTCGTCTCCTCGCCCCCTAGTTTCGACAACCTGTTGAGATTTTGCCCGCTCAATAAGCATTCTTTAGTAGCATATTCATTCTTCGTAAGATAGAGCCGAGGTATATATTATCTGTTTAGTCAAAGCAGTATTTAGTTGAGCGACTGTTTACGCTAACATCAATGAAACAAACACACACACAAACGCACACGCATACACGCATCCACCTACGCGAATATCCACAACCTGTTGATATTTCGTCCGCTCAATGAGCATTGTTTAGTAGTAAATTCATTCTTCGTAAGATAGAGCCGAGGTATATATTATCTGTTTAGTCAAAGCAGTATTTAGTTGAGTGATTGTTTACGCTAACATCAATAAAACAAACACACACACATACGCACACGCATGCACGCATCCACCTACGTGAATATCCACAACCTGTTTAGATTTCGCCCGCTCAATGAACATTGTTTAGTAATAAATTTATTCTTCGTAAGATAGAGCCGAGGTATATATTATCTGTATAGTCAAAGCAGTATTTAGTTGAGCGACTGTTTACGCTAACATCAATGAAACAAACACACACACAAACGCACACGCATACACGCATCCACCTACGCGAATATCCACAACCTGTTGATATTTCGCCCGCTCAATGAGCATTGTTTAGTAGTAAATTCATTCTTCGTAAGATAGAGCCGAGGTATATATTATCTGTTTAGTCAAAGCAGTATTTAGTTGAGTGATTGTTTACGCTAACATCAATAAAACAAACACACACACATACGCACACGCATGCACGCATCCACCTACGTGAATATCCACAACCTGTTTAGATTTCGCCCGCTCAATGAACATTGTTTAGTAATAAATTTATTCTTCGTAAGATAGAGCCGAGGTATATATTATCTGTATAGTCAAAGCAGTATTTAGTTGAGCGACTGTTTACGCTAACATCAATGAAACAAACACACACACAAACGCACACGCATACACGCATCCACCTACGCGAATATCCACAACCTGTTGAGATTTCGCCCGTTCAATGAGCATTGTTTGTTTAGTAGTAAATTCATTCTTCGTAAGATAGAGCCGAGGTATATATTATCTGTATAGTCAAAGCAGTATTTAGTTAAGCGATTGTTTACGCTAACATCAAGGAAACACGCATCCATCTACGCGAATATCCACATTTCAATATGCATATGTGTGTGCGCGTGCGTTTGTGTTTGCAAGCGTGCGTGAGTGTGTGCTGTTACGGGGTTCGGAAAATATACGTTTTTAAAAAAGCGATTTAATTTGTTATTTATTTCGATGAGAATATAAAACACAATATTTGAAATGAAATACAATAATTCTTAAGGAATTGGCATCTATCTACACACGACGCGGGACGAGGACTGACTGACTGACTTGAAGCTGCATTTTCTATCTGAGACTCGTGTTTTGTCTGGGTAGATGTTTTGAAATAAGGTAAATCGGATATACGTGGTCGGTTGGATACAGCATGTATCGGATGTGCGTTGTCGGTCGGCCCGATTAAGAGAAAATTTATGGGTTAATTTAAATTTTCATAAAATTATACTCCATGTCCTAGATGTGCTAGTGTGTGACGTGCATGTGCATAGTCATTATTAGGCTATTCTTTGAAAATCAGAAACGGCTGAGACAGTTATAAATTTCACAAAAAATAGTGCAAAATGAAAATTATGCATACTAAAAAAGCTAAAATACTCATCATAGGCGAACTTATATGATCACTAAAATTATTTTGATTATCAATTTCGTCAATATTTCCAAGTTCCTTTTCAGCTGATGATTTTATTTGTTTAAAATTATTTAAATTAACATTTAACATTTTGAAATTTGATACATCGACATTAAATTTCTTAAATGTATCTAAATTACAGCACTTATCATCTATTAGATTATAATCGGAGGATATTTTATTAACATTAATCCTAGGGTTAGTTTTAGTAACTAGTTGAGTGTTTTTACAGGATGCTGTGCATTCAGGTGTCAGGTTCAATACACCTGTACCAGATAAAGTGATTTTTGTTGGTTAATTTCGTTGGCTCCGATTGAACAAATAAACATTTGTTATTATTTAGTTGTTACCAAATATAATTTTTTCTAAAAATTAATTTATTGCTACATTGTTGGTATAGTGCAGTTGTGGCTTCTGTCATAATTTCAATTTCGCAAATGCGGTTGTTCAAAACTGTTGAAACATCTAACATATTGCACAGGAAAACATTGTCAAAAATATTTTTGCAGGTATTCGAGTTTTTTAAATTACAATAGGTAGATTAATCTTTAATTAAGACGATATATTGTTTTGAAGGTGTAATCAATGCGTATGAATTTGGTTCTTTTATGTTATGCAGTCCTGGAATTGAAATTGTTTTGTCAAATTATATGCCATAAAGTGGACTAATGGAATCTTTGCAATATATATCAATTTATTATCTAGGAAAGATGAGGCTAAATTTAACAAATTTTCCAAAAAATGAATGTTATTTAAATCTAACAAAATAGAAAATTCTTTCAACTTACATATATTTCTTACATGGCTAATTACATCATTAAACAATTGATTTGGTGTGATAATTGAGGGGTGTAGAGTGTTACTCTTTACAAACACAGTAGAGTTTACAATGTCTTCCAGTTTAAATGAAAGGGTTAATAAGCTAGACTGTAAAATATTCATAATATTATTGATATTATTTCTAAATTGAATAGAATTAGTTGTCACTGACATATTTTTACAAGAGATAAATTATCGACAGCATCATTTCAAGGAGCTCCATTTACATTAAATTCATGCAAAATTTTGTTAAAATTATTTGACATTGCAGATTTTGACAACATAATATTTGATTTCAGAAATGAAATGAGTCTATGGTTGTTGTTTTAAATATTGTGAACAGCGTTATTATAATTATGCGCGTCTAGAGTCTAGATCTTAGTCTAGAGCACCGAAGATGTGTTTGAATACTGTACCCAGAGAACTCTTAAATATTGTGGATATTAAATGTGAAATGGAATCATAATCTCTAAGTTAGTCTCGAAAAAGTGAATCAAGCGGCTGAATCATATTATGATGAATGTAGAATACATTGTTAGTTGCTTCATTTTGTTGACATAGAAAGCGTACTGAAATACTTTTTATGTTTTCTATATAAAAATGAGCGAATGTGATATCTACGGAGATAACAATCTGGAGGTGATCATTAATTTGATTAATAGTACTGATTGACTCGAAGTATATGCAAGGGCTCTTAGTTATTTGTTCGGCGAATTCTTGATTATTAGAATGCCACGTATGTTTGAAATATATTAATATTGTTCTGAAATGAGAATATATTCTAAGATGAGTTGACATTTTAACATGTTTATATCTATTTATTAATTTCTAAATTAGTCTTAATTATTAACTGGAGCAGGTTTTCCTCATTAAAATGATATCTTATATGGTGACGATGGATTAATAGGGATAGGGTGTTGTTACAATGGATCTTTACTATTTTATAAGACCCTTTCCAAATAGGGGACAGTACTTTTGTTTATTTTAGGTGATTTTAAGGTAAACGTAGTCACGAACCTCAAATTTTAGGTATCTAGAATGTTGGTCGTAGTATTCTTTAGAATTTTCTTTAGATTCGTATATATATGGTCAAGTGATTTTTCACGAGATACCTTGAGACGGTGATGTAACATTTTTATAAATTCGGAATAAGTAGTGTCGGTTCGTAATTCGTAAATATAATCAAGGATGAAAGGCTTATGTCCGAAAAGAAGTTTGTATGGAGCAAATTGAGGTGTGCTGTGTGTGTTGCTATTGTATGCTAATATAGCTGTGTACACATATTTGTGCCAATCAGTTTGATTATCATTTACATGAGACTTAAGATATTCTTTTAAGGTCGAATGACTGCGCTCGAGAGCACCTTGTGTATGGGTGTGGTATGGCAAAGACCATATCTGTTTGATTTTTAGAAATTTACAGGTCCTTTTGAAAAGGTACCTTGATCGGTCAGAATAGTTTTCGGAATGCTAAAAATGGAAATGAAGTGGATTAGGTACTCACAGTTTTCTTCAGCTGTGGTATTGGAAATTGGGTAAGCAAAGGTGTATTTAGTCAAGTCATCTTAGAGCGTCAAAATAAATTTTAGTTTATGTATTTTGGATTCGGATGATAGACTTACTATGTCCAGACTAAGGCGATTAAATGGATGGGTTGAAGTAATTTGCAACGGTGCTCGGTTCGTTTGTCGTAAGGCTTTATTAGACTGACATGGCTGGCATTGTTTACCATAGGATTCTATGTCTGAGGAACCTAACTGTCCTGCAATCGGAATATCGTGATTTCCCTAAGAATCTTATATATTTCGCTAGGAATGAGAAAAATCATCGTAATGTGATAAATATTGACAGTTATGTCAGTGTTATATGTCAGTGTAATGGTATGCGATCATACGAGTATTGTACAGATTTGTAAATGAATGCTTTTCAAATGGATTCGCAAAGTCAGATATTGCTATTTCGTTAACTTTTTCCAAGACCAATAATTCATTTCTAACATATTCTAACCTCTTATTTATATCCTGATAAGTACAGTCGTCAAATAGTGAACCTTAGTAAATAAGAAGTAGAATGTTTTGTTACTGATGTCAATTTTTTTGGATGAATGTAATCATTTTTCACTGTTTACAAAGTCACTGGGATTTTGCGAATTTCCTAAAATTTCTTCGGTATATGAATTGGACTCGTCTAGGTCAATAGAAGTCGGAACAAGTATCACTCTGGAAGTAGTACTTCGCGTCAATCCTTCGTTTAATTCTTTTAAATTTGTATTGAAATTTATATCTTTGTTTGAGAAAACGTTTGAGAATTTAGCATAGTCATCGTTAATTAAATCAATAACGGATCTAGTGTTTTGGTGGGTTCTATCGATGGTGAATTATTTAAGCAGGTGAGGGTTGGGTTTTGGTCATCATCGTTACGTTATAATTTAATTCAGCTTTATTTAATGTATGAGGGGCGTATTCAATAGGGCGGTCATTACCTACTGTAATTCGATGCGTTACATGTAACTGCGAATGGCTTGGAGAAATCAGGATAAGTTTACAGTGCGGGGGAAATTAATTAATTTTTTAAGGCTTCGAATGAAAGTTGTTGCTCATTTCAAGAGGTTGGAGTGGTTTGAATTTTGGGATTGGAAAATTTTCTACTGCTTTGAGTTTTTCGGGGTTATGTTTCACTCCTTCATCGGTAATTAAATGGCCTAGATAGAGATCTTCTTTCTCAGGAACTCGCACTTGTCAGGTTTCACTTTCGAATTAAAATCCCGTATTCTTTGGAAAACATTTGAGAGGGTTGAAAATTACGTTATTATTATGATTTCAGAGAGATCATCATTATTATGAATTTGAGGCTGGTTACTTTCTTTGTTAGTTAATAACTTTTTAGTAAGGGATGAATCATGAATATGAATTTGGAACTAGTTACCCTTTTTGTTAGTTTGTGATTTATTAATATAATAGGAATCATCGCTACTATGAATTTAGGGCTGGTTACCCTGATCATTATTATGAATTTGGAGTTGGTTACCCTGTTTGTTAGTTAATGATTTTAATGGGACATTTGGCATGTTTAAAGAAGGTTTAATATTATCTATTTCGTCAACGCCTATCGGCTCAGGTTCAATAGCCCCGACATTATGAATTTTATGCTGCTCGGAATTTATTCTTATATATATATGATTCTTATATATATGTGATAATTGGAATTTCACGGATCTTTGAAGCGTCTATCATAATATTCTGTTTTACTGCAGTGGTCATTATTATGATAAGGTAGTTTACAATATCGGCAAATTTGTGAATATGTGCTTGGTTTTTCGTTAAAGGGTTTAGAATTTGGAGAATATAACTTTCTTGTTGTGACCTGAACACTAGGTTTGAAATTATAATCTTTGACGATAAGACCGTTCGCGTTCATGTTTAGAATAATTATAAGGTGAAGTCGGGAAATTTCTTTTGTAAGTTGCTTGGAAATTTTTCTCTTCCGAGGAAGCGAAATTTATATCATCGTTTAACGTTTCGGAATCTCTACACCTTACTATGGTCGAAAGTTTTGGGTTAATACCAGTGGCGAATGTATGTAAAACCATGGCTGCGACACGGCCTGCCAATTCTGCTTTTCTTTTTGTCGGGATAGATTTATTTACTACCATGAGTTTTGAAAGGCATAACTCAACTCGTAGAGCATATTGGTTAACTGTTTCATCATGATACTGGCGATATTCTTGTAAGTCAGAGAGCAAAGGCGCGTAGTTGTTTTTTCCCTAAATTGTGTTTTTAGAAAAGATTTTAATTGCGTCTAATTTTCAAATTCTTTTAATACGCAAGCGCTTTCTGCTCTACCCTCTAGATGGCTTAAGATTTATTTTAGCAATATGTCTTCTTGCGGTGGTGTTGCAGGATTTGTCGCGTTTCGGCATTTGTTCAAAAATGTATTTAACTTGTCGCAGTTTCCGTCAAATTTACTTACAAAAGATTTGATTACATTTGATTACAATTGGTTTGATTTGATTACAAAAGACAAATGTTTAACAAATGTAATTGAATAAAATAAAATAAAATGGAAATATAAACAATAAACAATATATAGATTTACAATGTATAGATATGTATAAATCAGAAACAAAATATATTATCTTCGCACTTCTAGGATTAAAATAAAATCACTCACTGGCAAATCAGGAACTTGTAGGTACTTTTAGATGTCATATTATACTTGACCTTCAGACCTTAATTCAGAATCTTCTCTCGGTGCTGGACAGTCTCCATAGAGCCGCGCTAATGCGTTATGCCGCTTTATGCTGATTACTGATGCTCGTGTTGGCAGGAGTCAGTCGTTGAGCGATTGAGTGATTGGAGTTGTGTTGAGCGTAGTAGAATGGTCGTGTGTACAGAAGTTTTTCACGGTTAAAAAGTCATATCAATTCAGTGGATTTTGTTTTATATTATGTTATTATATTATTCGAGGCATACCTGGATTTTAGAAGTTTTGCTGCCACCAAAAATGTTATGGATACGGTTTAAAGTACATTGCAAATTTTTTAACCCTTTGCTCAGATGTTAGCGTTGAAATAGCGTATGTCGAGAATGACTTGCAATAAAAGAATATGTTGGTAATTGTAATTGTCTTATTTTGTATATAGTATCATATATATATATATATATATATATATATATATATATATATATATATATACATATATACACATATACATATATATATATATATATATATATATATATATAGATTTATATTAAACTAGGTAGCCCATTTAGAGTGGTCCAAATATTTTTTTAGCAGAGATCATCGTAACGAGTCATTTTAAAACAAAATTAGTTCCGCAAAAATCAATAGTTTAAAAATTATGATTTTTTCGTACTTTTTTAAAAACTTTTGCTTTGGTCACAATTTTGTTCGAAAAATATTCCACTAAATCTGATGAATTGATATGAAAGTAGAGTATCATGAAATTTGTACAACTAGAGATTTGCTTATGATCTTAAAAATCATCTTATGATATGGTGTTAATATAAACAAAGAATCGTATTGAAGTTAACTATAGCAACATCTTCAGAAATTAACGTAATATCACTAAATGTGAAATTTCTCTCATAATTCCAATTTCAGCAAAACTAAGTGTGTTTCTTTTAAAAAAGCATTAATTCCATTTAGATTAACCTATATTATTTGCAAATCAATATTTATTAGTCTTAATGAAACTACTGTTTTCTTAAATGACTTATCACGATATTTTCTACCTAAAAACATGTTTGGGTTATTGTAAATAGGTTTACAAATAAATACATTTGTTGAATGCATCAAACTGTAAGACTTTTGTAAATAAATACTCGTGTACTATCGTAACATGGTAATATATTAATATCTATTAATCTGCATGTTTTTAGCTACCTAAATTACTGTTTTTGAAGCCGTAAAAAGTATTCTTTATATTTACTTATAGGTATTTGCAAAGCCTTGTTTGGGTTATTGTAAATAGGTTTACAAATAAATAAATTAGTTGAATGCATCAAACTGTAAGACATTTGTAAATAAATACTTGTGTACTATCGTAACGTGGTAATATATTATAGGTATTTGTATTTACTTATAGGTATTTGTAAAGCCTTGTTTGGGTTATCGTAAATAGGTTTACAAATAAATAAATTCGTTTAATGCATCAAACTGTAAGACAATTGTAAATAAATACTTGCGAACTGTCGTAACGTGGTAATATATTAATATCTATTAATCTATATGTTTTTAGCTACTTAAATTACTGTTTTTGAAGCCGTGAAAAATATTCTTTATATTTATTTATATGTATTTGTAAAGCCTTGTTATAAGAACAACATTTACAACATATCTTAAAATGGAACTAAAATAATTCTTTAAAGAAAAATAAATATTAAAAATACCTGTTAACAGTAATCACATTTGTTAATATAATCTGCTGCGTAATCGATATATATATATATATATATATATATATATATATATATATATATACATATATATATATATATATATATATATATATATATATATATATATATATATACATATATACACAATGTAAAGAGAAAAATTTTATAGACAGCACAATGAATTTTGTATTTGTTACTAAGTTTCATTCTTTTAATTATGATAATTAACTTTTTTTTAAATACTAAAACTTTTATCTAACGTAAAGTGATATATAGATTTTCTTCTCGAAAGGACAGATTAATGTTTACATGGGGACCCATGTAAACATTCATCTGTTAACGAACAATTAAAATATTATTATTAAAATATTAATAATTATACATTCAGTTAATAACTTAAATTATTTTACATCCACATAATAACATTAAACTTAAGTCGTATTATATTTTAACATTACACAAAAAATAGTAACATTTTTCAAGTTTAAGTTTAATTAAACTTCAAAAATATTTTCGATTCAAAACATATCTGTCTAGAACAATTATGTATTATGATCGTAATATTATCTGAAAACAAGCATCTAGCATCGAGTACATTATTTTGTAAATAATTTCAAAGAAAATAAATTAAAAACATTAAATTAATAGTTCCTTTTTATTATTACTCGTAAGGAAGATGCTCTCGAAATTAGCAATGTTATTAAACAAATGCTTCTGCTTTATTCGTATAAAAAGATTGTATTAGTAATAATAACGAATGGAATTTATAATTCCATTTCTTATAATTACTAGTACAATCTTTTTATACGTAATACGTTTCTTTTTATACGAAGATAGCAGAAGCATTTGTTTAATAATGGAATTTATAATTCCATTTCTTAAGTTATATTTATTATAAATTCTTCTATAATATACATTATTTTATTTAAAATTAGCTTATAGACCGAAAATAAGCAAACTGGCGGAATGTTAGAGATTTTTGTTTTTTCATTCGATTACAATTACGTCGGATGATAGTCGAAAAGCCATTAGCAGTTTCAGCACCAAAACAATTTATAAACACGTTGCTATGACGACAATATATCATTTTGGCAGTTTATCTTCTGAATATTCTTAAATTTGTTTTTTTTTTCAAAAATTACGTGGTATTTTTGAAAAAAAAAAACAAATTTAGTGGTGGTGGCATCTTTAATTTAATTTGTGAAAATCCAATACGGCAAAGTAAGCGCGCTACAGTTTACTGTTTAAATTATTTAAAAAATAACTCACACGCCAACTTTTATAACCCTGTATGCTCCAGGGTAAATAAATAGAGAGGGGAAAATAAAATAACGGGGAAAATTGTTTCCGTTACACGAATAAAGTTCCGCCCGCGAGTCGGTGTTCAGTCTTCTAGTTGGAC
Organism: Druceiella hillmani; assembly: GCA_039881145.1. Classification (NCBI taxonomy): domain Eukaryota; kingdom Metazoa; phylum Arthropoda; class Insecta; order Lepidoptera; family Hepialidae; genus Druceiella; species Druceiella hillmani. The sequence continues at coordinate 11,227,083 of JAYKKI010000011.1, read as the reverse complement.
GGACAGTGACGGACGCAAGTTAGGGCCAAGTTTCAAGCAAACTTCGCCCTCAAGTTCCTCTTCCTGTATTATTACACGTTCACTAATAAAAGTTTTGTTATCACGGACATGTGCAATGTATTGATACGAATGTTCTGATGGTGTAATTATTTATTGACCACTCCTGGGGTAATAGTGTGCGGTTGGAAGTGGAATGTACTCAGAGATAAATGATTTAGATTAAGTCATTGGAAATGTTTGTTCAGCAGCTGCTTAATTCCGATTAGGGCTTAAGATTAGAAGTGGATATATAATATTGTGACTTCACGTAGGGGAAATTGAGATAAGTAATCATAATCAAAATCCTCTTTATCGCTCATCATTATTGACACTTCAATTCCATGTAAAGAGGAAAAAGGTGTAGACCGAGATATAGAAGGAAATGTTTATTTATTTGTATATGAGATGGATATTACGACAAAGGTTAAATTTCAATTTTATTTTTATTCGATATACAAATATTACATTCTCTTGTTGGACATAAGTTGTCATTTAAAAACAAAAAGAATGAAAAATGTAAAACAAATTATAACATATAGCATAACAATTGTATAATTATTGTGGCGGAGTAATGACCCTTATTTTGACGTTAATAAAATCATCTATTTTATAATACGCTATTTTGAGTAGATGTCTCTTAACAGCGCATTTAAATTTTAATCTGACAATTTCAATACATATTTTAGTTTACTTTCTTCCACATAGTAACTATGAATATTTGTGGGGCGAAAGCTGGAAATACCAGTTTGTTTTTATTTCTGTTACTGTAATTATAACGTTCCGAATTTTTACGAAGAAGTGATCACTTTTTTGGCACAAAATATTTTCAAAAATTTACTGTGAAGTTAATAGATATACAATTACTTCAAAGATTTCTCCGAGGGAATCCTCAGAATTTAATTTATACATTGCCGCGAATAGTATCTTATATCGCATCGCTGACAGCCAGAGACTACAGTTAGAGATATTAAGTTTAGAAAATCTTATAAATGATTTGATTGAAAAATATAAAATTTCTCAAAAAGATACAGAGGAACATATTAAGGCTACTAGTGAATTATTTGAACTATGTAAATATAATGCGGAGCATTGTGAGACCTTAACTAATAATCACATTTGTAAATGTAATGATTGTTCTAACTGTACCGACTCTCAGCCTGACAAACTACCGAATGTCGACTTCCGTGACAGTCTTTCAATTGACAAAATAAACACTATTATTTATTCGAACATGATAGGAAAGGGCCTTGGGTCCTTAATAAACGACAACCTGAGACATGGTTCCGTTACAAATTGCTGTTTGCCTGGTGCAACATATAGGCAAATAATAAAAAATATAGCAAGTCCCACATTTAATTCCAATACTAACGTAGTGTCATAATTAATAGCTTTTTCACTTTGTCTAACTTGGACGTTAATAATATAAAGCTTTGTGCTCTTGCTTATTTCGTTTCTCTTTCGGAAAAACAAAATAAGAACATTCACACTCTCAATATTATTATGCATACTTTGACATGTCCTCATAGTGACAAATTTAAATTTGTTGACATTAATAATTTTAACAAATTAAAATTTGTTGACATTAATAATTTTATTAATAATTATGTATTAACTAAGGATACTATGTACTTGTCTAGAATATATTTAGTTAAGTTTGCTAGAATGCAAGCGTATTGTATTGACTCTGTAATAGATATTATAACTCATGATCACGATAACGACACAAGATTTAATAGAAATAATATTGTGGATACTAATTTAAACCATTAAATAGGATAATAGAGAAGTATTGTAATAATTTGATATTTACTTATCAAAACATAAATCGCTTCTCTGGCAAAATTTTAGACATAGAATTATTTAGTGAAAAATACAAGGTTGACATATTATGTTTTACTGAAACATGGCTCAAAGTCGATAATGTTAATTTTAATATAGATAATTTTTCAGTGGCCAGTAGGTTCAATAGGGTGTCATGTGAAGGGGAAGGTTCATTAATTTTACATAACAATAAATTAAAGGTTAAGGAAAGATATCACGCAATGTTCTGTTGAACGAGTGTGCGAGATTGTCTGTGCTGAAATGGATGAATATATTATCTTATGTGTATATAGGCCACCGTCATCCAACCTTGTGTGCTTTTTATATATATTACAACATGCTTTAAATAAACTAAAAAGTAATAAATATGCTATAGTTTGTGGTGACGTCAATATTGATATGTTATTAGATTCTGTTGAGAAACAAAGATTCATTGACTTGTTTTTGTCATTTAATCTATATTATCTGTTTAATAAACTAACCAAAATTACTCCCACATCCGTAACCTGTATAGACAGTATGATGACAAGTTGTAAAATGATATGTAAAAAATTAATATGTGGTGTTAGATCTGACCATAAATGTCTTCTTATTAAACTATCCTCTAAAGGGAACAAGCAAAGCAGACATTTGTGTGCAGACGCTTTGTCTAAATACAGGTTGGATAAATTTAATTCTAACGTTGAAATTAAACTAAGCTTCCTCAAAATTGATTCTCGGGACCAAAATATTTTGTATGACTCTTTTTTTGAAATTTTGAGTAGTGAATTCAATTGAGTGTGTACAAAAAAGAAACTTGCTATACAAATTAAATGTTGTTTTAGTGTATGGGGACAAAGGGAATACAGAAAAGTAGAGACGTTTTATATGACCTCTATGATAAACGATCACTTACTAATGACAAAACTGTTCATAATTATGTTAAAATATATTTAAGCAAGTATGTTTACAGGCAAAATCTTTATACATAGGTAATAAAAATTTGAAAAACAATTTGAAAAATCAAACAAAAGCAATTTGAAAAATATCGAAAAACATTGACATTAAAAATAAATGACGTTATCATTTCAGATCAAAAATTGGTAGCCACTGAGTTCGAAAACTTTTTTATTCCTGTCCAAATTAAAAGAGGTCTCGCTTCTGATCCCCTTGTCGCAGATAGACTTAAAGAAGAATGTCAAACTGAATATATCTAAATTTAATTTTAATCATGTGACATGTACAGACGTAATAAAAACCTTTAAATCGTTAAACGTAAAAAAGTCTGAAGGTTTATGGAGGCTGTTAGTTAAAGCCCTTAGATCTGTTATCCTAAAAATTGCTCCAACCCTAGCACTTTTATTTAATACATGTATTGACAAAGGAAAGTTTCCCGATTTGATAAAGTAAAATTGTTCCAATTTTTAAGGCGGGTTGTATGAAGGACCCTACGAATTATCGTCCAATTTCTGTGTTACCTGCTCTCAGTAATTTTTTTTAAAAAGTCATGTTAAAGCAACTTCTCTGAAAACATAGGATCTTGCATAATTTACAGTTTTGGTTTACCAAAGGAAAATCCACGCAAGAGCTGCTGGATTTCACCTCATTAAGGCTGTCTACATAGCCTGGGAGAATTCCCAGGATACTATACGGGTATTCTGTGATCTCTCTAAGGCTTTTGATTGCGTTGATCATAATACGCTTTGCAATAAGCTAAGCTATTACGGTATTGAGGGAATGGCAATTGATCTTATTAAGTCCTATTTGTCAAATCGAGAACAACGAGTTGAAATTAATGGTAGTAATTCGAAAGGATCTATTATGAAATCGGGAGTACCTCAGTGCTCTATACTGGCTCCATTTTTGTTAATTGTCTATATTAATGACTTACCATTCATGGTCAGATATATGTGCGATATTGTTTTTTTTTAACGATGACACCTCCTTAAATTTCAAAGTAGATAGGAAAGAAACAGACCTAACAAATATTAATGAAACTCTTACTTAAGAACATAAATGGTTTTCCGTCAATAACTTTTCATTAAATGCTGAGAAAACAAAATTTATTAAATTTTCGCCTCCTAATGTACCCCAGGTTAGTGGCAGTGTAATTTTGAATAACAAATTACTAGAATTAGTAACCACTGCCACTTTCCTGGGTATAACTCTAGATCATAAGTTACAATGGGCTACTCATACACATTCTCTAGCTAGTAGGTTAAGCTCAGCTGCGTTGTCAGAACAATTAGGCTGCTGACAGATGCAGCGTCGGCCAGGTTAGTTTATTTTGCTTATTTTCACAACACTATGTCGTATGATATTATGCTGTGGGGCAGCGCTGCAGATATTAAAACTATTTTTATTTTGTAAAGAGAGCAGTCCGAGTCATATATAGTATGGTATTAAATTTAGTTTACAAATTACTAATAAGTCTTTTCTGGGCAATGGTATTCGTTTTTTTAACAGGATACCTGAAGATATAATAAACTCATTTTAAATTTCGCTATGGCAAAATTTAAAATGCATATTAAACAAATTAAGTGTTTATTTCGAAGGTTTATTATAGCATCAGGGATTATGTTGAAGATAAAAATGTATGGAGACCATTATAGGGTAAAATGTTCATTCTGACCCTCATTAAGAGGGACTGATTGATTGTTTGTAGATATAGATAGTAAGGATAGTTGTTCATAATAATTAGAAGTCAAATCGTGACATGTCAAAAGAGACTTTAATAGTCCTATTTGAAAGAAAAATGAAAATCTCAGTTTAATATTTTGATTAAAGAGTATATTCTTAATAATCAATCACCTGTTCGTTAGGAATAATTTTGATTAGCGGAGAAACGAGCTCTCAATACTTCTTGAGGAGAAATAGTGAAAGACATAAATTAATTCACCAAGAAGAAGTGATGTCGCGAAAAAAGTACAAAAAATGAAAAAAATGTATATAAGCAAGTGTGCTGCAGCTTTCAAACTACATCACTATAATTTTAAACATAGAATATACTGCATATGGCAGATGGCATTAGTTTTCTATAGCTCAGTTTATTTACTCAATTAATCACGTTGTTTGATTGCTACGTGATTATTAGTGTCTGAATAAGAAATGCTCAAAGTATGGGGTATTTTCCCTGCATCGTACTCGGGAAGTGATTAGTGTCTAAAACTAGGAAAGTCCTAGTGCCACGTTAATATATGTTTGAGTAATTTCATCGCATCAATGTTTTATATCATTATTTATATTCTGTTTGTAATGTATTAATATTTTTAAATTAGACTGTTGGGTGATGATTGTATCTATATCTTCAAAATCCATCTGAATAGAATGCCTTTAAACACTATAGTTCATTTAGATATTATCCATAAGGCCGTATCTTTCGCCAAATCCAAATTAAAGTTCTTCAACCGCTGCCCATTTTGATATTCATTGATACCTATTATCAGGAAATTCTATTGTAAGTACCATTTTGAGATTTTCCATAAAATTATATTTATACAAGTCTCATCACTATTGGTATTTGTTTCCAATTCTTGGACAAGAAAATAAAGATACGTTAATAAATATTAGTAACTTTTCCGCTATTATACTTTATGGTTAGAGGTTTATCTCAATTTTTGTTAAATTGTCCCGTCATTACCTACTCTTTTACTTTAAACTAAAATTCTTTGGCGGGTTTAATTATGCCACACAAATTATTAACTAGAACGCCTTCAAGAGAAAAAAAAAGTAGAAATTTCCTTATTCGTTATGTGCGCCGTTTGCGCTGTTAGAGCTATTATCACAACTCAATGAATTGGAGTTTATATTAACGTATGCTTGCTTCAAAAGACATAATTCGTCAGTTCAACTTGCTTTAAGTGCAAATATTAAGCTTCGAATGTTCTTGTCCGTGTTCTAAAACTAAATTATGAAATAATTTAAACTGAAACCTGAAATGCATGTTATATTTCGAATGGTTTTTTTTATTTTAATTTTTCTCCAGTTTTCGTTATAATCCTCGTCTTGTTCGTTTCTTTTAATGTTATCCCTTTCGTATTAATGTGGAATTTATATCCACATTTTTATCATTTTTGTTATCGTGCATATTGTTTATTTGGTGTAATTTTTATATTACGTTTTTAAATGTAATTCTGGTCTAATGGAAGAGTTCGTGCATTTATTTACATGATTACAGAATATATTTTTTTCTTAAAAACTTAATAGATCAACAAGACGGGCACATAATACACCAATCTTTATTTGACTGACGTTCAATGGATTACGAACTGGCCAATATTTTATACAAATGTCACTTAACATTATATCGTAAGTAATTTTCTCCGATAAGAAGTTACGTATAGATCAGTAAAATGCTATTAGGCTTGGTAAACTATATTTCTGCATTCTATATCTTACGACTATAACGCACAAATAGCAGTTATGTGTCAATTAATAAGAAAATTGACCTTATTTTACTAGCTAGACCCAGATGCCAGTAAAATTTTTAAAAAGCTTAATTTTCAATGGTGTGTTTCTAGAAAAATAGAATGGAACTAATGGCTATAAGAGCACAGGCTTCAGAAATATCGCAAGCATAATGATTTAAAGGAAATACATTTTTCTTATGTTTCATTATTATTCTTCCGTTTGATACCGTAAGCCGGTCGTTGAAGTAATGGATTGGAAAGCGAGATAAAGTAATATTCGCAAAATCAGCACTCGGTGATGAATAACCCGAAGGATTTTTTAAAAACATGACACGCGATACTAAACAGTCTTTCGAAAACTTTAAAAGTGAAGCACTATCAAGACATGAAGTTTGAAAAACATTTTTCCAATCGATCGTTCCTATTACAAACAGCACCAACACTATTTCCAGTGAATTACTATCATCTGAACAGGTTTCCAAAGACTTTATTATTGAATACATCAAGAACGAATTCAAAGAATAATAGAAGTTATTAAAAATGACACGAACAGTTCCAATATGCCAACATATAAAACAATTTCATCTACTATAAAAACAACTGGGTCTACAACAACTGGTTAATTTCGTTCATCAAAAGAATGTAGGTCACAGAAAAAAAAATAAAAGTTCAACCAACATCGAACGCAAGAAGAATTCAAAGAAGCATTAAAGGAGGAAACAGAATTCAGTCTGGAGACCCATATGATCAAGAAAAATATAAAAGAACTCGCAAACGGCCCCACAACTTAGGCTCAAATATTGACTTTAAGCAACAACCCAGCGCCAAAAAGTGAAAACTAAATAGGTTTCTACTTGGATATTATGCTTTATATTTTGACTTTCTTAGTATTTAACCGGTGTTTTTTTCTTAGCTATAGTCAACACAGCAACTTTAATGATTATAATGATTAAACTTCCTTACAAATACTACTGAATGTTTTCTAGGCTATAACCAGCACTCTATCGAACTTCTTTGGGTATGGTAGTGACATTATTTAAAAAATGTGACTAATATCCTGTTAAGTTCAATAAGCGACTTTGCCAAATCGCTCAGGGGTTTAAAGGATAAGCTCTAACTATAAAAGCCGGAGCGTTTTATCTAAAAACTTATCAGTCAGCTTAATATCCAATAAATCGACTGAATGAAAGTTAAGATTCTAAGAAAGATGAAGTGACATTCAAGAATTCTTAGAATTGGGTTTTTTTATTTTGCACTAAATATTTTACCTTAGTGGCCGAGTGTGCTTAGGCAACGCCTGTTGACTCGCCAACGCTCTCCGCAGTCGCATTGCAGGTGACGACGGAGGCAGCTGGTGGCGAGTTGTATGCAGATTGCAAATAGATTGGGTGTGTGCAGATGGGTACAGGGGTGGGAGGTTGGCAGGGTATCAAGACCTATTCGAAAGACTATGTGGATAACATAACTGAACGATTATTTCAGTTCACGCCGTAGAAAACTGTTTATTGAGACAATCTACACATAAAATTATATCATAAAGTGCTGTTTATGAGACCTCTGACCTTCCCTCATAAAATTGCTCCTAAATTTAGACTAATGTTTTTACATTTTACCTTTTCGATTCAGTTGCTTTTAAAAATGGTAGCGAAAACTTCAACTTGCTGCGCTGCATAGTCTATAAATAGTTTTCTGAAATACAGAATTGTTCTCCGACTTTTATCATGTCAAGCCCATTTTCAGAAATTCTGGTGTATGAAATCTGATAAAATGTGGATTTATATTGGAACGCAGAGTATCATCTATCTACCAATTGAAAACAAATTTAAATTTTATTTCTTTATTATGTAAGTATACATATAACCATTATCAATTATGAAACTATCTACACCTTTCGATTACAATTTAACTATATATGCAAATAAGGTCGGCTACAAAAGTTTAAAACGGTGTTCACGATAATATCAATAAATAAAATTTTATTGTGATTTAATAATTGTTAATTAATAATAATAATCACATAAATCTATTTAAATATTGTAGTTTTAATTCATAAAATGAACATTTGTGGTCAATTAATAAGGAACAGATAGAACACTGCGCATAATTTATTATTCAACTAAAACAGATATTATAGTCAGTTATTATCTAAGGCTGTTACTAGATATAATTTATAGTTATTGAAAAAATAATCTCTATGAATGATTTATATTAAAACAAATAGCATGAATCGAGAGTTACTGCGTTTTCTGACGGTCCAACTGATTAGAGAAATTTAAATATATGTATTCCAATTTCAAATTTTTAAATATGAATAGTTTTTCTGCCCACGTTAATTATTACAATTCGTAACTCTTCTCTATTAATTATTACATTCTGAATTTGAATTTGCTTATGTTGTGATACAATAATATGAAAAGTAATAATTAATTGTCATAACTCCGAACTAGCAGATAATCTAAATTGTGCCAAAAAGTTCGGAGATATTTTTTGAAAGTTTTAAAATTTTAAAATATAAATAGTTTTTCTGCCCACGTTAATTATTACAATTCGTAACTCTTCTCTATTAATTATTACATTCTGAATTTGAATTTGCGTATGTTGTGATACAATAATATGAAAAGTAATAATTAATTGTCATAACTCCGAACTAGCAGATAATCTAAATTGTGCCAAAAAGTTCGGAGATATTTTTTGAAAGTTTTAAAATTTTAAAATATAAATAGTTTTTCTGCCCACGTTAATTATTACAATTCGTAACTCTTCTCTATTAATTATTACATTCTGAATTTGAATTTGCGTATGTTGTGATCCAATAATATGAAAAGTAATAATTAATTGTTATAACTTCGAACTAGCAGATAATCTAAATTGTGCCAAAAAGTTCGGGAATATTTTTTGAAAGTTTTAAAATTTTAAAATATAAATAGTTTTTCTGCCCACGTTAATTATTACAATTCGTAACTCTTCTCTATTAATTATTACATTCTGAATTTGAATTTGCGTATGTTGTGATACAATAATATGAAAAGTAATAATTGATTGTCATAACTCCGAACTAGCAGATAATCTAAATTATACCAAAAAGTTCGGGGATATTGGAGTGAAACCTATAAAAAAACTGAAGTGACTCTTGTTAAACACAGATATCACATGGTACCTTATGTCGAAAAAACTCTCCCCCTTATATACACGTTTCAATAAGTGAATCGATATTCAAAACATACAGCGCAGTTTGTCGAACCTTTCTTCGCAAAGAAGTCCATATTTGGCTTATTTGACAACAAATCTAGTAAGATTGTTGTGAAATAATCAAGACAGCCCACAAATAGTCCAAATTTAAATTCTGTAGTAGCACAAAAATAGTCCAAATCTAAATTCTGTAGAGGTCAAACGCTATAGAGTACGTTGGTGCGAATTCAAGAAAAAAGCTACCCCAAGTAAAAGGTTTATGGTGCTAGTTGCAACTCACTGCACTAGCACCATAAACCTTATGCCGAAAAAACTATCGCCGTTATATGCACGTTTCAATAATTTAACAATTCAAAACATACAGTGTAGTTTGCCAAATCTTTCCTGGTATAGAATTTCATATCTGGATTATTTAACAACATATCTAGTAAGATGGACCCACAAATAGTCCAAATCCAAATTCTGTAGAGGTCAAACGCTATAAAGTACCTTGGTGCGAAGTCAAAAAAGTCGCAACTCAACACACTAGCACTATAAACCTTATGCCGAAAAAACTCTCCCCGTTATATGCACGTTTCAATAAGTGAATCGTTATTCAAAATATACAGCGCAGTTTGCCAAACGTTTCCTCGCAAAGAAGTTCATATCTGGATTATTTGACAACAAATCCAATAAGATTGACCCACAAATAGTCCAAACCTAATCCTGCAAAGGTCAAAAGGCTATAGAGTGCCTTGGCGTGAAGTCAAGAAAAAAGTCGCAACTTAACGCGCTAACACCATAAACTAGCTTGTCAAGTGGCTTAATAAAATGTTTCTACAAATACATATGGTAATCTGATTTGCCTTGCCACGTCGATTGTTACATACTACAATAAGAACCACACTGGATACCAAATTATACTGCAATCAATTGAATTTAGTTTATATCAGCCATAAGGGAGACCGTAAAACCAACTAGCAAGTTCGTTATTTATTTATTATTTTTGAAAGTAGTCTCCGTGGGATTTTGTGTAATGTTTCATTTGATGGAACCACTGTGAGAAGCAGTCAGCCGTCTCTTCCACGGCCTTTTCGTCACCACTTCTTAAGGGTAAGAAAATCGTACTCCTCGCAGTTTATCTTTTAATCTTGGGATGAATAGACATTTTACGGTGTCTTATGGGGGCAGTATAGCTGATGCCCAGTAATTTCTACCCCGACGTAATCAAATATTCATTCGTTTATCCAGCTGAGAGCGCAGAGGGTTGTCGTGATGAAAGAGGACTCTGAGCGAGGACGTTTCTCTCAATCTTTTTCCAAAAAAACAGACAAACTATTGCTGCTATATCATTCTGCGGTAACTGTTGTTTTTTTTTCCGGAACAATCATTGCATAATAACTAGCCGAACCGAAGAACGGGACGACCATATTTTTCGAGCACTTCGTCACCTTCAACTTTATAGGCTATTCGTTAAAGCGAAACACTCACCACATGGACTGTGTCTTAGCTTCGGATTCGTAACAGTACATACAACTTTCATTACCCTGACGATGTCGAATACAGCACTTGAATGACTTCCGCCTAATTCTTTTAACCTTTCGCCACACCGATCAACGCGATAGTGTTTTCGAGCTTGGTGGTTTCAGTCAATTTAGAATATATACTTCAACATAAACTTTTAGGATAATAATATTATCTGTCAATAATAATAAATATATATCTAAAGTACACCATTTTTTCATGCAATTATCGAGGAAAAATCGATGAAAAATACGTTTTCTATCAAGAGGAATATTTTTGGATAGAACGTTTAAAATCTTATTCGAACCTACTTATTTATTTCCCGCCGTCTGAAACACACGCTGTGAGCACCCAAAATTGTCCTTTCTAAAAATCGATTCTCTGATTTGATACCTGAAATATCGACAAGTGATAGTGTTACTTAAAAATGGGAACAAAAATGCTTTCTTTTAGGAAAATTTTAAAATTTATATAAGTATATTTAATGAACGGATGAATATTTTAAGCTTGGGATGTAATTTTCATGATTATCAATTAATATCACATACAAAAATGCAGAAGATAATAAATAGTCATCATAAACATGACATACTGTGTTTGTAGGCACAATACGTGACGCATATATCTAAAGATAAATCTGAATAACGTAGTGTTATTCCTAATAACGTTGCGCGTATACAATAAACAATCAACTAATTTATGCTTAAATGCCCTTCATAATTTTGAGAATAAACAGAAAGGGGACAAACGCAAAAGATACGTCAAATTTTTCCGACAATAATACCGGAAACCACGTATTACGTATGTACGCAAAAGTCACAAAAATAAATAAGCCTAATATGCACACCGCAGCCCCCTAGACGCGATAGACGAAGCGAGTTTACAACCAATATACAAGCAAAGCATCACATAAATTGCCGTAAAAACAATCCGAGACATCACACTGTCGTGTATATTCAGACGATACATCATATCAGAGAGGCGGGTCGCCTCGCTCCCTAGACGATTACCCGACCCACTCTGAGCCAATGTCACGTTATCTCCTTTTGTTTTTATTAAAACTGGAAATACGTCTCGCAAAGTCACGGCCCAGACAAACAATTGCGCGGCAGAGTGAAGGGAGAAGCCCGCGACGAGAGTAAGACTATAATCGGACAACAGTGAGCGATAGATAGAGGCGGTTCACGGCAATAACTTTAACAAAGCATAATACGACTCAGCCATTTCTACCGACTAAATCCCCTACATCTCGACTTCTTTCGGTAAAATGTTGCTTGTAAAATACACATTATTTCTCAACGTAAGAACACGGCGCTGAGATGGAACGGGAAGGTTTGTCTTTATTTTTGCGTATGGAACTGGGATTGCTGTTTTTATTTATTTACATGCCGTTTTTATTTCGCTTGCCGAATGGCCTCAAGTATATATGTGGGGTTTAACAATCTATGAAGATGCCTACTCGAATGGGATTTGTGTAGGATTTAAGTCCACGTGATTGTATTGGCGTTTGACATATCATTAGTTATTTGAAGCCTAAGCCGCCTTGTTAAGCTGTACCGGATCGATCTTTTAGTGAATGAGTTTTGAAATTTTCTATATTTGATTTCGCTCTTATATTTGAAGATTGGTTCAGGTAGGTGGAAACAACTTCGACAAAGAAGCTGACAGAAAAATTCGTTTGTGTTGGGTAGCATTTGAGAAATTGCATCAGATCTTCACCTCGTTCATGGTTTATAATCAGTGCATTCTGCTGTAATAGCCCACGGCGCTGAAATGTAGACAGTCACGCCCAGCGTAATCTCAAAATTTAAAGTCGCTCAGCGAGGGATGAAAGGAACGCGCTCGGAGAAAGTTCGAAGGACAACCAATATTGCGCTAATAAGATCGGTAAATTGAAATGACAATAGGCAGATTATATTTGCCGAAAAAATGGTAATCGATGGGAGAGACGTGTGGAAACCATGAACCGACGACCTAAAAAAGTCTATGGCAAGTGCGGTAGGCGAAAGACTCTGTATGGTAAAGTGCCGTAGTAAAGGCTTACGTCCAGCAGTGAATATTTACGTCCGTACGTGATGATTATATATAATAAATTTTGTATTTTTACTTATTTAGATGCATTTTATAAATATTAGTCTTTTCTTTGTTTGATACAGCGGTTACCAAAAAAAGGGTGCGTGTACTTATGTACGCGCGTGAGAAGTTATACTTCTTTGGCATCATTAAATAATACATACGGATAGATAACCTCAATTATATTGGAGCACTTGAAAAAGTCTATAAACACAATTTTTTCACTAATATTTACGAATAGTAAATATATTAATCAAAATATTGAATTGAAATCACTACTGAATATAATTTATCAGCACATATATAAAAATACATCGCACTTAAATGAAACTAAAACACGTGTGTGAATGTAGACACTAGAAACATGTGGATAAATACTATGAATATGAAAACAGTGAACAGAGGCGACGATGGTGCCAATAGCTTTTGTTTCGAGACTGCAACCGCTGCAACTTCATACTGTAACTTTTGTGTGACGAATCTTAAAATTTCACTCTCATCATTTTTTCATAACGCGCCTAAAGAAGTATAACTTCAAAAATATAGAAAATTGAGTAAATATGAGTCCGTTTGGAAAATAAATAATTTCTATGGAATACTTTGAATATTGAATATATTTGGCATTAATTTTGTAGAAATTAATTATTAATTATTAACAATTAAATGAAACTAAGTGATGTAGTATTATTTCTACTTTCTTTAAGTTCTTTACCACGACCTAGGTTTCGTTGTATTACAACATCTTATGGTTTGCTAATAGCTAAAAGCCCACCTGAAGATTATAATACAACGAAACCTAGGTCGTGGTAAAGAACTTAGAGAAAGTAGAAATAATACTACATCACGTAGTTTCATTTAATTGTAGAATGCTTTGTTGAAATCAATAGATATTGAACTATAATAATTAGATAATAAAAATCAATAGATTTAGTTTATCTTCGAGATTTTCTTAGAAAGTGTTTTTTTAAGTAAAAGTTTAAAAAATGTGGTGTGTTGGGTTGCATAAGGCACACGGCTTTTGACTGCGCGGTGCGATTCCCGGCCGCTCGTCGGGCGGGCGGGACTGGTGTTCTGGTTAGCTGTAAGATATTACTCTCGATACTCATAAAATTTATTTCGTAAATATACAAATATATCTTTATAACATTATTGTATATGTTTTTGCTTTATAACATATATATATATATATGTATATATATATATATATATATATATATATATATATATTATATATATATATATATATATATATTTATGTATATATATATATATATATTTATATATATTCCCTTTTTGGTAAAAAAGGTAAAACCGTGCAAAATATATAGTACACCTTATGCCATCAACACAATAGAGAGAAAGCATGAAAACAGAACGGGACGGGACTATTGGTTGTATTTCTTTTCCTTTATTGATACTACAGTGATACACAATATGCAACTCGAATACAATACACAATATTCAGCTCGACAGTAAGCGGTGTAAACCATCGTGAGGAATATACGTTTTATTAGTTGTATTTTAAGTTCATTTGTTGTTTGTCTTCACTTTCCAGGATTTTAATGCACTTTTAATAAAACGCTTTAATGGAAAATGTTGCATATTTTCGTTTGCAAAAGATATGCATGTAAGTACTTGGGTATTTTGTGACTAAAAAAAAATATTAAAAACAGGCAATATGATAATATGAAATTTGAATTATGTGCGTGGTTTTTCATTAAACTTTCGGATGTGATACGTTCATAAGTGAGATGGCTGCCTAAAATAACGCCAGTATCTACTTTGGGATGGCCTTTGTAGACATATTTCCATGTAACTCATATTTACCAAAGTCACCTAGAGCTCAAACAATGTTGGTAAATTTTTGGTCTCCGAACCTTAATGTTTTTAATTAAAAAGACATGAATTATTGATTAAGTATTACATATATTGAAAAGCCCCTCTCGCTGGTTTCACCCTTAACAGCGAATCACACGAATACAATGGACAGATACGAATGTGAGTTACCTATACTCTTAGGGCCATTATAAACCACTGTAGAATAATGTATAGTTTACTAACCTTAGAAAAGTCCATTAGGAAAGGAAAATTAAACAAGTTCGGCTCATATTACAGATGGCCCTTTTACTACTTTAGAAACTTTAGAAACATTTTTTAGCTACTTTAGAAACCTTTTACTAACTATTTTCATAAATGTTAACCTAATTATATCTGAATTTAATATTTCGTTATTTGTAGCGAAGAAACGCAGATTTTTATTATTTTATTGAATGCAACGTTGAAGAAACATTTTTTTCTTCATATATTTTGATAACTGATTTCATGTTCGATATATGTTATGTGGTTTAATATAAAATACATAATTTATATAAAAACAATATGTTTCATAATCGCTTTCATAATAAAATCTTAACATAAAGTAAACAGGCATTTGCAACTTCTGTTTATTTTACAATTTTTGACATTGTATATATTGAAAGATACTGGATTTAATCTTTATGCATGCGAACAAAATTATTTGCTTTAAGTATGAGAAAATACACAACTTAATATTTTGTATATAATCAAAAAACTATTCGTCACACAGGCGGTACTGTACTAATTTTTGATACTTCGATATAGCATGATTCAGTGATTTTTATACTGAACTTTTTGAGGTAAGTTATTCATGTTCGTAAACGTAGCTCCTAGAGTCTAGATGGACAATAATACATATTACCTTTTAGAACGAGTGGGTAATGCGCAGCGAGGTAGGAAAGAGATTCGAAAGCGTGCGAGCGCATTTTTGAGTTATTTTTTTAAATAATTTGTTACATTATAATAATACATGGGGATATTATAAACAATGTAAAAACTGAAAAAACAAGTTCAAATGAGAATTATTGCATATTTTCCGTTGTGGCCCTTCTCCGTTGCAAAATTAAAGGAAGGAAGTGTTTGTGAATTAAAATATCTAAATCTATACAGTTAGATCAAAATAATGTTTAAAACAAAAGTATATAATGAAATTAACAAAAAAATCCAGGTTGTGCAGGGTTAACTATTTTTTTTATTACAAGCGTTTTTATTTTATAAGTTTGGACCATATATTTTGGTTCTCGAATGAAGCACAAAAGAAATAACGAAACCCTTAAAAATACTAATAAAATAAATTAACCCTAAACAAATACTACACGTAAAAAACGATTAAAAATGTAATCATGTTCCCGTTTTTCCTGGCTAAATTTTAGCAGAACCTCGCAGATAATATTCTAATATCAAACTCCCTTCGGTAAGACCGCTTAACGGAAATCTATCCTTTATAAAAATCTTTATTTCTTAATGACATATGTATACTCGCATTAAACATACGAATTTTGAAAGAAAATCCAGTCAATTTCCAATAAGGTCGATGCATTCGTCAACACACAATGGCCATACTACCTAGAGCAACTTCAAATAGGCACACTACCTAGAGCACCCCATCATGCCGCTTGTTTATCGTACGTACGTACGATTATATTGTTATTAGAGAGCATGTGGCAGCATGCCGAATACTCGACCGTAGACGTGAACAAAAAGAGGTAAAGACAAGTACCGTCTCCCCCCTACTCCTCTCCCCTCCTACTTTCCTCTACCTCTACGCCGTCTCACTTCATCCAAATTCGTCTAGCCGCTTCACTCGGGACGCGCGACGAACGTCAGGGCGGGCGCGCTGTAGCGCCCAGTGATAGAAAGTAGCGGCCGTTATTAAACGCGGCCTGCTTATGAGAATTAACGGTGCCGTTGACCATCTTTGGGCATACGGTGAATTAAATATTCTGTGTCGCAGTATTTTTTGCAATATTGAAGACATTTTGGTCGGGTTGACATATTAAAACAGTATTTATTGAATAATAAAAAATGTTCAAAATTTGTCACGGTTCTACGCCATCGCCAATTTGATATTATTATATTATTGAAATTATTTGACGATGCAAGGTGGTAATGTACTTATTGCTTTATAAGTCAAGCGTAAAAAATGGTGCTACAAACCTAATTCTAACTTTTAATAAGTTTAATATTTATAGTATCCACATTAGTACAATAAATAAGAAAGTGACTGCCTGCTTGTCTGTTTCATGTTTGTTACATTTAAACTACCTTACTGATCTTAACTAAATTTGGCGAAAGATAATTATACTCATGGAAGTATATCACGCATGTGACGTTATCTTAAACTAGCTGCATTACCCGGCTTCACCCAGGTATAATACATTTTTTGAAACGAAAAAATGACATAAAAAATTGAAAATAAAAACAATCACTTTGGAGTTTCGCTTTTATTCTATTCAATCCATTCCTTTTTGTTGTTAAAATAATACAAATATAATAAACGCGCACCGAAGTCTGTCTTCTGTACTTTCGAGGATCGAAATTTCTAGAATATAGCATGTACAATTTAAATTACAAAGTGTCATAGTTCTAAAGAAAAAAAGGGCGTATTTATTAATTATACCTTACATGCTCTTTAACATAAATATTTTACTAAAAATAAATAAATAATATTACTTAAAATTTCCCACTTCATCAACGTACTAAGCGTACGGTGAACATCTACCGATAGGTTCATTTAGAAAAAAAGTGGGATGTGGGAGTCCACATGACAAGCTGCTATCACACAAACAAACGTGTATACCACGTGGGAAATAAATATTGATGGTGGTGTGTGCAGTTATTGCGAACTTCTTCCGAATATAATTTCCATTTATTTACATAGTTGTAATAAGTTTTAACCTTTTTGTTTTACTAGACGACCAAACAATTGCAAAATACAACAATTTATTTTGATTGAAAATCTATAATATCATATATACGAAAGTGAATTTGTTAATTTGTAAGTCTCATTTTCACTCCACAACTACTTAACTCATTTTCATAAAATTACTATGTGTTACTGAAATATGCACTATAGCCCAGAATATGGTATTTTTTATAATAAAAAAAAACTGTTGTGAACAACAGAGGGACGTGAATATGTATGTATACGCACCCTAATATATATTTATATGTCAGACTTAGTCATTATCAGTACTAAGAACCAATAATTTTATAAAAAAATTACTTTAAATGATATGCGAAACGAGCTGCGAGTACAAAAAAGTATACTGCATAAAATAAAATAAAGGTAAACGCCAGCATGGTTTAAGTCTGATGTCCCTAGGAGTACTACTTTTCTGTGATTTAAATTCTCAAATGACTGGGACTTCCGATAGAATTGCAAATATCTGTGCGAACACTTGATCGAGTGTTAATAAAATAATACGCTTCTGCGAAGAAGTTACAGTGTCAGTTTGGCTGGTGAAAGTTCAACATAACCCTCAAATGTATGTATACGGTTTGTGCTCAGTGATGCGTCGGGCTTCAGTAGGTTATACCAAAGCTTATAGCACCTGCTCAACGGATGCTTTGCTGGTTTTGGCGGGTCTTTTACCTGCCGACTTCGCGATCGCAGAACACGCGGCGCGAGGTTCGATGGGGGTCCGTTGGGCTTTGAGTTTTTGGCTAGTGAATCCCTTGTTGATAGAAGGAGAGATATTTTAGAGATCGTCGCTGCTCATTGGCAGTTCAGGTGGTCTTCCCCTGATTCCAAGGGGGAAACGACCAGGTTGTTTTTCCCCGATGTGTCCGAGCAGTTAAATAGGAACTACCTCATTCCCGACTATTATGTTTTTAACTAGACATGTCGCATTTCATGCCAGCTTGTATAGGTTTGCACTTAGACACAGCCCGGCGTTTACCTGCGGATTTGAGACGCAGGACATGAATCATATTTTGTTCCACTGCATTGAGCATGACAATGCGCGTAGAGTTATATTAGAGAGCATGTGTCTAAATATTAATGTAGAATCACGCGGAATTGTATAACGTGGTATCTTTAGTCACCGAAACTTGGTTGAGAATGGAACGATCTTTGAGTCATTTAGAGCGTTCGCAAAATACGTTCTTGGAAAAATAGAGCTCCTAAATGATTCATTGAGAAGAGACAGACTCTGACCCTGTTGGGTGAACGCGCTGAGACTGTAGATACGGGACACTATTAGGTGACTTTCGAAGGTCCCCTTTTTTTGTATGAGGTGGATCGTTACGGGTCCCAGAAGGGGCCCTAAGACAACCCGGGTGGAAGGTGGAAATAATATCAGTTTTACTTTTTTATGGGTAAAAATGTTATAGAGATAAATTAAAGAAAACTATCTAAAAATTCTCGTCCATAATATTAATCAGCATGGTCTTATCTTGTTAAGACTACATAAATTGAATTAAATTGGGTTACATTAAATTCGTTTCCTTTTTATATTTTTTTTATTAATTCCTAACACAAAAAGGACTGACAAGTTTACGTTCTCACTGCCAATTAATTATTAAGCAGCTTTTTCTAGGCTCTTGATGAATGTGAAATGCATTCACACAGGAAAGCGCTCGTAGGCTGTTGTTACACACCCCGTGCATCACTTATATAGGTGATGTTATATTTCAGATGGTATATTTGTGAACGTCCGAGTCAATATAATATACACGATATATTATACACATCGCTTTCATATATGTTATTTGGTTCATCACATAAATCGTGATGCTATCACCTCATTAAATTTAATGAGATACATGAGAATGCACATTTTGTACATGGTGATTATTTTAACACTTTTGTTCTTATCATTAAAATATTTTGACAATACATTTGATTAAAACAACATGTAATCGCATAGAAAGCGATGCTAACAAAAACATCGTAAACCATATAATACAATTTTAATAACTTTGGTTATTTAATAATAAATTTTAAACCATAGAATAGAATTTTAATAACTAGGCTTTAAACCTTTCAGTAAATAATACAAAAATACATAAAAAAATATAAATAAGTATGTAAGTGAATTATGTGACGTAAATTTTGTTTTATTCAAAAGAAAACGAAATAGCTTGATAGAGAGAGAAACTTTCCCGATTTCAAAAAAAAATGTTCATGTACTCGTCGTTTAAAATGCATCTTTAAAACGTATATGTTTACGTAAAACCGTCAACATAATTTCTTCGTCACAATATAATTAATTAATTTTTTTGTCGAATTATTTTGAAAAGGTATTATAAAATAGAATAAAATTACTTTAACGCTTAGAATATTATGATCATTCCTGAGAGATATACGTGAATAGAATACAAGTGTGAAAAGCGAATAACTTTTTACCTATTTATTAATTACTAGGTGCGTTAGTAAATTAATGTATTTTTAGTACAAAATACTTTTTCCAATTTTTCAGGTTTTGTACCATAAATTAAAAAACGGAACCATTATAAGCTCATTAGACACTGTCTGTCATAGCCGATTTTCTCAAAAACCATGCGACGTGCGAAACTTGAAATATAATGACATCTTATTGAACATGTTAATACATCTTAGCATATAATTAATATTGATACATCTTATTGAACATGTTAATACATCTTAGCATATAATTCATATTGATACATCTTATTGAACATGTTAATACATCTTAGCATATAATTCATATTGATACAGCTTATTGAACATGTTAATACATCTTAGCATATGATTCATATTGATACATCTTATTGAACCACATATTTTACATTAGCTAATGATTTTAAAATATTCATCCAAGTGTCAAAGAGGGTATAAATAAATACTAGAATTGTTTTTAAAAATTTCATTTATCATGTGAGGCATTATTTACTTGGCTTGTTATAAGGAGTACAAAAGTATTTTTTAATTGCATAAATAAAAAGATAAGAGCATTACCCTCTTAATTCTCGAAAGTACTAAATGAAAAACCATGGAAAAACAGGGTTGGTAAAATTTGACTAGAAGATTTCAAGAAAACTATAGCAATTATCATAAATCTTCTAATTTTTTAAAAATGCACCTTTTTTTGTTTGTGGAAAATATAGCAGGCAGTATACTAAGGAAAATTAATACCTGTAAACAGTTTAACAGAACTACTATGTATCCTTAATTGTTAATAATGGTATGAAACCCTCATAGCGGTTGATCAATGGGTATGAAACCCTCATAGCGGAAATTCTACTCATGCTTGACAGGTTTTTTTACAACACCATAATAGTTTTGTCGGCTTTTCATAAGGAATTTTTCAAGATACAAAGGTTATATCGTATCACGCAATATATAAGTACATGTGTCACACTATTTAGCATCATTTTGTAACACGTCTGTATAAAGTACATTTAAAAAAGCGTATAACCCTTATACTATCTAATCATGAAGGAAAATTCATGTATTGAATATATTTGGCGTTAATTTTGTAGAAATTCATTATTCACAATTAAATGAAACTACGCGATGTAGTATTATTTCTACTTTCTTTATAAAGAAAGTAGAAATAATACTACATCACGTAGTTTCCTTTAATTGTGAAAATTTATGTCTTAAAATGCTACCAAAAAACCATATATTTCGAAAAAAATTCAAATATATATATAACCTGTTCTTTCCTATTATTTAATATCGTCTCAAACTATATATAAGTACATGTGTAACAATACTTAGCATCATATATTTGTAACACGTATATATGTACGATGCTAAATAGTGTTACATTTGTAACACGATAAATTGCGTTTAATAAAGCGTGTAACATTCACATCATCAAGGAAAATTCATGTCTTAAAATGACACCAAAAAACCATGTATTTCGAGAAAATTTCAAATATATATAACCTGCCCTTTCCCATTGTTTTCGCAATTTTTTGACAAGTATACTTTGAAAAGTACATTAAATTAATTTATTTTGATTCCTATAAAAAGAGTAACTATTATTGCAGCTAGAGATATGTCTCATATATAGGTGAAAGTGTACATAAATAAATATATTTTCTAGCGGAACCGGAAACCGCCTGACCGGAAACGATAGATGCAAACCAATCACGCTTCATCCGTCAAATCTCAATTTCTAACAAACTCCATCAACTATTCCATACAAAAACAATCTTAATACGTGCAATGCCCAATTTTCCCGAGGTATGAAGCTTAGGGGCATTCCTTATTAACGGCGCTGGCAGACTGCAGCTGACACCTCTCTCACGAATGGCGACGCGGGCGTAATATGAACTTTGGCCTCAATCGGTTACTTCAACAAGGATTCGGAACCGACAAGGAAGTAAGTGAACGAGATGTTGCACCGCTTACAAGTCTCTATGTAGTGAACTGAAAGTTGGCATAACTATGGAGTTTGCTAGTATCATTCCTAGAAAAGGTCTTGTATTCTTTTTTATGGATGAAAGGATGGTGTTCCATTCAAATAGACAAAAAAGGAATGTGTTGAATTTCGACGTACGATGTATAGAATAAAAACTGATGTAATTTAGAATCCATTTGTCTGAAAAAAAAAAGCTTTTAAAACACTGAGGCAAATTATTTTTCTACCCCTACGTCTCGGACAGCATTAATCCTATATAGTAAAAACTGTAGGCAACCTTCTGAATCTCGGCGTATGTTTAGGTGTACCTGCAACTTTATTCACGTGTAATTAAGAAAATCGTTTTTTCCTCTCTTATATTGCTCCTAAAATTTCGTCCAATACCGTCCAGTATATTTTGCGTGGTACCCGCTCAAATTAGACAGATAAAAATTTTAAAAAAATTTTTCATTCTGTACGCTAAATCAATAATTTTTCTTAAAATATTTTCAATATACATAATTCACTGTTACAATTTTATTATATATATATATATATATATATATATATATATATATATATATATATATATATATACAGATAAACAATTGAATGATTGAAATTGAATTTATGATTAAATTATTGGCGATAGTTTGAGAAAAATTATTGACAAAAATTTCTCTGGTTAATGTACATAAAGTATATTGTGTATTATAGTGCTGATTAAATATTTGTGTAAATATCAATAGCAACCAGTCTCAGTAATATTGCAATATCTATACAACTGATATAGAATATTCGTCGGATAAACTACGACTCACTCTTAACATAGTAAATTCACCTGTGCATACAGGCGTTTTTGTGGAAATGTCAATAACACCCGGTCTCAGTAATATTGCAATATCTATACAACTGATATAGAATATTCGTCGGATAAACTACGACTCACTCTTAACATAGTGAATTCACCTGTGCATACAGGCGTTTTTGTGGAAATGTCAATAGCATCCAGTCTCAGTAATATTGCAGTATCTATACAACTGATATAGAATATCCGTTGGATAAACTACGACTCACTCTTAACATAGTGAATTCACCTGTGCATACAGGCATTTTTGTGGAAATGTCAATAGCAACCAGTGTCAGTAATATTGCAGTATCTATACAATTGATATAGAATATCCGTTGGATAAACTACGACTCACTCTTAACATAGTGAATTCACCTGTGCATACAGGCATTTTTGTGGAAATGTCAATAGCAACCAGTGTCAGTAATATTGCAGTATCTATACAATTGATATAGAATATCCGTTGGATAAACTACGACTCACTCTTAATATGGTGAATTCACCTGTGCATACAGGCATTTTTGTGAAAATGTCAGTAACAACCAGTCTCAGTAATATTGCAGTATCTATACAACTGATATAGAATATCCGTTGGATAAACTACGACTCACTCTTAATATGGTGAATTCACCTGTGCATACAGGCATTTTTGTGGAAATGTCAATAGCAACCAGTCTCAGTAATATTGCAGTATCTATACAACTGATATAGAATATCCGTTGGATAAACTACGACTCACTCTTAATATAGTGAATTCACCTGTGCATACACACATTTTTGTGGAAATGTCAGTAGCAACCAGTCTCAGTAATATTGAAATATCTATACAATTGATACAGAATATTCGTTGGATAAATTACGACTTACTCTTCATATAGTAAATCGTAGTTCCGAGCAATGCGAATACGAGATAAATTAATTTAATTTATAAAGGGTTTAAAAAGAAAAACAAAATATCCTCAGATTGTGGACCTCCGAAAATGGTACGATTACTTCGCAAATAATTTTAAGTGAACTACTCAGTATATGTGCTACCTTCTTTCTTCCAATCACTCGACGAACTTTATCTTTGGTCTCGCGTCGCGGCTGCCGTGGGATACGCGTCAGCTGCCAGTCCGTCGGCGGCATGAATAAGAAATTCCCTTAAGCTTCGTATTAGGAAAAATTTCTTCTCAATTATTCACTTAAACTGCTGAATCTTAGATTGGCAATTGTACGCATTAAAATTGTTTTTGTTTCGGATGGGTGATTGATTTTTGTTGGATCCGGGTGTTGAACAAATACATCGCGGATTTGATCCGTTATTTCCAGTCGGGCGATTTCCTGTTCCGGTCATAATTTTTTCCTTTTATTTACATAACCTCCTTTACTCAACCGTAGCGAGATAATTTAACTTTAGCTTCAAGCAATATATATAAGCTAAAAGAATTAAAACATACTTGTACGAATAGAACTCGTACTATGAATGTCCCGTTGACAGATAGCCATATATAAAAGCTGAAACGTATTATTTCTCTTAATCCATTTATAAAGGTTGAGATTTATTATTTCTGCCTGTACTCTTTCAGTTTGTAAATAAACCAATTTAACACTTAAACTATTGGTGACACAAACATATTTTTAATCAGTCCATCACTATTCATAAAACTCATTAAACTTCACCCATAATATTGAATATATTTGGCGTTAATTTTGTAGAAATTCATTACTCACAGTTAAATGAAACTACGTGATGTAGTATTATTTCTACTTTCTTTAAGTTCTTTACCACGACCTGGGTTTCTTTGTATTACAACAACTTCAGGTGGGCTGTTAACAAAGATATTTGCTACTAGCTAATAGCCTACCTGAAGATGTTGTAATACAACGAAACTTAGGTCGTGGTAAAGACCTTAAAGAAAGTAGAAATAATACTACATCACGTAGTTTTATTTATTTGACTCGTAATATTATTAAACGATATACTACTTCCAATATATAATCGTAATAAATTATCACAATAAATAATTATTTAAATATATTTATAAAATATTGGACCGTTATTTGAATAATATGAATTGTAAAATATCGCGGAGAAAGACAATCTTTGCTCTCATACAAAACTCAGAGAAAAGATTTCGGAAAAATGTTCAATATTCCGAAACTACGAAATCATATCCATATATTTGCTATTTAATATACATAATTTACTTTACAATTCGTTAGAGTGAAATAGCTGTAATAAATAAGTTTCATTTTGACATAGACGATATAAGATTTTCTTTTTAATGTGACGTTTAAATTGTGGTTTAAACTATACACTAGGAGTACACTAAACAGAACATTCGTGCTATGAAACAAATTTCGAGGAGAAAAGTAGACAATCCTTGCTATTACACAAAACTCAGAGAAAACATTTCGGAAAAATGTTCGATATTCCAATCATAGCCATATATGCTATTTAGTTCACATCATTTACTTTACAATTACACTGAAATAGCTGGAATAAATCAGTTTCAGTTTGACATTGACGATATTCGATTTTTTGTTGCGTGACGTTTAAAGTGTGGTTCAATCGATACGGAAGGAGTAAACCGAACAGAACATTCGTGCTAACAAATATACTTATATATTTGTTATATAGCACGAATGTTCTATTTTGTTTACTTCTTCATATATACAGAACATTTGTAGTAAGTATAGTGTAAAAAAACAGTGCGACGTATTTTTTTATTTTTAATATTAGTATTATTTTGCAATATAGAATACACGTTTTACTCACGTTATACGGCAGCATTTTTTAAATTTTTATATAAGTATTAGTGTAATATTGCACTATAGAATACATGTTTTACACACGTTATACGGCAGATTTTTTTTATTTTTAAATAAGTATTAGTATTATTTTGTATAGAATACACGTTTTATTACACTTTTTGTTTAAATACGTATTAGTGTTATATTGCAGTATAGGATACATGTTTTACACACGTTACACGGGAGGATTTTTTTTACTTTTAAATAAGCATTAGTATAATTTTGCAGTATAGAATACACGTTTTACACACGTTATACGGCACCACTTTTCAAAAAGAAACTAACGTCACATAAAACTTAAAGTAGATGTTCAGTATTATTTATACGCTCTTGGGCATTATATATGCCGGTATATATAATGCCCAAGATTAAAAAGGTTAAACGCTATTTTTTTTTAATCACAAATACCAAATAAATCTATATTGTATTACTAACGTGACTAGAAGAAAAATGTTCACAATACCGGAACTGTAATTTTGCTTTGTTTGCGAATATTATGTTTTGTAATAGAATAGTATATAAGCAGATATATGGCACAGTAATTTTTCACAGACGCGAGGAAAATAAGTTGCTTCTCTATCATAATTTCTATTCATCATAATTTTCCATTGTTGTCTTCACTAAATACCTTTATCATGATTTTTTTTATTGTTATCTTATGTCGGAAGCATTTTGTAGAATCGATCAACTCCCCTCCCATCCACTGGATATTCAAAGGGGATGAGTCAGATTCAAATTCTGTAAAATGTTTGAAAACTCATATCTAGAGAAGAAAGCTGCGTCTTATTAAAAATATTACCTATCGTTTTCATTTTAAAAAAGCTCTTCTTCATTGGCACACCAATTAATGTAATGGCGGATCGAGTAAAGAAAAAATTTACTGGAAACTTAAAACACGCATGTCCGCACGCGCGCACACACACACACACACACACACAAACACACACACACACACATATATATATATATATGTATATATATACATATATATATATATATATATATATATATATATATATATACACATATATATATATATATATACATTTTTATATTTAATTCTCAACGTACTGTTGTTTGTTAGTTTTTTTGTCTGCTGGAGCGTCACACAAAAATTGGTATTTTTTGTCCATTGTATACGAATTAAATTTTTTAATTCTCATACAATGGTCAAAAAATACCAATTTTTGTGGTTTTTTGTTTTATTAAGATCTAAATTAATAATTTAAATTAAGGTCTAAATTATAACTTATGATGAGATGTTAATCAGAAAAACATTTTAAGATGGATAAGAGTTGTTTTAGAAATATGAAAACCTACAATAACATAATGGGACCTATGCAACTCAAATTTGGTTAGAAGAACTTAATACGTAAAAGTTATTTTGATCTGTTAAATTCTCATCATTTATAAAATTTAAAATTAAGCATTTGAATATCCGTAAATATCATCATCAGCCCAAACTCAGAATGTTCCATTAATTTACCAAGTTGCATTTTATGAGTCTGTTTTGGCTCTTAAATCCCTGGAGCACTTCCTATGCACATCTCAATAATTATTTGTGTATAAAGAAAAGGTTAAATAAAATTTATATCCGTTTTCAATTATAAATAAATACACGAATTTCAAAATTTTATTTACTGGTGAGACTTTTCAAAATAAAAGTGGCCCAAACTCAGAATATTCCATTAATTTACCAAGTTGCATTTCATAAGTCTGTTTCTACTATTTTAAATCTTAAATTCCTGGAACGGTCCTCATAAATGCCTCATCAGAAGCTATTATTTAGACAACAATTTAAATATATTTAGACAACAATTTAAATATATTTTGGCCATTTTTATGCACAACTCAGACGACAGACAATAATCAACCCGGCAATAATCGGAGAAAGTAGAACATTCTTACGTAGGTACTACATACTTTAAAACATCCTATAAAAAATTGCAGCGACTCTGACCACCTCTCGCCATTCCGAAAGTTACGAGTTAAAAACGCGCCAACTGGGTAAAGGCTAGAATACACGACTGATCACGCGCTGGCGCAGTCAGAACACGCGTACCCCTCTTTATGTATGAGTTAAGTCGATGGAAAATTGCCCTTTTTTTCCGACAAAAATCGGCAGTTGGCGGCCGCCGACTCATCATCTACAATAATCAGTCAGCTGAGTTTTGCCACGATCTAATGAATATTCGCCAAGGGACTTGTAAAATTACTGGCGTTCAAGCGGTAAGAACCGAGGCTCGGGATTAAAAATTGATGATTACAAATCATTGAATCCTTCACGGCTGTTCGGCTTGAAATAAAAGCTCACTTATAAATTATTTTCTCTGTCAATGTACAAACAACAACATAATCCCACAAAAAATATTTGACTCAAAACATTGCATACAGAAAGCTGCTTAATGGTTTTTTTATTCCATCTTGATTTAAATACTTACGAAAATTCCTGTGTCTCATAATTACTGTAAAAAATTCAGCGCGAATAAAGGAATGTATCTAAAAAAAAGCTACGGCAAAAGTTAGTAAAATATATGTCAAATCGTAATAGAAAGAAAAAACGTAGTAAACCAAGACTGGTATTTGTTTATTAAATTCTAGATAATGCAAAATATGTTTTTTTTAAATAGCCGTGAAAATAAAAGAGCATATAAAGCCATTTATAAAAACTAGTGCGGTGAGTATGACGTTTTATTTTTTCTGTTTACTATATCGATGTAAAATATAGAGTAAATGTTATACGTATAAAATTTATAATAGATATATACGCGTAATTAAATGAATCGATTTTAAGATTACTTAAACTATTGCTTATATGAGACTTAAGACTCATTGAGTCTCACGTAAGATTAATGTACATTACGTGACACAAGTTATTTTTTATGGCACCAAAAGTTAAAACTGATTTAGAGGGGTGGAATATTGGAAGGTAGTTTATATTACTATATGACGATTTTAGTTAAGAGAATAAACATAAAAAGAAAAAAGTTAAGTTCTAAAGTGAGATAAATAATAGCATCATGACTTAAATATTTTGTGCCATTTATATCTTATACGGATATATATAAACAAGCAATTTATATCTATATTTTGTCTATAAAAAGTCCAATGACAGTCTCTCAGTCCGTATGTTCTATTCAAGACATGGATCGATTTGAATTAAATCAAGTGAATACATGCATTATCTCTTTATATAAATATATAAATAGTTTTAAATGTTTATTAACTATGATTAAGAAGGTTGACAAACAGCGACATTTGCTTCTTTTACCATAACAGATATGTAAGAAGAGACCGGTGAAAATGGGCAAAAATAGAACATAATTTTAAAGAAAGCTGATATATTTTAGAATACAAGAAACCAAATAATCCATCGATTAACAATTAAGAAAGAATAAAAAATAAAATACAATTTGTCATCATAATGGAAAACAAAAAAAGCTATTGTTATTATTTATATTTATATAACATTAAGAATTGTAAATGAAAAATAAAAATAACAAGGAAAACTAATGAAATACACAATAACTTTCTAGAAACGATTCTAAAAAATAATCAATACCGCCTGTTTTTCTAAACTATAGCTATTGCCTAAATGAATTAAAAATTAACTCTTAACTTACATTGACAATCGTTCTGTTGTTAAAGAAAAAGTGCCTTTTCCGATATTTTCCAGTTTTACGCGGCTTTTTTCGATGACGCTGTCGAGCCTGTGAGTTTCATGGAATATGGTATATAATACTGTAAGTTTCCTGGAATATGGAATATAATATATTTATGGATGGAGGACACAATGATATACAATATTGCAGCGACACTGGCCACCGCCATTCCGAAAGTTACGAGTTAAAAACGCGCCAACTGGGTAAAAGCTAGAATATACCTATGGGCAATTTTCCATCGACTTAACTCATACAGTTTCTTCACTTCATTTCATCTCGCTAGTTTAAATAGTTCAATAGAAATAACATATAACATTTACAAACTATTATGAAAAATAATTTGACTTTTCATAAGAAAGTAAACAATTTCTTATTTGTCTAATTACCGATTTATATAAAACTTTTAAAAAGCTTATTTATTTTATGTTCTCTATATAATAGTGTTATTATAATTATAATAACACTTAAACTCAATGCTATATGAACTTTTACCCCTCTCCTTTATTAACAACTTGTTCTGTCAGTACTTTGACAGATTGATTCGTAATTCTCCGTTAAATGTTTTTTTAATAAATGCTTTTAAGTTAATAATGATTTTATGTTTGCGCATTGGTAACTGTAACATTATTACTACTTATTAGACTCTGTGGCATTCTCTTAAACACACAATAGAGGTGATGCACACAATAGAGATGATTTAAAAATTTGTAAATAACACATCTACACGAAGCATTACAGAATTGCTAGTGAGATATAAAATATAATATAGACAAAACCTATAATTATTAACTTCTTATTCTCCCGGTGCAGACTCTGAAGTCACTCAAAATGTTTTGGTTGTAGTTGCTTCTTAATACCCTAACTGCACCAAGGAAACCTAGTCCCTTATCTCTCACACAAATATGGTTGACGCTACTTTCAAATTGTTGAGTTAATACATTCGGGTCAACCTACTACGAATGTTCAAAGTCGTTAAAAGCTACAGCTTAATCGCATAACAAGGATGCTCTGGAGACTAGCAGCATACAAACTTCCAAACGTTCCAAATGTGGCATAATGTTCCGTTCACTATTTACCCGGGCAAACTTCGAATTGCCAGAACTTCTTTAAGTGGCAAGAAATTGAAAACGTATTATTTTACATCGCTTTAAATATTAGCTTAGACTAATAAAAACACCCTTTTTTCGAACAATTTCTAAAACCGGCTTACGACCTATTGATTAGTTAACTGGTTATAGTTGTAGTATTGTATTTAATTACCGGCGTTTTGAAGAGGAAAATTTGAATAAGGAAATTTCACAAAGAAAAATTACAGTGTCCTTGCTTCATAAATGCCTTTCAAGATAAAAAGAGAGCGAAGCAACACGTAATATACACACAGAAATGGTTGTACTCTGTTATTATATAGCCATGCATAAGTCCAAAAGATTCAAAGTAGGAAATTCTGATCTTGCTACACTCCTAATCCAAGGCGACTTCCCACATTAAATTTAAAATATTCCTACATTAAAATAAAAAGTTTTATTAGGACAGATCTAAGGTTAAGTTCCCTTTATCGAGCAAGGTTACTATAAACCTGTCATATGATCTAACAGCTCTTCAACTGTAGAAAAAAACCAGCGTTTGTGTGGAACTACTAAGTTTCCATCGTATTAACGATTGGATAAAGAGTATCTATCTGTGTTTCTTTACCATCCCTACCAGACAGCGTAGTAATATCAATAAATCCAACCTATGTACGTTTTAATGCAGACATTAAAGTTGATAAATAAATAAATAAAATTATCCTAATTATTCTACGTTCATATTTTTGTTCAAATCATAGTTTTTTCTTTAATATCCCTACGATGAATAGCAGGAAATATCCCAAGGTATATGAGTGGATTATATAACGTCTCCCAGATTATAAAAATCCCTTTTTTCAATCTCCTAGTCAACCAAAAAACATAGTGTTTGACAGTTACAAGAGATTGTACGTATCATATACAAATAAAAAAATCAATAACAATAAAAACAATATAATACAAATAAAAAAAAGGAACCGACTAAAAGTCACTTCATTTAGCATGTGAGCTTGAATAAGAGAAAGATTAAAGTTGGGAAGACGGAGTAAGTCAGAAGGAAAAAATAGGACACATAAAAATCATATTAAGAAATCTACGATTTGTTGAGATAACTCTACACTATCGGCGTTAAATTTATCGTACTAAAAATAAAACAGAATGAAACCGGTAGTTGACTACTGTGAGGCAATTATAGTTACTGCGCTCTTAATTGGTTGCACGAAATTGTGCAAATAGTTAACAGCTTTTTTCAGGTCATTGCACTTTGATAATTGTTTTACGATTCGACGAAGCAAGGTTTATGGCACACTTATTGTTTTATAAGTTGAAAAGGAAAAACTGCTATCACTTCTGTCTTTAAAACAATATAAATATTTAAAATAGAAAAATAATCAAAATATAAAAATTTTAAAATTATTGTATCATTATTAATATGAAAAACTAAGTTTGCTATCTCTTTATAGGTATCTTACATTTTCACGAAAGAACTACCGAAATGATCGTCATTAAATTTGGTGAAATTATAACTGAACACTCATAAAAGAAAATAGGGTATGTGATGTTATTATAAATTTACTATGGCGAAAGCCCTAAGATGACGGATTATTGTTTTATTCAGGGCTTTCATAGATAAGCATACTATATGAAATATATTGACAAGTAGAATAAAACAATTTATAATTCATCTGATTTCAATAACAATAAAACTTAATGACATGTATTTTCATAAAGTATCGCCACGACGTTATCACATTTTTAAACAAAGATAGAAATAAATAGTACGTTCTTATTATGTTTACGTGTCCTGCACCGTGTATGTTTCAACAAAAAAATATAAAAAAAAATATTCGTTTAACTTCCAGACTACAACAAAGCACTAATAGCACAGTGAACCTAACAGTAGGTTTATACACATGAGCTCATGTGCGCACAGCCAATATCAGAGTCGCGGAATAAGGGACACCGATCGCAAGCTACGCCTACCCGAACATGAGAATTTCAGCCACGCCGAATTTCGAATTGTTAATATCATTATAATAACTTATAATCTTTGTATTTCACTGGATGATTCAAATAATTGCAGAATACAACGTACCTATATCAAATTCGGTGGTAAATTGATAATAAATTCATTACTCTCATATTCATGCCTCAACTACTTAATTGATCATCGTAGTTTGTGTCATGAAAATATGCACAGCGTCCCAGAGTAGAGCAATTAAAATAATCACCTCGTTACAGATAAAAGAGTATATGTGTATCAAACAACTTAGCCATTATCAATTATAAGATCTGATATTTTCACAACAACATTATTTTTTAATTACAGCTACCTTTTTGTATTTTTTTGTGAATGAGATGAAAATCTGTGAACATGAGTATATATGTATGTACATGCGCTTAATTTATATTTAAATATCAAACTACTTAGCCATTATCAATTATAAGATCTGATATTTTTACAAGAACATTATTTTTTAATTACAGATACCTTTTTGTATTTTTATGTGAACGAGACGAAAATCTGTGAACATGAGTATGTATGTATGTACATGCGCGTAATTTATATTTAAATATCAAACTACTTAGCCATTATCAATTATAAGATCCGATATTTTCATAAGAACATTATTTTTAAATTACAGCTCCCTTTTTTATTTTTTTGCGAACGAGACGAAAATCTGTGAATATGAGTGTGTATGTATGGACATGTGCGTAATTTGTATTTAAATGTCAAACTACTTAGCCATTATCAATTATAAGATCCGATATTTTCACAAAAACATTATTTTTAAATTACAGCTACCTTTTTGTCTTTTTACGTGAACGAGGCGAAAATCTCAAAAAGTATAAATGGATCTGTGATTCTTAGTGCTTGCTATAAAAACAAGTTCTACGTAAACATGCTCTACCTCTGATAGTGAAAGTGACTTCTGTCTTCTTTTTCTTCCACTATAAAAGTTAATGTATTTCTATGGGAAAATTGCAGTGTCAAATTGCCTCTTTTATAAAAAAAAAATTACCGAGGTTAATTAAAATTAAACTATCGAAAAAGTGCTAACATATAGTAATGATCAGCTCGGTATTTTCCTCTTAAGGCTCAATTTAAATTGAATCTCCGGGCTTATTTCCTACTGCTAAATTAATCTGCTGATCTTTCTAGGATGTTAATGAATTTGATTATCGTATGAAATGCATTTATACGACAATGTACACACAACCTATTGTATCGCAGCTTTGGCCATTCGGGTGCATCGTCTATGTAGGACGGTGGTGTTTAATTGAACATGGTGCACTGTGAACGTTCGAGTTTAAATTATATACACACTATAATACACATGTTGCTTTTATATATTGTTTCGTATACCTCATGGATTGTGATACTGTCTTTGAGTTGAAGATAGTAAGGTACAGGAACGTACACTTCTCTCTGTAATGATCAAAACATTTGGATTAAAACATCAAAATAATCGAATGGAAAGCTATGCTAACAAACATTTTGTAAACAAAATAATACGATTGTCTGTAATTACGCATAAACCTTCAATTTTTATAGGAAATTAGATTTTATTGATATGTATTTTTTGTAAAAATAATACCAATTAATTAAAACTACGTGATGTAGTATTATTTCTACTTTCTTTAAGTTCTTTACCGTGACCTAGGTTTCGTTGTGTTAGACCTAGATTTCGTTGTATTTCAGATTAAGTTAGTCTTTGCTAATAGCCCATCTGAAGGTAATACAACGAAACCTAGGTCGTTGTAAAGAACTTAAAGAAAGTAGAAATAATACTACGTCACGTAGTTTCATTTAATTGTGAATAATGAATTTCTACAAAATTAACGCCAAAATGTATTCAATATTTGTAAAAATAATACATAAAATATTTTTTTCAATTTTTTAACAACTCTAAAATGTTTTGTCGACTTCTCATAACGACTTTTTCAAGGAGCAAATTTTAATCGTTTCACACTATATATAAGTATACTGCTTTGTGTTAGGTACTAATTAGTAACACGTCTATAAAAAATGTATTTAAAACCATATAAACCATTAAATTACCATAGAATCAAGAAAAAGTTATCATGTCATTAAACGATGCAAATAAACCGTTTATTTCAAGAAGATTTCGAATATATATGACATATTCTTTTCTTCTGCTGTCATAAACTTTTGAGAACACTACTCCGAATAATTGCTTAATTAAATTATTTTTAAGCCTGGAGTACGACATTTCACTCCTATCACCCCTATTATAGGCGAATTTTGCAGCTACAAATCTGCCTCACGTATAAATTAAAGTCTAAATAAATAAATATACTTTCCAATGGAACATGAAACTGCTCGACCGGAAACGACAGATCGAAACCAATCACGATCCATCTGTCTGATTCGCAATTTCTAACAAAATCCATCGCCCATTCGATACAAAAACAATTTTAATACGTACAATGGCCAATTTCCGGGAGAAATTCGCCACTTTAAGTAAATAATTCAGATGAAGTCTTCCCTAATATGAAGCTTAAGGGCATTCCTTATTCATGGCGCCGACGGACTGCAGCTGACGCTTCTCTCACGAATGGCAACGTGGGAATAAGATGAAGTTCGACCTCAACCGGTTGCTTCGGCGAGGATTCAAGAGCGACAAGGCGGTACGTTTTCTGATAAAAGCTGCGAAGCGCTTCACCACTTGCTAAGCTTTATGTAGAAATCTAAAATTTGGCATAATTATAGAGTTTGATAGATAAAAATAATTTTGAAAAATATTTTGTGAATTTTTTGTCGTTGAAAGTATTTCATTTAAGTCGACAAAAAAGATACATTTACAATCTTAAAGTGCGAATGGAAAGCTTATCGTCGTATTTCTGCCTATACGCTTATAGAACTCCACATTTTATATCAATCAATTAATTTGCAATCAGAATCTCGAACTCAAATAAAATTTTAATATATTTCACGTTAATTTTGTAGAAATTCATTGTTTACAAATAAATGAAACTAGGTGATATAGTATTATTTCTACTTTCTTTGAGTTCTTTACCATGATCTAAGTTTCGTTGTATTATAACATCTTCAGGTTTCGTTGTATTACAACATCTTTGCTAATCGCCCACCTGAAAATGTTGTAATACAACGAAACCTAGGTCGTAGTAAAGAACTCAAAGAAAGTAGAAATAATGCTACGTCACGTAGTTTCATTTAATTGTCAAATAAAATACTTAAAACATTAAGCGACATTCTTCTTCATTCTTACACCCAAAGTATGAATTTAACTGTTATGCTGTATTTCTTAGATTCATGCGTGCATCCCTTTACACAATACATCTAGTAAATATTACATCCTAATCCACCATGTAGTGATCATAAATGAAATAACAGGACGGTATCAATTTTAAGAATATGATGACGACGATAAAAGACTTTAATATCTAATAGTGATTGCTCAAGTTTAATTTTGAATTAAAAACAGGGAATTTCATCAATGAAAATGTGAATTTAAGCTCATACCATACTATTCATTATTATGCTCTTATAACTCTCGCGTTTCAGGTTATTCAATATTTTAGTTACATGAAAGAAAACCACAAGGAACAGAAAAAAAGGTCAAGAACAACCAGAAAAGGGACAGAAAAACAAGAGGAAGAGGGCAGGAAAAGAAGAGAAATCATGTTACAATGTAACAAAAGCAAAAGGTGTACAATAGAAAAACAATTAAGAGGAAAATTACTCAAGCCTCCACGTGATTCAAGGAATGTGTCTTGGTTTAAAAGGACACAGCAAGTATTTTAATGTAATGAAATTACTGAGCTTCAAAGGAAAGAGCTGTTTACTTCTTCCCGGAAAACTATGGGTTGGGGACAGCGTAAAGTGATTATAAGTAGTCTTTACAAAAGCTATCTGCAGCATGGCGCACTAAATGTAAAGGTGCATCTAGACAGGCAGTATCCTTGAAATATCAACTGAAAATTGAAAACGAGTTGCTGCCTGTCTACAAAAAGATATTTATGAACAACTTTTTATTTAATTCATAATTTTTTCTTACATTATTGAACTAAAACCAGAGTTGTGAAAGGTTAAAAATTAAGCTTATAATTTTCTAAAAACTAATTATAGAAAAATTACGGCAGTAACCAATTTATATACTATTTTCAAAAAATTTATTAGTCTGTTTTTTGTTATATTACATAATTTACAAAAAATGGACTAGTTAAAAATACGTATATTATGGATGGGTAATATTTGTTTTTAGTCTTTATATTACACATAAACTTGTTTTGCTTCCAAGTACATAAATATTATGAAACAACAAAATGCAGTCGTTTTTCTAAAATTCCTATTTAGTGTCATTTGCTAGTATTGTTACGTACACAATAATTATTAATTTGTCTCGTCATATTTAAACATTATATAGTTAGTCGGTTGCTGCGATTGAAATGAAATACAATTGCATTTTCATAAATTTTATAACAATGCCCATAATCAGATTTGTTTATAAGTCCTTTTTATCATATATGGAAGAACATGTAACTTAACTTTTTCCGATTTGCAGAAGAACTCAAGAAAGTTTCAGGACATCATATAAAATAGTTAATTTTTACATTCCTCTATGAAATTTTCAGATTATTCAAAATAGCTTACAGATATGTGTATCAAACAGCCTTATAGGGAATGAACAACTAAAATATGGAAATAAGCAAAAAAGCAAAAGAAAGTCAGTTAAGATGTTTAGTCTTAGGCGTCTCAATATTAAGATGTGATGAGAATAAAGAAATTTGTCAAGTAAAAGAAATGTATACCTCAGCTTCATCGTTCTTCATTCCGTTTCGATAAGTCCATTCAGTTACAGACATAATGATTAGTTCATGGTAAAATATAATTAAAATAATTATTGAATAACTGTTGTTTATTTCAATTATTTTTTCTGTAGAAATAACTTTACGGGGCAATGTGAGTTTGAGTGATATTAACTTTATTTAAAGAAGATATAAAGGATTAATAAAGATACTCTCAGAAACCAGACCACTAACTATGGTACCGTGTACAACGCAAATTACTTTAAGTAGACTACTCAGGAGACGTGTCATCTTCTCTTTAACAAATACTTGACAAACTTTATTTTGGTCTCGCGTCGCCGCCGCCATGGGATAGGTGTCAGCTGTAATCCATCGTTACCATAAATAAGAAATGCCCTTATGCTTCACATTAGGAAACAATTATTATCAATGATTTACTTAAACTTCCGAATCTTAGCGACAGATTGGTTACTATACGCGTTAAAATTATTTTGTATCGGATGGGCGATAAAATTATTTTGTATCGGATGGGATATTTTATTTCTTTTTTCTTATCCGGGCGTTGGATGAATGAAGCGTGATTGAATTCGATCTATCGCTTCCAGCCAGGTAATTTCCTTATCCGGTCATAAAGTTATTCGTTTATTTACACAACCTTCTTTGCTCGACTATAGAGAGATAATTTGACTTTATGTTCAATTTTAAGGGCTCTTTGCGTTATAAAACTTCCATAAGAACAATAGAAGCAAACTATATAAGACACAAAATTTTTTAAACCTGTTAAGTACGAGTAGAACTTGTACTACGAGCTTCCCACGTAGGCGTATATAAAAGTTTAAACATTTGAAAGTACTTAATATGTTTATTAAGTTATTTATAAATGTTCGTCCCCACCAGTCAATGTAATCGCGACCTGGGAGGAAGAAAATTAGCTCCCAAATTCGCTGTTTGTTTAAAAAAAGAATTGAAAATATTTTTGTATCATTTATATATATATTTACGTCATCCAACTACTTTGGTCTCTCTTCAATGATCTCTCTTCAATGGTCGCTCTTAATCTTAAAGAACTATGATGCTATGACATTCGAACAGACAGACGTACAGAGGAATATGACGAAGTACTAAGATTTCTGTAGCCATATGACAAAAATATGGAAAGAACATGGAGGAAAATACAAATAGCAGGATAGTTAGTAAGAAATTTCAAGATAGATTTTGAATTAATAGAAACAATTTGCAAAATACAATTTTTAACGTATCAAGACTATATATATACGTATACTCCAATTCCTTTCATTAGAGAACAGCTTGCTGATCAAATATAAATGGTTCACAACTACCAGAATAGGAAAATAGGGATGAATATGGAGACTTAAATTTCATTACTAATATTTTCTATTTATTTTCTTCGACAAGAAAAGTTTAAAAGAACATAATTAACAACATTTTATTCGAGACATTTTTCAATTTCTTTTAGTAGTGGACATGTTAGCCTCGATAAAAACAGGCTTAAAAAGGAAAAGGACGTGAAAAGCCTAAAGATATATAATTACGAACGAAACGTAACGTTAAGTGAAAATCGTGCACAACGTGACTCGTGAATAACGGAATGTTGTATCTCGTGAGAAAAACGAACCATTTTCGAACACGACTACCTGTGGACACTGATAACATGAATTTCGTTTAGTACATTTATATTATGTATATCATGTAAATGTTTTGTATTCAGCTGAAAAATAGTAAGGTTACATGAAATGTTTTGTATTCAGATTAAACATGTTAAAGTTACACACATACAATGCGTGTGGATCAATTATGGTACACTCTGTAGATGCATTACACCCATATAAAACAAACAAAAAATATAGTCCCAAGTAGCCCACGCGCGAACTATGATGAAAGAGATAGTCAAAGAAAGCGCATATATAAAAGAGATAGTCGCACTTAAGACGAGCCAATTATTAGTCTTTCTAGGGCCACTTTTAGAGCAATAAGGGCATATCTATATAATGTAATATCATTGGTGTGTGTTTATATTTTTAAATTATTTACATACGATACCACATCGAAATCCACCAGTTGTGGATGTTTTATTATTTCCGTACTTTGATGTAAACAATTGATTTGTATGGCTGACTTATTTCTAAGAGATCATTCTCTTATAACCAACCAGAACATCATTCTAGCCTCGCTCGCCGAGCGGTCAGGAATCGAGCCCGGGTCCTCACGATGCGCCGGGTCCTCATCATTTATATAATTGATTTTAATGCGGTATTCGCCATAGCGTAGCTTGTTTATTTCACAAGGACTTTGAGTAAAAGATTATTGTAAAACTACGATGTTTTAGAGCGCTGGTTCGAGAGGAGAGGAAGTCATTCTGGCACTAAAGTTCAATATCACGATTTCAGAGCGTGTAACATAATTGACTACGCGACCTAAAGCTAGCGTTTAACATAATTGTTAAATTTTGATAGTTTTACCACATTTTTTTCTAAAAATTCCTTTAACCCGATATAACAACATCTCTCATATTTCAGAAATTATTTTCTGAAGTTTTTAACACTCATATACTTCAAGTGATCAAACCAATGCTATTTTCAAGGTTACCATCATATATGCTTCTCTATCTTGTAACCAGTTGAGATCTGAACTTGTAGTTTTACTTATTAATGACTTCAGATAAAATTCCGAGAACGGCTTCCTTTCTTTTTTCAAAATATGAAATTACTTTTTGAGTACTGTTTATTTGAATAAATTGGTAACATCTTTTGCGTCATTCACAATGAAATGAAACTACTTAGTGTAGTATTATTTCTACTTTCTTTAAGTTCATTACCACGACCTAGGTTTCGTTGTATTACAACATCTTCAGGTGGGCTGTTAGCAAAGATCCTTGCTAATACATCACGTAGTTTCATTTAATAGTGAATAATGAATTTCTACAAAATTAACGCCAAATATATTCAATCTTTTGCGTAAATGTGTGTTAAATTTATATCTGAATGATACACCTTAGTTTAGTTTTTCATCTTCGTTTTTTATACAAGCTTTTCTTTTTGCTTTTGTCAATTAACATTTCTTTATTACTAAAATATTTTATAAATCGTCTGTTATGTTGTTGTGTTTTATTTTATAAACTCTCCATTGCAGGCTTCAATATCACGTATTGTTTCTTCATTCGGAGTTTAGATTTCAATAAATTATTGTAATTAGAAAAATTCTTTGCTATCCTTTATCATGAATATGAAAAATTACAGATATATAAAGCCTCGTAAAAGCACGTTAGGCAAGTAATCTGATAAATATACAAGTACATATTTATAATAAAACTAAATGTATCGTATAATGTTTACGTGAATATTTGGCTTCACGTATGATATAATTCATATTTATATCTCGAAAAAACCATAAGACACGTTAGGCAAGTAATCTGAAAAATATACAAGTACATATTTATAATAAAACTAAATGTATCGTATGATGTTTACGTGATTATTTAGATTCACGTATGATATTATTCATATTTACATCTCGTAAAAACCATAAGACACGTTAGGCAAGTAATCTGATATACGTACAAGCACATATTTATAATAAAACTAAATGTATCGTATGATGTTTACGTGAATATTTGGCTTCACGTAAGATAGTATTCATATTTATATCTCGTAAAAACCATAAGACACGTTAGGCAAGTAATCTGATATACGTATAAGCACATATTTATAATAAAACTAAATGTATCGTATGACGTTTACGTGATTATTTAGCTTCACGTATGATATTATTCATATTTATATATCGTAAAAACCATAAGACACATTAGGCAAGTAATTTGATAAATATACAAGTACATATTTATAATAAAACTAAATGTATCGTATGATGTTAACGTGATTATTTAGCTTCACGTATGATATTATTCATATTTACATCTCGTAAAAACCATAAGACACGTTAGGCAAGTAATCTGATATATGTACAAGTACATATTTATAATAAAACTAAATGTATCGTATGATGTTAACGTGATTATTTAGCTTCACGTAAGATAGTATTCATATTTATATCTCGTAAAAACCATAAGACACGTTAGGCAAGTAATCTGATATATGTACAAGTACATATTTATAATAAAACTAAATGTATCGTATGATGTTTACGTGATTATTTAGCTTCACTTAAGATAGTATGCATATTTATATCTCGTAAAAACCATGACACGTTAGGCATGTAATCTGAAAAATATACAAGTACATATTTATAATAAAACTAAATGTATCGTATGATGTTTACGTGATTATTTAGCTTCACTTAAGATAGTATGCATATTTATATCTCGTAAAAACCATAAGACACGTTAGGCAAGTAATCTGAAAAATATACAAGTACATATTTATAATAAAACTAAATGTATCGTATGATGTTTACGTGATTATTTAGCTTCACTTAAGATAGTATGCATATTTATATCTCGTAAAAACCATGACACGTTAGGCATGTAATCTGAAAAATATACAAGTACATATTTATAATAAAACTAAATGTATCGTATGATGTTTACGTGAATATTTGACTTTACGTATGATATTATTCATATTTGTATTAATTGTACATAAGTTAGTTAACGTATCTTATCGCGTTGATATTTCAAAATGTGATGTATTGCAAATAAGCAGCCGAGTCTTATTTATTTGGATCATCGTGTGTAACGGATCAAAATTTATATCATTTTTTAAATCAGCTATACGAGTTTGCTCTGGCCAAGTTACTGAATAGATTTCTAAAATAAATCTTTAGAAAATGGTTGAATGTTTGAAGACCTTTGATCGAGAAAGTTAAGACTAGATGGATTCGATAATGTATGTGATACGCTCGTATCACATACATTATCGAACCCTTCTTTATCCACGCTTCTTCAACGTCAACAGCAGTGTAGCTGTTGACGTGGAAGAAGCGTGAAAATAAAAAACAACATTTTTGAGGTATTGTGAAAATATTTTAGAATAGATTAAGTCAGGTCAATTTCATAGCATAATTTGTGCTACGAAACGAATTTATTATAAAGTAGGCCATTTATTGATATATTTAAAAAGTTTTTGGGACAAAATTGTCAAGTTCTCCTATTTTCTTTGAAAATGAAATGTTTACAAACGTATCAGGAGCGTGTGTGGGAACGTAATGGAATTAAAACGATTTTTTGAAATTGTTGTCTACTTGTTTCTATGGTTGTTTGTTTGCTAGACTACTAGAACCAAACAAACAACTACTCATAAATAGCTAGACCGATTTCAATGGAATGTTTACTGAGTGCCCCTAAAAATGGTAATTTTGGCCCGTTTTAAAACATTAAAAATATTTAATTAAAATATAGACTAAATAATGCCTTATCACAAATCTTAATCACAAAAAAATGAAGACGAGTATAAGAACAACTTAAAAGACAATAATGGCTGCGATATACCATAGAAATAGACTATTCATTGCAAAACTGGTTAATAGAAATTTATATACAATTATATGAAACTACGTGATGTAGTATTATTTCTACTTTCCTTATGTTCTTTACCACGACCTAGGTTTCGTTGTATTACAACATCTTCAGGTGGGATATTAGCAAAGATTGAATCTTGAAAAAAAAAGATGAATCTTGAAAATCTTTGCTAATAGCCCACCTGAAGATGTAATAATACAACGAAACCTAGATCGTGGTAAAGAACTTAAAGAAAGTAATATTATACTACATCACGTAGTTTCATTTAATTGTGAATAATGAATTTCTACAAAATTAACGCCAAATATATTCAATATAAGAAATTTATATCTAAGAGTTTTATTTATTTTTAATATTTTTAATTATCACCAATCTACAAATTTCAAGCATGCTTTTACATTTGCTTTTTGGATTTCTTTTTTATTTTTAAATTTTACGTCAGCCATTTAAAATGGCAGTCAATAAATGTTATTGACTGCCATTTTAGATGCGTCATTTTGGAATTATAATTATTTCTACCTACAAAAAATATTTAAATATTTATTAAAATTACTATACTTATAATATTATATCATGATAGTATGATATATATTCCTAAAAACATGTTTAACTGACATATATATCAATTTTCGATTGTAAATATAAAGTACGACTTTCAAAATTTTATAAATATATGAGAGTTCTAAAAATAAAAAATGGCCAAAACTTTTATCAGGATGTATCATTAATTTACCAAGTTGCAATCATGCTTATTCTATTTGGATTGTTTATAACTCGGAAACTGCCTACACTTTTTATGTATTTCGTTAAGTTAGTGGAAAACCTATTATAGTGGAAAAACTATCTTGTCCAATTTTTATTCGGCTGATTTCGGCCACCAACTCACCACTTACAATAGTCGCAACGCACAACACAGACGTTGAGCGTTAGGGTCACTCTTTGTATGTCATTTTGTCTCGATCGAATATTTTATAAGCGATTTTCAATGACAGCTGTAAGAATAAAAACTGATGAAGGTTAGAAGTGTTTAAGAACTGATGAAAATAAACTAACGAAATCTTCACAGCAGTTTGCCTTTAAGGTCAAGCGGATCTGCTGGATGATATCTTTATCGGTCAAGTGTGCTTTTAGTACGCAAATACAACTTGAAACACACAGAAAGTAAAAATCGAAGTTGACACATTGCTTACAAAACAATGAAACTTGACACATCGCTTACAAAAAACTCTTCAATACTCTATAATACTGTATTTTACTCTTACATTGATTCAAATACTTACGAAAGTTCCTATGTTTAAATTCATTAAAAAATTCGCGTCGAAAATGCGACCTAAACTACAGGCAAAAATTAATAAAATATATGTAAAATATAAATAGGAAGACAAAACATGAAAGACTACAGGAAGATAAAACATGATAGACTATAGAAATATATTTGTAGGTCAAATTCTAGAAATAGAAAATATGATCATTAAATAGGCATAAAGACAAAAAAAGATTATATAAAGCCATTTTCAAGAACTATCATTAGTATTCATTTCATAATGAGTATGACGTTTTCTTCTTGCGGCTTATTATGTCTATGTAGACGATAGCATCAAATATACCTATGGTA
Source organism: Druceiella hillmani (assembly GCA_039881145.1). Classification (NCBI taxonomy): domain Eukaryota; kingdom Metazoa; phylum Arthropoda; class Insecta; order Lepidoptera; family Hepialidae; genus Druceiella; species Druceiella hillmani. Next base: position 11,182,621 of record JAYKKI010000011.1, on the reverse strand, counting down.
GTATAACAAATATCTAGGTATAAATAAATGAATAGCTATTAAGATTTATTAAATTATTGATTTTATTATATTTACGGCTAATTGAATTTATCATCAGATTAACGTACCTAACATTACGTCATTTCTTTTTTTACGGTACCAATAAATGAAATTAATTTACAGGAATGAATATTGAAAACAAGTCTAAATTACTTGGTTTTAGTGAAGAGATAAAAACAGGTAGTTTATATCTATATCCCGTTTATAAAAAAATCAATGACTGTCTCTCACTTGGTGTGTATAATTACAATATACTCAAGATATGAACAGATTTACATTAAATTTAAAACGAAAGTTACTTACGATTTAGGTAAACATAAAAATTCTACATCGAAAGTAAGTTGATTAATAACCATATATGTTTCTTTCGTAAAAAATATAATAAATATATAAAAATTAATAAACAACTTGTTTTCTCAACACATTAAATCTTGAATATATTTGGGGTTAATTTTGTAGAAATTCATTATTCACAATTAAATGAAACTACGTGATGTAGTCTTCAGGTGAGCTATTAGCAAAGATTTTTCTATGCTAATCGCTCACCATAGATTTATCTTTGCTAATAGCTCACCTGAAGATGTTGTAGTACAACGAAACTTAGGTCGTGGTAAAGAACTTAAAGGAAGTAGAAATAATACTGCAACACGTAGTTTCATTTAATTGTGGACATTAAATCTTGGTTTTGTAATTCTCCGCTAGATAGTGGTGTGCATGAACTTTTTGATAAATACTTTTAAATGATTATAGCAAGGTATTTATATTAGCCCATTAGTAAATTCGGTATCATTTCTATCCATCGAGCTCTACTGCACCCCCTTAGTTATACAATGGAGATTATGTATAAATGTGTAAGTACATAGTTTCCCAATACAAACTCTGAAGTTACTGAAAGCGTATGAGTGGGCGTTGCTTCTTAATACCCTAATTACGCTAACAAAAGCATAGTCTATCTTTCTCTATAAGGTGGTTGAGATTACTTGCATATCGTTGAATTAATACATTCATACCGACTACAAAAGTCGATTAAAAGCTGCGACTTGGCTGCACAACAACGATGCTCTCAGGACTAGCAACGACATCAAACTTTAAAGTTTGAATGCATAAATTAGAACACAAACTTCCAAATGTACAAGTTTGGCACAATGTTCCATTCACTCTTTACCTGTGCAAACTTTGAAGCTGTTAAAACTTACTGATGTAGCGAGAAATTGAATACATATGTTCTACATCGCTTTAAATGATAGATTTGTAGCTAATAAAGCTCCTCTTTCCTCCAACGATTTCGAAAACAAAGCAGCATTCGATTTTTTGTTCAGTTAGCGACTGAGCTTTGAGTAAAGAAATAATAAAATGTGGAAATTTTACGAAAATAGCTTAGAAAGCTCTTGGTTCATGAAGGACGTTTATGGTGTATTTCTCGTACTATGAAGCCATGAATTGGAGGCAAAGATTGAAAGTGGGAAATTTTAACCTCTTCTATAATCCGCATTCAGCACGACTACCCACGTCAAATTTAGAAAAATTAAAGGGTGTCCTTATAAGAGACTTTAAGTCTTACATATTACTATGTAAAAAACAACTTTATGCAAAAACTATATCGACGTGTATAACAGTTTTATTAACCTTCGGTACATTAGTATGAAATGGTGTTTTCTTCGAATAAATTACTGATTTTTATTGGGTAAATTTGGCCAACTTACTGAAAAAAACTGTACCGAACTGGACTTATTTTTTGAAGACTTGCTTATTTGGTGCAGATTTTAAAATGGTATGAAACTCTTTATTGTTTTTTTTAGAAGCTAAAATATCAGTACGGAAATCGAAATTACATTTTTTTATGGAATTAAAATTTATAATATATTCTGCTCCCTATTATTTTCATTGTATTAATTTTAATGGGAACTTTAGTAAGATATCTAAAAAAGACCAAAATGAAATAAAAAAATCCTTTGAAGTTACAATATTCTTAATAATAATTAAATTTTAATAATATCCACATCAACACAACATCTCATGACCGATTCTTCGAATCATTCTCTACTCGTATCCAATTTCTTTTATTTTTCGTGCAGTTTTCCCAACACGGCGGACGTAAGCCCTCTTCCGTTGTCATCCGTTACCTGTACACTTTTTTTTAACTACGCCAATAACCAAAGTCCAGTAGATTCAGTTCTGGTATTGTAAAAGCCCTCGAAATTGACCCTAACCAATCGATATATCCTCTCGGTTATGAATCGTTGAGGCGACGTCTGATTGGAATTGCGTAGTATGCGTGCTGTTTTTAAAGCTCTCGGCATTTATCTAATCCAGTGAATCATAGATCGATTCCAATCTTCTCTTCCTAGGTCTGATGTGAATAATTATCATCGTATTGAAGTAAACGGCTTTCCATTTATTGTAACTCTTTCAATAATTTATTCTACTTTTTTTTAACGCTTTTCCATTCGATTCTACTTCTCGAATAAATATATTCCTCAGTGATGCTTCGTCATTTTCCCGCACAATAGTCGGTATAAAAGTTGATTACGAGACCAAGCACTGTTTTGTAATCAACTTTTATACCAATTATTTCGGCAGTGCTTTTTATATATTTTATGAGCATATCATACATTTCCGGTATTAGGTAGCTTTTGTAAATAGCAACGAAATAAAAAAAATATATGCTTTTTGCAAATATTTTATTCAAAACTTGAATATTTTTTCCAAACAAAAGGATTGTCAAAATATCAGACGACTTACATTCTATTATTTTCACGATTATACAAATTTTGTTATAAATATCAATATTAAATTTACGTTGATATTGAACATTTTTGGTATGTCACTAGCAAGACGCCAATTTTAAACAATAAAATCGATCAAGCGCGTGTAGGAATACGAACAACGTAGGGTTCTGTAATTGACTATAACTCCTAAAATTGTTCATGCCAGTTAAAGGAGACAATTTCTGGAAAGTTCCAATCAAATGTTAGTACGAAGAATTATTTTTAAAGCTTTTTCAAACCTATTATTGAAAAATTTAGTGCTGTGGTATACAGCGCGCTTCGTTTTAATGCCTAACATTACCTAACGGGTTTAAAAACAGACCATCGCCTCTTATTTAGATACATGGACATAAATATTTTCTTTTTTGATACTTCGCTACACGTTCATTGAGATTTACATATGGCAATGGAGAAATTCATTGAAATAGGTCTAAAACTGCAGAAATAGTGGGCGGTGACAGACGATATTATAATAGTTTCTTCTTTAGCATAGAACTCTAAACATTATAATATATCACATCAAATTGATACATTGCAATATTGTTTTCACTCAACTAATTGTTTATACGAATATATCCCATCTGAAATACTTCGTGCTTGACGTATTCTTGAAATAATAACGAATAACAAGTTCAAAAATCTACATGGAACGCAAATAGAATTTGATGATTGAAAGTGTGAATACCCCTGAGTTCAAATGGCAGTTATTGATCTGCTAGAACTGTACCAATGACGGTTTTAGAAATAGGGGTCACGCGAGTCTAACGACCCGGTGCCGTCTTTGTAGATAAGTATCATGTCTATTCATTATTAAATGATGACATGAAAAAAATTCGTTTCTGTATTGAAATATAAGAGAATATGGTACGAAAATAAATAGTTTTAGAATCGTCAAACACAACATAAAAATGGGTCAAAAGATCCCCGCACATCTTTGTAGTATTATCACTAATTAAGCGTACAATCGATTGCATGAACTCTAATAATTTAATTCCAACCCCTATTTCTCGATCGAATATTCCTAATACTCCTTATTAGGAATATTCGATCGAGACAAAATTTAGCCTAAATTCTAATTTGGACTTTAAGTATTATTATAATGGAAACTTTATCTGGTCTATAAATGCAATCGTGCACCAGCACATATTTGCAAAAAAAAATTGGAGTTAATAACTTTTATTGTAGCTTTCATGAATGCTAACTATTGATTACAAATTTCTTAGGGGATATTTGATTGGCACTCAGACTTTATCTATATTCGAAGTATAAATGTAGTGCTTAAATCTTTCTAGCAGTTTTTTTAAAATGTTTACGTGATACTCTAACAAACAAACAATTAGAAAGAGAGACAGAAGAAAAATACATATATATATATATATATATATATACATATATATATATATATATATATATATATATATATATAAACTAAACTGTCGTGGTCAACTAAGTAACTAATTAGAGAAAGACAGAATGATGGACAAAATTTATTATTCAAACCCTTGTGATTGTCAATTAAAATATATACCATTACCTGTTATTATAAAATACTGTTTGTTATTAAATATCCTGGCTAGTAGTTTATAGTTATTGAAGATTATAATCTATAAATTAATAATGTAGAATTTAAATCACTCAATAATTACTGTGTTTTGTTTCAGGCTTTTCAATTGCTTGCATTAAAATTTTTGTATTCTAATTGAAATATTTTAAAAAGTATATACTTTCACAATAATTTATTTTGGCATTATTCTTGAATATTAATGTTTGCGGACCTATAAAAAATTAAAGTAACTTTTTATCAATACCAACGAAAAAAATACTACAAGAAATCATTCTTCCTTATGCCGAAGAAACTTTCCCTGCTATATGAATATCTGATGATGTCTCAAAAATATACTGCGCAGTGCGTCAATTGTTTCCTGATAAAGTCCAGATTTAAATCCTATAGAGCACTTGGGGCGAGAAAAATGTCGGAACTCAACGCACTGATACACTGTAAACTAGCCTTATTATAATACTAAAGAAGCTTGGAAAAACATTTCTATAGAAGTATATCACAACTGCTATACAGACAACGAAGAATGACGAAAAAACTATCATCTTAACCAACCTTCGAAATATCACATATTTTCCCCCTAAACTAATTTCAAAAAATATTTTACAGAGATACCAATATCAATTGTATTAATGGATATTGGTATCTCTGTAAAGTATTTTTTGTCTTCTGATACGCACACTTCAAATATAAATTTATTGGATAGAATAGATGTAAACAGATAAAACTCATTTCAAAATGTATTTAATTAAAATTTTATTAACTTAGGTACTACATTAAATAGTTTTCTTTTAAAAAAGTCGCGTTTAAAAGGGTTTATTAAAAATTACTCTTATACATATACCAACTAAAGGTTTAGTAAAACTGTAGCAAATTTTAAACCCTTAAACTATTTTTATCTCTAAGATTATCTCATTCCACTTTTTTCTCCTTAAATTTGAGGAAAAAGTTTAATAAGATTCGTTGCACTAGTCTTCGTCTTTCGAGGCTTAAGTGCTGTAATTCTAATTTGGTTTAAATTCTAATCGTGCCATAATTCCTAAGGATCATAACTCCTAACTTGTTAACTGTTTCGATTGGTCATTGTTAGCTGCTTGGTATAGTGCTATACTTGATAGAATATCCAACTATTCTAACACCTGATTAGGTAATCGCTTAGGTATTATATCCTTTGATATTTCATCCCTAAATTTGCAAGTCACAACGAGTCTCCCAGGATCATTGACATTCTCACGGGATACGCTGCTGAAACAATTGTGGACCCGGCAAGTCTAGTTTTATATTCGAATTACAAATATTATCTGTACAATACTATATCTTAACAGAATTTACCAAATATTAGTTAGTGACAGCATTTTATTATAGCAGAGTTATTTTTTACAAAAGAGTGCTTCGCAACATTAATTTATATTCACGAAGTTTCAAATGGACACCTTAAAGAACGTTAAACTACTCCATTCGAGGGTAGTTTTAATTTGTGCGCTCAGTCGTTAGACTTCAAAAGTTAATTGTCAATTGAATTAAAATTAGAATCGTCTTCGACTGTTAATGTAATGCTTGAATAATTTGAATTAAGTCTATCATTGAAAAGAGAACTTACTAAATTTTTATTTTATTTCTTAACATTTAAACTCTATTTTAGGCCTTAAAAATAATAAATACTATCCAATATTCTGACTATATAGAGTCAACAAAAAAATTGTTGATTCTTTGTTACACGCTTTCCAAATTTAACCATATTAGCTTGCTTAAAGTCTTTGTATTCACAGCTATTTCTTATCAAAAAGATCTTTGACAATGTAACAATGTCTCAGCTTTTATTGTTTTTTTTTCCTTTTAATCCTAAATGAGCACTTTTCTGTATATATTTATAATAATTTAACATTCAAGTTACAACAATTTAAATGATAATATTATTTAAGTAATAACTTGATAATAAGATTAAGTCTGCACATTAAAATATTTTGGATGAACTGGTATTATTTCCTTATTAAAATAATTAAAAGTTTTGAGAAATAAACTGTAATTTAAAGACAGTTTATATTCGGCAAAACGTTTCACGTATTTACTTTTACGGAATGGTATCATTATTTAAGTTTATGGTTCGTGTGGGCGTGTTAGTAGGTTCAGAACAACTTATAAAAACCTGTTGCAACAGTAAAGCTAATTTTATACGCATTTACGTGGAATATGATCTAATAAACATCTTCATGATTAAATATACGAAAGTCTACTACCTAGTAAACCTCATATGATCTAATAAACATCCCCCCGATTAAATATATGAAAGTCTAGTACCTAGTAAACCTCTAAATTTGCTTCAAGAATAAGTCGGTGTGGTAACAATGTCTGCGCCACCGACTTAAAATATATCCTTCAGATATATCTGCAGAACATATTTTGAGATGTAGACGTAAACCTCATGGCGAGGTCCTTTTTCTACTCTTATCTCCTTTTTTTCGCTGAAAGAAGTAATGAACACTATCAGTCACATTTTTTAAAATTGTTGGTTACAAAATTAGTTTAATTTTGAAAAATCTCTGTATTTGTTCAATCTTAAGCTGAAAATAATCCAAGAGACACACGTCATGCTTTATTTATATGTAAATATCAGATCGAAATAGTCTCAAATTAGACATTTTCTTCAAGAGGATGATACACAATATTCGTATTATTTAGTGAGTGTTACAAATACTCTTTTGAATTATTCTGAGTAAAAATAATTTTAAAAAATTTATCTATCATCATCATCATCATCATTCATATATATTAATACGCTAAGGTTAAGATGTTACTCTCCCTTTTTAGAAAAAACCTCACAACTAATCCACATAAATTATATATCATTTTATAGATAATTGCTTGCTCTACCGGCATCCACAACTAAAAAATTTATTATTGCTATTGTTTTTGCAAATTAATTAATTATTAAAATTATATACACAAAACAGCAATGCTGCCATCTAACGGCTCAACGTCAATACGATTGACGGTCGGTAAAATTTTTGTTTAATTTCAAATCCACTCACGTATAAACAAAGTGGCGCTTTAGTTCAATGCTTTTGATACTTGCGCCTCTATATGTCAATTTTAGTAAAATATTTGTTTGATCTGTCATCTGAGCTTCATAATGGAATAAAAACGTAATAAGCAGTGTGCAAAATTAGAAATGAATTGAATACCTGCAATCAATTTTGATTTATTAAATTGAGTTGAATAATTTATAATGCGAAGACTTCGCACGGGTCACGCTAGTTATACATAATAAGATAGCTACATAGTAGATAATAAGAATTTAAAATTGGTATAGAAAATTTATAAGCAGCAAGTCACAATTCCTTTCGAGTATTTTTTTCTAAGAAATGACGTTTTTTTCGATAAACAAAGAAATAAAAGTGAAAAAGTTAAGAAATCATTGGACCAAGGGTTTGGAAAAATTCTTCGTATGGCTAACTATGGTTGTTTAAGTTACATCCCTAATCACTGTGTCTAAAGTAGTTACAAATGTAATCTCTGTGTGCGAGGAATCTTAAATATTTTGAAAAAATTGGTGTCATTCAGTGGTCGAAATTAAACCATAATTCATTAATTCTTTAGCGCGATTGATGTTTTTTGAACGTGACAGGTTCTTTTTTCAGAGTATACTTCTATATGTATACTCTGAAAAAAAATCTCTATAATCATTGCAATACGTCATTAGAGTGTTTTATGCCTCAATTCCCTGCAATATGTATGAAATTTTAAATTTAATGTTAGTAACAGTTGAAAAAAATCATATAAACTTTAATTATGCCAAATGTCTTATTCCTTCATACGCACAATATGCTTAGAAAGATTTTTTTAAGTTTTCTCTTCCAGATCCAGATAAGAGAAATATATACATGTCCTCATATGTATAATAATAATAATAATATTAATCAATATATATGCATAGTACTGTTTAAATGCCTTTTGCATCAATAAAACTAAACAAATTTTACTGTGTTAAAAATTGCTTATGTCTGCGATATCAGGATTGAAATCTATTGATAGTTCAAGAGGCCATATATGTCATTCAGATGGAAACTAATGTTTTTAAAAAGTATTCTAGATCAAATTATAAATGAAATACAAGCTTAAATCAATGAAAACTAATTATTTATTGAGGAGCACATCAACACTTGCAAAGCTTTTCGCCATGACACCCAAGAGAGGGAGAGGTATATAAGTAAGACGAGTTAAGACGTAAATTACCTATCCCCCTTACAGCCTGCACTTATTATATTGTCTATTTCTCAACACCCCCTCTCAATGCAATCAGTCTAATAACTAACAATTAAAAAACATGCCTTCAAATATTGAATATATTTGCCGTTAATTTTGTAGAAATTCATAATTCACAGTTAAATGAAGCTACGTGATGTAGTATTACTTTTATTTTCTTTAAGTTCTTTACCACGACCTAGGTTTCGTTGTATTACAATATCTTCAGGATCTCTGCCAATAGCCCACCTGAAGATGTTGTAATACAACGAAATCTACGTCGTGGTAAAGAACTTAAAGAAAGTAGAAATAATACTACATCACGTAGTTTCATTTAATTGTGAAACATACCTTCATTATTATTTCTAGACTCAATTTGTAAACAAGTGAAAAAACTGCTCATTCATTAGAAGTGAAAGTTACACAGTATTATTTAACTTTAAGTCCACACATGTTTACAAATTTTGACAACACATCATTTTTTAGAGGTTTTGTAAACCTTGTTTGCTGCCTGATCGCAAGTACTAACATGTTTTACACAATTTTTTTGCTTTTCAATCTGTTCCCTAATAAAATGATATTTCATATCCATGTGATTTAATCTTTTCACCCTGTTTGTATTAGCAAGCGCGATTGCAACTGATTATCGCAAAATATAGTTATTGGAGATACGTTTACTTTTGTTCGTAAACACATCAATTTATTCGACATAGCGGCCGCCGTCGCACATGTGATAATATGTATCATTACTTCTTCTGTCATTCTGGTCATCAGCAAGGTTTGCGCTCTCGCATCCTGCGCTTCCCAACGAGCACGATGTGTGTCATCCTCGGGTTTCACTGTAGTCCCGTCTATTTTGAAGAGAACTTGCCCCATAACGGGATGGATGATTGGAATTTCCAGATACTCGAATTCCGGAGGCCCTCCAGTTTCAAAACAGCTTGCCTAATCTGTGCAGCATCCATGATAGCTTCCTTCCTGTAACTATCCTGCCTTGCTTGTTATTAAATTTAAGCAAATATTTTTTTCCCGATGCAACGTAACTTCCAAAATGGCCACCTACACGCTTTCGGTATTTTTCAATAAACTTTTCCACTACAGTTTTTGCGTTGTTATTCTTTAAGCTTATATTTACTTATTCATGCTAGTTAGTGAACTGGGTCCACAACCAGATGGAAATATAAATGAAATACAAGCTTAAATCAATGAAAACTATTTATTTATTGAAGAGCATATACAACACTTACAAAGCTTTTTGCCATAACACACAAAAGACAGGCAGGTATATAAGGAAAACGAGTTAAGACGTATATTACCTATCCCTTTTACACCCTGCACTAACTACATTGTCTCTTTCTCAACAATTCTTTCTTGCGATAATGACACCGCAATAGTTAGTAAATCTAAAGTTACTAAAACAGCTTCTTTACATATGACGTTTTTCAGCTATACAGAAATGTGTGTATATGTATAACTCCCTCTTTGCTCTTATTAACTGCGTCAGGTTATTTCTACTGTTATACACTTGTTATAAAGCGGACAAATAGACAGATTAAAAATGCACTTTTATGAATATAGAGATGTCTAATTTCATCTGCGTTTAATTTTGAAAGGGATGTCTTTTGAATACATATCGACTAGCTTTGTTGTCCATGCTAGCGCGTGAAAGTTACAGGGATTATTTTTACAGTTTTGAATCTTACGTCAGTTCATTTTTCAATTACAGGGGTGAAAAAGAGTGAAATATCATGTTATTTATATTGTCTTTCGTAGTTAAAAAATTCGTGTTTCATTGGAATTGGAACTATATTTGAGGGAATGAAGATATAAAAAAGCGTTTTTTTTTGTATGACTCGCTGTAATTTAAGGTACTTGGAAAAAGCTCCAACTTAGAATACAAAGGAAGGTTAGAGTAAACGCCTCCTACTTTACCAGTTTCATTTAATTTACTTATAATATCACGTTTACCGTTACACATTTTCAAATATTTTTCCTGGTAGAATACATCATAGTTTATCTTCCCACCCACAAAATTTCACAGAACTCAAGTACGTAATTTATCTTTGACAAAACTATTTCACAAATTGAAACGCCCCTTGATAGGTTGCAAAATATTATTGAAATAAAAAGAACTATAAAAATCGAATATATAAAAAATGGCCCTAATTATTTTCTTTAAATTTTCACATTATTAGATCATTATAATTCCAAGATGATCTAGAATAGCCTCACTCCTGAGAAAAATGTTATTGCAAAATAAGAATCTTTTATTTTTTAATAAATCAAATGATTTAAATACGTAATTGGGTATTTGACCAATTTTTTTTTATTTCATTAATCATAATTTCAAGGTACAAGCTGATGAAAAGCGAAAATTTTTTTTAATAGTCTTAAAAATTGACCGAGTTATAAAAGTTTAAATTTAACCTTTAGAGAAGGACGGCAATACTGTGTTGCGAGGTAATTTTTAATATTGCATATTATATTCTACGAGAGGAAAAGAGACAGGGATATACCCAACTCTATCCGTATCTTCAAATTTAGAAGCCTACAACTGGCTTATTTTTCAATTAATTTTTGAATTTTTTTCAAGACTGGTTTTTAATTAACTTATATTTCACAATATTGTACGAAAAATATAAAAATTTAGAATGAGTCAACTACCGTGTTAAAAGAAGTAAATTAGGTGCACTCATGTAACGAGAGCTGGGTATAGCGGAAGCTGTGATGATTAGTATTTTGGAAGTCTAACATTAAATTAGGCAATCAATTTAATTGAGTTCTGTGAACGATGTGCGGTATGCATGTGCAAGTACGAGTCGCAAGAACCATGTGTAGTGTGGCTGTACCCTTTGCTTTGTTTTACAGTCACAGTTTCTCCGAAATCGTCGTGTATTTTGAATTCACAATATCTGACACTTAATTTTGAAAGGGGCGTCTTTTGAGTACATATCGACTAGCCTTGTCGTCGTATATTTTGAATTCATCGTGTATTTTGAATTCACAATATCTGACACTTACTTTTGAAAGGGACGTCTTTTGAGTACATATCGACTAGCCTTGTCGTCGTATATTTTGAATTCATCGTGTATTTTGAATTCACAATATCTGACACTTAATTTTGAAAGGGGCGTCTTTTGAGTACATATCGACTAGCCTTGTCGTCATATATTTTGAATTCATCTTATATTTTGAATTCACAATATCTGACACTTATCGTGTATTTTAAATTCACACTATTTGACACTTATCAGTAACAATACTGATAAAACGTCTCAATTGCTTCTTTCAATATTTCTTAATTTTTCATCACATCTTAGGACTCCAAGTTCCTCACATCAAAAATAAATAATTACCAAAATGTCCTTCCATTACGTATCTTTACTTTTGGATTTTCTGCTTACATTTATTTACTTCCTTTATAGTAATCAATATCATAATTAATATATTTATAATGCGATAAATTTATAAAAAATAAATAAAGTGCAAGGCCTTCTACTTTTAAATCCCTTGCTTACTTAATTTCATATTTATTTTCCAAGTTTTTTAACCCTATTATTTTTTTCTAATCTTTAGACCATTGTTTTTGGGCCTCTGATGTTGTCCATTGTAGCTCCCTCACTATACCGAGTTTTTCTCGCAAAATAAGCCAACATGACCTGTGATAACACATTAATCACTCGATATTAAGTACAACTTAATCATTCATCAACAGGGCGGCACTTGAAATTGTCGTATAATATCTGCATCCCTAAAAAATGTTCCTTCATAATATTAACCCTAGCGTCTAGGAATACCGATAGGTTAGCGGGTAGACTGATAGGTTGACAACATTAAAAATTTAAAAAAATGTACTTTGGGTTCAGACTTAGAACTTTTTTGGATTAATAGGACTCAATTTGTTATCTATGTTTATATGTTTTTTGATCCTGGATAGCCAACAGGACTGTTAATTTTATGACAGTTTTAGTGAATATTTTGTTTCAAAATGTTCTTTATATATTGACCAAGTTCAACTTTAAATAGATTTTCATTTTATACAAATTACGAAGGCAAGAAATACCGTTATTCAAAATTAAAGAATCGCCAAAAAAAATAAAAATTTTCCTTATTTTTAAACATTATATCTGGGCGTAAAATTTAATAAATAAGAGAAGAAGTAGACAAAATTGGCAGAATTAAAATGTATGTTGAGATTTCGTCAGTTCAGCATGCCCCCTAAAAGTATATAAAAACACAAGTCAGTTCAATTTTTTTTAATGTTTTTTTTACTATAAAGATGTAAAACCACAGTTCTTTTTTAAAATGAAAAAATCCAGGATTGACGTTAGTTTTTTTTTTGACTTAAGAATTCATCTTTAAAAGCCCGATTCGCAAGATGAGATCTTCCCTGTTTCATCAATCCATAGAAATATTTTTAGTGAATTTAAGTCGGCTATCAATGTCAGCTTCTAACTTGTTTTTGTTGTTACCCAGATACTTAAACTGTTTCAAAGGCCTAGTCAGTTACTGAGATATAGTTGTGGTTATCCGTAGTGATAAAAGTAATACGTAAATTTGATTTTATCATCGGAAGTAAAACGTATCTTTGATTTTGTTTCTTATAGCGCCCTCGGATATTAATATCATCTACAGGATATATGCTATCACATGCATTGATCTATACTAAATGCTATTTCCTTTCCAGTCCATTATCTTTGATTGCTATTTTTAATATCCATTATCTTTGATATTTTGAAAAATTAAGATAATTCCCTTGAGGTGGACCTCCCTTGATCACAAACGTTTCAAGTAGTTGGTTTTGATTGCAACCTATATATTTTAGAGAAGGTTATATAGAATATAAAAATATCGATCTGTTTAGGTATAGCATCAAAGGTTAGACTTACTTTTTAAATTTTTTGTAACATACTAATTTATGAAGCTAATTACTTAGGCATAATTATTTTCGTTTTATTTTTTACTTTATTAAGCTTACATTAGTATTTATCAAAATTATATACAAATATAACAAAATATAATTATTTTATTAAGATAATGAAACATTAGGTGATATTTTTTTAAAATAATTATTAATCAATTAATAATTTATCCAGTAACAGTTAAAAAGAATATATTATCTAGATATAATAGCGTTATTTTATTTAATTTCTATTGTCTAGAAATCCCTCCAGCCATTTTTATAGGGATCTATTAGTGGGTCTATCTTGAGTATAATATTGAGTTCGCGCGGTTCTGTGTAAGTGAGCCGTTTTCTTAATAAACGTCTTTTTGTGAATACCTTTTAATAGACCCTTTTGGTAGAAACATTTTTGAAATCTTGTTTTAAATATTTTTTTTATAATGTGAAATGTAAATTTTAAATATCTATCTTTTGCTAATATGTATATAAATATATAGATAACACTTATAAACAGTATTTCACCAATCGCTCATTTCGTATCTTTAAAAAATTAGGTGAATGTAATGAAATATTTTAAAACGCTAAAGGATCAAATGCACCCATTTTTGCACGCCATTTTTTTAACTTTTTTTTCCTCTGCCGATTAAATTATTAAAAAAAGATGATCACCCCTATGCTGAATTAAGACAAAGATGAAACGCAAAAGTTTAAAGTTTTATTTTGTTCAGTTATTACTACGACCATGATCTGAGTTTAAACCAATTATATGAGTCAGTTTCTCAGCGCCGAAGTTGCCTGCCGAATGCCACATAAAAATAATAGAAGACGAAACTAATATTAACTCTCGTGTCATTAGGTTACTAACTTGCCAAACGATGCATAATTGCCTGAAATACTAGCGCGATAAACTAAATTTAGTTGCAGCATCCACGGGACAACTAACTTCATCGTTGTCTATCGACCTGAATCAAAGTTGACTAGCGTTGAACTAATAATTGCATTAGACTTAATAGCCTCAAGGTTTGCAAATGCAATTTTGCATCGAATGAAATTGACAACGGGCTTGCGGGTAACCGTAATTGTGTTGATATTGATTCAAGTTTTGTATTTATGATTCTGATGGATGAATGGCAATGGATACTCCATTTCTTCGATGTTATCTGCTTCTTCGTGTTTCGATGTAATTGAAATAAATCATTGTACTAAAGTATTTATCTGATTCACTTTGAGCGTATTTGAAAATTATTTCATGTTTTGCTGTGTGAAACTTTTTTATACGTGTTTTATTTGTGTTGTTTTATGTAAATATGTTTTTAAATTTTTTTTTTAAATTAAGTGCCAATAATGTCGGAAATCTACAGAAAGCCGATGATGACAAAATTAGAAAAAAAGTTCGGCATTGCAATTTTTAATCTACAGCCTACATCTAAAATTTAATTAGGCTACTCATTAGTCAATAGATCAAAAAATATAATACGCAGATTGGAGACACGGGCACAGAGCACGGAATAGGTGCGCTATTTCGAGTTATCGGGAGTAAGTGCGCTCTTTTAGGTTTGTTTTAGCACACCTCGTTTGATCACACTTATCAAGATCTTTTATTGCGTATATAAAACATAATTTAGTGTAGATATGGCGGAGCTATAAAGGATTTAAGTAAAATCAAGTTAACATAATACCTGCTGGCCTATGTAAAGCTATGTAATAGCAACGTCGAAATTCAGGTTATGCGGGTTTTAAATTGACATTAATGTTGGTCTACATAAATCTACATGAAAACAAAGTTGAAAAACAGCTTGTATGGAGATTCAGTTGAATATGAATAAAATCATCATAATATCAGCCTTTATAAATCTACATAAAAGCCAAGTGGAAATACAGATTGTATGGAGTTTCAGTTAAAAATAAATGGGAATAAACATAATGTCAACCTGCCACATAAAAGTCAAGTCTAAAACAGATATCGGGTAGAGTGATATCCAAGAAATCCGATACGGAAGAATAAAATGGTACCGAAAACGCAAGAAAGTCGCATCATCCAAGCAACTCAACGAGTGGCTCGGGATCCTGGCGACAATAAAAACATTGGTGATTCTCAAAAAAAAAATTACCTCTCAACTCTCACGTAAAACACACGGCCCCTACCGGACTCCACGTGTCTCCACGGCCTAAGAGAGACCGTGGTACTCTAGGTACCTCTTTCGCCAACTAGGTACCTCTTGGGCTGTATTCGCGATGTGGCCATACCCTGACTTTTATATCCAACGAGCTAAACCTGACGCTTCACCGTGGCTCAGTCTGAAGCGGAAAGTAAAGAAAAGTATTCTAGCTAATATAGATTCACCGGAATAGCATAACATTTAGTTCAATACCCTGCTTTGTGTTTCAGTGGCTATATGGAATGGAATGAAAGGAAAAAGACATTTTTCAAGAAAATATTTTCTTGTTATAAAGCTAGTGGATTGACTACATTTTTTTGTCCTTTTTCTGCATAAACATAAAGATCAGATGATTTATCGACTCTGGAGCATTTAATTTCTGGAGTATACTTGCTCGTCAAAAAGGCAATCGTTTTCTAAATTCAAATCGCACATTTCCAAAGATTGCTCTTGCGCTTCATTGATAGTCATAGCGAACGCTAGGAGTATTGGTAATTGAAGTCGAACGCCATGTATGTCGGCCGTAATAAGTGGTTTTCGTAAAAGTAGTACGTGTTCACCTTTATGAGGTCCAATCAGAACTATTACTCCAACTAGCCATTAGAATTATTGGTGTGCTATTAATCATGTGCCATTATATAACTTCGGCTGATTGATGTTTTTGAAGTAATGTAATTGGCACTCCTATTTTCAAATTCAAAACATGTGACAGTAATGCGGGAACATCAGCGAGAATTAAGAGATTCCGTTGGAAAATTCACTACTTCACTGTACTTCATCACGGAGTCAATGAATTTGTATATCACTGTTTCACCTGTGATTCTGTTTAAAAATAATCTTGTTCATATTAAGTATATCGACATTTTAAGCCAATAGAACGACTCTCCTGCTCAACAATGCATGATTTCGATAATTTTTTTTGGCGTTTTGGAAAACCTTGTCTGCTAATTCTCCTTTGAATTCACGATGTTGCGGAAAATAGATGGGAAAGTGATTTAAAAAAAAATAAGATAATAAAAAAAATAGTGATAATAATAAAAAAACTTTCACATTAAAACACGTATTCGAATAAAATATTTTATATTGAATTTTTATATTTAAAGATTTTTCATATTTTCTGAAGTACACGATATATAAATTGACATATGAATACGACTTTATCTTTTAAATGATGTTAATTTTTCATATTACTCCTTCAATTTTATATAGGGAGAATGAATATACTATCCAATGATATAGATAAGCAACCCGAAGAAACCATTTAAGATTTTTATAATATATTATGAAAATCTTAAAGGGGTCACCTTTTTTTCCTCCACCCCGTCGAGTAGAGTATTGTTGTTTAAATCTTTTAAAATAAAATTAAGGTCCCATTTACCATTTTCCATTTTTAAGTCCCATTTATATAATTTTAAGCTTCAAAGCGGAGTGAATTTGTCCCACATCGTCCCTTTAACTTGAAGTGAAACATAAGACACAAGCAGTGAAACAATATAAAGAAATGAATGAATTCCGTTATTTTCAATTAAAAAGTGGCAGCAGCTAGTAAACTTATATAAAAAGCTATAAAACTGAATATGATAAAACCCATTTATGTAATTTTAAGCTTCAAAGCAAAGTGAATGTATCTCACATCGTCCTTTAATTTTAAGTGAAACATAAGACACAAGCCGTGAATAAATATACAAAAATTAATTAATTCTGTTATTCTCAATTGAAAAGTGGCGAATAAAAACCAGCAGCTAGTATACTTGTATAAAAAGCTATAAAACTGAATACGACAAAACCCATTTGTGTAATTTTAAGCTTCAAAGTGGAGTGAATTTGTCCCACATCGTCCTTTTAACTTTAAGTGAAACATGAGTCACAAGCAGTGAATAAATGTACAGAAATTAATGAATTCTATTATTCTCAATTGAAAAGTGGCGAATAAAAATCAGCAGCTAGTAAACTTATATAAAAAGCTATAAAACAACACAAGGTAATATCAAAATTGTGTCCACTTACGGAATAAAAACGAAACAAGGAAAATGAACATATAATTGCAATTTGTTACATAACGACCTAACAAAGTTATTCATTGTCTCACGAATATATTGAAAAGGAAACAATTTCAAAGCAGTCCACTTCCGCTCATCCCTTAACATCTATTGCAGCTGAAATCCGGTGCATCGATAGAAATAAAAGAAAAAAGATTTTACTCACATTTTTCTTGAAGTTACAGCTGAAATGAAATTTAACATTTACACTGCTTGAAACGTTTTGAAAATATAAATTCCAAGGATCCCGGTGAGCCGTCATATTTAATTAGGCCTACTTGTAAATGCCGTTGCCGAAGTTTGCTGGACTAATCACAAGGCATAAGGCCTTTGACGGCGCGACGCACCGCGGAGACCCTGGTTCGATTCCTGGCCGCTCGTCGAGTGAGGCTATGGTGTTCTGGTGGTGTTATAAGACATTACTCTCGTAGCAATAA
The DNA here is from genome assembly GCA_039881145.1 of Druceiella hillmani. Classification (NCBI taxonomy): domain Eukaryota; kingdom Metazoa; phylum Arthropoda; class Insecta; order Lepidoptera; family Hepialidae; genus Druceiella; species Druceiella hillmani. Next base: position 11,164,476 of record JAYKKI010000011.1, on the reverse strand, counting down.
GTATGTCATATGTACCAATTAGATACATTCAAATACGTAAATAAATAAATAAAATGTAGATATTAAGTCCATAAAATATGCTTTACACCAAAAACACAATTTTGATATTAGACACAATTTTGATGTATTTTGTTTAACGCCACATGGTATAGAATGATAAAAGGATTTATGGGTGTAGGCACAGTAAAAATAAAATACTTGTTCTTTTGTGGATCTTATGGTCGACGTTTTTAGGGTTCTGTACCTCAAAAGGAAAGAAGGAACCCATATAATTCTATAAACGTTTCGTATTCCAACTTCGTTGTCAGTTTGCCAATCTGTCAAGGCCCCTTTTCTCAAGAATTCCTGGAAGTATCTAATTGAAATTAATATCAAATACTTAAATCTACAATCCTTTGGAATTGTAATAAAATCAAGGTTGTAACTCAATGCAATAAAACATACTCACAAGTCAATCAAAACCTATAGGATATACAACACAAGCAAAGAAAAAAATCGAATATCGTTAATTTTTTTTTCTATCACATCAAAAATATTTCCTTTAAATATGCGTTTTTTTTTAATTTTAATATATTTCCTTTTAATATATATTAAATGTTTGTAAATGCGTTAATGTGTGAGTTTCATGCATGTTGGTCAGGTTTTTTATAGTTTCAAAGAGTATTTTACAAGACATCGTTAGGTGTGTGCTTTTCAGACAAAGATATTGTCTGAAAAGCACAAAATCACTTAACAGTAATTAAACTTGTGTGCATAACTAGTTTTTCATTTCTATGAAAAAGTTACATTCCTAAGTTCTTACATAACAAACATAATAATTTTTTTAAAGATTAAAAAAAAGTGCTTGCTTACTACGTAACAGAAGTAAATATTTACGTTCTTAAAAGTTAGAAAAAACTTTTGGGCTTAATCCTATTCTTTACTATATATAATACTATAAATGTAAGTGGGCTTGTCTATTTATGTGTATCACTTTTACTCGTCAACTACTCAAATAATCTCTGCAAAAAGTTGCATACATATATCTTGTGTCGCGGAAAATAATATAGGACTTTTCATCCTGAAATGGATTTAATTTTCTTTGAGTTTTGTTCCTTCCCATTTTAGAGTAAATATAACTTTGAATACAAAAACCTACTTCATATATGTAAAAATTTTTTTAATTATAAATATTTTATAAATATAGAAATTGTTTATACTTTTATAGACTAATAATAATCAAACTTTTATTTATCAATATTGATATAGTTATAAGGAAACAAAACTAAATAACCTCCAAAAGAACTTAAGCTATTGCATAGTAGAAATAACGCATTTCGAGATTGATTCAGCATAATTACATGTTGGGACAAGAGAGAGATTTGAAACTTGTAATATAGTTTTGTATTTAAAATGCTGTATATAAACATACATAAAACGAAAGTATAGTATATACTATATTTCAGATATAAACATCATATAAATAAACTTCCACATGGTATAATTGAGGATATAATTTTTTTTGAAGTGTGAAAAGTGTCAGTAAATTTTTTATTTATCTATTTTTTTTCAAACACCATGTCCAATTTACAAAGTTTCCCGAAGCGCTGGACAAGTGGAAGTATCGTAAAATGTGATACATAAAATATCGTAAAATGTGACACAAATAATAACTAATAAGACGAAAAGCACAATTCGACTAAACAACACACTAAATAATGATTAGTACCGATCCACTAAATAATTCCATAACCCATTTCCGAAGCAATACGGCAAAACAAATATTAAGTCTGAGCTCGCCTTGTGTTTTTATATTTAACAAAGTGAGTGCAGGAAAGGTTAAGAGGTGAACAACAGAATGATTGAATAATTAAAATAGGCTTGATCGAAAGCAATTTCTGTCGGTATTGAACGGAAATATATCCAGCCAGGTATATTATAAAACGTGAAAGGATTTAATAAGGATATACCTATACTTTTGCCATATTAAAACCGATTGAACTTTTTAATATTTTCTCCAGCATGAGGATGCAAGCAGCTTCATTTGGAAACCAGCTGACTACGTTTGTTTCAAGAATACTACAGACTAAATAGTTTAATAGATTCATGATACATTTGATGTGATTTAAATCGTAAAAATTCTGTATAACAAATTCTAGTACAATTTCAGTGATATAACAGTGAAAAATGAAATATTAACTGCTTTTCCATCAAATAAATCGTGTAGGATTTATTTTAGTGGTCTAGGATGCAAGTACCGTCATTTGGACACCAGCTGACTGCGTTCGTTTCAAGAATACTACAGACTAAATAGTTTAATAGAGTCATGATACATTCGATGTGATAAAAATCGTGAAAATGCTGTATAACAAATTCTAGTACAATTTCAGTCATATGACAGTGAAAAATGAGATATTAACTGCTTTTCCATCAAATAAATCGTGTAGGATTTATTTTAGTGGTCTATAAGTTTATTTTCCAATATTTAGCTTTATATAAGACAAACAGGTAGTTACACCATTAATTTTGTAATGTCTTTCTCCTTCAGTCTCGATTCACGATACACATTAACACGAAACATTTTAACAACAAAATATAAAATTATATATAACGACTGGTTTTGTATCTTAGTAGGGATTATAAAAATTAGAAACTAATCATAATCATAAAAAATATTTCTATTAAGTTCTGAAATTACAAATAACAATGCTCTTTAAAAACTACCATTTCTACGTATGATACACACACCAAATTACAGTTACCTTCTGAAGCCGAGGAAATTATATTTTTAGCTTATGGCAGACAAAGGATACTAACATATTACCCTAAATCTAGTAATTTCATAAAACTAATCAAAAATAATAAACATAACTAATTTATTACAGTATATTTCATTTCATTCACACATCCACCTGGCGTATGTCAGCACTTTCAGTTGAAGTTTAATAGCTGGCGTTCAAAGAAGTAACCGAGTTGCGCTACTCTTAAGTGAAATATGTATTTACAGTTACCGAGAGCTATTAAGAAGCCTTCGTTATTCATTTGAATCTGTTGGAGTAATATACACTTTATATAAAGGGGGACTTCTGTCTGAATGCATTCAACTGACGTTGAGTCACATAATATTTAAGTCTGAATTTTGATGGCTTATTGCGAATACATTCAAAGGAAAATCTTCCGAGAATTTTATGAATTTATTTATAAATTAATCTAATATTTTAATATCATATATATTAATACACTAAGGTTTTAAGATGTTACACTCCCTTTTTAGAAAAAACCTCACAACTAATCCACATAAATTATATATCATTTTATAGATAATTGCTTGCTCTACCGGCATCCACAACTAAAAAATTTATTATTGCTATTGTTTTTGCAAATTAATTAATTATTAAAATTATGTACACAAAACAGCAATGCTGCCATCTAACGGCTCAACGTCAATACGATTGACGGTCGGTAAAATTTTTGTTTAATTTCAAATCCACTCACGTATAAATAAAGTGGCGCTTTAGCTCAATGCTTTTGATACTTGCGCCTCTATATGTCAATTTTAGTAAAATAGAATAAATAATGCGAAGACTTCGCACGGGTCACGTTAGTTAAAGATTAATCATCTTAGTATTAGAACATGGCAATTCGTTAAAAGTGTTAAAATATTTAGTATGTAGTAATATAGCTTGTAGTCTATGGTGGAGTAACTCCGTCACCGCACTTCCGCTTTTTTTACTTATTCTGTTCAGTGACATCAGAACTTGTACTGGCTATTTGCCCGGATTCCTCATCAAGAAATATCCTAATCATCACGCGGTACCACAAACTCAACATTAATTCAACAGATTATGAGCCGAATAGCCTTACGCCCAAACAATTCTACGTTTAAAATACAAGGAAACTGTCAAAGTAGTACGAACGTGCAAATTGTCGAACTACCAACAACAAAATAAGATAAAAATGTTTTCAAATAATTGAATAAAATTAATCAAACTTAACTGGATTTCACAGTTCAACATAAAAACGTATCTTAAATATGAAGAATTGTGGAACCGTGTCGGAAGTAGTGAAACAATTGATTCAAAATATGATTTGAACACGGAAACAACAATGATTTTTTTTATTTGATATAACGCTTTTGATGACGTCGGGCTATCACGTTGCTTTAGATTGTTTAGAGATGAAAACATCAAGAACTACGTCAGCAGAAAATGTCACCATTCCATGACGCACTCCGAAATACCGAATTTTCTTGTGAAAGAAGACTGTTTGGGAACAGTATTTACTTCGAATTTATTGAAAGCATACAAGCCGATGATCATAGCGATATAAAGATTATGTATGAAAATAAGTGCAGATTCGGTCAAAGCCAAAATTATACAAGTCGGCAAATTTGTTTGTTTGTTTGGTGTCACTAACAGTGACACCAAAGTGTTCGCGACAAACAGAAATGTCAAAAGAAAATACACAAAATAATTCTCGGAAAGGACTCAGGTGCTTTAGCTATAACAAATTCGATCATGTAAAAACGGAATGCAGATCCGAGCAAAAGCATAAGAAGAACTCAAATAACGAGGTCTTCAATTACGCAGTAGCATATGCAGTATGCTTTTATCGCCTCGGCCAGTGATACCAAGGCATGTTACTATATAAACTTGAGTGCCTCTGTCCATTTGATAAAGCAGGATTTTCTCTTTTATGCGGGTACGAATACCCATCGGAACTCAGCGGTAGGTATACCTACTGCTGAGCCTATTAAAACAAATGACAAACAACTTTTAATAACTTCTGGTCAAATTAGCTTTGATCTTTGTAATGTTAAAGATCAGTATAATAAAACCGTACTTAAGAATACAATAAGATCATGCTTAAAAAAGTCGTATGTGCCAGATTTAGCAATAAACTTATCGTCGCTTAGCCAAGCCATTAACAACGGTGATTAAGTAAAATTGAACCATATCATTGTAACAAATAGAAACAAGGAAATTACAGCTATTTCTAGTTTGATCACTAATATATACAGACTAAATACTTATAATAATGAAGAGTACCTGTTGGATGTTGACACATCGGTTATTTTTCTATGAAGCCAACCTTAGATGATCCATCTAAATTTAAAGAGCTGAAATACAACAGTGTGCAATTATCTGAGAAGGATAATTGTCTTAAATGTAAAAGAAATCTGGAAGGCAAACTAACGCATTGCCTCTTAAATATACATGTTCAAAAATCCCAAAGGTACTGAACTTAGCACACTCTGATATTTATAGTCCAATAAAAACTACGTCGCTTTGTAGCTCGAGGTACTTTTTAATATTCATATATGACTGTTCAAAAAAACGTTTTTACTTACTTCATTCCAAAAACCAATTGGAAAATAAATTGAATAAATGTCTCAGTTCGGACGACAAGTATAAATACATAAATAAAGAATTCTCCAAGTACATAAAGAATGCAGGGATTAAACATCAAATTTCCGAACCATATACACCAAAACAAAATAAAATAATGGAACGGAATGAACCGAAAACTAACTAAAAAGTCAAAATGCTTATTATTTAACGCCAATTACCCAAAAGCAATTATACACTAATGCAGTTTATATGACTGCCTATCTATCTAATAGAGCTCTAACACAAACACTAGGATGTAGAACTCCAGAAGAGGTTAAGAAAGAAACATCAGTCATCATACTCATACCCTCAGTATTTGGGTGTGAAGCGATGATTCATCTCCCAAAAGAAAGATGAGGAAATTTCATGAAAACACTAGAGACTTGAATCATGTATGTACAGACAATAAATATGTAAGTATATTCACAAAAACCTTACAGCAAAATTTGAATTCATAAGAAGTTTTCCTTTGAGCTTGGAATTTTGAGACTTTGAGATTCGAAACACAAGTTAGACATAATTGATTATACTTAACAAGTCTTACAAAGTGTAGTAATTGTTAAATTAGTGGTAGCGACCTGTCAGTATTCAATCTTATACAGTAATTAATTCTTCCATTACTTGCATCGTTAACCATGAATTTTCAAAATTATAAACATTAGCAAGTGTTAACTGTAGTCTATTTCGCTTACGTGCATCCGATGATAAAGAAAACATTCTTTTGATCCGTCATTCTTTTAATCATAAATCAACTGTAGTTTTGATGCTAAGACTTCACTACTACCGTTAAATATGTGTTTAATTATTTTAGTCTAAAATGCGTAGTTATTTTTATTAAAATTGTTTAATAAATTTAAATCAGGTTAAAATATATTTTGGGCTTAAATTTTGCTGTGGAAATTGAAACAGCGAATAATTACATGAACAAGAAGTGAACTCAGGTAAAATTAAATGAAGACCTTTGTAAATTTATAATCCATAATTGCAATTTTTTAAAAAAGTGCTCTAATTTGAGGAGCATAGTGATGTTGTATGATTATGTTAATAGAATCTAATGACATGTAAAACGTACAATGTGTGAAATGTTAATTAAGTTTAAATTAAGAGAAATTTATGTAAATTTAAAGTAGAGCATGTATGTATGTACGTAGGTATTTGATATTTCAATGGCTTATTAAGTTCCGTCCGTCCCTTCCGCCTATGAGTTATACCACTGATAAGTTTATACCTAAGCCCTAACAAAAACTAACTATATACATACACACACATATATATATATATATATATATATATATATATATATAATATATATATATATATATATATATATATATATATATATATATATATATATTATAGCTTTCACTAGTCGGTTCCGGTTGGTGTACAGTCCGAACGTTCCTCGACTAGAAGTTGAGGCGACGGCTTCTTGCTACCGTACCAAATCCGACGTGATGTTACACATAGAGATCTTCGACTCGCTTTCTCCAATCTAAAGAGAACTATTGAACCTGGCGGTATACCCTGGTATATATTTAAAACTTGCGTTAGTATTTTTTTTATGCTGACAACTGGCACTTACCGCTCGAGTTGGAAAGTTATCGCTGCACCGTCTATATTACTTGACTTCGTTTTACGTCGCAACATCTATTCAAGCTACAGAAGTCAAATATGTGATGAGCAGTATGGATTTCATGTTGAACGTTCGGTGGTCACGAAGTTTGTATGTTTCCTTGACTATGTTTCTTATCACGTTGACCTCATATTTCAAGTAAATATTCCATATTTTTACAACCACAAAGCTTTCAGTCTAGTAGACAATGATATCTTAAATATATAGAAAGCACAACGTACGAGTGAGTAACTTTATATCCAAGACTTATTTGCGACTTACTACGACCTCCGGCTTCTACTTTTCACTATTCTGGTAAACGATATTGGTTTTACATGCCAAATAGTTTAAAAAGAGTGAATGATTTAGAATACAGTAAAGAAGACAGAAAACTCATTTTTACAATTTTTGTCTCTCTGTGTTTTAATTTGATTTTCAATCACGCGAAATCTACTTGACGGATTGCAATGAATGGTATGGTAATAGTTTATACCCTATAGAATACTTTTTATCTCATATAGAAATCTATAGGATACTTTTTATCTCATATAATACAGATTTATTATATGAGATAAAAAGACTTGGTGAATATCACAACGTAATTGGTACTGTCAACGCCATCTGTTACGGTCATAGGTATTGTGAACATAATAAGACATTCAATGAACACAGAATAATAACGATAATATGAATAATAATAATAATCATAATAGTTTCGACAGTTCAGTTCGATCAGACATGGTGTATTGATTAGCACGTTGACATGGTATGCCAAAAACGTGGATACATTTTCCACCGGTTGGTCGACTTTTTCCTTGTGTGGGGATTACTATACTAACGTTATTTTTAAATATTAAACTTTTTTAAACCTGGTTTTTGACTTATAATATTATCAAAATACATGAGCAGCCCATAGAAAATAAATAAATGAACGTTTTGTCGGTATTTATCCATCCATCTTTCGTCCACTGTCAATTTATTTACGTATAACGGTTCTAAACAATAATCAACAGTAAATAGCCTAATCGCGGAATTCAAACTTTAAATAATAAAAAAAACCTTTTAATATTTTAATTACTATAAACAATTAAATGAAACTAAGTGATGTAGTATTATTTCTACTATTAATTGTGAAAAATCTTTGCTAATATCCCACCTGACGATGTTGTAATACAACGAAACCTAGGTCATGGTAAAGAAATTAAAGAAAGTAGAAATAATACTACATCACGTAGTTTCATTTAATTGTGAATAATGCATTTTTACAAAATTAACGCCAAATATATTCAAAATTACTATAAACTAAAGTACATTTGTACGAATTTTATGTATGGAATATTACACCATCAATATGTCTCCCATCATGGCGAACGCACTCCTCAAAGAGTAAGCACGAATTTGCAATGACGCGCCGCAGTACATCGACTGAGTTGACTCTCACTTGTTCCATTAGTTTAGTCTTCAGCTGCTCCAAATTCATAAAAGGGGTATTAAAAAAATCTTGCTTTGAGATAACCCCATAGAAAAAAGTCAGTTGGGGCTATGTTGGGCGACCAAATTATGTCGCAAATCAGCTTAAGACTTTTCCCGGACATAGCTCTCTAATTGTGTCCATAGATACTCTAGCTGTATGGACAATGGCCTCATTTTGCTGAAACCACACATCTGACTCGCCATCCTCCTTTCGTAGCTGCGATACAAAAAAATTGTTAATAATTTCGATACACCGCTCGCTCGTCACTCTAACCGTTGCAGCGCGGTCATTCCCGAAGGAAAATGGTCCGATGATTTTTTAGACGATATTGCGCATCATACAATAACTTTTGGGCTATGTAATGCTTTCTGATGCTTTTCGTTTGGATTCTTGGATGATCAGCAATGACAATTTAGAAGATTTACGTAACCTTTAAGATGAAAGTGTGATTCATCACTAAAATAAACATTGTCCACCCCATTTTCCTCTGAAAAGATCTCTGACATTTTCTGACAGTAAATTTTCCGTTTATTGTAGTCTTCAGATTTGATTTTTTTAACGACCTGTATTTTATAAGGATATATTTTTAAATCTAAGATCAAAATTGTTTGAAGACTACGGACGATGGATATTCAGAAAGGCAATATGTTTTCTATTTCATCTTCACGGTTGCTCTTCGAACGCTGCGGCGACGCGGTTAATGTTTCCAATTTATCGCACACGTCTACTTCGATGTCCACTTGAATGATTTAGTGTACATCCTGAAGCTCTGAACTTCACCACCCACAACTTGATTAACTGAATACTGGGTCCATCAATAAAACGATGGATTTCAAAATGATTATAAAACTTGGACAGTGCCTCATTAATAGAGAGGCCGTTGGAAAATACACTTCCATAGCATAATCGCGGTGTGCGCCAGATTACTGCGACATGGTGACTGACCACGCCAATGAGCTATCGAACACCACCCTTCCCCTCCCCCTCCTAGCCCCTTGCTTGTGGAGATATTCGAGCATAAAGTTTGAATTCGGTGCTGGGAAACCCGTTATAACTAAATAGGGGAAGAAATACATCATCATCAATATCTTGAAAAATTATGACATGGTAATAGTTTGGTTATATCTTTCCTGCTACCTTTGCCTTCGCGTACGCTTCTAAAATACCCTGACTTTTTATTATTTTAGATCGAATAATTTCAGATATGAGGAAGTATGATACTATAATATATATTTTTGCTTATTTTTCAGTACATCTCTGAAGATATATTACTTAAAATTAGAAAAAAAAATTTCAACATTTTTAATTGAGCTCTTTCAAACGATGCCCCATAATTTACATAAAACTTAGACGAATAATTTCAGATATAAGAGGGAGTATGGTACTATAACATATATTTTTCAGTACATCTCTGAAGATATATTACTTAAAATATATTACTTAAAATTAGAAAAAAAAATTAAACATTTTTAATTGAGCTCTTTCAAACGATGCCCCACAATTTACATAAAACTTAGAAGCAATTTCGGAGTCTCAACTTGTCTCCACACCGCTCCCCTAAAATTTATACATAGATATTTTTGAGTGTTAACTGTGCCAATTTACGTCAAGCGAATTCTGAGAAAACACAGCTATGATAGATGGACCGACGATTGAGTGATCTTATAAGGGCTCCTTTCATACTTTTAAATTACGGAACCATAAAAAAATATGCAACTACGCTGGTTTGACTTCTCTTGTTACATCTGTGTTTCTTCCTAAATAAATAGATAAGGAAGATACACGATGAAAAGGGTAACAAGGAAGTGTATTTCAGGTACATTTTGGGACACTATTAGAATGTATATATTCTCGTGTTCTTATTTCCAAATTTGACATTAAAATTAGGCAAATTCTATTATTGAATATATTTGGCGTTAATTTTGTAGAAATTAATTATTCACAATTAAATGAAACTACGTGATGTAGTATTATTTCTACTATCTTTAATTTCTTTACCACTACCTAGGTTTCGTTGTATTACAACATCTTCAGTTGGGATATTAGCAAAGATTTAAAAAAAATAAAAAGATAAAAAAATAAAAAGATAGTAGAAATAATACTACATCACGTAGTTTCATTTAATTGCAAATTCTATTGAAAAAATGATTAAACTGTTTTCTAAACTTGCCGACAAAACTGTATTGGAATCTAGCAAGAATGGAAATTACTTGCCTGTAGTATCAACCGAAGACTGTTTTAATTAAGGTTAAGCAATAGACAAATAAGGTCTAAATACCCTTTACCCTTAATCTTTTGTAAAATTGGTACCTTACGAGGTTTCTATAGGCAGAAATCTTAAAGTTTAGAACTTACGTAGACGATTTGTTACCTAGTTCGGCACAAATAGTCTACGTTATATAAATTAATGAAATTCAAATTATTCTTGGATCGTTATTTACACATGGCTTTTAATCATTTTATTTTTTTTAAATTTTGAGCAGGAAATAGGAAAAACAACCTATAAGAAAAAATCATTTAAAAAAATATTTTGTAAATACAAAATATATTAGTGTAAGTCGACGTGTTATATAAATAGGACAGCAAAGGCAAATTATATTTGTAAAGCTGCTAACTTTTGCATGCCGCTTCATCCGCGTGTTATTAAAAATCGTAGACCGCTCTTTGACAATGCTGGCTTGAAAGGGTACTTTATGTAGATCCCCATATACCTCTCCATCTTTTCCACATTCACGTGGGCTAACGCTTCATCCGCCAGAATTCCCTGCATGGTCAAAAAATAAATAATTATCTTTAAAACTACTAAACTATAAATGATGATAAGTACTCAGTACAGGAACAACTTTTTTGACGAAATACTAATATTTATACTTGCCGATGATTGTTTAATATGAACATAATATTTTCAGCACTAATACTTTTACTTATCATTAAAACACCTAGTTTTTATTACCTACTAACAACAGATATATGTCGTTGCAAACTATTCCTATAGTTTCAGCAGCGCATTGGGTTTACTGTGCAGGGCCATAATTTTTGCTTAATAACTATTTTAGCATCATGTTCATTGCTCTGCTGCTGTAAATCATAGCGTAATTAAATACAACCTAGCTTTTAATATGGAATGTCTAAATATAATATTCTTTTGAAATCTGTTGGGCGGTTTAAAGATTGAATTCGGTGCTGGGAAATAGGCAATTCTCTATTTGTGTTATATTAGAAGGTATTAAGAACATTTTGGATATTCCAATATCAATGTATATAATTTCTGATGTCCCATTTTTACAATAATAGTCTCCAAATGGCAAAAATAAGAGTGGTGTGTTTGAATTAACTGTGAAAAACTGTGGAAGGTTCAACTAGAACATTGCAATCTGCTATCAATAAAGTAGCCATTTGGTCAAAAAAATGGTGCATTAAATTAAATAAATCCAAATCAACACATGTCAACTTTACAAATAAAAAGATAACACAACAACCAGTCTTTATTAATGGCACTCAATTACCATATGCAAACACCGCTAAATATCTTGGTATGACTCTCGACGCCAAGCTTCGGTGGAAAGAACATATTAAGACGAAACGCGACGAACTTAATATCAAGTTCAGAAAAATGTATTGGTTGTTTGGTCGTAATTCTGAGCTCTCAACATACAACAGGCTTATTTTGTATAAGCAAGTCCTAAGCCCAATTTGGAGTTATGGAATACAGCTGTAGGGCTCCGTCAATAAGTCTAATATCCAAGTGATACAAAATTCCAAAACAAAGTGCTTAAGTGTGTAGTTAACGCGCTTTGGTATGTCCGAACTGTGATCTCCATCGCGATCTTGAGATTGAGATGGTAGACGTATATTTGGTATTATTAGATTTGCTAGTTCTCACGAAAAGAGACTTCAAGACCCTATTAATCCAGAAGTGTCCAGACTCTCAAATGTGTAAAATATTATTAGAAGACTCAAACGAATAAAACCTTTTGAGCTTGTTAGACACTAGAACACTAGTGATTCAAAAGAAAATCTTAAATTAGACAGCACATAGTATATTAAATCAGAAACAAATTAATCGTGAGTTATACAGCTAGTTTTAATAAAAATTGTAAAATAAAAAAAAATGTTTGGATTCATTTTCCAAGTCCGATAATACTGTGAATAGTATTTAAAATAAATTTTAATTTGTGACATAATAAACGATTGTATATATATATATATATATATATATATATATATATATATATATATATATAAATATATATATATATATAAATATATATATATATATATATATATAAATATATATATATATATATATATATATATATATATATATATATATATATATATATATATATATATATATTAAATAATTATGCCCTAAACTAAAAAATAGACGCCTAAATTATATGCAAGTCTTTGCACCACGAAGGTCTCATTATGTTTACCTATTGTTGTTATTGTTATCGTATCCACATGAGACGAAGAAGATCTCATATGGAAAAATGGTTACCAGAGCCTCGAAAGGTTGGACTTCTCTAGTCCCGCTTGATGAGCGACCGGGAATCGAACCCGGGTCCCAGCGATGCGCCGCGCACTCAAGGGCCGTATGTCTTGCGATCAACCCAACACACCACAGTGACAAAAATATAAATTAAAATTATAAATTACGTTTTGTAGAACTAAGAAAAATTATGAAAAATTCATAAATTTTGGGAGCGACCTTGATAAGTATAAAATTACATGATCACGAAAGGTTCCCTCGCTTTATCCGAGATATCTAAAAATGTTTATGCAAGTATATATACATTAATAGACAACATTATCTAACAAACTACTTTTAACTTCACCATCTTATTGAACTGATCCTACGTTCGCTAGTATTTCGATGTTATAAATATGATATATGAATATACTTAGTGTTAATTTTGTAGAAATTCATTATTCACATTTAAATGAAACTACGTGATGTAGTATTATTTCTACTTTCTTTAAGTTCTTTACCATCACCTAGGTTTCATTGTATTACATCTTCAGGTGGGCTGTTAGCAAGACTGTATCTTTGCTAACAGCCCACCTAAAGATATTGTAATACAACGAAACCTAGGTCGTGGTAAAGCACTTAAAGAAAGTAGAAATAATACTACATCACGTAGTTTCATTTTAATTGTGATATAAAATTTGGTAAGGAAACATTTTATGCGCAGATTCAATCTGTTATCAAGAAAAATCGATGACACACAGACGGTGGGCAAGAGCCGCCTCGGCGTAAACACGAAATATTTACCATTTCCCCCATTTGAATATAAATTGAATTCCCCAAATTATCTTCTCTTCAATCGCAGCCTCCCTTGACTAATTACGGTGAAATATTCTGACAAAACGACATCTTAAGCAGCGTTTCGCGTCTACGTTTCTTCAATACGACGAGTCATTATATACGTTTCTATATCGAATCTATTAATCACGCATCCGGAAGTAAAGTAATAAATTAGCCAAGGATGGCCACAGTCTGCTAACGGCATTAGCATTGAGATTCAATGCCGGGCTAATTGGACAATTGAAGGAAATTGAGCGACTCCTGAACAATATCACAATGGAGACGCCGAACTTTCTACGCCGCCAGTTGTTGCTTCGAAAGCTTAATGTACCTAAGCCTCTGTCATACGTATATAAGGAGCTCGTAAGCCTTTCCTATTATCAAGTAGACAGTATAGGAAATTCTACCTAGTTCGTTTAGGAATATAATTTCTGAAAAGTGTATATTATTAAAATGTCACATATTAAAAGGTATATAAGCAATTAAGCGTGTATCATGCCTGATACGCATAAAGTAAGGCGCCGAAATTGTTTATATCGGTTGAAAAACTTGAAAAATATATGCGATGTTGTAGCTTAATATTTTAAAAATGGACCTAAAAATTAAAGACGGTAAATGGAATTTTAATTTCATTTTGATAAAATTATTAAATAAGTTCTATTACGTTTTGCGTAAACAATTTCGGAAATACATTAAAAAATAATATTTTTTTCATTCTTTTGAGAGCTTCATCCGATGCATCCACTTGCAGAATTTCATGTACCTAGGTCCGTGAACCGTCCTAAAACCGTGGTGTCTATGAGGATATAACAGACAAATTAACAGATATGACATAATTGTAAAGATTCCTTGCTCTAATACGGAATTTTATCAACGGAGCCTTACCGTGATTTGGTTATGTGTCCCTATGTAGATAACGTTTTTTGAGAAGTTTGACCATCATAGGTTAAATTCGGTTCATCGAAAGGTCTCTGGTATAGAGGTACGACCGTTTCGCCAGCGGACGGCGGGCTTACTGGAGACTGCATCGAAAATAATTCATATGTGTACCGTGTGGGCAGCTTAGAGGGGTGGCGAAGTTAGCGGGGAGCGGAAACGATAATCGTCTATTTCGCTCAAGATCTTTTTATTTGTGAATGAGTAAATAAGAAAAAAAGTGACGCAAGAATTATTTAAATTTCGAATTACTATTATTTCGCGTAGTGGAGTTATAAAAAGTATCACTTTCACTGCCCAAAGTGAAAGTCACTTTAGCTTCTTAAAGGTTTATTCGTAGCTATGGAGCTAGAAATGAAGCTATGGTACTGAATGAAATAGATATGTTAACTTTGTCAATTTAACGTAAAATTTGGTAAAATGTAATTTTATAGCAAAAATATCGGTACTTGGATTAAAAACGAAAAAAAACGTTTTCAATATTTTGAAAAATAGAAATCATTAAACCTTTGTTTGTAATAAACCTTTTAAGTATGAGTAGAACTCGCACAAGAAGATATACAACCTTAGGCGCAGATTAACATTTAAGCATACATAGTAACATTTCTATTAAACTATTTACAAATATTCGTATATTTTTATCACTTATAAAATATTACGCTTTTCTCATATATATATGGATTTGATTAATCATATTTTTTATTATTATATATTAGCCTTTTTTAATGTACAGAATTTTATCTTTTTACGTTTTTCAACCTAATGCAACTGATATAATAATTGCAAAATAAGTGGTTCACAGAATCGTTATTACCTACTAGAAGAAAATAATTTCAAAAAAGTACGGCCTCTACTTAACAAAAAGAAAAATATTTTCCAGCTAAACTACTTGTGCGGAAGACTACTCGAAATAATATTTTAAGTAATTTTAAATAGTTTCTATTCTTCGGCCAGGGAAAAACGGACTGTGAATTTTAACTATCTTATTTCGTTTTTTTCTTTCGTTTATTTTTGTTTCAAAATGAAAAAAACCCTGGACGTAATTGGCATTATAACAGTGTTTCTTTCGGACTTTTCGTTACAGAAAAGTTACAATATATATATATATATATATATATATATATATATATATATATATATTACATGCGACACGGAAAATACAATAAATTAACTTAGGTAGTCAAAATATTTTAAAATAATTATATCGATATTATCCGATGAATATTACTGATAAAATATAATAAAGATTTTTTTATTTTGAAGATGTTTGATGGAAAAGTGTACACCTCCAAGTTGACTAAGTGAATATTTTTTATCAGTTGTAAAAATTGGAAATAATTCTTGTTTCTATAAATACTTTACGCAAAGAATCTAACATTTAATGAGCCTTTTATTAAATAAAGCAATAATATTTTGATTAAAATATAAGAATCACAACGTATCGATTGAACTTAAAACCTGTGAAGTATGAGTTGAACCCATACTACGCATTCCGTACAACCTTAGGTACACACACATAAAAGTTTATACATTTAAAGATACGTAACACATATTTTTATTAAATTATTTATAAATATAAATAGCGTTTTTAGCCCTGTAAATATATTGCTCAGTATATTTTTACATATGAAAAATATCTATCGTTACCTTCTCAAAAAAATAAACTATACTGAATCATCTTTGCAGTTTTTCAGTAAGTGAAATTCTATAACTTTTGAAAACTTATGAATAGCTTTTGAAAGTATAATCCTAAATATTATATTTACTGCCTTTTGTATTTATTTATAATATATAGGTTCCTCTAAAATCTCCTATATGATTTTAGATTCAGCAGTTCAGAGTCATCAACGATTATTTTTTGTTTCTGAATTTTCTTTTATTTGAAACTTATCATTTGTTTTAATACTTGTTTATAGAAGCTCTACATGTTAATAAAAGTTACCGAAACATTGTATTAGTGAATGTTATTCATCGGTGTGTATTGTTCACCTGTCGATTTAATACTTAAAGAAAGTAAAATTGTAAGTTCAAAGTTTAGATATAATATTTCGAAATTAACTCATTTCAGAAGCCAAGAAAATGCCTATAAAATGTTATAGTGTCGATTGTTATACTTTTGGTATCCAAACCGATGAAATAAAATTAATTTGTTTATTACTAACATGGTAATATTACTGAAAGGTCTAAATCAGTTACTTGATAAATACTGAATAGAATGAATTCACAAATATATTTGAAAATCTGATTGCGGCGGGTTATCGTTGAAAGTCCTATCAAAAACTCAAGTCTAAAATACTTCTATAATTTTTAGGATAATAAAGAAACATTTTTTATTAAACATTGCTCATGTATATTTTTTTTTGCTACGAAATTTTCTACAGTAATCCAGAGTCCATCCCAAAAAACCATATCGTAACAAAAATGACTTATGTTTTAGATTATAATGTTTAGATCTAAAAATACTCTTGACCGGGGTAAAAGTATGTGATATCTTTGCTTGGGCTTTAAGTCGAAACTTTCTAATACTTTCGACAATTTCTATTAATCAGTTTTAGGTCTGCGCGCTCGGTCTTACTGCAAGAATACTAATAATCGAATTACAAGTTCTTTAGGACAAATTTGATAAAAAAGTACTTTGTACATTAATCTGTAGCCTTATCTCCTACCTACTTATTAGTACCTTATAAAAATATAAGTACTAGTACCTTATAAAAATACCTTAAATAAATACCTTAAAAACTTACTAGTACCTTATAAAAATATATGGAGAGACAAAATATCCATCAGAAGAAATATGAAATAATAAAAAAGTAACCTCAATTTTAGTTTTAATTCCAAGAATTATTACAGTACCAGTTATATTAAATCGGTCCAAATAGAGAAAAAAAGAAAAGAACAGACAGACAAAAAATCTTAGAAAAAATGCCTTTTGGATTTAAAGAAGTCTGGATGGCATGTTTCTTTAGTTTTTAAAAAATACTTTCGATGCACTGACTCCCTTCTGTTACCCTTGCATAATTGTAGAAAATAAAATTAAATATATGATGACCAAAATCTAAACCTATATATATTTACAAAAAGAAATTTTTTTGTAATATGATTGTAGTTGTTACTTTTCTCGATTCTGTGGATTTTAACCTTCATTTGAACACTTTATATAGATAATTCTAAAGTTTTCAATAAATTACGAACTGTGCATAAATTACAAAACCAAACTCAAGAACTTAAACCTTAATTACACGAATTTACTGATGTGAAAGTGAGTTTGTTAGTTTTTCTTTTACATACCAACTACTTGACTAATCGCCGTGAAATTAGACATACAATATTCGGGAAATAAATATAGAATAAAAATTTATTGTAAAATATATTTTTTTGGTAATTAAGAAATCATCCCGTTAGAGATAAGAGACCAAATATTCATAAGGAAGAGTATGGATATACGTAAATATGTAATAACATAACATGACATTTTTTCCACGTCGTTTCTTTGATTCTGTAAATCTCAAACTACTCACCAATTTCCGACGTTAAGATCTGATTTTTTCACAAAAACATCTTTTTCCTGATTTCTTTACCATTTTCACTTTCTAAAGCTATTTTAACACTACAAATTAGAATAACAATAGCAAGATTTAATTTCTCTTCGAAATAATCCGATTACTTTAATACGTGAGTTTACACATGTGTCCTTTTTAAACCACATCCGTTTCGCTCTGTTTGAGCAAGACAGACTCGTTCTTTTGTTTGCGTGGTAAGCAGTTTCGAACATTTTCAAACGGATCGACTAACAAAGCTCAGAGAGGTCTCAATCGACTGGATAAGCTGAATAGGCGAAATCGATGCACAAGACGCTTAGAACTCGAATGGATGGAATAGAATGTCGGTTGCATCGAAGTGCAAACCTTCGGTGTATTTCAAAAGTGCTTCCATTCGGAATAGAGTGGAGTGTTGATTTACACTACTATGTGAAAGAAAGCTGTGTACTTATACTTTAAAATTAAGCTTTTTCTGCTCCATTTGGATATTTTTACTATAACACTGTCCTTAACTTTTATAACGTCTGCTTAAGCAGTTAAGCTGGTGAAATTGTAAAACAACCTTTTATTTTGAATAAAATCTGCGTAGACACGTATAAAAATTTAAATATTTAATGGTAAATATGTTTTATTTGTATTAAAATATTCATCATTATCAATTCATTCTAGGTTCAACCTCCCTTGAATAGTTTCATCTGCTTTGACTTGTCTTCGAGCCGTCTCACGACTCCAGTGTTTATC
This sequence comes from Druceiella hillmani, assembly GCA_039881145.1. Lineage (NCBI taxonomy): Eukaryota > Metazoa > Arthropoda > Insecta > Lepidoptera > Hepialidae > Druceiella > Druceiella hillmani. The sequence continues at coordinate 11,145,494 of JAYKKI010000011.1, read as the reverse complement.
AGCTAATGCCTGACTGTTATCTTTCGATCCTCAGGGTCTTCGGTTTCCGATTCTATGTCTCCTCTCTACGATTCGGTTACCATTCCAAGTCCTAAAACTCCGTCTGCCATCTTCGTACTTCATCAAATTTCGCAGCCCATTATCAAGCGACTGTTAGTGACTTTTAACTTCAAGCGGTTATATTTATAATCGTCCATGTTTCGTATCCATATGTCTATTAGGCAATAGGCGTTAGTTTTAAGTTTTAAATTAGTTCTTTTCAGTTTTAAATTGGCGCTAGTTTTAAATTTTCATCTTTTAAAATATTGTGCTATCTTGGATCTATCCGAGTTTTGTTTCTATTATATCTATATTGTATATAGTCTACTATTATGTATATAGTGATATATTATGTTTTTCTCTATTCTGTGCTTGTCTTATTATCGATGTTTACGAGTTTTTCGAAATATATTCCACCCCACGTCAAGTTGTGAGCCTTCTAGGGGTTCACATCTTTATTACCCATCATTTTGATTCTAATGGTTTATTTTTAGACCTGCCTAACCTGGTTTATTTTTAGACCTGACCTGTCTAAAAATAAGCCTTTTTCAAATTGTTTATTTTTAGACCTGCCTAATTACATGCAGCACAATAATTAATGAGTATTAACACACTATAGATTCTTACGCCCAATCCTCTTCCATCCACTTTGTTATAAAGTTTTAAAGACATCTTCCAAAGTAACGATAAATAATTTTGATGATATAGCGCATATATCTCATTCTATCTCGATCAGAATTATATTTCCAGAGATCTTTACTCTTAAGGTATCGTCGATATACCTAAGGGTGAGGTCGATATACCTTTAGTCAATGTAGCATATTTGTAGTACATGAGCATTGCCTAAATTTCTACGGAATTGAAAGTCGTCTCAAAGTCAATGAAGATCATTTAAAATGGTTGTTGGTATTCTGTTACCTTTTGAATCACTTATTGTATAGTATGAATGTAATCGATGGTACTGAATCCAATCTGTTCTATTGGCTGAATTTTGTCCAAGTAAGCCTTCAATCTCGATTCGCTAAAAGCTTATAAAAATGAGGAAGGTATGATATTGGTATGATGAAGCATAATTTCGTTTTTGGTTCATTTGTTGGCAGGGTTTTAACCAATGAGTCTTTTCAGACGTCTGGTGCAATGATTATTGAATATTGTTCAATGAATATACATTCATTGAACAATTGCACTAGTTCAAGTATGCATTGAACTATTACATCTAAATATTATTTTCTATTATGTAAATTTAATGTCAAGTTTTTTAATAGCTGTTAGGAAAATAATGAATTTAAAAATGTTTCTTCGTCCTCTGAAAAATTATTAAATATATCTTTTTTTTATTTATTTACGCGAGCTGACTAATTAATTGTTTGTTTATCCGATTTTTTGGCTTTTTCGATATTTGAAAATTTACTAAACATTTCGATCACATTTTAAAAGATCTCTTCAATGATACTCGCATGAAATATAAAAAAAAGTATGTAAGAGGAATTTATGAGTTCGCTATTACCAATATTTTTAATTTAAAGAACAGAATCATGTAAAAGTATTACCAGACATTTTAATTATATTTTAAAGACCTCCTTGTAATTTGAAGTAAATTTACTCTTTTTCGCAAAAAATATTTTATTATATGATGACTATATATATATATATATACATTTGCAGAACTTTAATTGTAATTTCAATTTGAGTCGTTTGATTATTTTTAATAAACGGAATGTAAAGTTTAGATAGACGCTTATAGTCTTTTTCGAAATTCACTTCCGCTGTACACTATTTATTCTGTTTCCAGCATCGGTAAAAAATATTTTAAAATATGTACCATTGATGTGTATTTTTCAAAGTTATGATTAAATAACAAATCTGACCATTCTGTGTGAATAACTTGCATATTTAAAAGACTTCTCAGTCTCAGCTCCAGAATATCAAACTTCGTTATGTAAACCATAAAACCAAGTATAGCATGGCAATACTTAACTTTGGCATACATACTTTCTGTTTTTAATAAGGCGGCTAAATTTTTTATAATACATATTTAGTGTTATGTAAAAGTCTACCAAAACTTACCTATAGAGAAAAGAGTAATAACTTTATAATAAATTTCATTGCACAAACAAATTAATATGCCAAAATTTGATTACGTAACAATTTTCAGAAAATAGGTATATCAATATTAGAGTCCTTATCAATATTCCGATATTCCTCGGATATTCCGATTTAAATTAGTTCGGAAAGAGGGTACGCAAGTTTTATTTCGCGGGTATTTATATATTTTTCTGAGGCAAGATTACTCAAAATTACAGGATCGCATACAATATGAGGAAAAGCCTCATATCCCAGTTTAAATGCACCAATTTTAGGATAACTATTGACTGTGAATCCCAATTTGTTTTTGTGACTTGACCTTTTCAAGTTTTATACCTTATATATTAACATGACAATTATGTATTTCCATTCAAAACAATCTTCATAAATTTCATCAGAGGTGACTGATAAACAAACTTAGAATGAAAAATCACACACCGATGATGTTCGGGAAAAAAACCGAGGAGTAAGGGCTAAATATGTAAATGATTAATATTATATCTCTTCAGAAGCCGAGGGAATCAAAGATTAATGTATCAACAATGAGTAAATAAACGAGAGGAATTGGAAGTAATGGTGCTAAGAAAATGAAACTAACCATATACCGCATAACATAAATAAGGACAAAAAGTATAAATGTAAAAAATGGAGTAATTTTCTTCAATTCACTTGAAAAATTAATTAATTGTAATTAATTAATACAATTAAAAAAATAAAGTGGACCGGCAAAACTCCGTATAGTGTCGGGGCCAGGTATTACAAGAATAAAAACAACCCCCTTATTTATCGAAAATAAAAAAATAATCCTTTAATAGTTTTATTTTAATCCTTAAGCAAATATCTCGTATATTTTATGAAAAGTCAGGTTATATTTAATAATAAATGTTATGCCATCCCCGCAATACTCTTTAATTCAGCAATATGAAACAAAGTTGAGATTGTGACCTATCATAACCTCTATACACAGATGTACCATACCGACCCACGATATCCGCAAACCCAACAGGACCATTCTAACATTGTCACGTAAAATGACTAAATAACGACAAAAACATTCATTTTAACAATAACTTATTATTGAACTAAATATCTATAATATAAAAATTAAAAATGTACATATTTTTAATTCCTTTAGACTTTGGCCACACATTTACAACCATTTATATAAAATTATAATAAAATTTTTCTTTAGATTATTATTGGTATTTCCATTTCTTATAAATAATTTTATACATATTAAAAATATAATAAATGTACGTATACGAATATATTTTATATTTTTGTTATTAATGCTGAATTTTTTAGTCCTTTATATTCTAAAAAATGCCGATATTTTTAAAACCACATGTTATTTCTGTAATTTGAGGCCCTTTTTTTTAAATTTATGCATTATAATTTTTAAGTACTCGATACAGTTTTTGCATTTTTATATCAACGAGTTATAAAATTAAATAAGAACATACATATTTCAGTTATATTGGTGCAACAAATCGGTTAAGGGCTGTTAGAAGGGGTTCGAAATGGATGACATAAATAATCACACGCAAGGGCTGTCCACGACTTAGCTGCGCTCCACTAATACACGCGCACTTAGTTAAACAACTTGAAGGGCCTTTATGGTTGTTCATTAAAATACATATATGCTTAATTACCTCTTCAATATATATGATGCAATTTGAAATCTGGTAAGGTGCAATAGTCGATGTTAATGGGGGGAGGAGGGAGGTGAAGGAAAGGTGAGATGGTGACGGAGGAGAAGAAAGTTTCATTAAAGTGAATGATGAGTATATAACCACACATTCACCCCGCGAAAATAACGTGATGGAGTTATACTTCTATGTCAACTGCAATGTTGAACATTACAAAGGCAATAAAGTGACTAAGAAGGCATAACAAGTTTTGTTCTAATATTTACTTAATACACCGTCTTTATTTTGTGTCTTACAACAATCAATGGAACTCTAAAAGGCTTCTAACTTCTTTCGCTAATTGTCCTTCCGTAATAATATTTACTCCGTGAAAATGAGGTGATGGAGTTATACTTCTATGTAAACTGCAATGTTGAACATTACAAAGGCAATAAAATGACTAAGAAGGCATAACAAGTTTTGTTCTAATATTTACTTAATACACCGTCTTTATTTTGTGTCTTACAACAATCAATGGAACTCTAAAAGGCTTCTAACTTCTTTCGCTAATTGTCCTTCCGTAATAATATTTACTCCGTGAAAATGAGGTGATGGAGTTATACTTCTATGTAAACTGCAATGTTGAACATTACAAAGGCAATAAAATGACTAAGAAGGCATAACAAGTTTTGTTCTAATATTTACTTAATACACCGTCTTTATTTTGTGTCTTACAACAATCAATCGAACTCTAAAAGGCTTCTAACTTCTTTCGCTAATTGTCCTTCCGTAATAATATTTACTCCGTGAAAATAAGGTGATGGAGTTATACTTCTATGTAAACTGCAATGTTGAACATTACAAAGGCAATAAAATGACTAAGAAGGCATAACAAGTTTTGTTCTAATATTTACTTAATACACCGTCTTTATTTTGTGTCTTACAACAATCAATGGAACTCTAAAAGGCTTCTAACTTCTTCCGCTAATTGTCCTTCCGTAATAATATTTACCCCGTGAAAATGACGTGATGGAGTTATACTTCTATGTAAACTGCAATGTTGAACATTACAAAGGCTATAAAGTGACTAAGAAGGCATAACAAGTTTTGTTCTAATATTTACTTAATACACCGTCTTTATTTTGTGTCTTACATCAATAAATGGAACTCTAAAAGGCTTCTAACTTCTTTCGCTAATTGTCCTTCCGTAATAATATTTACTCCGTGAAAATGAGGTGATGGAATTATACTTCTATGTAAACTGCAATGTTGAACATTACAAAGGCAATAAAATGACTAAGAAGGCATAACAAGTTTTGTTCTAATATTTACTTAATACACCGTCTTTATTTTGTGTCTTACAACAATCAATGGAACTCTAAAAGGCTTCTAACTTCTTTCGCTAATTGTCCTTCCGTAATAATATTTACTCCGTGAAAATGAGGTGATGGAGTTATACTTCTATGTAAACTGCAATGTTGAACATTACAAAGGCAATAAAATGACTAAGAAGGCATAACAAGTTTTGTTCTAATATTTACTTAATACACCGTCTTTATTTTGTGTCTTACAACAATCAATGGAACTCTAAAAGGCTTCTAACTTCTTCCGCTAATTGTCCTTCCGTAATAATATTTACCCCGTGAAAATGACGTGATGGAGTTATACTTCTATGTAAACTGCAATTTTGAACATTACAAAGGCTATAAAGTGACTAAGAAGGCATAACAAGTTTTGTTCTATTATTTACTTAATACACCGTCTTTATTTTGTGTCTTACAACAATAAATGGAACTCTAAAAGGCTTCTAACTTCTTTCGCTAATTGTCCTTCCGTAATAATATTTACTCCGTGAAAATGAGGTGATGGAGTTATACTTCTATGTAAACTGCAATGTTGAACATTACAAAGGCTATAAAGTGACTAAGAAGGTATAACAAGTTTTGTTCTAATATTTATTAAATACATCGGTTTTATTTTATGTCTTACAACAATCAATGGGACTCTAAAAGGCTTCTAACTTCCTTCGCTAATTGTCCTTCAGTAATCGCATTATAATTTAGAAACCGTTTGATATTGCATATAATTTTTGCATCTCAAAACGCATATAGTTAACTAGAAGGTTTGTTAGAAATATCACAGAGTTTTTTTTCTCAAATCCAGCATCTTTCGACGTTTTCGCAAAACAACATGAAATCAATCATTTACAAAATTAAATTAGAAACACGTGAAACACAAACTGCTTTTGCCCGTTCAGCTTCCATACCAAAACCTATAAATATTAGCAACATAATATTGTTTCAAATTTATATTAAGATTATTATTTTATGCCTGAAAGAAATATCCATTTCTTTTTATGTATAATTTATTAAATTGACATTTTTTGATATCTTCGTATATTAAATTGTTAAACTACCCAAAAATGGGCCAAGCGAAAGGATAAGGTGAATTATTGGCAAAAACAAGTAATATCCTGAAAAACTGAATTTTCTACTACAGTTTCTTAAAAATGGTACGAGTTAAGACTGTTAGTAAATAAATATTTTAATGATTAAGATTTGCTTTTAAAACAAAAAAATGGTAGAACTTGAAATGGTAGATTTTTAGATCTTTTGATGATTATACTCAGAATAATATTTTGAGTTAGGTCATGTTTGCTGTTGGTATTATAATATGATGACATCACATGATAACATAACTAACGATATGACCTATATTTTTTTGGAAAGTTTTTCGGAAGAAAATCTTTAAGTTTAGTCTGTTCTTTACGGTGTTTTTTAATTTGATAACATTGACTAATAGGTTCCAGCAGAAAACGTGTTAAAAGTTTTATTTCGATTTGATCTCTTAGTCTAAATAATTAATTTTTATAAAGGTTTGTATTGAGAAAAATACCACTTTTATCACCTTGTAAGATAAAAAAATAAGTCCGTCCAAAAAAATCTGTAATTTTTAATATCGTTTGCAATTTACTTTAATTTTAATGACATTTGAAATTTAACACTCTAATGATTTTACCAATACCCTTGCTTACATCTAGATACGCGAACAAAGAAGTCTCAGCGTAGAAATGTCGCTTTTGTATTTTTATTTCTTTATTCAAGAAAATAATATTTTCTAATAAATAATTGAAAACTCTCTCAGACATTTTTCTAATTTTACTCCAATCGATAAAGTTTCGTGATAATGCAATATCACTAATTCTTTTACAGCTACTAAATTTTTAATTCAAATACATACAACCCCTATCGAAAATCAGCTAATTGATAGATAACCTCTAAGAGAATATCCATAAATACAAGTAAATATACAGCTCAAATATGTAAGATTTATTTTTAAATAATAATCCACCAGAAATTACAAAAATTTTGGAAGTAATAACCAAATAAAGGGTTTGCTGAAAACAAGCATTGCAACTTTAAAAATAAAAACGTACTTAAATGTAATTACTGAAATTAAAAAAAAAATGTTATAACCTTGTAAAAAACAATTTTTAAATGTCATTACAAATACATCTTAGTCTTTTTCGCACGGTGAAGCTCGTCTCAAAAGTTCTCACCATCTTGTCCTTCCTATAGAAATATCAAATCCTTCAAAAGCACCGGAAACGGAGAATTAATCATTCAGCTTCCGTCCGCGAGATTTATCTCTACTTGCATATTAATTTATCAGTGTTCAGACCTCACTTGCATTTCCTTCTATTTTCTAACTCAGTTTTTTTCAGCCAGTTAATGGTATGCAAATTTTTTAATTCGTGAATGTTTTGTAAATAAATGTTCATTGAATACGTACACACGAGTGTACCAAGTAGAAAGTTACACTCTGATATAAAATATGTTTTACATCATACAAAGTGACAGAAATATTTTTCCTATGCAAGCCTTGATTTTGTCTTTAAATATATGAGTGACTATATAAAAAAAATAATATGCATGAACGTAGTTACGAATTTTAAAAATGCCGATGGTAACACCAGTCGGGGAAGTGAAGCCGCTTGAAGTTTTATAACATATATTATTCAGGTTTTAACGAAAAAAATAATATTAAGTAATGGTGCACGGTCCATAATTATTTTACATTTAAGTTGTGTTAAAATCCGATTTTAAATTCATACTTCGAGTGGTGAAAAAAGTTCGTGAAAATAAATTCATTATTTCTGCGAAATAATACATACGGATACTTATTAAATATAGTATATCTAATTCTTGAGATAAATAATTATATGTAATAATAGAAATTTGATTAATTCTTTTAATTAAATTAATTTAAATTCAATCTTGTTGTACATAACACAGCTCGTTAATTTTGTTTCACGATGTTATTTGTGTATCTTGTATAAATTACAAACCAATGAAAGTTTTGTAGAAAAGGTTTGCAGAAAAAATAAATATGAAAAACGTCAAAAAAAATTAATATTATTTACAAATAAATGAAACTATATGATGTAGTATTATTTCTACTTCATTTAATTTCTTTTCCACGACCTAGGTTTTGTTGTATTACAACATCTTCAGGTGGGCTATTAGCAATAATTCTAGATGTTGTAATACAACGAAACCTAGGTCGTGGTAAATAACTTAAAGAAAGTAGAAATAATACTACATCACATAGTCTCATTCAATTGTGAATAATGAATTTCTACAAAATTAAAGCCAAATATATTCAAAATATCATTTAATTAAATAGCGAGGCTTTAGTAAATTAAGTAAATTAAAATATAGAATCACATGTAGCAATTCAAGAAAAAAAATATTTATATCTGTTGAAATACGAGTAGAGGGCGCTTTCAATTTTTCAATAAGCATTAGCAAAAATCTTTTTGATGAACTATTTGCGTGCTAGAAGTGAAACATCAAAGGACCCTTAAAATTTATTACATTTATTTATCATTGACTTTTCGCCATATCTGTAAATATTTTTATTATAATTAGGATAAATAGGGGATAGACATCAAGGTGGCAATATTATAATTTAAATAAGATTAAAAAAGGATAATTTTAAATGGTCAAATTTATATATTACAAAACACTAAAATAAAGAGTTTTATGTTATTAAGGTGAGCAACATATGTAAGAATTTAAGTGGTTTAAATTTCTCAAACTACTCTGCCTGGAATATATCCCTTTCTGAACTTTCCCGTATTTACATATATATGAATCTTCAAACATAGGAACAAAATTGTCCAATAATGAGGTTTTTTGATAGAAAAAACATTAATATTTATCATGTGAAACATTAAATCAAAGTGTAAAATATCGAGACTGAAAATAATTTTATTGGTTACATTTTCTTACTATTCTTTTATTTTCTTAAAAGTCGACTGGCAATCACTAAACAAACGTTGATATACTCTACATACTCTTTAATTTCCATGCATGATGTCCATTCAAGGAACAGGTGTTCTATTAATAACAATAACTACGAGGACAAGGCCATTCTATTAACATTAATTTCATAAATCTATGATGAAACACATTTTACGTACTGTGGTAAAAATTTGTAAATTTTATTCGTATTGAGTACATCTAATTATCCTATTTCAATTTTAGTCAAAAAAAAAATAGTACAGAAAATTAAATTTTGAATAGGATCCAAACCCATGTACAAGATTCTTAAGATCCTATAATGATTTAAATTAAGGTCAATTTCTAACTAATGACAATAAAGTCAACGACCACGTCTGCAGGAAAATACATATTTCACTAATAACTCATTCACAAACTTTTTCGTAATTGCGTCAATCATTAAAGTTTCCTAACTTGGTCATTAAAAATGTGTTAGGTAAACAATGCACTAATCATTCAATAAATATATTATTTTCAATTTATCATTTACACACGTATGTATATCTATAAAAATGTATGGCTGTAAGGAAAATAACTTAAGTCTGTAAAACATTTTCCCTCTCAGTTTAACTTTACTTTCTCTCTCCCTCTCAGCTCCTGATGCTTTTCAGAGATGAAAGGGTTCACAAGCGTCATGCAAATTTCAATCCGATTAGCTGGTGCATTCTGTGACCGGAGTCATGTTGCAAGCCTGACAAAGGACAATATTCAAAGGAGCTTGCTCGGGTACATTGTATTTGTGAATCGTCGATTAAGTTCACGTCATTTGACTCAACACATTATGCCATTGAAGAGCGCTGGATTAGAATGGTTGGATGTGAGCAACAATTCGTGGTATACCACAATAATGAAGTAGTTTTCTACTAAGCAAGTTAATAGCCTGACTGTAATATATTCACGTGACACAAGAAATTTTTTATAAAATAGATAGAACAGAGAATTTTAGAATAGTATTATATATAGAGAATTTTAGACAGAAAAGAGAAAAACAGAATTTTGATAAAATAGATAAACAGAGAGAAAGAGAAGAGAATTTTTATAAAATTTAAATAATTTTTTTATAAAAAAAAGTTAAATAATTTTGGAATTACACAGGTGGGATGTTTTTAAAATTATTGAATTTATTAAAATAAGGAAACTAAATCTAAAATTAAAAACAAAATTATTGAGTCGAATTTGGTTTTTAACTCTTATAATTTAATATCATCTTTGAAATAAAGGATAATTTTCAATTCAGTGGAAACGTTTAATAAACGTACAAGAGCTGTTTACGGTATTTTCTGCCAAAGATTAGTGATGTACACCTACAAATTATTAAGGTTTAGTAAATTTAAAGTATTATTTCAATGCAAAAAGAAAAGAACACCATATAAACACACAAATTAGAATATGTAGGATATATCATGACATAACCGAAATAACGCTTGATGGACTAGCAGACTGCGTCAACTAAGCTATGGAGGTACCTCTTGGTTGAGCAATCTTAGGGACTGGTATGGGTTATCGTTAGCGCAATTATATCCAAGAACTTCTTCAAACACTCCACTTCGAAGAATAGGCATTTAAAGCATAAGTTTATTTCCACACAGTGTAAATTGCAAATGCATTTAATGCAATGTTTTGCAACGAGCCTGTAATCAAGTTTAACCCATAAATAAAAAAATAAAAACCTATGAAGTAAAAGTTGAACTCACACTGCGAGGATCCCGTAGACATTTAAACCCTTATAAACATTTAAGCGTATGTAATATTTCTATTACATCATTCACTAATACTTTATATTGCCTACCATATATTTTGTAGGTGTAAAATCCATTATTTTGCGCCGTATTTAAAAAAAATTATGATCTAGGGTAATCACCATAGTTTTCCCGTAATTTTTAGTCACATTGTGTACCAACCCTGTTTTTTCATGATGTTTAGCTCGGTTGTCTCGGAAATAAAGATGGAAGGGTGGAATACCTATTTTGGAATATCTTTTTAAATATGCAATTTAAAATTATGATAAAATTTTTTTGTATATCATATAACAGGTTCTTTCAAATGACATCATGACGTGATACATATATAAAAAATAAAACCTTCATTTAATTATAAACCCCGGTTTAATTATAATATGATTATCAAAAATAGGTAATGCAAATATGTGGATTGATAAGATATGTTATCATGCCAATTTAAATTTTCTGTTGCATGGTTTCTGAGTGAGTACTACTGCTGTGAGTAGAATTATAATCGTTCACAGCCGATTATAACTGTATTCAGAGCCTAGCGATTTCTGAGCAGAAAAAAAACGGCTGTGACGGATGGATGAACAGACACTTTCCGTTTTTTTCTTATCAGGTACAGAACCCCAAAGATAAAATAAATGTAATCGCAAGTTATGATTCCAAAAGTGTTCTCTGTTGAATTCGTTTTTACATAATTTTTTTCTTTGCTGGAAATACCTAAATATAAAAATACGATTATCTTAAAATAGCTTACGCGATTAACCATCACTTATTGAAGTGAGATCGTTTCTTTTTAGTTTTTTAGAAACAAAAACCCAATAATGAAACCTAAATTTTTGCTTTTGACAATGATACTGGTTTTTATGGTTCCGTATCTTAAAAGGAAAAACGGAACCCTTATAAGACACTCACATGTCTGTTTCTATGTCCATTACTGCTGTTTTTTTATAGATTGCTTCACACAGAAACTTGAAATAAAACATATTAATCTGAACATATCGGAATGGCTGAAATTCGAAAATATTCATTTGGAAAGTTTAAGGAGGCTAAATTAAGTACAAGATTTTTTTTAAATTTCATATATATATAGTGTCGTTTAAAAGAGTTAGCTTTAAGGACCTCAAGAATATTTTTTTCATAATTGGATTATATATCTTCAGAGATGTATTAAAAGATATGCAAATAAATATGGAATATATTTCTCCCGCTTATTTCGACACTATTCAATCCATAATTATGAAAAGCAAATATAAATTTTTAGAAGCCCACGCAAAGGTTAGAGGAAAAATATACCTACGACTCTGGATGCCGTAATTTTTTTTTTAAATATTCCATATATTTTTACGCCTACGAAATATTTAACAGGCATTTACATTTTTCTATTTTCAAAGCCGATTTTTGACTTTTCGGGTCGAATGCTATATTTTTTTAGATATTTTAGGATTTCTTTTTAAATATTCCATTTGGAATGATAAAAATAAATTTTTATATTTTCCATAGCAAGCCTTTTCAAATGATATTCCTCATGACATATAAAACAAAAAAAATATTTGTTTAAGACTTCAATATACCACTTTTAATTTTTATCTGAATATTTAAAAGAAAAATTGTATAAAATATGTGGTTCAAATATGGCTAGAGAGATTTATAAAAAGATCCCAAAAGCAAACTTCATCTAAATCGATCCATCGTTTTATGCGCTATAAGCATGAACGTACGTGCACACGCTCAAGCAGCCACACACACACACGAACGCACGTATACATATATTTTTTAACTTAATTTTTAGACTCTGCTAATGCAATACAGTAAACATAGTATATTGGTAACATAACAGATACAAAGAAAACGAGTTACTGAATATAATTTGACTTATAAAATATCTACTAAAAATACTAAAATTTTCGTTAAAACCATTAGAAAGGCTTTTGAGAAAATCAGATTTTTAACAGTTTTTATGTAAAGTAGACTGAAATTTAATATTAGAGCAAATAAAAAAAAATATTAGCGACATCTCTAAGAAATTCCCAACTACCAATTCAGTACATTATAATACGTTACAAAATAAATATAACTCGAGTTTAAATTTATACGCAAATACAACACTTCTTTCACCATTTACATCACTCAAAATAACAGTTGGATAAATCGAAATTCATATACTAAAACTTAAACAAATAAATTCGATGAAAACGTACCGAAAGGTTTGCGCTCGCTCGGGCATGCAAAATATTCGAATAGCATTGCATGAACGCACACGGTGTTATACAGCCATGAAATTCACTAATTAGCAAGCGTTAATAATATTAATCCAACGCATCGCTCTAATTCGCTTTTGTCATTTCGCGTGCTAGTTTCAATAAAATCATTAGCGCCACATCACTATATGCATATGTACGAATCGTATATGCCCGCTTCAATGCAAATGCATTAATGGCAGCCCGGATTATAGTGCTGTACCATTTTGATAACGCTGTTATTTTGACCTTCTAAATTGGCAATTAAAATTACAACTGTCGACGTGTTCTCTCCTGCATTTATATGTTCGTGTTTCTATTTCTCTCTAAAATACACAAGTACGTTATAGAGTTTGACATTATTTTGGTGGTATTTCACAGGGCTATAAGATGAAATTTAAGAAAATTGAACTAATTGAGTAGAACTTGGGCTATGAGGATTCTATACACATAGGCACTTAAACGTTTAAGGTTATGTAATATTTCTATTTAAACTATTTACAAATATAATTTTTTTACAACCAAAATATGTTTCCTACTATATATTATTGTAAAAATAAGCTATTTTTATATTATAAAAATATGTAACTCCACATAGAATCAGATATAATTCATTTTTGCGTATTGCCCTTTGCTTTTCTTATACTTCTCATTATGTCGACTTTATAGATTGTGGGTCAACTGGAAGTACCTTACAGGATTGATGATCAGTGAATAAGACTACTGTATGAAAAAAAACACTTTAAAGGGTCATTTTTGTTGTGTGAACCAAAAGACTTGAATTTACAGTAATGTAAGGTTATATAGATCTTAGAATACCATATTAATTTCAGCTTAATATTTCAAGCCGGTTCTTAGAAAAAGGGATTCCCTAAACAAGCGAACGGATGGACGAGTCAAACACGATATAAAGATATAGATTTTTGTTGTGTGAACCAAAAGACCTGAATTCACAGCAATATAAAGTTATATAGGTCTGAGAATACCATACTAATTTCAGCTTAATATTTCAAGCCGGTTCTGAGAAAAACAGAATTCGCTAAACAAGCGAACGGATGGACGAGTCAAACACGATATAAAGATATATTTTTGTTGTGTGAACCAAAAGACTTGAATTTACAGCAATGTAAAGTTATATAGGTCTTATAACACGATATTAATTTCAGCTTAATATTTCAAGCCGGTTCTGAGAAAAAGGGATTCGCTAAACAAGCGGCCGGATGGACGAGTCAAACACGATATAAAGATATATTTTTGTTGTGTGAACCAAAAGACTTGAATTTACAGCAATGTAAAGTTATATAGGTCTTAGAACACGATATTAATTTCAGCTTGATATTTCAAACCGGTTCTGAGAAAAACGGATTTGATAAACAAGCGGACGGATGGACGAGTCAAACACGATATAAAGAATCTTAGAGCGGATTTAATTTTTATATGATTTTTATTAAAGACATTGAAGAAATTGTGCTATTTCTTTGGAGTATATCATCACTTTTGCATGAGAGAAATATTAGCGAATATACAAGGTTAGAAAGCAAGAATCTTTGTGTCTCATTGTGTATAGTTTTGCGTCCCATTGTGTATATGTGGATTTGTCTTGAATTAAATTTAAGAAACAACTGTGCATCGTTTTGGTCATATGTGAGTGCTTAAAGAGCTATTAGCGACGCTCGCGGTATTACTTCATGTGGTGCCGTAATTGTCGCAGTACCTCAACTGCCCTTGTTAAGGTTACTGATGATATACGCTTGGCTATGGAGAATACACAAATCACTGACCTTGTGCTTCTTGAAATCAACAGTGCGTTCAACTCTGTTGACTTCGATAAAAAGTTAAATAATTGTTTCTATTTGCCCTTGTTAAGGTTACTGATGATATACGCTTAGCTATGGAGAATACACAAATCACTGACCTTATGCTTCTTGATTTTAACAGTGCGTTCAACTCTGTTGGCTGCGATAAAAAGTTACATAATTGTTTCTATTTGGTAATAGTTACATAGTTGTTTCTATTTGTTTTCTGTTTATGTTGAAACTTATACTTTTTACTTTCACATGGATGTTCCGTTGTGCTCTACGTTTCTTGCAATGTAAAATTTAATTTTGATGAAGGTTTTGTCTCGTTGATTTTCTACCGGACTAATCGTTTTCAATGTAATGTGAAGGTCACAAAGTAAGTTTTATTTCACGGTTGCTATTTTAATGAAATTAAGATAGTAAGTAATTAATTGATATTATGACTTTGAATTCCCTCTTTAATATAGTATAGTTACATAGTTGTTTCTATTTGTCTTTTGTTTATGTTGAAACTTATACTTTTTACTTTGACATGGATGTTTGACCGTTGTGCTCTATGTTTCGTGCAATGTAAAATTTAATTTTGATGAAGGTTTTGTCTCGTTGATTTTCTACCGGACTAATCGTTTTCAATGTAATATGAAGGTCACAAAGTAAGTTTTATTTCACGGTTGCTATTTTAATGAAATTAAGATAGTAAGTAATTAATTGATATTATGACTTTGAATTCCCTCTTTAATATAGTATAGTTACATAGTTGTTTCTATTTGTCTTTTGTTTATGTTGAAACTTATACTTTTTACTTTGACATGGATGTTTGACCGTTGTGCTCTATGTTTCGTGCAATGTAAAATTTAATTTTGATGAAGGTTTTGTCTCGTTGATTTTCTACCGGACTAATCGTTTTCAATGTAATATGAAGGTCACAAAGTAAGTTTTATTTCACGGTTGCTATTTTAATGAAATTAAGATAGTAAGTAATTAATTGATATTATGACTTTGAATTCCCTCTTTAATATAGTATAGTTACATAGTTGTTTCTATTTGTCTTTTGTTTATGTTGAAACTTATACTTTTTACTTTGACATGGATGTTTGACCGTTGTGCTCTATGTTTCGTGCAATGTAAAATTTAATTTTGATGAAGGTTTTGTCTCGTTGATTTTCTACCGGACTAATCGTTTTCAATGTAATATGAAGATCACAAAGTAAGTTTTATTTCACGGTTGCTATTTTAATGAAATTAATATAGTAAGTAATTAATTGGTATTATGACTTTGAATTCCTTCTTTAATATAGTATAGTTACATAGTTGTTTCTATTTGTCTTTTGTTTATGTTGAAACTTATACTTTTTACTTTGACATGGATGTTTGACCGTTGTGCTCTATGTTTCGTGCAATGTAAAATTTAATTTTGATGAAGGTTTTGTCTCGTTGATTTTCTACCGGACTAATCGTTTTCAATGTAATGTGAAGGTCACAAAGTAAGTTTTATTTCACGGTTGCTATTTTAATGAAATTAATATAGTAAGTAATTAATTGATATTATGACTTTGAATTCCCTCTTTACAAGTAAGTCTTTTGATTTGTGAATTGGTTTTTGCAAACTATTTTAAAAAGTAAGAATGAGTTAAACTTTTCATTAAAAGTATGACAATAAACTAACGGGCACATGTTACTTTTAATTTAACTGTACATAAATAAAAAGTATGTAAATCCACGTACGCTCTTGTTCTCGACAACAACAGGAAATAAATTTAAATAAATCATGTTAATTTTTTATTGGGAACGATCATAATCTAGTATTGAAACAGTATCTATTCAAATAACAAAGACATTGTTAGTTTCGTTATAGAACTTGTATTCTGAAATAGAAAAAAAGACCTGACGCGTTGAGGATAATTGTGTATTTACCTTTTTAGTCAAAGTAATGAGGTTCTGGTATTGAATATATTATCTAGAAATCTTTGCTAATAGCCCACCTGAAGATGTAATACAACGAAACCTAGGTCGTGGTAAAGAACTTAAAGAAAGTAGAAATAATACTACATCACGTGGTTTCATTTAATTGTGAATAATGAGGTTCTTTTAGAAGTGCACTTAACCACGAGATCATTATATGAACGTCTCAAAAGCTACGTAATACACAATTAATCACAAAAGTTTATAAGATTATAATAAATAACGATTATTTTAAAAATTCTACATAGACAAAGAAAGAATAATTGGCATTAAAAATTCATACGCCATTAAAAATTCTTATGGCGTTACGATAATAATTTTCAGAATTTAATGAATCAAGTTTATATAAAGCAAAACCTAGTCACTTTCTGTTTCCTTTCGTTTGCTCCACGTTATAGATACGTTTTTTATCAATATTATTCTATTTCATATTTACCATAACTACTCGTATATCTTGAAATCATCTATCTAGATCAGGAAAAACTCTTTCCTGATATCGAAATCAGGAAAGCGTCTCAAATAGAGTTTTTCTGAAATTTTCTTAAATTATTTTATCTGTGTCTTGAAAAATATTTCGTGTGATAAATTAGATGTTGTCTTTTAACATTATTTTCTCCAAACCCATACGCGTGTGTGCGCACAAAGAATTTAAGTGTTTATTGTTTACAGAATTTTAGTAAAATTTTAAAATATATTTTAAGCGAAGTTTTATTAGTATACTGCTCAATATATCACAAATTTTTTTTCTAATCATGGGACCAATTATTCAAAAATTCAACTCTTTCATTCTTTCTTAACAACACCATGTCCAAGGTGTTGCACTTAAATTAACCGAAACACTTAAATTATTTTGCTCCAAACTCAGACACACGCGTATGGGTTTGGAGAAAATAATGTTAAGATTCAACACCTAATTTATCACAAGAAACATTTTTCAAGACACAGTTTCCGAAAACTTCAGAAAAACTCTATTTCAGACGCTTTCCTGATTTCGATAATCTAGATAGATGATTTCAATATATACGATAATAATCTTATAAACTTTTATGACTATTTGGACACTCTTTCTTAACAACACCATGACACCCAAGATACTGTTAACGATAATGCTATTTAAAATATAATTAGCAATGAAGTTTAAATTAAATCTTAAGTACATCTGCAGACGCTCCTCGAGTTCAAACTTAATTAAATTACAGCCCTAGTAATAAGTACTGACAAGTAATTCTAGAAGTTAAAATTTGATATTTGAATAAACATGATTTAGTCCTGAAAAAATTCAGACGTTGCCAGTTTTTAAAACAATTAAGATAATAAATATAATTAAAGAAGACTACAATAAGGATACCTTTATTTTGTCGTTCATCTGAGTAAGCCATTGATGCATTGGTTAAATAGTGGAGTAGGAACACGGAATACTAGGCTTGCATCTCGGATTCTTCTTTGAACTAAAATGAAACAGAAACGCATTTAGATAAAATTCTGATATTTAACAAAAAAAAGTTTTTATTTCTTTAAAACACTTTATTAAACTCTGATAATAAGCCTACTGATTAGAAAAAATAGATCAAACCTTCATCTATAAGATACCCTTATCTATAATATCTGAAGATAATTATTTATTGGTTTCTTATCTTTATTTCATGAATATCGTATTTTTGCAACCCATTCCACGCGAAAATCGCTAAAAATTGGCTTTAAAATATTCAACAATTATACTTTAATTTGAAATGCAAAAAATAAAATACAGATTTCCACTTTTTTCATTTGTAAAAAAAAACAATTTTGAAAAGCAGGATAGAAAGTATGTATATTTTTGATTAGATATGTGACAATATTGAAGTCTATCAATATTTAGACTCATAAATATTGACTTCAACGTTTACTTGTTAAGATATTTTTGTTGAACTATGCCATTCATAACGGTTCACATCCATAAAAAATAATGATGAGACCATATAACACCTCTTATCATAGAAACACCTGTCAAGTAAAACTAGAACTCGCACTATGATGGTTCCGTAGACATTTAGGCACTTATAGACTCCTAAGAGTATCGAGGAGTTCTTAAACCATTTACTATTAAACTATTTACAACTATTAATTGTTTATTTATCGATATATTTATCTACTTTAATGTATCTAATTGATACATATGGCGGACTTATTGCTAAAAAAAGCAATCTCTTACAGCCAACCATAACACCCGTCCAGCCCCGCTCGACGAACGGCCGGGAATCGAACCCGGGTCTCTGCGGTGCGCCGCGTCGTCACAGGCCGTATGCCTTGTGATCAACCCAACACCGAATTGTTCACAAACTAAATAAAATACCCACTATATCTTTCACGGGTGTAAAGGCATAGTGCAAGTTCAAAAAATGTCAGATCTAGGATAATCGTAAAATAATATCTTCTGTAATTTTGTAGCCAGATTTTACCAATAACGTTTTTTCGTGATTTTTGGTTCAGTAGTTTTGGAAATTAGGTAGGATGCTTTATTTTTGCATATTGTTTAGAAAATATTTTTAAATGTGTTATCTAAAATTAGGCATTTTTTTTTCCTCATAAACTCTTTTAAATGAAACCCCATATGACACATGAAAAAAAATGTTTTAAGTAGTTTATTTGCCCCCATCTTTAATTCTCTTTTTACGAATATTTTATTTTCGAATTTCAAGTTTCTACTCCGCAAAATTTCGTAGAATGTCGACTATCACAAACGGACAGGCTGAAGACCAATCAGGTCTTGTAAGAGTCTCGTTTTTCCTTTTGAGATAATAAATAAACTGGGCGACCACAAGTAATAAGTATTTATCGAAATACACAACGTTTTCCGCATAATTTCATATATCACACTCCACATCTGTTATTTCTCTACATTATTTATTAAATAAATAAATAATGTAATAATGACAAGAATATAAGTTAAACATAAATAAAATTATTCACACAATCACGTTTCGGTTCATGTTCAAGCTTGATGTTTACGTTCATATAATTCAAATTTTAAATTCTCATTAACATTCATGTGTCCACTTGTTCACGTTTATATTAATATTCAATATTACAAATTCATACATTGCAATGATAGTCTACTAAGTTATAATAAAGCAAATATCCTCTATACATTAACAAAAAAATGTTTACTGCTTTATGTTAAAAAAATTACCTAATACAACCAGTAACAGGGTTGTATTTTGTACACGAATACATATATGTAGTGCATCTAGCTGCAATAACAAAACGGAAAGTACACATTAAGAGTATACCTGACATACAAAAATCCAAATACAGATCGGTTCATGTTCAGCTTGATGTTTACATTCATATAACTCAATGCTCATTATTTTATATTAATGAGCATTGAGTTAAATTTTAAATGCTCATTAAAATTCATGTGTTCACTCGTTCATATTTATGTTAATATTCAATATTTCAAATCTATACATTGCAATAATAGTCTATTAAGTTATAACATACAGCATATCCACTATATTTTAACAAATAATTTTTTATTCTTTACTGCTATATGTTAAAAAAATTACCTAATCTTACTGGTTGTATTTTGTACAGGAATACGTATATGTAGTGCATCTAACTGGAATAACAAAACGGAAAGTACACATTAGGAGTAGACCTGATATACAAAAATCCAAATATAGATCTCATGTATATGTCATTTATATACATAAACGATATAAATGGTAAAAAGTGGCAATAAAATAATATTAAGAATAATGAAAATGGCAATCTTTATTTTACAAATATCATTTTAAATAATTTTAAGAAATATTAACAAAAATACAACAAATATTATGTGTGCTATGAATTACAAAACAAAAGAAAAAATATTGTTTAACGTTTAATTAACTGTCTAATTAAATTTAAATAAAAATTTTACCAACATTTCGGTTTCAATGTTTCTTTAATTAGAAAATTAACATCAAACAAATGTTTGCGACTTGTGATTACTTCGATTGTTAAATGTTTTATTTCTATTATAAATACATCAAATCATAGAAAAGAAAAGCTAATTCGTTAATTAAATTGCAATATATTAAATAACGGAAACTTTGTAAATTAATACCGATAACATCATAATTAAACATTGATAACATTTTCATAATTTTTTCTTGTCATACATGTATAAAAATATGAATTACGTGAAATAATAGATGACTTTACTTTTCTAAAGTATATATTTGCGTAATAAATATGCACTTATCTATATATACCAAGATAAATAAAGCCAAGTCTGCAATTTAATTAAATTATTAATTCATGTTAAACTATTGTTCCTAAACTAATTTGCTTAATTTAATAACTCATATTAATTATTCCATAATTAGATTTTCTGTAAATCTAGTTTAAACTACTGCTTTTATAACAGGAGAAAATAACTTCAATAATGCAGGTGTTGTATTCACAATTACATACATAAAGAGCAATGTCTTAAACTTAATAATTATACATCATCTTTATCAGATATTCGTATACAGTTATACATCATCTTTATCAGTTATTCGTATATAATTATACATCACCTTTATCAGATATTTATGCATTATCTTTATCAAATATTCGTATATAATTATACATTATCTTTATAAGATATGCACATACAATTATAAATCATCTTTATCAGATATTCGTACACAATTATACATCATCTTTATCAGATATTCGTATATAATTATACATCACCTTTATCAGATATTTATGCATTATCTTTATCAAATATTCGTATATAATTATACATTATCTTTATAAGATATGCACATACAATTATACATCATCTTTATCAGATATTCGTACATAATTATACATTATCTTTATCAGATATTCGTATACAATTATACGTCATCTTTATCAGATATTCGTATACAATTATACATTATCTTTATCAGATATTCGTATACAATTATACGTCATCTTTATCAGATATTCGTATACAATTATACGTCATCTTTATCAGATATTCGTATACAATTATACGTCATCTTTATCAGATATTCGTATACAGTTATACATTATCTTTATCAGATATTCGTACACAGTTATACATTATCTTTATCAGATATTCGTATACAATTATACATCATCTTTATCAGATATTCGTATACAATTATATATCATCTTTATCAGATATTCGTATACAATTATATATCATCTTTATCAGATATTCGTATACAATTATATATCATCTTTATCAGATATTTGTATACAATTATACATCATCTTTATCAGATATTCATATAAAATAACAAACTTGCGCCCACTAATTTCTCTGTAACCAGTTTTTCCGTTAACGCAGAATCAAATTTATGAGCAAACCAAGCTAATTTTTTGATCATTGAAACGTTTTAAATGAGCAAATCAGACAGCTAATTAATTAAATAAATTTCATATATTTGCTGACGTTTCTTCTTTCATAAACTCACACAATCTTAAATTAATTATTTCGTGCGAGTTGTTTCCTCAAACGTAGATTAAAGTTAGTTTTCACTTGGGAAAGGACCTAGCTCCAATCCTACGAGTTCTGTACTTATTGCTTATTATTATATATCGAGTTATATAGGCAAGTAATATCTATGCACTAATGCACTAATTTAATTATCTACTCACAACATTGGGAGAGCGTGCGGCGACGCTCAAGGGGAGCTATGAACTTCCTTTCCGAGTATACGCCAGTTGGCTCTCGTTAACATCCAGCACATTGTTCCGTATACATATATATATATATATATATATATATATATATATATATATATATATATACTCGCAATTATGGGACAGCGAAAAGGAATGTTTGTGTTGTTTCGTTTAGTTGAAGTTAATTCTACTACATTGAGAAAATTGTGGAAACATTTTGGCGATATTTTATCGAAAGACTAGTTTTAACTCGCTGCTTAGACCCCAAACGTGTATTAACGACAGTAGTTATTGGCTGATCCTGGCGTGGGTCATAATCAGTAGACTTATATTTCTTCTTTATTTTTTAGCATATTATTTAAAACACGTAATGAGTAAAATATCTTCCAATTTATTTAACATATCCTAAGTACTGTAATATCAAAAACCTTATTAAGTTAATTCAACAGTTTCTAAATGATACGATAACGAACGAGCCAAGAAAACGTAATACTTTCCATCTCTTTGATGCTATATAGTTTTACACATGGAGACATATACTATACAATTAAAAAAAAATTATCGAAATGTGTCTATTAGTTTTGGCAACATGCAAGCAAGCAAAAAGGCAGATAAACAACAACTAAAGAAAATGATAAATTACTTTTCTGTCATTTATTCATGGCTGCCCGAAAAATCTTTACTATACACACTTTTTCCCTGTAATATCTTATTAAGTTTTCTCAAATCTGATTGCAAGAATTTGCATCAAACAACTCAAATACATTAAGGTAATAAAAACCAATAACTGGATCTACAAAGAATGGGATGATCACCAACACCTAATAAATGAAATTTGAAATTATCTATTGTGCTAAAATCACTTTTTGACAGAAATGAAAAGTCTCGCAGCAAATAATAACCTTCGAGAATTTTGTTAAAATGTCTATGTAATAAAAACCAATAACTGGATCTACAAAGAATGGTATGATCACCAACACCTAATAAATGAAATGTGAAATTATCTATTGTGCTAAAAACACTTTTTGGTAGAAATGAAAAGTCTCGCAGCAAATAATAACCTTCGAGAATTTTGTTAAATTGTCCATGTAATAAAAACCAATAACTGGATCTACAAAGAATGGGTTGATCACCAACACCTAATAAATTAAATTTGAAATTATCTATTGTGCAAAAACACCTATTGGTAGAAATGAAAAATCTCCCAGCAAATAATAACCTCCGAGAGATTAAAATGTCCACTCGATGACAAATACACAAAAAAATGTGCCAGAAAATACGATGACAGATTCAAAGCTAAAAGGAATAAAAGCGCGCGTGTAGTGCAAAACTTGGTATTTTTTTATTTACCTTGGTATTTTTTTATTTAAAACTTGGTATTTTTTTATTTACCTTTATTATTGTTACGTTATTTGCCAATTCAGTTTCTGATTCGTGTGTATTTTTTTGAGAAAATTTTTATTTGAGACGTTTCCATTATTCTCGAATTAGCCACTAAACAAATTAATCATAATTATTTGAAACAATAAAAGTAATTTAACTGGTTACAGCGTAAAATTAGTATGAATATAGAATATGTTTACTTTGTACATTAAATGTTTATTCTACGTTGTTCACATTATTTATAGAAACTGATTATAATTAAATATCGAAGGAGACACTTTTCACATATTTAGAAAAATAATCAATTATTATTTTGCTTATCAAGAATCGTATATTCATGGAAATATAATAAGAGTCTGTAACCATATAGATGTTGCTGTGATGCAAAATTTGAACCCCGAAATAAGGTCAATCAATAATATTTCTGAAGGCATTACTTAAAACACTATGGAACATTTTGTATTAAAGCAAGTCATATGAAACTATAAAAAATAGATATTCATAACATATCGATATTATCGATCGAGCATAAAATTAGCTATTTTACAAAGTAATGAAAATAAATATGTAATAAACACACACGAAGCGAGTACACGCAAGGCACCGCCTACACAGCCCAGGCATAAATTTGGAGATAGATGGAGTTTAAAAAAAAATAAAAGTGAAGACCGATTCGCGAGCTTCTAAACTGACATTCCCACATGCCTCTCTACCGCAAATTCTCCCACAACTCGCGAACCGCCGTCAAAAAGAAACATTCGCAAAAATTGAGAAAAAGGCGGGCAAAAAGTAAATTTCCCGCCCAAGCTCCACGCCGGATTCAAGGCATTATATTAATATCTCGTGTCATTTTTATTACGAAAGAAAAGCTTAATCGAAAACTTTTGTAATATGATACGCATTATAAGTTATTTTTTGACTGACATGAAAAGTAATAATGCCGTCTTTTCTCGCTTCTCAACAACACGGTTGTTCTCACCTAATTATGTTTAGTCCTCGCCTCCTTCTCTGTACCGGGGCGACTTCTGCCTCGAGTTATTCGTTTTGTATCATTATCGCACTTTGCGCGAAGAGATAAGTTAACTCTGAGATTAATATACTCGTATTAATCCTTTATTACATTTTTTCTTATTTATTACTCGTATCATAGATAAGGAAGCTCTTGACATATCTTTTACACTTGGATGTTTTCTTCCAAATCTTCTACTATAGCTACTAGCCAAGAGATAAGTTAACTCTGAGATTAATATATTCGTATTGATTCTTTATTACATTTTTTTCTTACTTATTACTCGTATCATAGATAAGGAAGCTCTTGAAATATATTTTACACTTGGATGTTTTCGTCCAAATCTTCTACTATAGCTACTAGCCAAGAGATAAGTTAACTCTGAGATTAATATACTCGTATTAATCCTTTATTACATTTTTTCTTCTTTATTATCATAGATAAGGAAGCTCTTGACATATATTTTTACACTTGGATCTTTTCTTCCAAATCTTCTGCTATAAGCCAACGCCCATCTTTTACGTTTCTGCCGCACTGTTTATTAGAGAGTTGAGACCCGGTGGATTCCATTATAATCCAAAACTAACATTAATATGGCAAGGGCTGAGAAATTGGTAAAGTTTCATCCAATGACTCTTGTCCGCTATCACTAAAAAAACTATGCCAATATGGTGGTTCTTGGTATGCGGCCTCAAGTAATTAGAGTTTCCAGTTTCTTTCCTTTGGCCACATCAGCTTGTTTCATTTATTTATGTGCGTTGATTGTAAACGTAATATGTACTTAGTCTGAATTCAACGATATCTGAGCTGCCAGTAGTGGTTATTTGGTGCCTCATTTAGCTACAAGGTCAGTTCTCTCATTTTTTTCCATACCGATTTGACCTAGAATCTATATGTGTAGATCCCTTCTCTGCAAAGTTACTTAGGATAAGTTTGTATTTAAAAGTGTGCTTGAAGTCAATGTAACTATTTATATACAGTGCCTAAACTGACACTGTAAGTTTATTAAGAAGATAGCTTTACGATAATTATATATTTCCTTTTGGTATTTCGAACGCTTGTCTTATTGAAACTACATCCATAAAAATTGCTAAATACCGCTTACCAAAGTCTGAAATTAAAAGAAAAAAATGTTATTGCTCACAGCTAAAAAGCTTAAGAATTATTATAAGTTCTACAATGTCAATTGCGAATGGTTTGGTATATCGTAGGTGTACCAATAAAAAGTGGTTGAATATTTATTTGTGTAAGGTACCACATTTGATGTTGTACTTTTTAGTGAGTTCTTCAACTTTAATAAAACCATTTAACAATAAATTTAACTAATTTTAAATATTTTTTTAATAAAAGACTGAAAAATATAAAATAATAACAACGGGAGTAATTAATTGGAACTTGTGGCGTCAAATATTATTTCTAATCATTAATTAATTTACAAAATATTGCTACTGTTAGTCAAATATAGCGCTTATATGTCTATGTGTTACTTGAAAGAGAGAGGGAGAAAGATGTCAATATTTGGTGTCAATTTCGACTTGACACCGACTTCAATACCCTCAAACAATAGTAATATTTTCCACATTTACTCATATTCAGAAAAGATATTTTACCATAGAAGTTCCAATTAACGCTCTTGTTAATATTTTAAATATTTCAGTGCGTCACTTATTCTATGGTCATTTGAGCAAGTGACGCATTGAAATATTTGATGATTCAACTTTTTTATCGAATAGTTTTATTTTTCCACTTTTAGTGCTATTTATATCATATTACTCAGAAAATGCAAAAAAATATAATAAAATCCTATTTATTGAAATCTAAACAAGCATTTCGGCTTTTAATGAAAGAGGTGTTATCCGAATTTTGAGCAGGGCTTATGTAGCTCTAAGAAATTATGCCAATATGCTATAGTTTCTTAGAGCTAGGCTGCTCAATGCAATATTTTCAAAGTTGCTTTACCTCTACGATAAGTGAGGTACTCTATACTAGTTTGAATCTCCACTGCTGCAATAGGTATTGATTTTACGCCTGCTGGCGTCAAGTAGGAGCTTGCAATTATACTGTTTTGCACGTTCTCAAGTTGCTATGTTTAGCTTGCTGTTACCATAATATAATTGGAATATTTCAGGACTGGTCACACATGTATTTGGTAAGTAGTACGAAATGTGTCTTAATGTGTCTATGAGCTCCGCACATTGTTACACTGAGTCGTTTTAGTATTCGGGACCGCGGTCTACACTTCGGCTTCGCCGATTCCCCTTGTGGTTTCTAGGTCATTTTTCTGTCAATATAGAAACCTAATAAAGATCATATTGTTTGTTCCTCTAGTTTAGTATGTCAGTACCAGAAGCGAATGTTCCATTTTGTTGGAAAATGAATACCTGATAGATAATCTTAGTTATGTTCACAATCACTTTCTTGATTACCAGTCAGTCCAGTACTAAATTGATAGTACACTTCAGTCAATATTATTGCTTTGTATATAATCGCTTTCTCCTTTCTATAAATTAATAATTTTATTAAATTAAAAAGTAATTTCATGCGAAATAAATCAGTCTGTAAGGGTCTATCGTGATAAATATGGTTAAATAGTCACTGAGCGATGTTTTCTAAATATTGTTAGAAGTATATAGTAAAGTGCGATTATAAAGGTATTTTGAAATCTATTATTACATAGACTATTTAAACTGAATATATATTTTGTACCTTTAAAGTGGTAATCATAAAAATAATTGTTGCTATTCGTGATTTCTTATCCCACCATAAAAACTACCTTTTAAGTTTTTTTAAATGATCGATTGAAAAATTTAGAGTGGGATAGAAACATCATATTGCAGGTCATTTTGAAGCTAAATTTTCTGCAAACGAAATTTAAAAATAAAAAATTCGAATCAAAACTTCAATCTCATTTTAAAACAGATCAATTATATTCCACGCGCACAAGATTTTATAACTTCATATGTGTGAGGAGGTGTATTACAACTTATTTTTAAACGTTTTGCTAAATTTTATTTGACTCCGCCATATAAAGCATATACTTGCAAAATTTGACGCAGACAGGCGGACTGATATGACGAAATTATAAATTTCCCTTCTAAAGCTTAAAAATAGTAATTTTCAGCCAGCTTATTCACTTTAAAAAGTCTTAACGTAATGAAATAAAAGCGCCCAAGATCTTACAGAACTTTGATAAAGAAATGTCGATGATTGAGTTAGAGCTTTGCGTCAACATTTTTTAAATAATATATTTAACACAATATTCAACTTTAATAAAAATTTATTTTTTTTATTTTGACAAAAATAATATTTAATTGACTTTTAGTTGTATAATTGAGCTATTTTTTTATTAAATTGCTCTTCAAAATATCTCTAATTTCAACTTTAAGGACGATGAGATTTTCTCTCAGTAATAAATACATTTCAATTAACACTAGAGCACTTTTTAAACTGGTAATTGAAGGTTAATCGATTTAAAACACTCATAAAAGGTTTTCCACTAAATGCAAGCGGCGCCGAAAAATTTCCATCGGGCAATATTGAAAAATGGAAAGTGGCACTAATTGATCTCTCACATGGAGATTTGTTCTCACTCTTTGAATTTCAATTCTATTGATAGAGCGTTATACCAAAATTCACAGCGCATCATTTGAATGGCGTTGCGGATGTCGAATTTGAAAATTGGAAAAACGGTTTACTTTGCTAAGTGGCGGTATGCGGCTTTTTAAATCGAAATGCATTTATGGTATGCTCTATACCATTAAGCAATTATGTAATAGCATATTTTCATTCTAACAGTGTGTGGTAAACAGATTAATTTCGCAATACGTTTTGTGGCGTTAATAATGATATCGTTTTTGTATGTATAATAGCATATTTTCATTCTAACAGTGTGTGGTAAACAAACTAATTTCGCAATACTTTTTGTGACGTTTATAATTATATCGTTTTTGTATGTATAATAGAATATTTTCATTCTAACAGTGTGTGGTAAACAAACTAATTTCGCAATACTTTTTGTGACGTTTATAATTATATCGTTTTTGTATGTATAATAGCATATTTTCATTCTAACAGTGTGTGGTAAACAAACTAATTTCGCAATACTTTTTGTGACGTTTATAATTATATCGTTTTTGTATGTATAATAGCATATTTTAATTCTAACAGTGTGTGGTAAACAAACTAATTACGCAAAACTTTTTGTAACGTTTATAATTATATCGTTTTTGTATGTATAATAGCATATTTTCATTCTAACAGTGTGTGGTAAACAAACTAATTACGCAAAACTTTTTGTGACGTTTATAATTATATCGTTTTTATATGTATAATAGCATATTTTCATTCTAACAGTGTGTGGTAAACAAACTAATTACGCAAAACTTTTTGTGACCTTTATAATTATATCGTTTTTGTATGTATAATAGCATATTTTCATTCTAACAGTGTGTGGTAAACAAACTAATTTCGCAATACTTTTTGTAACGTTTATAATTATATCGTTTTTGTATGTATAATAGCATATTTTAATTCTAACAGTGTGTGGTAAACAAACTAATTTCGCAATACTTTTTGTGACGTTTATAATGATATCGTTTTTGTATGTATATTTATTCGCCGGAAAAACGAACTTATTTAGATTACCTGTAAGCTCATGAGATTAAAGTTTGAATACATGAATATATCATTTTAATATGTCTGATATGCCATTCCAATTATAAATATTTTTTCGACAACATTGATTTCATACATTCAATATATAAAAACCCTTTTCCCACTTATTCTATTTATTACTACAGTTACGAAATCTATTGTCCCAGTAAATTGAAGAATAAATAATCATAAAAATGTATGTATGCCTTGTCAGCGAATGAAAAGAAATAATAGAAATAGTATAAAACAAAAAACTGTTATGAAATTTAGTAAATGTGGTCGATTTAATTCTGACCGTAAAAATTTAATAAAAAAATACGAAATATACTATATGATAGAGACATCTTATAAAATATAGAAAATTCTTATAGAATAACTCCTGTGTCCACACATTTATCGACCCCTCTCAAGATGATAATTTCTGAGAAAGAAGACGCCTGGTTTACAAAACCGTCTCACGACAAACGTAATTTTTTTTTCAGTTAATGTGAAATAACTCAACTGTTTCTGAAATAATCGCCTACGATATTGGAAATTTGGAAATATTTTTTTAAAATTTTTATCATAAACATCATCGATGCATTTATTATATCAAATCCTACTACTTCTAGGACAATACAATTTTAAAAACTGTCAGGAAACCTTTCGTCAAAATTAAATTTTCGTAATAAAATCAACACATAAATAATAAGTCACTATATTCTGAATGGCAAAAGTAAAATAAATAAATTTACTTATAACTGAAGAATCAGTGTACTTGATTCAAAGAAACAATATAAACTATATTATTTAATTAATTTTTAACTTTTTTTTTTTCAATAAAACCCTTGATCTTAAACTTACTTAGCTTATGATCACAATTAGTACTAAACCAAAAAAAACTAGCATAACAGACATTAAACAGAAAATAAATAAAATAAATAACAACATAATCAGAAATAATGAAAATACTGTGAGTCACTCAAATACTCCACGATATTGATGGTAAAGTCGTCAATCAAATATCAGAACTAGTCAAAGTGAAACAATGGCTCCAATACCGAGTTAGGCAATTCCATAACGCGAGCTAGCGGGGGTCGTAATGGATTATTAGTACGAGCATACGGTGTATGAAATACTGTATATCTTCGTAAAAACATAATTAAATAATGACATATAGATCTTGTTTTTAAGTTTACATAAAGAGCGCAATGAACTATTTACTATGTTATAAATATGGCAAAGTACAGTATCAAAGAAAAATAAATTAAAAAGAACTGGGCGGATCAGCGGCCAGGATAATCTTCGCGCAACTTGCAAGTAAGAAAAACGGGAAAATACCGCAAGTGAAAATGGATTATTTATACCTTTCTCTATTCCTATTTATTAGATGGGAAGCTTTAAAGAAAGAGGAAACGTTTTTCATCCGTAGCAAATCCGACAGCAAACTATGCTGGCGCAACCCGGGAGAGTAAGGTTTAGAACGAATAAAAACGTGGTGTGCAGAATGAGAGATAAAAGGCTAATTAGATGAAATAGTACTAGCGGAGATGGTAGAGGCTGAATTAAAAATTACAAAAGTTGCTTCAGCGGGGACCGTCAAGCTACAGAGGTGGTAAAATGACATGCTCATTTTAAAATCCGTTAGGTTTATTTATACGTATAATTTTATTTTTTCTTCCCAACTGATGGAGGAAAACATCAAATTGTGGAAATGTTTCTTATGTACATCCTGGTTTATATAACACAAAGACTTGATGGTTCTACATTCGTGACCAAGCTATCAATAGAGTACATAATAAAATTATTACGAGATTTACTCATTTGCTGTATTTTGATTTTTATTAATTAAAGTTGTGCTTCTTTAGGCGCGTTATGAAAAAAATTATGAGAGTTAAATTTTAAGATGCACGCGTACGCACGCACGATGCAACAAAAATCGACAGTATGAAGTTGGTCACGATGCAACAAAAGCGACAGTATGAAGTTGCTCACGATGCGCGCGCACGTTGCAGCTAAAATCGACAGGATCAAGTTGCTCATTAACATATATTTACAAGCTTATAGTGACTGATACTATATTAATGATGGTTACTGAAGTATTTGTTTTTACACAACACGTTTTTTATATTCATACAAATCTAAGTTAAAAGTGCACTTTTAAATAATATTTCTCTAAGTGAGGTTAAGTTTCGATATGTATTTGTTTGCGTTATTAATTGTAAATTGTTACTTTATTATATATTAAATGCTTAATATTAATAATGTACAATAAATATTCTGCACCTTCATCTATTTGCACTATTAATTAAACTTTATTTAGTTTGCTTTAGTAAATTTAATAATTCATTGTAGACATTTTAATTGAATGTGAATATTTGTGATATAAATAATGCTCATAAGCTTTTTAAAATATATTTTAAGTGTATTTCTTGTGTGAGGTTAAGTTTCGGTATATGTTTATTTACATTATAAATTATAAATTATTACTTTGCCATTTATAAAATACTTAATACCAATAATATTTAAAATTAATAATCAGATTGTTTTAGTGAATTGAACAATTCATTGTTTACATTTTAATTTTTAAAATATAGATAATTAAATGAAACTTTGCTAATAGCCCACCTGAAGATGTTGTAATACAAGAAAACCTAGGTCGTGGTAAATAACTTAAAGAAAGTAGAAATAATACTACATCACGTAGTTTCATTTAATTATCAATAATGAATTTCTACAAAATTTACGCCAAATATATTCAATATTTTAAAATATAATAATTTGATTTAATTTAGATTTCAACAACCGTATTATAATCATGGGCCAGCCCCTTTATTATTGCACTTTAATTCATAATTTACCTTCTAAATAAAGTTACTCTTGTATTATACCAAAGAAGTATAACTTCTAACGCGCGTACATAAGTACACACTCAATTTTTTTATTTATTTATACATTTTTAATCTTCCACGTAAAACATTTTTTGGCTAATTTATAGGGTACATGAGCACGCCCTTTCAGTTAACCAAACACCAAAAGTTGAAATTTTAGTGTTGTGGAATACAAGGATAATCCGTCAGTGAGTCAGCGAGACTACCTATTACAACAAAATAATTAAAATATAACCATAAAAATCCTATTACAACAAAATAATTAAAATATAACCATAAAATCCTATTACAACAAAATAATTAAAATATAACCATAAAATCCTATTACAACAAAATAATTAAAATATAACCATAAACTACCTATTACAACAAAATAATTAAAATATAACCATATATAAAATGTAACCATATACAGCATAAAATAGTGTAATAGTTATAAATAATTAAGGTTCCAATGTGGATAGATAATAGGGATATTGATAATTTAAATTTACTTTTGTTCATCTCCCGATTTTGAATCTTTCCTAAATATTTAAATTATTTTCTATCTCATTGACTGAGATCAAAAGGCGAGCATCTTCACTATATTTTTGTGTCAACTAAAATCTATTAATATATTTAATATATTTATAAATATATTTACCTGTACATTTCTAATACATTAAGAATTAACCATGCTGATAGAATGAGCCTGTGACATATGGACGGAAATGACAAAATTATTTTTATTGTATCTTTACGTAAAATCTACTATAAATTTTGGTATACTAAAACGCGAAATCTACTATAAAATTTGGTGTACTATAAACAACTAATAGTGATCCTAACTTATTGGAAATACATGCGCTGTGCATTTACATACATTTATTCACTATTTAATTATTATCCTCAACGAATATCTATGTCAGAGGATTAGTTAGAAAGCCTTCCTCTACCGATATCGATTATGTTTACCATCCCAACGCCCTGTTACCACTTAGAGCTGCTAGTTGTGGACGGTTGTATTTGACAAATAGATCGGATCTGTTTAAATAGGCTACGGTTAAACAATGCTGTCGCAAAGTGCAGTTTGAATAGTATACTGTGAAGCTAGCTATTAGCAGTCATTATGACGCGGGGGGCAGTTCAAATTATACAAATATTTTCTCATTCTTGTTACAGACTTAATCAATTTAATTAAATTATTGAGTAATTTATTTTATATTAATTGCAATATATTTATAAGTGTAACGCATAAACTTGGGTTCAAGGGACTTCCAAAAATATTCAATATTTAATTTCTATGTATGTAATGTAATTGTAATGTAATGTAATTTTAATTTCGTCTATCTTTACAAAGAAAAATTTAAACAAAATACTGGTATTTGTATAATTTTATTAAAGTACCAAATTTTGATTTAATGAAACAAAAATCCAAATTGTATAACTTATCTATAAATGTAATAAAATTGTAATAGAGTGAATTCTGTACATTGAAAATATTTAAAAAAAATAATTAATTAAGGGTATATAATGATAATAGAAGCCGAAGAAACTTTTTTAGAGTTTTCGCCTGTCTGGCCGTATGTTAATTTGAGGGAATATCACGCAAAATCTACTATAAAATTTGGTGAAGTATTAGTATATACCTAGGAGCAACATATAAGAGAAAAACATTTATGAAGTCTTAGGTATAGCTAGTAAAGAAATAATGCTGCGTTTTCTCATATACTGTTATTATGTATTATTACTAACCCTCTGTCTTTGAAGTGTATATTTAGCAAGCGCTTTCACGTAATTAGAAACATCTGATTGAAATTAAAACTTATCAGAATCAGGTAATATTAAAATCACCCACAGGTTGTGTTCAAAACAATTATTATGCCCAATAGATGACAAAATTGTAAAACCATTATGCACATCATTATATTATGCCCAATAGATGACAAAATTGTAAAACCATTATGCCCATCATTATATTATGCCCAATAGATGACAAAATTGTTAAACCATTATGCTGATCATTATTATTATACCCAATACATGACAAAATTGTACAATCATTATGCACATCATTATAGTATGCCAATAGATGACAAAATTGTAAAACCATTATGCCCATCATTATATTATGCCCAATAGATGACAAAATTGTAAACCATTATGCTCATCATTAATATTATGCCCAATACATGACAAAATTGTAAAACCATTATGCACATCATTATACTATGCCACTAGATTACAAAATTGTAAAACCATTATGCCCATCATTATATTATGCCCAATAGATGACAAAATTGTAAAACCAGTATGCCCATCATTATATTATGCCCAATAGATGAAAAATTTTAAAACTATCATTCCCATACTAAGTAGAAATAATTAATCAGATTATTTCATGAATGTACAATTCACCCTAAGGCGGAGAACGCAGATGCAATGCATTTACTCCACATATTGCAATGCAATTACTCATAAATCGCTCTATTAATTACATAACAGTTTAAGAATCATAGCAAAGAATCAAAATTTAACTTTAAAAATAATCCAAATGCGAAAGAAAAACAATTACATTTACAATTTATATTAGGTATTTCGTTTCAACTTTGTTAATATATTTGGGGTTCCTTTTTGTAACAAATCTCAATAACTTATGATTAGAATGATATTAAATGGGCATTCACACGAGAATAACATATTCAGGATAAGACAATACTATATAATCCCATGATTCATGAACAGAGGTCTAACAAAAGATGATAACGCTCATTAAGACGAGCGCTAACATCTTTTGTTAGACTTCTGCTTAAAAAATTAATTTTATTTTTATGATTAAGTTGTATCGCGTCGAACCCGTCCGTCAAAATAATTTCGCGACACCGCGCTATTCAATCCAATCGAAATATATATTTTATGTAAAGATTTGGTAGATATTCTGGAAAGTTTAATAATTGAAAATGATACCAAAAAAAGTTTCCGATAAAGAACATCTGTATTGAATATATTTGGCGTTAATTTTGTAGAAATTCATTATTCACAATTAAATGACAACGAAACCTAGGTCGTGGTGAAGAAATTAAAGATAGTAGAAATAATACTACATCAGGTAGTTTCATTTAATTGTGAACATCTGTATTATTAATAAAAATAAGAGTTATATAGTTGCTTTGGTAATTCACGACTAATCAGGAGTAATCTTTTTTTCAATTGCTGTATGTCTCTGTTTTATTCGTTATCGTTTGTACGTTTTATAAGCTTTTATGTTTATTTACATATGCTCAACGCTTTCAGTAAATTCTTCAGTAAATAAATAAAGATCTTAATAAATACTTCTATTCACTTAAATGATGTGTGCAGCCCAAAGAAGTTGTTTAACGTTCCCTTAACTGCTACCCAGACAAATCAAGTCGTGTGTTTCCCTGGTTTTCATCTAACTATAGCCTGTTTCCCTATTACTGCGGCCATTAGATATTGCGAAGATAGAACAGCGTTTAAACAATTTATTGACGGCGCTACAAAGGTTTTTTAAGACGGATGCGATCGTAGTAATGAAAAGCGTAACAAAAGAGAAAGATAATACTCTGACACAATTTTATCAATATCTTTCTATTCCTCTTGAAGCTTATCGTTTTAATAGATCAAAAAGCTTAAAGATAGTTTGAAAATTCGACTCTACAATTTCGTTCAGTGCAATATAAAGATTAGTGTACGATTATGGACGTACAAAACTAACATAGAGGGTATGAAGTGTTTTCTTTCTCGCTCTCACGAAACTTAAATTTAGAAGGATGGTTTAAAGCCTTTGTGTTTTGCAACATAAGACTCTTATCTTGGGTTTAATATGCTCCCTTTATCCTTTGATATAAAGTTAGATAGTCAACAGTTGTTAGCGTTTGCAATATTACAAAACATGTGGGCTTGTACCTAGTTTCTAGATAATATTGAAGGTATGAAGTGTTTCATTTTTCGCTCTCGCGAAACTTAAATTTAAGAGGATGGTTTAAAGGATTTGTGTTTTGCAATATAAGATTCTCATCTTGGGTATAATATGCTTCCTTTATTCTTAGATATTACGTTAGATAGTCAAAAGTTATTAGCGTTTGCAATATGACAAAATATGTGGACTTATACTAGTTTGTACATAACATCGAAGGTATAAACTTTATAGACTTTATATACTTTATAGAAATTTATATTTAAGAGCATGATTTAAAGCCTTTGTGTTCTGCAAATTAACTCACATTTCGGACTTATTATGCTCACTTTATCCTTAGATATAACGTTAGTCAACATTTATTAGCGTTTGCAATATTACAAAATATGTGGGGTTATACCTAGTTTCTACGTAATATTGTTTCTTTTAATCGGAAAGGTAATACGTCCACACAATTAGGGTGTTTTTCAAAATGTTTAGCCTCCACCATTTAGAGATCACCAAGGACAAGGGAAAATTTTGTCTGGCATTGCACGAAAGGTACTTAAAAGATTTTGAAGAAATTTCCTTTATTTAAAAGCTCAGGGTCCAGTTAAAGTTTAATATTATTTATGATTTCTGAGAAAACAAAATTGATTTAAAATATTAAAAGTTTATTAGCGGGTTACACAAAAACTATAAAAAAATTTTGAATGTGGTTTCACTGCTTTTAGTGAAGAGTAACTTAACAGTTAATCCAATTACAGCTGAGGTACTGATATATATATATATATATATATATATATATATATATATATATATATATATATATATATATATATATATATATATATATATATATATATATATGTATATATATATGTATATATATATATATATATATATATATATATATATATAACATAACAAACAGAAGCCGAACACGATATTAATATTAGCGTAAAACTTTAATTTGAGTTAAGAATAGTACAACATAACGCAGATTTAATTTTTGAAGTCTTATAAAACGACTAAAGTATATTACATAACAGCAGACAATTTTATTATGCCCAGAAAAAACTTTGAGTTACTTAGTTTTATTGGTCCCAACAAGTACTACCCCCGGTAGGTTCCAACAAGTACTACCACAGGTAGGTCCCAACAGGTCCCGACAAGTTTACATTTTACATCGTATTGTCGTTTTATTGCTCATCTGTTTACGCACAAGTAAAATTAATCCTTTTTCTGAGATAGGAATACATATTAAGTACCATATCACTGTCAAATTTAATGCAAATGATGTCGCGAACAAAAGCTGGTGAATTTACATGTTATACACAAAACTATCTATGAATGTTTAATATTTTATATTCACATTTACAATTAAAAATTATGTTGTAATATAAAAAGCTCGATACACAAATGTATTGGCACAGATATGATTTGTTTAAGTACTTGAAAAATAAAACTACATAACTAGATATTTTCAGTACTCATAAGCCTTAACACCAATTGTGCTAAGTTTAAAGCGACCTAAGAACTTATTACGAAAATATAGATATTTCGCAGCGATTAAATAAAAACATTAAATACGTTGTTGGAAATTCTATTAGTTTGCCTTTAGTGTTATCTTAACAAATAAACTAATGCCGTTATAAACATTTATACGGGTAAAGGATGAAAAAAGGCAGTTTAAGAGTAATTGTGTCCTTTTCTGGGAAAAATAAAATTAGGAAACTAAGCCAGAGAAAGCAAGAAAATATAAATAACTGGCAATGAAAAGTATGATGTTCATGGATTGACATATTTCAATTTTAAACTACTCTAATTTCCCACCAAAGACTTGTAGATTTATTACGTTACCTCAAAAATTTGTAAATTTATCCCCAATAAAAAATCAAAATGTTTTCGCAAATTATTTTGTTTTTTTTAATAATTTAGTTTTCACAAGAATTTTATTTCCTTCTTTATTTAAAATTCTCTCATTGAGTTTTCATGAATTCATGAATAATAAACAAATTGTATCTAGGAATTTTTGAGGAAAAATAAAGTGTCATGAAGACTTATGACATGATGAGCGAATGACTTATATTTTTACCAAGAAAACTACAAGAGCAACCCAACTATATTCCAGCTATATTAATACAACAGTAACCTAACTGTCTTAATCCTAAAAGGAATGTAGCAAGTTAGTCTTTACCGACCCTTATGCCACGTTTATGCCGTGCAATATGCTAGCTAGCCAATAGCCTAATTATTTTTCATCGTCTTGTATCTTTTTATTTTATGTATATCGAGGTGTAAATTTTTCATCGTCTTGTATAGTTTTATTTTATGTGTATTGAGGTGTAAATTTTTCATTTTTCATCGTCTTGTATATTTTTATTTTATGGGTATCGAGGTGTAAATTTTTTATTTTATGTGTATCGAGGTGTAAGTTTTTCATTTTTCATCGTTTTGTATATTTTTATTTTATGGGTGTCGAGGTGTAAATTTTTTGTTTTATGTGTATCGAGGTGTAAATTTTTTTATTTTTCATCGTCTTGTATATTTTTATTTTAAGTGTATCGAGTTATAAATTTTGAAACAATATTTTTCCTTTTATTATACATCGTATATCGCTTTTTCTAGAAGAAATATTTACTTTCATCATACTAAAATAACAAAAGTATTTTATGTCATATCATTAGTTTAGCAGAAGATTTTAATATTACCAATATATTACCTTCAATTAATTCCATAGGGCGTCAAGTGTAATTCATGTCGATGCCTGGAAAATTCAATATTTATTTTTAAATTAAACTATATTTTTTATAAATTTTCCTAAATGTATAATTAAATATAAATATCATTTCAATAGCATATCGGTTAAACTTAATGTTGTAAACTCAACGATATTCCTAGAGCGCGCTACTAATTAAAAAATATGTTTCGTGAAAATTGTGCACCGTCGAAACAACCGCTTAAATCTTGGTGTTTAAGTTTTTTTCTTAACTTCTCATTAAGTCGCTTGGTATCAAAACAATAGAAATTGTTTTATAAAACATTTTACTACGCGAATATCCATAACCTTATTTAAAAGGTATGTGAAGGCCACATGTGTGATTTCAAAAATTTGTTTTAGAAAGCCCCATACTTTGAGAAAAATGATATATACGATCAGGCTGCGATTCGTAGGGACTACTCGCGCCGTTCCACCCGAGTTGTCTCAGGGCCCCTCCTGGGACCCATAACATCCCACCTCGCACAAAAGAGAGGTCCTTCGAAGATCCCCTAATAGTGTCCCGTATCAACATTCTCAGCGCTTCCGCTCAACTCGGTTAGTGTCCTTTCTCAATGAATCATTTAGGATCTCCATCTTTACAAGAACACACTTAGCGAACTTTCTAAATGACTCCAAAATCGTTCCAGTAAATTGCCATGATGATTTGTAGAGACTGAGAGGTAATAACCAAGGTCACAAAAGTCGAAAAACACTGCTTAACTGGTGCAAATTAAGGAGGGACTGATTCATTTACTGACTGACCATCCATGTCGTTTGACGAACGGAGCGAAGTTATTTAGTAGCCATGGGGGAAAGCAGCATAATAAAGCTAATTCCACACGGGTGAAACTGTGAGGAAAAATAAACATTTAAATTTACATTAAACTATTTCCCTTAATTTTACTTATTTTACCCTTTACCACCACAATAAAATGGATGCAGTTTTACATATATGTGACTTAGGCAAATACAAATATTTGAGAATAAAATGGTAATGGTACAATGAAGAGTTACCACTTTTCCAAGAGTGGAATTTAATTTTTTTATTGAAAATATGTTTAAAACTTCTTGGTCATTTTCCCTAAATAGTCTAAACGAAACAACGTCGGCCTATATTGTTCAGTTGAATTAGATTGCTCAATTGGATGCTGATAAAAATATTAATTATAATGGAAATTAAGGGGTTGTTTTCCCTTTTTAAAACCTGTACCTTTTAAAATCTTTTTAAAGCTTCGGTTTTATGGTTCGGATTGTATTTCGAATGGTTTTTTCTGCTAGTTCCTTTGCAGAAAATGATGCTTAATTTCGTTTTGTGACATTCGACTAAACATACCAAAAAAAATGGAATTAGTTTCAAAATCTTACAAATGAATTAAGACCTAATTAGATAAGTTAAACTCAGTATTACGATTTTATTTCCCATACTTTAAAGTTAAATCTGCATCTTAGTACTATTCAATAATAAATCGCCAATAGTTGCAATAACTTCTATAGCTTATTTCATTATCTACTGTTGCGACTAAATTAGTAAATTTTGCTAGTTGGGAAATATTGAAAGAAAATTATTAAGGAAAATAATTTATATGTAACGTATATCGGATTTAATGATATATATATATATATATATATATATATATATATATATATATATATATATATATATATATATATATATTTATATACACATAAATAAGGCAAATAATATTTGATTTATATCTTTATTTTGCATAGCCTTTACATCTAAGTCTTATTTATGTTCATTATATCTAAATTTAAGCCTTTTCTTTATTTATTATAATCTTTATGGGGAAATTTATATATAAACCTTATTTTACAATCACGATTTACAGCTGGTAAATGATAATTAGTGAGTCGATGCCGTATCGATTCGTCCATCAAGTCACGAAATTAGGTTTGCAGGATGAACCTGCCTTGGATTTACGAGATGTCTAATTTTGACATCAGATTTATTATCAATTAACTATTATTTTCGGGTTGCAGGGATAAAAATAATTACGTCTTAAGTAAAACAACAAATTTTTTTGATGAATGTCCTTCTTTTCATTACCGAAAGTAATAAAAATGAAAAATGTTGAAGTTACAAGTTCAATAAATATTTTTTTTTTAAATATGACGTCTGAAAAAGTTTGGTCGGTAATTAAAAAATAGGCGATCATCCTGAAGTGGAATACCACTTAATTTTCTTCTAGATACACTAATAATTTTATACAAAGAAGTAGCCTTATTATATTTCCTTTTCCTACTTTTAAACTGCATTTAATTTCAAGATGATTTGTTTATTGTTTTTCTAAATTAATTGCGATCAAATTAATAGTTATTTACAAATCTATTTTATTTTATAAAAATAATCTATCTATGAATACCTGCCTATTTTTTCAAGTAACCACTAGCTTTTAATTCAATCTTTTTAATTATTGAATATATATGGCGTTAATTTTGTAGAAATTCATTATTCAGAATTAAATGAAACTTCGTGATGTAGTATTATTTCTACTTTCCTTAAGTTCTTTAGCAAATCTTTGCTAATATCCCACCTGAAGATGTTGTAATACAACGAAACCTAGGTCGTGGTAAAGAACTTAAAGAAAGTAGAAATAATACTACATCACGTAGTTTCATTTAATTCTCAATCTTTTTATTTACATATAAAGTTTTTTTAAACACCCGCACATAACATGTTTTAAACAAATTTTAAATTCTAATTCAATTAATTTAAAACATGAAATGATAAACGTTGTTCAGTTTTTAACACTAATAGTTATTAAACCTATGAAACAACTGAAAGTCTGAAAAATTATTTAAGCTTTTGAAATGTCAAAACTTCGTAAAAGCACAAATATTGTGCGCCAATGAAGCGAAATAATAATTCCTCTATTTACACGTGAAATTTGAGAGTTACGTTTAGTGATGTAAGTGGAACGTGAAGATAATGGAATATTTACTCGAACAAAACGTTACGTCAAATTGAAAACTTCTAAATTGATGAAAAATGTTGAAGTGATTTTATTCATCGTCGCACGCAATAAAATATATTGATGTACAATATGTAAATAAATAAAAATTCATTGTTAGTAAATCTGTTTGTGATAAACAGATTTAAGTGAAATTTTACACTAATATAACAATGGTTTATATAGGGTTATTCATTTCGATTATAGCTTAAAACTACTGCAACTAAGTCACAGCGACATCTCTTTATTTTGTAAGCAAGTTTAATCATCCATCATCCATCAACATGTTCATCAGCATGAGATCCAGCAACCATCAACGACTTATGAGTCACTAAATATTGTGAATTGAAAAGCTCACCATATTAAAATGTAGTATTATAATTGTCCACTAAAAGGCGGTATTTATTTTAATATTAATATTTTTTAGGGTTCCCTGCCTCAAAAAGAAAAAGAGAACCTTTATAAGATCACTCAAGTATCTCCCGTCTATCGGTCATAAATATTTTACTCAATCAACCATCAACGACTTATGAGTCACTAAAATTTGTGTATTGAAAAGCTCACCGTATTAAAAGGTAGTATTATAATTCTCCACTAAAAGGCGGTATTTATTTCAATATTAATTATTTTTAGGATTCCCTGCCTCAAAAAGAAAAAGAGAACCTTTATAAGGTCACTCAAGTATCTCCCGTCTATCGGTCATAAATGTTTTACTCAAAAATAGCTTGACGTATAAACTTGAAATTTATCAAAATAAGAAAGCACATTAATCCGCAAATATCTCGAAAGATAACACTCAAAAATAGTTACATGGAAATGTTATGGGGAGCAAATTAAGTACTCGATTTTTTTAATTAAATTTTGAAATTAATTTATAAAAATATCGTTTGGAAGGGCTAGTTACAATTTTAAGTATTATATCTTCAGAGATATACTGATAATTAGGCAAATTAATAGCCACCTGCCTCTCTCATTTCCTAACTGATTAACATAAATTTATTAAAAAAATGATTTTTAGGCTACGCAAAAATGGTAAGAAAACTATAACTATGATTCCAGATTCATAATTTAAACGCAATTGGTAAATATTTAAATAGATTGGTAGAATTGACGAACGGCCAAAAATCGTTCTGAACTTTTTCACATTTTCTTCAGTCTAGCTATTGAAAACAAACAAAAGCTATTGAAAACATATAAACGACAGTTTTTAGCCGAGTTCATGAAAGGATATTATGTTCATTATATTATATTATTTTCATGTAGCTCCAGCTTTTAGTTAATATTGGTGAATATTTTAATAGAAATATTGTGTACCCTTAAATGTTTATAAGAGCCTAAACGTGTACAGAAACCTCGAAGTGCAAATTATACTTATGCTTGACTGATACCAATTGAACCAGCACTGTGTGAAGAACTTGTAATTTTTTTTAATTTAATATTTTTTTAATAACAAAATATTACTAACGGTAGTATCTTCAGTTTGTATTACACATGTGCGAAGAACTAGATAAGTTGATGAGGATATGGGTATTATCCACACATGTTTAACTTAAATATATTTATTGTATTTTTGAAACTAATGAAAAAACACATGTGCGAAGAATGTATTACACATGTGCGAAATGTATTACACATGTGCGAAGAAAATGTATTACACATGTGCGTATTTTTGAAACTAATGAAAAAACTTCTTGAGTTTATATCAAGCAATAATTCTTGCAAAAAGTTTACATCAACAATTAGTCCTAATGGAAGGTACATAACTTATTGTAAAACTGACTCACCTATATTGAGTAATAATATTTACGTATTTTCTTAATTTTTTTAATTATATTGATTTATGTACGTAAGCCATCGAAATACATGTATTACCATCTTCTACTTCTATCTTCTATTTCGGTTTTTCTCAAAATCCAAGCGCATTTGGCAGTAATATCGACTAATATCGGTCAAATTATAACATGGCAAAAACAATTTTATGCTGTCACACGGAACCCTTGAATATAGAAATTTAATATAGAAATTTATAGTATCAGTTAATCTATACTAAATTTTACTTACAGACGGTATTATAGAAAGAAGAATAAAAATAAGGAACATTGTAAAAGATGGATGGTTTTCCTCAGATTTTCACATATATATATCTTAATCCAGGTGATAATCTGTTCATATGCAAATTTCTTCAAAAA
The DNA here is from genome assembly GCA_039881145.1 of Druceiella hillmani. Lineage (NCBI taxonomy): Eukaryota > Metazoa > Arthropoda > Insecta > Lepidoptera > Hepialidae > Druceiella > Druceiella hillmani. The sequence continues at coordinate 11,101,282 of JAYKKI010000011.1, read as the reverse complement.
TTACAGATTATGGAGTAACAAGCAACCATCCATCCAAAATTTTGCGATAGTTAAGATTTTTCGTGTAAAAAAATATAAAGTAGGTTGTCTTTAAATTTTTAATGACAGCAATTATGATCAACGGCCATATCAAATAATCATATTTATTAAGGCCTCAAGGAAGCATCGAATGCCATATTAGGCCCCTATAGAAGCCGAAAGAAAAAAAACACTATTTTTTCTTTGCATTATTAGCAGCATGTACTATAAAAGAGTAGCAGCATGTATTTAGCAGCATGTATTGTAAAAGAGTAGTAGCATGTACTATAAAAGAGTAGCAGCGTTTACTTAGCAGCATGTACTATAAAAGAGTACCTGCGTATACTTAGCAGCATTTACTATAAAATAGTAGCAGCGTATACTTAGCAGCATGTACTATAAAAGAGTAGGAGCGTATACTTAGCAGTATATACTATAAAAGAGTAGCAGCGTATACTTAGCAGCATGTACTATAAAAGAGTAGCAGCGTATACCTAGCAGTATGTACTATAAAAGAGTAGCAGCGTATACTTAGCAGCATGTACTATAAAAGAGTAGCAACGTATACTTAGCAGCATGTACTATAAAAGAGTAGTAGCGTATACTTAGCAGCATGTACTATAAAAGAGTAGCAGCGTATACTTAGCAGCATGTACTATAAAAGAGTAGCAGCGTATACTTAGCAGCATGTACTATAAAAGAGTAGCAGCGTATACTTAGCAGTATATACTATAAAATAGTAGCAGCAGAGATAATGCCCAAAAAAAATACGAAATGTTTTTGCCAAACAATAAAAAAATTAGAAAGCGGATTCAATATGAAGAAGTGGTTGTTAAGGATGGTATGGAAGTCTGCTCAAGGAATTTATTGAAATAGTGAGCGATTTAAAAAAAAAGTTATGCTTTGTTACACCTTTCTAGTTCTTCGCACATGTGTAATACAAACTGAAGAAATTACCGTTAGTACATCTTGTTATAAAAAAAATTAAATTAAAAAAAACTACGAGTTCTTCTCACAGTGCAAGTTCGAGCGTTCAGTACACATTTAAGCTCTTATAAACATTTAAGGGAGCGCATTATTTTGTATTAAAATATTTATCAATATGAATTGTTTACAACGTTTAAATTCTGATATATAGAATCATAGTTATATTTTTTTTCAACTTTTGCGTAGACTAAAAACCTTTTTTTTCATAAACTTATGTTAATTAGTTCAGAAATAAGGGGGACAGGGGGCAATTATTTTTTTTGCTTAACTATCAGTATACCTGTGATATTACTTAAAATATAACTATAAAAGACTAGCAGCATGCAGCATGTACTATAAAAGAGTAGCAGCATGTTCTTAGCAGTATGTAGATTGGTAGAAGGTAGCATAATGTTTAGAAAGAAATATTTCAAAACATAATCCGCGGTCATGAACAATTAAGACTTAAGCTATATGGATTTTATTTCATTAAACAGCAATGGAGAGTATGAAAATTTCGCCTATAACAACTGTCCTACTTACGTTAATGATCAAGAATAGTTAATGTGGTAATTTTTGTAATAGTAATAACGTACATAATTAAATGAAACTACGTGATGTAGTATTATTTCTACTTTCTTTAAGTTGTTTACCAAGAACTCGGTTTCGTCGTATTACAACATCTTCAGGTGGGCTATTAGAAAAGATCTTTGCTGTTATTTTGAATAATGAATTTCTACTAAATTAACGCCAAATATATTTATATAAATACTTATCAAAATTACTGAAGAAAAATATTTAAAGAAAATGCAAGACTCACACTTTTCCATATCTATTAGTGAATATTCATGAAAACCTTAAATTATGCTACTACGCTACAGCCACTACTTTTAATATCGTGAATTTAATTATTAACCAAAATAATAAACATTACGTTGCGTATCAATATACCCCAAATAGCAACCGAATTAGAACGCGCGCAATATTTCTCGAGGGGGTGAAGGCCAAACATAAAATCGAGACCCTTATGCCTTGATTACACATCGAGATTTGCCATTTTTACAACCCCTAGCGTAGCCTAGTGACCGATTCTTTTGAGGGGCACATCTGATATTATATTGCGATCGTAAATAAGCAAACTACATAATTGAGCTTCTGAAATTGGATTGGATTAATATGGTTATTTAACAAATACATAATGAAATATTATGTGAATCCGTATATAAGGAACGGTCAGAAAAAAGGAAAAAGCAAAAAAAAAATAAAAAAACAAGTATGTAATTAGCTCAAAAGAATAAAGTTAAAAAAATAATTAGATAATATTTTATACATAAAAATCGTCACATCTTTTACATAATATTTTTATCTACCCAAAACCAATGAAATCGTCGCGCCATAAAAAATTAAAACAGTCGACCAAAATGAGAAAAATAACGACAAACAAATGAATTATTTGTCAGAGACACGGTCAAGGGAAATAAAATTTCTTAGAAGAAACCTGTTAAGTACGAGTATGCCTCGCACCGCCACGGTTCCGTACACGCTTCAATGCATATAAACATTTAAATGTACATAGTATTTCTATTAAACTATTGACAAATATTCATATTATTTCTCGTCATTACCGTGGTGTGTTGGGTTGATCGCAAGACACACGGCCGTTGAGTGAGCGGCTGTGAAGACCCGGGTTCGATTCCCGGCCGCTCATCAGACTGGACCGGTTGAGAAGTTCAACCTTTCGAGGCTCTAGCAACCATTTTCTATATGAGATCTTCTTCATCACATGTGGACACGCCAACAGCAACTACAATATTGTTTCTCATCATCTAAATATATTGCTAAGTATATTTTATTTCTACATGTTTCTTAGCATATAAATATATATGTCAAAAAACAAAGTTCTTTTTCAATTGCTTTCAGTCACTTGTATGGCGTTTATGTAAATTTTTCATAGAGCCAATTACGTGTCATAAGTTGGTCGAGTATTACTCATAAACTAATATAACCTACTTAACTGTGATGAGTTTCCTTTAATTTTATTGAAATCCTTTTTTAAATATTAACAAATACCGGTTTAGCTCGTTGGAGGTAGGGAAACCTAACCCTGACAAAGTGTTTGTGATATTTTCCAAATATTTTAGAAATATATATTCAAGGATACCCACATGGATTACATGGGGGACTACTGGGGAACATGGGGGAAGAATCCAGTGGATCATGCGAATAAAAAAATCGCCCCATTTTAAATGTAGGGGAGGTACCTTAAAAATGGTTTTTAAAGATATTATTTCACAACTCTGTGGGCATTATAAACATATTCAACCATGAAAATTTCAGCTTAATAGGGCTAAGATATTTATCGTACAACGTCTGCAAACATATACGAACATATATAACATAAACGCAGTTACTTCTGGTAGAATTCGAAATAAAAGCAAAGGTCAACCAATATTTCATCAATATACAACGACAATATTCCATCGATAGCACGTTTTGCAGATGGTGTGTTTAACGAACCGAAGACGATCATACTGAACGGATCCAATTTAACATATCGAAAAGATCTGAACGGCGCCCTATAACAATGCTGTGTGCCCGTCCATTCGTCAGGTTTTAAACTTTGAAAGTGAAAAGGTTATTGACTTAAATTTTACACATCATTTGCACTTCTGATTATTATTGCAAATATCCTATATTTAAACAAGTATTAAGATGACGTTAAACTATATCAGCTAATTCGGCTGGTTTCTTTTTCTTTCTTTCTAGTACCAGCATAACCAGACTTTTAACACTCTCGACATAAATCGATAATATTATCTCTTCAAATTACCCACCTGAAGATATTGTCATACAACGAAACCTAGGTCGTGTTTAAGAAATTAAATAAAGTAAAAATAACACTGCATCACGACGTTTCATTTAGTTGTGAATAAAAATTATGTGAAAATTAATTTCTAAACTAAAAAACTAACGACAAATATATTCAATAATTCAAGATTATGTTAAGAGCAATCCTCGATAAATTACTAAAAATATCCATTTGTAAGAAAATTTATATTGCCATTTTACACCCATTTTAACAAACAATAAATTATTATGCTATAAAACATGTTAATTAAAAGAAGATAGACCTGTTGCTCAGTACTATCGGACGGGCAGAATTTTCAAATTTATTGTAAAGGTTTAACTTTTCATTCACCCGTTTACCTGTAAACATTTGAAGTTCTATTTCTTTATGGATTAACTATGACATCAAATCGTTTCAAAAGATTTTCTATACGAATCATGAATTCGCTCTCTGTACACTCCATTAGTGCAAATTCGATTGGTATCCGACTACATCATTTGAAGCCCACACGAAGCCACGTACAGGTTGATGAATGAACGTGTATAAAAGACATACTACGACATATGTACATGAGACAGTATAGTCACTTTTCTTTTCTATTTCCTACCGATTTCATCCTGAGTATATTAGGTTTCCTTTCTTTGCAACTCGGGAGAAAATGGTAAAAGGAAAAATTTTATATACCGTATTATTTAGTAAACTTAAATATATCGCATCCAATATTTTCTGGACTCACTCAATCATCACACTTTTGCTATTCTAGAACTGAATTATACCGGAACTCTTCAGTTTCCAAAAGTATTCAATTGCTCAACCACCTGACCTAGATCGCACCGGACTGTGTTTATGATTTGTTTATGACGAGCGAAAGAAAATTTGTCGAAATATGTTGTTATCTTTCATATTTCTTGTGCTTTTGTACTCATATTTAATCCAAAAGCCATTTTTCCTCATCGTTGCTAATAGGCTGCCTGTAATGTACCAATAAAAGCGTATGGAAATGAACAAATAAATATAATAAAACAGTTATTTCCTATAAGTTTCGTATTTCAAAAGTATAGCTGGCTGACGTACGTATATAATATTTATATACGTACGTCAGCCATTGGGTCAACTTATTTTATATACACATAGATTATACAAACTTTATATGTACATTATTAATTAATATCAACGCATAATAAATAATCTGCGTTCCTACGTTCCTTGTTTAATTACGCAAAAACTAATCTCAAAAAGTTAAAATAGAATGGATGGTCATCTAAAATATTTGAATAGAAACTAAATTATCATTCATATGATAATATAATATGAAAACATGTTTTATAGTTGGTAAATATTTAAACTTTCAACATTCCAAGCTTTTAAGCTCACGTGCAGATTTTAAGCTGTTGCATTATATCAACAAGGCATTTAAAAGTGGAAAACTTTCACGTAACGGATATAGCAAAACGGATTTCCTGCACAAATTTCACGATACCTAGAAATAAACTCATAAATATGATATTTATAAAAAATGTAATACAAAACAAAAGACTAATTATAAAAACGGAAAAGGCTAAAAGTATTTAGAACTGCCCATCTCTTACATGCAAAACAAATAATCCAGCTCATCTCTAACCGAGTTACTTTAAAAGCCATGTTGCGAACGGTAAAGTCTGCAAATTACCGAAAAAAAGACAAATTTGCAGAGGCGTTAGATAATCGCAAATAATTAACTGCAAGCCATTAAGTAAAGAGCTTACCATGTTCCAGGATGTATTTTAAAACTGTTGATTATGAATAATATATAAAGCTAAAGCTTGGTTCTTAATAAATTGGACTCTATAAAGAGGAAAGAGTACAGTAATTTACTCTGTCAGAAGTATTTTACTGTATTTGTTACGGAGAAGTAAATTTCATTAAATGGCATTCAAACAGAATTATTTTAACCGTCCTTCAAATTCTAGGGAAATTTTGAAAAGCTTTTCTGTATTAGAATGTAAAGCCCAAACTTTTTCAACTTTTGCTAGTTTAGTTTTTTCGATTGGATTAATCGAATTAGAAAAAGACCTTTGAAAAAAATTGGTTTTGAAATATCTCAAAGGTAATAATAACATACAATCAAATATGAAACGATTTAGGGGTCAAAATGTATAAACTTTATATGTTATATCATACAGTAGCTGCTACTGAAGCCATGTATATACATCAGAAATATCTTGCAGCTTAGCTGGCATATATATGGAATTCAGTGTTAGTAAAAACTGTTAAAAATTTAACAAACATGGATTGAAAGAAATTATTTTAATGTTGTTAGCTCTTCGGTGTTCATATCAACTCGATTAGTAAGTAAACCAAGCGGAGAGCTAATCGACCCTGAATTTATCGAGATGAAACAAAATACAAATATATATTTGCTGGGTGTATATTTTAATATTACATTCAATTTTATCAAAATATATTATGCTTTTATACTCATTTGTTTCAAATTTAACGATATAAGTATCATTAATACTTTTAAATATCACCAAAAGTCATAATCTGGTTACATTTTCTATACATAAAATAACAAAGTAACAGAGTAAATTCTGTGCATGGAAAATATTTTTTCCATGTACAAAATTTACTCTGTTACTTTGTTATTTTATGTATAGAATGTAATAGAAGCCGGAAAATCTTTTTTAGAATTTTTGTCTCCCTGGATATTATTTTGCAGGTTCATCACGCAAAATCTACTACACCGAATTTTGATGAAATTTGGCATGGTTGTAGTTTATAACCAACAGCTACGTGTGAGAGAGAACATCAATTTCTTTTTCCTATTTCAAATTTCACGTTAGTTAAACTGTGGGGCACCATTAGTATAGTAAACATCGTTTAGAAGGTATTATAAAAAACAAGTGTGCGTGATGACACATTATTATGTCTGATATTATCATAGGGTAAAAGACAACGTCCAATAAATACAGCAACTGCTTAATGCTATGCACGTGAAATCATATTCCACACACAAAAAGCTAAATAGTCTAGCAAAAGCTTGTTGAAATATTCCAGCGACAAACCTCGATTATTTACATGTTCGTATAAAACTCATCACGATTGGGCGCGTCGAAGCCCATAATTAATTCGTTTTACGCCGACGGCGGGCGGCGAGTGGCGCGATTTTAGCGAGACTAGACTAGTTCTCCCGCTGGAAAAAGCGCTCGTTCAATCAAAAGCTGTTTCGCCATTATGACTCGGATGCAGCGCAATTTATGTGCTGGACTGATTGCGCAACAAACACTTGCGAATTGAAGTACTGCTTTTTTCAATTTATCGCATTTTTTTGACGTTCGTCAATTTGTTATGTTGTCTTTTAATTATTTCGTTGTATGTAATGGTATTTATTTAAATTTATATATTAATACATGAAGAGAAAACTGTGTGTTTAAGCATATTGGGCGCGAAGGAATGTGAGATTTGGCATAGTCAAAGTTTATATAAAATATGTATTACAAATACATTAAATTATATATTACTAACATATAAAAACATTCATTATTTACCGTCAAAAATAAAAGATTCATTATTTACGTTCATACTGTTAATGTCAAACACATAATAGTTTGTGGTCAAACAATCGCACAGAGTAACGATTGTTGCCAAAGAATTTTAAAATGTCTGATTGACTGAATGAGTTTCAAGCTGTGGATTTTGTGTGGTTTCACATGTTCCTTTTTCAATAGTCTGTGGAGTGTATGACAAAACAAAAAAGCATTTGTTTTATATTTTGTGTAATGGATATATGTGTTACTAACATTAAATTTCAAATTTCATATGTATTGCAAGGAATTAAAAACAACACACGCTAATGACGAATTTGTTCACACTCTCAGCTGACGTAATAAAACAAAATTTTAAAAAAACTATATGCAATGATTACAAAGAAATGAATGTTAAAAATACCTTTTAATTTTTTAGTTAAAATAATAATAAACAAGATCTCAATAAAATTACTTTAGAGCAGGAAGTTTAAAGATTCAAACAAATTTTAGTAATCAACCCATTCACTCTGATTTTCGTGAGATCCAGTCCTACATATAACTGGAGGTTGGGAAAAGCACAGCGTACTCCGTGAAAAAAAGCAAAAAATAAAATACCTTTGCATTACTAAGAAATATGAGCTAAACCATAAATATTTGGTAGACTATTATTGAAAATTAGGAACCTAATATATCAAAACAGTTAACTTTAACCAGTTACCTTATGTAAGAGTTTATGAAGAAATATTCAATTGCTTGTTTTTCAAAGCTGAGACAAGTAATATTGAAGCACTCAAATCGTGCTTCATAAAAAAGTAGTTATGTCATTATCTTTTATTTTAGAATGTCAATTCTACAAAGTAAATCTATCTTTTTGGGATTTAGCATGAATCGTATTGCCTTTATTGGACGTTATTTGGACAATAGTTGATTCTGATTCAAAAATTGTTTTATTTTTTATCTTTAAAACTTAAATAATGCAAATTATTGCTAAAAGCAAGTCTACTGAATCTTAAACCTCACTTAAACTATTTGACATAAGAACCTCAATAATAAACAAACATAAAAATTTAATGTCGAAATCGACCGAATTTCGAAAACTGGCTGAGGACTAATAAATTGTATTCGCCTTAACTCAAAAGTTTACACTGTATATATCTATTTATTTACAATTAAAGACACGATTTGTTTGTTTAAAGTGAATCTTCCTTATTTTCAATTTTTCATTATTTATGTCACATTCCAAGATTAAGTTGACGTAATAAGACTTATTCCTATTATTTTTGGTGTACTTTTTGGTTTAATACACTTTAATTTTAATTTTAATGATATCTGTGGGATTGATGAATACTGTTAGCTTCAAATTTATCGCATTATGTTAATTCATATCAGCCTGCGTATATAAAAACTTAATTTCGCTTTTTGAAAACTTACAACTTTTTAGTCCTTTTCATTTTAAAGAAAGAATAATTTTCCATTTTCGAGCAATTTAAGGAGTAGTGAATGTACTGTAATCGTCCAAAAACTCGAACTATCTGAATATGTGTTTGGATTTTTCAATTTTATTGTAGAAATTGGAATAAACAACAAAATTCTGAATAGTAAATGATTTCTGATATATACATATTCACACTGTGTTCCTGTCGAGATAAAATAACAAGTGCTGTATAACTCTGTTCTAGTGTAAAACTATAGGCTTATAAACTGTAAACTGAGGTAAAATTAGAAATGTATCATGTAAGCAAAGAACAAGGATTGTAGTGTTATTTTAACATGAATTTTAAAATGAAGTAAGAAAATTTAGAATAGAAAATTTGAACTATATTAGAAATATATTATTATATTATTTTATTTTATTATATTAGAAATTAGAAAATACGTTTTATTATATTTAAAATGTAAAATGTAAAAGTGTAAAATGTGAAGTGTGAATTATCAAGTGTAAAACGTATATATAAAGCTATCATAGTTTCACCACTACATTTGTTTATGGTTTAAAAAACTCTATTGTTTTTATAAATTTAGTTTCCGTAGTTTTGGAAATAAGAAGGGGTGTATTTTTTTCATTATTCAGTATATTTATTGACCTGAAATAATATATCTGAAATTGTGAAATTTTGTTTTTAAACCCTTATAACTACCCCTCTCTAACAATATTTCATCCTATATACGGAATTGAAGAAATAACAAATATTTTGGTTATTGTGATATGTGCCGTTTAAATTTTGTTTTAAATGCCACTTTTTTTGGTTAATGATATCCAAACTCAGACTGCTACAAACTACAATTTTCAATTCAACTGGTAGGCACAGAAAGTATGCAGACATGTAAATTTCAAGTCGACACGCCATCACACACTCGCATTTGCTTCGTCTTTTATTCTCTTGTGAAAAGCACTGTGATGAAAAAAGACATCGTTTCCCAAACTTATATCTGTATCGATGACAAATAATGATAAACGTTTAGTTATACTGTACGTAAATTGGTAAAGGAAACAACACTCACGTTTGTCAGGCTACAAAGTTCTATATCGCATCTTACACTCACCTCAAATCTACATAGAATACCTCCCTTGTGCCGATAGTTAATCAAAATGCAAATAGCATACTCGCTTTCCTTTCTTCTGTAGCATAATATATTTTGTTTGCTTTAATTTAGGAGCTATGCCCTGTGTAGCATTTACTTTCGTTGCTCTTTTCGTGGTGTAGGATTTATGTCATACTCGCTTTCCTTTTTTCTGTATTTTCACAATGAGTGAAAAAGTGGAAAGCGAGTATGACATTTGCATTTTGATAAATATAATTATCTTGTTTGCTTTAATTTAGGAGCTATGCAGTGTGGAGCATTTACTTTTGTTCCTCTTTTCGTGGTGTAGGATTTTTCGTGTCAGCCTTAAAATTTCGCTTTCAGAAAAGCTTCACTTCAAAAATGAACTGAAAAACTGATTTAACCCATTTTTCACGCTCGCCCACTTATTTCAATACCATAACACGTATACCACGTATAACCACGTATACCACTGTGTAGAAATAAACTTTACGAACGCTTCAATGCATAAAATAGGAATATATCTCGTTTCTCCCCCGCTTTCCAGCTAATATAACCACATATTGCCGCTAACGCAAGTTGAAATAACCCCGACTCGGTTTCAATGCAGAATGAAGTTGAACTTATAATTGAGAACACCGCTTCAAGCAATTTGCCTATCGCAAACAAGGGCATGGCTAGTATCGGAAAACGGCGAGTAGATTTGAGCTTTTATCGTCTGCAATTTGTGAAATGGAACGATTTATTATGACAGACGTACGTGATCTTAAGTTCAAAACGAGCTTAAAGGATACGTCATAGTCAATGATAATATAATAGTTCACTCATCAGGTAAGTGACTAATGTATAGTTTTTCTTTCTAAGTAATGCATTTCTTTACCGAGGTAATTGCTATATTCGCCGTTGTTGAAAAAAGGAACTCGGTTTATTTAGACCAAACTTGTAGAAAATTTTGTTGATAACAAAATAAAACTTCTTTAACATTTAGCCCTTCAACCCTTTTTTCTTCTATTATATTGTGAAAACTATAATGGAAAATTTAATCCTCTACAAAAAGATGTATGTTCTTGTATTGTAAACTTGACCATTACAAATATATAATACAATTTACGTTCCTTATTCAAATGACTGCTCCATCAAGATCCCCACATTTTTTTAATTTTCCGAACATGTATTAATATTCCCAAATAATTATCAATATACACGCGTTTTTTGAGCTATTATAAATATTACCATATATCGATACTGTTTATAATTTAGAATATTAAGTAAATGGATTAAACTTATTAGAAAGTGGCATCATCGTACCGAACATCGAACCATTATAATTTCATCTTGTCCATCTCTCCATCCGTCTATTACGGAATCATTACTTTGCCAGTATAATACCGATTATAATACAATATTACAGAATCGTGTAGATAATTTACACATACCTAGAATTGTTTGATCACGGGCCAAGTGAACTGGACTGTTGTTTTTGAGACCTTTTGAAATATTTTCTGATAACGCTTATTTTTGTGAAATATGAGACTCCAAAATGATATGCAGGGTAAACACAGACTTAGAAAACTTGAGATAATTGTATTTTTGCTTTAATAAGTACAGAGTTGCTATGACGTTTTTAAAAATGTCTAACTCAAGTATTCTTCAAAAAACTTCAATTTTGCTGTCTGCTAGTTAAGAAGACAACTGAAGAGTAAAAATAAATATAATCTAAATGACAACAAGTTTTCTTCTAATACCCTGATGAGTAGTCTGCTAAGTTTTCCATTAACCGCTCCAGCATTTGATTTGGAATCGCTCGAATTTCTCGTGATAATAGCTAAAAGGACATGAAGTGTGTATGGTTTTCAGCAAATCTCTTTGCTCTAAGAACAAAGATTTTACAATGCAAGATGACAAATCAGACGATAGTTAGGTATCCCCAACCTCTCCATGAGTCAAATGAGGCACCTTGCAAAATGTTTTCTGAGAAGATCCTTCTTGATTCTTTGTACGTGTGGCAAGTTGCTTCATCTCATTGAAATCAAAATTTATTTAAGTTTATGCAACATAATCTCAAATCACAGATCAGAATCTCGTGCAACATCGCTATTGAATGTTCAGATTTCACTGGAATAGCACGTCCTCCATTGAGCCCAACTCGTGAACTATCATGATCTGTTGACCGCTACAGCTTACGTGAGCATACTTAACATGATGGTTAACTTGAGCTAGTCTTAACGTTCAACATTAAAGTGAAGTCAAAGCCTTCACTGGGTAGTAACCACTTAACAACATGTTTCCGTAAAAATGTCGCGTTATAATAAATAAACGCGTTGTGTTCAACCATTTACAGCTCCATGGCTACCGAATTTTATCTTCAGAAGGGTGCATATCAACCATATTAAAATCATTAGCATCTATCCCATCGATATAACACCCGCTTAAAAAAAGTTATACCTTACTGAACAAACTTTCGATTCAACATCTTTTTTTTTCAATTTGCATTAATAAATTGAAGAAACGTATGCAACAAAGTGCACTTCATGGAAACTTTATAATAACTACCGAGATAAAATTGTCTCAAATAACTTGATTAACGTAAGCAGTTTTTGCCTTGCTTTACTACGAGATACAAATTATCCATATTACACAGGAACATGACTACCAAAACCATAAGTTAACACATGTCTGACACACACTTGGCAGATTATTAAATGTTATTAAATATGAAATAAACTACATAGTTTTGTGATCTTCGTGAGCTACATCTCTTTACTCAAAACAAAACTCACTCATACTACTTACTAGGTGATATCATATTCTATTCTTTCGCAAAGCTTCGTAACAATGGTGCAGAAGATGGCAACTACCCCATTATCGTTATTATAACGTACAAGTATATTAAATAAGACACTAAGGTATTTCACAATTGCAATTTGGGTGGATTTACAATTTAAGATTTTCATTTAATTTCGCAGTTGCAACGCCAGATTTTAATAATTAATTTTCACTTGGAACTATTTATAATGTATAACGTAATATGATATGCGTTATTTCAATTTTATATATGTATATATATATATATATATATATATATATATATATATATATATATATAGAGGTAGATGAAGAATTAAATGACAGTTTTTTTCTCATTCTTCTGACTTTCTGACCCTTTTTTGGATTTCGTATCTCAAGAATTATAAAATACTTATCACGATATTTAATACAAATGTTGTTTTCCCTAAAGCTAATTTTGTTCCCTTTTGCTTAAGCTGAATGTTTCAAATAAAAAATAGAACATAACCATGTTCTATTTTCATGATAGTAACACTCACATCAACAATCAACAGATCATGATAGTAACCACTGCAAACGTCCTCTATCAGACAATGAATGCCATAAAATACAAAATAGATCATTATTATGAGATTTATCGTCACCTAGCGCAATGTTTGAACTCTCAAGTGTTTTAATTTTACGTCCTCCGTGATCACTGAACAATATTTTATATGATTCATATATGTGTCATTTGAAAGAATAAACTTATTGTGATTGTGGATAATAAACATTTCGTTACAAATTTGCAGAATTTTATAAATAGAATAAATTTATTTTGATTGCGTATAATAAACATTTCGTTACTAATTTGCAGAATTTTATAGATATTTGCAAAAGTATATTGTGGTTATACAGATTTAGCGTCAACTAATATCATTTAGCACTAATTTCGAGTAATTTACTTCCTCATTCAATTTTTTTATTTTTACGCTATCATATATCATTGAGCACCATTTTCAATAATTCATACACATTTATTTCATCTCATTCATTCACAGTCATTGTAAATGAGGTAAAATAAATTAGCTATAATTTACTTCATCATGCACGAATGCATGATGAAATTAAACAAGAGACAACATAATGAGCATAAATGACATTTAACAAGAGACAATATAATGAGCATAAATGATATTATAAAAGAGACAACATAATGAGCATAAATTACATTTATCAAGAGACAATATAATGAACATAAATGACATTTAATAAGAGACAATATAATGAGCATAAATGATATTACAAAAGAGACAACATAATGAGCATAAATGACATTTAACAAGAGACAATACAATGAGCATAAATTATATTACAAAAGAGACAACATAATGAATACAGTCAATTCTTCTAGTTAATATATTTAAGTTTTAAAATTAAAATACTTGTATTTACACGATTATTAATGTTCTCCACTATACAGTAAAAGCTACGCCGAAAGTATTATAATTAATTGATATTGTGCTCAACCGTGATACCAAATGAAAGTGTCATTGTATAAACAGCCTATAGTTCTTATTCATCTTTCTCTTACAATAAAAACTTAATGCCCTTGACAGTTATTTTATTTAATATAACGATACACAAATAGGAATCTTATCAATGAATATAATTAAATTATTTTATTTCCGCTATTACAGCATATGCGGCGAATACGACAGGAGTATAAAAAACAAAGGTCATTATATAAATAACCGATGGTCTTTTCCTACCTTTTTATTAAAACAATAAACAGTTGATGCACTTCAGAATAATTTTATGTTGTTATGACAATATACAAAACGGGAACGTAAAACTAAATAAAATTCAATTGCTTTATTTCCATTATACTGCGTATTCGGCGATTATTAGAAACAAAATGGCGTGAGCAATAAACAGAAGTCAATTGACAGCCGGTACAGCACAGGTGGACCAGCGATCACCTGTTTTTAATTTTTGTAATGGGCCCTTAAACGTCATTCTTTGGTTTTCCGATCATGAAACGATGTAATTAAATATAATATTTAAACGCGCTTCACAACAATAATGAATAAAAAGTAAACCAATATGTTAAGATTTTTTAAATATATTTTTTTCGAAATATGCGGATTATGTAATTTTTTTTATTTTCCATGATGAGACCATTTTAAGCATATTTCTTTGGAATAGTGATAAAGGGTATTATTTCACAAGTTTCTCAACACGTGTTTAAATTGATATAACATTCATAAATTTTTTTAGAGGCAAATGAATCATTCGAAGAAAATCCCGAAACTATGTATTTTAAAATTGTATGTAAGATAAATCTAATGATAATGCTAAAATATTCAAACCAATATTTCCTATATGCTCTGACGAAGAAATTTGAAATTTAGCATAACAATAAATCGTGTACCAATGGCTAACACTTAAGATTAATCATAAGAAATTTTTGAGAGGATATAGTCCAAAAAAAATTGTACACACTTCAGCCTGCAAAGCTGCTAAAATGAAAGTGAAAAATTACTAGAAATTTATCCAAAGTTTACTGGAAAATTATAGGGATGTAACACGTAACAATGTGTTAATATAATAAAAAATTGGCAAATTTACATTATCCATGTGATTATTATCCTATTATTTTTTAAAATGATATTGAAGGGTATATTGACTTTTGAGATAACGTAATAAAGATTCACTTACCGAAAAAAATATTATAAAAAAAGTATTATTTACAATATTTTAACATTTAAATTTTAATAAAAAATTAGTCCAGAATAAGAATATACCTGATTTTAAAGCGTATTATTTTGGATATGCTGTATTAGTTGACCTTTTCTCGGACTCGGTAACCTACTTGTGCACCCCACATATTGTCTTAAAAACAACTTACAAATTTTTTTTAATTTTGTGCGTCGCCAGTTTACAAAATAATTATTTTCATGTCAACAACTTTAACGTAGATAAAATATTTTTGTAGAAGGTAAGTCAGTGCCCGATAAATGCCGACTTTAATGGGACAAAGTTGGTAGTTAACTTTCCACCGACTTTCTGTCGACTTATTATGTAAACCAAAATGCACGTGCCGCCGACTAAATATCTGCTGTCTGCTTTAACGCGTATCAAGTTCTATGGACTATCCTTCCCTTCATTAGTGTATTTTACCTCGTAACGTTCGGAGAGCCGGCTGAACTCGATCCGATTTTTGTATGAAGTGTGCGTTATATTATTAAATATCGTGTGTTCTACTTTAGATTATTATCGAACATATCTTTTGCACGTTGATAACATTAAAAATATAACAGTATAAGCTTGGTGTTACTAACGATAGAATACAATTTCTATGATAATTTTATTGTGTTTCATTATACGTAATTAAATATATTTTAAATAATGGAATAAGATTCATATGCGGTGATAACGATTACGTTTTACGTAATCATTATTAAAGTACATACTTTATAGTCGCATTCTTCTACTAACTATAATATTTATGTAGTAGTAACAATATATTATAAGTATATTAATTAGTTATTAATTTTAGTATCATAATTGATTTTCACATATGTATAATATTATTATTGATTTTCAAGTTATATTTACAAAATCTTCGAGAAATATCTAGGAAAATATTGGAGGCTCTATTCTATTACTACTGGTTTTATATTCACGTCCCTGTAAAATCATTTTGTAAACCTTGAAATTCTATAGTGGATTATTATAAAATAGATTATATTATTATTATATAGCTAATTACGAGAACGGGTTTTTTATGTATTTTTTCCAATGTTTCGTTTTGAGCCAGTTATTCCATTCTATATAATGACAATAAATAAACTTTGACCACTGTGGACGCGAACTTGAGAAGTGGGTATTTTTCTCATAGTCCACTTTATGTTGTATGTTCAAGAGTAAGCTAAGTGTTTATTTATCTCAACAGAACAAAATTTTCTGTAAACATATTTCTATTTTAGTTAGTAAATATACAATTTTAATTTTTAATTCTGTAACTACCGAATTAATTTTGAAACTTCTTTCAAGCTAGACAAGCAGGCGGCTCTAAGTCGTTAACGGCAAAAGTGACCAGCTATCCTAAAAGCGATTGTCAAAATCGAGCCCTTGTATCGTATCAAGTGGAAACTTCACTTGTGTTAATTGAAAAATTTCCAGGCTATAGTCAACATGAATGAAGCGAAGAGCAAAAACTAATATATACCTATGTATATATAGTATATACCTATGGATATATAGTGTATACCTATGAATACAGACAGAAAACTAAAACAAGTTCGTTACAGATTTAAGTATTCCTAATCATTTAAGAGATCTGCTTAAACATTTAATTTTAATTTACCGACTAAATATTTCACAGTCGTAAAAACACGATGTATATTTAAAAAATTATAAAATCTTCATGATAATCGTTATAATTTTTCTGTGATTTTTTGGTCAGATATTATTAAACCTGTTTTTTCGTAATTTTTGGTTTAACACTTTAGGAAGCAAGGGGGAATTATCTACTTTCGCATTCCTTGTAATATTTTCTTTATAAATACCATATATATATATATATATATATATGTATATATATATATATATATATATATGTATATATATATATATATAAATATTAATTCTTATAAGAATATTTTTGATCATAAGTGAGCGACAAGTGAGCGATTCTATAAGCGTTCTGTTTTTCAGTTTGCCGTACTATTTCGTTAGAATATTGTTGAAATTGGGGGGAGAAGGGAGCATAATTCAAAAGGGAGTTTCAGAAATGAATCTTAACGTAGAAAACAGTGGCCAAAATTAAATTTGAGGGTTAATAGAAAGAAATTATACCTAAACCTGAAAAATAAGTTACATTGCATTGACAATAAATCCTATAAAAAAATTTATACAATTATACATAGATAATCAACAAAACTCATACCATATTATATAAAAAATAAAAAATCACGTTATAATATTATTCGCAATATTATCTACAGACTTGATTTTAAGTAAAGTAATGTATATCATTCGAAAGAGTTAAAAATGTAAAAAAATAGATTGTAAGCAATTTGTTTACCGTATATCGACTTATATAAAGTCTTCATGCTATTTCCCACCCAATATGTTGGAACAGTTGGACCACTTCGTCATTTTACCAGGAGTACACTTTCAGAGTATACTACTTAGAGTACGACCAGCCTTCTCACTTTCATCGGGATACAAATAAAGTTCCAAACGGCCCAACTTCTAATAAGGTAATATCTTTAATCTAGCAGTATGCTCTGAATTTGAGCAGTAAAATCATAATTTCGACATCACATTCCTTTCATAACAAGCAAACACATAACAGTTTACAAGATACGAACCTAAAGAAAGTGATACCGACCGCGGTACTTTCGAAACATTGCCTACGACCAGACTATTCTACAAAGGCCAAATTTCTAATCACATAGCCTTTTCACACAAAAAGAGGTGTAATTGAATATAGGAACATACAAGGGTACGTACTTCTACAAAAGTGTGTGTATGTAAAAACATGAGGACGAATGAAAATGTACCTATAATATATAGCATAAGTTAACAATATATATTTGTTTTAACAATATATATTGCTGATATACGCACGCGATGTATAGCCTACCTTACGACGTCGAGAAAAGGCCGTAATGTGGTGTAAAATTAATGTATTCTGAATTGTTTAAAACGCGTTAATAAAGTTCTTAATTCAATAGCTTATCGCCTGCAAAATTTGTTATCCAACTTATATCTAAATTTCTATCCTTTTAATTACCTGTTATGTTTTCTGACGCCCTATAATGATGGTTAGTAATTCCATAAAATCCTTTTTGTAATTGCTTATTTTTTTAATTTTAACTTATGAAGCAAAGAAGGATTCCCATTGAAAGGTTGGAAAAATATTAACAAAAAGGAAAACCGCTTAAAAGAAAAGCTGAATCAAGCTATATAATTAAATTGAGTCGATTTCAACCTAAGAGGGTTACAATCTATTTTTAAAACCTCACATTTTCCGACATATAATACTAGGGTAGAAGTTGTACTATTGCCCATGGATACCAAAAATTGGAAGACACTTCTACAATCAAACAGCGATGCCTCTTTATTAACGAAATATTCAATTATTCTAAAGAATTTCGAATCGTTGCAATTGCATTGAAAAATTCTCTTATAAAATGAAAGGAAGAGTTCCTTTTTGTTACACAACCTTTATAATTAAATGTTAATTATATTTTTAGTTGACTTAACTCCGAAAATAAAAAAGCAGAATCCTCATATATTCACTCACAAGCCCGTCAGCCTATCCAGCTATCACGGCAGTTTTTCTCGGAAAAACTTTAATTTCGAAATAGTGATAAAATATGTTATACTAAAAAATGTTCATATGCAAATTTTAGAGGATAAATAAAATACTGAAAATGGTATTGAAGACAAAAAGACTACAAATTTTTTTTACAGAAACCGTTTGACTTAGAAAATTCAATTTTGGGATAGTGTGAAAAATATGCCATCAAGAACGTATATCTGATGAAACTAAATCTTCTGACCCTTTGACCATAAAGTGTAGTAAGATCTCGTGTAGATCCAAGCCTATGGAAATCTCATTGATTCTAGTCCCCATAATTTTAATTAAAAGAAAAATGGAATGACTTCGAAGATATATAGCACGAGAATATTACGTTCACTACTTACAACATTAAAACCAAAACCACATTTTAAGCTTAATACAAGCATTAGTCTAAAATATATGCTACGATACGTAGAGGACAAATTTTTACAATTGAATATCAAATCTAAGAATAAGAATAAGGGCAGCTGTGAGCTTTCACTAAACATATAGAAATTTACATAAATTTATGAATGAAAAGTATCAAGAAAATAAGCTCGCTATATACTTGGCCCTAACTGAACCTCACCGCTACTTTTTATGTTCTAAGGGTCATGAGACTTTATCATGTGGCGCGTGTGGCTTATTTATGTGGCGACGCTTGCCGTGGCGACGGGTCGCCACGCTATACTAAGGTATATATATATAGTCTACATGTAGTAGAGTGTACGGTATGGCGACGTGTCGCCATGAGCAACCCACTACGCGACACCCTCCTCACTCAGTTCGACGCTGTTTACTACAGTACACATAACCTGTGCTTTATTATTATTGTATTAATTGTAAATAAATGTTTATTAAATAAAGTCACCATTTTCTCTAAGAAATTCGTAATACTTTATTTTTTCATTATGCCATATTTAGTTCCTGTAATAATCTTGTCTTTTATGCATATTACTTGTACGAACACGATGTTTCACATCTGCCACGCGTCCCGTGACGGCTCATTGTTTTTTTTATTTTTGGTGGGATTTCATTTCCTTTTGTAAGCAGTGGGTCATTTCTTCTGTGCAGGTCCAAAACAAAATAATCAAATATAGGTTCTTAAAACTGTTCACCCCTATCCCTATTGGTCCCCTTGGCGACTTATTTTTGACTATTCTGGGCAGTAAGTGCTTTGAATTGATTATACTAAGTTATAGCAAATTCGTCGGCTTTAATACTATTAAAGTTAACTTTTACTAGACACAGACACCGTCAAGCTTATTACCGTTTTGCGCCCCGCAAGGTTGACAACAGGAAAATACCGAGAAGCTTAATCTATGAGTAGCTGTTCAAACTGAGCATTTGATTTTTAAGTTTTATTATAGGAAAAGTCATATATATTGGGTATTATTCCTGGACCAGATGATTTATTTTGTGTAAGATAATTAATAAATGCGTTGTTTCCTCTATTCCATTATATATGATTTTACCGCAATTCTAGCTTTTCAATCATCCTCGGTATTTTATCACATGCAATATAGCACATAAAGTTACACGTAGCACAGTAAATAATAATAATTAAAGAAAGAACACAAAAATCAAATATATATTTTAAAGTTACACTTCTTTAGGCGCGTTATGAAAAAATGACGGGAGTGAAATTTTAAACGATGCTCGCACGCGATGCAACAAATATTGACAGGACGAAGTTGCTCACTAAACATTTGTAGTGTATATGGGCTGATACTATATTATGCGTGTAGTGACTGATACTATATTCATGGTAGTTATTGAGGTATTTGTAAAACACAACGCGTGTTTTATACTCATACAAATTTAAGTTACATATGTGCTTTTAAATATTTTTTTAGTAATAGATATTTAATATTAATCCATATAATAAAAAAAAAATTATTTGTTGTGAATATTCTTGATAGATTTTAAAATATATTTTAAGTGTATTTTTCTAAGTGAGGTTATGTTTCGATATGTATTTATTTGCATTATAAATTATTACTTTATCATTTATTAAATACTTAAAATTAATAAATTACAATAAATTTTCATCATATTCATTTATTTTCATTATTAATTAGACTTTATTTAGATTTGTTTTAGTAAATTTAACAATTCGTTATACACACATTTTTATATTAAATTAAATGTTCGGTTAACGTTTAAATTTTTAAAATTTTAAATTAAATTAATAAATTAATTTTATAAAAAATCAAACAAATTAAAAAAAATAATAAAGGTTAATAATAATAATAATATTATTATTATTAATTTGATTGAATTTATATTTTACCAACCGTATTCATAATCACGCTCCAGTCATTTTATAATTTTATTTTCATAAATTATTTGCGTGCTAAATAAATTTATTCTTATATTATGCCAAAGAAGCATAACTTCACGCACAATTTTTTTTCTACGGGTACATTTTTCTTCGAAGGACTTTAAGAATGTTTGTTGTTTAGCATATTCTGATGTGTGACAACTGCTTTAAATGTTATAATATTAATTGTTGATACAATTCATTTTGATAAGATTGATGTAGCATCGAAATTTAACAGAATTAAACTATATTATAAATTCAGGTTTACGCATTCGTTTTTGAATTACATGTAAATCATTCCCAATCAACATTTAATAACTTTGAATACGAAAGCTTCCCTACTGCTTTCAATCTTAAGTCAAAATTTAGAATATGTGGAGTGTCAGATTATAAAATTTATTCAGTTAATATTGAATTGTAGTCAATATCGCTCAGAACGAATTTTTCAATTGAAAAACGTATACTTCCTGACTAGGTGAGAATCTCATCCTATAAGGTTCCCACATATCTCAATATCTCAGTACTAATGTACTGAAATATGTGGGTAACTTACATATTTCAGTCTTAATGTAAGTTTATCGATTCATAAATATAACTGCAGATGCAATCGTATTGAAGTTAAGTAGCACTTGATCGAAGAAAATAGTCTTGAGGTTGAAAAAATATTCAATACGTTATTTCAAATTGTTTTGTGAAGTGAATTATATGCAAAATGGCCAAATGGAAAAAAATGTGGAAGCTTCAAAATTAATTTAGGTAGGACCCAAAGAGGGTTTCTTCCGTCAGTGTCTTTTGCATCGCTCTCATTCGCTAAGATGGAATATACAGTGCAGCAAAAATTAAGAGTAATCATGAATGGAACAATAAGATATTGATAACTTTTAGAAAGAATCAAATATTTTGAGCCGAATTATACAAGCACAGGAATAAAATGCAGATTTCCAGATTCTTGATGTGCTGGAAATATTTGGTTAATCAGCTTGATCAGTTGCTTCAATTCTGTAGGAATTATACCGATATTAATACTAGAAAATTTATTTAGCGTGCTTTCCATTTGCATTTGCTTATGTTTGTTTCAAAGAGATGACGTTGCTTTTAGTTTACTTAGTCTCTTAAATAATGACTGCTAAAGGTAGGAAGTTTGAAATTAATAAGTTTAGTTTTGTTTACTAAGCTTTCTAGACAAAATAAGTTTGAGACTTATATTCAACTTCAGTGCTGAGGTATAGAGGGCTCAAAAGTTCATTAAGTTGTTTTGAGTAAAGGTGTTACGGCTGCACTTGCCCGACTTAGTTATTATTTCCGCATATATCTTAATAGTCTGCACTCAAAAATATTCATATTAAAATTTTCTAGGGAGCATAATTAAAGTACCATTTTATTCAGTTCATGCGTCGTGTGGAATAACAGCGATTTTATAATAATTCTAAAACTACTTTTTTAAATTCTGTTTAAGATAGTTCTAAAGATTTCGTTGGAAATGTCTACAAACAATACATTTGTTCCAAAAAAGATAAAATAAAAATTGTAAAAAATAATTCTGTCTTGAAATTAAACTAAAGTTTACGAGAAAATAAAGAGATGATTAATTCTAAAGTTCATAATTTTCAAGAAAAGCGCGATGGTGTTAAACTTAAATTAACTTTAATTCAATATTTCCAAACAGGTTAATGGATATACTAAATATTTAAATATGATTTAATGTATATGGAATACTTGTAATGTGGCTGTTAATCTTTTTGACAGATTGTTTTTTATGAGAAATCTTTTTATATTTTTGGTATATTAGAAACATTTTTTTTTCAATGTGCTGTTAACGCAATGTATATACTCATATATAACATTTGATTCCTTTGTTTTTACTTTCTGTAACAAGTTACTATATTGTATTCTATTCTTTATATTCAGTCATCAAAAAATGTAAGATTAATTATGCATTTCAAGCCTAAAAAGATGTCGCTTAATAGAGAGACAAATCACCAGGTCCCAGCTGTTTCTTAAAAATATATCATCAGTTTCTGGATTACTTTGGGCTTCCAGAGTACTTCGATATCCTTATCGATTCACAGTATCTTGCTTCACTTTATTTTATGCCTTACTGATGCTCTTCAATTCCACCAGTGCTGTTCGTCATCAAAGTCGCTTCAGACGTCCACGCCTTCCCTGCCCTTGGAGGTTCCAATCTAAAACTTGTTTAGAAATATGAATGGATTCCCTATGAGTATGTGAATATTAAAAAGTAATTGGAAAGGAAGTAGTCTCTACTTCCATAATTTCGTGAAAAGGTGATAAATATTCCGAAATCTTTCAATTTCTCTGATGTCAGGAATTTATTAAAAACTTTTTCTATCAAACATGAATATATGCTGAAAAAGCAATTGATAACAGTTAAATTAAGCAATTGGAAGCAAAATAAAATGTAGCAGTTTGCAAACTATGATGTCGACTACTGGAAACATTTATAATACACTAGCTGTATCCCGTGGTTTAACTCGCGTAAAATTCGGAATAAGAAAACAATTTTTGGCTCATATGTTGCTTTAGAATTTTTTTCAAATATGTTGCTTTTGGGTTCATCGATAAATCATAAATTTCATTAAAATCCATCAAGTATATCTTGAGTGATTGACGAAAACATTAACCAACAGACATGCATACAACAATTCTCAAAACAGGTTTCCTGGCTTCTATTATCATTCTTTGTACTAAATCGATCACTGTTTTTCAAATATTTCAATGTAAAAAGTTCACACTGTTACACTTTTATTATATATATATAAATTATTAGAATGCATTAGTTATTTTTTATATTCAATTATATAACATTACCTACTTAATGCTTATTATGTTAAAATTATAGCTTGACGTTATGACTTAGTTTATATGTTTCTATATTACGAGTGACTCAGACTACCATTGAACCATCATGTATGAATATATATATATATATATATATATATATATATACATATATATATATATATATATATATATATATATATTATACACATATATTTGCATATATACGCGTATGCATATATATCAATTGACCATAACACAGTCACCTAACTTTTTTCAAGCATTTAACGTGGCAGAAATTAAAACTTTGCCTGGTTTCACACTTAAATTACGGGTTTCCAGTAAAGTTATTAAGCGTTTATAAGCTAGTTCGGCAATAGCAGTGCTGTCAAATAAAATAAGCAGTAGCTATTGCAATTTTCAAAGGCTATGGTTACGATTTATGGTTACGTTTATTGGCAGTGGGATATTAAATGGCGACGGGAAATGATGAAATATTTATTGAACATTAGTGAATTTAAAATTATTATAATTATGTAAAATTCAAACATTCATGCATTAGTGGTTTTTAAATGTTAATAATCACGTTGAGATTTAATCCCAGTAAGTAATAAAAGCTATCTTATAATCTTATACCCATTTCCTTTCGATAATTACTATAATTGTAAGATATTTAACCCGTGTTTATTTTGTATATATATATATTCACTTAAATTGAATGTATTCCTTAATAAAAACACCTTGAAATCACTACAGCAATAGTTATTTACGTGGGTCAGTTACACGTATTAACTCTTTAAGCACTCATATTTTCTAATTAGTTAAATCATGAATTAGCTGATGAGATAAAATAAATTGTTTATATTTTGCAGTGGGAATTAAAAGGAAAAACAAGAAAGCATACTGAATATGTTACCGCTGGTAAACAAATAAATTGTTAATAAGCCCTGTACTTGTCTTAAATTCACGTTAATAAGCCCTGTACACAAGACTTTTGTTTCCTCGGTCCGCAATACCAAAGACTATTTACTTTTGTTTCCTCGGTCCGCAATAGGAAGACTATTTGCCTTTGTTTTCTCGGTCCGCAAGACGAAGACTATTTGCTTTTGTTTCCTCGGTCAGCAATAGGAAGACTATTTGCTTTTGTTTGCTCGGTCCGCAAGACGAAGACTATTTGCTTTTGTTTTCTCGGTCCGCAAGACGAAGACTATTTGCTTTTGTTACCTCGGTCAGCAATGGGAAGAATATTTGCTTTTGTTTCCTCGGTCAGCAATAGGAAGACTATTTGCTTTTGTTTGCTCGGTCCGCAATACCAAAGACTATTTACTTTTGTTTCCTCGGTCCGCAATAGGAAGACTATTTGTTTTTGTTTCCTCGGTCCGCAAGACGAAAACTATTTGCTTTTGTTTCCTCGGTCAGCAATAGGAAGACTATTTGCTTTTGTTTCCTCGGTTTGCAATAGGAAGACTATTTGCTTTTGTTTCCTCGGTAGGCAATATGAAGACTATTTGCTTTTGTTTACTTGGTCCGCAAGACGAAGACTATTTGCTTTTGTTACCTCGGTCAGCAATGGGAAGAATATTTGCTTTTGTTTCCTCGGTCAGCAATAGGAAGACTATTTGCTTTTGTTTGCTCGGTCCGCAATACCAAAGACTATTTACTTTTGTTTCCTCGGTCCGCAATAGGAAGACTATTTGTTTTTGTTTCCTCGGTCCGCAAGACGAAAACTATTTGCTTTTGTTTCCTCGGTCAGCAATAGGAAGACTATTTGCTTTTGTTTCCTCGGTTTGCAATAGGAAGACTATTTGCTTTTGTTTCCTCGGTAGGCAATATGAAGACTATTTGCTTTTGTTTACTTGGTCCTCAAGACGAAGACTATTTGCTTTTGTTACCTCGGTCAGCAATGGGAAGACTATTTGCTTTTGTTTCTTCGGTCCGCAATAGGAAGACTATTTGATTTTGTTTCCTCGGTTTGCAGTACGAAGACTATTTGCTTTTGTTTCCTCGGTCCGCAATACGAAGACTATTTGCTTTTGTTTCCTCATTCAACAGTAGGAAGACTATTTTTTCCTCGGCCAGCAATAGGAAGAGCATTTGTTTTTGTTTCCTCGTTCCGAAATACGAAGACTATTCGCTTTTGTTTCCCTGATCCGCAATACGAAGACTGTTCGCTTTCGGTTCCTCGGTGTGTCTTCCAAAAAAACCTATCGAGCACGAGTAGAACTTACACCAGGAGGTTGCGTACCAATTTGGAGTTACACAGCATATATATTAAAATATTTAGGAAAATGAATTTTTCACAATGTAAATATCTTTCGCAATATAAAAACATGATGCATATTTCAAAAATGATAAGATCTAGGATAATCGCTATAGTCTTCTTGTAATCTACTACTAAGATTTTATCGACTTTTTTTCATTTTTTTGGCTCCACAGTTTCGGAAATAAAGAGTGTGTGCATATGTGATAGTTTGGCGTATTTTTGAACTGTCTGTTTAAAAATTTAATCTAAAAATATGCAATTCAAACGTAAATATACAATACAAAACGTAAATAATTGGAAAATAACCGTATACCACTCAAGAGGCCATTTCAAAATATATCCAAGGTAACAAATTAAATTTGAAAAAAATTAAGACCTTAATTCTTATATGAATATTTTTAGGAACTTACTTGGTGCTAAAATTTTTCAGTTAACAATATGCGTTACTAAGCGGTAGTAAACATAGAAAAACTTAAATATATTGCATACCATATCTTTCATAGACATGATGCATATTTAAAGAATTATCACATCTGGAACCATCGCTATATTTTTCCTTCAACCATTGCACAGGCTTTCCAAAAACCCATATCATTCATAATTTTAGGTTGAGTAGTTACGGAAATAAAGGGGAAAATATTTTTTTTTGCATATTTACAGATATATATCTCTTTCAGAGATATATTTCTGAAAAAATATAACTAAAATTTTGAAACAATATTTCTCAATCCCTGTAACTAGCCCTTTCTAGCTATGCCCACTCAATACCTGAAATTATTTTTTTTTGTAATTCATTTCCCACCCCAAAATTTCAAAATAAATATTTGAGTTAGTGATAAATGTGCTGGTTCACGTTGCATATATCTTAATAGCTAAAATATTCATTTGACAAATCGGCCCAGAAATCTCAGAGAAATCTGTGTACATTCATAAAGAAAAATACGGATTAAGAATTTAACCTCCTCTTTGGAGTCGATTAATAATACAAAAAGCATCACAGTGTGCAACAAATGCGAGCGTAGCGAAGTGCCATCTGTCACTGTCATCTGTCAGTGTAACTTTCAAAACAATAATTATATTATAATGCATTTGCGATATTTAATTATATTTTACAATTATGTATTTTAAACCTGCAAAAGTTGTATCTTCATAAGATTAGAATTAGTAGAAATACAACACATAACAAATCCACTTCGCAAAAGCATAAACAAATGTAATGTTAATGTATTTGACATTGAAAAAAGCAATCGAAAAAAAGCGAATTTTGTTGCAACAAGAATACGTTGATTCTCTGGGTAAAATAGACACAGCAGTATATTTAACAATTATTCTGTTACATCCTTAAATAATTTACATAATGATTTTATTATTAAATTTTGGTTTTACACCCTTTAATAAGAGACTAAAAAATTTCAAGAAACAGACACTCGCTGTCATTTTTCAGTGATTTAAACTTTAAAAAAAAAATTAGCATCAACGCGCTATGATTTTATAACAATACCGTTTCATATTTTATTGCGTTGTTCAGAAAACCTTTAATTCAGAATTATGTTTATTATTGCATTATAATTTTTTTTTTAAATGTAAAAAGTTGCATCATTTTAATATCAAATTGTATAAAATTTATGTGGGATAGAGGGTCAAAATAACATAACGCGCAAGCAACATAAAAGAGAAAAATAATCGGAAAAACTATCCCCTTTTTTGGGATAGTTTTTCCGATTATTTTACTAAGTACGCCATAGTCGTTAAATTATTTTTAGTTTTTTTCGTCTATACTTTAAATTCTTAGTCGTTACTATGGTAACGACTACAAATACTTAGACATAAATTAGCCACGTTCTTTCAAAGAAATAATTAATAACTCTCACACATTGTTTACAGTCGCAATGCCTCGCTGTTACATGGTGAAGAAAAATGGTTCAAAGCACCACGACTGGGGCGCGCGCTCGCCTTGTAGTCCGACTGAAGCGTCGGTGGCACCGCCCTGCTACAGCCCACCCACTGGTCAGTATAACTCATATTTATTCTGTTAGCTTTCTTAAATAACTCATACGATATAAGGATAGAGATGGTATGATAACACATGAAATCAAGGGCAGTCTATATACCCGCGGTACATTACTTCACCTGAAGTCATTCATATAATGGTAGAAAATACTAAAGCTGTGCTTTCGCCGATATGTCAACGGTTACCCAACTGGTTGCTTACGTCTTTAACATCACTGGGCTTCACAACTTCATGTTCAATCTTAAATATATTTTTTTTTGTAAAGTTAAAGCTCAGTCTTGCACTTCAAAATACATATAAGTATAAAGAAATTGAAAAAAATATGTCAAATCTTGAAACTCTACATCGTTATAAGTTAAAGGAAATACATTTGTAGACATGAAAGTTACTGACAGCTGTAAAAGATATATCCACCTAAGTGTCATCGGAATCACGGGAACTAAAATCCTTTAATGATGGGAACTAAAATCCTTCAATCATGGGAACTAAAATCCTTCAATCACGGAAACTAAAATCCTTTAATGACGGGAACTAAAATCCTTCAATCACGGGAACTAAAATCCTTTAATGACGGGAATTAAAATCTTTCAATCACGGGAACTAAAATCCTTTAATCACGGGAACTAAAATCTTTCAATCACGAGAACTAAAATCGTTCAATGAGGAACATATTTAAAACTTTTTTTGCTTATTTACTTTATTTACACTCAACTAAATGAGTTTTCCGCAACTCCATTATTTACACTCAACTAAATGAGTTTTCCACAATTTCCATTGGCTTAAGTAGAAATAAATTTTTACCTCCACTTCGCCTAGATGTACAAAATTGATCATCATATTAATATCAAAGAAAAGAATAAGCAAAATTTCACAGAGAATCATGTAACTAAAATTTTAACAAATAATTGTATAACTAGTGTAAAATTATTATATAAGATGGGTAAGATTTAAGTACGTCACGTATTCCGTTTAAGAGCTAGACGCTTCTAATGAAGGTATAGACAGAAAGCGGTGTTTGTCACAATAATCAAGAGCTCCATTCAGACCATTTAAGTTGCTGGGGTTTTAAGCTTGACAACTGGAGTACATATTTATTTAAAGGAAAAATATCATTTCCAGGTCAACTGTTAACTTTCATTTCTTACCACGAAATCGATATGGAAAATTGGAAACTTAAATTATGCCTTTTAAACTTTCCCATTTCTTGTCTAGAAAGAGCTAATTATACTCTTTCAGTTTTTATAATCTGTACTGCCTTAAAATCTTTTAGTTTGACATGTCAAACTTTCATTAATTTTCATTATTTTTAACTCAAGATAGACTCGATTTTTTTACTCCTTCCAGTAACCAACATCAAGTTTGTGAAAAAAATTATCTTAATAGATAATTTTTTTTATTTTTAATTTTTTTTATTGTAAAATATTTGTGTGATAATCGCGAACCCATAATAATTAAATGAATAGACCGTTATACACTTTATGCATATTTTATTTTATTATAAATGGAAATGAAAATTACACGTTGAAAATTGTGGACAAAAAACAGGAAGGGCGAAGGAGACTTTCATTGACGATATTGTTTTTCCTGGGATTATTAAAAAGAGTATAACAAAACTTTCCAGATTGAGAAAAAGATTCCATAAATGGAAATAAATTAAAAATTTCTATCACACAAAACAACACAAAACTCTCATTGTAACCATTTCTAATCCACCCTACTAAATTATTCATCAAACTAAAAATTCAGACATAACAAGCCACCCTATTCATCCATATAAATACCGCACCCCAACATAAAAATGGTGCGGGGGTCCACCCGCACTCCCGCCCTTCGTCCGTCTGCAATGTACACAGAGGGTGCTGATCGGATATTATCCGCATTGATGTCTCTGCACGTTATCGCATCACAAAGCTTGTCAGTTGATGACTTCAGAGTTCAGGCACCGTAGCCGAGCGTATATTGGCTTCGTTTTAAGCGACATTACATAACTAGCCACAATATATTTTGTGGAACATATTATTTAAGTATGGTTGGTAGTTTCTATACTTGGTAATATAACCTAGTTATTGCAATATTCTTTTATCAATCTGTTTGTAGATTGGGGGGGCAATTGAAACGGATGAATGATTCATATGTAGAGAGCGACTGTGTTTGTCTTGTTTTCTTATCAAGTACATAGATTGAAATTAATTGTTAAAAAGGGTAGTATGGTTCTCTATGTTCAGACTCCATGTTGACTGTCACAAAAATAAAACTGATAATAAGAATCGAAGAGCCATAGTTAGGGTGTTATATGATGTAGGTATTATATAATGGGGGAAATGACGTGAAAAAGACATATAAAAATAATCAACATAAAAGTTTATATCTGTTGAAAGAACGTTAGTCAGAAAAGAATATAATAATAATATCTATAATTTAAGATAATGTATTAAATATTTCAATTGTTGATGTCCGAACTAATGTTAAACTCTGCATTTTAAAATATAATGAAGTTTGATGTAATGAAGGCATTACATTGCACAAAATGTAGTGCACTATATTTTTCTAAAGATGAAATTAATTATATAAATTTCGTATTTCATTTCATAAATATTTTTTTGGAGTAAAAAAAATTAAAATATATCGAAATGACTCTATATAACAACATAATTTATTGGAATCATTATACTTTTGGACGACTTTAAATAGGTTCCTAACGTAATGTAATACTTCTTATTCATCTATTTTAAATGATATATTTATGATGTTAAATAATCTTGCAATCTGTTCTCTTTAATGCAATTAATTGAATTTATGCTGATCTTCCAATAAGATAAATAATTGTGGTAAAAATTGATCCTTACTTGAAACTGGAAACTAGCAACAGAGTGGTAATTTCTCTATAAAAATTATAACATCACTCACGTGTCCGTGTGTTTGCTTCTCACTGCCGACTTGCTTAGAAACTGCTTGACGTAGAAAATCAAAATTTGACATAGTAATAAAAAATATCATATCCGTATATATCTTAATAGCATTTTATAGTAGATGATGTGGGGCTGCAATTATCGAGGTCAAATTCATATATTTTTGGAAGATAAAATTGTAATATTCCAAGGATGACTTAATCAGACTTTAATAATCTTAATTTAAATTTTTCATATAAAGGAATAAAACTATGAATATGTGTGGCTGATAATTGAAGAACAATGAATTTAAAAGAGAACAAAATTATTTTGATCGAAAAAGAAAGAGAAGAAAGAAAAGGCTACCAATCAGAGGAAGAAAGAATAATAGCAAAATTATATCAATCAATGAAAGAAAGAGTAGAAGAACATAACGCTGCGTTAATGCCAATAAGATATTTTTATATATATATATATATATATATATATATATATATATATATATATATAATTTTAGATAAAGCAATATAAACAAAAGCAAATTGTTTGAAATTATTACGAATTATATGTCGCAAAAATTCAAGGTTAGGAAACAATAAGGTTAAAAAGAACAAGTTTCGGTAAAAATTATAAATAAAAAAAATTAATTGGCAAATAAAATATAGACTACTAATAAAAACACCAAAATATAAAACTGAGAATTATTTTAAAACTGTTTTGTATATATGAAGGTAATTTTATTGAAGAATTGAGATCAAGAGAATCATAATACATTGTAATACAAATTTATAATTTATGGAGAATAAATCGTAAATTAAAGTGTATTTAGGATTATATAGATTTACGATTTCCGTTTAACGCACAATACAGAATATTTTTGCGAAAACTTATACTTAAAACTACAAATATTTGCGGGGAAATTCCAAAAAGAGCAATACAAATATTGAGAAAACCCAGTTAATATGTAATATGAAAGTTGACAAAGTCAACAAAAAGAGCTTGAAAAATTGAAGCATATTTGTAAAAGGATGAATGCGAATGAGTAAACTAACAGAGTATGGAAAGTAAAAGATGTAAAGATATATAAAGACAACACAGAAAATTCATCACGATACCGCAGAACCTATTCGAGACAAAGCCCAACATTTATTCACGAAATATGAAAGGCACACTTTAGAGATCATATATTACGCCAGGGGCTGGGATAAAGGTAAGGCTGCCATCGTTATATAAAGCACCCCCGTCCGGTATAGTGCACCGGCGTCGCGGCGGTCGCAATAATTGCACTTGGCACGGCTTTCCGCCTGACGTCCTCCCCATTTCATCCCCCGCGCAACACCTACGGTAATCAACGGAGATACTGAAATTGACTCGCATGAAAGATAGTTTATCTTTTAATAAAATCCTGATTCTCGCGATTAACAAATATTTATTGGCCTTTTTAAATAACTTTTAAATTGTTTTGATTTTAACTAATCATAAATTAAATTAAAAGTCTACTAAACAATATACTAAACAAATTAATAAAAGTTTACTAAACAGTATACTAAATTAAAACAAAATACTATAAAATACCAAGAAACTCCATAAATGACAACTGTATTATAAATAATTTGTTTACAATTCGACTATATAAAAAATACACTAATAATTTGAAAACTTTTGAAGGAAATTAAGAATATTTTTCAAAAACTCCAAATTTATATTTATTCGTGATTTCAAAATGACAGAAAGTATGTACTTTTGGCAATGAAGATTAGAATGCATATTTCAAGAAATTTCGAGATACTATGTTGGATTTACCACATATTTACGTGTAAAGCTTTACCAATCAAATTTATCCACAATTTTAGAATATGACAGAAATCATATTCTGACATAAATCAATTCTCGTGTAAATTTATGAAGTAATATACACACATGAAACATATTATAGTAGACTATATGGTGCTGTAGTTACGGAGGTGGAATAAATATATGCTCCGAGGAGAATATTATGTTATTTTGAGGATGGCTTAATCAGAAAAAAACGATAGAATACAAAAACATCTAAGTGTAAATGGTAGATTTTTAGAAATTATTATGAGAGAAAGTGTGAAAAAATGTGTATAATTTTCAGGAAGAAAGTGATATGGTCTATATAGTGAATAAAGGATGAAGACTTGATTGAAAAACGGAGGAAATACGGCTAACATGATGAATGTATGTGCAAAGAAATAAATAAGAGTATAAGGTATATAGAGTTACTAAAAAAATTAAATTTTAAAATGTCTAAGAATTTCTGAAAAATTATATACTCGAAATATAAACAATTTAATTTTATATAAACAAGTTATAACATGAAACATAGTAATTAATAATTACAATGATTGATATTAAAACCATATTTTTTGGAGTCACGCGTATTTTAAGGTCCTGGTGAAATGAATATAATAAACAACACGAGTACTTTGTGACCACTGATGTAAGTTTCAAGTAACATTTGTTATTTAACACTATAATTATATTGTTAAAGAAAACGCCCCCAAGGTTTGTTTATTACAAGGCCTTTGGCGACACAGCGCACAATTTAATCGTGGGTTCGACTCCCGTCGCTCGTCAAATAGGACTGAAGAGATTTATCGCGTTGTTAACATAAACCAGTAATGACCAGCAGTACGAGAAGCTACGCACTGTCATTTGACTCTACTCTTCGATCTCTCGACTAACCCGTCTGTCCAGTGAGACGATTATGTGTATTACCTCCAATGACGAGCTTATTGTAAGAGGCCTAATAACTGGCTAGAAGCCAGCAATGGAATGAGACAGGTTGTTGATGATAATGATATTCAATCAACAAATGTAATAAAAACAATAATTTTTATTGAATCAGTTTCAGAAAATTAAAATTAAAAATAGACTGAAGTCCCGCGTAAAGAAAAAAAATCGTTAAATATATTTGGCGTTAATTTTGTAGAAATTAATTATTCACAATTAAATTAAACTACATGACGTAGTATTATTTCTACTTTCTTTAAGTTCTTTACTACGACCTAGATTTCGTTGTATTATTAGCATATTAGCATAGATAATAGCCCACCTGAAGATGTTGTAATACAACGAAACCTAAATATTGCCCGGAAGAATATTTTTTGACTATTTTTGAAAAATGTGTCAAATATGGATCTGTGATCGAATAGAAGCTAAACTTCTTTTAGAATTTTCATCTGTTTGTCTATCCATTTGTCCATCTGTGTGTATCTATTATATATATTTACATATATATAT
The DNA here is from genome assembly GCA_039881145.1 of Druceiella hillmani. Classification (NCBI taxonomy): domain Eukaryota; kingdom Metazoa; phylum Arthropoda; class Insecta; order Lepidoptera; family Hepialidae; genus Druceiella; species Druceiella hillmani. The sequence continues at coordinate 11,066,725 of JAYKKI010000011.1, read as the reverse complement.
ATTTATATATATATATATATATATATATATATATATATATATATATATATATATATATATTATAGAATATCACATTAGGACTATTAGTGAATTTAAATAAAATTTTGAGCATAACAAACTGGGATCTAGAGTTAAGTCTAGAGTTCCATTTATTCCGATCGAATATTCTATAAGCTACTTAAAGTTCCGCACCGAGCGTGAGGATTTAAAAACTGGTAAATAGAAATCGTTGAGCCTGTCAGTTTTGTATAATATAAAGCTAAAAGCATAAATTTAGAGAAAAAAGTAAAGCTAAAAGATAAAATTAGCTTTTATTTCGATCCAAGCAACTTTTAATGTATAAACGCTATTACTTAAAATAACACATTTACATGGTATAAAAAAGCAGAACATAGTCCAATTGTAAAAAGTGCCAATGATTTACATGATACTACCGGAAAATTGCCAAAACTATCAGAGTGATTAGGTTTAAAGTTATAGCTAACATAAAGGTTACTCATATTCCGATCAAGGCTACTTCTAAGAATAAAATACTATTACTTCAAAAAACCAGAGTTTGATAACAGAAAGAAGGAGAACATAGTTCAATCGTAAAAAGTATCGATTATTTACCACAGACTGCCGAATAATTGCCAAGACTATCAGAATACTTAAGTTTCTAAGAGAAAAACTTCTTTTATTCCGATCAAAACTACTACTTTAGAAAACCAGAGTTTGATAGAGGAGAGAAGAACATAGTCCAATTGTAAAAAGTGCCAAGTTACATGATACTGCCAAATAATCACCAAGACTACCAGAATGATTCAGCTTAAAGTTATAGCGAAGAAAAAAGTTATTATTATTAGTAGAAAGAAGAAAAACATAGTTCAATAGTAAAACGTGTCAGTGACACACATGAGACTACCGAATATTTACCAAGATTGTCAGAATGATTCATCTTAAAATTTAAGCAAATGTAAAAGTTACTTTTATTCCAGTCAAGGTCACTTCTGAGATGCAAACACCATTACTTAAGAAAAACAAAGTACGTCAATATTAAAAAGAGTTAGTGATACACATGAGACTACCGAATATTTGCCAAGATTGTCAGAGTGATTCATCTCAAAGTTTAAGCTAATGTAAAAGTTACTTTTATTCCAATCAAGGTCACTTCTAAGGCGCAAATACCATTACTTGATAAAAACAAAGTGCGACAGTAGAGAGAAGCAGAACATAGTTCGATCATGAGAACTGCGAATGGTTTACTCAAAACTCAAATAATTGACTGTTAATTTAAATTTATCAATGCAATTTAAATTAACAGTCAATTATTTGAGTTTTGAGTAAGTAAGTTGTCGCTGGTGGTTTAAGTGCACACGTATTCCAGCAGCACGTCTCGATCGACAGATGCTTACACGGATTTAATGCAGGCATTGTCGAAATTCTACTAATTAATATGTGCATAAAACCTTATGTCTAGAAATCTGAGAATATATGCATTTCAATTTCAAGATGCACACGCTGTTTCGAGCTCTGTCTTCGCCACTAATTAACAAGAGATTTGTATTAGGAACCTACTTGTCAATTATTCAATATGGAGTCAGGGATTATTTTCGCATATGACTTTTAATAGGCTATTTGACATTTTTTTATTTCATATATCAAAATTTTTAGATATTAACAGACGAGAGATGAAAACAATTTTGACGAATCTAAAAAATTATCAGATTTATAAAGGTTTAAAGACATTTAGGCAGTGATGAAAACATTTAATTGTGAAGTCGTTTTTAAAAATACTCATAGTATTCTACGAGAGTGAATGAAACAAGGAAACTCTGTTCCTATCATTTAATTCAGAAGCTATTAACTATTTTTCAATAATTTTTTTCACGACAGCTTTTTAATTAATCTATATTTTCATTACATTTTAGGAAAAGGACTAAGGACGGAGACTATCCAATTCGTTTGACCTTTTCTCCTGATTCGACTCGTTGTTTTTTTTCCATTGGTTTTTTTAATTTATTAATTGTATAAAACAACTTAACAAATTTAATATCCATAATTGTAATAGTGATTAAGAATTAGTCAAACAAGAAAAGACGTGAATGATTGGTTTCCAATAAAATAATGGTTCAAGTAATGAAAAATACTATATAATGATATGAAAATAGTTGTAACCAAACTAAATCGTTTCGGAAAACGATTTTCTTCTTAGCCGTTATATTGCTTTCTCCTACATATATTTAAAAATAATATGCGGTATCTGGACAAGCTAGCAGTACAGAAAATCCAATATATCCTGCACAAATGTATCTATTAGAATTTTAAAATATTCCTTCGGGTATCTTATCAAATATTTAAGTAAATAAATTTTTATTGTTTAATCAATAAAAAGGTAATAAATATGATAACATAGCGATAAACACATTCCGATTGACTTTATCTATCAATGATAATGTAATGCTATTTCACATCGCATTTACCTTCATACTCATTAATATTCGATGTAAAAAGACTATATATTTACTGATTCAAAAAAAACATGGCAAATGCTCAAAAGGTCTTAAGGAAAATGATGTCTCTATTCTTTTGTATAGATAAGTAACAAGACAGATACGTTTCTAGCTGAAAAATATAGTGTCAGCCTTGAAGTGCTTTCCTCGGTTTATGTTGTTAAAGAACATCGTGTCATAGTTTCTTCTTAATATTTGAATCATAAATTTGATGGACAAATCAAGGATTAAATCACGTTAACGAAAAACGCGTCGTTTTTTAACTGGTTAGCTGTGAATAGATTTAATAAGCGTTCCCAGGTTTCCAGGATTCCCAGGATCCAGGTTTCATGATAAGATCTTGTCGTTACGATAATGAACATATTACTAGTTGTAAAACTATTATCGATTAAAAATAGTGATGATTTACTATAGTACATTACATCACTGTAATCCCATACCGATGGGAAAATACGTAGTTATGCCATCTAAACTAAATATCTAGACAACTTCTTACAATAAAAAAATAATCGCTAATCAAATTTCTGCTAGAAGATGATACTGTCTTATTTTGAAAATAGCGCCATCTTCCAGTATAAAATAAATTAGCGATTAATTCACCGTTTTTCGTCTTTATTTTTCCAACATTTCTAAAAATAAATTGTTGGGCAAAACCAAGCAAGTCTCAATATGGTTGCACTAGATAAAAGAAATAAAAAAGGTTTAATAAGAAATTAATTCGCTGTGAGGCTTCGGTATACATTTAAGTATATATATAGCAACAAACTTTACAAGTACATACTCTTTAATATATAATCAATCAAGTATTTATTTAAAATTATTATTTTTCAAATTCGCAATAATTTACCTCGTATTTATATCGTAGACGTAAGAAAAGACATGATAGTTCTGTCTGGAGTATTTCAACACAATGGCATTTAGTTTTAGTTTTAAAATAAAATTGAAAACAACTTTGATTTTGACCAAAACAGAGAAAAAAAAACTTAGCGGTCTATTGTTATTTTTTTTTTTGCAACTGCAATTAAAATTTCACATGAACGTTATAAAATAAAAATGAATCAGCGAATATAAAATAAAAATGAGCAAGCAAAAAAGTATAACCTACGGACCAATACCAACACAAATAGCCTTTTTTTTGTTCGGCTCAAATCCAATTAATTTTTCTTTAGTTTTTGTGAGACGCAGATTTAAATTTTTCGGTGCCATAATGGAACGAATTTTTGAGCTCGGAAAATTGTCGTTTTGTTCTATCAATTAAAATGTACTTTTTAATATTCCATATTTTCAATATTCCTCGTAACGAGGAACTGTTTTTATTTTGTCCTTGCATCGATCTTAATTGAATACTCTATATAATCAGTGTGACCTATATTGATAATATTTTGTAAGTAGATGTTTGCTACGGTGGTCTCAAAAAATAAGTAGCAACATACTAAACAGAAATGAGTACACCTCCCCACTCGGGTAAATAAGGAGCGAATAGCTTTTCTTTGCTCTTCCCATCGAGGGGAAAAGTAGTGCCTTAAAATATTATTAAGGTTCCATTAACATTGTTCTATTAGTCCCCTTTTACGAAGTATCAAGTACCGAAGTGACTTACAATGAAGCCTTTTGCTCTCAAATATTTCAACCGTGAAAACTTCTGCTAATTTTTAATATTTGATAAGAAAATTTAACTAACATTATTTCAATTAACTGGCATCAACATTTTAAGAAGATATGTAACTTAAGAGCTCTACTTTATAGGTATTCCAAAACGCACTTGACCGGTTTTCACATCTGTTTTTTATCCTCTTTATGTGAGGTAATCGTTTTATTGTAAAACTAAATTTTAATTTTTAGATAATTATAATGAATACTTCCTTCATTTCTTACTTCACTCAAAAATGTGAAAAAATATATAAAGACGTAGCACGTTGATTTTTAAGAGCTAAAATCTCCGTTAATTTGATTGCAATAAATCATAGATTTTTAACAAATCGCCTGTTACTTAACAATTCAATAATTCCATTTCCGTCTCATTTAATTTCCACTTTCTACAAAATAATTTCCTTTGGTTTTTTTTCATATTCCCGATAATTCATACTTAAGTATCTATGGTTATCAGTAGATTATGGCGTAATAAATTGAAGATTGAAACCGTTTTGTTTTCGTTTATTCAATTATATTATAAAAACATTTTTATTCATTAATTTATCTTAGTAATTTGCTTGCTCATCTTACTGCTTAGTTCTAATACCATAAACAAGTGGGATTTTTATTCATTAATTTATCTTAGTAATTTGCTTGCTCATCTTACTGCTTAGTTCTAATACCATAAACAAGTGGGATTTTTATTCATTAATTTATCTTAGTAATTTGCTTGCTCATCTTACTGCTTAGTTCTAATACCATAAACAAGTGGGATTTTTATTCATTAATTTATCTTAGTAATTTGCTTGCTCACAATTTTTATTCATTAATTTATCAACAATTTTTATTATCAACAATTTTGCAACAATTTTTATTTTTAACAATTTTGCAACAATTTTTATTGTTATCAACAATTTTGCAACAATTTTTATTGTTAACAACAATTTTGCAACAATTTTTATTGTTATCAACAATTTTGCAATAATTTTTATTGTTAACAATTTTGCAACAATTTCTATTGTTATCAACAATTTTGCAACAATTTTTATTATTAACAATTTTGCAACAATTTTTATTTTGATCAACAATTTTGCAACAATTTTGATTGTTAACAATTTTGCAACAATTTTTATTGTTATCAACAATTTTTCAACAATTTTTATTGTTAACAATTTTGCAACAATTTTTATTGTTATCAACAATTTTGCAACAATTTTTATTGTTATCAACAATTTTGCAACAATTTTTATTGTTATCAACAATTTTTATTCATTAATTTATCTTAGTAATTTGCTTGCTCATCTTACTGCTTAGTCCAATACCATAAACAAGTGGGATAGTTACAAAGGAAAAGGGTTTACGATTTGCAAACAAACAGAAACAATGATTAAAAATAAAAGAAACACGAAAATTAATTAACATCGCCTAGAAAAAAAATAAGTGGACCATTAATCATCCAAAATCTACACGATGTTCCCTTTGAAGTCGCGAATTGAACATTAAAACAAGTCAAATCAGGGCAATCGTTCCAATACTGAATAAAGTAAATTAAGCCCGAAGGCAATCGGGGAGCGCAAGCAGTTGCTGATATGCCGAATACAAAATAATGAGCGTCCTTGTCTTCGCGCATAACCAAAAATGACATGACATAAACAGTCATCGCTTGTCAAAATAATTTTTAACATTTTAAACAAAGACAAGGTCAGATAAAATTCTATCTTTACTTCCAGAAAAGTGTAGAGGGAATGGAACGTATATATTATTCATGCGAGAGATTCTGCGCATCAAACTGAATAGAAAATGTTAAGAAAATATATGAAAATTCTCAACCTTTTCTGAAAAAATCACTATCAACGTTGCAATATCAATGAAAAAAAAGACATTTTTTTACAGAAACATGCTTCAAATCTACTCATTTCTTATACAAAGAATCACCCATATGGATAATAGATATATTATTATAGATACCCAGCTTAACAAGATAGGCTGTATACAACCATGATAATTGCCATAAATTTTAACATAGAAAAATCAAATGAGCCTTCTGTCTTTTCTTCTATATAGGGGGAAGGTTACTTTTATACTTTATACAAAGTCTTAATACAATTGCTATCACAGCAATTCCTGGAGTTTCGCGTGATGAATTCAAATATCCTACACAGTTTTATAAATATCAATAATACGATCGTGAAATTAAAAATGGCTGTCCATAACCACACCGAGACGCGCGAGTGACGAATGCCTGCTAATACCTATATAAAAAAGAATAAGTCATCATTGCATACTTAATTGTATTACAGTTAAACTTGTGTTTCAGGACTTATTGCAAAACTGATTCGGTATTCCTTTAAAACATCAATTCGGTATTCCTCTGAAAAAAAATGATCGAATCGACGACAAAAAGCATACGTTTTTCAGTTTTAGATTTTAAATGAAAAGATATTTAAGAGAAATAGGAAAGGACTTGAGAGATTAATAAATTAAACGATAAAGATTAATTCAAAATGAAAGATTGGTCACCCTATAAACATTAATTAAAATAAAAATATATTGTTTATTTTAACCTGTATACATAAGCTTTGCGTCACATTGATACATAATTTACATAAAAAAACATACTTAATTTATCGATTTCATAGAAACTACTGGAACAGTCCATTTTGTTACCATAATATTAATTGGATATTGAATATATTTGGGGTTAATTTTGTAGAAATTCATTATTCACAATTAAATGAAACTACGTGATGTAGTATTATTTCTACTATCTTTAATTTCTTTACCACGACCTAGGTTTCGTTGTATTACAACATCTTCAGGTGGGCTATTAGCAAAGATCTTTAAAGAGAAGAGAAAGAGAAGAGAAAGAGAAGAGAATCTTTATTAATATCCCACCTGAAGATGTTGTAATACAACGAAACCTAGGTCGTGGTAAAGAAATTGAAGAAAGTAGAAATAATACTACATCACGTAGTTTCATTTAATTGTGGATATTAATTGGACTTAATAATAAATCACTCATATGAATAAAATATAAAATTCAATAATTTCTCCATTCAAATTTATAACTAATCCTTACCTTTATTTAAAAACAAATCATTACATGATATTTTATAAATATTAAATTTAATTAAATATCCTACGTGGTGTACTAATATTTACTGAAAAGTACATAAAATATAGCAACCCGTAATAATGAATCGTTCTACGACTAAAATATAAATCTTTACAATAGTATATTTACTCAACATAGACAGCAAATAAATGAATTAAAAAATCTAAGATTTCCAATATATCACTAATTCTGACAGATACAAAACCCAAAAATTTACTATACTCGTCACAATTACAGACCATTCGCTTATCACTAATTCGATATGCAAGCGCCAGCCAGTAATTGAGGTTTAATTGAGGCCACAATCGCGATTGGCTATTAGCTTGTGCATCCCAATTTTCATGGCCAATTAACACGTAGGTTGACACATTCATACGTCATATGGTTTTGACAACGGGTCTGAATAGATAGGGACGTGAGTGATCCTGAAGGATCTTTTTGTTCAGTTTGAGGCATGGAAACTTAAAAAACGTAAATAGGTAGCATAATGTGATTAAAAATAAAATACTAGATATTTAATAGTATTGGATAATCACTTATCAAATGACTAGATATCTCTTTAATGTACTATAAATTATAGGGTAAAAAATTCTGATTATTTACCCTAGGACACATATTTTAGAGTACGCCAGTTAGGGTATACTCAATGGCATGTGTATCTAATGAACAAATATAAAATAAACAATTTTCACTGACAGCTGGCGATATGATTTATGGCAAAAAGTAAACTTTTAACGTTCTTGTTTATGCCATCTATGTAGGTAACCAAGATAAACGTGTTATTTTGTTTCAACCTGTCGATACTTTATCTTAAATTACAACGTACGTAATCTTCCAATTCTCTACACACGTTATATATTTGATTTTAATAGTTACTCGCATAAGGAATACGACATTTAAGATTGACCAAAGATGCTTATAGGTATTATCTCTTTTTAAATATTAATGAAAAACGTTATTTGAAAACGAGTTATCTTTTTTTCATATAATATTTCTCCTTCCCTATCATCTACTTTCCTAATTTTTTCCAAATTTCTCTGACTTGTCAAAGTTTTCAAAAATTTAAAGGGCAGTTTATTTTTTTTTAATTTGCTTAGTTGATTGCCAATTTTAGTTATACAACGAGTTTGTCACGTATTATAGTAACAATAATAGTAGTGAACTATTTAAAGTTCTATGTAAGTCATTAAGAAGATATTTTTGGTTTTAATTTTCATAAGTGGAAACAGTATTTTTATATAAACATATATATATATATATGTATATATATATATATATATGTATATATATATATATATATATATATAGATAGGTTGGCGAACAGGTGTTTATTCACTTTATTCGCAGTTTTCTTTAAGGACACAATTATTTTGCATTTATTTTTTTTATTTTTCATAACTACGGTGAATCACGAAGACTTTCACGGAAAGTCGCATTTTAAATCAAACATTGTTATTTTAAGTGAAACAAAGTTAATTTTTAGATGAAAATTTAAATTTCCTGACTTTTTTTTAAATGCTTTCCTGTTTCTTTTTCTAATATTTTATGTAAGTATTTTAATAGTGTAAAGACAATAAAAAAATTTTAAAAATAAAAACTTTTAATGATTCATTACAATTGACAAAAGAAACTGCATGGCAGCTACGATTTTACTAAAAAAAGGTTTAAAAAGGCGTAAATTTTCCATTTTTTTGTTTTTTTTTTCAATAAATTTGCCCATATTTTTTTAATACGGCTAGCCTCTTCATCCTAGCACACATGCTGTTAAGTATACCCTAACTGGCGTACCCTAAAACATGTGTCCTAAGGTAAATAATCAGAAATGTTTCCCCCACAATTTATAATACATTAACGAGATTTCTAGTCGTTTGATAAGTCGTTATTGCATATTATACATCTCTATTAAATGTCTAGTATTTTTAATCACATTATGATACGTTTTTTAACGTTTTTTTATTTAGGTTTTTTAAGTTTCCACTGAACAAAAATATCGTTATAGGATCACTAACGTCTCTATTTGTTCAGACCGTTTGTCAAAGCCAATTTTGTCAGAAACCGTATGACGTATAAATTTGGAATTTTATTTAGTAATATATCTTAGCCTTTAACCAGAATCATCGTTTTGACTAACGCATATAGCATCGTGGATCCAGGTGGACTCGACAAATAAATGGACTCAAACTTCTTAATAATTGTCATTATTTTAGCAAAAATTAGTTAGCAGTATCATTAAACAAGGCCTCTGTTTAAAATAAATCTTCTTCTCTCAATAAATTACTTTTAAACTTTTGGTCCCAGTTAAAAAATCATCATATTCCGCTTTATTAATTTGTTCAGCCATTTAAAACTATTTCTATTTGCAAAACGATACTTCAAATACCATAAAATGTGGCCTAACATTGCAAAACATCGATATCACATATTTTCTCCTATTACCGACATCTTGTTAAACAGATTCTTTATCACCGGCCGAATCATTCACAAAGTCATCGTCAGCACATGATTTTTCTCAACATTACGTCAATTTTATGTTACACTATCATCTCATCATCACATAAAAACTATCATCTCACTATGACTTACTTAGCTTTTGAAGTGAAGAGGAAATATCTGACCTTTTCATCAAACTGTAATAAGATAATTGCTACTTTCGGAGCAATTATCTTATTAGCAAGAAATTTATAGGCGAGTATAGAGTAGATTTTTAAAGATAAAATATTACCTCCGAAAGATTGGTCAAATCGAATAATTTCTCCCATTTGAAGCCATTGACACGTGAAACGTTTTTCCATGTCGTTTCTCTAAATTATGCAATCGCACTGAAACTGCGGTCGTTCTGCAATGGAACTGAAAGTGCCTTTGCTTCTAGCCAAGTGATAGTCTCACAAACTCGATTTTTATTTATACTCAAGTAAATACGATTATTATTGAACTCTCCCGTAATTATGATACCTTTATACTATATGTCACTTATTTATTTAAAGAAATAATTAATATTTTCTCTGTAACTTCTAAGTTATGAACAATTGCCTGATGGTTTAATACAATGATTTAAGAGAAATTACAACTTGTGAAACAATATTTTTAGTCTATGCTTGACTACTGTATATTTATATGCTAGTCTATTCTTGACTACTGTATATAATATTTTTAGTCTATGCTTGACTACTGCATATGTTATTTACAGTTGAGTTTTTTGCAAACGATAAATTTAAAGAAATCTTACTCGTTAGAGTTAATGGACGTAATAAGTAAAATAATATTTTTCCTTTATTTCCCTATAGTGCCCAAAAAATTTAATATAAGTTTTCTTGTATAGAATTTTGTTTAGTTTTTTTCCGAATTGTTTAAGGAAAATTTCAATTAAATTTATTGTTCAAAACGTTGAATAAAATTGTGTGATTAATGCTATCAAAACAGTTTTAATTAATCAAACAAGGTTTTTTTATGAATTAAGGGGTAATAAAAAAATTTTGAATTATTTCGTTTTCTTCATGGATTGCAATGTTGCTGAAAAAACAACAGGAATGTATTTTTGGTAAAATTTTGAATTTTACTTTCAAATATAATGTTTCCAGTGTACTATTTTTATGTGGAATAAAATTTAGTAACATTGAGAATTAAAGAGAGAAAACATATTTTTAATAGTCTCCATCAGATATCGTCTCCATCAGACTCGAAAGTGTTAAATTTATCGATAGTGATATATCTTAAAATTCTTTTAACATACTCGTTGCGAGTACATACTCACAACGATTCGAAAAATACTCTAATACTGAAAATGAGAACTGGAAATGACTTTTTCACGCAGCAGTTACAAAGTTAAACAATAGAAAACGATTTCTCGTTTAATACACTAGATATAATGTTAAGTTAATTATAGCAATATAGTTTTGAGAATTACCACCTTAAAAAAAGATTTTAGGCCCGTAAATAAAATTAATTGTACACAAATTAAACTTAGATCATTATAAAGCTTAAAATTATTGTAATAATGTTTAATAAACATTTTATTTTTAATGAGAGAGGTGTCTTAATTCAGCACAAAGTACCAAATTTACATTGCTCTATTTTACCATTATATTTATTATTTTTACGCCATCAGATATTATGGAGCAACATTTCCCATGCTTTATGCATATTTATTTCGGTTTCTGCATCATTCACAGCCAATGTCCCAATCACAAGATACTCGTACTTAAATTACATTAATGGAAACACAGTATAATGAAAAGACTCAATTCTTGTATTCAATATGTTTAGACATTAAAATACACGTATTAAATTAATTATTAACGTTGTCAAATATACATTAAAATAACATAAATATTACAAGATCAGATTAATGTCATAATCAGCCGTGATACGGTAAGGGCCATTGTATAACCTTTCTTTTATAGTTCCTTTTCGGATTTTTGTCATATTAGTTGACGCAACTTCCAGTTTTGTTACAACAATATACTAATCGAAATCGTAAAACTGCATAAAATTAAATATTTCATTTCCATTTTCTGCTCCCGTCACAAAGGACCATACGTACCTACGGCTCTTTGTGAAAATGGTGCGAAAAACGGCATGAAAAACGGCGTGAAGAGAAATAAAATGAGGCCTTGTGTGATACAGTGGCGCCAACAATCGCGTTTTCAGTCTTTTATAATGGGTTCTAAAATTACGTTATTTGAGTTCCGATCATAAACTCTTATATTAGATATAGAATTTAAACCCAGTTCCCATGAATAATGAAAGGTATACCATAATAATATAACTACTTAAAATCTTTTTCTGATACTTGCAAGTACTAAACAATATTTGTTTTTTTTCCCTGGTACCAAATGGCATAAGCGGAACCTTTATAAATTCATCCCGTCCGTTTGTCCGTCTGTCCATATATCAAAGTCATTTTACTCGGAAGCTATTGGCACTATATAGATAAAATGTGTACGATAGGTGTTTTCTGTGAACCGCTATGCAATGAAATTGTAGAATTATCAAAAAAATAATATATGGGGTAGCAGTCCACACATATAACTGAGGGATAAAAAAAATCTAGTGCACACAGGGACGTGGGTTTCATTAGATATAGAGATTCTTAATTATATATATATATATATATATATATATATATATATATATATATATATATATATATATATATACATATATATATATATATGTGTATATATATATATATATATATATATATATATATATATATATATATATATATATATATATATATATATATATATATAGGTTAAAGTATGTTATAGAAGTTCCTAAATAACTTTTTTATTTAAGTTAGTAGTTAGTGAGATACGCGCTTCTAAATTCTCAAAAAGTGTGCCCCATCCCCTCTAACTACTCAAGGAAAGTATGTAAAATTCTGAAAAAAATTAAAGTAGTGGAACTTAAAATAAACTTGCAACGAAAATTGACTTAAACTAGATATATTATGTAGTTTTTAAGACATGGGATATTTTTGTTGCCGACCGAAGCATTAACTTTGTTTTTCACAACGTCTTTGAAGAATACAAACATAATTTTAATATTGTTTGGTGCATTTTTGCAACAACACGTTTTGGTGCACAACACTTTCGTGCGCGGGTTCGATTCGCACTTCACCTGTTTTTAATATTCAAAGGTATGTTCATAAATTCTGAAGTCGGCGAATAATTTAGAGAATTTTTATCGGGTTTCCTTTGTCTATCAATATAGTCATCAGCAATTAATCCGACCATCTGTAATTAATTAAATAATTCATACCACAGTCTTTAATACAAATAATATATAACCCTAGTTGTATATAATACAATAACCCTAGTTGGTCTTTGTTTTTGGTAGCGACTTCATGTTTGTATGTTTTCTGATCAGCAACACATTCTGTGTTTATTTTTTTCAAATCTAAAAGTAGCGGTTTTAGTTTAAACTAAGTGAAATTTAATCTCGTATGTAGATAATGCATTTATGTAAATTAAAATATAATATACTAAATAACGAAGGGCACTCAAAAAGACAAATTTATATAAATATAATTAATAAGTACTAAAATTATTATATCTTGCTAGCGACCAATAAAAGACTTTTTTTATTTGTGTTTCACCTTATTCCTTCATAAATTAGAAACCTCTAACACATCGATAAACAGACAGACAGCGTAACAATATGGTTCTCTCGCACCCTTTGGGTACGAAACCTAAAAAAAAACAGATATCACAATGGAGACTAAGTGCTAAACGACCCAATATACTATACCGATTCGTACTCAGGTTTTTGGGTGAAATGCTTCATTATTCTTACCAACTGTTCTTTTATCGGATTATTAAAACTCATTCAATTATCAGTACGTGAGCATTCAAAAAAGCAGACCTCATCGATTAAAATGTGATAAACTTAATGAATCCAAATGCATTAAACATGCATCCAGAGAATCTCTAATAACAAGTTCTACTGTATGGATTTTGCTTGAAAAATTTTCACAGAGAACATATTTATCCAAAAAGTATATACGGATAGGCTAGAATACCAATGGATAGCGCGATGACGATATCGACACTGGGATAGAGAAAACATTTTGTCAGAAAGACGTTCAAATTCTATCGTCAATCGTGGAAGTTGTGAAGATTATAACTTCCTCGTGAGTGGACGGGAAAAGGCTTATTGACTAAAATAAATTAAGAGGCACTTTTCCTGAAACAATTCGAAATAGTTCCCAAAAAATTTCTTTTTGCGTAGTTAATGCTAATTTAATGCTACATTCTAACATAAGAGGTATGTTTTTTCGATATATTATAGATGGATGAATAAGAAAACACATTTTCCTTTATTTTTTTGTTTTATATGGAATGCGAAATATGCCATACCACATTCTTTGATCAGAATGCATAAATGCATATACGGCAAAGCATACCAGACGAGAGCTGAATTCTTGAATGGTTACCTCGTCAGCAGAGCGTATGAACGTACGCGTGCATCGGTTGCGTCGTAACAAATATTCCGAATTCTTAAGGTAATTTTTCAACAAACAGCCTCAATACTTCAAAGAGAATTTACGAAACTGTCATTGCAATTTGCCAACGTAAAACCTGAATTGACATAGGGACATGCTTTTCCCATATATCAAATCGGAGAAAACGGAAAAGTTATTTACCAAAGTGGTAAGGGAAAATGTTACAATAATTGCATTTTTATATCGTGAGATATTTCACATGTATTTAAATTTTTGAAACTCAAAAGTTTTTAATTATTTTGAGTATGTAAATTGAATTAAGTTAATCTAATAGTATTTAATATTTAGTAAATTTGTTTACGAGTGAAAAGTTATTTTGTTTTTTTTCTGTAAGTCTATAGGCCCATGTTTTACATCTTACCAGTATTTCTAACTTTTTAATAGGTTAATTAGTGTATTTAAATAACATTTTAAACTTTTTTGAGTGGCTTCTTTTGACACAATTCCAAAAGTAAGCTCATTTTCCCACAAATATTTAATCTGTTATTAACAACTCGATTGCAATCCCAATTATTTTACATCCTGCAAACTTTACAAGACCTTTTCCTCTTATTAATAAATAATATAATCTTCCGTGTAATCAATATATATATATATATATATATATATATATATATATATATATATATATATGTATATATATATATATATATATATATATATATGTATATATATATATATATATATAATATTATATATATTTATGTATATGTTAGTTTTTTCATAAAAAACGCTTTGAAAAATACCAGAACTTAGTTATTTAACAATCCGATAATAAATCATTTAATTCGTGTAACAATTATTTATTCATTAGATTTTGCACCTAACTACCATTTTTAGCTTTAACAATTATACTCAATTAATTAAAAGTCTAACGGATATCCCCATTCGCTTCTGTAACTACGGGTTATCCTGATTTTAGATATCCGTACCACTAATTTCTTTAAACAGTTACATAAATATATTATAAGGGGTGTACTGTAATTGTTATTCACTCTATTTACTAAGTTTACATAAACCTTCACGCACAGTGAGATCAAGTTAGAACACATATTGTGGGGGCTTAAGCTAAAACGCGAAGGACGCATTCCGGTTTGATGAAATTGTAATATAGGTCGGTTCAAGATTCAGGACCATTTTTTGGATTCCGTAACCTCAGCCAGAAAACCTTATATATACATATATATATATATATATATATATATATATATATATATATATATATATATATAAATATATATGTATATCATTTTATAGATAATTGCTTGCTCTACCGGCATCCACAACTAAAAAATGTATTATTGCTATTGTTTTTGCAAATTAATTAATTAATAAAATTATATACACAAAACAGCAATGCTGCCATCTAACGGCTCAACGTCAATATGATTGACGGTCGGTAAAATTTTTGTTTAATTTCAAATCCACTCACGTATAAATAAAGTGGCGCTTTAGCTCAATGCTTTTGATACTTGCGCCTCTATATGTCAATTTTAGTAAAATATTTGTTTGATCTGTCATCTGAGCTTCATAATGGAATAAATAATGAGAAGACTTCGCACGGGTCACGCTAGTATATATATATATATATATATATATATATATATATATATATATATATATATATATATATATATATATATATTTAAACCTTCAGGCTGTATGTTACCACACGATTACTCTCTCATTTTTGCACCTATTATTAAGAAATTTCGTGTATAGATGTAAGTCTATACACGGAATAACGGAATGAATAAACAATTAACTCATCCTGTAAAGAGGGTAACTCGTTCAAAAATCAATAAAGCGTGCTTTGGAACTAAGAAAATTGTAATTTTTGGATTTCAAGACGTTTCCTTTCAAAATTGTCATCAAGCCGGTGCCCCCATCTGGTACTTCTGAAATGACGTTCAAAAATATAGGTCTTAATAAATATTTTCAATGGAATTATAAAGAATAGTGCAACATTTAAAATTATATTTTTTTAAAAGCCTTTTCAAACAATAACGAAATTACGTCAAGATGAAAAGTTAATCTCATTCTACAGGAACTTGATTTTAAAACTGCATTTCTGACATTTTTAAAACTATTTTTCTGACATCTAATACCTATAAATCTAAGCTACGAAATCAAAATTGATCGTAAGACAGTCCAACTTGCACTTAGTTTTTTTTTAGAATTTGTTTTGACATTTTTACACGTCTAATAGCAAATTAAGCAACGCCTGACCTTTATTCATTAAAACAACGAAAATTGAGAAAAGTAGGTACTTTTCTCAACATACAAGCTTATTTCATTGAAATGGTCAAAGTAGATATGAAATGTAAATTATGTGACAATACATATTCACTCAACAGACACTACGTCTTTGATCTTTCTTTAATCTTTCTTATTTAAAAACTAATATAGAATGTAAGCAGTTGTTCTATCAGCATTTAGTATATTTTTCAATAAATACTCTTTACTTTATTTTTAGAATTTCGTTATATTTTCAATACATATAAAACAATCATATCTTTATCCTCCTAAGCAGCTTTATTCCATCCACATTCTACAAAACACGTTCATGAATATCAGCATGCTCAAACCGTATAAACCAATAAATTCATCCTCAACCGCTAAAGGATATCCATTATAACCCTACCATTAACGTCATTGTCACATTTTACCGTTAATTCATGTTGGAAATGAACAATATTGGGAAATGAACAATATTGGAACAAATTACAATACCGATTGTTCGATTAATTCCCCGTTTTCTAACATTTTAAACGTTTTAAAATCAGTATTACGTTTTTAGTAAACATATTTAATCATTATATCCTGTAGAATCTAAATTCAAATTATGTATACCGGTGGGATAAATCTAAATGTTTATGTCGAAAGCTGATTCAAAGATATTTTTTTAGGATTATGTTTAGCTATATGGTATAATTATAAAGATCAGATAAATTTGATAACAATTCCCAGCAGTTACAATATTTTTTGGTAATATTAACAATTTAAAAAAAATTATACGGACAGCGAAGTTAACTCTAATTTAAAGCAATTACATTTAAACAATTTGGCGGGCTAAAAAATTGTTTGTTTATACGTATTTCAATAATAAATAAATATCTTTAAGAACAAGGGAGAGGTCAGAAGGAGGTCACACAATTTGTTTTTCCTTGGTTTTCCGCCATACATGCCTTTGAATTCCAATTTATCCTCTGTATACTACCTGTCACAATATATATATATATATATATATATATATATATATATATATATATATATATATATATATATATATATATAAAGTATGTTGGCAACTTCTAAACCCGCCATCTCTGTATACAAAGTTTTCAACTTTTTTATATGTAGTCAATAAAATCTATCGTTAATTATATAATCGACGTATATAACACTTGTCGCCAACGTGGAGGCAAACCTAAAGTTTCGCCCTTGTAGAAATCTCTGGACCTTTGACTAAAAACCCGGTTAAGTTTGATTTTGATATGACTTTCTTCTTTAAATTTTCTATCACGTAAATTATTATATACAGAACGAAATAGATGGTAATTAGATGACAATAGATCTGGAAGGTACGGTTGGTGAAGCAGCGTACTCCATCCAAGTGAAAGTAGTTTTTTCACGCTTTACTTTCGAGTCGAGCATTGTCATGTAAAAATAAACTTTGTTTTGATTTGAAAGAAGTTTAGCGGTGATTTTGCTCAATTGTTCACAATAAATCTTAGCTGTGATTATTATGTTAGCTTAAAAGAGTTCCCATTGAGGAATAACTCAATGAATAACTCTATTTTTATCCCATCATGCACTAACAAGTATCTTTTGTCAAATATTATATTCTAGTCTAGGTACACCTCCTTTTCCATCTCAAGTTCACAACACATAGACAGTTGAATAATTAAAACCCCAATTTTGATTTTCCAATTTGAAGCTTCAAAATGTGAATCCATATTTAAGAGAGAACACAGAACCTGGCTATATGTGGGTGATACATCATAAGACGTGCTTTACAAAAAATAAATAATCAACTACAAGTCAAAACTCGCATGACGAGTGTTTCTCAACAAATTTAGTAATTATAGAAAAATGAATGTCATTTCAGAAGCAACATTGCACACAAATTTGTTAGAACTTTCCTCTCCCCATTGACACTCGTATAAAAATGAAATGTAATAATCTCTTTTAACGAAATAGTCTGACTAATCTACTATTATTCCAAGCTTTCTTCGAACCGCGGCTTCGCTCGTGAAGAGAAAAACAAAATAACAGCCAAATTAAAAAAAAGTCCTATGAAAATTAGATCCAAGCATTAGAAACTGCTAATCAAAGAATAGAGGGAGAAAAAAGAAACTCGTATTTCTGTTAAAACTTCTTCTTCTTGGTTAGCACTACAACCTATCATAGGTCAAGGCTATCTAGACAAGGTTTCTCTAGCGAACGTCCGCCAGCGTTGAATTTTTAAAACTTTAAAATCATTCTCGACACAATCGATCCATATTGTCTTCAAGGTCTTCCTCTTTTCCTGGTGGCCTCCACATTGGCAAAGGCCACTTTCTTGACCGAGTTGTTGTCTTCAAACCTAAAAATGTGCCCAAACCACCTGATACAAAATGATTTAATGACTCAGACAATATTGGGTTGTAAATTTTCTATAAATTTCATGTATTAAATATATTTGGCGTTAATTTTGTAGAAATTAATTATTCGCAATTAAATGAAACTACGTGATGTAGTATTATTTCTACTTTCTTTACCACGACCTAGGTTTCTTTGTATTACAACATCTTAAGATGGGCTATTAGCAAAGATCCGCCCCCATTTTCCACGTATACATTTTAGGGTAGATGAATATATTATATAAAATATTCCTTTGTAGCTTTCCCCGTTAAATAACTTTCTCCTAGAAGAAAAATCTGTTCATTCGAATACTTTGTACGGGCGCAATTATTTGATTTATGGGTGTAATTAAATTGTTCGATTAAGATTTTTTTTTCATGAACCTAATCCTACACTTTATTTTACAGATACTTTAACAGAAGTATAGAAACGTATAGCGATACGATGCCCTTATACCGTTTTTCCCTCTCCACACGCGAATACATCGCACCTAACGTCATTAAAATGCACCTTTCGACATTTGCTTACATTCAGAAACCTTTACAATTCTCTTAAAATAACAGAAATTATGTTATATTTAACAGAAATTTAAAGTAACCAAAAATCTTAAAATGATTGTGATATCTATTTTAATGACGATTAATAAATTGATGTAGAGTTCACCATTTTTCCCAACGCATAGGCCAGCAAATTTTTCTAGGACTACATTGACATTATTAACTGTACCCCAAAAATTATTTTTTGACATATGCATATACCATATATGGATATACTTATAGTTCAAACTATATATTTTTGCAGCGCGCGTAAAGTGGCCCCAGACCGTAATAAACTGACGGAAATAACGTTTGAGCGCTGTTAAATGCTAAATTATAAGTTATCCACCATATTTCTTATTTATATACTTATACTATAAAAAACTTATAGTTTATATAATTTATAGTCTATCTACCTTATAAGCTATCCATCATATTTCATATTTATATATCAATGATATATAAAACTTATAGTTTCTATAACTTATAGTTTAAACTATAAGTTATCCATCATGTTTCATATTCATATATCAATACTATGTAAAAACTTAAAGTTTCTATAACTTATCGTTTAAACTATAAATTATCCATCATATTTCATATTTATACATCAATAGGACTACTAGTTTTTGCGTGAATTCCAAAAATGTAAACAAATAAAAAAAATCCTCTTTATTATATTAGTAGAATTAGGAATCTATATCCTGTAAAGCATTATGAAAATGTGACCCCTTGGAATCGTTAGTTAATGTTGGAAACGTAACGGTAGAATGTCCAAAATCTAATTCCGTCTGTTTACCGTCTGATACCGGTAGTTTTTTTTCTAAAAGATTCCTTTTTTATGATACATCAAAAAATATATATTCAAAAACAACTTATCATATGAAACACTAATTGCAAAACTCGATTTGCATTGTCTAATTGCAAATCACGCTTTGCTCGTTATAATAAGTAAAACATCATATAAGCATTTTTATAAATAAAGTTTTAACAAAATTGCTACGTAGTCTTATTCTAAACTAGTCGCACAATGGTCGAAACTAATTGCAAAACTGAAACACTAAATGCAAAACTCGATTTGCATTGGCTAATTGCAAATCACGCTTTGCTCGTTATAATAAATAATATAGCACATAAGCACTTTTATAAAGTTTTGACAATATTGCTAAAAACAGACGGAGATAGATTTTGAACATTCTACCGTTACGTTTCCAACATTAACTAACGATTCCAAGGGATCACATTTTCATAATGCTTTACAGGATATAGATTCCTAATTCTACTAATATAATAAAGAGGATTTTTTTTATTTGTTTACATTTTTGGAATTAACGCAAAAACTAGTAGTCCTATTGATGTACAAATATGAAATATGATGGATAATTTATAGTTTAAACGATAAGTTATAGAAACTTTAAGTTTTTATATAGTATTGATATATGAATATGAAACATGATGGATAACTTATAGTTTAAACTATAAGTTATAGAAACTATAAGTTTTATAAGTTAAAAGTCTTATTATAAACTAGTCGCTCAGTGGTTGAAATTTCACTGTAATTAAGTACTTTACAGTGGAATTTCGCTCCACTCACTTTGTTGAAAACACTAATGGGTAGACAAGAGTGAGTCAATTCAGATTGCCGCTACAAAATTTTCCTTTTGCAACAGGTGTATATTAAGCAAGCCATATTTCATTAATACATAAAACACAGATATTTATTACACTAAATATAAAATAAACATTTTTTTGTCTCGTCATATACTCCACAGACTATTGAAAAAGGAACATTTGAAATCAAACTAAACTCAAAGCTTGAAACTCATTCAATCTGCCATTTTAAAATTCTTTGGAAAGGAGCTCTACTCTGTGCGACTGTTTAACCACAGACTAATAGTCTTTGTTTGACTTTGCCAGTATGAATGTAAACAATGAATCTTTTAAAGTATTTGTAATATATAATTTAATGTATTTGTAACACATATTATATATATATATATATATATATATATATATATATATATATATATATATATATATATATATATTTATATATATAACTCTGCCAAATCTCACACTCCTTGTGCACACAATATGCTTAAAAAGGGTACCAATTTTCTCTTTTCATATTAATATCTAAATAATGCATGTGTCAATTTTTATAATTGACACATGCATAAATCATACGATACGGAATCCAATGTTTATGCAATACGCAAAAATTCGACGTAATTTCCATAAAAATACCTTTTTGTCATTCTATTTTATCAAAAGCCGATAATTACGTACACTGCTAGATTCATCCGGTTAGCGCAATGGTACTCGGCCACTTCCATTAACATCGCAGCGCGCGTAAAGTGGCCCCAGACCGTAATAGACTGGCGGAAATAACGTTTGAACGCTGTTAAATGCTAAATTAAAGTGGACAATAGTTGAAAACGATTCCTGATTGCACTTCACTGCACTACATTGTGCTCGAAATATTCAAAATACTTGCTTTATAAAAAGGATACTCGCAGTCAAACTTTATATCCCCTTTCAGCATGGTAGACTTGCTTGTTTGTTGTCTCCAATGAAATGAAAGAATATTGAATATATTTGGCGTTAATTTTGTAGAAATTCATTCATTATTCACATTAAATGAAACTACGTGATGTAGTATTATTTCTACTTTCTACTTTTAATACTACATCACGTAGTTTCATTTAATTGTGAAATGAAAGAAATTCTAGTAAACCCAATTTAGGATTCATCTCTAGATTTACGAGACATGTTTTGAAGAAACTTTTATTTAACTTTTCTGATTGCACTCCATTGCACAATATTGTGCTAGAAATATTATAAATGATTGCCTTATAAAAAGGATACTCGTAGTTAAAGTTTATATCGGCTTTCAGCATGGTAGACTTGCTTGCTTGTTGTCTCCAATGAAATAAAAGAAATTCTAGAAAGCCCAATTTAGGATTCATCTCTAGATTTACGAGACATGTTTTAAAGAAACTTTTATCAAAATACACCTAAGAAAACGTATAATATGGCAAAAGCGTATTGCTTTCCTTTAAACGAAGGCAAAAAAATTAATGATGAAGATATTGTTTTACATGGCCTGAACAAGAGATTAAATTAATAAGTATACTTATAATACAGTTTTAAATATTTTAATTAAAGAAAAACTACTTTTATTCTTTCTCACTTTGGATCCAAAGAAAATGGTGTAAAGGTCAATGCCTATTGGATCATAAACTAGTATAATGGCAGGTTATAAGCTAATATAAAAAGCTGAGAAACCTCTTTGGAAATAAAAAAAATAAAACTTAATTGTTTTTCTTTATTAACAAAGTGTAATTACATGTGGTTATTAACAAAGAATGCTAAAAAGTATTAAATACCCTGAACCAGTCATAAAAGAGATCAGCTCTTTTATGACTGGTTCCTAAGAATCTAATATTCGCAAATAGTGTGGTATTAATCTATTTCAATTCATTTATCAATTCATAGTCAATATGAAGACATACACTTTTCTATATTATAATGACTATTTCTTAATTTTTAAAAAAGTAATTAATTACTAAATTTCTATTGAAAAAATAAGTGCAGCATATGCATTTATTTGTTTACTATAAACAGTTATAAAATCGTCTATGTAGACGGTTTTATATTAGGGAATTATTTAAGTAGGGATATTATTAAAATTAGTAAAAATGAAAAATGTATATACCGCTACATAATTACGCCTGTTATAAAAAAAATAATTTGGAAACGATTAAATCTTTTGCAACTACAGTAACTAACGCAAAGTAGATTAAAATGCTAACAATCCTAGAAGGATAGTTAGTATTTAAATTACTCTTATTTAATAAAATCAGAATGTCTGCCTGTACTATTGTTTTTTTCTTGATTTTTGGAGGACCGATGAATTATACTATTTTAAGACAAAATCCACATTTTTTTCTATCTGCTTGGTTTGGAAAAAAATTGTTGCAATGGTTAAGGTCTATTTGATTAAAATAAATGTTAATAAAAATAGTTTTCAAAGAGCAACTAGCATTTTAATAAAAATAGTTTTCAAAGAGCAACTATATTTTTTTTTCTAACTGCTTGGTTTGGAAAAAAATGTTACAATGGTTAATGTCTATTTGATTAAAACAAATGTTAATAAAAATACTTTTCAAAGAGCAGCCTGCATTTTCTTGCAACACAATTAGATAATTAGAGATTCAGATATAAATGGATTTAAGAGCTGAAATAATTTAAATTGGAATTATGAATACGGGCCGCCTTAATGAGACCCTTTTATATAGAGACGTCATTAGCGCTGTAAAAGTGGCCCTCAAAAATTGAGGTTAAATTATCTCAATTTCAGCAAGATTATATCTTCGGTAACAATAGTTCGCGCATGGGGCTTATTGGGGTAAAAACATATTTTTGTCCGTTTAATTTAAGTATAACTTATTTTTCGTATATAAAGTCATAATGGCCGTCTAGTAACCATAGTCGCCGCTTCGCTCGCTCACCTGTGGAAGGCGCCCACATCCCCTTCTTAAATCACACCTCAGCGCTCAGCGGAGGATATATAGAGAAAGGGTAGTAAACTCAATTTGGGGAGATGTGGAATGAGAATAAATAAGACAGGCGAGCTTATTTGAAAACTGTTGAAGGAAATTAAGAATATTTTTCAAAAGCTCTCGATTTGCGTTCATCGTTGTTACCTATTCCAGTGCAGTGAGATGTGACAATTCGATTTTCCAACAATGTCATTTACAATTACGTTATTAATAACTATTCTGATGAGCTTCTCAAATTGTTTGAAAATAGTTAAGAATTTCGGAGACGAAGTATGACTTATATTTTCTTCAAATATATAGTCGGAGGAGGATTTCCACACACATATATATATATATATATATATATATATATATATATATGTACATATATATATATATATACGTAAGTATAACGTGTGTATTCACATTTATCACCGGTCTATTTTTCCGAAATTCATTTGCCTATTTTATAGGGCACGTCGATAATTATTCTATGCTAACGTCGTTTAAAGTATTCTAAAGTATTTTTTACAAATTTATTCTACAGTTTTCTGATTTTCAAATTATAAATACTACATTTTCTAGAAGTGTGTTAAAATACAATTACTTTGCGATCGTCGCCTAGTTAGTTACTGGGGTTTTAATGTCGTTTACATTTTGTAAGTTTCTGCAACTACCTATCGGTTTTCATCAGTTGGAACTTTTAAATGTTTTGAGCCAATTATTTCATGTTTTACAATGATAAAGTAGTGTTTTTCTCACGGTCAATTTTATGTAGCATATTCACGACCAAGTTTAAACAGCAATTTATTAATCATAACAAAACACATTAAGACTATCAGCGTAATTGATACAGAAGATATTTCCTAATTTTAATTTCTTTTCAGCAAATATAATTCTATTTCAGTCAATAATTAATAATTTTTTAATACCGGATCTTCTGCGAACAAAGTCACCGGATAACAGAAAAGAAACCGATAAAGTCCATAGACAATTTGGCCTGGATCTTACAAAAATTAATGACTCTCCTATATAGAGAATAAGAAAAACTAAACTCCTTAAAACATATATTTAAATCGTCAATCAGTTAAAATTAAAAATCTTGTATTTTTTGTGAAAAATAAAATTATTTTCCATAATTTTTGTAAATACTGTTTCTACATAATTTTTCGAACCAGTAAGATCAACAAAGTGCGAGTTATGTTCCGTTGTATCCTCCGTACGTAGATGTAGCATACCAAGCAATAAAACTCGCAAACCCAATGGGGTCGTTGGAAAACGCCACGTAAAACTTGAAAATGGCGAAAATATATTCATTTTGACATCACAGAATGTTTTTCAATGTAGGCTAACAATGTATGTTTGATTAATTCAGGCAATAGCTACACATTAAAAGCAACAATCGGTGCTGATCGTTTATATAACTAATCTACTATAACTTCCGTTGCAGCAGAATTGAATTTATTTCTCATCTTAAACCGTGTTGGTTGTTTAGCTTTTAATTTGATTTAATGTTTTTTTTAATAAATGAGAATGTATTTAGGTCTGTTACGTGGTTATTATGAAATATATTATATTATATAGCATTATTATTCTGATAACCTGCTCGCTTGAAGTATTAATTGTCTAGCCTTTCGGTGGTTTCAGTTTTTGTTTTCATCGATGTATACATAATATATATATTTGGTTGATAATTGGTTACTTTTTTCCGACGAACTTAGTCGAGTAATAAAAAAATATATATTTAATAAATAAAACGCTTTTGATTTATTTATATTACCATTTACTTTAACATGTTAGTCGTTGTACCATAATCATTGCTTAAATTATTACCAAAAATCCTAAAATTGGTCGGTGGTAGCAAAAGTATGATCAATTTGACTTATAAGAGTTGGTGAAGTTACAAACGTTATCCATAAGGAGGGGAAAGTCCTATGTAACTCGAAACATAGGACTTTCCCCTCCTTCTCTTCACTCCCCTCTACTCAGCGACTGAACTTCAAGTTTACTGTATTTAACCGAAACGATAAAGCGTAAGGAATAGAAACACTCTCCAAAAATTCTCCGTTTAATTTTCTTTTTTTTGTAATGCATCTCAAGAAATTCCACCAAAAAAAATATGTGGAATACAGGTATTTTCTAGAAGAAGAGCGTTTACAAGATATGTCCCGATATAGAAGAGACCAAGATAAATATAGAACAGTAAAGCGATTCAGGAAATTTCCTTTCAAAAATATATAACATTCAGATATGTACTAGAGGAGAAACATTTGATGGATTCTTATTGGAATATTTTATTTTTTCCATTTTTCTGTAAGTCTTATTAAAGTCTCTTTTGACATGTCACGATTTAACTTCTAATTATTATGAGCAAATATCCTTACTATCTATACGTATATCTACAAACAATCAATCAGTCCCTCTTAATGAGGGTCAGAATGTGCGTTTTATCCTATAATGGCCTCCATACATTTTTATCTTCAACATAATCCCTGATGCTATAATAAGCCTTCGAAGTAAGCACATGTATAACACGCATTTCAAATTTCGCTATGGGAAGGTTTATTATATCCTCATATGCCCTATTAAAAAAACGAAAACCATTGCCTAGAAAAGACTTATGAGTAATTTTTAATCTAAATTTAATACTATGAATTTTATTTTTATTTCTAGTATTAAGAGTATGGATATCAGACTCTTTAACAAAGAAATTTAAGTTTTTTTTAACATACAATAAATTTGCCCCGATATACGAGTAGAAGTGTTTGAGATGCAAATGATGAGAACAGGATTTGAACGCATGTTATTACACTAATATATTTATCTGGAATATAAAAGGATAACTAAAGTAACAACACTATTAGCGATATTTTTGTGAAACCCTATAACATAAAAGCAAATAATAAGAAACTCTAAGGGTTCGACCAATGAACGTAATATGATCGACATGTACATCTCGATACTCGAGAAAGGAGATGATTTAGCATATCACTTTATAAATAACACTTACGTACTCCAAGAATCCACGTAAAATTAAACTAAGATCGTAAAATATTAGACATAAATCTTAAATTCTTCAGTGTTAATAATTTAATAAATATATTTAAAAAGTACCCTTTTTAAAATAACATACTTCAATAAAATAAAATTTCTTTTAAAAAACCGACTCCAAAAAAGCATGTACTAAAAAGTAAAAAATAATTAACTCAAAGTATATACCTACTTATTCGTAGTAAATAACTAAGTTACTTATTTTTGAAGTCGGTGCCAGCACCGCCGATCAACTTAAACTAATTTATAATTTCATTTAATTTATAATGAAAATTTAAAACTTTGACTTCTAATGTACTTACAATATGAAATATATTCATAAAGGGCGTATTAATATTTTAAAATATTACATTTGTTTAAGTTGATCGGCGGTGCTGGCGCCGACTCCAAAATTAAGTAACTTAGTTGTTTATTGCGAATAAGTAGGTACATATTAGAGTCTATAGGTACATATAGTTTCATAAAAGAAATATTATTTTAGAACTTTTAGTGATTAATAATATTAATCATTGCACTATAACTAATATTTAATTATTTTCTTTCTTAGAAGAGTGTATGATTATTAAAACTTAAATCCAAAAGCTCTTATATAGATGATTTTCTCTTCGTCTAAAGTTGATTATCATTGATAATGATAATCAACTATAGACGAGGAGAAAATCATCAGATGACAGAAACGAAGCGATAGTAATAGCCACCAGTGGTTAGCTGTTAGCCATTGAGGAGTTCCGTTTTCCATATCTGGAGTCCAATATCGGATTTTGCAAAGTACAACAACAACTACCACTTGAGAAACTTTCCATATCCGAAATCGAATAACAGATTTTGATAAATAATAACCAAAGTAACAACTAACCAATGACAAATATATTGAAACACTACCATCCGTTAAAGAGTTGCATAATTCATCTACCGAACTCATCATCAGACCCTGACCTGGTTAACGATGCAGTTATTTTTTAAATTAAATACTACCAGTAGCAAATATCTTGAATCACAGTTAATTTACTACCATCCGATAAGGAGTTCCATTGTTCATCTCCAGAACGCATCATCAGTCTCTGATGGTGTAGACATTTTGCAAAGTAACAACTACCATTACCGAATATTTTAAATCACGTGTTCATCTCCAGAACTCAGCATCAGACCCTGACCTGGTCGACTATGTAGTTATTGTGGAAAGTAAAAACTACTAGTAGCAAATATATTAATCACGATTGATTTACTAACATCCATCAAAGATTTCCATTGTTTACCTCCAGAACTCATAATCAGACCCTGACTTAGTAAGTGGTATAATTCTTTTGCAAAATAACAACTACCCTAGCAAATACTTTTAATTAAAGTTAATTTACTTGCTTTTCGTTAAGGAGTTCCATTATTTATTCCGGATCTCATCATCAGATAATTATATGGGACCACCCCTATGGTGTCCTCTTTCAAATAAAAGAAGAATCATCGTAATCGATTCAATTGGTAAAGAATTATCCCTGAACATACATAAAAAAAAGATTCCGGCGAATTGAGAACATCCTCCTTTTTGAAAAGAAAAGCGAAATTCCTTATAAGATTACTTCCATATCCGTTACATTCGATTTCGTTTTAGTTTTTCATTACATACTTATTTCCTTTTATTTTTAGTCTCTCAGTTGTTGCTTTTTTTTATTTTACATCTCTACCAAATGCTATAGAAGTGCTCTATGTTTTTTAAAAATGAACAAGTTACTTTATTAGAATTTATCTATAAAAAATATTAATGTTTCTTAATAAACCATTCACTATTTCGGATACATCACGTCCTAATATTCTCACGAATCGACTCTATTAATTATATTATTAATGAGTGGTTATAAACGCATAATTGTAGTATATTGACACCATAATGCTGCGGCTGTACAATAATGATACCCGTACTCACCATTTAGATACTAATGTAAATATGGCATTAGGAATCCATTTGAAAATAGGCATAATATAAACCAACGATAATGGACATACGTACTCATTTAATATGAATATGGCATACATGGAATCTACAATCCAAGAACAAACCAATCCTGCATTATTCCAATAGGGGACGTTCACAATGCAAGTGCATACGCCGGCTTTAATATTGCATTATTAAAAAAGCCATTCACGCGAGGTATCATGATCGATCGACAATAGGAGAAGACCGCGTCGCAAATTGATTAATGGTAATTACTGTAAATAACGTAATTAATGACACTTTATTGAAAGTCGTGTCTGTGATTAATTGGAGGGTTTTCAACGGTTTAATGAAAGGGAATATTAAGATGTTCAAATAAATAAACAATTGGAGAGTAAGAAAAAATTTAATATTATACAATTTTATAAAAATGAAATTTCCAGTAAAAAATCTTGCACTTGGAAAATAGTAAATTTTATATAACAAAAAGGTTGCTCAGCCTTTTTTGTGGGCTCAAATAAATTCAAATCGAATGAAATTTCAAGGCTATTGAAAGTCGTGTCTGTGATTAATTGGACGGTTTTCAACGGTTTAATGAAAGGGAATATTATGATGAGCAAATAAATAAGCAATTGGAGAATGAGAAAAAATTTAATATAATAAAATTTTATTAAAAATAACATTTCCAGTAAAAAATCTTGCACTTGGAAGATAGTAAATTTTATATAAAAAAAGTTTGCTCAGCCTTTCCTGCGGGCACAATTAAATTCAAAGAAATTAAATTTCAGAAACTTTATCGAAATAAGTAATAGCACAATCTTTAACTTGAATTTTATAATTTATCGTCGTGAAAATGATAATTAATAAAATGTTAATATTTTTAATATATATATTTTATTAATTAATATTTTTTTAATTATATTTTTAATTATAAAATTTGTTAGGATAATAAGTTTAATGTAATAAGAACAACTGAGAAACCTTAAGCTACTATAATTTCTACATCGATACTAATACATTTTTGGAAAGTTTTATATAGTTTGCACATCAAACATTTTTGGAAAGTTTTATATTGAGTTAATTTATGGAAACCAATAAAAATGTTTCCAGTAAAATCTATTTGTTTGTTCAAGTGTCGTTAGAAAAACTAACTACCTGTAATAGTCAAAAATTTAATTAAATCATTTTTCCCTACGATATTTACTACATGTGATTGACTAGTTCTGCTCAAAATGGTTATTAGCATCTTCGTTGATAAAAAATAAATACATTATCGAGCAATTTTCCAACAAACAGGTATTTCGTAATACGTTCCTTCAGTAGAATAAAAAAATGTCCTCCGCTATCCACAATATTTTTAAGTAGAGAAAAATAAATATATTTTTCGATAAAATGTTAAAACTGCACGTAGCGTAATTCAGAGATAATAAAAAGAAAATACACTTTATTCTATGCCCTTTTTGAGTAGTATAATTTAAAATCCGTCCTGTAGAAACTATTAGTAGAAAAAAATTAATGCATTATGTTCAAATAAATGGTAAGTTTTGGAGTGCAATTTGGAACAAATTATCAACTTTTGTATGATCTTTCATTAAGTGATAAAATACAAAAATGTCTTTCGACGTTGGGAAGTTTCTAAGGTAGATACGATATACTTTTCCAAATTTCGAAACTACGCGGCTTAATTAAAAAAATATAACTTGTTATATAGTTATATTTTTTACTTATAGAAATTTAAAATTAACACACAATACTCACAACTAATTCGCAACAACTGTGTGTTTACTTTTTCCTATTCAATTTATTGTAACATATCACACCTATTATGAAAATTGTAGAAAAAACATCAGGTTTGTAGAAAAAACATCAAACTTTACGAATCATCATCTGATCTCATTTACTTTTGAAATACCCTTTTCTAATAATTAGTGAAGTTTGACTCGTATTTCCTGAGAGTCATTGGATTTGCTTTGATAAACGAATTGAAGATATTTTATAACAAAATAATTTGAATTTAAATGTCGAACTTTCCAGTAAATTATCTAAGAAATGACTGGACTCTGGGGCTGGTAACGTACACGATGACTTACGAACGGACTATAGTTATACCCGACCAATTCTGACATAGAGGTAATAGCAAAAGTTTAAATAAATTTGTTTAAAAATAATCAACACCACTAAAAAAATATGAAATCATTAATAGGGTGCGGGCGTACATTGATGTTTTCTGAAAAAACTGTATTCAAAATTTTTCTAAGATCGTCAAAATCACCTTCTTTTAGAATTGTTATCTGACAATCAGACATTTATTAGAGCAGTGTTGGAAAATTACCAGACGAAGCTTAATTAAATTTTACGGAAGATGATTTGGATTCATTTTAAAACTTAGGCTACCTTACTTCGATTCGAATATTCACTTCCGTCCTGAAATACAATTATTAGCGCTCATGAAATAAAAATCGAATATGTATGATACGTTTATTCCACTTAAACGAAGATTTAAATTATGTTTATTCCACTGAAGAGAAGGTGATATTACGTTTATTCCGCTGAATCGAAAATGAACGTTACGTTTATTATACTCAGGCGAAGAGGTATGTTACGTTTATTCCGCTAAGCGAAGATGAATGTTACATTTATTCTGCTCAAACAAAATTTATGTTATGTTTATTCCACTCAAGCGAATAAGTATGTTATGTTTATTAAGTGAATTATATTACTTTTATTGCGCCAAGCGGAGACGTATGTTACATTTATTCTGATCAAGGGTACTCTTATGATGCAAAAATTAGGGTGGCAAACTAATACCCCGCATTAATAAAAAACCAACTCGAGCGAAGTCAATAGTTTAAGATCCTAAGAAATTTGGCAAACGTATACACATCTTTGTATTGAAAACTGATTATTTTATTATATTCAATACCTTTATCATTGAACCGATATGAATGCACGTTACAGAACACTAAGTGCACTACTTTAAAATGTACTCGCTAGTATTATTTTCGTTTCAAATTAAATATTTTAACTGAAAAGACCGACTCTTCAAAATGATCAACTATCTAAAAGCGAATATAAACCACGGGGTGTATATAAAAATCTCACGAAAATTTATGAAGATAGAAAACATGTTGGCAGCGATTTGTGTAAAGCATTTCCGAATACACAATGCTGTAAAATTTAATAGTTTTGAAAGGTGGTGTATTTATTCTCCAGTTTATTTATCTTCGCCAATATCGTTTCGGCTTTTACAATATTTCTATTTGTTTATTTATGGCACCGCCGTAAATAAACAAATTTAAAAATATTGCAGAAAGCTCACTGTGTCTATGATCTATTTGTCAATTTGTCACAGGTTTTCAAAACTCAAAGAGACATATATTTATTCATCAGAGAATAATTATTTTTATTTACTACTTGAATATTTAATTAATTAAATTGAGCAATTAAAAATTAAAACGCTTTTCAAATATGTTTTGTATATTTTATATTATTGTCAGAGGGTCTACACTGATTTCAGTTGAATATTGTTTTTCTGCAACTTGCTTTCGGACACCAACATATTTGTTTTAAAAAAGATAATGTTCACAATTAAATGAAACTACACGATGTAGTATTATTTCTACTTTCTTTAATTTCTTTACCACGACCTAGGTTTCGTTGTATTACAACATCTTCACGTGGGCTATTATCAATTATTGGGCTATTAGCTATTGCTAATAGCCCACCTGAAGATGATGTAATACAACGAAACCTAGGTCGTGGTAAAGAACTTAAAGAAAGTAGAAATAATATTACATTACGTAGTTTCATTTAATTGTAAATAATGAATTTCTACAAAATTAACACCAAATATATTCAAAAGATAATTTTTTTTTTGGAAAAATAAAATTAAAGATTAACTTAGTCCAGTTTAATCTTTTCACATCAATGTTACAATGGCATCTTTTCAAAATTCACTTGAAGTGAATTATCAAAGAAATGTGTACAATTTGATTGCAGCATACTTTATTTCCAAAGAAATTTGTTCGTTAAAGTATAAGAACAAAAAAGGAAAAGAAAAATATTCCATGCTCTTTATTCTCTTAATTGCTCTTTATTCTACCGAACTAATGATTCGCGCCATTAGCCTAAAAATATTCCTCGCGCACAACTCTGAAAAGCTTTGGTACCTGCTACGAGCTTTAGAGCTTTCCTTACAATTACCTCACCATAAACTCGGCTTCATAAATACTTCCGCAAGAGACACTTTACTTTTATATAAAATGGCTAAAACTGACGCCTCAATTAGACCAGATTGAGAAAGTCAAATGCGCATAGAGGTAAGTATTATTTCTCTTTTATAACGATTTTTTTAGTTAAGATCATTTTCCAAATACATTATTCGATAGCTATAAAATATCTTTATAAGCTCTATACGTATAGCCGAAAATTCCTAATATATCATTTATATCAAGTGTTGGAAGAAATAAATATTTACGGAGTAATCAGTTACAATTACCTCCTTTTAATTCCTATCTTTTTTCCCTAATGTCTTTTTTTTCATAAAAGTAATTTCAGGTAATAAGACTTGATTCCGATGAATTAATCTTAAACTTTTTTAAAAGTATTTAAAAAAAATAGTAGTAGTAAGAATTTCAAAAATAAGCATCTTTGTACCTAGATCATGTCTCAATTACAACAATGCATTTTACTAATTAACAATTTTCTAAATTTTTCTTCTACTTGTGCTGTGCATCTTGCTTCTTGCGAAATTTCATGATTCTATGTCAACGGGAAGTAACACTATAAGGTTTTGATGCATTTGTGAGTGTCAAAATATGTGGGACAAATGGATGTATTTTTTGACTTCGTTGATTTAGAAGCTTGATTTTACAGCTCCAGGTGACCGTAAACCTAAGTATTTGATATTAATTTCAACTTGATACCTCCACGCATTCCTGAGATTAAGGGTCTTGACAGTCTGACGGAAAACTAAATGATCTTGAAAGTGTTCCTTTTTTCGTTTTGAGGTAGGGAACCCTAAAAAAACAAAAGAAAGCATATAAAAATGTGAAATCGTTTAAGAGTAACCAATTTACTGACCTCTGCATTTTTATGGCACTATTAAGTTGATTGTTTATATTTTCAAATGCAATAAAAGTGAAGTTTGCTGCAAATAATTCACAGCGCGCCAACTTCAATAACGATATTCGATATATACGTGGTTTCTTATGGTATAAGTATCCTTATATATTTATAAAAGTAAATTTACAAAACATTAAAAAGGATGTCGTATTAATAATGATTCATATTTGGATATCATCAAGTCTAAACTAATGTCTATTTTGGCATCACTCGGTCTGCACGCCTAGACATAAAACAAACAAAAAATAATCTATAAATAGGACTAGACTCGAATTCTGAATGATGACTTAATTTCTTAAATAAATCCTATTCTTACAAGCATACCTTGTTAAAAATTTTGGTTTAATTGGTGATATTCTGGTGACGACTATTCAATATCGAACCTTTGATAATTTTGTCAAAATTTATACTCAGCAATAAAATGAATGTGCTAAAATAATGGTTCAGTACTAAAGAAAGTTATTTGTGGAGTAGAGTTTGATTCTTGTTCAATTTTTGATTCGAGGTTTACCTCTATAATTCATCGTTGCTCATAAATTGGTTAACTTTTTAAATTTGGAACTTTGTAATTTTATTAAATTTTGTAATTTTTTTCCTATTTAGTTAGATATTAAATTAATTTCATTTTTCTAAAATAGCATAGCTTCCTAAAGTAGCATAAAATAAATAGCATTCATAAAAAAACAATTTTGACTTGCAGACTGCCAAAAGCTTCTTATCTCGTCATCAATGTTGACACATTCTTCTAAACGTATATTTATTACATTTTTATTGTACCATGAAAATACACACACACAGACACACACACACACACACACACACATATATATATATATATGTATATATATATATATATATATATATATATATATATATATATATATATATATTTATATTTATATCCTATGATAACATAAGCAAGAAAATTAGTATTTATAAGACACGTTAACGGAGAACTCGCTTCTCTTCGTAAATATACAGTGAACAGTCATTTCCCAGGAAAAAGTCATTGTTGAAATTAGAGACTTGAATTCACTGCCAGTTAAAATCTTTCTAAGAGGTCATTTTACACAAACACCAACTAATAATATGGAATATTCATATTAAATAACAAAGACCTCAAATGACGCTTCACACTCTTCAACTTGACAAGCTTAAGGCTTACATCCTCGAAGCTCTTCTCTACCGGCTGCATCCTTTTAACTTGGACTCCGTTTTGAGTGCATAATGAGCGAGACTCGATTCAAAACAAAGAAAAGTCTATTGTTGAAGAGCAATTTTGCGACTTGAAATATAATTTTCCCTCACAAATGTTTTACTTTGTCGATTTCAGAATAATGCATAGTATAACATGACAACGTTTGCTAAATGAAGAGAATGACTAAACCAGGGTTTCTTAAACTTATAGCCTCCATTCAATTTTCCAGACAACTCCGAATCCCTTTAAAAAAATTATTTTATTGAAGAAAATAAGTTGTTTTTTATTTAATTAAAATATAATACAGTCACAAAAAGCAATATGTTGTTAACAAATGCGATAGGTGAGCTTGTTTCTTTTTGCAAATTGACTAGATTTTAGGACCAATTTTGGTCGATTTAAATCTTAATTCTAATTCGTTCTTATCATGACCAGGTTTGAAAACCTTTCTGATATAAGTAAATTGTCATGAAGAGCAAAAGGAATTTTCAGGAACCTTTTCACTTCGTTGGATAGCTGAGAAATATTAAGAATAATTTCAGCTTTTGTCTGGGCATCCTCTGATAAAGCGTTGATCGTAAGAAATTCATGCAGAAGAGGAAAACATTCAACGATTTTTGATATCAAGCAATTTTTCAAAAACTCTATATTTATTGTGAGTGCGTGTATTTTTTCCAGCACAGTGAATGTGCTACTTGTGGAACTTTGTATCGAAGCACTCGTTTCGTGGAGACAAAATAAAATGTCAGCTAAATATGTTGCTATCTTAAGCCAGGTTTCAAATTCAAATCTGAATTTAAGTTTAAAATCACTATCCATCAAAAATATATAGATTTAATGATGAAGTTTGACAAACCGAGCTAATATTCTGTCTCTTGATAACTAGCGTACTTCGGAGTCCAACAGTAATAAAACATTTTTACTTCCCATGTGTCGATATAATAATGCGGAAACTCTTGAATTGAGCGGAAGTGCTTTTAAGTAACATATTATTTTAGTGACCTCTGACAGTGCTGTTTTTAAATCTTCAGGTATTTTCTTGCACGCCAGTGCTTGTCTGTGCCACACAATGGGTACTTTAAGCCTCATGAGCAACATTTTAATCCTAGTAATTAGTTCCTTAGTTTAGATATATTTACTGCCATAACTTTGGCTACATTAATCGATATAGCAATATACCTTGTGCAATCTATGCTATGTTCTGCCAAAAAAGCATTGATGGCGTTGAAAATATCTTCTACTCCCATCATTGACTCCAAGATCTTGGGTAATAGAAAATCTTCTTTAGAAATGTTTTTACACATATCTAACAAAACCAAATAAATAGGGAAGTCCACTAACATCGGTCGAGTCATCATAATAATTGTTTTTCAATCACCGTATGCCATGTCACTAATTCGCCGTGTAATTTTATAATTCGAAAGAGGTATTTAATCCAGCATATTTTGACAATTTTTCTGCCACAAGTAAAGACGCACGTAAATGTCCATAAAATGTGTGTTCCTATTCATGTAGTGACCTTGGTTTTACTTAACTGAAGAGATTTAAGTTTAAGGCGATCGTGACGCTGTGAATTTGTATATTGGATATACTCTGTAAAAGCTAAGAAAAAAATGTATGTTATACTTTCTAATACACTAAAGAGGAAAGCTGTTTGTTCATATTTTAACACCTTCAAATACTAACTCACTAACTAGACCATAAAATCCATTAAATTGATATTAAAATGAAAAATTTAAAAATGTAGGTATACATTTTATAATATACTACTACTGTTATTAAATTAATAATAAGAAAAATAACAATATAAAGTCATACGTATAAACGAAATTTCTTCAGAACTCAGCTACTACAATATTTAACTGATGGACCCAAGACGTAAATTACGTGGCGTAGCTTGATGATGTTTTAATTGCCACTAAGAGATATTTGAAGAATAAATTTTGCCCACCTACGGATAACCCAAAATTTTCCAAACTGATCGAGTTAAAGTTTTAAACATATTTATATCAAAATAATTTTTTCTTTTGGAAAAAAAACATTGAAAACGTTAAGTTAAAATGATTTAATACACGTTATTGTGTAATTTTGACTAAATAACGTATAAAGATTGAAGTGTGAGGGTATTTTTACCCCATCCCTTTATCCATGATGTATGGATTATTTTGTAATGGGTATTTTAAGTACTGTATTGCTAGTATTTCCGTTGTTTCTATTTGTTTTTATATATTAATAGAGTCTTAACAATAATTTAACACCAACCAGAAATTGATATTTATGGAACAACCACTAGCCATAAAAGATCGATTTCATAATAATATCTACGATGTCCGTATATATATTTAGTTTTCTAGATTAGTTGTAAAGTGTTTAATATAATTAAAAAACAAATCAAAGATTATATTTCAAAATTCATGACGCTATTTGATAATGGAAGCCGGGCAGATAACATCTATCTGCCCAGCTTCCATTATCAAATAAAAAGAAAGAAAATTTGCAATTCATTCGTAATAAATCTTTTTCAACAATCATTTTCTTGGTATTCTAATTCTACATTAATATAACTCAACCTCAAGTAAATAGTTTTTCAGTTAAAATACACGATCTAAAACGTTTTCATGAAATATTTCTATATCAAGTTAAAATCCAATATTGTCAAATAATTTCACTACGCTTCCTGTATTATAGCAATTTCTTCTATTTTGACTTTACATTTTCAGCGCCACAATCCTTTATCCTTTTTATTTCTAAACGCAGTACCGCCTACAATGAGTACTGCTTCACTGTACATGATTAAAAACTCTGAACCGAACTTGGTTCTTACATCCCAAACGCATATTTGATTCTCATTTAGAAAAATCGTATGAAAAAATCATTGCGTTTGTAATTTTTATAAACAGTCTACTGCAGTCTTCTATGACACTAAATTCTCAATATGCAGTATTTTAATTGACCGAAAGAGGTTACTTGTGGCTAATAAATCACCGAGCATACTGGATACGTAACTGACTGAAGAGCATAACGTACGAAATGGTATAAATAAATTCCATTATGCATTATTTGCTCCATTATGCATCATGCATTTGCTCCATTATTATGTTCCATTATGCATTAAATTGAACTTTAATATTTGAAAAAAAAAAAGTTTTTTATTAAGAAAATATAAAAAACTTTTTTTTTTCAAAGTAACGTAAATAGTTTTCAAACAAGCCAGTTACGAAGTTAGGACATAAGTATTGTTTTAAACATAATTTGTTAGGTTAACATTTGTCGTAGCGCAGTGCGGCGCATCGCGAGTTTTATGCAATGGAAGTTTGGACTAAAATGCCCTTCAAAAGTAACACATGAATTTGATATTATAAATTGAATATCTTCCACTACTTTTAAAATAAATTTATTAGCAACACATTCAGTTTTTCATGCGTGGTTCTTTATATTTACTGCGCTTCTTCAGCTAATTACAGCGTAATATATATATATATATATAGATATATATATATATGTATATATATATATATATATATATACAACCTATCTCTTAATCTACGATATATAGTGTCTACATACAATATTCCGTTGAAATTGTCTGGGTAGTTTAAGCGGGAAAGAATATCACATAAAAAAATTATGTTAGTAGAGACAAACAATAAAAACAATTTTACTACATTAGAGAGGATTTTTGTTACTTTTTTTGTGATAATTGATTTCGAAAATAAAAGGAATCAAAATAAAATGTACGTGAAATATGGCCGTTATTTAGCATTATGTATTTTGGAATATGCTACCAGAAATAGCAAATATATAACAAAATAATTAAAGCGCTATATATAACGGAAGAACTAAACACCGTTGACCGATGAATTGTAAGGTTTTTTTTACTGATATGTACTAAATAAAATAATTTAAAAAATATGTGTGTAGTTATGTATGCGCGTTAGAAGTTATATTTCTTTGGCATGATGCAGGAATAAATTGATTTAGCCATAATTAATGGAAATAAAATAACAAAAGGAATGGAGCGTTATTAAAAATACGGTTGGTAAAACCAAAATTTAATAACATAATTAAATTTTAAAAATTTAAATACAAAATTTATTTCACAGATGAATGGACCACCATTTTATTTTTCTGCTGGCTTTATGCTGTAAGCCAATCATTTGCCAGACCGTTTTAAATTTTTAAAATTTAAATACAAAATTTATTTCACAGATGAATGGACCACCATTTTATTTTTCTGCTGGCTTTATGCTGTAAGCCAATCATTTGCCAGACCGTTTGCAAATTATCAAGCTTCAACTTTATTATTTTTCAAAAATCAAATTGTTTACTCTTAAATTTACTCTAAAAATAAGTTGTTTACTACTCTGTAGTAAACAATTTATTTTTTTATCTAGAATTACAATCATTATCATTTAATATAATATTATTTATTATTATTATTATATTAAATTTAAAATTATATTAAATTTAAATTTAAAATTTAATTCAATTATTTTATAAATTATAATTAACTAGCTGACCCGTGCGAAGTCTTCGCACTATATCGCAATCTAGCGTGTTCCAAGTATACAATTTGGCTAAGATATTTGATGTGTCGCCCACAGATGGCGCTCATGCCAATTGTTATAAAAATTAATTTTTTTATTGACAAAAAGATTTTTTTCGAATTTTTTTATATTTTTCGCCCAAAGTAGAAACCATAAGCTTTAAGTGGGTATTTTTTTATTTTTTTTGGTGCAGTAGTTAAAGAGATAAAAACACCTTTTAGAAATAATATATTTAGATAGATACCCTGCATTCAATTTAATATAAACGCGTGTACATAATTAATTGTTAAATTTACTAAGGCAATCTAACTAAAATTTAATTAATAATGAAGATAAATGAGTATGCTAAAAATTTATTTTAATTGATTAGTTTATGTATTAAATAAATGATAAAGTAATAATTTATAATGCAAATAAACTCGCACCGAATTGGAAACGAGCTGGCAGATGATTGGCTTATAATAGAAAGCCAGCAGAAAAATAAAATAGTGGGCTCCTCATCTGTCAAATAAACTTCCTTCTGTGAAATTTTTGTTCCGTTCGTAAAATTTCACTCTCATTATACTTTCATAACTCGCCTGTGGAAGTATAACTTCTATATATGTATATATATATATATATATATATATATATATATATATATATATATATATATATACATAAAATACATCCAGCGCCATCTTATTTAAAAAGAGACACTATATATATATACTTATTATCATTGTAATGAAACGTAATAGAATTTTTTAAAACAATATATTCGCATATATTCTCATTAAGTAAATGGACTGCCATTATAATTAACACTAAATATTACTTCAACATTATTCTAATAATTTTCTAAAACCCAAACCGAGTTGAATTTTTAGTTTTTTACGTGATACGTGCACAAACAAATACACGAACAGACAAAAATTCAAAAAAGTGATCTTAATGCGTTCTGAAACTTATTTTTCATTATATTTTATATTTGTAGATGTACATTCTGTATTAAAAAATAACATCAGCCCTCGGGACTGAGCAGTATAAAAAAGCCGAAAGTTACGAAATACTTGAGGTTAATAAAAAGCTTCCGTCTTAAATCTCTTTAAAATTGTTTTTAATAATTTTTCCTTAAATTGGAATATCGAAAATAAATCGAAATATTTATGAGTACTTCATAGCGACGGAACATTAATTAAATACCATGGATGAAATGTTTCTCATATGGAAAAAATGTTTATAATCATTTTAAAGGACTAAAAGTACAAAATTATGTCAAAGACAAACTCAAATGGATTCGTAGAACGAACACACCGCGGCGGTACGAATCCGCCTCAGCACAACTGAAAAATACCGAGGCGGGCTCGCTACGTGAATATACGCACATCGAGTTTCTCCATCCAGCGACCACTCGTCATACGTGTTAAATAAAAATCGATGACATCTTTTTTGCGGCGACGCCGCCCAAGTATGACATAAGGATTTATTTTAAAGACAGCTGCCGACGTGGAAATCCTTTTTGAAATATTCGCTGAAAACGTAGGTCGTGGAAATTGTTGAACTTTTATCGACTGCTGAGAGCGATGTGAATGCATGAATGTGTAATAAATATTTCATCGGCTACTTAAACCGGAAATTCGAAACTTTTTATAGTACGTTAAATTTTTTAAAGCTCTTTTCTTGTGCTTACTTAAGTTATACTTGTTATTTTTTTTATTAGTGAAATTTAAAAGATTACTATTTTTTCGTTTACAAGATTAAGGTTTTCACTTTCGTTATGGTATAAATAAAATATTCTAGGTACACACATTGCAGTTTACGTTATGTCAAATAAAAAATATTAAAAAATTAACTATATTAAAAGCAATAGTTACTTCTAACTTCAAAAATACTGAAATAGTTCTGCTGAATAATTTTTGCCCAAATGCGTTTCCTGTTATTTGTTTTGACTCAGGATTTCAGAAGGAATTTAGGTACAACTTTTTCTATTTCGACACCAATTTTTAGCATATATTGAATCTATCTTGTTTAGCTTTTATAACATTATATATTTAGACAGTTTTTAAAGAAAAAAAAATGTATATTTATATATACATATATTTATATACATGTATATATAAATATACATTTTTATATACAACGAAACCTAGGTCGTGGTAAAGAAATTAAAGATAGTAGAAACAATACTACATCACGTAGTTTCATTTAATTGTGAATAATGAGTTTCTACAAAATTAACGCCAAATATATTCAATACTCAATATTTGAATAAAATCTATGTTTTCTGCCATTAAAATAATTTTCATTGCACTAGAAAAGTTAGTTACTATTTCAAAAATATTAAATATCATAGAAGAAAAGAAAATTTAAAAAAATTAGGAAGAAGCAGAAAGCTTTGTTAAGGAAAATTATAAAAAAGTTCAATTTTGCAAAAAGGCAAAATAAACGTTACTAAATAACAGCATATATTTTTATTAATAATAATAGAAAACTAGCGTGACCCGTGCGAAGTCTTCGCATTATTTATTCCATTATGAAGCTCAGATGACAGATCAAACAAATATTTTACTAAAATTGACATATAGAGGCGCAAGTATCAAAAGCATTGAGCTAAAGCGCCACTTTATTTATACGTGAGTGGATTTGAAATTAAACAAAAATTTTACCGACCGTCAATCATATTGACGTTGAGCCGTTAGATGGCAGCATTGCTGTTTTGTGTATATAATTTTAATAATTAATTAATTTGCAAAAACAATAGCAATAATACATTTTTTAGTTGTGGATGCCGGTAGAGCAAGCAATTATCTATAAAATGATATATAATTTATGTGGATTAGTTGTGAGGTTTTTTCTAAAAAGGGAGAGTAACACCTTAACCTTAGCGTATTAATATATATGATGATGATGATGATGATAACGCACATCGAGAAGCAGTACAACTCTCTAATAATGTATCTATTACTAGTCCTAATCATAAATAATAATATTATAGACACGAAAGTGAGTTTGTTTGTACATATATTTGTTTTGCTATCACGCCTCAACTACTTAACCGATCTACCTGAAATTTTCCACACATATAACCTGGGTCGTGGAAAGGAACATCGAATATCTTTTCTATAATAATTTTAATTATAACGTCGATATTAATACATTCATACAGTAAATTGATAATGTAACCTTAATTGCGCGTTCACAGGACAAGTATTATAAAAGAATAAGTGAAAATACGGAATCAAATGATACAAAACAGTTAAGTCAGATTATGAAACGATTGTTCAAAACGAGGAAGTTGCAAGGACGACATGTACGAATATTGACTAAAGAACACCAATTGTCGGGACACTCGACCGTGTCGCTCTCGCCACTTTTTCGTATGGGTAATTGGGGCGAAAGAATTTGTGTATTTGTTCTCTATTAACTTACAATTTATGAATAGATTAGTCGTTTTCCATATTATTTTCAATAAATAATTTCATTCAGTTCATTACGTAGTCTAATATTAATAAAAATATGTATTTAAACAAAATAAATATCTTTTTATATAAAATGTTATCATCCTTCAAATGGAGCTTTTAAAAATTTTAAAAAAGTTAAGATGTATTCGAGAATGAGATAATTAGGTAATGGATACATTTTAATTTTT
This sequence comes from Druceiella hillmani, assembly GCA_039881145.1. Classification (NCBI taxonomy): domain Eukaryota; kingdom Metazoa; phylum Arthropoda; class Insecta; order Lepidoptera; family Hepialidae; genus Druceiella; species Druceiella hillmani. The sequence continues at coordinate 11,023,296 of JAYKKI010000011.1, read as the reverse complement.
GGTTTAAATTAAGTAATCGAATACCTTTGCCTAATTATTAATATTGCTTAATTCTTGTCAAACTTTGCTTTACAAACAAAGTGATAGTCGGTAGTGGTAATAATTAATTGCAATTTATCTGTTTTCGTAAATGAATTTAATCGAATGATTTGAACATATTAATTCGTTTTTCAAAATCCATACCAAATCATATATGGAATAAAACAAGCTTTATTTTGACTTATGAATTCAACTTATGACGTTTCGTTGATGCGATTATATTTTTTCTGAATAAAAGTATTCTAATAGTCAAATTATTTACAGTAATTCTAACAACGAATAAATATTTATTCATCTATTGTAAAAATAATTTTAGTCTAATTATAATTTTCATTTAACAAAGGTTGCATTAATTTTTAGGGCTACACCGAATTTAAGAGAAAGAGGAAATTTAAGAAAACAGCACAAAAAATATCAACAAAATTACGTACAGAAACCGATCTAAAGATAAATTGTATCGATTTTGTTAACCGCCATTTAATATCGCCTTCACCTTACACGATGAGTTTGACAAGAACACTGGAGAGATAGTTCGTAATTAAATAACTATGATGTAATTGGAAAACTCCTGGTAACACAAAGAAAACTCTATTAGAGGCTTTTCTCTTGCAAGTTAAGTTAAAGTAGACACAACAGATTTCATACGGATCATGAACACGAATTCAAGATTTGTCATATAATTTGATTTCATGCACAACACTATGTTTGATTTTTTTATAATAATTTACTAAGATACATCCTTAATGAAAAATTATTTTTATTGTTGGTTTCCAAGTTAAAATCAATGGTGTAGATTAAAATTGAGTTTTCTCTTGTTAAAACATAAAACTTATTGTTTTAAGCGTAATGGTATTCTATGCGTAATATTTTTTGTTAGCGACCTTTGAGGTAAATAAGATTTATTGATTAATAGAAAATAGTTTCGATTATTTTTATATCAATAACTAAATAAAACCATTAATGTTTGGTTGTATCATAATACACCTTTTACTTTATTAATTTACGTGTCCAGGGTTATGAACAGAATGTCCGGGGTTTAACTAGTCAGTTCTAGTTTCCTATAAGTTAGTATTGTTAGCCTAATTATTGCAATCATTACTCATACAATTAGTTCGGTCAATAATATTTCATTTGCTCCAGAAATTGTACAATAAACTCGAGAGTAATACTTAGTAAAATGCTAGTTAATTTCACATTTTTCTAATGAAAAATAATTTTAAATAAGGACTTTTCCTAACATTATGGGCATATAGTGAAGAAAAACTATGCAAGCAAAACTACAAATCAAAGCTACGAGTTACAGAATTTTACCATATTTTTTTGCATAATTCTATATGATTAATTTGATTAAATAATATAGGAATATGAAGAGAAATTTCTCTTAGGATTCACTAAAAAAATGAAATCAACCATAGAGTGAAAGGATCATAACGTCATTGATGCTATGGCTATTAAAGTGGACAATAGCATAATATTAAAATATTAAACGTAATCATTTAATTAATTTGTAAATTCATATTTCTTCCGCGTAACTATGCGAAAATTCGCCCACCTGAAATGAAATGTAAAGCTTACCTTCCAATTACCTTAACGTAAGCTCAGCTTCATGAGTAGTCCTTTAAATGGCACTTTTCTTTTACGTAAAATTGTAAAAGCTGGCGCTCGCAGGTGCCATGATTGAGAAAAGCAAATAAGCTCCGATGCGGTAATGAACATTTTCCATTACATTACGCTAATTCCACAATTACACAGTTTTTTATGGAGCTTCTAAACAATCAGAATCGTAGTATACAACCGAAATGTTATAACAAAGAAATTATATGAACGAAACATCAAATAAAAGGCTATATATTTCTTTTAACATGTACATAGTATCTTCCTATTTCCATCTATATTATGGAAGAATTGAAAGTAAAGAAAGAGGGATCTTTTCAAAGAAAATATTAATGGATATATAATAATCATGTCGGAGTTTGGGGGTACGTGTTTACGTACATAAGTACGTAACACGTACTAAATAAATGTTGCTTAAGTACCAATTTCCGTATGTACGGATGTGCGCTTCCAAAGAATTACAAAATTAAAAGGGATCATTCAATTGATTATGGATTTATTTAATTTGACAGGGGAATGAACAAAACCTTATAATGGATTTCTGAGCACCTCAGTCTTTTATGTATATTAACACACCAATTTCATTTTAATAAAGGTACGAAAAAATAATAGATGGTAAAGTTTTAGTATTATTTTATTGACTTTACATTTGTCGTTCACAGTGGAATTAAACCGTATTTCTTGCAGATGTTTAAAAAATATTTTCTAAAATAGAAGAACAATAGAGGAAAAGTAGTAATAAGCAGAAGAAATATTTTAAGTCCACTGGTAGTATTATTTACACTGCCAATAAATGGATGTCAGATAGTTATAATATTTGATAAGGAACATGATTCCTAACAAAAAAAATCGGTTTCTGATTCAGCTTCAGTCCTGAAGAATTTCAATATCACACTAACGTTTTTTTCTAATCCAGAATTTATACAAACATATCTGAAATAAATAACTCAATAATATTTAATTAAAATTTAAACTCGTATTCTTGATAAAAACAAATTGAAGGGATAAGGGATGAACAGATAGAAAAAACTGCAAGATTAACAGAATTCTACCAAATTGAATAAAAAATATTTACTAAACATACATGTGGTACCTGTTTATGAATTTAATTTAAATATGTATTTCATATATTATGCTAAAATTTAAAAAAAAACACCTGCGTTGTCTCTCAGTAAAGAACTATCCACTAAAAATAGATATACCATGGAATATACTTTTTAACTAGCGTATTAATTCTTTTGAGCTCACAAACTATCCGGAATTTTCATTTAAATGAATCGCTTAAAAGGAATCGATAATTTTTTTTTGTTAAGTTGATAGAACCTGCCTTAATTACAAACCAAACTAAAGCATGATCTGTTAACTAGTGTGTTCACAGCAGCTATCGCAACAGGTCGACCTCCAAGTTTCTCTGTTAATTCAATCATGGATAAATTAGTTAAAACAAGAATTGTCTATTCATATATTATATATTTGCATATAAAATGTTGTATTTCAAACAAAATTGTTACCCCAATTGTTAAAATGTTAAAAAAGACTTATGGTAGCTCAACTATAAGGTATGGTAGCTCAACTATAAGGTGGTAGAAAACAAAGGTATACGAGTAGTAAAAATCGTTCAAATAAGTGCTTGAAGCGGTCAAAAATTTGCTTCGTCGTCGTCGTAAAAATCAAACAATTAGTGCTTGGAAAGCATCATTTCAATATTAAAGAGTTGGCTTGAGAGTTGAATATTGACAAAACGACCGTTCATGAAATTCTAACCAATGTTTTGCATATAAAACACCTCGCTGCAAGACTAATTCCGAAGGTGCTTAATTTCTTGCAAAAATATCATCGAAAGCAGATCTTCAGAAGACAGGATTTCCCGAAGGATATAACTTCATGAAACGCATATCAGACGAAATATGGTCCATGAATATAATACATTAACGAGGCAACAATTGACCGAATGGCGCTTGGAAAACTAACCGATTCCGAAAAACTGCGCTAAAGCCGCTCGAAAATGCAGGTGTTGCTGACAATTTTTTTTTATTTCCGTAGTGTGTTACCCTGAATTACTCCCGGAGGGACAGACAATGAATAAAAAGCGTTATTTGAATATATTCAGGCTTTTGCGTGAGAATATCCATCGTAAGAGGCCAGATTTGTGGAAGGATAACTCATGGATTTTTCCATGATAATACGTCTTCTCAGAAATCAACAATTTTGACCGAGTACAAAGCCAACCACTCAGTTAATACCTGATCATCCATCGTATTCACCGGATTTAGCCCCGTGTGACTTCCTTCTGTTTCGAAAGCTGAAATTTCTGGAATACCAAATTCGTAACTGATGGCGTTAATTTCTCCAATAGAAAGTAGTGCAAATAATATTGGATATATTGTGTAAGTTTCTTACGACTCAATTTGTCACTTGTACAGAAAAACAAAGCATACAAAATCGTGCGAAATTTATTTATCATCATCATCATCATATATATTAATACGCTAAGGTTAAGATGTTACTCTCCCTTTTTAGAAAAAACCTCACAACTAATCCACATAAATTATATATCATTTTAAAGATAATTGCTTGCTCTACCGGCATCCACAACTAAAAAATTTATTATTGCTATTGTTTTTGCAAATTAATTAATTATTAAAATTATATACACAAAACAGCAATGCTGCCATCTAACGGCTCAACGTCAATACGATTGACGGTCGGTAAAATTTTTGTTTAATTTCAAATCCACTCACGTATAAATAAAGTGGCGCTTTAGCTCAACGCTTTTGATACTTGCGCCTCTATATGTCAATTTTAGTAAAATATTTGTTTGATCTGTCATCTGAGCTTCATAATGGAATAAAAACGTAATAAGCAGTGTGCAAAATTAGAAATGAATTGAATACCTGCAATAAATTTTGATTTATTAAATTGACTCTAAACACTCTGTTGTAACTAATATGACAGCTGTGAGTTCATTTTCTCATGTGTAAATATTTATAATCTACCACGCAAATTGATATAATGCGAAGACTTCGCACGGGTCACGCTAGTATTTTGTAATGTTGAAAAGTGAAAAAATGGAATGTTAAAACTTGACAATAATTTTATGGCTTTACAATAATAGCTAAATTCGGAGATATAATCACATGAAATGGGACATATATTTCATTGTATCGTAGAAGTTGCGTCCAGAAATTACTCTTACCTAACGCAAATAAAGATGTTCGGTTACAATCAATTTGAAGATAGCTTTTACGTAACTCAATAGGCGCCTTCTTGCGAATGGCGAAACCACATAATTAATATTATTTGGTTTTCCCGGACAATGAATTCAAGTTACATTTAGTCGCTTATTAGTAACAAGTCTCCAAAACGAGTTGTTGCGGCGTTCCATATCTACACGCGCTGTAATAATTTTTAAAAGTGTATATCATATATATAGATGTATATCATTTTATTTCCTATAACTCCTCCATTGACTTTGGATGCTAATGATCTTCAAACATACTCTCACTGCAGGCCAATGAAACTGATTTCTACATTGATATACTAAATGCAGTCCTATACCTGACCAGTCAGTGGGCTGGTAAACAAATCTTGCTGATTAATCTAATTAAATTGCAGGTTTTCAATATTGGTAGTCAGAAATTTCTGTCGAAAGTAGGTATAGCTTATTTACCATAGCTGTTCATTAAGGGCTACGTTATTCCTTTTACTTCAACTGTAAAAGATGTTAGCCTATTGATTGACCAATATCTCACATGGCTACCTCAAATAAACGATGTCAGACATAAGATTTTCCTCAAAATACTCTCTTTCAAGCGGCTTCAACATTTTCTTCCACTTCAAACCAAAGTACCCATTTATCAAACTCTACTTCTTACTTCCTAGATTATGGAGACTAGTTATATTCTAAACTAAATGAACCTTTACTCAATAAATAAGAACGATTTGAATACATGAGCATTATATATATATATTTTCGGTCTTAACAAATTTGAGCAAATACCTAAACATCAGTCACGACTTAAATGGTTAAAGATTGGTAACTTATGTAAACTCCATCTTCTATATTTTTATACAATATCCTTACAACATGCTAAATAAACAATTATACCATCATACCTCCAATATAGATTCCAACACCTGGCAACCTATTACCATAAACTAAATTCTAAAAAGAAGCACACCTAATCCTTCAGCATAGAACTAACTACATTCTAAAGAAAATTCTTTTCCATTTATACTACTAAACTATGAAATAAGCTGAACGTGAATGTACAAAATGCGCTCTCATTGTCCGTGTTCAAAAGTTGTCTGAAATTAAATAACCTGTCATAATTGACAAATCGAAATGCCTTCTTTAACCCGTCCTTATCTTTTTATTATTCCTAACATGTTGCTTTTTGCTTTTGTTTATTTAATACTAAATTAATTCGGTATTTTTGATAATTATATACCTTATTTTGTATCATTAATTAGCTTTTACTAGTTGTTTACAGCCTAACACATTACTTATTTTTTTAAATAATTATTTGTAACAATAAATCCACCACTGTGTGCTTAGTTTTCTAAATTTAAAGTAAAATATCATAATATGTAAACACGTAAAATGAGTTCTTTTCATTAATCACGACAGATGATGTGATAGCAAAAACGCCCGCGGCCTTGTAGACAACAGAACTTACTCCATTTTTTAGGTTCTACGACACCCCTTCTTATAAAACAAAGCTTTTTTAAATTTGATAATTTGTTTAAGCCAAAACTTGACTTTTGTAACAATACTTTTTTCTAATAAAAATGCTCGATACTCATTGTATAATTTAAGAACTATATAAGCATCTTCTGTTCCAGCAAATTCTCAATTGCTATATTTTATTTATTTATAAAAACTACCTATTAGCATGCTCTAATTACATCTTCAACTTTCTATATATATTACTTAATCTTTGATTATGTACATCAACGTTTTAAAGTTGAAATGACACTATATAGAGTGATTATACTCTCAATATTAAAAAAAATACGTCATCGTTATTGATTCAAAATTACTTCAAAACGGACTATCTGTATTTTGAGTCAAATCTTAATATAAATATACATCTCGGGTAAAGGGAAAATATATGCACTTATATTGAATAAAAGCTTCTTATAGAATGCGAACTGCAAATGACTCTTTAAAATAACCTCTTATTCTAACTTATTACTTAAAAAAACATTCATAAATTATTGAAACAGCCAGGCAAAGTTCGTTCGTGCTTTTAATAAAATCCACTATACTTTGAAATATATTCTTCAATAGTATTCTGAGTTTAGAAAATCTGAATGAAATATGGATCTGTATAAATAAAAAGAACTAGAAACTCAACGTGCTCGATAGAGAAAAATAAATTTCTAACTTTCACTATGATATTCCAAACCTTTGATTGAAAGAGGCGTCTAGAACAAGGTATTTTTTTGTGTTTTTATGAAATAATATTTCCTTCGAATTCGTTCACTCAAGTAAAATAACGAGTAAAGAAAATTTGACGATCTTCTGTCGCTGTTTTATTGGATGAGATCTCAAAATTTGTGTCTCGATTGAAATTGAACCAGCATCCAATGTTTTTTTATCGCAGCACATCAAAAATATAGCAACGCTCCTTACTATTTGACCTTTGGAACTACCTAGAACCTTTGGAGCTACCTGGAAATTTGGCCTTTGGAACTAATGGAATAGGAAGGGACAATGACTGTAATTTTTTTATTCCCTTCTCATGTAAAAATTATTTGCAATTAACGATTTTGCAAAAAAGGTAAAATAGTTTTTTTTTTATTTCTATCTCAGAGTCTAAATAGAAAGAAAGATTTGTAAAAAAGTTAAAATAAGTATTTCTCTATTTTTTAAATTAAGAAAAATTTTGTAAAAAAGCTAAAATAGGTATTTCTTTATTTCTATCTGAGAGTCTAAATAGAAAGAGAGATTTGTAAAAAAGCTAAAATAAGTATTTCTCTATTGTTTAAATTAAGAAAAATTTTGTAAAAAAGCTAAAATAGGTATTTCTTTATTTCTATCTCAGAGTCTAAATAGAAAGAAAGATTTGTAAAAAAGCTAAAATAAGTATTTCTCTATTTTTTAAATTAAGAAAAATTTTGTAAAAAAGCTAAAATAGGTATTTCTTTATTTCTATCTGAGAGTCTAAATAGAAAGGGAGATTTGTAAAAAAGCTAAAAAAGTATTTCTCTATTTTTTAAATTAAGAAAAATTTTGTAAAAAAGCTAAAATAGGTATTTCTTTATTTCTATCTGAGAGTCTAAATAGAAAGGGAGATTTGTAAAAAAGCTAAAATAAGTATTTCTCTATTTTTTAAATTAAGAAAAATTTTGTAAAAAAGTTAAAATAGGTATTTCTTTATTTCTATCTGAGAGTCTAAATAGAAAGGGAGATTTGTAAAAAAGCTAAAATAAGTATTTCTCTATTTTTTAAATTAAGAAAAATTTTGTAAAAAAGCTAAAATAGGTATTTCTTTATTTCTATCTGAGAGTCTAAATAGAAAGAGAGATTTGTAAAAAAGCTAAAATAAGTATTTCTCTATTTTTTAAATTAAGAAAAATTTTGTAAAAAAGCTAAAATAGGTATTTCTTTATTTCTATCTCAGAGTCTAAATAGAAAGAGAGATTTGTAAAAAAGCTAAAATAAGTATTTCTCTATTTTTTAAATTAAGAAAAATTTTGTAAAAAAGCTAAAATAGGTATTTCTTTATTTCTATCTGAGAGTCTAAATAGAAAGGGAGATTTGTAAAAAAGCTAAAATAAGTATTTCTCTATTTTTTAAATTAAGAAAAATTTTGTAAAAAAGTTAAAATAGGTATTTCTTTATTTCTATCTGAGAGTCTAAATAGAAAGGGAGATTTGTAAAAAAGCTAAAATAAGTATTTCTCTATTTTTTAAATTAAGAAAAATTTTGTAAAAAAGCTAAAATAGGTATTTCTTTATTTCTATCTGAGAGTCTAAATAGAAAGAGAGATTTGTAAAAAAGCTAAAATAAGTATTTCTCTATTTTTTAAATTAAGAAAAATTTTGTAAAAAAGCTAAAATAGGTATTTCTTTATTTCTATCTGAGAGTCTAAATAGAAAGAGAGATTTGTAAAAAAGCTAAAATAAGTATTTCTCTATTTTTTAAATTAAGAAAAATTTTGTAAAAAAGCTAAAATAGGTATTTCTTTATTTCTATCTGAGAGTCTAAATAGAAAGGGAGATTTGTAAAAAAGCTAAAATAGGTATTTCTCTATTTTTTAAATTAAGAAAAATTTTGTAAAAAAGCTAAAATAGGTATTTCTTTATTTCTATCTCAGAGTCTAAATAGAAAGAAAGATTTGTAAAAAAGCTAAAATAAGTATTTCTCTATTTTTTAAATTAAGAAAAATTTTGTAAAAAAGCTAAAATAGGTATTTCTTTATTTCTATTTGAGAGTCTAAATAAAGAGTCTAAATTTTCATATCTCCAGCTTAAATGTTTTCGATATTCACTCACACAATCTTCTATACCCATTTTCATCAGTTTAGTGGTCGAATTTCGGAAATATTCTTTGTGAGAAGCATACGTCCCAATTTTCAGTGAGCAATGAACGATATTAATTTCAAAATCAAAAGGAAAACCTATGAGGTTTTTCGAAAAGTTATATCAGAACTTTGAAGCCGATACGGAGTTATAAGTAAAGAAAACACGCCAATAATGTAGTTAAAGGACATCACACCGAATTTCCGTGAATGCATTTATACAACCACATGATGCTGCGCTCCGATAATATTTAAGAATGGGAATCGATTAATTTATTATGTTGTAACGCAGACGGGTTTGTTATAAGCATTTATTTCGAAGATATTTCCTAACGTGAATCCCGATGTGAAAAAGAATTTATTTCGAAGAAATTTCCCTGCGTTATCCCTCGGAAAATCTGCCTTCTTAACCTTTTGCATTTGGATAATTTAGTCTTTGGTACAATAGTTAGCTATTATTATAATGAGAGTTATTTCTCAAAGTTACAAATATCCATCGAATAGACTTGGGTTGATTTTATTTTACGTGATGTGGTATTATTTTAACTTTATATAAATTCTTTACCTTGACCTATGTTTCGTTGTATGACAACATCTTCAAGTGGGTAATTTTTAAAGATATTCTTTACAAATTGTCCACCTGAAGTCAATACCTATGTCGTGGTAAAGAATTTATATAAAATAGAAATAATACTATATCACGTAGTTTCATTTAGTTGAAAAATTAAATTATAATGAATTTTTACAAAATTTACGTTAAATATATTCGCTGTTGGATTGATTTTTTAATGGCAATTTGTATTGGTAATATGGGGTCCGGTCCATTAATAAAATGGGATTAACTTAATAAATTGTTTATATTTAGAAATTATTAAGTTTTACTAATGGTGGAAACCATATATACTAATGATGGAAACCATACATATTCAATATACGTTTCAATCCTTTTCTATATAATATCAAATATGTATTTCCCATTGTTTTAAAAATGGTTCATGACATTGGCTAATGGCTACCTGCTCTTTTAAGAAACACATGATGCTTTTTCTTTTCACCTCCATAGAATCACATGTATGGATAACACATTCTTCTCTTATTTGCCCACATCAGGTACACTCCCGTAAGTGAAGAGTGTGTTATCATCATCATCATATATATTAATACGCTAAGGTTAAGATGTTACTCTCCCTTTTTAGAAAAAACCTCACAACTAATCCACATAAATTATATATCATTTTATAGATAATTGCTTGCTCTACCGGCATCCACAACTAAAAAATTTATTATTGCTATTGTTTTTGCAAATTAATTAATTATTAAAATTATATACACAAAACAGCAATGCTGCCATCTAACGGCTCAACGTCAACGAAAATGTTTGTTTAATTTCAAATCCACTCACGTATAAATAAAGTGGCGCTTTAGCTCAATGCTTTTGATACTTGCGCCTCTATATGTCAATTTTAGTAAAATATTTGTTTGATCTGTCATCTGAGCTTCATAATGGAATAAATAATGCGAAGACTTCGCACGGGTCACGCTAGTATAATTATAGTACATAAAGTTTTTTTTGAACTATACGTACTATAGTTCTGAATACTATCTATCGGGAATTCCCTTACTATCCGTTACTATCTATCGGGAATTCCCAGAATAAATATTCCTAACTGTAACCTCTACTTTCAAAACTGCCAAAGTCAAAATTACGATAAAAAACGTTTTTTATCGTAAAAATTGCCGAAAAACTAAACCAATGATTCTAATTTTTTTTTAGTTTTTGAGTTATAATTTTAATGTCTATAAATACTTATCCTGAATCCTGGTACTATGACGTTTTTGTGTATATTTCTTGTGGGTCTTCTTTTTCCATTGTTTTCATGTCATGTCCAATTTTCCATTGTTTTCAAGCAATACATCACGTATATTTTTTCTCATATCTTACACATAAATCGTGATTTACTTCCAAACATAATCGTTAATAACAACATTCTAAAATCTATTAATTTGTATCTGTACTTTTTTACTCTTAATTAAATTCTTGGAACTAAAACTTTCCTTAGTCTAAAAGCGTTTTGGCATCTGTTTCTAACTTATCGTCTTTCAAAATACACTTCCTAAATTAATCAATTAATTTCTCCTGACATTATTACACAACTGCAAAATTCAAGATAACACTACGAAACACTTATTTTACTCAACAGCCACAATCAAGCAACGCTTACCAACTATATAAATTTTTATCTTTTACGTTGTTTCTAAATATCAGCCCACGTATTCAAGTCTGCGGGTACCAAGCGAACATAAAGCATGCGAGTTGTTCCAGTACTAAGCTGATCCACGAACCTGTTGCGTTTGATTATCCCCTGGTAATCGCGAATACAGATAATAGAAGAATATAAAGGGTAGTGTAAAAAGCGAACCTTTCATGTTTTTCATAAAGCTCTGAACGTTGTTCTTATATATATGTGTATGTATGTGTACAAGCGAGATAAATATCAGTCTCTTTCTTTTCCTCTTCAAATAAAATGTTAATGGAGAAGCACGAATCACATTGGTATCTCTAGATATCTATGTATGTGCGTAAGTGTCACTTTTAAAGTTTTATAATATGAGTTGGAGGTATATGATTGACTACAAACTTTTATAGTTTAGTTTAGTTTTATTTTATAGTTTAGTGAAACAAATAAATCGGTAAGAACAGATTTTGTGGCTCAAAAACCTGTTCCATCCTAAAGTTATGCCTCCGGAAATTAAAAAAGTATGTGTACTATCTATATCCTAGACAAAATAACTAAAAACTAATTGAATTCGAACTGGACAAATTGCTATCGTATTGGTCCACATAGACGGGTATTTATGCAAAGCTCTTTTGAGTCTTCTTTTTCTATTATACCAATGTCTTAGGCAATACATCACGTCTATTTTCATGGTATCTGTTGCTTTTAGTTACAATCGGAATGATACTTAAATTATTAGGCCAAAAAACTAATTTTTTTGTGCCTACTAGAAAGTTGGTGACAGGCCACGAGCGTGCAGTAGGGTAAGGTGATTTTGTCTTTTTTAACAAAAGGTTTCAATGAGTTTTCTTTTTAATCAATTAATTCTAAACATACGAAGTACAAATGAAAGCTTGTTTTAATTCCAAACGAGATCAAGTACCATCTGATTAATGAAGTTCCTCCAAAAAATGTTCCTTAGACGTTTTTGATACAGTTAGTTTCTATTAGAACGATGATGTTATAAAATTTAAATATGAGTGAAAATGCCCTTCTTTTGCTCAAAGTTTTCGGCAAATTTTGATAAGAAGAAATTTATTTTCTTGATATTATTGTACGTGTATTATTACTAATATGTATAGGGTTTAGGTTTATTATAAACTAATAATTTTGGAATTCTGAGCGCTTTTAGATATTTCTTTATTTTTTTTCTAATTACAGTTTTCAATACTTTTCTTATTTGTAACGTACAAGAAACGTACATTGCATATAAGAAAAGCATTGATTCTTTTTACGGTCTTCGCAATTCAAACCAAGCATTTCACCTATCAACTCAGAATAAACTCTTTTAGCGTGAAGACTTTCGTTCACCGTACCCTCGCGTAATCACAGAATTGCCCACTTTCAGACAACATTAAAATAGTCGATCAACTGTTCGAGTTTGCAGTTTAATTTTTTGTGATGAATTAAAATAAATTTCTCGAAAAATAACATCATTATTTGTTGTACTATTATGAGATTTATAAATTGTTGTCCTCACACACGTCATAATTTAATCTATTAATGTAATAAGTGAAACTCGAGAGTCTATTAGTTTCACCTTATTTCGAAAACTAACTGTTTTTAAACATTATTTCACTAGTGGATAGACAATATCATTATTGGTAGAGACAATATTTGTGTTCTATTTATATATACTATATAAATTTTTGTCTTTTACGTTCTTTCTAAATATCAGCCCACGTATTCGACTCTGCGGGTACCAAGCGAACATAAAGCATGTGAGTTGTTCCAATACGAAGCTGATCCACGAACCTGTTGCGTTTGATTATCCCCTGGTAATCGAGAATACAGATAGTAGAAGAATATAAAGGGTAGTGTAAAAAGCGAACCTTTCATGTTTTTCATAAAGCTCTGAACGTTGTTCTTATATATATGCGTATGTATGTGTACAAGCGAGATAAATATCAGTCTCTTTCTTTTCCTCTTCAAATAAAATGTTAATGGAGAAGCACGAACCACATTGGTATCTCTAGATATCTATGTATGTGCGTAAGTGTCACTTTTAAAGTTTTATAATATGAGTTGGAGGTATATGATTGACTACAAACTTTTATAGTTTAGTTTAGTTTTATTTTATAGTTTAGTGAAACAAATAAATCGGTAAGAACAGATTTTGAGGCTCAAAAACCTGTTCGATCCTTAAGTTATGCCTCCGGAAATTAAAAAAGTATGTGTACTATCTATATCCTAGACAAAATAACTAAAAACTAATTGAATTCGAACTGGACAAATTGCTATCGTATTGGTCCACATAGACGGGTATTGATGCATAGCTCTTTTGAGTCTTCTTTTTCTATTATACCAATGTCTTAGGCAATACATCACGTCTATTTTCATGGTATCTGTTGCTTTTAGTTACAATCGAAATGATACTTAAATTAATAAGTCAAAAAAATAATTTTTTGTGCCTACTAGAAAGTTGGTGACAGGCCACGAGCGTGCAGTAGGGAAAGGTGATTTTGTCTTTTTTAACAAAAGGTTTCAATGAGTTTTCTTTTTAATCAATTAACTCTACACATACGAAATACAAATTAAAGCTTGTTTTAATTCCAAACGAGATCAAGTACCATCTGATTAATGAAGTTCCTCCAAAAAATGTTCCTTCGACGTTTTTGATACAGTTAGTTTCTATTAGAACGATGATGTTATAAAATTTAAATATGAGTGAAAATGCCCTTCTTTTGCTCAAAATTTTCAGCAAATTTTGATAAGAAGAAATTTATTTTCTTGATATTATTGTACGTGTATTATTACTAATATGTATAGGGTTTAGGTTTATTATAACCTAATAATTTTGGAATTCTGAGCGCTTTTAGATATTTCTTTATTTTTTTTCTAATTACAGTTTTCAATACTTTTCTTATTTGTAACGTACAAGAAACGTACATTGCAAATAAGAAAAGCATTGATTCTTTTTACGGTCTTCGCAATTCAAACCAAGCATTTCACCTATCAACTCAGAATAAACTCTTTTAGCGTGAAGACTTTCGTTCTCCGTACCCTCGCATAATCACAGAATTGCCCACATTCAGACCACATTAAAATAGTCGATCAACTGTTCGAGTTTGCAGTTTAATTTTTTGTGATGAATTAAAATAAATTTCTCGAAAAATAACATCATTATTTGTTGTACTATTATGAGATTTATAAATTGTTGTCCTCACACACGTCATAATTTAATCTATTAATGTAATAAGTGAAGCTCGAGAGTCTATTAGTTTCAGGTTATTTCGAAAACTGACTGATTTTAAACATTCTTTCACTAGTGGATTGACAATATCATTATTGGTAGAGACAATATTTGGGTTCTATTTATATATACTATATACATTTTTATCTTTTATGTTCCTTCTAAATATCAGCCCACGTATTCGACTCTGCAGGTACCAAGCGAACATAAAGCATGTGAGTTGTTTCAATACGAAGCTGATCCACGAACCTGTTGGGTTTTATTATCCCCTGGTACTCGCGAATTCAGATATTGGAAGAATATAAAGGGCAGTGTTAAAAACGAACATTTCATGTTTTTCATAAAGCTGTTAACGTTGTTCGTGTATATATGTGTATGTATGTGTACAAGCGAGATAAACGTCAGTACGTGCTACTGATATGTACAGATTTTATTCTTTTTAACAAAAGGTTTCAATGAGTTTTTTTTTAAATCAATTAACTTTGCACATACGAAGTACAAATGAAAGTTTTACAGCAAATTTCGATTTTAAATTTGAAAAAAAAATTCCATGAATTTTATTTTCTTTATATTATTGTACGTGCTACTAATATATATATTTCTATAGGTTTTAGGTAGATTGTAATCTAATAATTTTGGAATTCTGGGAGCTTTTAGACATTTCTTTACTTTTTTTTTTCCGGTTTTCAATGCTTTTCTATTTTTTGTAACATACAAGAAACGTACATTGCAAATAAGAAAAGCATTAATTTTTTTACGTTCTTCACAATTCAATACGAGCATTACACCTATCAACTCAGAATAAACGATTTTATTAAGAAGACTCTCGTTCAGCGTACCCTCGCGTAATCACAGACTTGCCCACTTTCAGACGATACTAAAATAGTCGATCAACTGTTCGAGTTTGCAGTTTAATTTTTTGTGATGAATGAAAATAAATTTCTCAAAAAAATAACATCATTATTTGTTGTACTATTATGAGATTTATAAATTGTTGTCCTCACACATGCCATAAAATTAATCTCGTTACCTATACTAACATAATAAATAAGTGAAGCTCGAGAGTCTATTGGTTTCAGGTTACTTCGAAAACTAACTGTTTTTAAACATTCTTTCACTAGTGGATGGACAATATTATTATTGGTAAAGACAATATGTGTTCTAAGGACTGCATTTAACCTAAATGGAAAAGATATAGCTTAATTTGAGGATAAATCTTCAAAAAGCATTAAAATCACAAAAACCAGAGAAAACTGTTTTTATTTCATAAGATGAATCATAGACTATGCGGAAGAGTAAGTTGAAGTTAGTACAGACATTTTTAAAGGCAATTTAAAAAGAAATGTAAGAGATGGAATCATTATTTTAAATTAAGAGATTAATTTAAGAGGCTATATTATTTGTGTGATATAATTGTATATGTGGAGTGTCTCGTGAAAGAGCTCTCTATGATGTAAACTGATATGATCCTCCGGTTATATTCATCTAGAAATTGACATGGCCTGTCTACCATTCCCTTGGTCCCATTTGCAATCCCAATCCATTTACAATATGCGCGCCCCCGGCGAGGACCGTCATCGTCTGCTATTGCAACTGTCTAGAGCATTGGCAGGTCGGCAAGCATTGCGAAGCATTTACTTTGTATATTCCATTAATTCCGACTGATGTACCATTTGCTTTCAAGTAATTGCATTTCTCCATTTGGTCTCACAGTTATTATAGGAATTGATTTGAGGGCATAGTGATTTTCTCATGGGCGGAGTGGGAGCTGCAGAAAACCAATATATTTTATTTATATATATTTTATTAGGATAATAAAACTATACACGCTGTGTATATAGAACATCGTGTGAAATTTTTCACTTGTGCTCCGATTCGATTTAAATTTAGTATCTGGCGGTTTTCGAAGTCAGAAATCATAAATTTTCTATTTGACTATAAAAAGTCGAAATGATGATATCTAAATCGCAGACTAATTTAGTGGTTTATACTATATAGTGATTATACTATACATTTCAGAAAATCGCACTAAAAACTAGATCGTAGACTTAACTTAGGCTATCTACTTTTAAAAACAAAGATATGTTTTGAGCAAATGTGTTATTCGATTTTCAAGAATAAAAAGTATCAACAAATTTAAAAAATTAAAGAGACCCCCTTTCATCAGGTAAGTTAAACATTAAAAAAACGGTCAAGAGCGTGATGAATGCATTTAGGGATCAGTGGTCACTTCACTTATCATATTGTATAGTGCTTAAGGTGCTTTAAGTAATCATCGGAAAGTCGGAAGTGCTTAAGGTAAGAATCGAATCGATTTTGGATATTACGATTGTTCTTCTACGTTTTTTTTTCAATATTTTTTTTTCAATATTCAATTCCTATTAATTTATCTTAAATATCATATTAATTTAATAAAACTAATGAAGTGGAATTAGTCGAAATAATTTTATTTGAAACCTATTTTTACAAATAGAACGTTTTATTTAGACGTTTTCCGCATTTTTAGGTTATATAAAATTTACTTAGAAATAACAGGGTAAAGACTAATTGCTTAATACGTCATAAACGAGGCAAAAAAATTAAAAATGGTAAAATGTAACCTAAAATAAAAAGCTCTTCTAAAGATGCTCCAAGAAATAAGGTACGCTAAAAATTTGTTTTCATCACCACTTCTTAAAAAGTGATACATTCCCATAAAGAAAGTATTTTTCTTCCTTAATATTAATTGAGATCATGATCTGAAGCACATACTTCCACAATTTCACAAATCTTTAAATTTTTCCAGATATAATGGCGTAATTTTGGAGGTTACACCTAATACATGATCAAATAGAAATGATACCACTCGAGCGCATATTTTAAATAACTTTATTGTAAATAAATAAAATAACTAACGTAATACTTTTTAATATTTGTCTAAACGATATTACACGACCGCTTCCGATTCTCGTTGGCTGCTTAGTTTGTAGGTTATATATATATATATATATATATATATATATATATATATATATATATATATATATATATATACATATATATATATATATATATACATATATATATATATATATATATATATATATACATATATATATATATATATATATATATATATATATATATATATATATATAGTACCAGGTGACCGAGCGATGCTCGGTGTATTTCAAGTTTCCCATAGGAACGTTAAATTGTTTCATGGTATTAGATTTAGTTTTAGATTTTCTTCCCCTACTCCGTCCCTTTCTCCTTACCCTTTGCCTTTGCTTTCGCCTTCGCCCTCGCCTTCCCGTTTGCCTTTGCGTTCCCGTTCGCTTTCACCTTCGCCTTTTCGCCTTTGCGTTTGCCTTTGCATTCGCCTTCGCTTTCACCCTCGAGTTCGCCTTCGCGTTCACCTTCGCGTTCACCTTTCACTTCCCCTTCGCCTTCCACTACACCTTCCCATTCCCCTTATTCTCCTCTAATATTCACCTCCCTTTATCCCTCCCCATCCCTCTCCACATACCACTTCCCCAACCTTCCCCTCCCCCTCCTCTTCTCCCTTCCCGTCATCCTTCCTCCCCCCTTCCCCAACCCTTCCCTCTCCCTTCCCCCTCCCATCCCCTCACACTTTTACCTACACCCTTCCACTTTCACCTACCCCCTTCCCCTTCCCCTCCCCCTTCACATCCTCACCATACCCTTTATCATCCCCTCTTCCCCCTCCCCTTCTCATCCTCTTCCCCTTCCCCTATACCTTCAAGTTTCTCTTGCCATTCCCCTTCTCCTTCCCTTCCCTCTCCCCCTCCCTATCCCTCTCCACGTACCAATTCCCCCCTTTTCCTAAATCTTCAACTTTCAGGCGCCCCTCCCCTCCCCCCCCCCTTCACACCCTCACCATACCCTTCCCCTCTCTCCTTCTCTTCCTCTTCCTCTTCCTCGTTCCCTTTCCCGACCCCTTGCCTTCACCCACCTCTTCCCCTTCGGCTTCCCCTTGCCATCCCCCTTCCCCTCTTTCTCCCCCTTCCCATTTCCGTCCAGCCCCCTTCCCCTTCCCTTCCTCTACCCCTTCACCTTACCTTCCACTTCCCCTTTTCGTCCTGCTCCGCCTCAACCTCCTCTGCATTCCCCTCCACCACCCCTTCCCCGTCCTCTTTCTCTTCAGCATTCCTTTTTCCTTCTCCGCCCCTTCCTCTTCCCCATCCGC
This sequence comes from Druceiella hillmani, assembly GCA_039881145.1. Classification (NCBI taxonomy): domain Eukaryota; kingdom Metazoa; phylum Arthropoda; class Insecta; order Lepidoptera; family Hepialidae; genus Druceiella; species Druceiella hillmani. The sequence goes on along the minus strand of JAYKKI010000011.1, from coordinate 11,004,456 downwards.
TCTTGCTCTCGCTTTTCCTTTTACTCCCCCCCTCCCCACCTCTCCCCCTTCCACTTCTCCACCCCTTTCCACTTCCCGTTCCCCTTCCCCTCCCCCTCTCCCTCTTCACCTTCAGCATCCCTTCCCCTCCCCCACCACCCCTCCCCTCTCCCATACACAACCTTCACCTCCTCCCCCTCCCTTCCTCTGCCCCTTCCCCTCTTTCTCCCCTTGCCCCAAGCCGTTCTCTCCTATGTTTTTCCATTCAAAAGTCATTAAGTCTTAATAGTAGCGTTCACAGTAATTCTGAAAATTTTAAATGGCTGCAATTTCCAAAATAATTAACCGACAAGTTTCATCGAAATCGTTAGAGCCGTTTCCGAGAATCCATTTACATATCTATATACATACAATAATTGCTCGCTTAATAGTAAAAGAGATATATATATATATATATATATATATATATATATATATATATATATATATATATATTTATATATATATATATATATATATATGTATATAGGTATATAAACATATTTATGGAAATTTGATTTTTTCTTCTGAACTGCTTCAAAATAGTTGGTGTATTGTTAAATTAGCATTGAAATATCAATCACGATTCGTCTATCTGCTCGTCTCTCACAGCTATTTTTCTCATTTCTTTGAAATTCGGCACGACGGTTAACCCATAGGCATCTAAATAATAAACAGAAATAGTTATTCGAAAATTGAAGAAGGGGCACATTGGTAACTTGATTTTTTTTCTGGATCTGAAAAAAATTCATCATTATAAATACTATATCTCCAAAAACATGTTGAAAAATTTAAAAAAAATATATACCCCCTACCTCTAACTGTTTTAAAGACTATTATGCTTAAAATTATGAAAACAAAACGGTCACTAGAAGCCTAGCTAAAATCTACCGGAAAACTGTAGCATACAGTTTTAGAAAATTCGGAAAATGTTTACGCTTGTGAAAAATATAATAATATATTTATATAATTAAATAAAGACATATAATTAAATATTTACCGTTTAGGGTTCAACTTTTACATGTACTTAAGTGCTTACTGGACCTTCGTTGTTGGATTTCTGTAGGGTACTTAACGGTTCTTTTTATTTTTACTTTGACAATAAGTATTTCCTTTTATCTCTAAATATCATTTTTTAGATTATTTTAAACTCTTCACTGTCATCCAAAATAAGTTTAACGACATTTTTTATCTTATTCAGAACGATTACCGAAAATACAAACAAAATTACCGACCAAATTTATTACATAAAGTTCTGCAAGGGTTCGAAAATGGGGTCAGAATAGATACAGCCTACTAAGCTAGTATTATATCATAGATAAATGGACCTATAACCAGCAATACATCCCATATTCCCCACTTATGCAGCATCCAAACGCGTTTAGCATCTGATAACGCCGACTAGATGGCAGGATTGCCTTCTAGGTCAGCCTTCCAGAGAGAGAAAACGATCCTAGTTTATATGCGGATGGCGTCCTTATAGCGTCTTCGTTTCCTTCTTCCGTACAGGTGGCGGCGGTATAATCAGCGTGTTTGGAAATATTTAATAAGAGTTATTGGACTCACCACTCGTACTACAAAAGAGGCTAACAGACCGTTCTGTCTGTTGGTTAACAACATTACGGTAACAGATTAACCAAAGTGTTTAACTATAGCGAGATCTTATATTAAACCTTTCATTAACATATAAATTTGCGTATAAAATACAATGAGTATTTTATGCGCAAAATTATATACGTGAACGGTTTCGAACTTTGGACGACAATAAATTAGGCAGAAAACATAAACAACTTCTTAAAATTAAGTCTTGAGTTCTGAATGGACTAACTTGTTAAGATACAATTTGTTTTAGTATACGTTATATATATATATATATATATATATATATATATAGTTTTTAGGATTATTCACTACAAAAGGAAAGAAACGGAACCATTGTAAAATCACTGACGTGTCCGTCTGTCTTCGGTCGTTGCCATTTTTCGCGGAAACCGTTTCATTAGAAAATTATAAAATATTAGTGAAATATACAAATAGTATAATATTATAAATATTTTTATGGAATTTATAAAGAGGGCAAGTTAATTACGTATACGAAAAAAGATTTTAACATAGCATATGTGGAGCAGATCATCGCTTGATAGGGCTAGTTCTAAGGGTCTAAATAATACATTTTTTTTATAATTTTATAGCAGTATATTTTTTCAGACACTGAAAAATATTAAAAATGAAATATATTTTATTTCCAAAACTATTAAATCTAAAATTATGAAAAATAATATGATTTTTAGAAATCTACCAAAGAATACGAAATCTACGACATATATATATATATATATATATATATATATATATATATATATATATATATATACATGTATACATGTGTATATGTCGCCGCCCTTTCGTTATATGTTAGGTGTCCTTAAATATTTATTTGTCAAGAACTCCATATTGGTGATGACTTATATTCTTATATTAAATGATTTATCTTCAAGCGTGGTACTTAAACATCGATGCAGAAGCCAGATTCGCACTTGACCGCGTTTATTTCTTCAATACTTGTCACTTAGAAATACTATTAATTCGTAAAATTGTGGGAGATACTTACTCTATTATTATAAAATAAGATATTATAATATCTTCTGTCTACAAGATCACTCACCCCATCCGTCAATATGGTAGTTGACTCATTCTAAATTTTGATATCTTTCGTACAATATTGTGAAATATAAGTTAACTAAAAACCAGTCTTGAAAAAAATTCAAAAATTAATTGAAAAATAAGCCAGTTATAGGCTTCTAAATTTGAAGATACGGATAGGGTTGGGTATATCCCTGTCTCTTTTCCTCTTGTACAATATAATGTGCATAATAAAAAATGACCTCACAACACAGTATTCCCGTCATTGTCTAAAAATTAAATTAAAAATTTTATAACTCGGTCAATTTTTAAGATTATTAAAAAAAATTTCACTCTTCATCAGCTTGTACCTTGAAATCATGATTAATGAAATAAAAACAAATTTGTCAAATACTCAGTTGATGCGGTCACTCTGGCCAGTATTTATTGTACTTAACTAGTGATCGAACAATAAATTAATGACTGCAACTAACTGACATGACGTATTTTGTGGTCCCTTGGTTCACTGTGTTTATCGTTACCGTACGTATAAAAATTACGATTCAAAATAAAAATAAATTAAACATTTGACAGGGGTGAAATGGAAAATACATTTTCCGTTTTCCCAATTTCAAAAAACGCCAACGGCATGCGTTAATTTTGATTATATATGACGCATGCTGTTATATGATTATATATCTGAATGCACTTCTTATATGATTATATATCTGTATGCACTATGAATGCACATCTTATATGATTATATATCTGCATGTACTATGAATACAAATCTTATATGATTATATATATGTATGCACTATGAATGCACATCTTATATGATTATATATCTGTATGCACTATGAATGCACATCTTATGTGATTATATATCTGTATGCACTATGAATGCACATCTTATATGATTATATATATGTATGCACTATGAATGCACATCTTATATGATTATATATCTGTATGCACTATGAATAAAATATAATAATATGTAACCATATTACAAAATTCACGAATGCATTAATATTTAAGTATTTTTAGGTTTGACTAATAAATTTTTAAATATGACTTGTTCTTACCAAAAATATTTCAAAATCTAAATATCACGTAACAATCAAAAACATATACATAGTGCCTTTTAATTTGATTTATTACTTTCTGTCATCGGGTAGATAGTGATAATATATCCTCGACGTAAAATTATGAAGGAAAAAACATTATAAAACCTTTTTGGCACTTTTCATAGTGCTGTTGTCTTATCGTACTTAATTGCTAGATTATCGAAACTAGCAATAATTATTAAAAAATAAAGCGGGTTTACTAGCTGGATTCAGCTCAACTCCTTCAAATTTTAACTAGTAATTAGTTAATAAGTGTGTATTAACATATATATTATCTAAAGCAATTACTGAGAAAAAACTTAGGTCTTTATGAATTTAATTTGTACGGTAGTGTAATTGTTGCAGTTACCATAAAATCCCCAGGAACCCTCAAGACTACCGGAATACAGTAAGAAACAGTATACTAGGAAGAAATATTATTCATATAAATTCCAAAATCCGCGTTTGAAGTGGGACGTTTAACTTGCGAAAAATATTTCGTGAAAATAAATTCAGTATTTCTATGAAATAATACAGCGCCGTGTAGTTTATTTCTAGTAGATACTTGATTAGCCCTTAATAACATTGTTAAAAATTGTTTACGTATCTAGTTTAGATGGGATACTTACTTGATTTACACAAAACAAATATTATAATTAGCAAAATTTTCATGTTTGGAGACACTAAAATGCAGAATCGAATGTACCATTTTTAGAAAAAATATTTATCAAAATGAAATGTTGTAACAAAATGTGTTCTATGAGCGAATAAGTGAAAAGTAATTACGTACCTTAACTACTGTTCACTTATGGGTTGAAATATAGTTTTAAGCCATTTTCTTCTCAGTGTTCCCTACCAAAATAGGTAAAATAGTACACTTATGGAAATTTTTGTTTAAAAATAAAAATTTATTAAAGTTTCAAATTTAAAAATAAATAATTCGTTCTCTCCAGCATTCTAACAACATTTTTCCGAAAAAGTACTCAAGAATAGTTGACCTCACCCTATCTCCAAAAGTACCCTTCAAAAGAAATCCAAAAAAATTGGAGATATAATGAAAATTTATTGAAATTTTTTTTTTAGTTCAAAATAAAGAAAAGAAACTTTGTTTCGCAGTTTGATGCCATTTTCATAAAAATGACATCGAATTGTAGAAACAAATTTGGGTTATCAATCAATAATAAAAGGAAATACTTCTAATCTTTTTCTTATCGTACTTAATTGCTAGAATCTATATTCTTTATCTCAATACTCAAAGGTTAGATACCGTAAGATTAGCGGAAGAATAGGTTCCAAAGCTTTTCAACCAAGAAGGCACCTATAGTTACAATTCACAGTTCTCAATAATGGGGAAGCGATTAAAAAGAAGATAATATCTCAATTAATTTTCTTCAAAGTACAGCGAAACGTACATCAAAGAAATAATTCTAATCGAGCGACAACATGTGGCAATAGATTTTTACTAGAATATTATTTTCATAATACCGAGTATGACAATATTTATATTATTAGAAAAGGATTATGGACTCGTTTTTCTAAAAAAACTTACCGTACAGCTTCAAACTTATAACTTGAAGTATTCAAAATGATGTATTTATTAACTTTATTAAGGTCTTATCCCAAAACAAATGAACCGATTGCGGTGTCCTAACTATTTAATCGAACCAAAAGTGGATTTTAACTAGTTTAATTAAATAGTTTAGAAGAGGTAACCGCTTTGTGCGATCTGGAAAATTGTTTTCTCTCTACAGTTTTTATTACTTTCTATCATTTTATATGTTAGCAAAAATTATTTCTAATTTTGTTTCTTTTTTATAAATTATATATTACAACATAGCCAAAAAAACAAGTCACTTTTATGTATTTTAATTAATAACTGTTGTTTAATTTTAGAATTTATTAATAAATTACACGATCAACAGTCAATCAGTTAAACAGTAAATAAATTTAATGAATTGATATCTTAAAAAACTTGATTTGAGTTTAATTACTGCGAGATAATTTATTTTTCATTAACGAAATGTTTATTTTATTTTTAACAATTTCTGCATTATATTTAAACTATTCTTTATAATAAATAGATTCTCTTTTAAAAATTTAGAAAACCCTGAATTACCAGTATAATCAAATTTTCCTTCTGCGAAATAATACTCATATCGTTCAAGATTCAAAGCCTAATAAGGTGTTCCCGCGTCGCTTTGATAAAACCGCGCGGTGACGAAACATGTAAATAAACTGTGTACGTGTACCGCAGGACGCTCAAGCCTTATCTTAACATTGAAATAACGTATCTCGAAATAACGTATCTATTGAAACATAATTTTTTACAGTTATGTAGAAGTGTTCAGTACAAATATAAAAATCGCCCTTTATAAAAAACAATATCTTTATGTTCTATGACGGGAGCAAAACTATTATCTAGAGTTCATAACCTAATAAAAATTTCTCTTAATTTTTTTATTTTAGTTTCGAAGTACAGTGTGAATCAAGTGCTACAGCGTGAATCAAATACTAGCGTGTGAATGAAGATCTAGAGTGTGAATCAAGTGCTCAAGTGTGCATAAAGTCCTAGAATGTGGGTCAAGTTAAAATATTAGGAAGAACTTCACAATTCAAATCACTTTAAAACTTAATATTTTGCAAACGAAGCTTAGAAATAAAAAATGGTAAATGGCATATCAATTTCATTCAAAAATACCGTTCCAAACGACGTAACGTGCGAAAAGTATGTTTCTGAACCCAATTTACATGTATTGGCAGTTGCATTAAAAGGTTTTATTACAAATATTTTGTTATGTATTAAATTAAGTCGTCTCTATGATGCATCCACTTGTAAAATTTTATATGCCGATTGAAATTGTAAACTGCAGAAATTGTAAAACTGAAACAAATACGCAGAAGGACATCCCAAAATTATTAATATAAATACTTATTTCACTACAAAACCTCTAATCTTTTATCTAATAATAAATGAGAACTGTTTTTAATACCTCGAATATATTGCAAGACATAGTTACATACTTTGAAAGGTATTCGGGTTGCCGCTTAGGTTATTTTCGAGTTGTACGCTTATGAATTCGTTATAAACACGAATCGGAGGAAAGTTTTAAGTAGGAACAAATAAATATCCGAATAGTTATTTGTTTATTAGACCGTCGTTATAAAAAATTGCATTGTTGCTTAGAATATTTAAATATTATACGTAGGTAACTTGTTTCTAAAATCCAATATAAGGAAGGTTAGGGCCGAGTACAAAGCAAAGTTTATATTATATAAAGCCAAGCGTTATTATATTGAAAGAACACTTCTATATATATATACTTTAACATGTGCTAAATATAACAAGAACCAGATCCAAATATATCTTGTATATTTTCTCGTCTTAAGTTCAGCACTTATATTAAATTAACGAAACATGTAAAATTACATAATGTCTACAAATATAAAATTATTTTCACAGTTGACAATAAATTTCCGGCACCAATTCTTATGTTACTGATTTTCATCAATTTTCATATACGCGATGATAATTCAAATGAATTTTCATTGAAACGATGATGCAATTATAAAAATCCTTAAGAAATTTTTTTTTAAATTTCCTTTTTAATTTTTGACAAATCCTAATACTCTTTTTATAAGCAATTGATTTCTTTACTATCAAAAATTATTTTTTTTTATTTAATAATGTGATCACCTAAAACGTAAACATTGCAATAAACATTCTGCTTCTTGCCATTTCATCACGCAAATATTAACATTGGAATGTTAATATTTGCCTAATAAAATACTAATTGCAATATTATCACACCAATAGATACATTACCCTGAGAATGTTATTACAATATTATCAGACAAATAATTCATATATCTATACTTTCGTGATAAATTAAACAAAATCGAAATTGTAGACATACGAATACTAATTTATCACGAAAGTAAAGATTAATATCAGCATTTTGCTGAATATATTTTTAATGTCCAAGTAGGAACTTTGCAGTGATTACTTTCTGTGTTCAATTTTATCACGCAAGTTATACAATATTTTTGATAAAGCTCTATTACGTGTTGTTAACTTTAACTCACGAACTGTAATATTTAAGTACTAATTTTATTATCTTGATACATATAATAAAACGATCGAGATAGTGTAGATGTAATAAAACTGTAAAAATATTGTCTGCGCATCCAGGACATAAAAATAAGTTCGTGGGACTATATATAAAATAAGGTAAAATATATATAAATATATATATATATACATACATATATATATATATATATATATACATATTTATATATATATATATATATATATATATATATATATATATATGAAAATATCATTATTTGAATTTTCGTATATCTACCAACTGTGTGTTTGTTTTAAGCGCATTAGCTGTAAACTACAGGACAAATATATCTTTGGTTTTCCTTAGACCTCACCTGATAAACAATAAGAAGTTTTGAGTAATTCTGCAATGTTTGTCCGTTTTTCCTTTTGGCACTTTTGTTTGTTTATATTCGTATTACTTAAAATATACTAACAACATATCAGATTATAGAAAGGATATTACAACAGATTATATGACAACATATATCACTATCGTTAATAACTTTGTAAACCAAGTCTAAATTGCAGACATAACGCTTTCACAAATAATATTATCGCAATCAGAAACGTTTTTGATTCGAATACAACAGACATTTTATAACATATCACTAGAGTACCATAAAAAAAATTGGGTGTAGCTGTGTCATGGACACGGCCGTGTGTTGTACGTGAATACGTCTATGTAACGGGTTATATTTTTTAAGTAAAATATTTTTATTTATGTATTTAGGATAAAAGCAAGGAAAGAAATAAATGTTGTGTTACAATAGAGTATAGGCCGACATTATATACTTTTCATAAGAATTTTTCGTTCTAACACCTTATTATATTCACTGTCACTACTTTAAACTAATGTTTTATATACAATCGAGAAATTTTGACAACAGCTGACGATTAAAACTTAAACGAACAACGTAGCTTTTCCGAACCAAAAGTTATACTAATTCCAAATGTCGATACGCAGCAAAATACACTCAAAATGGCGGCGCTTCCTCCTCCCCCACTCGCGATGCGTCACTATTTTCGCTTATCGTAATGAATTCTTTGATCCTTTAGATATCCAGTGGTATAATTTAATTTTTGATGTAGAGGATAGATTCAAAACTGCAACGCCAAACTGTATCCCCCGATTTTGTTATCATTAGGTTTTTTGGATTGCCCCCGTATGGTAGCAAATTTAAAGACGTATTCAGGTCAAAAAGGAAACTCCAATTGACCCACTTTAACTTTTCATTTTGTAGCCAGGTCTATTATTAAAACAATTTAATATGAAGCTCCAAAAACAACCTTCAAATATAAACGTGAAATAAAATAGCTGATATCTAAAATATTACTGAAATCTTCAGTATTCTAAGATCTACATCGTAGTATACTGAAAGCTTCATATGCAGTCAAACGCTCGCTTAACATGTTTATTTATTAGATTTCCAGCTTAGTCCGTTAGCAAGCGGTAGCTTAATAGCGTGAATTCTTGTTCATATTGCGACGGAAAATTTATTACACGTTTTCCGCGCTGAAAAACAGAACAAACAAAGGACTATATAATAAAAATTCTATCACTTTCTCCCACAGCGAATCTCGCGTATTACACGCGAAGGTTACATCCTGTATGGTTTATATATGTATATATATATATATATATATATAAATACACACACATACACACATATGTGCGTGTGTGTGTAAACGTCAGTAAATAAATCAAGAGGCGCATATCATCTCGATGAATTATAAATAACGAGACACAGATAATAAATCCACTTTATAATTTGGTACAATGTTGGAGAATTTGTTTCACCCGATTTTAATTGGCCACGAATAGGGTCATTAAATCTAATTAAATATTCCACTTTCATTTATGAAGGGACCGCTCCTGGATACAATGCCGGACACTATCTGCTTGCGGGAAAAGAAGGGGTATGCATGAGTAATTTTGGTACAAGTAATTCATGATACAAATAATTCATGGTACTCTTAATTATTCATGGTACGAATACGTCATGGTTAGAGGAGGGTTGATACACATATATATAAAGGAAAAGCAAGTCTCCAGATATATGTATGTATTTTTTAATCCATTTATAGCGTAGAGAGAACTAATGACAAGGATCTCAAGAATACGTAACTTAAACGTAATTTTACGCAGTATATCTTCGGAAGTATACCGAAAATATGTAAAAAATTATGTCACCGATATTCCCGAAAAACTACTCAACCTATAATTGTGAAACAAATTAAATTTTTTGGAGCCTGCGCGAAAATTATAGCAATTATCCTAGATCTTATAATTTTTAAATTATGCACCGCGATTTAATACCTGGGAACGATACAGTAGATAATATTGAAACTTGTTAAAAATTAATATTTGTCAATAGTTAATAATACTTAATATAAGCGGTTAGCTGTGCTGGATAGGTTTTATTCTCCGTAAACTTTTTTGCACGCTCATAAAAGATTACATTAGACCCAAAAATAACGAATTGATTATGAATTATATTGAGTACAATTCTTATAGTAGACAGCGTAATAAAAATAAAGATTCAGCTCAATCTATGGAATGCAATAAATATTTTAAAAATATAAAACCGTTAGGACGGCTACAAAGTTTCCATAAATTTTCTTCATAGTAAATGAAAAGTCTCCAGACGAGTGCACTGAACTATAATTCACTATTCTTCGACTACGTTTTACCTAATACTAGGAGTGCAATATAGACAATACAATTTAATTTAAACATAGACAATATGTCTATTTACATGGAACTAATTTCTGTCTGCAACATCGCATTATGCGATATTAAGAATTTTTTTTAAGAAACAGATTTCTATCGGGTCAGTTGTATTTTCGAGTGTAATTGCCGGAGTGATTTTTCGAGTGTAATTGCCGGAATGATTTTTCGAGTGTAATTGCCGGAGTAATTTTTCGAGTGTAATTTCCGGAGTAATTTTTCGAGTGTAATTTTGAACATAATTTGCCGGACCTAACATTTAACATATATTGCGGCTGATTGCGGACCCGAGTTATGCTGTAGTAGTCCGTACTAAAATGCAGTGTTGTAATGAAACCAAGAATTTGGCATGTCAATTGAAATATGTTCAACTACTTTTAAAAGTGGAATTAATAGCAGCGCGCTTTGTTTTTTTCGTGCACATTGCATTTCCACTACTCTGCCCCTGTAAAGGACACCGTAAATAAACAGATCACCCAAAAATAATATGAAGCTAAAGAACAGAGGCAGATAATCTCAAGACCAAGGAAACACGCTATATGTTCAGCGATTTTTGATAATTCTTCAGACGATAACTGATTTGGTTTTTCTTGCTGAACAATACATTTTTTTCTTTATGACATTGTTTTTTGGACTAATGAGCTATCTGAAATGAAAACACATTTGTCTCAGCATGGTACCAAACAAAAATACCAGAAAAATGAGGTGAAATACGAGACAAACCATATGGACGTAATTTTCCACCTCATTCTAAAAAGAAAGTTCACTAACTTTTTTCCAGAATTTAATTCTAAAACAGCTTCTAAATCGATCAGAATCAGATCAGAATCGATTCTATCAGCTTCTTAATCGAGAAATTATAAATGAACCCAAAGAGTGGTGAGTTAAAAATTCTAATTTTTGCGAATAAATAAATAAGTTTAAATTGAGGAAGAATTTACTGAAGTGTGAACCATATTCTTCATAAAGAATTACAACATGATGTAATCGTAAGTTTCTTTTGGAATGTAATAACTATGGGAGGTCAGATTAGTCAAAAAAGTAATCCACAACATGATGTAATCGGAAGTTTCTTTTAGAATGTAATAACTTTGGGAGGCCAGATTAGTCAAAGAAGTTGTTCAAAACATGATGTAATCGGGAGTTTTTTTAGAATGTAATAACTTGGGGAGGCAAGATTAGTCAAAGAAGTTATCCACAACATAATGTCATCGGAAATTTCTTTTAGAATATAACAACTTGGGGATTAGTTAAAAAAGTTATCCACCCACTCACAGTTACACTACAATTGTTTTATTGTTTTCTTTATTTGACAATGGTTCGATTTTTTCCCAGACGTGTATTAAATAATTGGTACACTACATAACTGGTAAGACTAAAGTAGGGCTTAACGTTTTGATATTTTCACGTTAAGTTTTTAATGGAATCAGTGAATCATCATGGCTTTTTAAGAAGGGATTATGTATAAATGTATTACTATCATGGTTAGATGGGATATCACAATTTGAAAGCAGCAAGACTGTATTGGAAATATGTTGAACTTAAAGCTGGGCATCAACCTGAGGAGTTCCTCCGTATGATATTAAAAATCGTAATGAAAGAGATTTATCGATAAGTATCAAAGTAGTAAAACACCAAACCGAAGTCCGAAAATACGGTAAAGATCGAATACTCCGGAAAGAGAGATATCATCCATAATATCACTATAGGTCAAATATTGAAACCAACAGATTATGACTGAAGAATATAATTTGGTCAAGAAATGATGAAAAGCCATGATCAAAATGTAAACTTTTTTAATGTAATATTATGAAACCAATTCCCAATTTCCAAGAATAATATAGTGTCAATATTGGTTTGCCTACTAAACGAGCAGCTTATTAAAGCCTTTGAAGTCCTACATTATTAAACGGAGAACTTCACTTTTTTTTAAATTTAAAAAATCAGTCTAACTGAGCTTTTACAAAATGTGGCTTTACAAACATGCAAAAATAAGAGATTATAAAACGATGGCGTATCCAGCAACTTCACCTTGAAAGTATTTTTACGATTGGTCTTTGCAAACTCATGCTTGGCCTCCGAAGTCTCCTGACTTAAATTTTAGTTTCGGTCTAAGTCGCAGTTTGAAAGAATTGACAAGAAGCTCAGCCTTCTGTAAACCAAAAAAAACATTCAAAAATCGATGCCGTTTTTGTATTGAACAAGATGGTCATAATTTTGAGAATTTTTCATAATTTTTAAAATAATTACTACCCTATATTAAACTTTGGGTCTATTTTTAAATGAGACCTTAGAGGTAGCAATATCAAAATCTCGATGAAAAAGCTGTCAAATTAAGGAGGATAAAATAAAATAATTTACTTACTAGACTTTGGCTCCATTTTAGGATGGAACCGCGGGTAGCAATGTTTTTGAAATAGGTTCTGAAGAAAAAAAGCATGTGAACTTTTCTTTTATAATGACAACAAAAAACTAAGTTCATACTCTATTGTTTGGAATATCTCACTTTTTTCTTAATTTTTTGGAACCATGGTAAGACACATTACGTAAACGTTTTATCCCGAATAGCCTAGTTAGTCAACCAGTTTATAAAAAAAATAAGTTTCTATCACAATTACTTATGTTACCAAGAAATACTTTATTTTCAACCTATGAGTTTAGCAAAAAGAAAACAAAAAAATTATAACTAAGAAACTATCATAAATAGTTGTATATAACCTATCTTTTTTTGTATATAACCTAGCTTTTAATCTTCTTAAAAGATAGGTTATAAATATAACCGATTATTATATAAACGATTTCAATGAAATTTCATTTCATTAAAATCAGTTAAGCCGCTTAAGCATGAAAGAAGTAGAAACAAATAAATAAACAGACATGTTACTATATTATTAGAAATTAAATTCATTTTAAGAAAAATGTTGACCGTAATATTTTTAAATAAAATTGTATTTATTAGCAATTTACAATTACATTTTTAATTAAAAATATAAATTTCTTTTAGGAATAAATAAAATTTAGTCTTTTATTAATGAATTAATAAAATATAGTCATTAAAGTTAATCATAGAGCTACCAAACCCTCTGTAATGTAGAAGCCAAACGACTTCCAAGGCGGGCAGCGAAAGAGATACTTTTCGTCACTTTTCTACACAAATAATGGAAAACAAATAACTCTTGTAACTCTTGTGTCTAATACATTTTACGCACTAAATATTATGATTCAGATCGAAAGAAACGATTATTTTTTTATTATTAAACAAACGATTATTTTTTTATTATTAAACAAACGATTATTTTGTTATTATTAAACAAACGATTATTTTTTTATTATTAAACAAACGATTATTTTTTTTATTATTAAACAAACGATTATTTTTGTATTATTAAACAAACGATTATTTTGTTATTATTAAATAAACGATTATTTTTTTATTATTAAACAAACGATTATTCTCCCCACTAACTTCAACTCCCCTCTGAACTGCTGATGCGTACCCAGAGAAACAAGACATGTATACTTGCACGTCTGGCATGCCCTGTGCGCAAACGAAACGCTCATATGAAATTAATTAACTCATACGACTATAAAGAGTATCCTGCGATATTACATAATATATATATATATATTATACGATTTTCATTATATATATATATATATATATATATATATATATATATATTGTATATATATATATATATATATATTGTTTCATTTAACATTTATAATTACTCAATATATTTAGCGTTAATTTTGTAGAAATTCATTATTCACAATTAAATGAAACTACGTGATGTAGTTTTACCTCTACTTTCTTTATCACGAACTAGGTTTCGTTGTATTACAACATCTCCAGTTTATCTTTCAGTTGTTAATTTTTGCTAATAGCCCACCTGAAAATGTAATACAACGAAACCTAGATCGTGATAAAGAACTTAAAGAAAGTAGAAATAATACTACATCAAGTAGTTTCATTTAATTGTGAAATTTTAATTACGTTTTATGAAATAAATTAAAATTATAATACAAATGAAACAAATTAAAATCATAATATAAATAATAATAGCAAAAGTTTCACTTCTTCAATATGACCTTTGGACAACCCACTGTTAACGTTTTTTATAAAAATTTTCCTCGAAATATTTTGTTATATATATATGCATTACTCGAATCATATTTATTTAAAATATTAATTCCATTTCATTTTATTCCACAATCGTTTCAATTTCTTCTTTTAAGAACAAAGAAAATGAAAGACATTATAGATACATCAACTTTCGTTGAAATTCCTCCAGATGGCCTTAAAACACTATCGAGACCCATCTCAAATAATATTAGTGTGCAGGGTCTTTGAAAGCCCATACAAGTCTTTACACAAATGCTTCCATTTAAAGCGTGGAAACTGTCCTGTCTAAACGGACGCTTTCAGCAACTTCATTATCTTCCTAATAACTTTAAGAAATACATTAACGCCTGGAGCCTTAAAAATCTATTTGATTTCAATTAAGACACTTTAACTAACATTCGATATCAAATTCAACTGTAATGTCTGATACCATTCAGGCCGTAAACACTAATATATATTCTACCTGATTATAGTGAACATTACTTAAATCCAAACGTTAAGGTAGAGAATCGAATAAAGTTTCCTACTTTAATTATATAAAGACAGTTAGCCACTTATGTGGTAAAATCGATATAATGTTTAGCCATTTATGTGGTAAAATCGATATAATGTTTAGCCACTTATGTGGTAAAATCGATATAATGTTTAGCCACTTATGTGGTAAAATCGATATAATGTTTAGCCACTTATGTAGTAAAATCGATATAATGTTTAGCCACTTATGTGGTAAAATCGGTATAATGTTTAGCCACTTATGTGGTAAAATCGATATAATGTTTAGCCACTTATGTGGTAAAATCGGTATAATGTTTAGCCACTTATGTGGTAAAATCGGTATAATGTTTAGCCACTTATGTGGTAAAATCGGTATAATCTTTAGCCACTTATGTGGTAAAATCGGTATAATGTTTAGCCACATATGTGGTAAAATCGATATAATGTTTAGCCACTTATGTGGTAAAATCGGTGTAATGTTTAGCCACTTATGTGGTAAAATCGGTATAATGTTTAGCCACTTATGTGGTAAAATCGATATAATGTTTAGCCACTTATGTGGTAAAATCGGTATAATGTTTAGCCACTTATGTGGTAAAATCGGTATAATGTTTAGCCACTTATGTGGTAAAATCGGTATAATGTTTAGCCACTTATGTGGTAAAATCGATATAATGTTTAGCCACTTATGTGGTAAAATCGGTATAATGTTTAGCCAGTTATGTGGTAAAATCGGTATAATGTTTAGCCACTTATGTGGTAAAATCGATATAATGTTTAGCCACTTATGTGGTAAAATCGGTATAATGTTTAGCCACTTATGTGGTAAAATCGGTATAATGTTTAGCCACTTATGTGGTAAAATCGGTATAATGTTTAGCCACTTATGTGGTAAAATCGATATAATGTTTAGCCACTTATGTGGTAAAATCGATATAATGTTTAGCCACTTATGTGGTAAAATCGGTACGATGGTTACTAAATAATCGATTCTGTTTCAGCCACGCTCGCGCTTCCCTTTGATTGAATTCAATGACGAACTTCTTTTAATTCTCTGTAATTGATGAAACGATAGTAGTTATTTACGAATTAGTAGTTATTCTTGTTTATGAACAAGTTTTATAATTCATTTTACAAAGGAGGTTAAGAACTAGACAGTTTTCTTTTAAACTTAACAACAGTGTTGTTCCATTAACTCGTTCAGTCTGATCTGCGTCGTTGTATTACACTATGGAAGGTCGGATATTGGATTATGACATTTCTGTATAATGTTTGTGCTTCTGTCTATATAAGGTTGTAAAAACGACGTGTCTCTTACAATAAAGGTTATGAAAGTGACGTGATTTGGTGAGTAAGGTTGTGAAAATGATATGATTGTTTCTATATAAGATTATGAAAACGATATGATTGTTTCTACATAAGGTTGTGAAAATGATATGATTGTTTCTACATAAGGTTGTGAATATGCATGTTTCTATGTAAGGTTATAAAAACGATGTGTGATCATATATATCAGCATCAGAAATTTTGTTCTATTTCTTAACTTTTCCTCAATTTTTAAAGAAGTTACCACATATGATGTTCGACTTTAACAAAACACAATCGGATGTTGTAAGCTTTAGCTAACTTCTATTGGCATTAACTGGATAATATTGTAAAGCAATTGATATTATCAAATTTAACTGAAATTTAACGGGCGTTAATGCCAACACTGCCTAGATAACACTAACACTAACTGAATTTCAAACTTTAGCTGTAAAATAATCTGTCGAATATATCCAACATATTTTGACCGTAAGCTTTTAATGCGTTCCGCGCTACAAGGTAATCCTAGTTTACCCTAAATAATCAGCCTAATAATTAGTTGGAAAATTGATTATGTCCCAAAAATATGTCTTATCTAATATTATTTCATTACTGCCATATATCCCAACAAAGAACGAATTATATATTTGATTTTATCTCTAAAACAGTTTAGAAAAAAATCCGCGAGAAAGCCCAGGTTGTGTGACTAGCTGTAAAATGAACCATAAGTGAACATGCAACTAAACTGATTTATCATATGAGAACATTAGTAGAAAACATGCTAACCTATACTTAATTATGAAATTTAAGGAGTAATACACATGAAGCGCCCTGAAAAATCAATGTGACAGATTATTTTTAAGCGAATATTAAAGAAAAATAAACAAAATATACATGACATTTTATTTATTGGCCCTTTGGGTGCAGGAGAAAATATATTATTTGGTGCATTAGTTTTGACACGTTATAAACACTAAATTTTTTTTAAATCAATGAACTTGGTTTAGTAGAAAGCCCTAAAATATTATGTTACGACTATATTCTTGAATTTTTCAGATTTATTTATGAGATGCAGGCATTGCGGTAGTATTTTTTTCCTGGGTTTAGGTAACATTGATTAACTGTTGAGAAAAATCGTAATATATTTTTTCTTATATGTGAAGAATCAGTAATTAAAGTATTATATATATTTTGTTTCATGTATATCTATATAACCTTTTACAATTAATTTAAAACACCGATTATTAAAGGCGTTCAACTTATATAACCTCTAATACAACTGCTTTGAATCTTAGAGATTTATTCTAATACGAAATCTTGTTTTTCTGGCAAATTTACATTTATGAATATACATATTTCATATAATCAGCCCGCAACCGCGCTGACTGAGAACATAGCAAGCTTCAGATATACATTGTATAGTACGAGCAATGTAATAAGGTAATGTGAGAAAACTTCCAAAACTAATCTTATATTAAACACGTTTCCTTCATCCAATATCAACTTTCTTTGCAGGACAAGAGATCGAACGCTCATCGCAACTGGCTTCAAGTGCGCCGTACAGCGTCCCATCATGGTCTGGAGAGAGCTCGTGGCGCGGGAACGCAGTCAGTCCGCTAGAAGGACGATCCGCAGAAGAGACAGAGGCGGCGCATGATTTACTTTCACTGGCGCAGAGTCTCCCTCCGCTGCCACCACCCGCTGTGCTTACCATACTACCGCCGCCACCACCTCCTCCCGCCGCTGCAGCGCCCCTCCTCCTCCCCTGCTACCAGCCCACACAACTTTACCTAGTCGCCGACCAGTCACCAGCCATGGTTGTGGCGCCACCGCCTCCACCACCACCACCCCTCAATGTACCGACATACGTACCCAGTGCCGACTACGAGCACATCGCCCGCACCGCTGAGCTGGCTACTGCGCCAGTATCACAACAGGCACCGCCGGCCGCCGCGCGTACCACCTCCGTTATCACGCGACTCGTGCCCGATACGTCTACGCCCGCGTCGTTAGCACCCGCACCATCACCACCCGATCCACCCTCATCTGCCGCCGTCTACACCTACGATGCGCTCCTTGTCGCCGACGGGCGCTCGCGCAGCCGTAAACGAGAAAGCGAGAGGCGCGCACCGCCCGCTGAAGCCACCCGCCCTCCGCGCTTTGTTTGTGGCGAATGTGGTAAGCAGTATGCGACCTCTTCCAACCTATCGCGACACAAGCAGACGCACCGCTCGCTAGATTCGGTGGCAGCCAAGAGGTGCGCCGAATGCGGCAAGGCCTACGTCTCGATGCCGGCGCTGGCGATGCACTTGCTGACACACCAGCTGGCGCACGTGTGCGGCGTATGCGGCAAACTCTTCTCGCGACCCTGGCTGCTGCAGGGTCACTTGCGCTCCCACACCGGCGAGAAGCCATACGGCTGCGCACACTGCGGGAAGGCTTTCGCCGACCGCTCTAATCTACGCGCCCACATGCAAACGCACTCCGCCGACAAGAACCATGAGTGTCTGCGCTGCCACAAGACGTTCGCGCTCAAGAGTTACCTCAACAAGCACCGCGAATCGGCATGCGTACGCGAGGGCGAGGCGGAGGGTGAGGCGTACGAGCCACCCTCGTCGGTGTGAACGCGTCGAAGCCCTCTAGCGCATAGCGTTCGTTTGTAGGTAATCCGGAGCGCTCATCGCTGCTCCGCGAATGATTGTGTCCGACGACCAATTTAGTTTAACCAGGCCAATTAAGTGCAACGAATATTCCGATTTCCCTATGTTCTTCTATACATCTTTATATAAATTTTATTATAATGGTATATCAAAACCAATGTATGTGGTTAGTTTAGTGAGGGTGAGAGGAAAGCCGCGGCAGGGGCGTGGCCGCCAGCGCGCATTCTCTCCCGCTGAAATATTCGCCGACCTGATCATCACAACTTTGACAATTAAATAAGTCAATTTATTATTTTGTTAATCGAATAATAATGCTTTGAATATTTTGTAAGATCATGGTATTTATACTAGTTTTGTACATCAAAATTTGAAATGGAAAAACGCATTGGTTCTCAATGAAACGACAGTGTGTCGGGGCGAAGCTGGTCGCTTGCGAGCGGCATTATCCAATAAGATCGTAATTGGACGTGATATTACTTAAGTTGTTAAAGTTAGAGGTTTATTGTTATATTTCGTACCTACTACTGATACAAAACTCTACAGTAAATCAAAGCAATATTGTTTTATAAGTAATTCCTTATAATATTAAGTTAATATATTCCTAAACTCTTAAATTGGGTTTTTGGAATGAATTTAAAAGCTTATTTTTAAATAAGGGTCGAACATAATGGCCAAGTTTAATATAAAACTTATGCTTTTGGGAATTATAAGTTGATTTAGTTATGTAAATGCATTACGTACTTAACGAATATTATTTCTGTTTACATATAATTAATTATATCTCGGCTTATGTAGAAAATGAGTTTAATTGATACTAGCATTTGGCATAACAATACGCCTAAATAAATTAGTTTAATTTTTGCCTTAACTGGCTATAAGTAACTTGATTTGCATTTTATTATACAACTATGGTGTGGGAAAATGCTTTGTGACGAGAGTTTAAATATCAAATATTGAATAAAATATGAACGTTTTAAAAATAATTTGTAAAAGTTTCAGCGAAAAAATAATACAGACGGAACAAATAAAATGGCTCTTTCAAGTTGTATTCTAATAAAGTAAACCAAAAAGGTGTATCAAAAAATTCACATTATGATTGCTGCTTTACCTGTCGCAATTAAAAATAGACTAAAATACAATAAACTCCATATATTAATATAATACTATAAACATTTTAGTCAAAAATCATGGAAATATATAATAAAAATTATATTATTTTTATTATATATTTCCATGAATTTAAGAAAAATTAATCATGTAAAAAAATAGTGTAGAATGGTTAAATTTTCTATTATTGAAAATTAAATGCAATTCGACAAAATTTAAATCTTATTTGTAACTCGGCAGAAGTGCTCAAGATAACAAGAAATTTCCTCTGGATATTTTAATTATTTTTTGTCAATCTCCACAAACCTAATTATCTGATTAAAATTATAAATTCTTATCATAAATAGTTTAATAGAATTTCCAAAAATTGCAAACTTGTTCTTGTTTAATTGATTCATAAATATTAATATTTCGGTTTAATTAAATTAAATTATTGCACGTCTAAAAAATCTTTGCGTTTGCTTTGTGTCAAATTGAATATTTTTTTTTTCAAGTTTCTCCCTAAAGAAAACTAAAAGATACCCGACGCATAAAACTTATTTCTTTTAAATATTAAAGTTAATCCATAAATAATCTGCGGATCGAAATATACATTATTACATATTTCTTCATCATATACGAAACGAAGATCACATATTCCTAAACATAAAAAAATGTATTTATCTGTCAAATTCGAAATAAACTTCTAAAAAATGCACATCCGCCACAACATACGACGTCATTGACATATATACAAAATTTTAATAAATGGTATATGTCACTAAACATCGTCAATTCAAAATAAATGAAAAAAGTGGTATGCCACAAAACGTGGTATGCCACGGCGTTCGATGCAGCAACATCGTATATCCAAAAAAAAATTAAAGAGAAGTTATGTCACAAGACATAACAGGCCACGGCATCCGATGCAACAGGTTCATAAATACAAAAAAATTTTAAAAATTAATTACAGATCACAAAACATGATAGACAACGGTCTCCAGCACAACATTGTCGCAAATGAAAAAAAAAATCTTACGGTGTCCGTCAATTACTGTACAAATTAAATTTTAACGCCCCGCTGGTGCACCGGACGTGCGAATTACTTAAGTATTTTATGAAGTTGGATTTCGAAATTGTTTCCTTCGTAATTTTTTTCTAGCTTGTTGATATTTTCTCTAGCTTGTGGCGATGCGACTAAAACATTACTTACAAACATTTTTAAAA
The DNA here is from genome assembly GCA_039881145.1 of Druceiella hillmani. Taxonomy (NCBI): domain Eukaryota; kingdom Metazoa; phylum Arthropoda; class Insecta; order Lepidoptera; family Hepialidae; genus Druceiella; species Druceiella hillmani. Next base: position 10,982,969 of record JAYKKI010000011.1, on the reverse strand, counting down.
TCTCAAAAAACTCAGTACATAAACAGACAAAATGATATAAAATTATACAGACGGTTCGATTTAATAACTTCTTCCTTATTAAAAATCAGTTGAAAGTAAGTTTTAATGAATGTGTACAGAAAAGATATGAAAAAAAATTTAATTTATGAAAAAAAGTAATAAAATAATCGTAAACTACAAAGGCCTTTATTAAATAATTCCTTTTAAAATCATTTTATCATTTATGAAATGTTAATAAAAAAATTTGATAAAAATATCAATTAGCAGATAAGGTTATATTTAAACAACTTTTGCACATTAAAATTTTATATAAAAACAGTACTAAGACGCTTAATTTTAAAATCAGCTCAATCCATTTTTAAAAAAATAATTTTTCCCTATTTTGTGCTCCGTCAAATGTAATAAGCTCATATTCAGCTCATCATCCACAGCCCTCAACTATCCACTGCTGGACATTGCCCTTTCCCAAGGTGCACCACCACACAGGGTCCTCCACCTTCCGCATCCAACCAATTACAGCCGACTTTTTAAGGCGTCAATCCATCTAGCTGGGGAGCTACCCACACTGCGCTTTGAGATTCGTAGTTTCCGCTAGAGAAACGATCGACCTCATCGGTTATCGGTTCATCAGTAAATAAGGCCTGCCCATTACCACTTCAGTTTGCTGATGGTAAGGGCTATGTTGGCTATTTTAGTTCTCCGTCAGACTTCCTCACTTCGAATATTATTCTACAGAGTACTCCGAACATAATCCTTTCCTTGGCTCGATGCGTGACTTTACATTTATGGATCGGGCTGGCCGTGAGAGCCCACATTTCAACGCCGATCATTGCGGATAGCCCACATCGATTATAAATCTTCTTTTTTAGCTATTACGAATTTTTCCAAACACTGCCCGCCAGTCAAATTCTTCTATCAGCTTCTTTGGCAAAGGCATTTCTATTATTTTATATCGGGCTCGATTGTACCTGAAATTGCTTCTAAAAATTAAGTTCTAAATCAAAACTAGCTGTATCCAATCTTCCATTGTTCATCACAATAAGACCAGTCTTTTTTTAGAAAAGATTACAATAACAGAGACAATGTTATTATTACATAACGAACTAAAAACCCTGTGAAGTGTTTTGTACCCCTCCTATTACATTTTCAAAACTGAATTGAGCTGTTCGAAACTAAATCTAGCAGACTTGTGTATGACAAAATTGTATTCCAAATATCGCTGAACACCATCTTGTCAGTTCGCAAAATAAAGAAAAATCTTTCAAAGCATTTTCCAACGCCCAAACCGTTTAACTTATCGAAAACCCGATTTTAGATTGTAATGTTAAAGTAGATTTTTGTAGTACGTACCCCTTCGTGATATTTGTAGACCTAAGGTTTAATACCAATCTGTGTTATAATGAAAGCAATAAGGAGGTATTTTGGTACGTACATTCTTCAAGTAACAACGCGCTCATGCGTATGTATATTGTATAAATGTGTTTGTTGAAGTATTGCAGAGTGAAAATGTGTTCAAAAACTAATTCTAAATAAACGCTGAACTTAATTCAATTTGCTTAATTTTATTAAATTTAATTGAATTGGCGTTTTTATAATGAGCTTTTCAAGTTCTATCTCTTTACTTTGTCTGAAATCATTTTCACTGTGTAACTGGGCGGTTGCAAATTATATCAAATCTAACGTTGAATGATATTAAATTCCATTCACGTAGCAATTCGGCGTTAAAGATGATTGACTGAACTTTTTAAAGCTTTTTGATTCCAATTAAAAATAATTGACGTATGCAACTTTAAGCTTTGATAAATTTCTAGCAATGACGTATGCAACTTTAAGCTTTGATAAATAAATTTTTAATTCCAATTAAAAATAATTGACGTATGCAACTTTAAGCTTTGATAAATTTCTAGCAATGACGTATGCAACTTTAAGCTTTGATAAATTTTTAATTCCAATTAAAAATAATTGACGTATGCAACTTTAAGCTTTAATAAATTTCTAGCAATACCGGGAAAATGATGTCTGAAAATTTATTAAAAGAAAGACATGACTGATTTTATATTCTAAATTTTTACATCTTTACAAGTTGCATACAGAATATTGGGTGCTCTCATCAGTGCATCAAATATTTAAACTATCCCCATTCCGAGTCTACTCACCAATTATGCAAGTTTTAGGGTTCTGTACCTCAAGAGGTATTTCGAGGAAATTTCGATACTTCTTTGTCCATCTGTCGGTATGTCGAGACCTTTTTTCTCCGGAACCCGTGGAGGTATCAAGTTGAAATGAATATTAAATAGTTAGTTCTATAGCCCCTTAGAGCTTAAAAGTAAGCTTCTAAATCAACGCAATCAAGAAAAAATCTAAAAAACTGATTCTAAATGCGTTGAATGGGATGTAAATGCATATCTTACCTCTTTTTAAAGTTGAAAAAGTGTGCTTAATCTATAACAATGACGCAAAACTTGCTTTGTCAGTAAAATACTTTTCTAAAAATTAAATATTGGAATACTAGCAACTCTCAGGATATATGTTCTACTTGTCCCTGAAGGGTTATGTTGAGTATCATAAATAACCTAAGATCAACAGCTTCTTATAGGAAATTAAATAATTAACGAATTTGCTTAGTTACAGTTTAATTCGATAACTGGAATCGTCTACCTATTATGAGGCCGTGATAAAATTGTACGATTGACTTCATAACAACTGTACATGTACTTTATAACAGTAATAGTCACTAAAGTGTATCCCACACTATGAATAAAGACATTTTCCTATAAACTGAAGACATTCCATTAAAAGCATCTGATGAAATATGTAATGCGCTTTCTCCTTGTCTAGATAGCATCGATTTGGAAAGTATCATTATTTCCATCAATTTTAAAATTGACTGAGAGCTGTGGAGGACAAAATGAAAAATCCATCTTAAAATCTTAAGTGTCGAAGCGAGATGCCGGGTTCGGCACGGGAGGCTGTCCACGCTTCGTGGCGGGATAGTCACCTCAGAAATTCTATGGGTCAGTTTGCCACCAAAATATGTCTTATAAAGTTGCAATAGTGTTAGTTTTCCTAATTACTGGAAGAAAAGTTCAACAAAAATTTTCATCGTGGGGGCTGTTTAATTTACACCAATGCAAAACTAGAAAATAAATTGTATTGAAGCGATTACGGATTGGCCCACAAATCAGTATCTTTCTCTTTTGTCTCGTTTTAAGTAGATCAAATAAAAGTTTATCTAGTAAATTACACACGGAAAACTAAATAGGAAATGAAAATATTCAATGAAAACATTGACTTTTCGATAAAAAAACTCTTGGCAGATATGATGTACGGATGGGCGCAGATAAAACCATATAGAACAAAACATTATTTTAACATAAAAGCGAAAATTAACTATTTCAATAACTGAAAGTAATAACTTTCAGCTTTAGAAAACCACATCCTTCCATAATTTCATTGTGCATAATTACTTCTTCGATCCTCGAAACGAAGAATGACTACATGTTTTTAAAAATAAAAAACCAATTGTAAAAAGCAAAAGATTGACTTCCGTCTTGTTAATACCAATCAAATTCATTGGAAGTTAACGGAAAAAAAATTAATTGAAAACTCTTACATCATTTTAATACGTACAATTTTTCAGACTTTTCAGCCAAATGTTGCACGTTGATTTGAAGCTTAATATTTGTCAAGTCGAGCTTTAGACAGAAAAATCGTAAATGAAATCTCGATTACATTTTCACCTATTAGCTGACTAGTTACACCCCATTGATGGTGTGCCCAAAAAAATGTTACCCTCCATTTTATGTATACTGGGTATATCAATGCACTGATCTAAAATTGAAGAAACTTTGAAGAAACTGTGACAAAAGAGTAGACGGGATTGATGAAGTTATTTTCGCTTTCCTTGTTTTATTACAGAACCTTGACAAATTTAAATTAAAATAACAAGCTTTAAGAATTTCAGTCATCCTCCAACGTTATCGAAATTTGGAAACTTTATTCCAAAACAAATAGCCCATCCTTAGAAATCTTTCAAATAAGATTATTTTAAACAAAATGGATGGCAAAACGTAACTCGTTGACAAAAAAAATTAAACTTTAATTTTTATTATATTATCAAGTCAATTAACCCTAATAAAATGTCTATAATGCCTTTATCATTGTTAATATTTATATTACCGAATCATAAAAATCGTAACAATTATTAATCATAATTATATCATATTAAAATATTGTTAAAAATTTATTTTATATCAATTAATATTAAAAAGCGGCTTAAAAGAATATTGGGATGAATATTATCTAGTGCAACGAATGATTCATACAGGTTTCTTATTAATGACACATTAATTTAAAATCAAGGATGTATTTACATGTTTTAATTAATATTCAGTAAATATTATTTTCATATACTAAGTGATGTAACAACGATAATGATCTGTTATACTCCAAAAAATTCTTTCTATTCCCAAAATTACAAAAAATTGGAAAATCCAGACAATATCATTCAAAGCTTTTTTAATATTCGACAAGATTTCAACTTTTTAAATAAATAAAATACTCGTTCATCAGGCCATGAATATTATTCAAGTGAACATAATTATTGAGGTATTCAGAGACACAATGCTACTTAGAAATGTGTACAAAAAATAATAAATCAGTTAAAAGTCATTTATACGCTATGTAACAGGAGCACGGTATTTTAACATAATTTTACGTGGTGTCAATAGTATTCAGAATTTCATCATTTGAAAGTAATTAATGAGATATTCAAAGGTACAATCCTACTTAAAAATGCATACTGAATATACTAAAAAAAATAATAAATCCGTTAAAAGTCATTTATACGCTATGTAACAGGAGCACGGTATTTTAACATAATTTTACGTGGTGTCAATAGTATTCAGAATTTCATCATTTGAAAGTAATTAATGAGGTATTCAAAGGTACAATCCTACTTAAAAATGCATACTGAAAATACTAAAAAAAATAATAAATCCGTTAAAAGTAATTTATACGCTATGTAACAGGAGTACGGTATTTTAAGATAATTTTACGTGGTGACAATAGTATTCAGAATTTCATCATTTGAAAGTAATTAATGAGGTATTCAAAGGTACAATCCTACTTAAAAATGTATACTGAATATACTACAAAAAATAATAAATCCATTAAAAGTTATTTATACGGGATGTAACAAGAGCTCGGTATTTTAACATAATTTTACGTGCTGACAATAGTATTCAGAATTTCATCTTTTGGAAGTAAACTTAAAACGAAAGTTAAATAACATATATATGTACACGTATGCACATAAATTAAGTATATATATATATATATATATATATATATATATATATATTTCAAACACTCAATTAGTGAAATAAAGTTTAATGTTTAAAAAAAATTATCTCAGTATATATTCGTACAAATCAACGTATAATCTTTATAATGAAATCCATGAATTTATTTACCAACTTGAAAAAAAAAAGTAACGGTTGTATATTAGGGTTAAGAAACTTATTTTATTGATCTCAATTGTAATATATAATTATTAGTACGTATTCACATTAGCAGTTTAGGTTAATTAAAAACAATTCGTTACACATGGTGTCCTGGAACAATTGTTGGGCACAAATGGAACTGAAGGACATGTAGGGTCCAAAGAAAGTAAGAAGTATTCTTGAGGAAAATTTTGCTGGCAACACTTTTATTATTTATGAAACACCAAAACTTTCGACAAATGTTCTTGTACGTAATGTATGTGCACATAATATATAAATATTATTATAACCAAAACGAGACTTTAGAATTTAGTTTAAATGAACAAAAGATAGAGAATTACTTATAAAGTTAGAATGAGATCAGAAAAATTACTTTTAACAAAAACGCATAAATATTATTTTTAGCTTCAATTGAAAATTCTGTTTAAAACGCATTGTGTGTATTTATTATGTAGCAAAAAAACTAAAATATTGACACCGAAGAAAAAAAGCATATTGAGCCATAAATACTTCTAGTCAGAACGATATCGGAAATTTATATTCCGTCTAACAAATGCGCGAAATATTTTATCGTTTCTGAAAAAAATGTATTGTCATGACGCGTGATTCATTCATGCAATCCATTTTTATATTATTATCCTATCAATGAGTCTTTGTTTTCTTCGCTGAAATTCAAAACATATATGTTAATTTCAATCGAATGCTATATTGTACCTAACGACGTCCCGCCAATACTTGTGTATTAAATAACATTTTCAAACAAAATTTAAATCACTCAAAGTAGTATAATAAAAATTACTACGTACTTTGAGGTTAAATAAAATAATACACCATTTGTATTAGAATTGAATACCGTTTTATATGAAAACAGGACACAATCAGCCGTGTTATACTAAACAACAATAACAAATTCACAATTAAATGAAACTACGTGATGTAGTATTATTTTTACTTTCTTTAAGTTCTTTACCACGACCTAGGTTTCGTTGTATTACAACATCTTCAGGTGGGCTATTAGCAAAGATCTTTGCTAATGGCACTTTGAGAAATAGAGAAACTTTGCTAATGGCCCCCTGAAAATGTTGTAATACAACGAAACCTAGATCGTGGTAAAGAACTTAAAGAAAGTAGAAATAATACTACGTCACGTAGTTTCATTTAATTGTGAATGATGAATTTCTACAAAATTAACGCCAAATATATACAATAACAATTTCTACGGCGAAACACTAAAATTCAAATACTCAAACTCAAAAGACATTGTAGCTTGCAAAACGCAATAAATAATCACGAGACTATCGATTCTTATTTTAGTCCGAACGATATATTTTGTGTGCAAAGTTACTATAAAACGTGTCATTGAAATCATGTCTGTCCTTGCATCCAATTATTACAAACGTAACGTCTCAGTGAAACGAATTCAACTTTGATTTTTAACACTGAGTCAAACGTACTAATAACTCTGAAATATTAATACTACTAATATACTTATAGTTCCATAATTACCGGTACGTATCCCCACGTATTTACTCCCTCCCCCCCCCCTCTCGCCCCGCAATGCACTGAACTTGCCAACAACAAACCCCGAATGAATCCAAACCTACCCCATACCCTACAGATGTTAATAGCACCGTAGACCGTCGCAAATTGTAGTCGACTTACGTTGCTATCAATGTAATAATCCAGTAATTGATTCAGAGTGAAAAAAAATATATACACTAAGCTTAATATATTACTTCTGTTACATAACTAATTAAACTAACGGCTAAAACTAAATTGAAATTATTGAAACCGAAGAAAATTTCAAACGGATTTTCAAAATATTGTCCAGTAACTGTGGAAATTTTTTTTTACCAAAACCATTACAAATCTCGTAAATTATCATACACTACTAATAAAATTGTGTTTTTATATAAAAAGGTAAAAATTCAGTTAACATCACTGTCTTAATAATAGGAAACGGATGGAAATAATCCCGCGAACTGAAAAGCGGAAATGATAATACAGTTACTAATTCACAAGAGGCCCACTATATTTTGCATTCTTTTAAATGCATTTTTTCATAAGAAATTTTTTCTTATAGAATTTTTCATAAGAAATACACTATAACAATAGCTTTCGGAATAAAAAGATTACTCTTCCGACTCTCTAGACTATTGCATATATTTGTTTATAATTTATATAGCTCATTGCAAGAGCATAATACGTAAGTTATTATAAGGCAGATCATTTTTTATTAGAAAATGAGAAAATAATGACATTTACAATCAGTGAAAATGCTTAAATCTATTCTCTCAATCTATACTTTAGCAGTTTTACAATGCGTGATCATGAAATTGATTACATTTTAACGTTTTGAGTAATATATTTTAAATAATAATATGACAGTTTTGTTATTATATATATATATTATATTACCATTCTTAAAGTCAATATGTAACTATAAAAAAGGAAGCAACTATATTTTCATCATCTGCACAAAGTTGCGATAACAATTTTACTAAAAACGACGTGATAAATAGAGACATAGTTTAGCAATTAGATTTTGTAGTCGATTACATAAATACATAAATTACTTCGTTGTTAATTTTAACTCGTATTTAATGTTAAGATAATCATCAATTACTTAGCCATTTATATTTCAGATATTTTTAAACATCGATTGAACATGTACGGACGTAGAGATAGGCAATTGTTTATGTATAAAACATCGTTTGTAAGTTTCGAGTGTCTAATTTTTTTTTTGTGGTTTATAGTATTCAAAACCCCTCCTCAAAGATCCATAAATTCTGGAAAACATCATATGATATTTAATTTTATTTATCACTAAATAGTATTATTACAAAAATCTAATAACAGTGAGCACGAAATCCCGAGGAATTATTCTTTTTTAAAGACGAATACCATATTTTTTCATTTGTATTAAACGTCCTGATTCTATCGGTGTAAAATGGAGTGTGCTTTCCAGCTTATAGATTAAATTGTGCACTGAAAAAAGGACAAGCACCAAAAGAAACGAGAGTGATCCAGCTTAATAGCTTGCTCACGCTAACAATAATGCACGGATGAGGACGTTAAGAGCAGCAAGAATAGAATAAATATTCTAGAAAGTTATGGAAATAATTTAGGCAGAGAAATTTTAAAAAAAATTTTAAGTATTAGGAATATAATGTCCATGAAAATGTATCGGATTGGAATGTGGTATGAGGAAGACATAATTTTTTTTTATTATTTAGGTAATAAATACAGAATGATGAAAAAATAGCGTGTATGGAGGAACTTGAGTGATAAAAAATGTACAAACGACTGAAAAGACTTGCTTTAGTAAAAGAAATCGTATAACTAGATGGACTATATCTTTGCACATTTCTTCATTCATAAATTAAGAAATGAGCTAGAAATGATATTTTGAAAGAAAAGGGAAACATTTTATTTTTATTTTTGGTCATTAGAATTGTTTGGTCGTTTATTTTAATACTGGATAATAGAAAAAATATGTTTGTGGAGAAACTGAGAGGTTAAACGAAGTACAAACGAAAGACTTCGTACAAATGAAAGACTTCGTTCATTTTATAAATAGATGGACATGCATAAAGCATACATGAACAAATAAGATCGAAAATCATAACTTGTAAGAGATAGGTGATTTTTTATTTTTATTAATGTTTTGTATAGATACTAGGTAATAGAAAGAAAAATGACGTTGGAAAACATTAAACGAAAGTACAACCGGCGTTGAAAGATTCGGTTCAATGAATGAAGACTTAAAAATAAATGATATGAAGTAAAATGTATGAACGAATGGGATATGAAATCATATCTTGAAAGTGATGCATGATTATTTTTATTGTTGGTCATTTATTTAAATTCGGCACAATAGAAAAGATACACACCGTATATAGAAAGTGAGTAGTAAGTCTTAAGACAGTCAGTAAGTCTTAAGACATTTACGACATAAAACATGTGTAAGAGATGCGTGACTCTTTTTTTTCGTTATTTGTTATATTATATAAATATTAGATAAAAGAAAAAAATGAGGTTAAAGAATGTGAATGGTAAATGAAAGTAAAACCGACTTACTACAAAAGACTCGGTTCAACGAGTGAAGTCTTAAAATATATGGGCATGTATGAAGTAAAATATATTAACGAATGAGACGGGATTTAATGTCTTGAAGGCGTTGCATGACTTTTTAGTATCATTGCTTACCCCGCCTAGTAATATAGGAAGCATATGATCGTAAAGGACCATTATTTTGACATTATATACAATTTTAATATAATTATATAATTGTAAACACCAAACACGATTTTTATCTTCTATAACACACAATAGTATTATAATGAGGGAGGATTACTAAAATATAGTATGAAAACCTCTGTATTTTTATCCAGAGCAGGTAATAAATGCAGACTTAAATTTTATTAATGAAATTATAAAAATGTGCTTGAAATACACAAAAATAAATAGTGACATTATGTAATTATGTTAAAAAATTTTGAAGTGAAACTTCTTATCGTACAGTAGAAAAACAAAACCACAACAACTCTAGACGAAATAACGAGCTTGAAGGGGGTTAAGAAAAAATGTTGGAAGATGTGCGCATCCGCTCCCTACTAGATATGCCATTTCTGTTCAAACGTGTCACGGAACTGTGCAAATGCACACTTCAAGCGAGAAAGTGTGAGTGAAAATGCATTGGATTTTTACGCACACAACTATGCTTCAGGCCTTTATGTGAGTAGATTAAAAGTGGGTGGACTGTTTATATTGCTTAGTGTGCGTCCACCCAAATGACACGTAGGGTTTTATACATATGGCATATCTAGTGAGAGCGGGCCGCGCGTGTCTTCTGACATCTTTGTGGTTAAGTCAAGTAGATATCACTGATAAAGGGCATCTCCCCTCAGTCTTAATCTAACTCGGTGGTATTTGAAAATTATACTGAACCACTTTTTATTTATAAATTGATGCATGAAAAGGTGAACCATAAATCTAGCCGGTAATGAAAAAGAGGGTCGTAATAGGTTAGCCGCATTATTTACCTAGTAACGTTGACAACTTGAATTTGACAGAAATAAAGTATTTTTTGATGGTTTACATCAAATTCTTAATGTAATATTTTCACTATAAGATTATTATTTGATAGTTTACATCTAATTCTTAATATAATATTTTCACTATAAGATTATTATTTGATTGGTTTACATTAAATTCTTAATGTAGTATTTTCACTATAAGATTATTATTTGATGGTTTACATCAAATTCTTAATGTAGTATTTTCACTATAATATTTTAATTAATCTTTTTCTTTTTGTTAAGGCGACAGCCATGTTTATAATTTTTATCAACTGTATACAGAAAAGCTAAGTTAAATCTTTTTGTTATCTTTTTCCCTTGTATGGTCAACGTTAGAAGAAGATCAGGATAAAAATATATAAATAAAGCATGTATAAAAATAATAATTTAAGAATTCATTCAGCATTAATTAAGAATAAAGAAGTTTCACGTCAAACGCATATTTATAATTAAGAATTATTTACATTATTTTTTATTGTTTTTCATAATTAATTATTTTATAATGTGCCATTTTAATAATCAATTTATATGCAAGTTGATTTTTACGTAAATAGTGCTACGTTGCTTTTAGCTTTTAATTGTAGCTACGTAATGTATTTTTTATAATTTCCGTCACATCGAATATTCAGCATTCAACTTTACTTTATATTTCAGGATTGTTTTAAATTATTTTGGGATAAACAACAAAGAAATATGTCATTTTATATTTATATAAATTAAATATCGATAATTCAAATACGTCATCAAGTACTAATGGACAGTAAATTTCAGCTTATACAATATTTATATACATATTTTTTCGGTAGCTATCGTAGTATAGAAACCCATTTATGCTATCCATAATACAATTAATATTAGAAACAATAATGTTATTAATGTTAAAATATTTAGAGTTAAATATATAGCTCGTACGTATATAAAATTTTAGGTATTCACCAAAAATTGATGAAATTTCAGCAATAAACTTCACCTTACCTGGCTTATTAGTAATCAAAAATATTTTTTGAGAATAATGGCAAAAATAAATAATATAATAATGTATTGAAACAATGCGTTTTATTTGTCGTTTCTTAATATATTCTTAAACACTCCCACTGGTCTTCAAGTGTAATAGAAGCGAAGATCTATTTAATAATAAAGTATATAGATTCAGGTGTAATAGAAGCAAAGATCTATTTAATAATAAATTATATAGATTCAGGTGTAATAGAAGCAAAGATCTATTTAATAATAAATTATATAGATTCAGGTGTAATAGAAGCAAAGATCTATTTAATAATAAAGTATATAGATTCAGGTGTAATAGAAGCAAAGATCAATTTAATAATAAAATATATAGGTTCAAGTGTAATAGAAGCGAAGAATACAGGTCACTTCATATTCAGGTGTAATAGAAGCAAAGATCTATTTAATAATAAAGTATATAGATTCAGGTGTAATAGAAGCGAAGATTCGCTTCTATTCAAGTGTAATAGAAGAGTAGATCTATTTAATAATAAAGTATATAGATTCAGGTATAATAGAAGCGAAGAATACAGGTCGCTTCATATTCAGGTGTAATAGAAGCGAAGATCTATTTAATAATAAAGTATATAGATTCAGGTGTAATAGAAGCGAATATCTCTTTAATAATAAAGTATATAGATTCAGGTATAATAGAAGCGATGATTCGCTTCTATTCAAGTGTAATAGAAGCGAAGATCTATTTAATAATAAAGTATATAGATTCAAGTGTAATAGAAGCAAAGAATACAGGTCGCTTCATATTCAGGTGTAATAGAAGCGAAGAATACAGGTAGCTTCATATTCAGGTGTAATAGAAGCGAAGATCTATTTAATAATAAAGTATATAGATTCAGGTATAATAGAAGTGAAGATTCGCTTCTATTCAAGTGTAATAGTAGCGAAGATCTATTTAATAATAAAGTATATAGATTCAAGTGTAATAGAAGCGAAGAATACAGGTCACTTCATATTCAGGTGCAATAGAAGCGAAGATCCATTTAATAATAAAGTATATAGATTCAAGTGGAATAGAAGCGAAGATTAGCTTCTATTCAAGTGTAATAGAAGCGAAGATCTATTTAATAATAAAGTATATAGATTCAAGTGTAATAGAACCGAAGAATACAGGTCGCTTCATATACAGGTGTAATAGAAGCGAAGATCTATTTAATAATAAAGTATATAGATTCAGGTATAATAGAAGCGAAGAATACAGGTCGCTTCATATTCAGGTGCAATAGAAGCGAAGATCTATTTAATAATAAAGTATATAGATTCAGGTGTAATAGAAGCGAAGATTCGCTTTTATTCAAGTGTAATAGAAGAGTAGATCTATTTAATAATAAAGTATATAGATTCAGGTATAATAGAAGCGAAGAATACAGGTCGCTTCATATTCAGGTGCAATAGAAGCGAAGATCTATTTAATAATAAAGTATATAGATTCAGGTATAATAGAAGCGAAGATCTCTTTAATGATAAAGTATATAGATTCAGGTATAATAGAAGCGAAGATTCGCTTCTATTCAAGTGTAATAGAAGCGAAGATCTATTTAATAATAAAGTATATAGATTCAAGTGTAATAGAAGTGAAGGTCTATTTAATAATAAAGTCCAGGTGTAATAGAAGCAAAGATTCGCTTCTATTCAAGTGTAATAGAAGCAAAGATCTATTTAATAATAAAGTATATAGATTCAAGTGTAATAAAAGCGAAGAATACAGGTCACTTCATATTCAGGTGCAATAGAAGCAAAGATCTATTTAATAATAAAGTATATAGATTCAGGTGTAATAGGAGCAAAGATTCGCTTCTATTCAAGTGTAATAGAAGCGAAGATCTATTTAATAATAAAGTATATAGATTCAAGTGTAATAGAAGCGAAGAAAACAGGTCGCTTCATATTCAGGTGTAATAGAAGCGAAGATCTATTCAATAGTAAAATATATAGATTCAGGTATAATAGAAGCGAAGAATACAGGTCGCTTCATATTCAGGTGTAATAGAAGCGAAGATCTATTTAATAATAAATTATATAGATTCAGGTGTAATAGAAGGGAAGATCTATTTAATAATAAAGTATATAGATTCAGGTCTAAAAGAAGCGAAGAATACAGGTCGCTTCTATTCAAATGTAATAGAAGCGAAGCATACAAGTCGCTTCATCTTTTAATGTCAGAAATATATTTGGGCAAGTGTGAAAAGGCTCTATCAGCACTCATGAAAATGGTGACAATACAGCTAGAATTTTCAACTTTCTTACCTGATGGTGAAATTTCATAAAATCTCTAATTGCTGCTTACACTAACTTGACTAGAAATATCATCGGATTTCAGTTAGATAGTCAAGAATGTTTAAAGTTACAACATTTAAGCCAGTTCTGCCCATGAAAGTGGGGCATCCATAAAATGGCGAAGTTCCATATAAACCCTGATATAATTGTTGCTTACACAAACTGAGGTGGAAATATCACCAAATCACACTTAAATTGGCAAGAAAGTTTGAAATTATAGCATTTAAACAAATAGTATACCACGAAAGTGGGGCTTTTATAACTTGGCCAAGTTTCGTGTAAACGCTAATAAAATTACTGCTTTCACGAACTGAGGTAGAAATATCACCAAGTCACACTTACATAGGCAAGAATCTGTGAAATTATAGCATTTAATCAAGTCGTGACCCATGAAATTGGGGCTTTTATAACTTGGCCAAGTTTCATATGAACACTAATAAAATTACTGCTTTCACGACCTGGGGTAGAAATATCACCAAATCACGCTTAAATAGGCAAGAAAGTTTGAAATTATAGCATTTAAACAAGTCGTGTACCATGAAAGTGGGGCTTTTATAACTTGGCCAAGTTTCATGTAAACGCTAATAAAATTACTGCTTTCACAAATTGAGGTAGAAACAAGTCACACTTAGATAGGCAAGCAAGAAAGTGTGAAATTATAGCATTTAAGAAAGTCGTGTCCCATGAAATTGGGGCTTTTATAACTTGGCCAAGTTTCATATGAACACTAATAAAATTACTGCTTTCACGACCTGAGGTAGAAATATTACCAAGTTACAGTTAGATAGACAAGACAGTTAAAAAATTATGGCCTTTCAACAAGTATATTAGAAATGAAAAAACAATGTTTTGAAATATTTTATAAATTTTTACTATTTAAAGGGAAGAGAAATTTAAAGAAAATTTTTAAGAAAAGTAGTAAAAACAAATAAAAATTTTAATCCACTTAATCCCAAAGAAAAACCACCAGAAAACTATATTATATTTTACTTTCTTTGACTTGTGTACAAGAATGTAGCATTCTAATCGCAATCGCTACAAAAAGTTTAAATTCTAGATCAAATATAGCAAATTTAATCAAAAGTGCAATAGCCTAACCTACAAGTGGTAAAGTAAAAAATGCGACATAAACAGCCCTGACAAGTCCGTTTGTTTTTTGAGTCTTATATAGAAGATCCCGATAATGAAATAATCAAAATCGAATGAAGAAAGACAAAATACAAATCAAGTAAATCTAGACTCAAAATAAAATGATCCAATCATTACATGTCATAAAACAAAGTCCCCCGCCCCCGTGTCTAAGAAAATTGCTTCCAAACAAGCAATACGCATAATTTTCCCATTAAATACTGAACGGATTTTACTCCGTTAATCATTATTGGAGACCACCTTTCTTTTTAGGAAATATATAGATATATACTTTATTAATATTTTGAGGAAAATCGTCGACCTGAGACAATGAACATTGAAATCGGAAAAAGGCATTCGCTTTAGAGATATCTCGGTATCTTCTACTTAAATCTTTACTGATACGTAGAAACAAAATATGACAACATTATACTTCTCAAAAACTGCTACTTTACTTTGTTAGTCTAGTACTAAATTTAGACTTTATTAGTCTATGATACCGTATTCGTAAATATTACATAAAATCCATAATAAATGTTTTACCGTTATAAAAAAACTTAAACCCTATCAAATTAAATTTTATAATTTTCTAAGTTTTAATGTTATGACGGTGTTTCCAAGTAGAAAAAATTGTACCAAAACGAAGCGAGTTGCTAGTATTGACATAATGGGGGATTGAGAAAAGTAAAGGCAGAGAAGAAAAAAATTACTAGCAATTAGGAAGAGCAAAAGATTTTTTAAAAATATCCAGTAAATAATATGTACTTCGTTATAAAAGTTCTAAGTTAGCTTACATGTACTTCCTCATATATACCTCCTTATCATAGTTCTAAGTCACTTTATATCTATTTCCTTACAAAAATTCTAAGTTACCTGGCATGTACTTCCTCATATGTTCTTCCTTATCATAGTTTTAAGTCACTTTATATGTATTTCCTTACAAAAATTCTAAGTTACCTGGCATGTACTTCCTCATATGTACTTCATTATCATAGTTCTAAGTCACTTTATATGTATTTCCTTATAAAAATTCTAAGTTACATGACATGTACTTCCTCATATGTACTTCCTTATCATAGTTTTAAGTCACTTTATATGTATTTCCTTACAAAAATTCTAAGTTACCTGGCATGTACTTCCTTATATGTACTTCCTTATCATAGTTCTAAGTCACTTTATATGTATTTCCTTATAAAAATTCTCAGTTACCTGACATCTACTTCCTTATATATATTTCCTTATAAAAGTTCTAAGTTACGAAGTTCCCTATAAAAATGTTCAATTGATTCTGTGTCTCGAGGCTCGGAGAGGAAATTACTTATATTAAAATTGTTTATATTTTCCGCTTATATTTACACATCCTTGAAAACTTTTCCTTATATTTTAAAAAATATTATCGAAAAATTTCTTATTTCCACAATTATTCCTATTTTTAAAATATAACCCTAATTAAAAAATTCGCGTTTTGGGTCCTATCACGTAACTTTTCCCCCAATTTCCATCCTTATATTATCTATAAAATTATTTCCATACGCAACTATTAGACTAATTACAGTGTCACATATACTAATTGGATCTTATTAAATATATTTTATTTCATTTTAGTTAATTAGACTATGGTGATGAGATTAATTAAATTTATGACGTAGTAACCATTACGTATTTTAACCATAACAATCTATGGCTGAAAACTGTTAAAGTTACAGCATAACAATCTAATATTAAAGGATAACATTCTACAAGCAAGGCTTAAAATTAAAAAGATCACGGTTAATAATATCTCAATTTTTTTAATACTTCTCCAATGATACCTTACACAAAGGAGTTCATGAAAAAAATTCACCGTAACTTGACACGTAAAAATGAGGATTTCTTGTTTCACTACGAAAGCCTAAAAAATAATCGAGTGGAAATGTATAATTTACAGAATACAAAACATAATACAATTCCAAAAAATACAAATGTAAAAGAATATAAAGCAGACATGCATTGATAAGTATGTTAATGTGAATAATCAAAAAAATCTTGTTTTCTATTACCACTGCCTAATATCACTATAATATTGACAAAAAATTGTAATTGAGATTAGTTCCAATAAATATCGTTTCAAGTAATAAAAAAAATGTTTCATGCTCGAAACACATTACTAATGTAATATCTTAATAAAAAAACTGAAAATAAATTAAAATTCCTTTTATGGGAAAAAAATATTTTTGACTCTATTACAATAATCACATTTGTCTTGTCAGGAAGTAAAGTAAAAAAAAAATGTTAATTATTTTTTATATTGCACATTCTAATAGAATCTTGCCTAGTTTCAGCTCGCATCTGAAATACATGTTAAAACATTTCGTGCAGAAACAGACAAGTCGATTTGAAAATTAAGTTTACAAAAATAAAGACCAACAGCGATATTATAACAGTAATGGTTTAAAACCTAATACTGTTAAAATATCGCTGTTGGTCTTTAAAACGTGCCCGTGGAAAGTACATATGACTACATTTAACTTGGCAATCAAATTACATTTGACAAACTTTGTGACGAATTAGTAATCTGAAATATATGTTAAAACACTTAGTGCAGAAAGCAGACAAGTCGATTTCAAAATTAAGTTTACAAAAATAAAGACCAACAGGGATATTATAACAGTATTGGTTTAAAACCTAATACTGTTAAAATATCGCTGTTGGTCTTTAAAACGTGCCCGTGGAAAGTACATATGACTACATTTAACTTGGCAATCAAATTACATTTGACAAACTTTGTGACGAATTAGTAATCTGAAATATATGTTAAAACACTTCGTGCAGAAAGTAGACAAGTCGATTTGCAAATTAAGTTTACAAAAATAAAGACCAACAGCGATATTATAAAAGTATTGGTTTAAAACCTAATACTGTTATAATATCGCTCTTGGTCCTTAAAACGTGGAAGTGGAAAGTATACATCACTATATTTATCTTGGCAATTACATTTGACAAACTTGGTAACGAATTAGAAATAGAAAGAAGAATAAAAAGTATGTGGAATAAATATTGAAGCCAAAAAGAAGAGCTAATAAAAAACTTACCTTTATAATTAAAAAAGAAGTTTATAGATTTATGTCTCCTTCTCTCATTGACATTCCTTACTAAAACTTAATTAAATTTATTTGTACTACGTCATAAATTTAATTAAATTTATTAGATATTTACAACAAAAGTTAAAAATAAAATAACAATATGTCAAATAGAAACGGAATGTGAAATCCTAAATAAAAACAAACTAAGAAATCCGACACACCAAAATCATAGGCCAAACCAAAGCTGTTAATACTGTTAGCTATGCCGAGAAGTGAAATTAGGAGTGTATGGACAATCTCGCTAGGCCTCAGGACGACAGATGGACTCTCCGAATATAATGACGTGACCACGATAGGCTGGAACTATGATGTATTGAATTCATGAAACCCAAGATCACAAGAAATGACTATCTGTGAAGGAAGCTACCACCTGAGAGGATTTTTCGCATCAAAATACTTGAATTACAAAAAAATAAGATTAAAATATAATATGGGGAATAATATACACTACTCAAATATATATCTTGATATAAATAAGTACGAATATAATTAGTAAATACTCTTATTTAATGTATCAGGGGAACAAAGTAAACGGCTCTTTAATTGTTACTCTAAAAAAACGATACAAGGTTCTTATAGTTATATTATTTCTCCAAAACCATTAAACTGGAATAATCTGGAAAGATGTGAACCAATTCAAATAAAATTTTAAACATATATAGCATATTACAGATATCCCAGACATGAAAATACATTTTTGTTTCGAAAAAAGTTTACTAGGAAACAATTTCGTTAAGCATAATTTGTTTTTTCTTCCAAAATATCTTATTACAGTAGATGTTGGTCGATTTTGGATACTACTGATGATGTATGGATATACTTTACGTTGGCGGTTTTGAATAACATTTTTAGTATCTCCAATACTGAGTCGTGTATTTCTGAGATTTTTTAGTCTCTTTGTTAATTCTAGAGGGATGTATGTGATAAACTTTTCTGCATCATCAGATACATAAAACTGAACCACTTTAGACGTTGAGATTAAATTTATTGAAATATGTTATCGTTATCTTTTGTAGTTCTTGGGTACTTTTGTAATCAGGTTTAACTTAAAAGTTTAAACCTTGTTAAACCATTAATTTTTTATCCTCACAAATAGGTAACCTGTAATGTATCGATAAATATGTGTGTGTAAATAAATAAATAAATATCACTAGAAACAGCAGTTATCGATCCACAAGTGTTGGCATAATGTTTTGTTCATAATTCTGAATACGAAAAACGAAAAAATGAGATTATTAATTTGTTTTCCCAAAAATATCCCATTTTTCTTTGTTCCGAATAATGGACCAAATTATCCATATCAAAATATGTCATAACATATAATGCACATGTGTATTTATGTAAATATATATACATATATATATATATATATATATATATATATATATATATATCGTTTGCTTAATACTATCCATCTCTTTGTCTTATTTGCGTAATAACTCAGAAGTATCTGCCAATTGGACTGAAGTTACGCGAACTGTTTATGTTGTGTTTGCGAACTGTTTGTTAAGTTTTACCATTTCTACAGTTTTAACTTCTTTCTCGATAGTAGGAGAGCGATCGCAACGGAGCCAAATGGTATCACTTCAGAAACTATTGCAATGAACGGTTTAGAATATCAATGAATGTACATTTATAAAATTATTAAAGCATGTCTTGTGCATGTAACCTTTACTCTCACTTCGTCTTACGGATCAAAGGATAAAGTTGATAAGTAAAGTCTCCATGACCTGAAATTAGAAAATTTTTTCTAGCATATTAGGTACATTTGTATTTTCAAGAAAAATAATTTGGTATTTTTGGGGAAATAGCTATAATACACCATTAAAATATGTACTCACTGTTCAACCTCCTACATAGCAAGAGTGTACCTTCATAACTCTATCCTTTTTTCACAAATAGTCTTATACCCAAATTTCACTACGTTTCGGCTCATTCCAAATAGATCTATGCTAAGCTTTAGTACAGAGGCACTAAACACTAATAATCTTGTATTGCTGACGAGAACTATAACAGAAAAAGATTATGTGATATTACTAAGTTGCCATGTTGAAAACTTTCTCATTGTACCACTAGATGGCATAAGGATGGCGCCATGCCAAAAAATGGAATTACTCATCAGCGTATTAAAAATATTTTTAAACTAAAAAAATCCAAGATTTATAATATAGTTTCATTGATACGTATAGTTATATATAGGTAATATGAATTAGACATATCAATTGGAATTATAATACGGTGGGAAAACTTTAATATTTTTATAACTTATTATTTCTATATCTATCACTATTTGTAAACTTTGAAAGAAGAGAAGAGGTGCCGCCTCTTTCAAAATTAGTTTTTATTTCCTTTTTAAAGAAGACAAAACAGTCGGGTAGCATTTTCATATTTTTAAATTAACAATTTACCAGTTACTGTAGTCTGAAACTTAAAATTTCATCAATAAAAAATAAAAAAATTAAACACTAAATCTATTCCTTTCAAATTCAATTTCTTTTAATTACAATGTAAACTAATTTACAATAATTGTTTTCATTTATTCCATATTTTATACTATCAAATGTAATTTCTAATATTTATATGAAATAATTAAACCTTTTATTAACCTTAATGATAATACATTTTTATTACGTAAAACTAATGGAGAATTTCAACCGAGGCTCTATTTTAAACCCGCTTTTTTCGCAATCTCGACAAACGAAAACAGAGATGCGTTATCCTGTCAGACACCCACCAAATGCAGCACAATCAATAAATCTTCAGCACCAGGATAAATTAAGAAGATAAGCTCCTTGCTTAACCGAGATAGAGTCACAGGATTACCAGCGACATAAAGTTTCCCTCATGAAAATTACTTTTCTTCTCGCTGCTCGCCGCGGAGCGAAGTGTAGCTTTGCTAAAGGAGTTAAGCTTAGGTTACAATACATTAAGATTCATTACCTAGTGATAAAATAGAAATGTTTAAGTATATAATGGTTTTTATTAAACTGTATACAGTCATAGTTGTAATTATTATAATATATGCAATCTATGACTTAGTAATCGAAAAGAATTTTCAGTGTCCTTCACTATATCACATTTTGCCTTTAGTATATTATATGACCGAAATGAGTAAATAATTTATATGACCGAGTTTCAAAACATGAAAAAATATACCTAAATATTTCACACGGGAGATCCAAAAATCTTAATTTCACCAGTGGCAATAACCCCCAATTATCTTTTACTATGGAATCAAATAGATAATTTTTATTTTAATTTACTACCCTTATAAGTACCCAATCCTCAAATACTTGTACTTGAAAGTTGAAAGAGTGACTTGTTACAGTGCGTTATCCTGTCAGTTAAGCTTTGTGGGATAACATATAATCTGTGTTACTATGGTTATCCCAAGAGCTATTTAAAATGGTCAAACAACATACAGAGTACATACAATTTACTCTGTATGTTGTTTGACCATTCCAAATTACAAATAACAGAGGATTACCTATGAGAACTGAGCTTATACATAATATTAACATAGATTCACGCGAATGACAAACATTCCTCATTTCAGGGTTCATTCTATCTGTCACGTCTCGCCAGAGGGATTGGGAGGAGTTATTAATAGAGAAAAGATTGTTCATTTTATCCACTATCTCCAATAACTTCCCGTGGCACGTCGAGGTCGCTGCCTTCCGAATGGCTATCAGCCATGATTATCTCAAAATTCATCTTCACGGTATCGGTCTCGTTGACTCACTCCTGTACCCTCCATGCACGGTGAACGATGGAAGTGCCAATCAGCTCATAAGTTGCAAGACCTTAACGCTAACAATCGTGCCAACAACTTGCGAAAACGGATTGGGCTCTACAGAATGATTTGATGCAAATGGCCAAATACTCAGAGATAACTATTGACTGGAGAGATGTCTCACAAGAGATCAGTATTTTTTGTCTATATTTTCTGATGTGCCTTGCACAATTTTTACGTACCGCTAGAACAATAAATGTTTGAACTACTCTTTGTGCCGTGAAATTAGGAAAAAACTGTTATTTATTTGGGGCACCCAGTTGTGATTACTAAACTTTATTACGGGCGTTTTCTCCTACTTCTGCATCTGCTGTGAAAAAATGGTTTCCACACAAGTCTGATTTACCTTCGTTGGTATAAGTGCATTAATTAAAAAGATATTTTTTATTAATGTATTTATACAAACGACGTTATACTTAATAGACAGGTCATACCTGCATAATACGAACAAAAAATATGGTCCCAAGTAGTGCCATGTGATTAATATAACGAAAGAGATAGAATCACATAAGGCATGTATATAAAATAGGTAGTTACAATGAAGGTGTGATAATTTCCTCATCCTTTGAAGTCTTCTAGAGTGATAATGATAAATCTACATAATAAAATATACATCAAATATAGTATTTCCCGTACCTTACTAAAAAAATTAATATTATTGAAACAATTCGTTAATTTCTTGTACAAATTCTATTCCACCGAATTGAGGGACAAACTTCTAAAAACGCTAATTCATTTTATTTATTAAAAGCCGCGAGCAATCAGTACGACCGCGCCCTAATCCACTCACGCGACAGTATTTTGTTTATTTGTTTGGTTGCCTGCGGTCCATACTAACTCCGGCACACTAAGAGGCTCAGCGCTCGTTTCAATCTCTCTATGAGCTCTCTCGACCCCATTCTAGATAATATTCGATTCAATGACTTGACAACGGATTTCGCTATACGCCTTCAGGCGGAGCGTACTTGAGTCTAATTGCATTGATTAAGAGTATTTACTTATTGTGCGTATTAGTTTGATGAGTTTTGTTTCAAAATTACGCTTTATTTCCAGTTGTAAACCAGTAACCATTGTCTCAACTAATGGTGCCAACTTCGCCAAGGCTAATCTGCAGTGTTTTTTAGAAAAATATTGTATGAGACTTCCATACCTAGTGAGGCTATACATAGTGGAAGTGCAAATAATATACCAAAAAAATAAATCGGAGGCGATTTTTTAAAATTTCTTTCTCTTAAACAAATTATTAGGCTATTTCTTCATCTTAGACAACATTAGTAAGAACCATCCAAACTTATTAAAATAGCCATTTATTCGGTGCAGGCACGCCACTGACAAACATGTGTAAAATAATTTCTGATAATTTACGGAGTTCTTTAAGAAATTATTAGCAGAAATGTTTTACTTACTTCACCTGCAAGTCTTAAAAGATAAGCAGGAGTCAATGCATTAATGGTACATTAAGGAGACATTTGTCGTCATCGTGGTGTGTTGGGTTGATCGCAAGACACGGCCGTTGAGTGGGCGACGCACCGCGGGACCCGGGTTCGATTCCCGGCCGCTTATCAAGCGGGACTGGAGAAGTCCAACGTTTCGAGGCTTTGGCAACCATTTTTCCATATGAGATCCTTCATCTCATATGGAAACATACTGAGTGTTTGTAAGATTGATAAGAATGTTAATATTAAATAGTTTATAAAATGATGGTCGAGACAGGGCAACGATATGAATGGTACCATATGTGAGATTCACATATCACCTTGGCAAACCACACTCTAAACTTATTGTTCATAAAAGTATTTCAAGCGATCACTCGTCGCCACAATATAAAAATCACCAGTAAACAGAAACGGTTTGGTTCAGGGGAGGGCGCAGTCACGAACAATTGCTTTTATATGCTCTGCCTAATAAAGCATTAGGTAAAGGAGAAAAATCTTGAGGAGTTGCGTGATGTCTATAGATGAATATAGACTGACACCAGAACAAATTTTAACGTAGGTTCAAGCTCACTGTCAAAATCCATCGTTTTTGAAGTTGCATAGTCCGTCTCATAGCCGTCTCATCTTGGTAACGCTGTTACATTCTTGATTTTCATTCTCTTCTTATTATAGGAGCCTTCTTCGATTCTTAGGCTATTCTTTCTATCCAAGCATTTACTTTCTTCTTTTTTAGATATATCAATATTTTCAAGAGTTTAAGGAAAATTGATCCAAATTTAATATTTTCAAGTTGTTTTATTATATTTACAATTGATATTTTATTTTAAAGTAGTTTTCAAAGTACGTTAAACAACGTCTCATATAACGTCCTATACGTACTGTTATACCCCACGCTAGTATAAAGATATGCTTAGCGAAGTGCTGCATCATCCAGTACTCCACGCAAATCTAATTTCCCTTATTTCAAAACATCTACCCAGACAAAACACGAGTCTCAGATAGAAAATTCAGCTTCAAGTTAGTCAGTCAGTCCACCTCCCGCGTCATGTGTAGAGAGTTACCAATTCCTTAAGAATTGTTGTATTTTATTCTAAATATTGGGTTTTATTTTGAAATTCCAATAAATAAAAAATTAAATTAAATTCTTTTTAAAAATCTATATTTTCCTCAAATTTTTTTTCAAAATCTATATCTTCTGAAATCCAGGTACGCCTGGGATAATATAATAACACAATATCAAAATAAAATCAGCTGAATTTAAATAACTTCTAACAACTGCGAAAATAAAAAAAAAACTCTGTCCACACGACCATTGAACTACGCGCAAAACGTCTGACTCCTGACTGACGAGCATCAGCAATCAGCACAATCGTTTTCTCAATCTTCTGTCCACTGTGTGGTAAGCGGCATAGCGTATCAGCGCGCCTCTATGGAGACTAACCAGTACCGAGAGAAGGTTCTGAATTCATGAAGGTCCAGCTCAAACATAATATAACATCTACAAGTTCCTGATTTTCCAGTAAGTGATTTTATCTTAATCCTAGGAGTGCTTAGACTTTAGTTCCCAATTTATACATATCTATACATTGTTTATTGTTTCTATTTTATTTTACAATTCAATTACATTTGTTAAATATTAGTCCTTTGTAATCATAACTCGCTCAGAGAACAAAGAAAGCCAGTGTTATTAATAATTATCGCAACGTAATATTGTAAACAACGCATCGCCACAATAATCGTTATCTTTATTGTTACCCAAGTAAGCGTCACTCCACGCGAGATCTTGATTGCGAGTAAGCAATATAATGTCTAAAGGTGAAGTCATGATGACCACAAAGAGATTTATTTAAATATTTTAACGAAATTCATTAGTAAATTCGATGGAAACCGCGACAAGTTAATTACTTGTTTAAACAATTGCCGAAACGTGATAAATCTTGCAACATCAGTCCAAAAAGACGTATTGCTAAAATAGATCTTAAGCCAACTAGAGGGTCGAGAAAGTCAGAAAACGCTTGCGCAATAAGTATGAAAATTTGGCGCAATTAAATTTTTTTCTAAAAACATAATTTGGGGAAAGAAAACACTACGCGCCTTTTGCTCGTCGCCAAAATGTCGCCAAATTTTCAAGAAAATAGTTAACCAATATACTCTAGGAGTCGAGTCATATCTTTCAAAACTTGTCACGATAATGAACATATCTGTCACAAAAAAAAGAAAAGTAGAATTGGCAGGGCCGAGTCGTAGCCATGTCGAGTCGTAGCCAGTCGTAGAGCCGAGTCGTAGCCAGTCTTGACTTTACACATGTTTGTCACTAGTATTAACCCAAAACCATAATAAGATGTAGAGATTCCAAAACGTAAAATGATGCTATAAATTTTGCTTCCTCAGAAAAGAAAATTCTCCAAATTTCTTATAAACAAATTGTCCGCTTTCTTCTGTCTTCTTTTTAATAATTGTTATAAACATGAACGTGAACAGTCATATCGTCAATAATCACCAAGAGATTATAATTTCAAACCTAGTGTTCACGTGACAACCAGAAATTTATATCTTCAAATTTGAAACCCTTTAACGGAAAACCGAGCACTTATCCACAAATTTGCCGATTGTAACTAACTAGATATAATATAATATAAACTGCGTATATATAATATAATATATACGGCAGTTTATATATAATATAAACTGCCGTAAAAGAGAATATAATAATAGACGTTACGGAAATCCGCGAGATTTCATTTACCAAAATGATAATCAAAGTAATAGAAGAATAAATTCCGAGCAGTATAAAATTCATAATGTCGCTTATATTGAACCTAGGCCCCTAGACGCTGACGAAATTCATAATATTAAACCTAGTTTAAACTTGTAAAATTTCCCAATAAGCATAGTAGGAAAGGTACATATTAAAGCCGTTGCTAAATCTACTTATATAAATAAATTTGTATCAAAATCACTAACTAACTTGGTAACCAGCTCCAAATTCATAGTAATGATGACTCTTATATTAAAAAGGCACTAACTCACAAACAGAGTAACCAGCCCCAAATTCGCAATAGTCATGGTTCCTATTATATTAACAAATCATTAACTAAGAAACAGGGTAAATGGTATGGTAATGGTGGCATCTTTTATTAAAAAAATCATTAACTAACAAACAGGGTAACCAGCCCCAAATTCATGATAATGACGATTCATCTTATATTAAAGAATCATTAACTAACAAAGAGGGTTACCAATTCCTAATTCACAGTAATAACTCACTATTCATACTAACTAAAATCGAACTTCTAATAAAAAACATTCTAAGCAAAGATACCTCCCTTATATTGTCACACCAACTTCCGCCTCTTCCAGACCCCTGTCCTTTTTAGTGGATACATATTTATATACAGGAGCCTTTATAAGTTTAAGAAAAAAATCATCCATTAACAAAATGCCCGAGGTAACTGGCCACATAATCCAATTTAAAGGTATAGACACACCAAACGAGGCACCAGTGTTCTCCTTGGGATTTATATTTATTTCATTAAAATCTTCCATCTTAATGAAAAATCAATTTCCACAGATAAAATTGATTTTTCATTACGATGGAATAATCGGCAACGATTTTTAACCGACTTAAATAGCAAAATAGATTATAAAACAAATATTTTATTACTAGATCAAATTAAATATAAATTATAAAAACATTATACAATTTATAAAAACCCTCTAAAAACATAAATCGTAATCGAATACTCTGTGCAAACCCCAAGTTACAGGAAAGTGTTACTATACAAACACCCAATTGAATACTTACATATAGCCAATTATATTATGAAAGTACAGAATAACTCGAGAATAAATATTACCTTAGTTAACGTGTCTGAGTATAGATTCTAATCTATAATTAAAACTTTAGAAAATCATAAAAACAATCATGTGATTTATAATACTTAACCAGTATAAAACTATAATAAAATTAATAACTATACCCATAACCGCACTCAACAGGTATTAGATCTTCTCTGTGTCACATATTTGAATCTGGAAGAACTAGATTCTCTGTAGGAAGAGTGCTCGGAATATTCCGATATTTTCCATCTTCCTAATAACTCATCTTTCACTAATTCTATTCAACCTGAAATCAAGTCTACTTATTCTAATCCAATTCATACCAAATCTTCTAGATTCCCTGAATGCCACAGGAGAATTGTAAAGCCTTCGACATCTCCCTGGTTCTTCCCAATTTGGGTGGTAAAAAAGAAATTGGACGCATCCGGCTAGAAAAAGTGGTGAGTTGTAATTAATTATCAAATACTTAATGATATAACCATAAACCATAGGAGACTCTTACTCAATCCCTAATATATCGGAGATTCCCGATCAGTTAGGCTATAGCAAATATTTAACCTTGACCTTGCGTCAGGATTTCATCAGATTAATTCCCCAAAAACGGCTTTCTCTTTTCCTGGAGGACACTACGAATTCAACCGTATGCCTTTTGGACTGAAAGATGCTCCATCAACATTTCAAAGATTAATGAATTCAGTTCTATGTGACCTGCATGGCATCCAATGCTTCGTTTATCTCGACGATATACTAAAATATTCTTTCAACTTAACTTCACACATCAAAAATTTGTAAAATATTTTCCAAAAATTTCCTAAATTTTAATCCAAAATTGTAACCTGCCAAGAGCGAGTTCCTGAGAAAGGAAGTTCCCTATCCGGGCCATTTAATTACCGACGAAGGAGTGAAAACTAACCCTGAAAACCTCAAAGCAGTACAAAATTTTCCAATCCCAAAATAGCCGAAAGACATCAAATCGTTTCTAGGCTTAATATAATATTATTGGAGATTTATTCCTGAATTCTCCAAAATTACTGTGATGTGATATGAGTGGTAAGGGGTTCCCCTTACCACTCTCCTGAAAAAGGATGTTACATTCTCTTGGCAAAACGAGCAACAACTTTCATTAGAAGCCTTAAAAAAATAATTAATTTCCTCCCCACTGTTAGCTTCTCCTGATTTCTCTAAGCCATTTGTACTTACATGTGATGCATCGAATTACGCAATATCCGCCATTCTTTGCCAGAGCCGGTAGGTAATGACCGCCCTATTGCATACGCCCGTACACTAAGTAAAGCTGAATTAAATCATAGCGTAACCGAAAAAGAATGTTAAGCTATCATTTTTGGCACTAAAGTGTATCATCCCTATCTGTACGGACATCGTTTTAAAATCGGAACTGATCACAAACCACTTAAATGGTTTTTCAACGACAGAGATCCCGGATCGAGATTAGTGAGGCGGTGATTGAAATTAGTGAGGTGGTGAGGGGGCAGTCACGAACAATTGCTTTGATATGCCTGAATTCTGATTTATTCCTGAATTCTCCAAAATCACTAAACTCCTTACCACTCTCGTGAAAAAGAATGTTCTATTTAGAAGAATTTGAATACGAGATCGAGTATAAAAAAGGAAAAATTGCAGCAACGCAGATGCATTATCTCGTTACCCTGTTAACCCAATTCGACAAAAACTTCTCAAATGTTTTCAAAGCTCAACGATCACCGCAAAATCCTGTTAACGTCTTGATCGATCTTGGTCCTTTAGAGCTAAACCCTCATCATGATCAAAACCCAAGCCTCAGCCACTTAAATAATTCACCATCAATAGAACCCACCGAAACACTAGATCCGTTATCCGATATTGATTTAATTAACGATGACTATGATAAAATCTTAAACGTTATCTTAAACGAAGTTGTAAACTTCGATACAAATTTAAAGGAATTAAACGAAGGATTGACACGAAGTACTTCCATAGTGATACGTCTATTGACCTAGACGAGTGCAATCCATATATTGGAGAAATTTTAGGAAATTTGCAAAATCCCAACGACTTTGTTAACAGTGAAAAATGATTACACTGTTACAAAAAACTCGATATCAATAACAAACTATTTTTCTTCTTATTAACCAAGGTGCACTATATGACCGTACTTATCAGGATATATATAAAACGTTACAAAATGTTTGAAATGAATCATTGGTCTCTGAAAAAGTTAACGAAATAGTAATATCTGACTTCTTTATATACAAATACCTTTGAAAAGCATTGATTTGATTTGATAAAAAACTATACAATATTATTGCATATCTATTCCACAATACTAACATAACTGTCAATATTTATTACAATAATTCGCTAGGAACGGGAAAATGCTCTTTTCCCGTTCCTAGCGAAATATTTAAGAACCTCAGGGAAAACTACGATTTTCTGTTTCTCTTTTTACTGGAAAAACATTATATCAGATATAGAATCCTATGTCAAACAATGCCAGCCGTGTTAGTCTAATAAAGCCTTACGACAAACGAACCGAGCACCAATGTAAATTACGACCTCAACCCATTCATTTGACCGCCTTAGTCTGGATATAGTACTATTATAGGAGATTTATTTCATTATCCGAATACGGAATACACAAATTAAAATTCATTTTGATACTCCACGATAACTTGACTATACACTCCATTGCTTACAGATTTGGTCTTCGCCATACCATCACCAAACACAAGAAGCTCACGAGCACAGTCATTCCACCTTAAAAAAATATCTTAAGTCCTATGTAAATGATTATCAAATAGATTGGCACAAATACGTGTACACCTTTATATTAGCATACAAAGCAACACACACAGCACAGCTCAATTCACTCCATACAAACTTCTTTTCGGGCAGAAGTCTTTCATCCCCGACTCTATTTACGAATTACGAACCGACACTACTCATCCCGAATATGTAAAAATGTTACATCACCTTCTCAAGATGTCTCGTGAAAAAGCACTCGAAAATATATAACAGTCTAAAGAAAATTCTAAAGAATACTACGACCAACACTCTCGATACGTAAAATATTAGGTCGGTGACTGCGTTTTTTTAAGATTTAAGCACTGTCCCCTATTTGGAAAGGGCCCTATAAAGTAGTAAAGGTCCATGGTAAGAACACCCTTTCCCTATTAAACAATCATCGCCATATAAGATATAATTTTGATGAGGTAAAACCTGCTCCAGTTAATAATTAAGACTAATTTAGAAATTAATAAATACATGTTAATATTGAATATATTTGGCGTTAATTTTGTAGAAATTCATTATTCACAATTAAATGAAACTACGTGATGTAGTATTATTTCTACTGTCTTTAAGTTCTTTACCGCGACCTAGGTTTCTTTGTATTACAACATCTTCACGTAGGCTATTAGTAAAGATCTTTGCTACTAGCCCATCTGAAGATGTTGTAATACAACGAAACCTAGGTCGTGGTAAAGAACTTAAAGAAAGAATACGACATCGCGTAGCTTCATTTAATCGTGAGATATAAATATGTCAAAATGTTAACTCATCTTAGATTATATTCTCGTTTCAAAACAATGTTAATATATTGCAAACTTACCTGGGCTTTTACTAACCAAGTATTCATCCAAGCAACAAGTAACCAAGAGCCTTGGCATATACTTCGAGCCATTCGGTTCTATTACACTAATATATGATCACCTCCAGATTGTTTACCCCGTAGATATCACATTCGCTCATTCTCATATAAAAAACATAAAAAGTATTTTCGGCACAGTACGATTTGTGTGTCAACAGAATGAAGAACTGACAATGTAGAATGTCATAATACGATCCAGCCATTTGATTCACTTTTTCGAAACGTAATTAGAGATTATGATTCCATTTCACATTTAATTTCCACAATATCGAAGAGAACAGCTTGGTTCTCCGGTATAGGTACAGTATTCAAACACATATTTGGCACCATAGACTAAGATGTCGTACATAATTATAATAACGCAATTTTGAATCTTCAAAACAACAATCATAGACTCATCTTATCTCTGTAATAAAATATTATGGGGTCAAAATCTGTAATATCAAGTTTTAACAAAACTTTACACGAATTTCATATAAATGTAGTTCGTTTGAATGACGTTATCGATAATTTACCTCTTGTTGTAAAAAATATGTCAGTGATAACTAATACTATTAAATTTAGAAATAATATCAAGGATATTTTGAATATTTTACAGTCTAGCCTAGTCTTATTAACTTTTTTGTTTTAATTGAAAGACACTGTAAACTCTATTCGGTTTGTAAAGAGTAACACTCTACACCCCTCAATTATCACACCAAAGCAATTGTCTAATGATGTAATTAGCTATTTAAGAAATATACGTAAGTTGAAAGAATTTCCTATTGTATTAAGTTTAAGTAATATTCATTTTTTGATAAATTTGTCAAACTTAGTCTCATATTTTCTAGATAATAAATTGGTTTTCATTGTGAATATTCTTTTAGTCCACTTTATGGCATATCATTTGTACAAAACAAAGTCAATCCCAGTAATGCATAACATAAAAGAACCAAATTCATACGCATTGATTACACCTTCAAAACAATATATCGCTTTAAGTAAAGATAAATCGACCTATTGTAGTTTAGAAAACTTGAATACCTGTAAAAATATTTCTGACCACGTATTTCTATGCAATATTATAACTATTACAACAGTTTTGAACAACCCCATTTGCGAAACTGAAATGATGACAAAAGTACTCCAACAATGTAACAATAAATTCATGTTTAGAAAAATTTATATTTGGCAACAACTAAATAATAACAAATGTTTTGTTTTCGAATCGGAGCCAACGAAAATAACCATCGAATGTGATTACGATATTAAAGAATTAACTTTATCTCGTACAGGTGTACTGAACCTGACACCTAAATGCACAAGATTCTGTAAAAATACTCAGCTAATTGCTAAAAGAATCCCTAGCATTACTCTTAATAGAATATCTTCCCTTTATAATGTAAAAGATGATAAGTGTTTCGTAAGTGTCTTGTCGTGGTATATAACATTATGTTACTAATTTTTCATATTCGATCTCTTAAGCCGTGTATTGATTATTTGCATAAGCATTATAGTTTTAAACTTATTAAGTTTTATGTTGTGTACAAAAATTGTAACTTTAACTTTGGCATATATTTCTCCGTACAAGATCTGCAAGTTAAGATGTTTTTTGTCAAAATAGAGTAATTCAGTTTATAGAAAAAGGTATAACCCAATCAACTGAGACTATGACGAAATATTATCGAATTATGCTATGCTTTTAAGCTTTGCTGGATAAAACAAACAATTAAAGAAAAATTACTTGAATATTTTAAAAACAATGCACTTGTTTGCGCGAGTTAATTTACGATGGTTTCCGTTTACGGCCGCAGTTTTTAAAATATCAACCATATTAAAATATCAACCGTATGCCTTGTGATCAACCCAACATTAACAAACCTGTCCTCGAATGACATTTTCCATTTTTTATATATTTATAAAAGAGCTTCAGAAAGAACAATTTAATGAAAATGATTCAGTGAAAATGTTGACAGCAAACATCAATCGTATCGTTGATCATACCTTTATTTTCTTTCATGTTTATATCGGACATTTATTGGATGCTCCTTCTTAAACATAACAATTAAGTTTAATCAAAGTAGATGTATTTTTTTATTCTTTGACTATTTTTATTTAGGCTGCAAGCCCGCAGCCTAAAATATTAGAACAAAGCTTTTTGTAATACCACACATTTGCCAGGTCATAAGATAGTAACTTTCTAAAAATTTTACATAACTGAATTTAGCTGATATTATCATGCGGTTTTCCACCAGGGTAAATAGCGAGGAGAAAGGGTAAACCACGATTATAAAGACTGTTCTCGTCTATTCTACTTTGACCCATACAGTGAACATTTTAAACATATATTTATGTATTTATTTATGTACTTTAAAGTATCTAATTGATGTATATGGTGTACTTATTGCTACAGTAGTAACCTCCTACAGCCGTTCAGAACACCAATCCAGCCCCACTCAATGAGCGGCCGGGAATCGAACCCGTGTGCCTGTGATGTGCTGTGCCGTCAAAGACCGTATGCCTTGTGATCAACCCAACATACCATAGCGACTACATATTCATGGAAATACTGCATAATAATAGGTTCAAAAAGTAGATAGACAAACTAGTTTTTATTAATTATTTGTAGACGTGATTTCTATATTTACAATGTAACTTCCTTAGTGAAGATAGATAGTCACGCTGGGACTAAAAGATACCTGTGATACTTAAGGTCATTTCACTAAAGCAACCCTAACACCAACTATTAGACCTATTAATAAACAACACACATGCATACATACAAGAGCCAAAACTAAAGAAGTTAAACATTCACTGTGCGGGTACCTAATGCTACATGTTATTTTCTTGACAACGCTTTTAGTGGATTGAAAATAACTAAATCACTAACACCTTTACTAAGATCAGTTAGTGAATATCCAGTAAAGTAAAAAAGAGTCAAAGTCAAAAATATCTTCTCGAAAATAACAGACCGTTATTACCTCATTATAGATATATGTCAACCCTTCACCACACCCTTCACATCAAAGATTACTTTTATCAATTTTTACAATTGATGACCAAAATTTCTAACATTATTGACATTATTATTTCTAACATTATTTATAATATTTCTGTCGATTATATGGTATTCTAATTATCGTACAACGTAATTTTTTGACATAAAAAATAATGATGAGTTTTTGGAACTTAGAAATTACAACTAAGTAAGTACGAAATTACATTAACATTACAAAATTACAAATAAATGAGTAATAAAATATATTACAACTACAAAATTACAACTAAATGAGTAATAAAATATATTACAATTACAAAATTACAACTAAATGAGTAATGAAATATATTAAAACTACAAAATTACAACTAAATGAGTAATGAAATATATTAAAACTATAAAATTACAACTAAATGAGTAATGAAATATATTAAAACTATAAAATTACAACTAAATGAGTAATGAAATATATTAAAACTACAAAATTACAACTAAATGAGTAATGAAATATATTAATAACTAAATGAATAAGAGCCTAATCAAATGCTACATTATAATTAATTTTCTCACAATATCTTTCAAATGAAAAATTTGAGCAAAAATTACTTGATATCGTGATTTATTATTTAGGGTCTTCTTAAAACGGGCCAATTGAGGCTTGCGCAGTACAAGATAAGAAAATATGAATATGTAAACTTACAGTTGATGCAACAAAACTTTTATTTAAGGCAACAATTATATTATAAACCATAAATAAAAATATAAATAACTGGAAGTTTATCG
The DNA here is from genome assembly GCA_039881145.1 of Druceiella hillmani. Taxonomy (NCBI): domain Eukaryota; kingdom Metazoa; phylum Arthropoda; class Insecta; order Lepidoptera; family Hepialidae; genus Druceiella; species Druceiella hillmani. Next base: position 10,948,362 of record JAYKKI010000011.1, on the reverse strand, counting down.
TAATAATCAAATTAGCACATAGTGATCACACATCCATGATCTGAAAGGGGAGTCATAAATAATCAACCTAAAGTATTTTTAATGAAATTACTCTTTGTATTGTTAGTATTAGTTGAAAGAGTGGTTGTAATTCGTTTCGAAGTCGATTGAGCAATCGAGCTATCAGTCGTATGAAAATAATAGGGTGTCCTCGATACGCCACCCCAGGCGTAGGCGAGCCAATTCAAGCTATAACCACCACCCGCAATCTCTTTATAACATTCCGCCGTTGACTCATCTACCTTCATTAAATTCTTGATGACGAAATACATGTTGACACTGAAGACAATCTCTCTAAATACGGGACAATTTCTTGCCTTGAACCTAAAGAGCTCATCGAAGGCCGTCAAATTCACTTTCGACCACAGTTCAAGCATAAATTGGTAGACAGGCACCTCGGATCTAGTGGTCATAGTCTTATTAAAACAAATCGGTTTAATTTCCGCATCGGCATCATCAAAGGACACCATCAGCAGTTTTGCCAATCGCCGCAAGAAAGTCTGATGGGGTACACCGAAGTCCTCGAAATATTTGAATATTAGTGCCATGTCTGGATGCAAATATATTTTCTTATAGCAGCTCTCTCTTATTCCGTAGGCTCCCCGGATCCTGTCGACTATCTCGCAAATATGGTGGTAGCTAGAGAATCGAGGATGAACACTAGAGTTGAGGGCGTTGCGAGGAATGAGATTGAAGAAGTCGTGCAAATGCTTTTCGGGCACATCTTGCTGGACGGGACACAGACCTAGTGGTAGACCGTAAATTACCTCCATCGATAGGAACAACGTTAGTAGAGCAGACATTAGACAAGTTGATGAACAGAACAACATCTGAAAAACGAAAGGATTTTTGCATATAAAAATTAAAAAAATACTTCAGTAAAATTTGGGCAAACCCATAAGAATTATAATAAAAAGAAATCCCACATATAAATTAAATTGCCCTGATTTATGTATCGTTCTGTTATGAGTTATTTGACATAAAATTATAATATCGTAACACTATCTTTTGTTATTACTCTTGAATATGATATTTATAAGAGTTTTAGTGATTATAACATTTAATAAGAAATAAAATTCTGAAGTTTAAAATGCCTTATTCCACTTAAAATGCTAGGTTTAAATTTGTTATTTATTTAAAAAAATTCAAGGTTAATGGTTAAAGACAGAATACAATGAAGACAATTCACACAGTTCCAGAGAACCTCAAAAGTGAAGATCAGATCAACAAAGCAAAGTGTATTTACGTATAATAAACTCATTTCCTTTTTATTTTTATTTTAAAATACAAAAAAAAGTATTTTTAGAAGGTAAAAAGTAAAAAGGATTGAATCGTTTAAACACACAGTAAATAAATAACCTGGGATGGTCTCGAAAGATATAAAAAATATTGGTTAATACTGTCAAAGCGATATAGTCTTTAGTGTCAATATGTTTAACGCGTAAACCAGTACATTGTTTTTAATTTTTTCAAGTAATTTTTCTTTAATTTGTCATGCTTTTAATTTTGTTTCCATGCTTTTAATTTTCTTTCCATGCTTTTAATTTTGTTTCCATGCTTTTAATTTTGTTTCCATGCTTTTAATTTTGTTTCCATGCTTTTAATTTTGTTTCCATGCTTTTAATTTTGTTTCCATGCTTTTAATTTTGTTTCCATGCTTTTAATTTTGTTTGCCATGCTTTTAATTTTGTTTGCCATGCTTTTAATCTTTGCTGGATAAAACCAGCAAAGATTAAAAGCATGGCAACATTTCGTTATGGTCTCAGTTGATTGGGCTGTATCTTTTTCTTTTCTTTTTTACGGAAAATATCTTAACCTGCAGATCTTATAAGGAGAAATACATGCCAAAGTTAAAGTTATAATTTTTTGTAATAATGCTTATGCAAATAATCAGTACACGGTTTAAGAGATCGAAGATGAAAAATTAATATTAACAATGAGCACATAATGTTATATACCACGACGAGACACTTACGAAATTTTAAAATAAAATTACTGGTACATCCCGTAATAACATTAGTATAAATACTGTTACATTATAGTTAGTATAAATACTGTTAGTATAAATACTGTACTGTTACAGGTCTAGGAGAATACAGATTTTTAAAAAGAATTGCTCAAATCGAAGTCAACTTTTTTGGTATACTAATAGATTTTCATATGAAAATACTGGTAAAAAGTTAGTTAAATTTAAATAAATTAAACATTTAGTTGTAAAATTATTTCCATTCAAATATTAGTTCTGGCTTGCCTCTACATAATTATATGGGTATGGACTTGAAACTGCATGTTCCGTATAATTTGAGTTCTTAATACATCCGCTTAATACATCGGATGAGGTGAACAGAACAGAAGACCTTCAACGGACCACTGCACAAATGTACAAGGAGGGCGAGAGTTCGGGAAAGTGGCGCCGCATTGTGAAACAGGCCACCAATGTCGACGTGACGACCGTAACCACTCTGCAAAGAGTGTAACGACAAAGAAGAAAATACATCCGCTAGTCTACGTATAAATTAAAAGGCGGAAAAATTATGTTGTTACATAAATTGTTCATGAGGCAATATAGACGACGCAATTAGGTATCCACGTTGTGATAATAATCCCTTATATATTAAAGAAGACGCTGTAATATTACTTAGTTATCAGTTAATTCGACGTTGACAATCGACTAATTTATTAAATGAGTACTTCAAATGTAAATCGATATAAGACAGTGGCATATGCCTAGAGAATCTAAACTCTTACATATAAAAGTCAGAAAAGTCCATGAAAAACCAGTTGAACTGGGACAAAGTGGCCACGAATACTATATAAGACCATCCAAATAAAATTGCAACGCGTTCGATTACAATAGCGGAAAAACGTGACGTATACATTGGCCTAGCAAGAAAGCTTCATCAGCTTTTCTACCTCGCCAGAAAGGGCGGTTTTATTGAAAACTATCAAAAAGCACTCCATAATTAAAACGTCAGTTTATTAATTGGATTTAAAACGAAACGGTAAAGATGGATAAAAACCGCACGATAAAGACCGCACAAAATAACATGTCGATAACAATAACGGGAAGTCCGTTGCAGACTTTTCAGACTTCATCTTTCGTAATACACTTTTCAGTTTCCGTCGTATCGTCAACACAATTTACGCTAAATGGTCTCCATAGTCCCTGCAGAACATTGATAATATTTCTACCTAACGCTAGTTTTAAATTCGCACTCTTTTGAACCTACTAATAGAGACACCACTATTTCTAATAATAAAAATAAAATTAAGCTTTCAATACGAATTAAACAAAAATTTATGTATTTAAAAATTTGATTTTGCGAAAACAAATTTGTTTATGTAATAGCTTAAACTGCCCACATAAGGAGTTTTTCAAGAAAAATAGCCAGAAAGAACTGATTTAATATATACGCTTCTTATAAAATATTTTGATCTGTTTCTGCAACATCTCACATTAACCAGGACTATTTTCAAACTTTATTACTATTTCTAGTCCTGAAGCAAGGTATATCTTGTGCCCAGTGTGATGCTATGCAAAATTTCTCAGACAAGAATTCTAGAGCAATATTAAGATTTTTGTCTAACATTTCAGCGTTAAACTTTTGTTGATTTTGCGAAATGTGATTCCCGATATATTTAGTTTATTTACTGTAAACATGATACAGAATGACACATTGTCACAAAATGAAATAACAGTTACATTAAAAACTATTGACACTGAAAGGTCCAGACAGAATGTGTCCAAAATTATCACTAATATCCAGTCACAAAAAAAATATTTGCTAAAGAAGCAAATAAAAATATTTGCTCTCAACGAGCATTTATTGTGAATATTTCCAATAATCTTTCAGAAATAAGTCACGAAAAATTCTACAAAAATGTTGTGAAAATGATTCGACTTAGTTTTTCCAATTAGCATACGCGAAATTAAGTATATCGTTTCGATTACTTTCTCTAAAATGTTAATATAAATATTTCTAAATTATAACTAATTAAATATTTGGGGTTTAATATACTTTATCACTATGCCAAATTTCAAGTTTCTACGTCCAAGGGTATCTGAGGGAAACGACTGTGATAGACAAACGGACACATGAGTGAACTCATAAGAGTTTAGTTTTTCCCTTTTAATTTACGGGTGTCTAAAACTTATATATTATATCTAGACTTAGGAATTCAGTTCACGGGATAATATGTAAAATTTAGACTCTTAACATAATTAATTCAATTTCAGACCAAAGTTCAACCATTAAAACACCTGTTATTAAATATTAATAATGATAAAATCGATCTAATTAAAAAATAAAAGACCGTTTTTAAATGTCATATAAATATAATTTTAATGTTCATTTACCAATTAAAGTACTGTTAAAAAAATAAAATTTTCTAACTGAATTTTCTCCAATACATATTCAAATAATTCTTGAAAGTTAGAATCATCTAAGACAAGCAACCCATAAAATTCAATCACATGAATAATACTTTGTAACTAATCTCAATTCGTTTTCTATATTCAGTGAAATTTAACACCGTATAAAAAATCTCGTTAATTTTAAATAATGATGGGCATCCGTCAGTTAATCCCCTAACACAAAATAAATCCTCGATCGAAATTAATAAAAAAATAGAAACCTCACCCTAACAGCGCCGACTATAAGAGGGAGCGACCCACCCTGGGGTGAATAAAAAGAGAATAAATAGAAAACATAATTACCTTTGTTCGTCGTCAAACAAACCGCAATTTGCTAAAAATTCAACTGGAACTTTTTGCCTAAAACCGTTGTATTTTAAGGCTTAAATAATGTGACCAGTTACGGTGGACGGCTTTATTAGCTTCGGCGTTTAACTTGTGAAATTAACGAAATAACTCAACGGTTAAGCGCTTACCGTGGTGATGTTGGGTGGCGTTTCTGTTACGATGTCGAGCGTTATCGTAAAATAGTCGGTTAAGCGTTGCATTTGTACTTGGTTATAGGTTTATTTTTAAATAATTCTGAAAATTGGAGATTGAATATTGAAAATGTGTACATTATATGGCTACAAACACGAATGAAATTTGAATGAAAACATTGTCAACTTCTTTATATAACGACACTTGAGAAAGGTAAAGTCTTTTTCGTTAACTAACACATTTAAATCTAGACCAATTTCTAATTAAGAAGGAATTGTAATATACATGTTTTACCAAATCCTTACACGTCCATAAAATAAAAACATTCTCTTTCTTTTTATTTTCAAAAGAATCCGTTGTATTGCTATTTTAAATACATGAAAGGAAGTTGGATAATATGACATTTGGCGCAAATAAGATATATATATATATATATGTATATATATATATATATATATGTCTTTGCACAGATTAATTACGATATACATTTAGATTCAGGAAGAGTGCATTATTTTTTTAAGTTGTTTTTATTATGTAATGAATATGGCACTTATTCCAAGGACCCATTTATATCCTAACATTTTTATCGCCAATGAAAAGAAACGATCTGAGAACGTTTTAAGCTTAAAGGAGAAAAACACCTTGATAAACGTATATAAATACATAAACAGTAAGTGGCGGTTCAAGTGACAAAAATTGGGGGTTGATCTTAGCACAGTACAATAGACAGTTCGAGAAAAAAGGTGCCACATCACTGTGAACTAAACCCAATTGTGATGATCTGGGTACAAATGAAAGTATATGTGCCGAAATAAAAAGCTAATTTTAAATTAAAAGACATTAAAAATTTCTACGTGAAGTAATTCCATTAAACCCCACAACATGGCTGAAATTTACATATCATGTTCTCAAAGAACAGAAAAGCATAATAGAGCTGTAAACATAGGAGAAAATACAACTGTAGAGAGTGTTCTCAAATTTCTAACGTAGGTCGTACGTTATACGTACAAATCGACTCCAAATCAATAAAAAATAATAAAATAACAGTTATTTTAATCTAATTGTCGCGTCTTCTTAAAGATCACATTAAAAATACTTTCTTAAAATACAAAAGGTTGCATTAAAATCAGAATATTCGCTAAAATATATATGTAAAAAAAACGAAACGAATATAGGGGTGAAGGAAGTTATGGATTTTCACCTTTTAAGCGCAATTAAAAATATATAAAATTTCAGGAACTTTTTAGAGCTTATCCAGAATAATTGTCTTACAAGATTATGTAAACACAAACAGTGCTAATAACTGTAAATAAAAAAACATTGAGAGGACAGCTATGATACAGTTTCGTAATAATTTTAATCCTTTTGGAAACAGAATTTAAAAAGATCCTTTATGTCAAACTAAAGTCTATATCCTGGAATTTGTAATTTAATTGCTTGTAGCATATAGTTTTGCAGTTGAGACAAAGGATTAAAAATAGAAGCCCTTTTAAAAATACTTCATCTGGACAGTTGTTACTACTTGCCGGAAATAGATGACAGTGTATGGATGTAAATAATATTAAATACGAAAGACTGCTCAGCCACGTTCATTAAAAGTAAAACTTCTTTATATAAGACAAAAAATGTACATATATAGTCATCGGGTTAAACACTGACGTTAACGAAAATGTTTACTTTGCTTATCTGAATAAACCGTTTACGTTAACGAAAACTTTTACGCTGCTTATCTCAAGAAAACGTTTATGCGAACAAAAACATTTACGTTGATTTTCTTAATAAAACTGTTACGTTATCGAGAACTTTCACGTTGTTTTTTCAATAAAACCTTTATGCTAACGTAAACTTTTACGCTAACGAAAACTTTTACGCTGCTTATTTACATCATACGCTGCTCATTTACAGTATACTCACTTTAAATATTAAGTTTAGTAACAATACGAAACCTTCACGACATAATTTACAGTATAGTGAGTTTAAATATTAACTTTAGTAACAATTACACGACATAATTTACACTACGGCGAGTTTAAATATTAAGTTTAGTAACAATACACAAGATTTAATTTTAACATTGCCTATTTCCTTCATTATTTTTATCCATTAAAACAACTTGCTTATCTACGCTATTTTCAACCTAACCATTCTGTAAAAATGCACTTTCTAAACATACGACTTTTGTCCATATACCCAATTATCTCATTCCCATTTACTGCCATAAGTCTGCCGATTGTAGCCAACAGACTTTTGCGATAAGATCATTCATTCCGCAGACTGACCCAGCTTCTCTACAAGCTAATCGCCGACCATTTCTGAACTCCGTTTAAGGCGATAAGATGTCCTTAGGTTTATGTTTTAAGTCCTTTAGTCAGCCTGTAATACCAGGCAGCTCAATTTAGTCGACAACGTTTGGTTTTGCTTTGTACAGAACCAGTATTGTACAGAATCGTAATTGCCTGAACATTTTCAAATTGTATCTAAAAGTTAATTGACTTTAGTTTTTAAAAATTCTCCTGAATTTAAGTAAAGATAGGCTAAATATATAAGAATAATTAATGAAAAAAAACCTGTTAATATCTTTAAATATGCATTTGAACTTCAATATTTGATACCTTACAGAATACTTTTTTATAATATAAATCACATAATATTTACATGAAAAACCCAAACATTTGAGTTTCTTGCCATTATATATTTAACGACATTAATAATAATCCAAAAGAGGTTTTATGATTTTTATATTGCCAATACGAAATAATACTCACAAGAAAGCAATAATTGAATCTTAAATAACATAGAATCAATATAAAGCAAAATTATACTTCGGTTATTTAATATTGTCCAATATTTGAAAATAAATAAATAATATATTTATTTTCAAATATTTAATTAAAACAGCATGTAAGCACGAAAACATTCAGAAATGGAATTTTATAAAAATTCTTCAAACACCTTAAATGAGGATTTTATAATTTTTTACCACATGCAGCATTGTGAAGGTACTATAAAGAAACCACAAAGTACTTTTTCAAATATCCTAATACATGAAGAGAAAAAAACGCCAAAAAACCGTATCGATCTCATCACGTTATATAAAATTATAAATTTAACGGACATGCAACAATATAAAAGCAGGTTTACCAATAAGAAAAAATTAAAGTTTTATTTAACTTTATACAGAGGCTAATAATAATCTGTGAATTTTTAAAATGGACTGCCCACAAAAATAGTATGTGAGCATACACGTAGAGTGGCAGACGTTAAAAGTTTAAAGATTGTAAATCAGGAATCAAATGGTCAAGTTCATAAATTGGGAATCCGTGGTAATTTCACAAAATACCAAACTGTCTATATATTTTATGAATCCTGACGTCATGCTCATACGTGTCAATAAAAATCTATGGTAGCTGAATAAGGATTCTAAAACCTGACAATTGATACGAGCCAAAATAAAAATATCTAATATGTGCCAATTTAAAAAAATATATAGAACGGAATTGCAATAGCAGTAGTGGAACTTTCCATCACGATTCGCCTTCTGTATTTTTTTTAATTGAAGGTTTGCAAACTTCAACACATTTTAATAATACATATTAATTTATCTTAAGTAAACTAGCAAGCTCAGTCATCCAGTAATTTGCGTCCGCTTTATTTCTATGTACTTAAGTGTTTTTTTATAGTTCCAAAACTATTCAAGTTGGATTATGGAAATAATTTAATTTAGAAGTACTCGTAAAAATATTTACATAGTCTTATTTGGGAATCATAGTTTTATATGGAAAAGCAGAAGGGAAACAATTATGCAATCGATTATGAAGCTTAATATTTAGTAAAAGTAACTACAAGTGGGGAATGGAACCATAACTTAATTTTAGAAAATCTAACACAATGGAACATGCATTACTTTCATCTTTTATCTTTACTTTGCTCCCATCTTAACAGACATTACAGATTTACGTAACCAAATTAAGTCATAATTTGGATTCTCCCCACTTCTAAATAAAAGAAGATAGATACCTTAGAAAATAGATAAATAACTGTTTACTGGGTACTAATTAATATATTTATCCGAAGAATATACTTGTAAAATTACATGATCTAAAACTATAGAAACTACGTCGATATGACAAACAGACGGACACCCGGATGGAAGTGATGAAAATATAAGGGTACCTAAGAAACCCTAAAAATGAAGACATCTAAACCATGTTCCCGTTTTCGGTATTTTTTAATAAGTCTTGGTTTAATGGCGTATCACTATTTAATATCAAATATTTATAAACAATGTTTCAAACATTCACAAAAATTCTATCATGAAGAAATGGTTATTATAAATAAATTCGTATCAAACATTATATAAAAATTCTTACAGAAGAGATATTTCAAATGTTTCTCTATTTAAAAAATACTTGCAGTTCTAATTAATAAAAGGAATAAACCCATTGTTTTACAGAAGATACTTCATGTTGTGATGATTCGTAATTTCAAATCGATGCCTTGTTTAATTCTATGATTTTTGAAGCAGTTAACGGGACGTATATAGCTAAAACAGCAAACTGAATACGCATGTACATAAGGATACTCAGCAAATATTATGCATGTACATAAGGAAACTCAGCAAATATTATGCCAGCATTTTAAAAAAACAATAATCTTAGAAAAACTATAATTTTCTCCTTAATTACCAATTATAAGAACTATAATTTTCTTTTTAATTACCTTAAATTATATTGTTACAATCAAACATTTCATTTTATCTCGATTTTTTCTAAATTTGTAATCAGTAAACCGATGTCTGTTTGTAGACTTAAACATTCATTAAATAAGATGAGCAACAAGGAAATTTCCGTGCCCTTCTTCATATTACGCATTTAAAAAATGTTAATGTCGATTAACGTAGAATAGCCTTAAACAGTGATTAGTCAAATGGAATTCGATTAACGAACTAACCGCAGGATATCGGAGTTAAAATTTTATTATACAGAGTTCCAACCGTTAATTAAATCTAACGGCGACATACGATTTACGTATAATGTAATATCGCTTTACTTGAAACACTAGTAGAAAGTGGCAGGTATTAAATTTTAATAAGTCATTATTTTAAAATTAATTTATACGTTGATATTTGGTTTTACTTATAGCTGTGTTATTTCCAGTTTTTGGATGACAATGCGATAGATGACAAACCTTGTAAAACAAAAGTTATTACACCAAAAGTAATAGTAGATTGCTATCTATTTCTTTCTAACATCAACGGAATTAATTTTAATAAACAAGTCTTATATCTCTTTTTCCATACCAAGAGTTTTTCAATCAAAATCTTATATCACCGATGAAAATCTTAATTAACAGTTCTAGGTTAATGATGTAAGTCACCGAATCTTCAGCAGACTACGCTATCTAAAAGATTTATTAATTATTTCCCTACAACATTAAATTCTGCGTCTACGAAATTAGTTCATGAACTTAAATGTGAATATTTCTGGTATCTAAATTTGACCGAATGAGTGCTAAAGAAACTAGAAAGATTTCGAAATGTGACGGTGCGAAATCGGTGCAACCTTCATAATATTTTGTTCTTCGCCTTTTGTGGGTATTTCATCACGATTTACGCAACCAAATTAAGTTCTCAAATTCCAAATGCATCGTACACACATGCGCATATATTGACAAATTAAAAAGGTAATTCAACAATTAAATTCACAAGTACCTTAAACACCATAAGTCTATAAATTTCCCTCCCACTGTTATTCCTCCATTCATAGTCTGTTTCCGTCACATCTCGTCCTTTTTCCTTCCGCGATGTAGAATTTAGACCATTGTTGTAAATTTTAGCCATTATAAGTTAAATGTATTTTATTTAAAGATTTTTTCGTCATCAGTCTGATTATTTGGAATTTTACGCTACGACTTACCATAAGAGATTGCTCTTAAAATAAATAATAAATGAATAAATAAAAGTCCTTGTTTTTAAAACTTGCATTGTAATTTTGAAAATTAAATTCCTTTGTCACAATATTTTCTTACATAATGACCAGAATATTTTATATTTGTGATAAAACGAATTTCGTGCAATAATTTTTTTTATAAATTACATCTTAATACAAATGTTACAAAATATTTTCAGTAGTATTATTAGATGATGGAGCCGCATCCAGCACTATCGTACTCATCTTAATGGCTTTGTTAAAAAAAGTAACAGTCCTCGGCGGTGACTAAAAATAACATCCACGCTCTACAGATTTCTTTGAAACTGGAAAACTCTTGAGCTGAGTAAGAAGAAAAACAAAAGTATGAGTAAACATGTTTTGCACAAACTCTCTGGGAAACCGCGAAAGTCACTAGACTGTAACAATTATCACTGAAAAAACTTTAGCATCATAATTCTTTCCAAATTTTCCTATTCTGCAGTAACATTTCCATATACATTTGACTTAAAGAAATATTATTACGAATTATTGAGATTTGTCTAGCGTGGTATTTAAAAATTAATACAGTTTAGTATCATTAAAAAATTGTACTATTTCTTGGTTATTAACAAAAGAATACACATTAAAAACGATATAAAAAAGAAAAACAACTTCCGTTCGCTATTAATTCCTTATAATAAAATTATTTTATACGTATCTCTCATATTCTTCCGAGGCACTGTTTATTGTAATTTTTTTAACTAAATTGCCCTTCTTAATAACACTAATCACGAAATTAGCAAATACGGAAACACGTTTATTAAAAAAATAAAACCCGAAAAAATTCAAAAATTGAAACATGCAAAAATGTAAGATTGTGAATTTAATGTTGACAAACAATTGATAGCCATTTCTTCATAGAAAAATATTTCTTAAATTGGTTTCTTTTAATAAAATAATCATAAACAAGTTGTTTTCCCTATAAAATAGTATTACGTTTTTATTTAAACAAAGAGAAAAAGGAAATTTTAGCTAGGGATAAGTTGTATTTATACTTAACGATTTTGTTGACACGTTGTTTTTTTTCAACAAAATAAAGAAATTTAATTTAAATTATGAATTTCATATTTTTTACGTTTATATAATTTACATTGTATTACAACATCTTCAGGTGGGATTTAGCAAAGATAACAACGAAACCTAGGTCATGGTAAAGAAATTAAAGAAAGTAGAAATAATACTATATCACGTAGTTTCATTTAATTGTGAGTAATGAATTTCTACAAAATTAACGCCAAATATATTCAATATTTTAAATTTTTAATTGTATATGGGTCGTTACGTTTGAAAATATATTAACGCATGCTTGCCACCAATATGATTTAAATTTTAATGGTATTATGACAATATTCGCTGAATAATCTGCTTCAGGTGTACTAATAAATTAACATTTTAATCAAGAATCTATGTAATATCCAGAGAAAAGTATAAATTATATTGTCATCAACTGAAAGGCGTCCACTGCTGTACATGGACCTTCCCTTATATTCCTACAAATATCAATCCCGTGCCGCCTGCACCCAACGGCTTCCCACAACATCATTAGGTCATTAGGTCACCTATGCACCTAGCGAGGGGCCAGTCTGCATCTTCCGGTATATAGTTGCTATTCAAAAACCTTTATTCCCCAGCGGCTATCGCTTCTACGCGCTGCATAACCTACACAATGCCACTTTAGTCTGCCATCCCTACGAACTACATCGGTGACCTTATTTTCCTATGGATCTCCTCATTTCTTACATCGTAGAGAAACTACTACGTAAACAGTAGTGAGTTTTGGAAAGAGTTATCTATGATTGATAACTCTTTTCAAGAGTTATATGTGAGTTATCTAGATTAGAGCTTTCCAAACCTCACTGAGTGACTTAGAGATTTTTTAGAAGTAAGGGGCCATGTCTCACTTCCGTATGTCATCACTGGCAAAACATGTTGGTTAAAAACTTTCACCTTGAAACCCTGGGATGGGTTAGGCATACATAATGGTCAGCAACTTCTAGAGTAGTATTCCAAGCCTGTACAGGTACAGGTATGATATTGACTTTAAATATAATATCTGTCTTGCCCATGTTCATTTTAAAACCTATTTGTTTAGAAACTCGGCTTAGGTGTCTAAGCATTGCATTAAAATTGTATGATTCTCCATAACTGCAATACGGTGTAAAATATTTACTACAGCGGTGAAACATTTCGAAGAGATTTATATGTCCTTTCTTTAAACCTTCCTGCAGCTGGATCTGTCTTACAATCCTGTAATCGGACTGACTTGGTGGTCTTATGTAAAAACACTATAATACTTTAATATGGTAAATGTGGCATCACAACCCAGGTTTACATAGAATCAATGGCTTGATTATAGCCCATAAACGCTAGGCATGGCGACTATTTTACTCTTCGGGCTCCTATATAATCTGCGTTTGCATATAAATATGGTCTATAATACTTCCGCCTTTTCGGAAACCAGCTTGTACGGGAGACTGAACGTCCTCCAACTTACTCACGAGTCGGTTCGTGGCAGCTCACAAAAACAACTTATAAGTGTTGCTCAGAAAAGTAATGGGTCTATAATTCTTCAGTGGCATGTTATAGCTATTTTTGAAGTACATTGCCACCACGCACCTGGTTCACGATTCTGGTGCAACACCCTCGACTATGACAGAATTGAATATCTTCTGAATAAGATTTATTAATGGTGTGCCATCTGAGTTTAGGCGTTCGGAGGTAATACCGTCATTACCCGGCACCTTATTGTTCTACATTTTATAGTTTATATTAAGTTAATTTTAAAATTGAAGAAACACGATAATTAAACCTAATTTACTTATACCCCATATTATTTCAATTTCTGAGAATAGACGGTAATACTAATAGTAAACCATGAATACCATGACTATTTAAGGAAATGTATTCACTAGATATTCTACCAACAATATTTTTTTAATAGTAATTAATAATTATGTACACGCGTACATATAAATACGCCGTGTGTGTTGGGTTGAGCACAAGGCATACGGCCTTTGACGATGCGACGCACCGCGGCGACCCGGGTTCGATTCCAGGCCGTTCGTCGAACGGGGCTGGACTGGTGTTGTGGTTGGCTGTAAGAGATTGCTCTTGTAGCAATAAGTCCGCCATATGTATCAATTAGATACATTAAAGTAGATAATTAAATAAATACATTTACTCTTTGTTCTGTGCTGTTCTGTGATATACATAAATATTATTATAATATAGTTTTAAAGTTCAAACATCAATCCATATATATATATATATATATATATATATATATATATATATATATATATATATATATATATATATATATAATATATGAAGAGCAATACCTGAAAGCCATTAGTGTCCTATTACATGTAGTTAATGTAATAATAAACATTACCTAAATACTTTTTTTATTTTGGACTTAAGTTTCAATATTAAATTTATGTTTCTTACAAGTGAAAAATGTTTATCAATAAACAAATTTAATTTCTTGGGGTTTATTGAACGTTACATTCCACAAGTATTATACTTCTTTTAATTACCTACCTACACAATTTCCCACTTAAACTGTTTGTCTATCAGTTCCCTAATTATAGTCTGAGTTCTGCAATATTAACTGTACTTAATTAATTTGCACATTAAACGGTTTAAGTATCGAATCAATAAATACTTTAAGTTTACAGGTTTTTAACTTTAACATGCGTCTAAAATAAAAGGACAAAGTCACAAATAAGCCACAACAATGAATAATTGCGATAATTTGTGTAATGTCTGAAGCATTTTTTAAAAATTATTTACAAAATAGTATTTATTTTGCAGCATATTAAAAAACTACTTGCTCAAAAAACTTTCTTTTCTACTAGAAATTTTAACATCATATTTACCTATGTACAAATGTTCCATATTTCCAAATCGTTAGGATAACAAATTTTAATAGCACCACAATATATTTCTAACACTGGTCATTCCAATGTTTTGACGTCAATATCACTAGCATATCTAATCTAAACAGCACTCTCTGTAACCTTCAAAGGGCCAACTACCTTTATTAAGCTGATTGAATTGGATTAAAATATTCGGAATAAAATGTCTATAATATCAGTCAAAAAACACATAAGTACTATCCCGAATGTGGAATCGGAAGTCAATTACAAGTCAAATACAATTTCAAGTCGCAGCAAGGGGTCGTATTAGGAGTCAATGTACCCCATCCCTTCTTGGCCCCGCCGCGGCGATGACGCATACCGCCTAACCCCGCCCAACAGGTAGCAAGTCGCCCGCCCACGCACAATCGACTGCGATCAAAGTGAGGAATAATTGATTGAATTCAGAATTGGGACGGTGAACATTTAACACGGACAGCGGCCTAATACACACGTCGGTTTTCCCATCGGCGTTGAATTTTTAATGGACGTCAGAGAGAGAGCGGCGCGTTCGCTTTGTGTTAGCGCCGACTGACTCGCAACAGGTCGTGATTCACCGACACCGACGGTGTGGCCAGATGCCATTTCCTAAAAATATATAATTTTTGTTATAAAACCCAAAAACATTCGGAGAAGACGTAGAAAGTCTTAAGCGCACTTCCTTATTGCAGAAATTCGTAATTTCGCAATTTGTCAATTGAAAAAGAAAACAAAAACCAAATTTTATTGGAATACCTAGAAGACCAAGTGGAATTAAACAATTGTATTACATCTTAAGACCTAAAAATTAATCAAATGGTTGTAATATATGCATTACGACTATATCTTACTTCATACCCTCCACTTATATTTTTATCCGATATCTGCCATATGTTTCTATTTTATCTAGATACAATTTTTTGCAAAATATTTGCGCATATTTTGACGTAAAGATATGACTTTTCTATCTAACACTTTGAAAGAACAAAGCAATAAAAAAAGATCTTACGTTAAGAGCTTACATCTACGAAAGTAATAAATTTATGGCAATAAGAATATGCCATTAAAAATATTATACAAAACTTTATGTATGAGAGTGTGTATATGTGGATATTATTTACAGCTCCCACACTTTTTAACAAATTTTCCTCAAATTTTCCACACTTTGTCTCTAACTCGTAAGAACAAATCTCAAGAGAGTGGTGATTCCTTCTCTTACATCTATAAAGTGCAGAAGTTCTTATGTGAATTACCATAAAAATACAAGTAATTCATATTTTACATACTGTGAAATCCTAGGTTGTTTTTAATTATGTCAATATTACTTTACTTTTCTAGCAAGACAAAGAGTTCGAGAGAAAAGGTTCTAGCAATAAAAAGAGTTCGAGAGAAAAGGTTCTAGCAATAAAAAGAGTTTGAGAGAAAAGGTTCTAGAAAGAAAAAAAGTTCGAGAGAAAATTTTTCCTCTTCACGAAATGGATTCAATTCTAATAGCCTCAAAAAATGGGTGTTTACAATTCATTTAAACACTTATTTACTCTCAAACAGGTGAAAAAACTCTATTTTTCGGACATTTTACACACCTACTTTTGATTGAACTTTAAACCTTATCCTCGTTCAACATGGTCTAAAAATCATAAGATTCTCCAAATTTTCTTTAATAATGATGGAAGCTTTCAAAACATTAGTATTTGGTAGATGTCATCGACAACATAAAGGAACAACATTATCTGCTAATTATGAATAGGACACACGAGGGGGAAATTAGTAAACCCATACCAAAGTAGCTATATTTTAAGGTAAATCAGTTTTTAATACCAGTTTTGATTGACTTGAACTTTGATTTAATATTTCGAATAATTTTCACATTGACTTCGATTTAATTTCATGAAATAATCTTCAAAAATTTCATAAAAATAAATATAATTCAACTTACCACTAAAACCAGAATGTCGTCGAGTTTAATATTTTTGGCTTCGATATTATTTGTATAACTTATTATAAAACTCTGTAAAAAAATTATCCTGGCAAAGATGCTTTAGAAAAATTATATTCTAGAACATTATAAAAAATAGTCAATGAATATTTTAAAACATTTTTATGAGTATGTCATCTTAAAATGCAAAACACAATTATATTATAGCGTAACAAAATAGGCAAAAAAAGAAATCACGGATTGTGTTAATATTTATAAACAAATCAATACATAATTAAATGAATTTCCCATAACTGTGGATACTTCGGCTTTTTACGATTTCTTCCCCTTAATTTCTCTACCTTAATTTGTGGGCGGCTCCGGCTTAAATTTCTAATTCAGTCGAATGAAAATTGATACGATAATGGTATACATCCAAATCGCGATTAAATTCGTAGTTGGAAAAAAATAATCTTAAAATTTATCTTACAACCAAAATATACAAATTCTACTTTGTTAAACATAACTTTTAAAATACTATCTTTTTCTATCACTTACTGGAAAAAATTTAAATTAATACCCTGAACTGTATTCCAACTTATACGCCCATAATACTATCGAATTAAAATGCCAATTCAAAAGTGGATTTTTGGATAACTTTATTTCAAATTAATCGTCCCTTATACAGCATGTCCCATTATTATTTTTGTCTTTACAAAATTGTTATTTTTTTAGATTTTATTTGACGTTATTTTTTTAGAAATTCATTATCGCTTATTTACAGCTAAGTGAAACTACATGATGTAGTATTATATCTACTTTATTTAAATTATTAACCATGACCTAGGTTTATAAGATTAGTAAGACCATTCTCTTCAAATTGTCCACCTGAAGATGTTGTCATACAACGAAACCTAGATCGTGATTGTGAAGAAGATATAATAAATACTACATCACGTAGTTTCACTAAGCTATGAATAAAAATTAAGTGGCAATATAGACACTCAAAAACCGACTGGCACTTGCTTTCGGTTTTATTGAAATTTTAATTTATACCAATTTTTTCAAATTATTACTAATACTTATTTAGTGTCCACCTGAAGATGTTGATATACAACGAAACCTAGATCGTGGTTAATAATTTAAATAAAGGAGACATAATACTACATCACATAGTTTCACCAAGTTAAGAATAAAAATTAAGTGACAATATAGACACTCAAAAACCGACTGGCACTTGCTTTCGGTTTTATTGAAATTTTAATTTATATCATTTTTTTAAAATTATTAGTAATACTTATTTAGTGTCCACCTGAAGATGTTGTCATACAACGAAACCTAGATCGTGGTTAATAATTTAAATAAAGAAGACATAATACTACATCACATAGTTTCACCAAGTTAAGAATAAAAATTAAGTGGCAATATAGACACTCAAAAACCGACTGGCACTTGCTTTCGGTTTTATTGAAATTTTAATTTATATCAATTTTTTTAAATTATTAGTAATACTTATTTAGTGTCCACCTGAAGATGTTGTAATACAACGAAACCTAGATCGTGATTGTTAAGAAGATATAATAAATACTACATCACGTAGTTTCACTAAGTTATGAATAAAAATTAAGTGGCAATATAGACACTAAAAAATCGACTGGCACTTGCTTTCGGTTTTATTGAAATTTTAATTTATATCAATTTTTTTAAATCATTAGTAATAGTTATAAAGAAAAATGTTGATACCTCATTTCCCGAAATCACTTGAATAGAAATATATTAAGTAGATTCAAAATTACCGATCACTAAACCGTTATTAGCACAATCGAGTAAAACATACTTAACTCAAAAGCAGCATTTCCGCGACACATCACGTAGACGAAACAATGAAAAAAGACAATGCCGTCATTTTGTGAACAAAATGTCCAAGGACGGAAAAATGTACAGAAATTTTCTTAGAAATGTTTTTGCCGGTAATTGTCTACCATACCGGAGCGCGCATTGTATTAATTCGGTGATTGTTCCCGCGTGAACGCGCTTAAGGAAAGACGGTGAGATAATAAAACTTGATAGCACATGAGCGCTTTAATTCATTTAATTTTAAGTGACGTGCATAATTTATTTTAGCTAATGTATCTTTCTAGAAAATTCATATTTATTACTATTTATATACAGCAAGAATCTTTGCGCAGAGCATTGCTACGATATTCCTATAGCAAAAATTATGATCATTTTTGCGTTTAAGTTATTACTACTTTCATCAGCGATCAGAAAAATGGTAATAGAGAAAACATGACGGTGAGATAATAAAACTTGATAGCACATGAGCGCTTTAACTCATTTATTTTTAAGTGACGTGCAAAATTTATTTTAGCTAATGTAACTTTCTTGAAAATTCAAATTTATTAATATTTATTATACAGCACGAACCTTTACAGCGCGCAGAGTATTGCTACGATGTTCCTATATCAAAAATTATGATCATTTTTGCGTTAAGTTATACTTACTTACTAAACTTACTTTCATCAGTGATCATAAAAATGGTAATAGACAAAATATGAAACACATCAGAGTCCATATATGTACCCATATCTGTGTATATTTTGATCTATAGCAGTGTATGTAATCTTCGTGCTGTGTCAAAGGCTGTTAAAATTAAACAATATGTAAGATTCCCTTTAAACTTATTTCGTTTTATAGTATTTGGCGTCATATATAAAATGTTACAGGATTCAGATAACTATATTATTATATAGGATAGTTTTATCAAGCCCTTCACGTATAAACCTATTTGAAATTATGCCTTAGTTTTGGGCTTTTTTGACGTCTTTGTTGCGGCTAATATCAAAAATAGAGATTATCGTAAATTTTTTTTCATATGTGAAATTGTTTGTAAAAAGAGCAAAGAAAAATTTAAGTACTTGGCCGGTTAGTGCTTGACATCCGCACTATCGACGTCGTGAGAGCAAGGAAAAATTGAAGTACTTAGCCGGATAGTGCTTGGCTTCCGCACTATCGACGTCGTAATAGCAAGGAAAAATTGAAGTACTTGGCCGGTTAGTGCTTGGCACCCGCACTATCGACGTCGTAACAGCAAGGAAAAATTGAAGTACTTGGCCGGTTAGTGCTTGGCATCCGCACTATCTATATCTCTATCGACGTCGTGAGAGCAAGGAAAAATTGAAGTACTTGGCCGGTTAGTGCTTGGCATCCGCACAATCGACGTCGTAACAGCAAGGAAAAATTGAAGTACTTGGCCGGTTAGTGCTTGGCACCCGCACTATCGACGTCGTAACAGCAAGGAAAAATTGAAGTACTTGGCCGGTTAGTGCTTGGCATCCGCACTATCTATATCTCTATCGACGTCGTGAGAGCAAGGAAAAATTGAAGTACTTGGCCGGTTAGTGCTTGGCATCCGCACTATCGACGTCGTAACAGCAAGGAAAAATTGAAGTACTTGGCCGGTTAGTGCTTGGCACCCGCACTATCGACGTCGTAACAGCAAGGAAAAATTGAAGTACTTGGCCGGTTAGTGCTTGGCATCCGCACTATCTATATCTCTATCGACGTCGTAACAGCAAGGAAAAATTGAAGTACTTGGCCGGTTAGTGCTTGGCATCCGCACTATCGACGTCGTTAGAGCAAGGAAAAATTGAAGTACTCGGCCGGTTATTACTTGGCATCCGCACTATCGACGTTGTGGGTTAAATTATTTGGAAAATTCCCTAAAAATAATTTTTAGTGATTTTAAAGGCTCAGAATCATAAATAACAAGGTTAATGGCAAACAATTTATCCAATAACTTTTTCACTATTTCTATTATTAGAATTCTACTACATTTTACGTCAGTGTCTAACATTTCTCTATTTAAATAATTAAAATATATCAATAAAACAAGATAAAACATAAAAAACACAAAAAAAATGATAGGATTATAAATGAAAATATTCTGCAAAAATTTAACTTCTAACAAAGTGTTTTAACTATAAATAAATTAGTTTAACCATGTATATTCTGTGTGTAAAGATGCAACTTGAAAATAAATTCGTTCACTTATCTTCACGTATGTATATGAAGACAAATGTAACAAAGGGGCCCTATAATATAACATATATTTATTATAATTGCTTATTACCTTCACCAGAAAAGACGTGAAGCCGTAGATATTGATGTTAAAATAATAAAGAAAATAAATTAATTTCTACTGAAATGAGATCATTACGTAATACGTTTTTCACAATTAAATGAAACTACATAATGTAGTATTATTTCTACTTCCTTTAAGTTCTTTACCACGACCTAAGTTTCCTTGTATTACAACATCTTCAGGTGGGCTATTAGCACAGATTTTGCTAATAGATCTTTACTAATAGCCCACCTGAAGACGTTGTAATACAACGAAACCTAGGTCGTGGTAAATAAATTAAAGAAAGTAGAAATAATACTACATCACGTAGTTTCATTTAATCGCGAATAATGAATTTCTACAAAATTAACGCCAAATATATTCAATAATACGTTTTTATAAAAATAAATTATATGATAGGATTATAAATCACAAATTCCAAAATTATTTCATACTGTAAATATTATGATAACGATAAATAATTTTGGATATTGCGTGAACCGGAAAAAGGTGATAAAGAAGTGATAAGAGACATTTTTCGCATTAATTATCCTCACACATTTATGTCAGGTGGAGACGAGGTAAACAATAATATAGTTTAATTATGAACAAAACTCGGGCTTCTGTATATACTTATGTACGTATAAACATTTTTAAGGAACATGGTATTTCTATTAAACCATTCACTTTATTTTTATTATTACTTTTCTTTTTCACTATGTAAATATACAGCCCTGCAATATAATATGTGAAAGCCTGTGAAAAGTCAAATGTCATTAATTGAAATTAATGTGAAAAATCAAAATGTCATTAATTTTTTCAGAAACTACGAGATTTTGAATCGTTAATACAGTTTTCCGGTAAACTTGCAGTAACGGAGTTTATTTTTAAATTTTGACTTTTGTATGTGTATCTAACTTCGCGTTAAAGCAATTGCTACAAAAGTTAAAATTACATCATATGTCGGGAAACGTCAGCTATCCACATATCTTCCTACCTGGGCATCACGTCGCTCTCCGTGACAATACATCTCCCAAAAATGGTTAGAAATGGACTTAACTAAATGTGGATTATTAGAAAATTGAACAAACAGAAATTATAAATAACAAATCACAATTGTGCATCCTATCTACCATTTCCAAAGTATAAAAAATACTGTTGGAAAATTTCATTACATTTTATCAAATTAGTCTATTTTGTCACATGTGTGATTGGTTTTTAAGAACCCGAAACGTTTAGACATCGCGGACTCGTAATTTATTGAAATAAATACGCTCGAAATAAACACATGTTTTTTTCTGTTCGTCAACCTTCAACTTCTTACATTCTTCACTTTGACATGAATTTGACTTCTATGATTCGTCTTGTAATTTATATTTATGTAGCAAATCTCTTTACGACAGAAGTTTCCTGTAGTAATTTTTCCACCAAATCACTTGCTTCAGTAGTTTACGAAAAGCTTTTAAAATAGTCTTTGAATAATAATTATACGAGCATTTTCTTCTATAGTTGAATTATTCACAATGTTGTCTATTACTAACTATTTCGAATTATTATTTAAACAAATCTGGTTACATTAAGGAGACACTGAGTCGGGACAAAGGATTAAATATGCATTACTTTAGAAATGCATGTTAGAAAACTTATGCGCCGGGTTTTTTTTCCTTTTTGTGCGGAAAAAACATTGAATTCAAAACAAAAGTTAGCGATGAATGTGAAGAATTGCGTTTTTTTTAGTTGTATCCGTTAATATTTGTTTCTAATATCAATTTTCTTCGTCGTGTGTATTCTGTAACAAAAAAAAACTTCGCTTCTGTTTTTCATATTTGTCTTTTTTTGATTTCGTAAATTATAACTCCTAATGCACGTTAACATCTAGTGAAAATATTTTTGAGAAAACTTAACAATTGACTGAGTTACAAAGGTTTAAACTTAACATTTAGGCAGGGCAGCAATACTTATATTTTCATGTCATTTTTAGTAATGCTTATTGCTTTCTACGGAAGCCAGGGAAGTACCTCCACTCTACCCTTCCATTAAATTTTAGATTTGTGTATTAAATTTCTCCATTAAATTAGATGTTTGTATAAAATACTCATAACGTGCCATAATTTTTTCACTACTATTTGTAATTAATTTATATTTTCACGATATTTTATTAAAACCAACAAATTCAGGAACTGAGTACTGATTACTCCTCCATCATGGAGACATTATATATATATATATATATATATATATATATATATATATATATATATATGTATATATATATATATATATATATATATATATGTGGAAGTTTATCACACATTTATTTCACATGACGGGGTATATATTACGAAATATTTCTATAAAAAAAGGTTGGAAGACCTGTAAAGGATAGAGTCCTGGTTAATACTTAATGGTCCGCAGTAACTGGAAAGCTAACTTTGACGTTACTTTGATGTTTTTAACTTGATTATATTTCAGTTTCTTTCAATAACATTTTGTAAATATATACTTTTAGTTAACCCAAAAGAGAGATTCTAAAATCATTTTCAATTTGACACCCCTTTTCCTTACGATTTTTCAATTAAATCTTTAAAAAACTAAAAATATCTTAGACTTTCAAAGAAAATTAGTTTGTGTAAGTTACGTTCACTTATTTGTGAAATACTTGAAAAATTGTACTGTATTCAGTCTCCGATATTTTTCTTATGTTTATAATAAAATAAAAATCAAAAATAAGATAAAGTGAGAAATAAAATACAAAATAAAAAGTAATAATAGAGACAAAGATAGGTTTCGATTACTAGGGAGGTACATTAGATGAATAATAAGCATTATTCAGTTACCCCGTCCCACATTGTAATATATACGAACTGCTACTTCTACACTAACTAACTTAGCACGTGCCCGCATGCACTTTTTTATCAAAAAATTAAAGATCAAAAATACATCTTAAAATATTAACATTAGCGATATAATACATTATCATTTTCTTATTTATCAAAATATTACACGCGATAATTCTACGCGGTTGAAACCCGGTGACACCGTGATTATCTTAATTATGCTACTTTCACGTTTGGGATCACTAAACCCCTCCGCTCCATTCACCAAACAACATCGGTCGTAGGCGCCGAGTAATATCGACGGGAACAACCGGGATAATCAGTCAATAAATAAACTTGTCTCCCTACGCCTTGCACAGTTTAGGGAGAAATCCCTGACTTCAGTTACTTTTTTATAACTGTTATTAATGATAATTATCACTGTAACATTACGATATCTTCCTCAAAGCCAGCTATCCACACGAGCTCTCCATTCCATACGAGTATAGTAGCGCGAATAAGCAAACAAAGCTAATGAAAAACTTTCCGCTTTTCCGCATTCTTTTGAACTGCATAGTGGCAATTGTAGCGTGATGGCATATATCCGAAAATCAATGATTCAAAATATGCGCTTTCGGACACAAAAAAAATTTTCGAAATTGAACAGGTAGTTTCAGAGATAAGCACAAAAAAATAAACTTTTCCACTTGTTACGTTTGTGTTGATATGAATTTTATGACATAATCAAAATATACGTACGTAATATAAAAACCTACGAGATATAAAAACCTAACGGTAATTATTTGTAATACTTTACGTCAATGCTCCAATTTTTATTACAAATCAGGTGATATAATTTCATTCAATTAATAATAATTATTGACATATTACCTGCAAATTACATTATTGTTTCAGTCTTACTGTAGGTTATCTCATATCAACGACATCGGACAACTCCATTACGTTTCTGTTCGATTAAAAATTGATACGCTCCATAAAAAGGTACAGTTTATTATTCATGTCTCTCGTAATGATATTGATCAATTACATAAATTTATTCTGATGATTTTGCCTTTGCATACATAGAGTATTGGCTCATAACTATTGAAATGTCCTGAATTAAAAAAAAGTATGGACTATATGGAAAAGAAGAGCACGCGTAGAGTACATTTTATGAATCAATAATTTCCCTTAATTATAAAATCCATAGAAAGTCAATAAGATCAGAGAACTATATGCACACACATTTATGATAAATGCATATTAAATCAACAGATGTCGCTGTTATGTAATCAAATAGTAGTAAAGTTAAATAACAGCCTTCATAATGTCTGTTGTAAAGCTTCATTGAAATTCGCCCATCATTAATAATTACCGGGTGACCGAGCGTTGCTCGGTGTATTTCGAGTATCCCATAGGAATATAAAATTGCTTGTTTCATGGTATTAGGTTTCCTTCCTCTTCCTCGTACCTTTCCCCTTCCCCTCTGTCTTTGCCTGCGCCTTCGCCTTCGGCCTCGGCTTCTCCTTCCCTTAAAGTTCGGACTTGAAAACCATTCACGTCTGAAGATAGCATTTCATTCATTGATACTTGACGTTGTTAATATCCAAATTCTACTTAAACCTACTGCCACAGATTAACATTAACGCAGAATAATGTTCGAATAATATTTGGCGTTAATTTTGTAGAATTCATTATCACTTAATTTTTATTCACAACTAAATGAAACTACCTGATGTATTATTTCTACTTCATTTAAATTTTTAACCACAACTTTCCATTGTATGACAACATCTTCAGGTAGACAATTTGTGAAGATATCTTCAAGATATCGTGTTCAACAATTTAAATAAAGTAGAAATAATACTACATCACGTAGTTTCATTTAGTAGTGAATAAAAATTAAGTAAAATAAACATACAATTAAATGAAACTACGTGATGTAGTATTATTTCTACTTTCTTTAATTTCTTTACCACGACCTAGGTTTCGTTGTATTACAACATCTTCAGGTGGGATATTAGCGAAGATTGTAGATAAAGATTGTATAATCTTTGCTAATAGCCCACCTGAAGATGTTGTAATACAACGAAACCTAGGTGTTGGTGAAGAACTTAAAGAAAGTAGAAATAATACTACATCACGTAGTTTCATTTAATTGTGAATAATGAATTTCTACAAAATTAACGCCAAATATATTCAAAATAATCGTATTTAAAAAAAACTAGCTAACGACCAACCGCTAATGGTCACACAATTTTTACCTCCCACGCAGAGTAAATACGGATCGTGGCCCTTTTCATTAAATTTTCATACCCAACCTAATGACGTCAATGAATTGGTAGTGTATATATATGTCACAACGTCTTTTGTTTTTTTGTTATCTTAAAACTATTGTTGCATTTTCTCAATGTGAATAAGTTGATTCTGAATAATATAGTTATATTTTAAAAGTATTACAAATTTCTTTGATTTTTCAATAATTCTCTTCGATTTCTATGTATGAAAAAATAGAAGCTTTCCTTCTAAATTCTACTAACGGATCTGTGTAATATTTTTTTTTCTTTTTACTAAATCTAGTTAAACAAATCAAAGACCAACTTCGCTTATCTTTTGAGGTAAAAATTAAGAAATAACACATAAACGTTTCTAAAATTCTTCACCGTTCACGTCATTACTTCATTCGTTCACATCGCGAAATATTTCTTCATTTTAATTTCCACCTCGCGAAGGACGTATCGAATCCACTCGCACGTTTTCGCTCACCATCCAGGTCGCCATTAAGTGAACATGGATATGTAGATATACCGCAACGTGGTGAGAAAATCGTGAGAAAAATTCGAGACGGAACATGTGGATATATCTTGCAAGTGGAATAGAGGTCTCGGGATCCTTTGTGCTCACAGCAGCGGTTATCGACCGATCTTTTCGCTGAAAACTTTCGTTTGAATGATGCGGACCAACTTCGGAATTGGAGAGTGGGGAGGCATATTGTAATGCACTGTACAGGGTGGACTGACAATTGAGAAGGGGATGAACGATGAGGGGAGAACTTTTTACGAATATGCAATAAAGGTGAAAGTATTTATTGTGTTGTAAAAAAATTTACCCCTAATTTTCTGAATAATCTTAATTGAAATGCGACAAAAATGGATTACAAATGTAATTGTTTGGAAAATAAGTATAAGAATGACAGAACAAGATTAAGAGAATACTTTCATAAATGTATGTGTGTATAACAGAGGAGCAAAATAAAATACCTAGAATGGAGTAATATTTAAGGAAATATACGCGATATGGCGAATTAATAACTAGAATGGTCTTTCAGCATAATATAAGGGATGAAAGGTAATATCATAATTTTAATATAGGTAATATCATAATAATAGGTAATATCATAATAATAGGTAATATCATTATTTGTTTTCCAACCTGTTATTGGCAAGGTAAGAGATTGGAAATCAATTCGTCTTTAATTTATTGTGCGAACCATGAAAAAGCAAGAAATTGCTATTATACTTCTGTTGGAAAATGGCTGGAAACTATATGGGCTCATTAAACAATTATATTTAATATTCAAAGAAAATCGATTGTAGTAACTTCGTGTTTACAAATAGGATTCTAGGGTTAAAGTGGACATTTCCGTTCGAACATGAAAATTAATATATACACTTCCTTCTCGAGCTACATTAACTGTTTTAATGTTGTCGACTATATCCAATATTGAGAATGAATAATCACGTTGTAAATACAATGAGTTAAAGACCCAAAAGTTCTGAAACTAGAATAGAACAAATTACATCTGTCAATTTTTCAATAGCTTGTTTTGCTAATTTTTGCTTTTGAAAATGGATTGTAGATCTTTCAGTATGACCTAGAGACTATTCTCCTCTCCCTCTGGGATCTAGAGATAGAGGACAACGTCGAGTAGCAACTCACTTACAAAGAAATAGCATCAAAAATGTACTGTTTTTCTTTTATATTCATGTAATTATTCTGTATAAATATTCTGAATTCTATATAAATATTCTGGGGTATTCATAGATATGGGGAAATACTGTCCATCCCAATTTGGCGAAAAATTGTTTTAAACAACAAAAGTTCATTCGGCACGAAGCCAATCTCACCTGCACCATTTTTTTAAAGAAGTTATTTCCACGTCTTACCATCACAATGGTATATTTTATGAGTGTAGATATTAAACCGTACCTTGTTTAACTTTCGTTTATCATGAAATCTACAGGTACATTTTTATTATCTTCTATTTACCGCTATTTGTATCTTAATTTCAGAATTATAGCTCTTAATAAAACAGATGAAGAGCTAGCGATTACCGATAGCTACTTTATTCTTACTTAATACACTTTCCACTTTAAGTAGATTTAGTGGCCGATTTTACTCTCGATATTTATAGAACTTACAGCCTTTAATTCTATCAAAGTCCGCGTTATACTCTCTTCTGTCAGCGGTAATAGAATAATTCTAATTTTATATTGAGTATTTACTTTTAACATTCAGCTAAAATCCTTAAAATTATTCAACCAATAACAATCGTCGCTATAACTATGCTTCTTAAAGATTGCATTCATTTTTCCTCTCTGCGTCTTTCTTTTTCTCTCATTTTTCTTTTCTTTTACCCACTTCATTCAGGTCTTCCATCATGAGGGATAACAATTTTTGGATAAAATTTTTTTTAATCTAAAATTGGAAAATTATAGCATTGCCTGTTTATTTATATCTCTTATCAAAGCAAATTAAGTAGTAATAGTAAAACACAATATCGCAATTGCTTATTGTTACGTCACCTTATCATTTGACAAGGGTTCAACTGTTTTAAATCGTTATGGTGATATGGGTGATGGCCTCACCCTTATTGTCGCTATAATATTATTATAATTTTCATTAATTCGACTTTCAATAAGTATATAACTGTAAAGTTAAAAAAACCATTACCTGCTGTGTCATTTTGACACATAAGAATGACATAAGAATTAACTTCACATAGAATGTGATTAAAAAGTATTTATGACTTAAGTAATTTCATAAAAATCTTTAAATTATTTTTTGAAGTTTTCTGAGCTGTAATATTTATATTCCGCTTACGTTAGGCTTCGATTTGCATACGTCACTTTTCTGTCATAGCTACGTAATGCTAGAAAGTCATTGCAAAAATATATATTATTTATGTAAATATTTCATTTTTATGATATAGTTTAGTATTACGGATAAATATTTATATCCTAGCTTCCCTTCTGATAAAGCTATGTTTACCCGAATAAGGGTCGGATAAAGATAACTTTATCAGAGAAGTAGAAGATGTAAGTATTTGTCTGTTATAATACACTATATCTTAAACACAAAATATTTACATAGGTAATACTTATTTTTGCAGAAATATCGGCAAGCCTCAAAAAGGAAGGTTGTATTTGTGTTTGTATTTGGAAGGATCTATACATCCTAAATGAGTATATATAATTCCAGAAACTATAAATTTTATAAATTATTATATAATTAATATAAATTTATATATATATATATATATATATATATAAATATATATATATATGAGTGTGTGTGCGTGTGTGTGTGTGTCTGCGAATAATTTTCTAAGTTTATGCATATTGGGTTTTTGATTCGTAACTTGTCTAGAAAGATTGTCCAAAATTCCAAAACATTTTATTATAAGGTGCAATATATTTAAAATACGCTCTGTTAGTAACAGTCAGCATCAATCTTTTAAATGTATTATATAATAGAAAACGGATGTAAATCGACCTTAAACAGTGATTCTTCTACTATATAAGACAGCACAAACATTTCATATTTTATTTTCATAATTCGTTATAAAACCCAAAAAACATGACATTTTTCACATTTTTCAAGTAGTATTATTTCTACATTCTTTAAGTTCTTTGCCACGACAACATCTTCAGGTGGGCTATTAGAAAATATGTTGTAATACAACGAAACCTAGGTCGTGGTAAATAACTTAAAGAAAGTAGAAATAATACTGCATCACTTAGTTTCATTTAATTGTGAATAATGAATTTCTACAAAATTAATGCCAAATATATTCAATATGACATTTTTCACAGAAAAAATATATCGATAGTTGTGATTACAATAAATACGTTAAGGGCGTCACTAAGTCCAACAAATGGACAAAGTTTGAAGTAGACTTTATGTATGTTTTGAAATGAAAACTGGAAAAGAAACATGATTTCGTACTTCCAAGTTACACGACAAGCCATTCTTCTTAATGTTTTAATATTGTATTCTCCTTGTATTTTCTCTCTTTCGGAGTACATTTCTGATTCTTTTTTGACGTGAAATTTGGCATTCTCTCGATTATTTTTTTTCTTATAATTGAACTGGATTTAGAGCTTATAAAATGAAAGAGTAACCAATTCACCCTGAGTACAACAATTTTATCGTCTCGTTCTGTTTATAATATTGTCTGCGCTTCACACCTCATTATCAATTTTACCCTATTTTCTTATTCCGTGCAAAATTCTGTTTGCAACATGTACTCACGATTATAGTTTACAAGTAGAATTGCATTCTATTTAATTTTATTTGCTTTTTATGCCACATTTTACGAACATGAAGCAAACATTAAACAATGGTGCTACAACATTTTTCCATGTGGCTGTTACTGATTACTTCCGTTACAGATTTCCGCTCGATTTTTTTTAACCAAACCATATTTCCGATTAACGTCATTCAACTGGATTTTTCTATTTAGTGTTTTTTTTTCTATTTAGTAATGCCGCTCATTAAAACTTAATTGCATTCCATATATGTCTTAATTATATTCTCTATGTTTGCAACAGACTCTCTTTTTCATATTACAACCTATTTAAACCTAACACTTTTCTGGATATCAATAATTTCACAGAAGCGCCATTTGACTTACAGGGATAAATTGGTTGAACGCTGATAGTTATAAAATAAAAGTATTAAAATACGCAATTTTTTTAAATATAAGAATCTATAGTTCTGTAGTCGTAAATATTTGCAGTACACAAACCAGACTTGAAATATAATTTATCTCTAAACGCTTTTGAGTTGATTTCATACCGATTGAATTTAACCGATTGAGGTGTAACCCGAACTTCGCTTGTGGTTTTGATCTCTATAAATAAAATGTTTATCGAATTTAGTGTCTCTTTCTTTATCTAATATAACAGAACCCAGTAGACGTAGTTAGATCGGTTTTCAGTTGAATTGTATAAACAAATTAATTATCTGACTTCCACTATAACCTTCAAAGTCTTTCGATATTTTTTAAATTTATGAAAGTAGCTTCTAATTGTTTTTTCTTAAACTTGAAAAAATATTCAATACATCAAATGGCATAGGGACATTTGGTATCATAACTCAACTACTTCTTCTCAAGAAGCTATGACATATTTATATTTCGGCGAATGATGTGGACATATCTCAGCAATCTAGATCAATTTACTTGTAGTCGATGGATGATGTAAATATTTACTTTCTAAGATCTTTTAGGGTTTCACAACCTGTATGAGATGGGTTGTTATGATCCCCGGGAGGCTCAGAGACGACTCGGTGCTGGTTTGGAGACAGTACCCAGTGTGCCGGAAATCATTAGCACTATTGTAGTTTTTTTACACTAAAATGTTTAACTCTTCATATTTTGTGACTTTTTCTGACTAATTCTATTTATTCTGCTGTCAGAAATATCTAGAGTTTTGTTGTTCCAATAAGCCACAGTTTTTTCTCTTCTATGTTGGTAATATTAGACTTTTTATGTTCTAGTGTTCTCTGCTTCGTTCGTATTCGAAATATTGTATTGTTATCATTAAGGTGTTTTCTTCCAAAAATGCTGATTATACAGAGCGTTGCTATTACTACTGTTTTATGCTATTGGCTATGTTCAAAAAATAAGAAGAATAAAGCACGCACTATGAAGCATATTATAATATTATAATTTTTTTTAATTATTAACAATAATAATAATTGAAACGGAGTTAGTAGCAAAAAATACGTTCTAAATTTATAAAGATTTTGTGGAAATCAAAGGTTTATATTTTCTGTTGGTCTACGTAAATGTTAACTTATTTAATTATTAACCCAAAGCACGTGAACAATCAAATTTTTCACTCTTAGACAACGTTACAATTAGGTCAGAAATATACGACCGACAGTCCTTGAACTTGACTAAAAGCCATGAATACTTAACTCGTCAGATCAACTGTACACAATAAGACAATTAACATAGAATGCAGACGTTTAATAAACATACCTATAAGCACACAGTCTCTACAAATCGAATGTACACTTCGTGTACTATACTACCATAAATAGTGAAAATACAATCGTGTTTTACGATACACCTACAATACCCGTTCATGTTGCAAGCGAGTACGTTTACGAGTTCTGTTAGTAGTACTAATTTACATCAACATATGATTCAAACCTCACTTTCCTTTAGTATAGTAATGCGTTATAAAGAAGAGCCTACATCTGTTTCTGGTTTTAATTAGGTATTTTTCAAATAAATATTTTTTTGAAATGAAGTCGAAATTACCAATAGATCGTTTATATTTTTTTTAGATCAGGAACTTTTATATATTAAATTCTGTTAACTAACTTACCCTAAAATTCTACCAGTACACTCCATCGTACATCTGAAACGATTACTATTCTCATCTTGAAATCTTTTTGTGGTTAATGTCTCATAGCAAGACATGACACCTTATGATTAAATAAAGATGTTTAATTTCCCTAACGGCTCAAAAATCTATCATTTTATGGACATTCTTTGGCACGTATGTAGTTCGTGTGGCATTTTAGCATGTTTGTTACTGAATCACGCCTAAACAATTGAATAGAGCGAGAAATATCGGTTTCTGCACTACGAGGCTCAGTTTT
The DNA here is from genome assembly GCA_039881145.1 of Druceiella hillmani. Lineage (NCBI taxonomy): Eukaryota > Metazoa > Arthropoda > Insecta > Lepidoptera > Hepialidae > Druceiella > Druceiella hillmani. The sequence continues at coordinate 10,915,809 of JAYKKI010000011.1, read as the reverse complement.
TTTCACTCAATAATAAAAAAACGTGTAAGTCTCGCCCACACAATTTCACAAATGAAGTGAAATTTTTAATATATTTGTCACAATTAAATGAAACTACGTGATGTAGTATTATTTCTACTTTCTTTAAGGTCTTTACCATGACCTAAGTTTCGTTGTATTACAACATCTTTTCTAATAGCCCACCTGTAGATTCTAAGCCCACCTAAGTTAGAAATAATACTACATAAGGTAGTTTCATTTAATTGTGAAGTAAAATTTCTTTAACGAGCAATATAATTAATAATTTTGTAACAATTATCTGTTATTTAGAAGGATGTTCTTAATCCTTGTTATTCTAAGTAAAAGTATGTATTCAATAATTGAAAGTAATATACTTTATGAATTTTCTTACGATCAACCTAATTAAGTTACACCGTAGAAATAAAAAAGCACGTTATATTGTTTTAATATGGCAACAAATATCCGTAAAGTCTTCTTATAAAATTTCAGTCAAAGTGTTGTATATATAATTGATACCTCACTTGTAATTTATGCATTATACTGCACACAAAACTAAAAATCAACGCCGGCTTTTCAATTCATTTGATAAATGTTTTGACATTCCCGACTGCCGTACTGCTAGCGCTTCGCCGTTTCCGCTTCGCCGTTTCCTTTCGTTTCAGGGTACTTTCTGTCCTTTCGTCCCTATAGAAGTGTTTCTGTCCTTTTCGTCCCTATAGAAGTGTCACTTTAAAAAAATATTACAAACATGTCAATCGGTAACATGTCAATCGATATCATAACGTGTATCTTAATTGTAATCCCTCGTAAGTCAAAAACCTGCGTATTTTTACGTTATACGGCAAAACGTTTAAAAATTATTAAGAACAAATCCTGTTTCTGTATGGAAAATCCATCGCGGTTAGTGCGAAACGGAAATATATTTTTTATTTATTCAAATATTAGAAATTTTTCTCCGTAAATGAAACATACGCTCTACACATCGCGAAATCCTCGAATTTTTTTGCTATACGATGAACCAACATGCCCTTATGTCTGGACAAAGACGCACAAAATCGAATATTTCACATTCCTGAAAATTTATTATCACTTAAAATTTATATAATAATTCCTTATATTTTTGCTGTAAATTATAAAATTCATTGAAACAACCATAAAACGTTACTTAAATTCAATTCCCAGCGCTGGGCAAAACACACTCTGTAGCAGCAAAACGATCAACCTAAGTAAGCTACGCTGTAGAGGGCAAACGAGTACGTACGTGCCTACGTCCGAACAGGGGCGTGTAAAACGCATTAGTATCTATGAAAACACCGCTCGCGTTTGTAATATGACCCCGTTTCATGACATTTCTTCAGACGGGAACTGCTCTATGTAACGCTAAATAGACTTACCTATAGCGACGGTAGGTATGCGTAGATGCGCGTCGCTACGCTTTCCTCCCTTCTACGACAGTGCTACGAAATTCGGCGAAGAATCTTCGACGATGTGGGAAAATAGCCGAGTTCATAAAGATGTGAGGTGAATGAGCTACATTGATTTTAATGGCGTAAGCATGAGGTGATTAAGAACAGAATTTTAATCACATTAATGTAACCACTTAAGTAGCATGATTATCTTGACCCCCTTGGTTTTGTCTGTAAATATATGTGTACGTGAGTATATTATAATGGATATTTAGATAAACAGAAATACGCTTCTGTTTTTGTATTTACACAAAACTTAAAGCGATCATAGTAATTAATGCATCGGAAAACTGTAATGAAGATGTCAAATTTTTGAAGATGTGAAATTTAAATATGTGAAATATATACGAGACAAACTATTGAAAATAGTTAAAAATATTATTAATATTTTTGAGTAGTTTAATGTAAACATTATACGCCGTTAAATGTTTACGCATGTTTGAGAGTGCATATACGAGACAAATTATTGAAAATATATATGAAATATATACGAGACAAATTATTGAAAATATATATGAAATATATAGGAGACAAATTATTGAAAATAGTTAAAAATATTATTAATATTTTTGAGTAGTTTAATGTGAACATTATACGCCGTTAAATGTTTACGTATGTTTGAGAGTGCATATACGAGGCAAATTATTGAAAATATATATGAAATATATACGAGACAAATTATTGAAAATGTATATGAAATATATAGGAGACAAATTATTGCAAATAGTTAAAAATATTATTAATATTTTTGAGTAGTTTAATGTAAACATTATACACCGTTAAATGTTTTCGTATGTTTGAGAGCGCATGCGGTAGAGCAGGTCCTAAACGTAATTAACAGGTGATAACTTATCGAGTCCTACTCGCGCTTACGTAAACTTTCCGGCGGAAGCTTTACTAAACCCCAAAAGGCATATATACCTACAATCTTTATTAAAATTAAACCTACAAAAGCCAACCAAATACAAGAGGCTGGCTTGTGTCCAAAGATTGCGTACCTCATTTGAAATGAAATTATTTTATATTTCATAAGACATCACTAAATATTTAATAATAGCTAATTTAATTAAGCATGGGCATCACCTGCCACCATCAATCAGGGTTTCAGGTTAGGAATCAAGGTTTACCTTCGACCTAGGCGTAGGATTATAGGAACCCTGTTTTTTTATAATTTTAATTTATTTAATTTCAGTCGAGACATATCACTTTATTTCGATTTCGAAAAATACATACAGCACTGAACCAGGGAGCTAGATGAAGAATATTTTCAAGTAGATTTACTAAAATTATTTACAAGCTCAAAAAACATATATATATATATATATATATATATATATATATATATATATACAGTTTTCACATAATTATTTTTTTATTGTTAACCATCGAGACGCAAAATTTCTTCCATAACGATCTACTTGCATTTTAGTTTTGTTTAAATAAATATTCAAAATAAAATGTTTTTTAAATAAATAATAGCATTGATATCAACCTAAATATTTATAAATTAATGTTGATTTACTGAAACCAAGTAATTTTAAATTTAATATATATGGGTTGTTGGGTTTTTGCATCTTCAATTGAAATTTTCAAGAATTAAGATGAAGGCAAAAATCTAGTACACATTCAGGTCTAAATTAAATAGTTATAAATGACCTAAGACATGTGGATTTTTTATTCAAGCCTTGAATCATATAGATAAGAGCTATTTATCTAAAGCTAACATAGTCTAAAAATGTAATAAACCTGATGAGTATGAGTGAACTCTCAACACGAGGGGTCCGTACACATTCACGTGTACTTGTCTTTGGTTTTATAATTCATAACTTTTTTGCTATTTGATACTTAACTCAATCTAGTATTTGATTTTTTTAAATACGGGATATGGAAATATTAGAACTGAATTAAAGTTTTATTGTATTGCTGTTTTCGCGATAGGCTCGTTAATAAAATATGATGAAAAACCATAAATTTAATTTCTGTAAAAAAATAATAAAAACCGATTTATATTCTATTTAAAGAGTTCTTTTCGGTGATAAACCACATGCCAGTGCATAAAACATTCTTCTTACATGTTTAGGAACACGCTCAAAATATAATTTCAAATATTTTAAACATGATTTCAAAGTTTAAGTTGAAGAACTACATATTATGTGTGAATTAAAACTGTTTATCTTATTTCCATTAAAAGATAGAAAAAAAACTATAAAAATCAGACGAAAGGACGGATAGACAACGTTACCACAACGATAAGATCCTGTTTGCATCTTTCAGGTATGGAACCCTGAAAGTGTAATTAAGTACATCTATATTATTGAAATGAGAACTGTAATGATGAGAACTGTTAATATGCTGAGAACTGTAATGAGAACGTAACGAAAAGTGAAACACATCGGTAGTAGGGAAAGGTAGGTTTGTTCGCTACTGTCGATCGCTCAGCGTATCAATTGATAACAAACCGCCAATAAAGCAAACCTAGTTTGCTTCAGTTTTCGTTATGCTATTCTCATGCCTTATATTAATTTTTAAATAAATATTTACGTATTAACAATTATGAAACCATCTGTGATGGAAATTAGTGTTATTCCCTTTGATAGCTATTATATATATATATATATATATATATATATATATATATATATATCTGTCTTTTCGCTCTTTGGAATAATAAAATATACCCTTCTTTTTTCGTTCTGATTAAAAATAAATATTTTTATATTCGCAAAACTAATAAGATGTAAAATCAGAACAACCACATGGTTTTACCAGAAACATATTTTTTCCGCGATACATAATTAACATTTAGTATTTGAATACAATAAATATATATATATATATATATATATATATATATATATATATATATATTTATATATATATATATATATATATATATATATATATATATATATATATATATATATATATATATACACAATGTTTCAATACAGAATCGAACTATTTATAATTACTATAAATTATAATATAAATCGCATAAGTTTGCCAGAGCTTAGTCATCTTTCGCCCTACAGATTACAGTATAAAATTGTTATGTGCACATTACATTAAATACATTAAACATTAAAGCTGAAGCTAATAACATTTACCCTATAATAGAGAATACCAACATAAAAAGTAACAGTAGAATTGAAGGAAAAAATCACTAGTATTTCGTTAAAACTTCAAGCTATATTCCCTATGATATTAAAGCAGAATGATATAAATCCAAACAGAATCCTGTATTGGATTCGAGATTCACCGACTAGTTTTCATTTTGACTTCATGCACTGCACTGTTAAGAACAATAAGGCTGTATGAAAACCATGCCATTTTAACCAGTTGTAAAAGACTTAAACCTTAACCATAATCCAGTTCTCAATACCAGCCTTTCCGTTGGTAAAAACTATTTCAATATTTATATAATACAGTCAGTATTACATTAACCACAACCTATGTTTTCATACAGAAAATTTTGCTTCATTTTTTTACCTCATAGCCACCGCGAATTAAAAAACATGATCCAAAAAAACTAGACACGTTAAAAGACACGCCTCAATCTACAAATGGACGTTGCAAATTCCTGCCATTAAAAATGAATCCCAGACTCTGAGGGTGAAGCAAACTAGGATATTATCAAAATAAAAGAAAACAATGAGGGAGTCGCCCAAGCCATCCTTGCTCGCTAATTCGCCTTTGACGTCTGGGAAAATATTTCCGCAGTAAACACCTGCAACGGGATAAAAGTACAATACAGTGCTGGAAGTAATATTTGAATTCGCATCCCTCGCTCCGGCTCGTAGTCAATTAGCGGGATGCCCTTGGGGCGGATAGATGTAGAGTGAACGTATATTTCCATGTTTGACTTCAGACAATTACTTAATCTCCGTCGATTAAGAAAACGATCTGCTTGAAGAAAATCTCATATAATCCGGTTTATGACATTATACTCCGCACGTTACTTAAAAAAGTTTATGGGCTCCGGTATTGTCGAAAGGGTAATCTCGCCGTAAACTTATTTGTCTATAAACCTAATCGCCACATAGTTCGCAGAGTTTTATGATAATTAGGGGGAAAAAAGGTTTTAAATGCATCCAATTACTTTCTTGCGCATTTAAAAATTCAATTAAAACTTACTGAAAGAAGTAATATTAAATTTTATTTATAAGATTACCAGCTACCTTTGTGAGATATTTGCGCCGTTTATTTTATATCATTAATACTCATAGAAATTAATATCACGTAAAATATTTTCTTTCACTTTTATCGGATGACCATAATAAATAAGTAAACTAATTACACGATTAGTTGATTTTGAGTTGATATACTTTGCGTTTATCTTCAATAACTAGTTGTCATGTGACGTATTACTTTGTTATACCTTGAGCTGTTTACGAACTATTTTTACTGACAAACACTTTCTTGAATTACAATTTTACTACAGTTTTTTCAACCTAAAAAAAACAATCAATAACCACGGCGAAATGATATGTACCACATGTTACTCGGAAAATGATATACAATATATCAGTGCCTAAAGATATATACAATATATCAGTGCTTTTTATCGAAAGAAAAAATTCTTACAATTAAATGGGATGTAGTATTATTTTTACTTTCTTTAAGTTCTTTACCAATGAAACTACGTGATGTAGTAATATTTTTACTTTCTTTAAGTTCTTTACCAATGAAACTACGTGATGTAGTATTATTTTTACTTTCTTTAAGTTCTTTACCAATGAAACTACGTGATGTAGTATTATTTTTACTTTCTTTAAGTTCTTTACCAATGAAACTACGTGATGTAGTATTATTTTTACTTTCTTTAAGTTATTTACCAAGACCTAGGTTTCGTTGTATTACTACATCACGTAGTTTCATTTAATTGTAAATAATAAATATCTACAAAATTAACGCCAAACATATTCAATATTTAAAAAATTCTTAATATTCCCTCTTATTCCGTTTGAATGTAATCCATGAACACGAAGACATTTTCACTAATCAGATAAAACGAAACAATTGGATTTTTGCCTATTATGAGTATTGAGTATATGTTTATTGACCGTATGTATTGACCACTGTTGTGTATTGACCACTTAAAAATTTGAAAGAAGTTTTGACCGCGAATGGAAATAATTTTTTTTTTCAGTTTCTGCTGCTCAACGAAATCTTTAACAGCGACAACAACTTCTGCAATTAATTTGAATAGAACTAAAGGGCATACTTTTCATGTATTTGGTCACCTATTTTAGTTCTCTGTCAATATTCTCAATAACTATAGAGAAAGGTATGCCTTATTTCAGAAATTTAAAAATTTATAACGAATGATGTAAAAAACTTTAACGAATTCAGAGGAACGGTTTGGAAAGGTTTCAGTAATTTTTTAAACTAACTTAACTTTATTCGGATTATAGAAAGTTATTATATCGTACCTAGTACTCAACATCAGAAAAAACACTTTATGAAGAAATTATGAGACTTTTATAATGCCATAAAAATTGATAAATTCTTGCACTGACATAAACCTAAAAATATTCTTATTACTACTTAAACAAGAAAAGCTAGAATATCATTCGAAACGTTCTATAGTACCGAATAAGGCATATTTCGTGTTTGCTATAAACACATTCTAGCTACTATCTAGGATTTTGACATTATCGCCTTTTATTAAAACCTGGATCTGCTCCAAACACATTTTAAATTGATTCATACCACGACTCCTTGTTTATGCAATTCATGATTTTTTCTGTCCATACTTTTAGCCAGTCATTTGCAGATCATTTGTTCTATACGTCCAGGCTATCTCAATAAACCTATTTTAATTTATGGAGTCATACTTTCTTACAATCCACTTTCTAGCCAAACAAAGCCAAAATTGTATATATAAATTTATAAGTATATATTTATACTGAATTTTTTTTATCCCTTTTTATAAATCTTGTAAATTATAAGTCTTGTTATTTCCACGTAAGTGATGCTGTTTATTGCCTTGTAAAATTATTTTTTTATCGTTAATGGAAAAATTGTACTCTTACTTCTTTTTATAGGAACTTTCTTCAACTTTTGACAAACTTCTCTCAATTTTTCTCTCAATTTTCTTTTGACAAATTTCTTCTTTCAATTCTACTGACAAACACCTAATTGTTATATCATGGGCGATTAATTAAAATAAGTTATCGAAATGTTTGATTGGCATCACATAAGTAATAGCGTTCCTGCACCTATACCATGCACGTATAATTTAAATAACCCTTGCCCGTCAAAACTATTAAAGGCACAAAAGTTAAAGGTGAGACTAAGAACAATATATTAGTATGTAACACGCTTTTATACAGTCCATCTAGGACTTGTATGGAACTTTGTAATAGAATCTGCGATATTAAAGTTAATGCACTTCTAATTCTTGTATCATCATGAAACTTAACGGTTGTGTGTAATTCTGATGACATTTCAGTAATTTTGTAAAATTAAGAAAAAACATTTTACCATTAAAACAAAAAAAGCCTAAAAAATAACGGAATGTTTAAATTAAATTTTTACCCATTACCGGATATTCGAACTAATTAAAAATTTGCACACGTATGAAGAAACGATGACAGTATAATAATTGCATAAGAAAAAAGTACAATTTAAAACAAGAAAACTTAAAAATTTAACGAAATTTTTCTAATGAGTTGTCGTCCGTTTCCAGTTGTCCGAATTATTTAAAATTTCGCATACGTATCAAGAACTGTTGATAATACAATAATTTCATAAAATTAATCTTAAGCCAAAAAGGCCGAACCTGAAATAGCGACCATTCAACTAAATTTTCACTCACATCCAGAGGTCTGAATCGTTTAAAATTTTCGGAAAAAAATTTACAGCTTTGAAACAAAAATAAAACACTAAAAATATTAAAATAAATTAATGATTTGAGAAATTGAAAAATCAAGCTTTTACAAAATACTGCATTGAAAAACAAAAAATATTTATGGAACCTGTTTTCCCAATCTGCTTCTTTAAAGAGTTTAGTATAAGTCATGTTTATTATTGATTATAGTATTTGAATGTGGGACGCTTTTTCTCAAAAATAAAAACATTTTGCTTCCCAAATTAATAAAATGTTTAACGTGTCAGTTAGATTTCAAGACAGTGCCCCACACTTTACCCTCACTAAAGAAGTGTACTTCCTATTTTCTAAAAATATGGTAGTTAATCACAACGTTCCTATTTCTTCCGTGTTCATTAATGGAAGCCGAAATTCTTTGACGATGAACGTTTTATGTCGTTTTTTCCACTACATAGAATATATTTTTTTTATTTTTAAATCCAAATTTTGCTAAGTATTAATCTCTAGAGTAACATACAATGTGTCCGCTATCCTTGTGATTTTCCAACTATGGATTTAAAGAATGAAAAAAATCGAGATTTTGATTAAAACTTCCAATTGATTTTGATTAAACTTTATTTGGATTAACTTGCTTTAACAGTTAAGGAGATATCCAATACGCAACCTTATATTGTGCTTGTTCTTATACACATTTGTTAACTTTTCCTCAATGTTACGATATTTAAAATATTTTTAAAATACACACTTTTAACACACATCCTGTAACCAATAACTTGTTTCCTATATCCAGCGAAAGTAATTTTTCAAATGACAGAAATTATTTGTTTTGATGGAAGAGACTAAACAAAAAATTACATAAAACAACCTAAAACTGCATAAAACTGCAAGTGTGTTTCGAAGCATCCATAAACCCGGGTGTCGTATATAACTTTTGAAGTTCAAAATGAAAATAATTTTAATAGTAATTCTAATAAAATGCTCATTTTTTTCAGATTCGTTACAACCATGGTTCGAAAGTTAAAGTAGGAGTGGGTCATTTTGGAGCTTAATATTTGGTGTGAAAATGAAATTTTATAAAGGGAACTCGAGTTTTATTCTAAAATACCTATGTCGTGAAACCCTATACGATTTCGTACATCCCAAGGGATATACGAAAGAAATTAAGATCCTTATATTACACATCTAAGTGCAAAATTACATGGGTCTAAAACTTTCGGAAATTTAAGACCGTGACGAAGAGACGAACATACAAACAGACATGAAGAAATTATAATTATTCGTTATTTCACAATAAAACTCTAGACAAATCAATTCAAATTATTAGAATTTAATGTATTTTGTCATAATAATTTGTTAAAATTAATGATTAATTAATTCATACCGTATTTACACTGCCCTTTTTCACTGTACCTTTCCACCTTCAGCTCGGTTAGCTTGGCTATCCAAAAAATGAGGCGTAGAAGCTGATATTCCACAAGAAGCAATAAAATATATTTTATTTACATAGTATATAAAAAGAAAAATCTTATGTGACTATAATTTAAAACTTCAAATGTACAGAAGGAAAGGTTTGAAGAAAAAACACATTCTCAAATAAGGACGCCAAAAGTTACTCACTGCCTAAATAAGTAGTCCTTTTGGAGATTAAACGGCAAAATTATCTATAAATCTTTTTTTATCTTTTATATAATCTTTTTATCTTTTTATATAAGTTTTTAACTACGCAAATATCGTCTTCTCAATAGTCATTTGAAATACAAAAAAAAATTAAATTCCAGGTCAAAACAATTTTCAAGTGTCATGCCGACATGGAAGATGCAACATGTGAAATATTAAACACGTACGCGTGCATAAAAAATAGTTCGAAGTTGACAACTCTTTCCGAAGAATAAATCTTATTGTAACAAAAATATCTTAACTTTATACTAAGACTAACCTTATAACTTTGTTCAATAATGAGAAGCGATATAAAATATAACATAGTTCATTTTTTACCAATGTAAATATACTCTAGGTAGAAATATAGACTATAAAATTGTACTAAAGTACTTGATACAAATGAGGGCTATGTTCTAATAAGGTCTGTACACCTAAAAATTGAGAAGAATAAACCCAACTTCGAAAGTACACACGCACTCCCGCACTCGGTCGAGTTATAGGGCATTTATGTAATATTTCTTTTAGTCTCTTAAGGACGATACCTATAGGCAATGAAGAAAAAGCAGAATTTTAGACAAATAGATTTGTGAATAACAAAATTTTGGTTTTAGACTAAAATTTGTTTTCTATATTTCTTTATTTTTCCGTTACTTCATTCTATTTATAGAAGCTATATATTATACTGAAAACTTTAACAAAATATTACTTAATGACTTTTTATTACATGCATACAAACATACTTAATATTAGACATTAATATAAACATATATGTTAGTATATTAAGTTCACACGATTTAATCGCAGGCGCGTTTTCCATTTAGTTCATGTGATTGTCAAGGTATAAAATCAATAATTTTATTTAACTTATAGTAGAATAATAATTGTTGTAACGAAATTCGTTAAAAACGATCATTAGCCCGTTTTATCCTAATTTTTATTAGTTATCATAAATTATATGAAACTATTTTTGAACAAAAATTGTTGGATTGATGGGACGAAAAAAATATGTAAGATAATAGTCAGAGATGTAATATTTATTAACACAACAATTTATCCATAGACATGTACATATAAACCGATTTGTGTGATACTGTTTATTTTTTAACAATAATGTTCTGTATAACATCAATTATGAGACCAGTATTATGATGAGAATAAAAAAACCGAATAAATTTTTCTTATTAGTATGGTAGCAGATGTTTGATCTACAAATCTCATAAATATATCGTCGTTTAACAATAGCATAATTTATGAAAATCGTCTAAAACTTTGCTTAAAATTTATATTAGATAAGAGGAGAATTGATGCTGGTCATTCCCAGCACTGTATTCTGAAACGTGGACCGCTGCTGCTGCAACCGCGCATGAATACAACTCATGCGCGCAATCAGTCGTGGCGTTAACCTAAGCGGTGTCTTCCCTAACTTGGATACAATGTATTAAGAAAGGTAGAGGCTTATAGCCATTTATATTATTCAAAATAGTTTTCTATCTAAAGGAGTCTAACATTTATTGATTGTAGAGATGTATAACTGAAATGTACATCGTTTCCTTGCAATGTATTTATTAAACTTATACAAGACGTGGCGTTAACCTAAGCGGTATCTTCCCTAACTTGGACACGTTGTTTTAAGAAAGGTAGTGGCTTATAGCCATTTATATCATTCAAAATAGTTTTCTATCTAAAGAAGTCTAACATTTATGGAATGTAGAGATGTATAACTGAAATATTCGTCATTTCCTTGCAATGTATTTATTAAACTTATACAAGACGTGGCGTTAACCTAAGCGATGTCTTCCTTAACTTGGACACATTGTATTAAGAAAGGTAGTGACTTACAGCCATTTATATTATTCAAAATAGTTTTCTATCTAAAGAAGTCTAACATTTATTGATTGTAGAGGTGTATAACTGAAATGTTCGTCGTTTCCTTGCAATGTGTTTATTAAGCTTATATAAGACGTGGCGTTAACCTAAGCGGTGTCTTCCCTAACTATGACACAATGTATTAAGAAAGGTAGTGGCTTATAGTCATTTATATTATTCAAAATAGTTTTCTATCTAAAGAAGTCTAACATTTATTGATTGTAGAGGTGTATAACTGAAATGTACATCGTTTCCTTGCAATGTATTTATTAAACTTATACAAGACGTGGCGTTAAACTAAGCGGTATCTTCTCTAACTTGGACACGTTGTATTATGAAAGGTAGTGGCTTATAGCCATTTATATTATTGAAAATAGTTTTCTATCTAAAGAAGTCTAACATTTATTGATTGTAGAGATGTATAACTGAAATGTTCCTTCATTTCCTTACAATGTATTTATTAAACTTATACAAGACGTGGCCTTAACCTAAGCGGTGTCTTCCCTAACTTGGACACATTGTATTAAGAAAGGTAGTGGCTTATAGCCATTTATATTATTCAAAATAGTTTTCTATCTAAAGAAGTCTAACATTTATGGAATGTAGAGATGTATAACTGAAATGTTCGTCATTTCCTTGCAATGTATTTATTAAACTTATACAAGACGTGGCGTTAACCTTAGCGGTATCTTCTCTAACTTGGACACATTGTATTAAGAAAGATAGTGGCTTATAGTCATTTATATTATTCAAAATAGTTTTCTATCTAACGAAGTCTAACATTTATTGATTGTAGAGGTGTATAACTGAAATGTACATCGTTTCCTTGCAATGTATTTATTAAACTTATACAAGACGTGGCGTTAACCTAAGCGGTATCTTCTCTAACTTGGACACGTTGTATTATGAAAGGTAGTGGCTTATAGCCATTTATATTATTGAAAATAGTTTTCTATCTAAAGAAGTCTAACATTTATTGATTGTAGAGATGTATAACTGAAATGTTCCTTCATTTCCTTACAATGTATTTATTAAACTTATACAAGACGTGGCCTTAACCTAAGCGGTGTCTTCCCTAACTTGGACACATTGTATTAAGAAAGGTAGTGGCTTATAGCCATTTATATTATTCAAAATAGTTTTCTATCTAAAGAAGTCTAACATTTATTGAATGTAGAGATGTATAACTGAAATATTCGTCATTTCCTTGCAATGTATTTATTAAACTTATACAAGACGTGGCGTTAAACTAAGCGGTGTCTTCTCTAACTTGGACACATTGTATTAAGAAAGGTAGTGGCTTATAGCCATTTATATTATTCAAAATAGGTTTCTATCTAAAGAAGTCTAACATTTATGGAATGTAGAGATGTATAACTGAAATGTTCGTCATTTCCTTGCAACGTATTTATTAAACTTATACAAGACGTGGCGTTAAACTAAGCGTTGTCTTCCCTAACTTGGACACATTGTATTAAGAAAGATAGTGGCTTATAGCCATTTATATTATTCAAAATATGTTTCTATCTAAAGAAGTCTAACATTTATGGAATGTAGAGATGTATAACTGAAATGTTCGTCATTTCCTTGCAATGTACTTATTAAACTTATACAAGACGTGGCGTTAAACTAAGCGTTGTCTTCCCTAACTTGGACACATTGTATTAAGAAAGGTAGTGGCTTATAGCCATTTATATTATTCAAAATAGGTTTCTATCTAAAGAAGTCTAACATTTATGGAATGTAGAGATGTATAACTGAAATGTTCGTCATTTCCTTGCAATGTATTTATTAAACTTATATAAAACTATAAACACCAAGATTTTCCCACTGCTTTTGCTGATTTTCATTGGGAAATTCAATTACTTAGCTTCTGCATCTGATTTATTGATCATCTAATTATTTATTTATGATCTAACTCGTCCTTTTTGAATACCAAAACGTTCTCTATTGGATAGGACATAAAACGATGAATTGTTAAAAGGACTAGTCATATTTTTACAAATCAATAATTTATGACTTTTAATCAGCCACAATATAGCCGTATACAGCTAGCCTCAAATTCTATCTTCATGTTATAACGGTAGAAGGGCAAACCCCATACGGTTGCATGAATATTAGCTGCCAGTCAAAACGATCGTTCATAAAGACGCCTTTAACTTATATTTAGGTATAGTTTATCTTGTTTCCAAAACAACGACAGAAGTGTAAAATAATATTATAGTTCTCAAACCCCTTCTTAACCACACTCATTGTGGTTAAGAGGGGGTTTGAGAACTATAATATTGCTCGGTTTCTTATCCTGATAAACAACAATTACTTCATTGCAAGAGGAGGCCCTTTTTCCCACCTTTCTCTTTTATAAAACTAAAATAGATAATATATCAAAAAGTGAAATCTCTTGTAACAAGCACACATAAGGGAATAATGTATATATTTTGATATTTACCAACATATACATATATTTTATCTATGTATAAACATCCATACATAAATAGTATATAGTGTATATAAGTACATACCTGCTATCTTACCGATATTGGCACTCAACTTGGCGCCGCTACAGCCACTTCAAGCCCGCGCCATCCTGTAACTAGTTCCTGAATCGAAGGAGAGAGGGGTCGGAGTGCGTTCACTAACCTAAATTGATTTTTAGGAAATTGTTTAATATACCCTAAACAAATAATAATATTTTGTGCAAAAAGTGACTGATCATCTATTATAAATTGTGTGTCTTTTTGCAGTATCGAATTTGATAATAATCGTGTGTATGAAAATAGTCTTGCTGTGCAAAATTTGTACAAAGTACTGTTGTATTGAGTGTATTAGCCACAGATGCGCACCAAATTATAGCCACAATATGCAAAAAAGTTGAACATTTTAATCAAATGTTGATGAAATTATCGAGTGTATTAGCCACAGATGCGCACCAAATTATAGCCACAATATGCAAAAAAGTTGAACATTTTAATCAAATGTTGATGAAATTATCGAGTGTATTAGCCACAGATGCGCACCAAATTATAGCCACAATATGCAAAAAAGTTGAATATTTTAATCAAATGTTGATGAAATTATCGAGTGTATTAGCCACAGATGCGCACCAAATTATAGCCACAATATGAAAACAGCATGTCATCGTTGCCACTGTATATCAACATATTCAGTAATAATTTATTATACTATCTCAATTACATTTATTTAAATAGCAATATAAAAGTCTGAATTAAGTAAGATTTCTATATAAAGCAATTACTTGCTAAGTTTTGTCTGAAGCTGTAAAATCTGCGAGTTTATGATACAATGAAGAATGGGACCAGAAGAAATTACAAGTATAAGAGTAATTTTTATGCTTTCTTGTTTCTCTATGGAATTATTATCCATGCAAGCTCAGCCATTAATTTTATGGTTACTTTTTTAAAATTTATTTATCGGCTAACAACACTATGTAATTATATAGCTACTACTACAATAGTCAACTTTAGAACATGGTAGTCTTAGCCGAGAATTTATAACAAAATTTTAGCTACTCCATAATTACTGAGAAATATTTTAATGGGTATTTGGTATTCGTCGATAAGTTTTATGTTTTTGCGTAAAAGTTTCATCAGTTATTTTTCTTTTTAAATATTTTTCCCCCAAACCAATATTGCTGACTTATTTCTTTAATTAGATTTTATTGTATTCTGATGGATTTCGAAAATTTACGTACTTTTTCAATATGTGTTCCATCTTGAAAATGCCTCAATGCGACGGTTTGCAAAAATATACATATAATACGACAAACGAACTCAGATGAAAAATCTGAAGGATCAGAGATCTCGAAGACCCTATGTGGAGCTTAAAATGAATAATGATGAACTGAAGGGGATCCATCTTAAACTATGACTCATCAGCTTAACTATGACTGACTAGCAGTAAATGTCATAATAATATCGACCTCTTTATATGAAAGGGGCACAATAAAGAAAACTTGATAAATGGACATAAGAACGGAAAGAACACTAGTGAAAAACAATTCTGAATTTATAACGAAGTGTATATTAATGTATGACAATATAAAATTTACCGTAATGACTAAAACAACAGCGCCGGAAATCTGATGGAGCAAGCAACAGCGCCGGAAATGTGACATCACCAAGAAGTAACTCATAGTAACAATTTGTGAAGATCTTTGGCGAATTTTATATGATGCAGTTTCCTTTAATTTTACATAGCAGTCAAGGTAGATGAGTACTATCAAGGTTTTAAACAATCTATATGGAAGGACTTACAGTCACACAACCACACAATGGTCATTATTCATCCACGCGTTGTACGATAGACGATTTCAAAGTTTTGTTGTCTAGAGCTGGAAATTCCTTAGCAAAAATTGGCTTATGTCAAATGATTATCATTTTTTGCGTAATTTTTACAAGACAAAAATAATTTCCGGGAAGTTGTAAAAATGGCTTCAAAGAATTTGTTGATTTCCGGTCAGCAAAAGTTTACAAGAGCGGTTTAACTCAATTGGCAATAAAATGGTAAAAAGGACATCAAACACATGGATACTTCGATTGGTTAAATACGATAACTTTTTAAATTCTTCCATATAATATTGTAATTTTATAGATTCAAACTTAACATTTAGTTTACTAATCATAAGGTCCAAGAAATCATTAAACACCTAATTAATTCTGTACAACTTCCACCGTCGTTCGAAAGTTGCGTAAAATTGGAGATCTCTCGAAACCAAAATACGCATCTTCCAAAAAAAGTACTTACATTTCTCATTGACATCAACCAATTAGAGTGTAAAATAGAGCAGATGTATATCTCACTATCACTTCTTTATAAACAATTTTAGCTGAAAATGCTGGAATTTGAATGCTTACAGGGCTCTATCCACTTGTTATAAGTCAATGTATACCAAAACTGGCAGAACCTTAAGGACATTGGACATTGTATCATGCCCATAGAGCACATCGATTTAAATAAAGCTACTGAAATTAATGTAGTAAATACGAGTAAGATCGCCATGAAGACCGCACATTCCTAGGATTCTTTATCTGATACAATAAGCCAATTACGTCGAACTGATACAGAGTTTATTATTGTACTCAAAGATAATAATATAAAAGTGCAGATTATACATGTTGATTGAAATCAGTGCAATAAACATAAAAAAAAATTCAGCTACATGATTCTACAGGCGATGCAATGAGGGAGGCGCGTTGTGCAACAAATATGTATTTCCACATATGACCAGTAATACTGCAGCATATACAGGTCGAGCCAAATCATTCACAGAGATTCGTTGCGAAGACCGTCTATCACAGGCTGATGCAGCGAGCGGGATGCGTGGCGTAGGGCGCAAGTGGTGCATCGGGCCACCTGTAAGCGAAGCGCTCTAGGCGGCGGCATGTGACGGCGGTGGATCAATCGGTGGGTGCGCGCGCAGGGCGGGACGCGGGGGCGAACGAAGAAGTCGCCACCCTATATAAGGGGCGTCGCGTCGCGGCGCCCGCCACTACCGCATCAGGCTCGCGCGCGTAAGCTCCGTCGCTCGCCTCTCTTTATTTTTCCGTCTCTCTCTCTGTCTGTCTCTGTCTCTGTCCGCCGCGGCGCTCTCGCTCGATGGGCGCGCGCTGACCGATGCGGCGGCGGCGATGCCGCGCTGCCTCATGGCCAAAAAGTGGAAGGCGGAGGCGGAGGGCGCCGACGAGTCGGACGAGGAGATCGACGTCGTGGGCGAGGGGCGCGCTCGCAGCCCCGCACCCGCCGCCACCGCGCCCGGCCCCGCGCCCCGCGATCCCGAGCCCACAACGCTCTACAACGGTACGTTTCGTCACTTTCGCTTCGCTTAGTAGCCACGTGCGCACGTAGTTGCCACGTCCCCGCCACCCTTATCGGTGTAGTACTGCAGAACTTTTTTTTTTGGAATTAGCAGCATATATTCGTCTCGTTAAATTGTTGACATAAACTTATTTTAAGAAGTTAACTTCGATCTATTTTAATAAAGTTAGGTAGTAGCCAAACTACAATGATATTTATTTTAATTTCCACCACTCGCCGAATAGTTTACATAAACTCATTTTTTTAATCGTACTAACATACCTAAACTGTTAGTCACTGCACCCCTGTATAAGGGCAGGTTTACAATTTCCCTTTCACTTACTAGTCACGTGCGGCTCGACACAAGCCCTCCCCTTCCCGCCTATCCGTGATCTACTTTTCATTTCTTTCTTTTATTACAGTGATTATCTCAAAGATAGAATTTGTTTTTTTACCATATACAGACCGATAAGGACGTAAATATTTATGAACAGGTAGTTGTCCATTTTGTTGTTTATTATTGTGATCACCTGATGTCTGCCGCATGCGTATCGAATGCCCAGCTTGCGATAACTTCGACGACTTGGACTTAAAGAATCAACACCTTCATTTTGGGGTTTCGACGATCGTACACTTTCTTTACACGCGGAATTCGGAAGTTCAAATTTACATGTGACACAGATATGCTTAGCGAATAAATACCATAATTGTTGATTTTATTTAATACTTGATTGAAAACATCTTGAAGATTCAATCGAATGATTGATTGAAAATCTTGTTTTTCTCTTAAGACTTGTTTCTACGCAATGTAATCAATACGCTTCAGGATATTTTCAATATAGATACTGTGTAATGCTTTGTTTAATTAAGTCTTTGAATTAAATATAATGCTGCGTGGCGTTGATTTAATTTATTGTATTAATAACACTGCGAGAGTTTAAATGCTTTTTTACATATTTATAATATATTTGGATTTCGTATGTTGGAAGCAGTGGCTCCTTTATAAAGGTAAGTACATATTGCTAATAAAATATATAATCTACTCAATAGAAGCTTTGTTTTTGCGTATGCTGCGATTGTTTATGGACTATGTAATATTTTATTATATTATTGGCGACAAGTTTCTGAACGTCCGTTTTCAACGTGGGAAAGGAAAGAGTTTTGGGGTAGCATGACGACTGTGAGGCGGACCGATTGACTCGTGTTTATTAAAAGTCAGTGTAAAAACGCTAAGAAGATTTTCAAAAAGTATTAACGCTAGCTATAACTAATGACTTATGGAAATGATTTACGTTTTATGGATTGATTACTATTGTTTTTACATCAAGTTGACTCGACGAAATATAAAATTCCTTTTTATAAAAATTTAATTATGAAATTAAAAATTTTAATTATTTTGACAATATCTACACTATAAATAATCGTATGTGTGACACGTTTATCATGCGCGGTATTATAATACCGATACACATAAGTAACGATCAACCTCAAGCATGACCTCTGCTGGAAATTATTTACGTTTTATGGATTGTTTTTACATCAAGTTTACTCGACGAAATATAAAATATCTTTTTACAAAAAATTAATTTGAAAATAAACATTTAAATTATTTTAACAATATGTACACTATAAATAAACGTATATGTGACACGTTTATCATGCGCGATATTATAATACCTCCAGTAAACCTCAAGCATGACCTCTGACAAAAATGATTTACGTTTTATCAAGTTGACTCGACGAAATATAAAATTCCTTTTTATAAAAATTTAATTATGAAAATAAAAATTTGAATTATTTTAACAATATGTACACTACAAATAATCGTATATGTGACACGTTTATCATGCGCGATATTATAATACAAATATACATATGTAACAACCAAATTCAAACATGAACTCTGATGGAAATGATTTACATTTTATGGATTGATTACCATTGTTTTTACATGAAGTTGACTCGACGAAATATAAAATTTCTTTTTACAAAAAATTAATTTAAAAATAAAAATTTAATTTATTTTAACAATATGGAAACTATAAATAATCGTATACGTGACACGTTTATCATGCGCGATATTATAATACCGATACACATAAGTAACGATCAACCTCAAGCATGACCTCTGATGGAAATTATTTACGTTTTATGGATTGATTACCATTGTTTTTACATCAAGTTGACTCGACGAAATATAAAATTCCTTTTTATAAAAATTTAATTATGAAAATAAAAATTTAAATTATTTTGACAATATGAACACTATAAATAATCGTATATGTGACACGTTTATCATGCGCGATATTATAATACCGATACACGTATGTAACAACCAACCTCAAACATGACCTCTAACGGAAATGATTTACTTTTTATGGATTGATTACCAATGTTTTTACATGAAGTTGACTCGACGAAATATAAAATTCCTTTTTATAAAAATTAATTACGAAAATAAAAATTTAAATGATTTTGACAATATGTACACTAAATAATCGTATATGTGACACGTTTATCATGCGCGATATTATAATACCGATACACGTATGTAACAACCAACCTCAAGCATGACCTCTGATGGAAATGATTTACGTTTTATGGGTTGATTACCATTGTTTTTACATTAAGTTGACTCGACGAAATATAAAATTCGTTTTTACAAAAATTTAATTATGAAAATAAAAATCTTAAATTATTTTAACAATACGTACACTATAAATAATCGTATATGTGACACGTTTATCATGCGCGATATTATAATACCGATACATGTATGTAACAACCAACCTCAAGCATGACCTCTGATGGAAATGATTTACGTTTTATGGATTGATTACCATTGTTTTTACAACAAGTTGACTCAACGAAATATAAAATTCCTTTTTATAAAAATGTAATTATGAAAATAAAAATTTAAATTATTTTGACAATATGTACACTATAAATAATCGTTTATGTGACACGTTTATCATGCGCGATATTATAATACCGATACATGTATGTAACAACCAACCTCAAGCATGACCTCTGATGGAAATGATTTACGTTTTATGGATTGATTACCATTGTTTTTACATCAAGTTGACTCGACGAAATATAAAATTCCTTTTTATAAAAATTTAATTATGAAAATAAAAATTTAAATTATTTTGACAATATGAACACTATAAATAATCGTATATGTGACACGTTTATCATGCGCGATATTATAATACCGATACACGTATGTAACAACCAACCTCAAACATGACCTCTAACGGAAATGATTTACTTTTTATGGATTGATTACCATTGTTTTTACATGAAGTTGACTCGACGAAATATAAAATTCGTTTTTACAAAAATTTAATTATGAAAATAAAAATCTTAAATTATTTTAACAATACGTACACTATAAATAATCGTATATGTGACACGTTTATCATGCGTGATCTCTGATTATAGGTTTAACATAAATCTTGATTTGATTTGCACTTTCACTTTTAGTTACTTAAACGAATACTTAGAAGCGAGTGATATGAATTTACTTTTAGATAACTAGGTGCCTAAAAGTAAGTGTAAATAAAATTATAGTTTATTAGTAATACATTTGAAGCTGTATCTATAGTATAACTATAGTAGTAACTATAGTATAGTAAGGTATAGTAAAGTATAGTAGAGTATAGTAAAGTATAGAAAAGTATAGTAACTACACGTAATATATTTTACCATATACCTGACCAGCTTATTCCGAATGTTAATAGATAATGCTACACTTGCTACTCCGTCACATTAACTAAGTTTTACTCGCACAACGAATCTGCTCATATTTAAGGGACGTGAAACTTACTTAAAATCAAAATAAGGACATTTTCTCAAAATCAGCTTATTAGGTCAAGATCAAGTTCTTAGATTTAAATCTATTTATTATTATATTTGTTTTCTAGTAATTAATACTTAATTATATATTAGACTGAATATCACCCTTTATTAGTCCGGTACGTAATCTTTCGTTCAAATTTTTGAATTCTGCCATAAAATCAGTTTTAAAACAAATTATCGCTGACTAAGAAACTAACAATGACGAAAATCTGTTTTTTTTCTCCTTAATTTCTAATTAGCGGTGCAGTAAACTAACTTATCGCCTCTTTTTGGACTGATATCGAAATGATTGATATTTATAACTAAAGTAACAGTAAAATGGTGATGGAAGAGATTGCTCATGTAGCAATAAGTCCGCCATATGTACTATACATAAAAGTTAATAAATAAATAAACAAATAAAAAAAATGAAAACATCAACATAAATGTACCAGGACGGTAGGATATTGCTAATTAAGTGTAATCGATGAAATATACAAAATATGAAGACCATGTTGACTGTCCTCTTCCAAAATAAAACACAATAAACAAGATTACATCTTGAAGGAAATGACTAATAGTTATTAAAATAATGATTGTAAAATTAATAACTTTATAAAAACCGTGGTGGTTTATCTATCCGTCTGAAGTACTAAGGTAGCCAATATTACCTTTAGGTATTTGTAGAGATTTTGTTTTTCTTTTTAATTTTTATACGAATATATGATAATCCAAATACAACAAGAGTATTTAATTCTTTGGACCTATGGATCTAATTGGCAACAGGGTAAAAAAAATAAGATACTTTTATTTTATTCATCTAAAAATAAAATTGACAATATAAATTCTTGAACCAACGTTTTTATACATTCATAAGCGAATCGCCTTTACCGTTTAGAATACATGTCCTTCCATATTCATTCCATAAAACTGGAGTTTAAATATCGTTTATTTCACTCGACTTACTGGTAAATTTTTTCGTTCAATCTAATATAACTCAAAATAACAGGAAATTTGTCTCGTATAACAGATTAAGATGATTTTAAGAAAATATATAAAAACGTCAATCAAAAGACAGTATAGGCTTGTGTCGATAAATTGAATAAATACAAGCATTGAACAGTTAAGTTTACGATTAAAAAGAGCGACAATCATAAAATTATTTTTTGTTAAAATAATGTTACAACACAATTAAATCTAATATTTTTTTACTTAGCTTTTGTCACTCATTCTTTTATTTCTAATAAAATGATAATAAGATAAGTCTTCTAAATTGTCTATGCGCCGTAATTTCATTCCACATTGACTCAAAATCACATGCAATCTTTAATTTTGTTTATTATAACTTAAATTATCAACAATCAAATAATAAATATAAAATATGGTAAACACAATTAGTAAATCGAAAACATCTATCGAACCGATTCTTAGAAACCGATTATTTATTTAACCTGATCTATCTAAATCTGAACTATTTGCACGTAAGTGACCAATAGAAGCGGTGCGTCAGAACTTGCACCACTTGATACGTTGTTTCAAAAAACCGATCTTAAATTATCAAATAGTTGTCATAACAAGATTTTTGATATTTTAATTACGTAAATAACTATTTTTTTCCTATCACTGCTGTGTACGCATGGGCGGTTAACATATGAACTATTTCTTTTTAGTTCAGTAAAAGAGAAAATAAAAAATAATTGATAAAAGATCCTGTGGCTGGTTAATAAACTCAATAGAGAGAGATTTAATTGAAGGGTCAAGTCATTTTGGTTTTTGAGACGTTAACTGAAATATAAAACCAAATAAATAAAATACGACTTTGGACGCTTAAAAGTATGATATTTTATTAGATCAGAATGAAACGCGTAGAAACTTTTCAAAATGTCATTGTAAATACATTCATGCTAATACAAAAGGCAAAAGGTTCTTGTGAGTTTAAGCAATTCACAATACTCAATTATATATATAATATTTCAATTTTGGCGATACTTTTTTTTCAAATTCCTGGTGCGACAATATACTCCAAAAACAGTATACCTTTATTCTTTTTTCAAACTAAAACAAAACAACAATAACAATTGGATTCAATTTTGATAAGTACCTTTTTACGAAGAAACAATTACTAATACACAAAAAACAGAATTTATTCTCAATTTTTACGTATCGAGGGGATATAATCGTATATCTAATATTACTTACTTTTAAGCCGTACAACACTGACATTATGCAAAAAAGCAGAAAATGGACAAAAAATCTAAAGAATACAGAATTTACATTTTATATATTTTCAAGCCGTTTAATACTGATATTTTAAGTTGTGCGATGTTAACAATTTCATCGAGATATGAGAATTAGTTTCCACATGATAATTGAATAAACAAACACACAGGGAAAAAATATCAAAAATTATCGATTTTGTTTGTTTATTTATAATCACCTGAATTCATTTTTCGAGAATGCATTTAATAAACACATATTTATCTATAATTTTATTACATTTATATAGAATCCATCATAAAAAATCTAATCTTCGAGACTGACTCTGATATAATTATTTAATTCTAAGACATGATTAGTCCTTTAATTTACATGACATCTAAATTTAAAATCGATCACAACGATAGGCTCAATAATCTTAAATATTCTCAATATATTAAATAAATGTTATACTGACTATATTATTCAGGTAGACCTCTGAATTCCATTACCCATATAAATTCATTAATATTTCGGAACACTTTTCTTACCTCATAACTTTCGATTTGAGTTTCGAAAATACCAGCTCTAAGAAACTTTAAATATGGAAGGACGGTTGATGTGATCGGTGCTAATTAGATAATGAGTTTATTCGAAAATTAAAAAGTGCCGTCATTTTCCAGAAAAATTTACAGTTTCTATATTTTTTCTGGGTAATCTAAATTTTTGAATGAATATTTTGTTTATGGAGAGAAAATATACGTTTGTAAACAAGTGCTATACTATCTGTTGCTTTTGTACAAATAGGTAACACCCCGATAAACGTATGTTCCGCTTCAATTATCCAATAACTGTTGCGCTTTGTGAAACCACAAGAATGACTTGTGCGTTCCTGTGAAGTGGACAAAGAGTAATTGTTTCTTTCAAGTTGGTCAACGTGATATTAACGAGTACTATAATTAAGTTGTTGTTGCAATAAGTGTTGTCGTTGATAAATGGCAGTTTACAAATATTAAACTCTCAGTAAAAGAAGAGCTTGGTTGAAGTTAAACATTTAGTTTTATAATTTTGTATTCTCTCAGAAATGTTTTTATACATCCTAAAATAGGTAAAATTATGTGAATTTCATTTAAAGGTTAAACACATTTAAAAAGTAGCAGGGATTTCTCTAGCAAGTTTTTGAAAAAAAGCTTACATTTTAATAAAAAATATATTTGTTTTGATTAAAAACCAAATGTTTTTAAAACAAAAAATAATAATATTTCAAGCAATCTATTGTTAAATGTCTTCCTTTTTTGCAAAGCGATTTTATGTGTGCCAAATTTCAGCTAATTTTAGTAGTAAATGGTTAGGTTTTTGAAAAATTCCATTTTGTAAAAAAATACTTGTCACATCCTCTCAGTACCTACGGTTTTAGATATGCAGGTTCGCCTGTTTACAGTGGTCTATAAAATTTTTTAGTTTGGGAAAATAGTAACATAGCATAATAGCCCTTTAAAATAAGCATTAGCTCTACGAAAATCAACAGTTTTGAAGTTACGATTTTCTTTGTACTTTTTAAAAATCGTTATTCCAGTCACACAAATCATTTTTGTTCGAAAACTTTTTCACTAAATCACATAAAATTTGATGTGGAAACAGAACAATCATGTAGCAAGCATGCGATTTTTGTTTATTCTTAGCCTCTGCTATTATTTGAAACTTTATGTAGATTTTTTTTGTTCTCAAATAAAAACACATTTAATAAAGATCACTCTCGTAAAATTTGTACAACTAGATGTTTGTTTACAATCTTAAAAACTATCTTAGGATAAGGTGATAGTTTAGACAAAAAATCGTAGAGATGTAACCATTGCAACATCTTCAGAAATTAACATCATATGCACTAAGTCACTAAACAGAAACTGTGAAACGTTTGCCATAATTGCAATTTTAGCAAAACTAAGTGTCTTTGAAAAACATTACTTCAATTCAGATTTACTTAAATTATTCTCAGATCAATATTTATTAGCCTTAACACACACTGAATGTGTTCAGGTAAAATGACAAAGCGTTTTTACTTATCGAATAGAGAACGACGCACCCTTTTTCACTTTAAGACTTTTAGTCGCTTTTTAGAACTCGTTTATCTAGTCACCGGTCGGCGATCATTTAAACTAACAACAGCGGCAGTCGATATTTATTGTTTGTGATTGACTCTATTGGATATAAATAATTGTAGGTTTATCGTTTGCACTTATCATGTCTATTCAACAGTATTAATGGTTATCTTAATTATTTTGGCTTGTTTATGGACTAATAATTTCTTACATGTATACTCGGTATGTGTGACTTGGACTTGGTTTTTAACATGCTTAATTATTGGAAAATTGTTTTGCCGTACCTAAGGTTAAAAACCGACGTGGGCTTCGTGCACTCTATACACCACGTGAATATGCCATGATGCCATTATTTTTATGGTGTTGTAAAAGGTATTTCGTGAGATACAATCAGGGTCTGTCGTGAATTTGCTGAAAATCAACGTTTTGTGGAAAATTACGATTGTAGCATAAAGTTCATATTTTGTGTTTAGTGAATTAGTATATATGATGTTAATTTCTAGAGATATTGCAATAGTTACACCACTACGGTTTTTTGTCTAAACTATCATCGTATCCTAAGGCAGTTTTAAGGTCTTAAGCAAATATCTGTTTATTCAGATTTTTTGATAGTGATTTTTAATATAAACATAAAATTTCAAACAAAGCAGAAACTGGAAACAAACACAAAAATTATATTGCGTGCTTGCTATATGACTTCTCTACTTCCATATCAAACTTCAGGTGACTTATTGAATTGGTTTTCGAACAAAAGTGACTTGTGTGACTGGAGTAAACATCTTTCAAAAAAGTATAAATTAAATCATAATTACTAAAGTATTTATTTTCGCGGAGCTAATATTTTTTTTTAATGACTTAACTTAATGTTCTCTAACTAAAAAATAATTTTGGACCATTGTCAACAAGTCACACTGTATATGAATGTAATTTTGTATGTTTGATGCTTCATATAGAGATTTCACAAAATTTATGTTATCATATATGTAAAGTGAAAGCGAAATTAGAATAAGCGAATTAAATTCAGCACATTATATATATACATATATATATATATATATATATATATATATATATATATATATATACACATATATATATATATATATATATATATATATATTTATATATATATATGTATATATATATATATATATATATATATATATATATATATATACATATATATATATATATATATATTTATATATAAGACATACAGTGCCTGTCAACAATTATAAACCACGCAGCGTGCATATATTTGTATCGAGTTTCTTATTATTTATAATGACTTTATATTACATAGATATGTCTTAGTGGAGAAATTCCCTAAATATTAGGTGATGTCACACTTTCCACGTGGCTATCTTTTTATAACCTTATATACAAATGCTTTCTTTGACTCTGTCTCTTCCACCCTAATTCGCACGTGGCACTATTTGGAGTTATATTTGTTTGGTTTTATATAGGTATAATGTGTATATTGAGTATAATGATTATACTTGTGTGTTTATAAAAATCTCACAGTTTGTCTTCTACTTGTACATAGCGGCTTTATCCTTTTTTAGGGTTCCGCACCGAAAGGTTATGGCTATGTCGTCTGTCCACCCATCCGTCTCTCCATCAAAAGGCCTCTAACTTCTAAACTAAATAAGATAAACGTTTAAAATTTACACGTCGTGTTTAATTCTTTGAAATAAGAATATAAATAGTATTTAAAATAACTAAAAAGCATCACTGAAAAGAATGCTTTTAGTAAAGCACTAACTTGCTTTTTAAATTTTTTTCATTGAAAATTAACGATTTGGTGAACCATCATTGTTGCCATTTTCAGACCCATATTGTTGTCAAGTCTATATCAAAAAACGTCGTTATAGAGGGAGCTATAATTTCACTTTTATATTTATTATAAATACATACTAAAAACCATAAATACTAAAAGGAGCCAAATGTAAAAGAGATATGAATAAGAAAACCAAAGTATTTTTGGGAAATTCACGATATTTCTATGCCCGTGAAAATATACACAATAGTATATTAACAAAGTGAAAAATAAAATTAATATTTATATATAGTTTACCGAAAACACTACGTACCCTTAAATGTGTAAAATATTGTGTGATACATTTGTCGGTACAGAACCCTCACAGTGTGGTTGGTTACCACTCGAACTTAACAGGTTAATTTTTTCATTAAATCACATTGGCGATAATGTATTTTATGCCGTACCAAAATACAAAAAATACACGAACCTTTACGTTTCATTTTCTTTACTCCGCCCAAAGCAGGTACCATCTATTGTACCCACACTTAAAGAAAGTCCTTATTTATTCCATTATATAAATGAGAAATAAAGTAGGTTAGTTTATAGCAACGCACTGAAATGGAACAAAGCTTTGGAATTATGCCAACAAGAGTAAGGCTTCCGTTACTTTGTTTTGGCTCTGTATTGAATAATATATCGTGGTGTCCTCGCTAAAAGCTCGCTAATTTATCTTGCTATCCGTAGCGAAAAACGAGTTCCAAAATCAGCAAGTGTAAAGATGTTAGGTCGATAGGCTTGTACAGTAAGTAGATGGTACCAAAGTTAGAAATCACGCTAGTCTAATTGTGCAGCCAAAAATAGCTCAGCCATTTAATTACTTTCGAGTTGCCTTATTCCAATAATTATTGTATACTTTGCTAATAGCCCACCTGAAGATGTTGTAATACAACGAAATCTAGGTCGTGGTAAAAAACTTAAAGAAAGTAAAAATAATGCTACATCGCGTAGTTTCATTTAATTATGAATTATTGTATGTTTTTTCATCAAATATAAAACTGGGTTTTTTATTGCCTACCGCATATCAATAAATTTGTTTTTAATTGCCTATCGCACTTTTTTCTGAAAATTTGAAAAATCTGATCTTAATTTCAAAAACAAAATAAAGAACTAGCTCAAATATTTGATGAATTATTAGTTAAGGTTACGAAAAACATAGATTCATAGTTTCATAGTTTTATCACAAAAACGGAATTTTCACACTAAACTTTCCATTCCAGATCATTTATCGTTTACTAAAATATCTGATGGCGGTAGAATACGAGACCGCAATCACTTACGTTAACTGCTAAAAAGTTAAAAACGAAATACAATCGGTAAATTATATGTCAGGTCGTGCATAACAAGTCAAAAATATCGTGAAAAATCTGCTTCCTTCCTGTCTTATTTTCCACCATTTATTTTTTTAATGGTGGAAAATAAGACATGGTGGAAAATAAGCCATAATTTAGCCGAAAGTGGTACTACGCCAGTTACAATGTGTATTGTTTCATTTACTTCTTCTGAAATATTTTATTTACTGGAACTCTAAAGGATTTTTTTAAATATGAAATGAAGAAGACATTAAATATTGTAATAGAGCCATTAATAATTAAATTATGATTAAATACAAATTGCCACTTTCCATGGAATTATGGCCACCAACATTATACAAAGATAAAAGTAGACGGTTTGAAGTTATTGTTTCTAAGTACAGTGAATCTATGTAGTTTATATTCATAATACATAAGGGTAAGTTATAAGAAAATAATCGGTGTGTTAAGTTATAGATCGGAGTGTTAAGTTATAATAAAATAACTTTGCTTGAGATTCTATAAAAAAAGATATCAAATGTCTGGACTCTTTTTTGTTATCTTGGTCCAATTGAGAAAACTGACAAGTTTTAAACCGAAAAAAAATACTCCGGAGTTTATTTGACTTCTTAGTACTAGTTTCTCACAAATATAACCGCACAAACACTATTGGAAAGTTTTTAAACTACAAATTTTGCTTAACATACAAAAATTAAAAGATTTTGCAAATAAACTGAAAGGCAAGGAAATTATTAGGGTAACTGAGATGTTATTGTCTAATTATATGAAACCATGGAACATACCTTGTGTGCCACAAATTACCAAACAATTACCTACAATTACCAAAACTCTAAAGGTTTAGCAATATTTTTATTTACCCAAAATTGGGATCTCTTTAACTGGTGGCCTATGCATTATTATATGATACTACTGGTACTTAATTAATTAATATATTAGTTTTTAACAATTATCATAAGTAGATTAAAATTTATGATCTCACTAGGTAGTAGGTTAAAATTATAATTCTCCACTAAATGTTGTTATTTAATTAAGTTTTATTAAATTTTAGTTACTCAATTGTGTATTTACATAGGCTCATTAATAACTGCAGTATTATTGTTATCTTTTTTTTTCAATCAAAGACCCCCCCTAGATGAGCCTCACAGGGCTAAAGCTCGAAGATTCAGATCTAGTATAACTATACAATTTTTATTATCTATCAATATAATTATTTATCGATATAATTTTTTCAAATGAATACTTAGTAAATTTATAACATGTAAAAAATTACATTCGAGATATTAGTATCCACTGCAATATATCGATGAAACATGTAATTAATATTCTTGCATAGTCGCTAATGTGTCTGCGCCTTTTTTAATCATTCGCCCCTTATCGATACGGGAACAGCACTGCAGTACGCTACGTGGCGTGAGCATGGACCATCGACAAATTATGAAAACTTGAGCAATTCATATATAATTGTTTGCGCCCGTCCCGTCAAGTGAAGTACGGCGCCGACCGCCAGTCGACTCGGAACATTGATTTAGAATGTCAAGCAGATTCGATTAATTGAAAAGTTCATTCACGTCACAGTTTGAGTTCAATGCCTGTAGCTCGTGGCGCTCTATTTGGCGACTTGCTGTTTTTTATCGCCGCCATGACCACTTCTAGTTTTATTACAGTCGGATGTGCTCGCGCTTGAATTTGTTTTCTTTTCATTTTCGCGAGCGAATTTTATTTTCATTTTTTTCATTTTCCAAGGATAATATAACGTATAGATATATGTGCTGTTTGAAGGATAGGAACTTTTCGATAAATTGAAAAGAAACGGGTCTTCCATTTCGCGTTATCGTGTAATTATGATGTTTAATATAGAGGTAAAACTTTAGTGACAGTTTAAGAAAAACCAACCGCGTATTTACCGCCAGACGACGACCCGTTTTCCTTGCTACATTGTTAATTTGTATATATTTATATTTACCAACTGTGGTTTGTGAATGTTCTTAAGCATATATAAAATATCTAAAATTAAATTAAACGAAAAGCAAATAAAGCAATAATTGCTAATAGCTCACCTGAAGATGTAATACAACGATACCTGGGTCGTGGTAAAGAACTTAAAAAAAGTAGAAATACTACTACATCACGTAGTTTCATTTAATTGTGAACAATGAATTTCTACAAAATTAACGCCAAATATATTCAATATAAGAAAAGCAAATAAATTACGAAAAATTGTAGGAAAACTATTGAAATCTTGTATATATATAAACGTAAAATCTAAGTTGGTGAATAAGAGACCGTAAATCGAAATAGTATGGATTAAAGTGATATTAGAGAAAAATCAGGGGAGAAAATAAATTTTAAAACTACATGTTTAATGTTAAGTAAAACTTCCAGTCGTCAAATTTTCATATCAAGAAAATTTTAGCACCCTTAAAATATATTAATATACCAATTGTTGTCAGTTTCTACAAAAATTAAAAATTATGAATATTCACAACAAACAATAATATCATGAAGTCAACGATTCAACTGGTTTTCCTACACTTTATTCCAAGGCTAATAACACTTATTAAAAAACCGTTCAAAATCGAAATTATAAGCAAATGAATAGTCATTTGTAATAGTACTTGTCTTCAAGTAATTAAGCGACTGTTGTACGTACAAATTTCCGTGGACACTACGTTTCGGTAGACATGAGTAGCTATGAATATTTCACTAGGGGAGTTAATATGAAGTTAGGAAGGATATGCAGTCCTGTGGCTATATTCACAAGGCATTTTTAATTAAGTTATGCGTTAATTTCATTAAGTTTTGA
Source organism: Druceiella hillmani (assembly GCA_039881145.1). Lineage (NCBI taxonomy): Eukaryota > Metazoa > Arthropoda > Insecta > Lepidoptera > Hepialidae > Druceiella > Druceiella hillmani. Next base: position 10,884,099 of record JAYKKI010000011.1, on the reverse strand, counting down.
AATTGTAAGCAAATGAATAGTAATTTGTAATAGTACTTGTCTTCAAGTAATTAAGCGACTGTTGCACGTACAAATTTCCATGGACACTACGTTTCGGTCGACATGAGTAGCTATGAATATTTCACTAGAGGAGTTAATATAAAGTTAGGAAGGATATGCAGTCCTGTGGCTATATTCACAAGGCATTTTTAATTAAGTTATGCGATAATTTTAATAAGTTTTGAAATTAGGCGGATAAATGCTAATAGCATGAGAAATAGACTTAAAAATAAAATTAGCGCAACGCGCTCATCCCAATAATTTAATTAATCAGTATAAGTGTAATGGTTCATGACATTTGTTTACAATCACCGAAAATTGTAAATTATTCTTAAAAATTTACTTAACTAGTTTTACAGATAGGAGTTTTTGTTTTAGGTAAAATATATAAAGAAGAAAATATATTAGTTTGTAAATATATAGATGTAAATCTCCAAAACCAATATTATTGATGAAACTTATTATATAAATTAAACTTTTGCAAACGCATATCTCAATTCTCAAAAATGGTTTAAGCTATTAGGGCTATATGTTATATTTAAAGCAAACTAAGCAAATATGGCAATTATAAAAAGTCAGGAAATAAATTTCTTCGACTAATTAGATTGACAAGGTAATCATAACAAGGAAAATAGTGATTTGAAGTAAGGACCGTGAGTGATTGAGAACACCGAGTTTTTTTCGACAATGACACACCTACTGTATGAAATTCATTATCTTTGATTTGATGAAAACGTTAATGCCTCATATCTATTTGGTGTTTCCCCAAAAGATACCAATTCAGCTGCACAAATCTTACAAAAATCTTACAAATTATATCTTAGCCTATTCCAGTCTATTGCTGAAATAGCCCACTTCAACGGATGTATTCATTGGAAACAGTGACCATAATTGCTACGCTTTGCAGGTTGGTTGGCTACCACTGTGCGTATGTTCTCGCAATAGCGGTGCTATTGCCCGTTACTGATCTATTGTATTTTAACTACGCGATTACAAAGTTCGTCCAGCCTCGCTTTTCGAGCGACCACAAATTGAACCTGAATTCCTCCGGTACGCTACGCCGTCAAAGACCGTAAGTTTTGTGACCAACGCAATACATCTAATCTGTCACCGTGGTGTGTTGCTTTAAAAGGTTACGGCCCTAATTATAAAGGTAACTATAAAATAGTAACTATAAAATTACCTATTTAAAAGCATTATTTTGCGAAAAACGTCAGCCTTATACCAGGTAATTAAATTTATTGAGTGGTCCAAATACAAATTCATCATATGAAACTTTAGAAATTTTGAGAATTATCCACATAAAATGTGATCTTAAGGTGCCACAATACTCATACATCATTGCAGCTTCGATACGTCTTACATTTTTTTCTAAATGAACAATTTATGGAAAGATATTGGGTTACTACTTCTTGAGGAGTTTTATTTAGACTATAAATTAACAAAAACTATGTACAATATTTCAATAGAGATAATTTGAACAGAAGGAAAATACATTCTCTTCTTGTGACGAAAAATATTGGTACAAAGAAGAAAATTTTGACGTGGATTATGGACTCACCCAAAAAGACCTGTAATGGATCATTTACATGTTTTAAAAAATTACTAAAGAATAATTGCCAACTCATAAAGATGATTGAGTGCTCTTAGAGCAAAGTCGACAACTATCTGTGTTAATTTATAAATGTCGGGAAATATGGAGAGAAGGTTGCTCGAAAGTTAATGATATTTCAACGGTGACTCAAAATTGATTTGTAATATAAAATTTTACTTCATATTTAAATTTTTAAGTTTATCTCGATACTCATTATAGATGCCTCTAGACTAGCGTTTCCAATGAATAACACCTTCAATATTTCGCCAACGGAGTAATTAGATGGGTAATGCGGAGCATTACCTGTATATCATTCAGTTCAGTTTTAGATACCTCAACTTCTGTTTGCCCTGCACTAATCTACTAGCACTTACGTGTGTGACTAACTTTTATCACCCACTTCAAACTACCACTTATTTATCGCTTCATTAAATCGAAGTCACAAAGATTAACTCATAAAGTGTAAATTATTTAAGACAATGCACTGCAGGTGCTAACTGTTGTTAACTAATCTACTATCACTTACGTGTGTGACTAACTGACTTTTATCACCCACTTCGAACTACTAATTATTTATCGCCTCATTAAATCGAAGTCACAAAGATTAACTCATAAAGTGTAAATTATTTAAGACAATGCACTGCAGGTGCTAACTGTTGTTAACTAATCTACTATCACATGCGTATGTGACTAACTGACTTTTATCACCCACTTCGAACTACTACTTATTTATCGCTTCATTAAATCGAAGTCACAAAGATTAACTCATAAAGTGTAAATTATTTAAGACAATGCACTGCAGGTGCTAACTGTTGTTAACTAATCTACTATCACTTACGTGTGTGACTAACTGACTTTTATCACCCACTTCGAACTACTAATTATTTATCGCCTCATTAAATCGAAGTCACAAAGATTAACTCATAAAGTGTAAATTATTTAAGACAATGCACTGCAGGTGCTAACTGTTGTTAACTAAGCACTTTCGACCTGTTTATTCTCTGTAAACTCGGATACACAAAAGATCCAGTAGACACTTAGATGCAAATATTTAAGTGTAATTTAAAATCCTTATAATTAGCACCATTAATTAAAATTATGATGCATGAAACGAAAAAATTTAAATAAAATAAAAAAAGATCGAATATTAATTTGCCACAAATTTTCAAAAGTATCCAAAAAGGAGATTTAATGGGCATTTAACCACCAGAAATTTTTTCTCCAGAAAAACATACAAACAAGTGCTTGTACCAGTCTGCAGTAAACTTTCTCTTATTTTTCAGAACAAACGTTCTATATGAACCAGCCGTCCGAAGGACGAAGCGGCCATAGTTTTTCACATTTCGTCATAAAATTCCAATCGATGTCGATCGTAACTTTTCTTGTTGATTTAGATCACAACAAAAGTCATAAAAAATCATCGAAGGAAAATTTTCTCGTTTAAATTAATCTTGACATACAAACACACAATTTTCAAAATTAAACAAAGTGCCTCAATGGATCACCGAAGAGATCGATTTTGGATATTTAAATTTATTTTTTAATACCTTTATTACGGACGGCCAGTTCTAAGACCTTTCAGCACGGCCCTCAAATTACTGGACAGGTACCTCGTCTAAGTACCTCGACAATATTATGAAAAAATTATATATTTTTATTTTATCGACGAGATTAAAATTAAAAACATTATTTTTTTACCTAACGATAAACTTTAAGAAAAATATTAACAATATTTTAATACCAATATCTTCTTTCATAGCTACGTTCAACGTATTAATAATATGTGAAGTCTCCGTGTATTCACAGTTAAATACCTTACCTGATGTAGTATTATTGTATTACACACATCACAGTTAATACCTTACGTGATGTAGTATTAATACTACGTGATGTAGTATTATTTCTACATTCTTTAAGTTCTTTACCACGACCTAGGTTTCGTTGTATTACGATATCTTCAGGTGGGCTATTAGCAAAGATTCCCTGTATTCGTTAATCACAATTGTGTATCATACTAAAGGAGAATCATCTCATAATCTTAGTACTTAATTTTAATATCCTTGCTAAATACGTGGAAATCCCACACCCTTTTTAGGACATGAAATTTAGTGTATAAGTAATAAAATATAGAAATATGATCACAAACTCAATTTTACGTCAATTATTTAGTCAATAAATACTCCAGCTAATTTGTTTGTCAGATTTAATATTTACATAAAACGGGCAATACATGCACAATATTTTATCACAGCAAGAATTCAAAACCGAGCGAAAGAAATGAGTTATTAAAATAATTTTATCAAATGTCTACAAGTATTTTTATTTTTTTTCATCATGTATATATAAGTATTATAAACGTATTTCCATTTTGAGAGGAAGCTTTTGGGATAATTAGATAATTTAAAAGCCACGTATTAAACAAGAAAATATTTTAAAAACAAATGTGTAACTGAAATAACAACAAACAGTGATATCAAATAATCAGTATTTTTCCATAATGGGCGAAATAGGAATGCGAGATAAAATATTTCTAAATAATCAAATGTATTTTCGATACCAAAACATTGTTTTAAAATATTGCCATACAAAGAGTACGTCGAGAAGAACAGAAAGGTTATTATGAACTGAATTTTGCAGTGATTACTCAGTCAATAACAATAACTCGAATGAACTTGTACATTTGAGCTAATCTTTACACATAATGGACAGCATCCCCTTAAAATTTTATCACACTGCTAAATTCAAGCCAAAAATAATTGAATCGATTATTCCAAAAAGCGTATTACATCATCAGCTCTCCACTCCTATCACGCGATGCATGCACATCAACCTCGAGTTTTGATTAGGCACATCAACGTTCCCTCAAAACGTTCGCCAACAACTTGTCTGCGGTCCCCCACTTTAATTAAACCGATGGTGCTCAGCGTAAGAGTAGGGAGTATGAAAATAGTGGATAAACCTAATTTACATCAAACCGAAATATGGCGGCCGATGGTTTAAATTATGCCGAGGCTGGTCAGCATGTTTCCACTTCAAACCTATTTATTTCTTTATGAATTGAGTTTAACAGAAAGAATTTTGTGATGAGAATAGTTAAGGGAATCAATATACTGTCAATGTATGGCATTATATATTCCGTAAAACTAGAATATTTTATAACCAGCTTGTTTCGTTTTAGGAGAATAGACTTAATAATATGTACCCTTTAAACATAAGTAAGTGAAAAATATATGATTTCATATCCTTATCGAGTTTCTACCAAATTGTTTTCGTTACAAGTATCGTTAGTAAATTAAGTTCTTGAAAATACAGGAGAAAATTAATTATCAATCGTAATCCTCCATATCATTTCATTATCACACACCATCTTATTGCATTTATCAAAATGTAAAATATTGAGGGCGAAAAGGTAAACATTACTTTTTCCATCGCTTCTCCATGTGAGGGAACAATAAATAAGAAGACTCGCCGGAAATGACCGGAAAAATACGATGATTTCCAAACGAATAGCTGTAACACAATTAAAATTCGGTATTGTTTAAAATGTATTTTCTATGCAAATATACCGCAATACATATGTACTTGTAAATGTATTCATAACTCTTTGATGGTTTACTGTAATTTTTTTCGAAATAAAACTGAATTACGTGTTTACATTAGATTAAGTAAAATAAAAAGGAGATTAACCCTTCGTAACAAATTAATTATTCCAATATAAATTACCCAAATTTAGGTTTTAATCTTACCTCAGGTTCCGGAAATATCACGAAAAGTGTAATCTGTACAAAAATTGTGCACTAGTTCAAATGTGACAATATTGTCGTAATGATATATGATATATATCGTAATGATTTCGCATTTATATATATATATATATATATATATATATATATATATATATATATATATATAAAGAAGATTGAGAATTATCAGCCAAATGAAAACAGAACAATGTAAGTCCATATAGCCGTTTTGTTTTAATACATAATTTCACAAGGTGAAAAAATGGGAGTTTTCCAGAAGCTATCACCAATCCTTCCACCCGGGTTGTCTCGGGGACCCGTAACGACCCACGTCATGCAAACGAGGAGACCTTCGAAAGTCCCCTAATAGTGTTCCGTATCTACAGTCTCAGGGCTTCCACCCAATATGGTTAGAGTTTCCAGAAGCTGTAGATTATTATACAATGAAAACGATCAATTAAGTTTATGAAGGAAATATAATTAATAAAAATAACTGGCAGTTTCAATTTCCTGCCGACCATTTTAATAGCTAATTTATAATGTTTACACGTTATCACCCTATTTTAAATATAACAATATCGTTTACTACTATTTTATTTTGTTTTTTTAGACCATATACCACACCCTGACAAAATATTTTTGAATATTTTTAACCAACTTTTGACAATGTGAATTTATCGTTATTTTTTTGCTTCGTCAACATCTAATAGCCTGCCACCGAATATGATTGATTTGACTTGAGTTCTACAAGCACGTAGTCACTATAAACTAACAGTATAATCGCTCGATTTGTAACCAACTGAACGTTCAAGTCTAACTAAGGTCAAAATAAACATATTTATGCCTAACCTTAACTTCTAAATTTCACTCTAAATATATACAGCGGCGTGCGCCTATTACAACATCAATTGCAGTCTACCATCGTTCGGATGTGATCGTACCGTTCCTCTGAATATCTGGGTCATTAAAGTAATGCGAAAGCAGAAACTAAACGTCCACGACGCACAGCATTAATTATAAAGCAGATTTACACGAGCGTTGAACGTCCGGGACTCGACACAAAATTAGGCTAACCATTTTTGTAATGTGTGAATCTATATTTTTCCTTTAAATTTTATCCCGAAAATATTATTTTCAAAATATGCCACAGTCGCGCACTGCAAAAGTCAACAGTAGAGTATTACTCGTTTAGAAAATATGCACGTTCGAGGACAACGTATGCCGCGTGGGAATCGCGTCACAGACGCTCCTGCTCTAGTTGCGGAGGTGTGCGCAACCTTAATAACTCTTTATTTATGCAAAAAATATTCGTAAAGGAAACTGGTAGTCCAATGTTGTCTCATGTCGCCTTTCGCCTATAATATTTAAATTTCATCTCAAAATATTATTTTCAAAATATATTCATGTCTATATATTATAGTCGCGCACTGGAAACTTCAATAGTAGCGTATTACTCGTTGAGAAAATATGCACGTTCGAGGACAACGTACGCCATCATAGATGCTCCTGCTCTAGTTGCGGAGGTGTGCGCAACCTTAATAACTATTTATTTATGCAAAAAATATTCATAGAGGAAACTGGTAGTCCATATCGCCTTTCGCTTATAATATGTCGATAACCCATCGCTTCTAAATCAAAAAGGTTACCAAAAGATTTGACTGTCCCAATATTTCACGTTTAAAATTGCAATATGATAAAATCTATGTAAAATTAGACAATAAGAGATTGAAATAAACTCAGTTAATGGGAAATTTCAAAATCATATTCTCGAAAACGTTACCATTCGTATACTATTATCGATTATTGAATATATTTGCCGTTAATTTTGTAGAAATTCATTATTAGCAATTAAATGAAACTACGTGATGTAGTATTATTTCTATTTTATTTAAGTTCTTTACCACGACCTAGGTTTCGTTGCATTACAACATGCAAAATCTTTGCTAATAGCCAACCTGAAGATGTTGTAATACAACGAAACCCAGGTCGTGGTAAAGATCTTAAATAAAGTAGAAATAATATTACATCACGTAGTTTCATTTAATTGTAAATTACCAATTACTTCATTTCAGCATTAAACACTCAGATAAAATTAATTTAACATTTTTTCGCCACGATTCTAAGTTACTGAAGATATTCTTCGTATATAGTCGGTATTATCAAAAATGTATTTTTTTAATCTTTTCTTTTGTAAGAATTTGTAACCATAAAGCAAAGTAAACTTGAATGTTCCCTAAAGTTCACTCTTATAGATGCTTGTTAACCATTATCCTAATACCTAACTATTTACTACAGGGATGTTAATAGTTACACTGGTTCAACATTTCAACGTGTACTTAATGATTAGGAATAGAATAAAAAAAACCAAATGCATTTAGTTACCTTCTACTCTAAGAATATCTTATATATATATATATATATATATATATATATATATATATATATGTATGTATGTGTGTGTGTGTGGCAGGTCTGGTAACTAACCTATGTCTGGTACTTAACCTATGTTTTGATACCTCCGTAACATTAGTGGCGCAATCCCGACATACATTTGGTCGGTTTTTAAATTTGCATGGTAATAAATGACAACTATAAACAACCTAATTAATTACCATAGATACAAACGTGCTTTTACAGGTTTCTCATTGCCTATAATTTTTCAAAATTGTAGCGATATTTATTAAAAAACATACACACAATCTTTTCTTCTCCGGCAGACTTCACTTTGACACCCGTTGTTTGAAGCAATTATACAAAAAGTTCTCAAGATTGGCAATGGCGGGACGAGGAGATGTGTGATTTTAATTATATTACCTCATAACGAAAATTTAATTTACACGAAAAGCTAACAAAAAGTTTAAAAAAGATTGTCTTTAAATTTATACAACAGAATAAATTATACATAAACCCGATTCAGGTTTCTTCATTTACGTGCCTTTAGTTTAGTTGTGGGCTAATCAATAGCTGTCGACAAAAATGATTGCGTCTGATATAACAATGTTACATAAAAATTGAGTAAGACATTTTTAGAAATTACAATACCATTATTGTAAATTATAATAATGAATATGACTGTAAATACAGTAAAATGCGCATGGCGGCGAATTGTTCCATAGAAACAGAGCGCAACTCACGTAAGCAGCAGTTACCAACATAGAGTTTTTTAAATGTGCGTTACACTTAGATTAATCACTTCTCCAAGTTAACCCGAAGTCGGAATTCAAAGATACCTCTTTGGCCTGTAGGTTAAAATCATAAATCGTCTTTCAGCGCCGCTATAACGTCGACCCGCTATCCAACTAAAAAGTCTCGAGCTCAACAAAACGCGATAAGACTTATAAAATAAGATACATATGTATAAAATAAGATACATGTTGTCACAATAAGATACACGTCTATAAAATGAGATACACGCTTAAGAAATAAGATGTATACTTAGTAAAAACAAATTGCAATTGCCATGTTCTGCACAACGCTGTTAGAAATAACCTGAGAAGGTTAACAAACATATAATGTAGAAAATATAATTTTGAAAATGAATGCTAAATTTTCATACAGTGCAAAACAAACTCAAAGCAAACTATCTTCGAAGAATTCAATCTTGAATAAAAACAGTTTTATGACATTGACCAACAAAAAAGCTAAGTTGAGACACTTCAATTTACAGAATAATATTATCGTGGGCTGCCTTGTCCTTGTATTTTAAGAATCATTCCGGATATGCATGTTGCATGTTATAAAGTTGTATAGATTCATCAGAACTATAGAAGTGGAGACTGTTCTGCAATAAACAATTTCCCAAGAATATTTGTTGTATTGCATATGCATAAATAGATTAGTGGAACATTAAATTAATAAAAAAAAACCGTATTGAGAAAAATCGACATAATTAAGAATCTCCAGAGCTGCCCCTTATGGGCTACCACAATCTTCGATGTATATCTTCTTTCTAAAAGTAAAGTTTTTCATTCCTTTTGGAAAACATAAATGTTTTAAGTTTTCTTTTATGCGTCTTACCCCCATACAATTAAGTCTAAGTCATTTTACGTCGTAGTGTCTATCTGCAAAAAAATTCTGGCTGACAGACTGTCAATACAGCTTTAAATTAAAGCGTTCCAACTCACTAATCTCATTCATTTTATGAATTATGTGGATAGAGGGTTGGATCGTGTGCAGCAAGCAGATTTTCGATTTCAGAAAGGCATTTGACCCAGTATGTAATTATATTCTACTTGTAAAATTATCGGGGCAAGTGTATCTTAAACACGTTCAATTCAAACATTTCAAATCGTGGCTTTATATTACCTAACTAAGGTAGCAAATTAGGTCGGCTTTTGTTTCTTGTTATGATAAATTATTTGCCCACAGTTGATAGCGCTACGCTCCGCTTTTCGATTGTTGTTGGCTCTTACTATATCTTAACAATTAATCTGATAATGAGCTTTACCAAATATAATACCGACTCAGTGTTCCGATGGAGTCTGAACAGTAAACAAAATTTTCGTGCGACCAAATGTTCAATGATGACTTACTCCCTATTAGGATCCCCTCGAGCATAATGGTAATATAAACGGAAGTAAGCTCGAAAGGGCTTCATCTATGCGAGATCCCATTGTAATTATGAATGATCAACTCATATTTTACAATCTTCATCCATGCAAGATTCCATTGTAATTATGAATGATCAACTCATATTTTACGATATCAGAAGAGCTACAGGGTAATAAGTACTATTTGTCCGTGATTTTTATAACACGTATTGTCACTTTGTTCAATTCTTGAACCTGGAGTATCCTTGAAACGAATGTTAATGTTAGCTTGGTCCCCATAGAAACTATTTATATCTTCATGCTTGAGGACATGTTGAAAAAGTTTAATACATTTTTGTATTACATTTGTATTACATAATGTATGCGTATTGCACTTACTAATTCATTTCACATGTTCGAATCATGATCGTATTTGGTCGTGAGACATAGTTGATTATAGTTCATTATATTTTATATATTATATATATTTTTATTATTAACTAATTACGTTGATAACAGTTCAAGTATTGAATATAGTAGCGCTTTATGCTCCTAGTTGTAACATGAACGGGCGAAGTTATTGTTATTTATATTATGGTTGGTTATAGTTCTCTTAACTTCTGCCGTGAATTACTTTTAATCAACTATTTTTTTTTCATTATTAACTAATTACGTTGATAACCGTTCAAATATTGAATATAGTAGCGCTTTATGCTCCTAGTTGTAACATAAACGGACGTTATTGTTATTTATTTTAGTTATTGTTATTTATTTATCTTCCTAATGTGACACATTGTTTAAATAAAAAGATAAATAAAGAAAAATAAAATTCAGTCAACTATAAAGATTGTTTTTCCATTAGTATAGGTATGGCGTAACGCCTCAAAAATCAGTAGCCGCACTGAACGTGTTGAAAATAAAATAAATAGATAACAAATAAATTCTTCCAGCAACTCTCATCTCCGATTGCAGCTACCTCGTCGCAAAGCTCTCTCTTCAGTTCGTCGTCTTCGCCAATCGTTTTCGCTGACGCGAGGCGCAGAGTCCACTCTGCGGTATTAAATAAAGTCCCAAAAGGATTTTCAACAATTTCGTTCCAATAATTTTAAGTTGTATTGCAGAAGCATTCGAAAATAAGGCGATGTTTTCTCTATGGAAATGTTTTATGGTTAAGTTTTTATCTAAAATAAATTTTGGCGAGTTTAGATAAAATTTTCTTCGATGGAAATCTTAATCTATATATACATGTTTGCTTATTCAATATTATGTGGAAGCCACCAATACTCATGCGTTATCTCTGTCTTAAAAGGTATACATAAAAGAATTAACATAACAAATGTAACGTGAGGTACTTTCAAGAACAATCATAAGATGATAAAAGAAAAGAAATTAATTAAAAACGAATTAAAAAGGTCAGATTTATTGAGGTAATTCAGTTACTTTGATGGAATTTTAGAGAAATGGTAATGGTAGAAAAGAAAACATTAGTAATGAATATGTATATACGGGAAAAACAATGTGAACAACAAACAAACTTATCATAATAAGTTAAAAAAGCCTACAATTATCAAGTATAATAGTGCCAGACTAGTTGATATTGCATACCAACATTGGTTCTTATTCCATTTATGACTAAATTTTGAACTTTATGATAACCGACTGCGTCCATAATATTTCTAATTACCACATAAACATGCGCATGCGCCTTTGGTCCTCAACAAGATCCTGCAACGTTGCAATTCGAAACAATTTAGCTAACAACACTGAATTTTTAATAAAAGACCAACCAAGGTGTGTTGTAACGTACGTAAAACAGTGAATCGTACGTCATTAAATTGTTGCATGTCTTTTTAAATTGTAAATGCAAGTTAACTGAATATTTTCAAAACAGGACTTAAAATTTCATTACAAAGGACATCTTTAATAATACTCACACAATGATCTTTCCAAAGACCTTTCCAATGACATAGTCGATGTAGATAAAAAAAAATTGTATATTGAGATTCCATTCGGAAACATCTACTTGCAAATACATAGGTCTAAAACTGTAGAACTATGAGATTGTAACAGACAACGGACGGATATAAAGAAATTGTGGCTTTTTTAACTACGCAATACTAAAAACAATCTGCTAAACCAAAACTTAATAAATAGATAAACCGTTGAGTATGGGTAACTATTTTACAGCTATATATATATGATCGCATGTTACTACCTGCGTGTTTTCTCTTAGAAAAATAACATTACAAAGTGCAATATTGCGCTGAACATCCAGCACGTAACAACATCTAGTCTCTGGCCGATACTTTACATTCGTGAACACGTAGCACTCGCCTCATAAGACACATTGTGCTCCTCCGCACCGAGACAAATAAATAGCACCAGTCTCAGTTTTAGATTAAAGTCCGAGCTTTTAAGTATGATGAATAATGGTCGTCCACAATCACCAATTGAATATTCGCACGAATACTCAATGCGCTAATAATTATGATAAGGAAACCTTAAAGCTTCCAACTATCATCTTTAGGAAGAAAAGTTATTTTACGATAATGTAGTATTAGCGTAATATATTGGACCTTCAGAAATATCACGATGCAGAAATAATTGAATCCGTAATGAACAATTAACCAGCATCACAATGTCCGTCGATATGGTGTTCAAAAGAGCTTTTGAAAATTTTCACACTTATTTGTTGCTCATGAAAATCCCTCAGATCACTCGTAATCAACGAATGTATTAAATTGTCTATATAAGAGGTTACCTGGCTATTTACCCTTTTGCTTCATTCGAATCTGGTGTTATTATAATATTAAGAATTTTGTACGGGAGATGTTTTCATCTCTCGTACAAAATTCAATTTTTAGTTTGACCCACAGGATATGTATATGCAAATATTCGTGGGAAATCATTGGCATGATTTCCCACGAATATGGCAACTGCTAATTAACTATTATCCGATATTACATTAATATAAAAAAGAGGAAGGCTTCATTTGTTTATTTTTAAAGATTCTCCCAAAACATCGGATCCAATTGACATACATCTTTCGCAATGTGGTACTTTATGGTTACCAGATTTCCATAGGATATATAGCACGTATGTATATATACCGTATAGATTTGGAGATATAGTTAAGAATGTTAACAGTCGGAGAAAAAATTGCTGGTCTGGCTGCTTTTATATAAAACGCTGGGAAAATCATTACAGTTAAACTAACACTATGTATATATGCGGGAAAATTGTGTTTCTTCAAAAGTTATTAACGTGTAAATCAATTTATTAATCCTCACTGAATGGAAAGTGCAACCATGATATACTTATACAAACTTTTATAAACAAAATTTATGATTTCAGAATGTCAACATAAAGCTCAATTTATCAGGAAATTTGGTAAATTTAATAGCAAATTTTACGATATCTTAACACAATACAAAGTAAATTACACCAATGATATACCAAAATTATTTCAAAGTATGTATATATCATACCAATGATACATACGTACTTTGAAATAATTTTGATATTGCATATTTCATAGCACCGTCATGTAACCCATATTTCTTTAAAAACCTACTATTTTGCTTCATTCTGGGAAATATTTTGTCCGCAATATACACAGACACGCTCTAACAATTCAGCCTCGTAGCTCTCCGTTTCGAGAAAGGCGGCACGAAGCATCTGCTACGTCGTAGACGTGTTTCATCGTGAAATAAACGACTTTCTACAGAAGAAGTAAAATATATTTTATAAACATAATATTTAACTGGACAACTTTAAAATTATTCCAAAAAATAATATTTTACTCTGTTCTATTTTGTCATATATAATTATTTTTAAATCTTGGTATCAGCAAATAATAATAATGAAGTGAAATTATTATGCAACTAAAAAATATCAGTTTAGTATGTTACAGGAAAAAGAAAAGTTATATAAAGACATTTGTGTAAAGTGTTATATACATGTGCACATCGTTTATAAACAAACTATTTGCTCGGCCCCGCTATGCACTAGCACATTTTAGTATATACATAGACACCGTTTGAAATATTTCTCCATACACCAATTTATGTGTCTCCCTCCAAGATACCATTTATCGTCCTAGATACGTTTATATTTTATATGACCACATGTATGTTTGTATTTGATATGTTTATATTTTATACCTTCAAGGTACGTTTATATTTTATACGTGAAAGGGACATGCACCACTGGTCACGCGGGAAACATTGAACTTTAAGGTCTGAACCAACATCGTTTATTATTTAGCTCTGCGCTTTGTTAATGATCAACAAGAAGTTTAATTTTACAGAACACGAACCTTGAGAATTGGAACAGTAAACGGGGAAAATCATTCTTAAAAGTTATCAGCCAAACGCTCCACTTTGTTAGTTAAAAGTGTACTGTTTTCACGGGCCGACTAATTTACACAAAACAATTGTAAATTATACACCGAAACCTTAATAATGAAAAAAATCTTTCGGGAAAACTGGAATAAAATTATTTTTGTAGTTACTGTATTAACCCACAGAAACAGACAGACGCGACGAAGGTCTTTGTTTTATACCATGTAATGTTAAATACCATTTATATTTAAACGTATATATTTCAAAATATATGAACTAATAACGAATAAACCCGAAGGTAACATTACGTTGTTTGGACTTTTCCACTTAATCTATAAACAAATATTATTTTCAATTAATAAGTTTATAACTGAAAAACTTATATTTTTTTTGTACCGCTTTTGAGACCTATATTATCTATATATATAATTTATGAATACAGGAGGTATTGTTTTATAAGTAAACATTATGTTTATATTGATATAATTACAAAAGTATATGCGGAACTCAAATCTCTAGTAACAAATCAAAATTGATGACGTGGTAATGTAACAAATTGTAAGGGAATTATGAAAACAGCAACTGACACCACCGGTATATAATAGCTGAGAAGTCGTGTAAAAGAAAGCTCTCCTCCAAAAATAATCTTACACTTTTACTAATAATTCTAAGCATATTTAAATTTTATTACACAAAGGAAGAATGAAATAATATTTTTATGGAATAACTGCTAAAAAAATAATAATAAAAATACTTGATAAAAATATAGAGTGGAAGAAAATGTTAATTCGGAGATAAAAAGTGTGTCTCAGGAGCGATACAAAAAAATACACTTTGAAAGATAAAATTACAGGACAAGGCAAACATTGCGGAATTGTGAGAAATGAAATAATAAAGTCGAATTACGAAACAATAATTCAAACGCCAGTTGTAAAGGTGAATTTTGTGTTGTTTTTGTTTACCAATACTGCTAGTAATGTGAAAAAAAACAATGATGAGAAACAGTGTAGGAGGAACAAATATTTTTAACTTAAGTTATTGAAAAAGTAGTATCGAATTATTTTGATTTGCTGAGAAAAATTCATGAAAAGTATTTTTGCAAAATACTAAAGCGCCATTTCGTTGATTTCTAATATAATCTATTGTTATTTTAAAATAATTTAAATATAATTTTATTACGTAAATAGCACATCACCATAACACATCACCATACGCAGAATTTTGATAAAGAACTAATTTCGTCGTACAACGTTATTGACCCCGAATTTTTTCCCCAATACGTTTTCTTCCGATAGGTTACTGGAAAAACTTCTAGATGAAAGTTATATTTTTTCAGAAGTTCTTTTCCGTGATATATATAGAATTATCTTTCATAGACAGAGGCGAAAACGCTTGACCACAGACTGCGAAATCACTCGTATATAGGGGCATAGTCGTGCCGCAATCGCCAATTTACTCCCGTATATATATTTTTTCATGCTGAGGCGCGCCATAAAAAAATACTTTGAGATAGTTCGACAATCATTCATAATAGTGATTAAGACCATGCATATAGGAAAAGTAAAGGAAAACAAGAAAACTTAGAAAATCTAAATGAACAGGAGGAGAAATGTTTTCTTATAACAGTGGATTCTAGGAGGTAGATGGAGTTTAAGTAAATATAAGAAAAAAATCAAAACAACGCGTAAATAATATTGTAATTAAATACAAGTATCAGACAATCATAAACCGCAAAACTGAAGACATTCTATAATACTGCTTCAAATACTTATTAGCTTAGGCATCGTTTTGTATACTATATAATAATTGTATTTCGCCATTTAAATTGTTTAATATATTTGATTATATAAACCAATTACGCCTCTTAGAATTCCATACCTTCTTTTTGCACATGGATATGTATAAGTACATATAAATTTCTCCACCCCGCAACTCCAAATAAAGAAAACCAGTTCATCATCGCAGCAAGATCGCTCACGTAGTGTATTCTATCCGAGCCACAGGTCCATCCCGCAGCGAATTACGTGATATTTTTATCGAACGAGCGTGCCGCGTAGGTTCTACGGCGGGCGGTGCGATGTGCAGGGAGCGGAATGAGGCGGGGCGCCGCCCAAAGATTCAACTGGTGCATTGCGGCGTGCCGAATCGATAGACGAATTGTGTTTTGCGACGCCGATTGTGTGCGGTAGTAAGCGGATAACTTGCTCGGCGCACAGTGTTTGGATGTGGCGTTTAAGCGGTTCGTTCGACAGAAACGTTTGAGCTTCAATATATATTTCGGTGCTACCAAAATATATAGAAAAGTTAGTTAAAAATTTTACGACACAAAATTGCATAACTTTTATTTCAGTCGCTTAGGAAATAGTGATGGAATTTCATGCCCAATTAATCCTTTATATCTTAATATAATTTTTTTTATTAAGAATGACAAGTCGACTGTCACTAAAACTAGTATATTAGGGGAAAAAACGATTCTCCCATGTTTTCTAGAAGTTTAGAGAAGATAAATAAGAAAAAATGGAAGCGTAAAAATTTTGTTTGACCATAAATTGCTAGTCTGTGTGTCTATGGAGTTATGTAAAAATATACTTTATTTTTTTTAATAAACTCTATTGATAACAAGTTAATCACGTAACCTCATTTTATATTTAGGTTTCTGGTCGTTTGGAATAAGACTAAATCCGCAATTTACAATATACTAAATACTTAGAAGTAGAAATAATAAAAATACATGTCAGTTTTTGAAAATTAGTGACTTGTAAGATAGACAATTGTTAATTATTTACGGCTTACCACACGTAAATCTGATTAATAGCTCTCCACATCAAAGTGTTGCAAATTATTTTATTATATATGACAAATATGAAAGAATGATCTGAAATACCTTTTCAAAACTAGCGGGTCAGAACCGATTCCAAGTAATTCTGAATTATTCTATTAGAGCGGTGTCAAAAAACGATTTGCTCCAACTTATGATCACGATTGAATAAAACTATTTTTCTTAGCTTATTTTTTCTCTCGGAAGTTCTTTAACACTTCTTTACTTTGTATAATAATTAAAATTTTCATTTGTATTAACCGAATGTTTAGGTTTTTGTACCTTAAGCTGAAAAACGGACCCCACACAAGATCAGTCACATATCTATCGATCCGTCTATCACAACCGATTTTCCAAGGAATCTTGCGACGTAGGAACTTGAAATTTGGCATAGTAAAATATGTTTTTATTTTTACACCAGCTATTTTACTCTAACTTTTTAAAAATATTCATACAAGAATTGAAATGAAGATAAATAAAGCACACACATTTTTTTATTAATTATTATATATTTATTTAAAAAGACATTTATGATATTTCCAATACTACCAAACCAAAGATCATAAAAAAAGGCTGTTGCATTCTGGCTAGAAGATTACAGAAAAGTTACAGCGATTGTCCTAGATTTCACAATTTCTGAAATATTTACCACTGTGACAATATATTTATTTCTATACTTTAATGTATCTAATTGATACATACGGCGGACTTATTGCTACAAGAGCAATCTCTTACAGCTAACCAGAACCCCAGTCCAGCCCCGCTCGACGAGCGGCCGGGAATCGAACCCGGGTCCACGCGGTGCGCCTCGTATTCAAAGGCCGTATCCCTTGTGATCAACCCAACGCACCACTGCGATGACATATTTACGTTTATCACATATATTTTTGCAATAAATATAATTAATAGAAATACTCTTAATTGTTGTATTAGTAATTAAACGTGGTACGAACTTCTCGTACTGTGAGCTCTACTTGTGTTTGGCAAGTTTTTTTTTATTTTAGCAGATTGGAAAAGAGTTATAAATATTCCCTTCTATGGTAAACACAATTTGTATATATGCAACGGTTATTTTGCTTTTACATATGTAAGTGTAGTTTATCAAAAGTGAAATTTTCACTTTTTTATTAAATATAAGGATACACGTTAAATAAAAGGATACTATTACGGAATATTTAACTGAACTATTCGTTGCTCGTGATTATTTCTGTAAAAAAAATCCATTTCAAAAGTATTATATCTGTGGATAAACTTCTGTCACTTCTTCTGTCAAGGATTAAATACATCTCTTTATGCAATACTTTTAACTTGTTTGGATTTGCTTTTTATGGCTTTTCCCCGATTTATTATTATTTTTTTTAATAAATCTTGTTGGTATTTATGTATTCAGATTTAGTGTTACTAAGGAAGATAACTATATCTTCTAGATAAGGATGATAAGATAACTTCTATGCAGAAACAATTTTTCAAGTAAATTTCAACCCCAAGCAACTAATAT
Source organism: Druceiella hillmani (assembly GCA_039881145.1). NCBI lineage: Eukaryota > Metazoa > Arthropoda > Insecta > Lepidoptera > Hepialidae > Druceiella > Druceiella hillmani. The sequence goes on along the minus strand of JAYKKI010000011.1, from coordinate 10,865,535 downwards.
GTAGTATTGTTAAACACTCAATTTTCAAAGTTTATTATTTAAATTTACAAAAAAAAGCCCGAAGAAATATCCATTAGTAATAAACTGCACTTTTTCCACATATCTTTTTCTTAAAATGTTCTGAACTAAATGCCAATAAATCATAATTTGACTGAACATTTCTAGATTTTATTTCAAATTTCACTTTTGTATTTTACAATTGAGTTCAAACAATTTTATTTCAGTGGATAAAAGAAGTGGGATGAAAATGTGATTTATAAATATATTAAATCATAAGATAAACTTTCCCACTTGAAGTTACGCTACGTAATAAAAAACTACTTTTAAACTTTACGATCGAACTCATACAGCCTTTATTCCGGTAGATTAGAAAGGCGTGTATAGTTTTATGAGGACCAGAGAGAAGAAGTCAAATAAAGTTTATGGATCAGTTCTAGAATTAAATTCGAATTCAGCTGACCTATTTGAATTACACTTATATGGTATTGTTTTTGATCTTAAGCTTTTGAAAGCTTCTTAAATATGTTAAGCAATTACTTAGTTTCGTTACGCAATGAAAGCGTTATTGTTAAAATCAATGAAAGCAGTTTAAATTATATTGCGTTCATTTTGTCAGTATAATTTTAATACTTATACATATAGATGAGCAAACTAAGGAATAAAGTTACTTGCTTCTTAAACGTGATACTAAATATTATTAACTCGGCAATTTTTGATTCAGGTTCTAAGTAGTACTTCCATATTTTAATTAATATTTCTATATTAAGTTACGGTAAAACGTTATATTTATATCATGTATATTTATAGAAAATGTTAAACCATTGTACAATTAGACACATTATATTTGTGATTTTATTTTATTTACAAATATCAGTGGTGAGCATAATACACTCTGATGAATACAGCCAGCTAAAGAGTTTATTAACACCAGCCATACGCCATGTGTAAAAAAATGTGTCATTTTATAAACAGTCGCAAAAAAAATTATTACGTAAAATTATTATAATATAATCATCCGGAATAATATTCAATAATACATTTAAACTTATTTAAGCACTTATACAACAATATAGAACCAGATAATTCATTTCGTTTAGCTCGCTTTATTGTTACTGTCACGAATAGCATACAATGATGGTTATTTTTTGATTATTTTGATATGGACTGACCATGTATTCATCATATTACCCGGGAAAATGTAACAAAACATTAGGAAAAACGTTTTTTTCTAAAATTATTAATTGAAAATAAATAATAATTTTTCCTCTCTTCGTAATATTAACATACTAGTTCAATTTTCTAGCTCATTAGTTGACTTGATCAATGACAAACATTAATTTTCGGTTTAAATATTAATGACATATATTCGTCTGCCTTTATATTTAACTTCTACAGTCATTTATGACAAAGATACGACAGACTTGAAGGGACATTACGTTATAAATACGATGCTTATTCAATTCATTGTCACGAGTCACACTTTTTTGATAACACCTGTATATTACATTCTTTTTCAATTATGCAATAATATATAAAATGTAATTATTAATAATATAACTATCTTGCTCATTTCTCAACTCATCTCTTTACCTATGTCTTTCCTAGTATTTTTTTCGTTATAAGGTCTAGACTAGGTGTAGATGTAGCTGGCGCAATTATTGGCACCTCACTAATACCGCGCTGACTATCACTATATGAATGTACATGGTGCTTTAAATAAAGTAAATGAATAAACAAAAATATTCACAAATGGAATTTCTTTATAACAGTACACCAAAATTTCGAGGCTATAAAAAATATAGAGAAATTTGGGAGGGCAAATGAAGTAAAATATTTTTTTTAATTTTATATATCGCATAGAAATGAAAGAACAAATTACAACAGTTTCAAGACCATTTTTTTTTCAGAACTTAACAAAACCTTGACATGCACTTTTTTAATTGAACTATTTCCTCTAGAAAAATACCATTAATTAATACAAATCTAACAACGTATTAATACTGTTATGGCAAGGACACTTTTAAATTAAATTTTAGTAAATCAGAAAGGGACGCAAAATAATGGTTCGATTAAGTGAATAACCACATTTTAAAAAAATACAAATCTACACACTACAAATTTTGAGAAATTAGTACTTAAGATCTTACTAAAAATGAACTAAATAAAAAAGATTCTGTAAAGTATGCTCACCGGAAATGAAAACTTTTCACGTGAAACCAATGAAATCTAGCGATACTATGCAGTAACCACATAGGTACTGTCAGGTATCTTTCAGGTACTAAGCGCTCTCTACCTTGAATAACGATTCGATTTTAATCGGTTAACTTCTTAGCTAAAGGCTGCGAGTGTTTCAACGCAGCTTAAATTCGAATGTGTGTCACTGGGTATGAATAATTTCACTTCAATAATTGAATCTTTACACATTTTATAACAAATGTTAAAACAGAAAAATGTGATTACTTGACCCCAACCGGATGGTAATTATTAACTTCGTTAAGGTGGTAATTGTTAACTTCGTTAAGGTGGTAATTGTTAACTTCGTTAAGGTGGTAATTGTTAACTTCATCCATAACTATTAGATCTTCGGTTTAAATATTTCCTAATTTAATTTCGTTGCCACTATATACTCCATTTCTAAGCCAACTTTAAATAAACCAACTTTTTAAATCAGAGCGAACAGAATCGCTTTGTTTACGAAAAAAACTCAAATTTTTTTATAATATAGATAATAATTGTGGCGTGTCTGAAATCCATTAGACACTGAAAAAAAAATTACAAAAATAAGCTTCTAAAATATGTGACGTTTCCTGAAATAAGTTTTTTGCAAAATCCAACATGAACATTTTCTTTCAGTCTCGAGATTGCCAAATTTCTCTATTTCCAATGGTGATAATAACACATTATTTCAAATACGACTATTTTTATTTTTAAATACTAAAATTAGTTATCTAATAAATAGTGTTTATTTTGGTATATTCAAATCGTAAGTGATTATGGGATGTAGTTAAAAATCTGGGTTAAGAGATTTTAACATAATGAGATACGTTATTTTCAAATGCCTTCTTAAATAAATAGAACATTAATTTTGTTTTCAAACAATATTTATATTTTCAAAACCGCATTGCATCAAATATTTTGAAATGTTCGATCACGAAAGACATGCATGTACTCGAATACTACATGTATTCTTCGAAGCGTATTAAAGAAAATCGGGTTTTCAACTAAACACGTGATGTTTTCAACTTGACGTTGCAATTTACGTAAGTCGTCTTTAGTAATTCGTGGGCAATCGACTCAAATAGATAATTGCCTTCTGTTTGTGTACTTTGTAACAAGCACGAACAATTTGAGCAATTAAATTGAAACATTGATAGCCCTGCTTCCGAATAAATGCAGCTAAGTTTGTTTTTAATGTAAAGAGGCAGCTAGAAAAAGACAAAGTGCTTATAGATGAGTTCAGTAGCTGTTTTAAAACATGTTTTTATTAAGATAGTTTTAGCAAATTCTTATCATATTAAAAGTCTATATTCGGGTTTTCCATTTGATATTGTTATTATTGGTTTTTACAAACATATGCCGCTACAGTATTAATTTAAGTATAAATAAAGTATAAATTAAGCTATAGTATTAATTTAAGTATAAATTAAGCTATAGTATTAATTTAAATTTATCATTATGATGACGTAATACAATTTTCAAAAACCTATCAAGTACGAGTGGAGTTCGCACTGCTAGGTTTCCGTACACGTTTATGTACTAATAAACATTTAATGGTACGTAATATTTCTTTCAAAATATTCACAAATATTAATTTTCACAACGTTAAGCACATTGCCTACTATAAATTTATGTTGACCTCGATAACTTTCCTGTAGTCTTCTGATCAGATTTTACCAACCTAGTTTTTTTTATGATTTTTGGTTCAGTATTTTCGAAAATAAGGGTGAGATGCTCTATTTTCACATGTTTTTTTAAATATTTTTCCTCTTCTTTCTTCTATCTATTCCTCATAACGAATTCTCTTAAATGATAACCCACATGACGTATAAAATTTAATACTATTTTAACGTCATAATTCTTGAATTCCTGATTCGCATAATTTTTGAGAAAATCAACTGTGACGGACGGAAGACTAATATACTTATAAACACGTGAGTGATCTTATAAGGGTTCCAATTTTTCCTTTTAAGCTTCCGTTTCTCTGGGTTAACATTGAATTTTTAGTTACAATTTGAATATTTTAAATAACATCACGCTCATGCCAGAATATGAATATAGATGAATATACATTTTTATAAAAACATTTAAACGTCAATAAAAATATACATCTAAACGTCATTTTTAACTCTTCAAAGAGCTCAAATCATTACTATAATTAAATTATATTTCAATTTTAAATTTCAAATAGATTTTTTGGATAAACATATACATCTAAACGTCATTTCTATCTCTTCAAAGCACTCAAATCATTAATATGATTCAATTAAATTTCAATTTTTAATTTCGAATAGATTTATTTGGATAAAAATATACATCTAAACGTCATTTTTAACTCTTCAAAACACTCAAATCATTACTGTAATTCAATTAAATTCCAATTTTTAATTTTAAATATATTTTTTTGATAAAAATATACATCTAAACGTCATTTTTAACTCTTCTAATCACTCAAATCATTACTATAATTTCAATTTTTAATTCCGAATCATTTTTTTGGATAGTGTTCGATTGCAACATTAGATGTGTTAATAAAAATAACGAGTCAAAGACGATACACAACCTCCCAATTTGGAGACCCAATACGAATAATGTCTTAAACTTAACTCTACTCACGGCGTTAAAACTTCCGTCTCTGTCAAGTTTGAAACTTTACACATCAACCACGGAGGCCATGGCACTCGCTCTCGATTAGCGTCATCTTAATGGAATGACGCTACGAAAGATAATGACGCACCGTCAGGAGTGACGTCACGCTAATGGGATTATTGGAAGTGACGTCAGAGATTGGTCGCGGATATTGTTCGTGTTTGAACGGCGATATGGATTAATGTAATGGGATAATATATTGAAGAGGTTGCGTAATACGAATATAACCTATCTATATATCGCGATGTAGTTAAGTATACAGAACATGTAACTACCTTCGTATATGCTATTTAGATCATCCATAAATTACACTTGGAGCCAACGAGGCGACGCGAGTTATGGGTTAGGGTGACATAGCAAGGCGCGAGTGGATAGGGACGAAAAGAACGCGTAACGTCTCCGGAAAATAAATTACAAAGTACGATAGGGTGTAAGAAGATCAAAGATTATAATTCAAAGAACGCAAACTTTGAATAGTTTTTTTCAGCATTAATTTTCAAATAATTATTCCATTTTCTCTAATCCAGAAAATGGAATAATCAAAAGTGGAATTATAGAACTCGCCCTAGCAATTCACGTTGACCTCTTCCATTCAATTTCAATAAGTTTACCACTTTATTATTTCAGAAAATCAATTGACGACATTCAAGTGATTTCTTTCTATGTACAAAAGTGTTTATTTGTATATTAGCTATTGAAGATTGATACAAATTGCATTATAGGAATAGCTCTAATTTTTTCAGGTCCCATTTTTTAACTCTCTTTATATAATTTTTAGAGTACGTATCTCAAGAGGAAAAAACTGAACTCTTATAAATTCTCTCACGTATATGTATGTAAACACTCAACAATTAGAAACACAAAGAAATTTTAGAGCAGCGAATGGAGCAAGCGAATGTTTTTTTTTAGAATTCATATGTCGTGTAAAGATGTCATCGTGCATAGATGTCAATTGTAAAAACAAATTACAGTGTTTCATAAACATTTTTTTTTCAAAATTTTATATGACGTAGTTCCAGAGACATTGTTGGAAATGTTCATAAAAACTCGCCGACCCTTCAAGGACTTTATCTTTGAAATGACTAAGCCAACATTATGAAAAACAGAACAGCGTTACTAGACATTTACATAAAGTTTACCACAAAACTGTACCAATGACTCCAAATTTCATAGTTTTTTCGGATATTTACGACATTTTTACGCCCGTAAATTATATTACAGACAAAATATTTACGTGGCAAAATGGAATATTGTCATAGGTGCCCAGATACCAAGTCCATTCATTAACAGCTGCTATAAAAATCTATACTTACATCCCTTGTCAGCTTGAACTACAGTTTGTGATGTGTCCTTTAGTGATCCTGACACCAGGGGTTTCTCGCCCATTTAAGACTCCAAAATTTTTAATAAAGTTATGGCCCATACATTACCTTATAATAAGACATTAACCCCAAAAAAATGTTAAGTTACCCCCAAAAAATGTTCACACGGAAAGGCTCATTTCCTAATTTAACTTTAAGTTTCATAAAATATATTCCAAATGCATTTAAAGAAAACTAAAAAAACTTATAAATATATTTGCATTTCCACGCGAGAAGAAAAACGATGATTAATTATTTTGTGCTAATTTTGACCAGCTTCGCCACCTTAAATTTAGAAAAAAAATTTTCACAATATTAAAACTTAAAACACAAAACACAATTTCAAAATTAGAGACTAGAAATATATTTACATAAAACTTTACTAATCAAAATATAATTTATGAACGAGAGTTATAATCTGGACTATTTAGACTGACCATATCTCTGACCTCCACTGCTCTGCTCAATTTGATTTTTTTTTTAGTTGAATCAAAAAATAACAAGTCAATAAAAAAATATTAGTTCTCCAAACAGGTAATTTTGGTTACTTTAGTGCTCTCTTACACAGAACTGAAACGGCGACGTAAACCTGGTGTACAGAATAAAAATCCTAATGTTAGTAACAAATGGAAATTGCAAATCGTAACAAGGGCGAAAATATTTTCGTGGTTTTAAAGAAATTTGAATTATGAGCTGTGTATTATCAACTCATAATTTTATGAAGGTTGAAGGAGAATCATTGAAATAATCCTGAATCGAAGAAAAAGATTATTGAAGGAAAAACTTGGAAAGTTCTAAAAGTTTTGAATGAACTCATTAAGGTACTATATTAATAAGACCAAGGTCTTACATCTCTCTGAAAAAACATCTCGAAAACACCTCGCTAATGTAAGGAATCCGTTATCTAATTCAGCAGAACGCCCACATTTCAAACTCAGGGGAAACAAAACTAATTATATAAGATTAAAAATATAAACGCATTGTACACTAGCATTTTACAAAAGAAACAAGTCAAGTCCGAGGCAACAAATCCGAGTCCCGCATCGACTGTTGCGTTTTTTCTAACTTTTCATCAATAAAGTGCAGCCGAGCTAGAAAGGCCATAACATAAGCTCTACTATAAGCTCCTGCAGGTAACACCAGTGCGTCCCATTTAACAATATTTATTTAAAGCTTTACATGGATTAGAAACAATGATAGGCTAATTAAAATTTCTCTCTTCAATATTACATTGATATTAAAGAACTTGTTTTCACATATGAGACTTAGATATATAAACTTTATTGCCAACATTATCTCATAGAAAAAAAAAGATTAAATTTAGTCTTTTAAACATTAAAGCTAGTCTTAGTAAGTAAACTTGATACTTAGATAATTTACCCTAATTGCTCAATTATTATATTAAATCCTGGCTAGTTCATACCATCAGAAGAGATTAAGCCTCTCAAGAAATATATTAATGAGCAATGAAGTAAAATCAGATAGATATCTCCTTAAAATAGAAATTAGTAGCATTTTAAATGTAATTATAAAATAAATTCGATCTTTTATAAAAAAAAAATTAAGCAGATTAATTTTATTTAATAGCAGCTGACTCAAACTTCTATTGACTATACAACATAACATAACTGCTATAAAATAAAAGTGTTTCAGCAATAACTGACAATTGTACATTTAAAAACAATTAATGCAACTATTTTTTTTAATTACCTTTTATTCCTCGATAACTGAAAAACAAAAAAATCAGTATTTGTCTTTACATCCGGAAATACTTTTGAGATAAAAATAAGAAAATAAGTACCATCTAT